>OW121819.1:8337500-10737500 GCA_933228935.1 Pemphredon lugubris
GAGAATGTTTCGTTTATTTTTTTTTTTCGGGACTATGTACGCGCGCGTTACCTATACGCGTCGCCCGACGTACGAAGTTCCGGGTTCGCTCGCACTTGAACGCGCAAAAACAGAACGTTCCGGCGAAAAATCGTTATCTCGTAATATAAGCGGCGAAACGATTAGATCTTTACTGTCGCACACTTATATCCTTGAAATATTGCGAGCCGACTTGTCGGCCATGGTACGAGCGACCGTTAACGTGTTTCAAGATATTTTCTACGCTGGCCAGTTGTAAATTCTAAACTCGCGAGTTTAAATTATAGAAGTAAATTTATGCCCCCAATAAAATATCCTTCGTCGAAACCAGCATTATCTTACCGGTCGCGTGTTACCGTTTCCCGGCCGCGATTCCCCCTGACTTTTCGCGAATTCGAACAGTCGAGACATTTCTGCCAAATTCGAGGTGTGCACATTTCGGGCCGCGCAAAGGTACTCGCGCGCTCGTTTAGGTTTCGTCGCGGCTCCAGTATCGCGTAACTGGAAAATCTCAGTGCAGGGAGATTGTCATTGCAGGGTAACGTGCACACATACATAATATTCGCAACGTTGTCGTCGGGGGGTTTGTCGTTCCCTATTATGGGATTCGCAACGCGTTCTTCGCGGCTTCCAATTTCATCAGCAACATTCCCCCCCCCCCTCCAACTCCCTTTCTCACTCGTAGGGGCCTCGGTAGCTTTTACGAGTGGAAGAAAGACGGATCCGCGAGTTCCGGCGTCTTCCTCGTAGGGATCGTCCACGTTCCGCGCGAGGCATGAGACAACTTCGACTTTGCCGGTGTCTGTCACATAAACTCTGGTAGTTTACTACGGCCAGAGTAAAATAAGCGAGAGTCCGGGGTGCGCCTCACTTACGACTTTGCGATGACGGCTGCACCGCCGCGCCGTGGCGAGGGAGGTGGAAACCCCAGGGGCAGGGGGGGAGGGAGAGAGGAGGGAACGAGAGAGGAAGGCGAACGTAGCGGTCGACGAGGGACGAAGCGGGACGACGGGAGAGAGAACAACAAAAAGAAAGAAAAAGAGAGAGAGAGGGGAAATAAAAAAGAACGCACGAGCTGTAAAGCGAACCGCGTTTACGACCGTCGTTAAGCCCGCTCTGAGCGACCTGTCTGATTACATTGATGCTGCTTACTACGAAAGGCTGAACTAACCCTTTCGTCGATATGCCGAGATGAAGCTTACAGGTAGAAGCCTGATCGGCGATCCATGGATTCTTTTTTCTTTTTTTTAATCTCTCTTTCTCTCATCGGCGTGTTCGTTGCGACGAAAATGATCTGCCGGGACGGTATGAAAAAAAGAGAATTACGGATTCGCGGTGAAATTGTTATCGACGTCATAACATTAGGAAGAATTGCGTGGTATCCAGGGAGGTGAGCGGTACTGACTCAGGTTTTTAATAAGAATGTATTGTTACGTTAAAATCGAATGAACGTTCGAGGTGTTGAGAGAATAGGTTTATTTGTTCGATCCTCTTGAACGTGTGCAACGATACTTCTCAATATAGAAATGCTATGAGTCCCCGACTTACGCGATTAATGTGTTCCTGTTAAAAAAAGCTAATACTGCAAAAACGAAACCAAAGACGCTATCTGTGTTCCGCGAGCGGCATTATGTGCCGTACACTGTTCCAAGTCTACCAGACAAATTTCAAAGCGTTATCTCTGTTCAGTAACGAACGGTGGCAGTATTCGTGAACAGTGGTTTGACCACCTTGTCACCGTGGATGCAAAATTTTGTATCATATTTAAAAAAAATATATATATATTTTTTTTTTTTCAGAATTTTGAATCCACGGTGATAAGAGGGTCGAACCACTGTTCTCGCATACTGTCAACGTTTGCTACTAAAACAAATACAAAGCTTCGACATTTTTATAGTAGATTTGGAAAGCTTTACGCAAAATAACCCTTCGTAAGAGGCTACCGTCGATGCGTAATGTCTGATGCATTTTGTTTTTGCGATTATTTTGCCCTTACGTTTTTCCCTCTTACGATTAGTGGTCTCCTACACGGAGGGATTAACGCGTGAAAAAAGATGCGACGGTCGAGAGAAGCTTTGCTTTCAGCACATCCTTTGGATGTCACTTAACGATAACTCGCGTAACGATAAAATTTAATATTTTAGGATGGAAAGATACCGGCAATGACGGTTTGCGACGTATCGCGATCGGCGAGGTTGGAATGCATAAACAGTCTCTTCCGCGAACTTTAGGGCCTGCGAGCCCTGGATGACAAGTTTAGTATCGAGAGTGCAGAATGCGTATGTATGTATAGTTGACCGATAAGAGTGACAAGTGAGGTAACGATGCCCGTGTCATAGCCGACGCGTGGCAAGCATGCGTGGAATGTGTGCGTCGAATGTGTCCGAATGCGTGTAATGACCCGTGAAGGTGTAAAGAGTTGCGAAAGCAGAATGAATCGAGAGCGAGTATCATTAACATGTTTAGTGAGTATCGAGACGAACGCGAAAGACGAAAGACATGACAACATTTTTGAGAGACGAAGACGTTGCGAATTGTATGAACGAATTGCGCGAACCAGTTGGGCGGGTAATCTCAATTGTTGTACGTTTGTTCTCCGCAATTCTTCAATTCTTAACATGGGAATATTGTTTTCCTTTTCATCGATAATAGAATACACATTACCTACAATATGTCATCGTTTTATACAACCTTTAATCCATTTCACGAGCGCCATTTGCCCTGCGCTTACCTTATTCCTTCGACCAAAGGGACAAAGTCACAACGAGTATGACAGATAAAGCTTTATTTCGTACTACTCCGCGCGAACGACAATGTTTGTCGAATCGAAAGAAATCAATGCGACAAACGTTGATCCGCGTGTACGAGCCCCACCAAATTCTTTTTTTTTCTCGTATATCCACGTGCATCCCCATCGCGTAGTTAGATCGCTCGTTTGTAATCGTTCGAAGTAAAGCGTTCCTATAAGCTCGAGATTATCGAGAAACCGTCGTATAGCTTTCGCGTTACCTTCCTATTACTTTTCTCGTAAAATTCACGAGATACGGGGGATTTGCGTAAACGTAAAGAAGAATTTGCCGTATCATCTCGATTCGAGCGTTGCGCGTCCTTCTCTCGCAAAAATGACATTCCTCTACCTCTTTGTATCAGACTTCAGTTTTCCCCACCCTACCCGCGCAGTCGTGCACCCATTTTACGGTGCAGGAAAAGTGCCAGCGCGGCGACATCCTTTACGGTCGAGGGATTTATTGACTCTTTTCCCTCTTTAAACGTAACATCACTGTCGTCGTCTATAAACGAGATAAGATTGACCTGCCGTATCTCAGCGAAATCTTTCGAAAGAGTAGTAGCGCAAAGCGTTCAAACTTTGTGAATGTTCACCGATGCTATTCACGCCGCGGACGATTAATCGTTTCCATTCTCGTGCATATGTACTTGCCCACCAATCAATATCGTCTTTATTCGTTTTTTTTTGTTCCAAAATTTTTGTTCGCTTTTAACGTAACGTTTTTTTTCTTTTCTTTCTACAAAATGATTTTAAGCAAATATTCAAAATAACGTAACACCGAAAGCAAATATTAAAAATAGCAGACTGTGTACTGTAAGTCAAGCTATCTAGCTCCTCTGAGATCAGTTGAATCGACAAGTAAGAAAATTCTGTCCTAAGTCCACGACGCATCTTTGGAACATCATAGAAGAAGAATGGACTAACATCTCGAACGAGAGTCTCGAAAAAGTTAATAGAAAGAATGCCGAGATTGTGTCGATCAAGAATCGAGGCGGTAATATACAAAATTAAAAATTCTTACCGGTTATATAGCTATTTTTGTATTTTTCTGACTGTTCTTTAAAATAAAAGACATTTTGATATACTAATTATATGACCTCCATCAGAAGTTTGTTTGATATCATCACTTATATTCATTTTTTATGCACGGCAGTGTAAGTACCGCAAGAACGAGTACTTCTCAACACAATCAATCGCGGCGAGAGTCGGCGATCTAGACATAATAATAATAATACGATCCCTATTCGTCGACGATGGTTAAGCTAAAAGATTCTAGTAAGAGGGTCGTATTGGAAGAAGATAATTCCAAGCGAAACACCTATTGACTTCGAGTAAATTCCTTGGACTCGGCCGAGAATCCACCTTCGCGTTACCGCCTTTGAGCGAAGATACGTGGCAAACATTGCTTATGCAAATTGCACGCAAAGCTGCACAAATTTGTACTGTTAATCGTTCGAACCGCAATTCGAATCAAATCGTTCGTTCCACCGAATCGCGATCGAACGCTCGACGGGGATTTGGTTAAATTGCCCGAGGCGCGGGCATATGGATAAACTCTCTAATTAAAGAACATATACGGAAACGTGATCACGACGGCGGGTAATCTGGTCTCTACGGTTTCGTGCGTCTCCTGGGTCGCGAGAGCGTTTCCACCGTCCAACTGATCCGTCGGCGAGGATGGCTGCCGACGAACGTTCGGGGACAAAGATGGGACCGGAGGTTGACCAGGACTCGTAAATTCGATTCTTTATAGTGTTGTCATCGTTAAAGCGGGGACCGCACCTTTTGAGCTCCCGCGCACACCTCCTTCATCGTTCTCAGCGGTCGCTTTGATGAAGTTAGTCGTGAAAATCGTACCCGTTGGAAATATCTTCCTAGAAGCGGGCGAGACGTTGGCCAAAATAGTCGCGGCCGCCTATTCCGCGTCGCGCGCATATTACCCGGACAAAGGCTTTTCGCGAAGAGATTGCTCCGGCAGTAGGGAGAAAAATTCGCGTCGTTTCGTCACGTTGGTATTTCCAACGTTCGAGAACGACTCCGTTTTGAACTCGTACGTAGATACGCCGAAGGTTAGAGGGTACGAGGTAGCTTGTAATCGATCGGTGTTAGGAATTATAGATGCGTTCATCGGTAATTGCGGAATGGAAAATGGGGGAAGACAGAAGAGTGGAAAAGGAGAGAAAGGGGGACGAGAGACGGAGGGAGGGAAGTTTGCTGGTCTAAGCGTTCCTGTCTGGCTGAATGTTGGAAGGAAGGGCATTTTATAGGTTAAAATCTGTTTTATGTGTCCCGGATTTGCGATTACGACTCCGACTCGGAACGTTCCAGACAAAAGAGCATGGAGGAGTCGGAGGAGGATGGAGAGGTAGATGGATAGACCGCCGGACAGATAGATAGATAGATAGATAGATATACGGATAGAGGGAGAGAGAGGGAATTTTATATCCTAAAACGAAAACTAATCCTTTTCCCGCCCGATGCCCGAGGTCGTACTCGTTTCGTTCCTCGGACCGTGTCTCCGGCTGATTACGATTTCGGTCTAGCGAAAGCAATCCCAAAAAGCAGTTGAAATGGGATTTCAAGAATCCACGTAACACTGAAAGCTCGTAAAACGGAAAGACTCGTACCGACGTTTGAGAGAAATATATATAACCTTAATAACTTATGACGTTTATCTTCATGCTCAGGTAGTTTTCCCGATCTTAAAAAAGAACTTGCTCCGAAACATAGGTCCCGAAGATCCATGTACGTTTTCGATCATTGTCCGGTAATGCGCGTGAGTAACTACTCACAAAGTTCAGCTTGCATTAATGCAGACGGCAGTATGGTTGGGATAATAAACAAACGCATACATAATTGAGAGAAACAATGCAATATATGTAATAATTGTATATTTTCATGACAAATTAAAAACAAGAACTAAAAATAACATGCAAAAACGTAAAAGTACAGGTATTTTACTGGCACAAAATTGATACTGTCTGCATTAGTGTAAGCTCAATTTTGCGAGTAACTATACATTTTACATACAATTGAATCTCTCCTCGCATCGTTGGAGCGTCATAACTTTTTCAGCTTGTATCACCGCGCTCGTAATAATCTACTTATTTACAATGTTCATAATTCCCATCTCTGCTTAACCTTCCGCGTATCAGATCCGACGGTAGATCGCGCAACTCTACATCGTGCGTCGTGTAATTAGTTCCAGGGTTGGATAACATTTCCCTGAACTTCTCGAATCAATCCTAAGGCCGTATTTACAGACGTGTAACAAACATCGTACTGCAACTTCGTCCCAAACGTATCAATAATGTATCCGTGAAGACACCATCCGGAATAAATCTAGATCATGCACATCTCCGAATCTCCAAACCTACGATTGCTTACGGAATAAATAATGCTACCGTGGAAATTATTTCTAAAGCAAGCAGACACTTGCGATTACTTACGAAATAATTTATGTCAGTGTCAGTGTGGAAATTATTTCCAAAGCAAGCAAGAGATTAAACACTGTGCGTACGTAGTGATGCGCGCGCAAGTATGTCAACGAGAAGAACAGGAAGTGGGCTCTAGCCTGTCAATTTCCATACTTCGAGTGCTTATATCTCCGGAACTAAAACCAATCACCAACTTTTGCTCGCGGATTCGTGATCAGCGACCCGAAGTACACTTTATAGAGTAAACAAAAATATGGAGATCTGAATATCCAGAGATGTGCATGATCTAGATTTAAGCCCACAATCCTAACTAGTCTATCGGCGCGTCGCGTTACGCGTCGGATGATACGCGCGTATGTTGCGCGTCTGTACGCGGCTCGAGGGTAACCGCGAAGAGTACAAGTAAGTACTTACCAAGGCTACGTGCTAGAATGCTCCGGAGGGCTGTCATGGCTGGACGGTACTCTAGTGGCTGGTATGTGAGCGTTCAGGGGATGCGGAATTGGCCTTAGGTGAACAGCGCCCGTGGGTGGCGCTACACCTATGTAGGGCACCTGTCCCTCGTACGTAGGTGCTCCTACGGTACCGGGCGACGGACTATATCCGGTGCAACAATACGTCCGACCGGTTTGGAACATTCTGACTGTCTTCCAGAAATGCATCGCGCGAATGTCGCTGTTGGCTGTCAAGAAACAAAGCGGAGCAACGGATTAAATTAATGCGACACCCTTAAGCTCCTGCTCGCGCGGATCCATCGTGGAACCCTACCGCAACTCGTTGTTCCTCGGGTTTACCTGATAATTTGCAAATATTTTCGATTGATTATTTAACCCTAGATTACGACGGTGGCGTAAAAGTTACGATTTTGTAATTTAAATCTATTTGTAAGCGTCAGTTAGACGCGTGTAGAGTAATTCTATAAATTTAAGAGAATGTTGGGATAACTGGGACTCGGCCAGGTCCATGACGGAAAGTTTCCGCTCTCTGTCCCTCAGAATTAAGGAAAATGACAAGTTTTGTGTTCTTTTGTTAAACGAGTATGTCGTGCACACAGTCCTAGCAACTGTCTTGGCTGTGATTTTTAAACTGTTGGTCTTTCAAAAAGTAAATGTTCCAAAGATTTGTTAAAGTATCAATAAAAATATTATTTCTCCAATTTCCCAAGGTCATCTTTTAATAGTAAACTTTAGGAAAGTGTCTTAACAACGTAACCCACAGTAAAGTATCGTAATCTAGGGTTGAATCATTGGAAATGATACGAAAACTGACTGAAAACAACCTAATCTGTTCCGTGTAAAAGTATGGTAGATAAATTATGTTACTCGAACAATGATTTCAAAGGTTTGAAATAATTAGTACAATTATGATTCTTCTAGGTAATATTACATACGTATATCATATCGAGAATAGCATACATATTTTATTATTCCCCATCTATTTTTCGTTTTTGATACTAATCCCAGGAATACCCGACATTATACTAACTAATGATAAATACCAGGAAACGACAAACCCTCGTTAACGTTCGTATATCAAACTGAAACTCTGATCACGTGCGACGAGTTTAAATTGATTTTCATCGGAAACCAAAAAATCCGCGTGGCATCCGCGACTACAGAGTGCTAATCATCTAGAAGTATTAACGAGCCGAATAAAAATGCCCCCACTGCGCCGTAACCCGAGAATCTCTGTATTCTCATATGCGATGCTCCTTTTATGCCCGATGATACGTGTCTCTGCGCTTCCTTTCGCACGCTTTTTCACTACCCGTTATTTACCCCACAAATGATCACCCCAGCCGCGATATTATACGTTCCGACGGAAATTGAGGTTGAACAAACGGGGCCCCCGAGAGGATTTCTTTTCTTGTACATGCGTACCCCGGGGGTAAATACGAAACGATCGTTTCCTCGGGAACTGGATAAACGGATCGCCAGTGTCCAGTGTCCATTTATGTCGATTCGACGACGCGTTAATAAGACGAAACGATCGTTGGGATAAATATCTATTAAGTGCAGGGAACTGTACTCGACGGGACCCCGTTATCCAACCTTTACTTGCATAAGATTAAGTACTCCAATACCAGTCGGCAAGACTGATTTTTGTCCACCGCCTCCCAAAACATGAATTGTTACACGCGTCCATGCGCGAGTTTTTAACGACGTTTTTCCACGACGCGACGCGTCCCAAAGACAACCCCTACGATTTCAGATGTCCGTACCATTAATTACCGACGCAATGGAGGTGATAAAACTCAAGCCCCGTGTAAAACGGCGCCTCCAATCGACAGTAGACGTAACGTAGATACGAGTACAGATCGAAAGATACGCAACAGCGTTGAACGTTGACTTAGACCCCCGAAGAGCGATACAATGGGACCTCTGGCGCAATGTTCGGGGCCCCCCTCGAGGGGTATTCCCAGGACGTGGTACCCCTGAATTCACGTTCCTGATAGCCAATAGGAATTCACTCGTTCACGGATCAAAATGGCCGAAGCCTTCGAGGCGTGGTTTTCACGTGAGCGTACACGTATATAAACGCCACGGTTGGACGACAACAAACGACGACCTAGCACCCCACTTTGAGCAAAACGGCAATGACTACGATGGCCGTGCAACCGGCCTTTATAAGCGCACTTAAATCTCCTACTTGCCGGGGCATTTATTTATAATTGTTGCCGCTCACCCCGACACCATAATCCGCCGGCCAGCGAACGGACGATTGAGGATTTAATGTACCGTTCGGATCGCAACCGAATATATATATCCCTTTTTGTATTCTCCCGCGAACGATTATGATCCTAATTAGTCGATCTTTTGATTGCTCGAGCACACCTCTCGCACCCATCGGAGAGGAGCAATTTATAGCGCCATTGTATAAGAAATATGCCGCATAACGTAGCCCCGTAAGGATCCATACGGAGTGTGCTGTGGTTTATGTTTTTTTCTTTTCTTTTTTTAGGTGGAAGGGATCGGGTAAACGCTGACGATGGTGCAACGTCGATGAGAGTTTCCTGACAACCATCAATATTTATGTCGGCAGTGAGAGGTTCAAATCGATCGGGTGTCCTTTTAAGTATCGCGACTCTCGACTTTTCCAGGCAGAAGTAATGCTAGACGCGCGAGTTAATGAATTGCGAAGTTACAGCTGACCGATGTTACGGTATTAAAGGGGTAGTGGAATAAATGGCAGCGTCGCGTACAACACGCCAATTATTCGTTCACGCAACCGTAATTAACGTTAGAGGTACAGGACGCATCATTTCGACGTATTTCGACTTTCACGAGAATTACAGAAACCGATTACACGTTTCGTCCACCACTTGTACTTACTATTTTGTCCATTTAACGGCACGAATGTATATCAGAATTCATTTTCATCGGTACATTCTAATTTTGAGATCCACCGTGTGATCAAATTGTCGCGTATCCGTACGAGAGATGTACGTAAACTTAACGTCAATGGCTGACAGGGCGAATCATTTGTTTCGATGGTTACGGAGATTCAAACGACGGCGCGGAGAACTTTTGCACGCTTACGCATCACAAGCTTCGTGCTTTCGGGTGTATCTCCGGTCTTGTCCAATGGGCGGATGATTTACTTTCGGTGCACTCGGGGGATACGAATCCGACCGACGAGGAGCACTCGAAAACCGGACGTAAAAATGCTGCTCGACTCGTAAATTATATTTAATGGCGTAGCCCTCGCATGCACACCCGTCAGTCGATTCTCCTTTCTTGAATCTCGCAACCACGACTCTCCATGGTAGCTGCGACTATCGTGGCGCTTATCGTTGGCAATTCGAATCGAGACGTATATTTCATTCAACGCGCTATCATTTATAACGTAAAAACGAAATAAAAATTTTTTCGCGCGTTTCCTTTGGCAGTTATACCCCACCCGTTGTTCTCTTTCTCCCTCTCTCCGCCTCTCTGCCTCACCCTTTCGCTTTAACGTGAGAAATTAATAACGATGATACACCTAAGGTAACCATACATTTTTCAGGTCAAAACGGAATAAAAGAAAATTTTGTACACGCCCAATATATCATGCGTATTTTTATTGACCATCAAACATCTGCCCTTCCGAATCCTGCGTGTCTCTGTCACTGTGACTCCCCACACAACATACCGCATTTCGACAAATAAACATTGAACAAGAGTGTAAAGAACGCGAAACAATGGATTTTCGCACAGTACGATATTCAAACTAAGAAAAATAATTTGTCAACAAAAATAGATTTTCGTTATTTTTTCGCCTACTTTCCGAAGACGAGACATTCGTTGAAGTCCCAAAGCTTCCCCGGGGACAACGAAACAGAGAACCCAGAAAACCTGTATCCCGCTCAAAACCTAACCCATAGTCACCTTAGGCGTACCAGTCATCTGAAAATTGTTTTCGAAATAACCAACCGATGTCGCGACTCGGGGTTGGTGGAAGAAACTTAAAACCAAATGCGCTCAAAAATAGGTTTCGCAGCTGCGCTTTTGCCGCGTCGCGCGGCTCGTTATAATTGCCATAACTTCCTGCAGTGTAACAATCGGACGACGTCACGTCGACGATTCGTCGAGCTACAATGCGCTTCTAAATATAAGGTCTCGAACTTCGGCGAGCCGTCGCGTCGGCATCTCACTACTTTATCGATGTTATTGGTTATCGTCACGCGCGTACGACAAAAAGGCGAGCCGGGGAGCGAGCGAGCGAGCGGACCGAACGCGACGTTCGGTAAACGACGGAAGTTCGACCGAGTAACGTTCGGATATTTTGGTTTTACGGTAGTTCGTAAAATGACCCCTACCCCACCTCTCTCGCTTTACGAGCACGTTTCGCGTATTTCGTACGGGCGGGAGAGGATATCGTTGATTTAAAAATGGTCCCGCTCAAAGAAAGAAAGAGAAACGGTTAATCTCGGAAAAATCTCGTCTGCCGCGACATTTGCGTGACAATGGTGAACGTAGGATACGCCCGGCACGAACTTACGATTAAAACGAAAAATCGTCACCGCTGCGTTTCAGTTTAGTATTTAACGTAGTTTACGGGTATCGTAAATCCAGTAGATTTTACTGCGTTCGCCGCGGTCGTTAGCGCATTCGTGCAGCCATATGCAATTGTGCGAATTTTTCTTTCTGCCCCACCCCCCCTCCCCTACCCGCCGCCCACTCCCTCTACCCACCCTCCTTCCTTCCTCACCTCTTCTGTTTCCATCTACCTTATGGTAATTCCAACAAAAGACTGTGCACCTATCGTTTCGACTCTCGCGGAACGTATGCATTATTCCCGCATTGAGATTACTGGTTTTTCGGGCCGGTAACATTGTTACACGCGACAGCGCCAGGTGCTGGATAAGTCAAAGAGAAATAAATTCCGAGTGAGTGTAAATATATTTGATACGTGTCGGTATTTATGGGAGTATCGCGTGATGCTGAGTATCGGGGAAACTGGAAACGAATTGCTGACCAATTGCACAGGCAAACACTCGGCGTATGATTAAATGCTCAATTTATATCAATTTCAGGCTTTAGTAATTTACAGTCGCAACTACGCGCCGATCGTCGATCCGTCTGTGCTAAATGATAAATGTTCGACGAGATGATGCGGGGCATATGCCGAAGAAGTAGACGCACGCGTCGTTGGTCAGACGCGCGACGGCGACGCGACGGAAGAAACGAGAGGGGTGACGGATTACATCGATCTGTGTCCGATAGAGATCAGACTTTCTAAATTAAAATCTCTCGCGGTCTTTCCCTTCTTCGGGGAATCACGGAAATGTAATTCGGATCAACGCGCCGCGCACGCTCAACCGCAAACTGACTTTCCCGACGAATAGCTGTGAATAGTTACGTTTAGTAGTTTAGTTAGCTTTACGTTACCGATAGAAACACGACGATTACGCGTACTCCCGGAGCGTACGTCGATATCGCAATAATGTATGCGAGAAAAAATCAAGATGGACGGTGGTCGCGGAGGGTCGAATAGGGGGGGAGGGGGAGGGGAGCACATGTCTGATGGTCGATGTACTAAATTACAGACGCGAGTAACCCTCGTTCCGTCAAGGTGTAAAGGGTTGACGGTAAGAAGACTTGGAGGTGTAGGATTGGCGATGGGAGAGAGAGAGAGAGGAGTATGAGGGCTGAAGGGAGAAGGGGGGAGAGAGAGAGAGAGTGCGTAGTACAAAACTTGTAATGTTATTCGAAAGTCTTTCAAAGTTGAGGCAGTTCGAATGGCCGCTTTTACGACGGAACACTGACGTCGCACAATGCCGGCCCCGATGGTTTTACATATCGTAAAGTGCGTTCACGAGCTAAGGAGCGCATATAAATCGGCTGGCCTGCTGTTATGTCTCCCGCGTGCAAAAGCCCGTTTACCATTTTATGCTCTCGGGGCGTTTAAGCCGTTTCACCCTCCGTGCCCCCGCCCCCTTCCCGCGCCGCCGCCGCCGCCGCCACCGCCTCCGTCCGTTTCTCTCCTCTCCTCTCCCTCTCCCTCTCCGCAACCGCCCCTCTCCCAACCCTTTTCATCCCGCAAAGTCACTCCCCGAAGTCACTCCCGATTCTCCGGGTAACCTTGAGGCGCGAGATGAGGACTCGAGGGAACCGAAAAGACGTTGCCATCGAAAGAGAAACCGCCTAACCTGACACTCGAAGGTTTAATCTTCGTAGTCCCCTTTTGCCAAGATCTATGTTTAGCGGACACTGGCGATTGTAATTTCTGATCGGCTGGATTTCGACGATAATTTCTGCATAAATTTGCCGCGTCTCACGCACAACGTTGAAGGGTACTCTCTCTCTCTCTCTCTCTCTCTCTCTCTCTCTCTCTCTCTCTCTCTCTCTCTCTCTCTCTCTCTCTCTCTCTCTCTCTCCCCGTGCCGCGAACTCGAAGGATAAAACCTCAGAGAGGCGTACGTACACGCCGTTTCATTATCATAATTTTACCACACTTTGCCGGTCTTTCTTTTCTTGCTACCGGTTCGAGTAAGTTTGCCGCTACAAGTAATTTTACCCTCGAATCGCCCCACCGTACGGATTGTCGTGTCATCGCTCTTCTTTACCTTCCACGATTATTCTAATTCAGGCGGGCAAGGGAATTTCGATAATTGCCCTGGATCGCGCTCTGATCAGTATAAGTAATAATCCCTGTCCCGGCCGCGATGCTGTAATCCCGATTAATTAACATCCGCCGTGTTTGTACGTTATTATTTGGCGGAGTCGCGAATCGGTAACGCAATTATTATTTCCCGGGCGTACGCTCTTACAGGCCGGAAGGTGAGTAAAACGTATCGTTACGCTCGTCTCGTTTGCAAATTATGAGAGGATCCGGTGGCGATGGCCATGCGAAGCTATAAGGAAGCGCAATATCGATTAATTAGTGCCGCTTCTCGCGGCTGATCCTAAAGTCGTTGATCAGAGAAATGTCGATTAGAAGGGTTTCAGGAGTCGCAGCTTCGACGTCTTACCCCGACATTCGTTTTCGTAATATAAGAAAATAGATATATTCAGATATGTAAGAAAACGTAGGTACAGTAGAGTCTCGCTAATGTGGACTCGATGGGACCTGACCACGTCGGGATCACCGAGATATGGAGTAAAAGGAATCCGTTTTAAAACGTTTCGAAAACAAGGTTGAGATAGGTAAAACTGTTAAAATCGACGTTTTTCCCATGAAATTGACTTTGTTAGTCTCAATACTACAGAACGTAGGCCTACTTTTTTAATTTGCGGATTGATTTAGAATAAAAACCCTAAATTGATTAATTGCAATTCTATTTGTGGGCCGACCGGATTAAACGGATGCCAGGGCTCCGGATTAGCGAGACTCTACTGTAATATGAATGTGAAAGGGAAAAGAAGTAGAAAGTGGTATCCCATGTCGGAATACCGTCCCTCTCGACGAACGCGATCTAACTCACAAAAAAGAAAACAAAAAAAAAACAATGAACCGAGGATCAGGTATCCTGTCGAACCACTGAAACTACGGATCGTTTGATTATCCCTGTTCCGCGCATACATTGTAGTAGCTAATATAAAAGAAAATCACCGTAAATCGTTCTATCCGCTTCGTAACTTCCGTCTCTCGTGCAAACTGCTCTTGGTCACGCACAACCCGAACCCGAATTCGCGGAATTCTCCCGCCGCTACAAAGAATAATCGCTTCAAAAACCAAGTTTCAAGGGCAAAAGTTTCATTTCCTAAACCGCAGACACAAAATTTACCACCGGTTCGGGTTATTGTGCGTCAACCGTATTATCCCGGTGATGTCTCTAATAATAACATTACCGATGACGATAATTCAACAATCGGCCAGGGTGTACCGTTAGATTTACCTCCCCGAACGCCGATGACTCGGGATCTCGCAAACAGCCAGAATTCGATCGGATATGATATATCGATCGAAACCAGATATAAGGAAAGCTCGCCGATGACCGACGATCGATAAGCACGAACATCCAGCGAGATTGGATACGAAGGATTTATTGCGAATAATTTATCGGCGCAGGAAACTTTACGATCTCCGTAGTCCTGGACGTCGTTAAGTTGGAAATGTTAATTTGCATCTCGAACGATGCGCGGGTCACGGTAGACACTGATACGCGTTACGATATCAGCATTCCCGACACACGAATCTGTTCGTGCGATCCGCTTATCCTCTCCCCCCACCTCTATCGCACGTACTCAATGGATATAACGCGCGCACGTATGTAGGCAGCCGCGAATACATTCGAGATAAACAGCTGTTACGTACAATGTAACGGCTAATGTCAAGGAAAACTAACTCGCGCTTCGCGCGTGTACGTTTCGTGTACGTTCGCGCACGTACTCTCGTTTCTGTGTATTATTCGCGCGCAGAGAATCATACCCGACGTGGAACGGACGGAACACGATCGCCTCGAGGTACGCCGCGCCGCACCGCCGTCCTGGCGATGGGAACGAGACGTCGCAAATCAAGTTTACGCGGTTTACGCCGAAAAGGCATCGAATAACTTGTCGATAGAATTCTTTCGATCGCCCGGTGATCTTGTTATCGCTGTAACGAGTTCCCCGCGTTTCTATAAACGCGAGCTAGTTTTTCAAAATTAAATACATATTTCCGGAAGCGATACAAGGTCTATTCTCGTGTACTTGTACTTGGCCCGATACAAGATGTTCAATCACCGACCAACACCGATATTTCTATAACCACTTATTCGCGACGTAATTAATCCAACGGCAAAGAAAATGTATCACACATACAATTCAACTGTGCATTCCAAATTTCAAGAATTCTTAACTCTCCCACAGCATGTGGCGCGCATTGAAATTCAAATGATCCTTTGAATTTTACTACGCGTTCCGAGCGACGGAGGAGGAGAGAGGAGAGAGAGAGAGAGCCCATCGCTATCCGCAACGCACACGCGGCTTGCATCGGTATGAGTGCACGTGTCGTTCCGCGCGTCCTTCTCCGACGCGTCGCGTCGCAAGTGCAACACACGCCGACCGAAGTCCCTCCTCGACGTATAGTCAGAGTTCGCGGTTATGCAAGTCCACGGGCATGCATTGCCAATTTTCTCGGCCAGATTACTAATCCCCTACCTCGGAACGCTGTCACAGTGTTTAACCCCCCCACCCGCCCCTCCGGGCCATCCCCCACCCCCCGCGCTGCATCTTGCCCCCTGATCCTCTAATAAAACAGCAGAAGTTCTCCTTCTCGCTCGACCAGATCCGTGTCTTAGGTACACATATCAACTCATCCGTACAGCCTGCACTCGCAGTCCTCCGTCTTCCTTCCATCGTCTGCTGCTCTCCCTCTCTCCCTCCTCTCTCTCTCCCTCTCTCTCCTTCCGCTTCCGTTCCACCCATCTTACCAACGCGTCGCTTCTTTCTTGCTCGCGTATACACGCATTGCGTACCGTGTCTCCCTATCCTTCATTCTAACGCGCGCTCGCTCTAATTCTCATAATTTCCTCTCGCTTCCTTCTCCCGTGTTGCGATCTCAGTCGCGCGTGGCGCGTAGTTCAGGGCCGTCGCTATTGTATCGGCCGATTTTTGTCCGTGAAAGAAATCGAAGTTTCGTTTTCTTTCTTTCCCCGCCTTCCCGTTCGCGCGCCGTATACTTTATAGCGCTACCCGACGAGAATCTCTCTCTCTCCCCTCCCCCCCTTACCGGCGACAATTTCATCGTAAGCGCGACACTTCCAACCGGTGTCGTACCCACGCGTATGCTCGTACGCACTCGATAATGAACGTACTTAATAGTCGCGGTATAATATGTACGCGCGAAGTAATAAACTGTGGTTGCGCGTTGCAAATTTCCGCGGCGTATATCAAACATCGATGAATCGATGAAAATGTAAATAATATTAACCGTCCGTTGGTAACGCAATTGTGACACCAATTCTTCATATTATTTTTTAAACATTTTTTATTGATATTAAACTATATTTGGTTATAAGCGAAAGTCGAGAAACTGAAAATGGGAGGAACAATCGGTTGGCGAAGCAATTGCTATACATCCTCCTTTCGATGATCACGGAAAAATAAAATCTCGACAAAATAAAATAATTTCTAAGTGCGGTTCCTTACCACCTCCTGTTACTAACGGTAGGTTAAATAATCTAAGACTTTGATGTTATTGTAAAGTTTTGCGTTATTGGGAAACAAACTTTGCTTCAGGTCGAAACGTAATGTCGGTGAATTATACAGATCGTTTGACGGAACGTGTAATTCTCGTTCGTCAAACGTGGATCGCTCGACGTCAGCTGCTTCGCGAACGTACATTTCAAGATTCTCATTCCGATCCATGGAAAAGTTTTTCTTTTTTTTTTCCTTAGGCGCGCGTGAATATTTTCCGCTGCACTTAAAACTCGAATGTCACCGCGCCTCGGCGCAACGGACGACGCGTTACAGGTTGTGCCACTTTGCAAATTAATAATCCGCTCCGCGTAGTCTGATCGATCGGCAATGGAGCCTCCTATAGGTAAAACGCACAAAAAAAAAACCGATTTGTCTTGTCTTATCAATTTAATGCCTCGACCGTCGTTCAAGTACATACGAGCAACGAAACCTTCGTTGCGCTCGATGCAAACCGATCGATCGATCGATCGATCGAAGCGAACGGTACATCCAAGTAATTCGAAACAAAATGACGATCGTCCGGCGAGCCCGTCCCACCAAGCGATCCAGATTTATCGGCGCGGAATCATAGTGATTTTGCCTCTCTCGAAGCGAACTCGTTAATCGGATCGCGCGATCGTTGGAAAATAATCCTTTTTATCGGAGTAGAATGTAACTATGTACCAGAACGTCGTGCGCGACATTCTAATACAGTATTTTATCTAATGCAATTCTAGCGGCCGAGGGCATTAGCGGATCAAAGTGCAGGGTGTTCGCGTGTTGGGAGTCGCAAGTCATATTGCATAAGTGAAAATTAAAGCCGTCGTCGGTGCGTAATAACCGGCCGGCTATAGTTCAGTTGCAAGCGGCAACGATCGTACTTTTCATCCTGACCCCTGTAGGATTGATACATTATACGCTTTATGTTGATCAAACCGATGCGTCGTTCCGTATCGGCTACGAGCGATAATAATTCTGCTACTCCGAATTCCTTGCCGCGCGATTAGCGTGCAAGCGGTTCGCCGGCCTCGGCGCGGTGCACCAATTTCCTGCACTTTTTTTCTTCTTCTTCTTCCCTTTCCTCGAACGGCAACCCTTTCGACAGTTTTGCCCGAGCGTAACTCGGGCACGCTTGTTCCTAAGAACGACGGGCCCGAGGGTCGTTCGTGCGGATCTTGTTTCATCTTCTTTTCTCCGATCGAAAATGTGTTCGTTTACAGTTATATTATATTATATTTATATCCCGTTTATGGTACATATAAAACTGAAAATATACGATCGTTTACTTTATTATTATTCAAAAGTTATGCCCCGCGGTATTTCGTACAATTGACAGTTCCATCCGGAAAAAAAAAATAAATAATTTACCACGAAACCACTTCGATGGGCACTTTATCTCAGAAAGTACAGCCCTGCCACGCGAATGCATTTCATCCGTCTTCGTTGGCAGACCAGACTACTCTCGCTCGCCTTTTGCGATCTTCATCGCGGTATCGCATGTTACTTACGCCCGGCGTGGCGTCCCGATCGGACTGACTTGATCGTCTTTATCTGGAAATCGGACTATCTTCCTCGCATGCATCGCGCGGCTTGATTAATGCCTTAAGAATAACTGGCGAACGCGACTGCGTACCAGGCGGCGCGCAACATTCGGGCGTCACGGTTTTCCTTTTTCGAGTCGAACCGTTAAAGCTGGAAACGCACTATCGTCGCCCGTCACGTGAGCTACCGCGCTATCGCCGTATCTGCGATCGGTGTAGACCGTGGGCGCGATACGCGTGAGGTCACGTCGGTGTGCTTCCGATACATTGAAGTGCAATAAAAATACACGCTCTACACTTTTTTTTATCCCCGCGATGCGAGACACCGTGATAGGACGACACGAGAGCTCACGCGACGATAGTATGTGATCCAGATTAAACGACGATGGGTTTCCGGAGAAAACTTTTGATAATAATAATCGATCTTAGTAGTACGATCGAAAGTAACTTGCAAGCGATGCGAACGCTATGTGCGCGCGCGGAGTGTAGCGCAACGTTTTTGCGGTGCAAATTCTTTGCGGAGCAAATTTCTTTTTTTCACCGACCGATCGTCGCGCGGTCGGGGCACGGAGAGGATTTCGATCGAATCGACAAAAATTAAGCCACGCTAACGTTCTCGGGCCTCGTTAGCGTCGAGAAAATGCGCGGTCGTGGAACGCGTAGGCTTTCGGAGAGATGGCGAAACGATATTTTATCGATAAGAAAATACTTTCAAGGTCGACGAGCGGCTATGCACGGTCCGCGTACTTATCTGTTTCTTTTTACAATTATCGGTGAATCCACGCCTCGCGTCTCTGTATCAAACTATCAAACCACCGGCTTTATTCCCGCGATATAATAACTGCCCTGTCTCACTTCCATTCCCTTACATCCATCGTCGTTCTCTCTCCCTCCCTTCCGTACCACCCGTCCTTTTTTCTCTTCACCACATCTATTTGCGCATCCATACGACCACATTCCATCAGCCGTCTCTCTTCGAGCCTGCGCCGACCTCTCATTCCCACTCTCGGTATCTCTGCACCTCTCTCTTTCCGCATAGTGCAGGGAAGGATCCACGGAGAAAAATTTGATTTGCGAGGAAATTTAACCGCTCGAGCCCCAGGGGGTGTGTTCGGAAAATCGTGTCTGATATTGTCGAGCGGCGAGGATAGCGCTTGTTTTATTTAGATTGAGGAACGCCAATCGAGCGGATCGCTCTTTTCATCTCTCATAATGTGTGTGAGTTACAAAGTGGTCGAACGGTTTATAGGTGGATTCATGCTGTTTCATTTTTTTTTTTGGAAGAGAGTTAGCTGTCAACGAGTTCTAAAAGATTTCTCCATGCATCGGCGCAGGGGGTAATACAAGTATTGGGTTAAATTGACTGATTTAGTTTTATTATTCGCGTATCGTAACCCTGATAAGTGTAATGGTAGAAAAGAGAAAAATTATAAACGCGGTCAGAAAATGCAGCATTTCGAGTTAGTCAAGATGACAATATTGTTTTCTTCATCAAAAGAAAGAGACAATGCATTTCGGCTATCACCAAATAAATATCATTAATTATCGTTAGTTCTATAGTCGACTAAAAATGATTTTAAAAATATATTACTCACAACGGTTCGCGTAAAAAGAAAACTAACGCTGCTGCGAACAATTATCGATACGTCAAAAATAATGGGCCCTTTTCGACACCGAATCCGAACAGCGCGAACGCCTCCGCGTGGGACGCGAACGGTTAAGAAATCCCGATGAACGATGACAACGTAATCCGTGAGACACAAGCGCACTCTGTCCCCGTAACGCCCACCTATGCCGCGAGAATTAATATTATGATAATTAATAACCACTAACACGCGCGTTTACGAACGTGCTTTAATGCTCTGATATTTTTTGCCGACGTATATCATCTATGGTAACGGCGCAATTGGGTCACGCCGGCACCATCGAGTGGCAACAATTTATAATCGTTGTTCGCGTACAACGATACCGCGATATCGAGAGTACGATCAAGATCGCTAATAGCTCCGTAATAATAATACGAAACTTAGGCTTCGGTCAAATCGACGTACCTAACGTACACTCGCGGGGGTTTTCTCACGCTCTAAAAATTTAACGTCTCCCATCGAGCAGATCGAAGCCGGGATCGTCTTACGATGCGGAATACGAGATACGAATTGCATTTTCACTCGGAGCGGGAGGAGGAGGGGGGAGGGGGGATTTAACGGTACAGAGAATAGAGAGGCTTCCCGAGAGTCGAGGGAAGGAACGGGTAGACGCGGCCCTGGATGCTCGCAATCTTCGTCGGTATAACTATCTACCTCGCCCCGCAACACCGCGCACCGCGCCGCGGCGCACACCAGAGACCGACGGACACGCGGCAGTTTGCAACAGTGTGCAAAAGCTGCAAGTGCCACTCGTCAGCGGCCACTATATAAGATACCGAGAGGATCCGGATAGGCGAATAAGATGCCGTACAGTCCGACGAGAAAGTTCGGGACGGATCTAATTTCGTCAGTGACGCCGGTCGCGAGCTGGTGTCGCGTCGGGTAAAATAAATTCGTATGACGCGACGCGAGAAAATTGCTTTGGACGAATTTTCATCTCGACAAATTTGTAATAAGACTTTTCCTTAGGGGGGAGGGGGGGAGAGGGGTCTAAGGGAATAGGGGGTAGAGAGTCGATTCTTCTACGGACGAGAGGAGTAAATTATAGAAATTAAGCGCGGAACGAAGAAGCGAAACGGGGCGGAGGGTCGGCGGAGTGTTACGAAAATACATATAATCGTTCGGAGAGGTAAAACTTATGCAATTGCGCGACGGTCGTGCAACGCTTCGCAAACATCTCACGGTACTCGTTCCAATAACTCAAACTCTTCGATTATTCGAAAGCGCGATAATTTTTCAAATGTCTCACGCGGCAATTTTTAACACTTGTATGTCCCGGTAACGCTCGTCGGTGGGAATTACGAAGGGATCGTAAATTAACGCGTGCACGGAAGATGCTTATAAACGCACTTGCGAGGATACGAATATTTATTTTGAAACATCGGCGATCAATGGTGGCTCCGCGGGGAGAACGCGATCTCTTTAATTTCCCCGTATCTTTTCTGTCATCGATTCCATCGAGTCGTACTACTTATTTCGATGAAAGTGGTAAACACCTTTGGTAATTAGAAAGTACCTTTGATCAAAGGTACCGGCAGAGACTATGCAGGCTTCGCGATAATACAAACTTTCAGGAACCCCTTTGAAAATAATGATCGCTCGGCAACCACGATCGCTGTACACGGCTATATCGGAAGGTGTGTGCCACCTTCGTACCGTCGTACGAAAGTACACGATTAAAAGAGCGAGCTTGTCGTGGCGCCCTTGCGACAGCCAGGTAATTACTCGTACCGTGCTAATAGCTTTCATTAATTGTGACGCGATATAATCCGCCGACTTTTTGTTGCGCGACAAAGAGTAACGATTGCAGATTATTCTCCCTTCCTGTCCCTACGCCTCCCCCCCCACCCACGCTGCGCCACGACGAGACTATTGGAAACTTACGAGCGATTGAATAACTCGATACGATCACCGTGTAACGTACAGTAGATACGGGGCACCTTTTGCAACATTGCAAATAATCACGCATAGCGTGACAAGTTCCAACCGTACTCGGAGCACCGTGGAGTTTCGGTACTGTTTTTTCCTCGGAGTAAAATGAAAACTCGCGAACGACAATTAATCCCGCGTGTATTAAGTATCGACTGCGGCGGAAATTACGGTCACGCGACGTCAATTATCGGACGCGTTGAAAAGGGAACGCGACAGAATGTTGATAATTTATCGACGATGTATTCGCGATATAAATGAAAATTAGAGGAAAAAAAAAGTGACGCGCGCGGTAATGATGTTCGTGCGCCGTTAACGCGCGATCGGAGAGAAAGAAAAACGAGGGGGAGGGGGAACGTCTAACGTGGAAAGATGAGTGTCACTGGCGGGAACGCGAAATCGTTACAGCGTATTGCTGCGAGCGCGATTACCGGACAAATATTGCTTGACATAGTGTTACATAAGTCGCGTCTAAACGATAGAAGATACGTCAGTTCTTGACTTTGCATTAAATGAACTTATGCCACGGCGCGCTCGGGAGAAAATCATGCATGCGGCCTACTCCGTTCGAGCGCGTAGCTACTGGGGCCGACTAATGTAAGCCATCGCCGGGGACTTCGTACAAAGAAACTCATCGCTAATCAATGTAACGTTAACGACGGGTCACCGAGAGCGTTAGATTTATTATCCCTGGATGGACAAGAATTACGGATTAATAATAATACCGCTAATTGTCGCATATTCAACGTTGCACGACCGTCCAGTGAAGGAAACGCGTCGATCGGCCGCGCTTCGTTATTTATCCAACGATCGGGGAATGATTTCGTGATTGAAGATTGGCGCGAACGCTGCGCGACGTAAAACTATATGTCCGCATCGATGTATCGGATAATTATTGACACGAGACGTATCGGGCAACGTTAACGTTGTACCGAACGGCGCATTAAGCGCGCGGTTGTTTAAAAAAATCATTATACGCTTGAACTTGACATTTCTCGAGACTTTATCGCGGTAAGCGAATTCTTTTTTGTGTAATTACTACCACTGACGAAGCATAAGTGGCAGTATAATTCTGTGTTTAATTCCGGTTTTTTTTTCTCTCTTCTCTTAACATAACAACATTTAATAGCCTTGGCACGTGTACACTCGTCACGCAGCTAAATTTCACGCATGCGCAATTTTCTTGGGCTATCGATGCAGCGAATAACAAATTTAATTTCGAGGAATTTTATGTTAATGCCATTCATGCTACGACGATGTTGCGCATGAACATATTCCTTATCAGAAAACACTGGAGTTTTGTTCCATTGGAATGAAATCGATTTATTCCGTTTCTCCGTGTACCGCTATCATGATATTAATTCAAATTACTAAGATACGAATTACTAAGAATTAATAAGAACGAATAAATAAGAATTACTAAGATAGATATCGTACCACGGTCAAGGATTCTGCCTTTATTCGCGAATGCCTCTTCAAAATACAGTGGTAATCGCTTATTGTAATCACTGTGGGACCTGTAACTTTTGGTAACAATACCCGGCTGATAACATTAAGCAGAAGATAAAAAAACGCGTTATCGAACATATACTCTACTTATATTTATCCAAAGCTACTGTATAGCGGCACGTATAATGATCAGAATTGGTAACAGTAGCCAAAGTTTCATTGTATTATAATAAGCGGATTGTTTAGTAATTTTATGCTATGTGGTTTTGGGACCAATCGATTGTGATAACAATAACCGATTGATAACATTATCCGCGATTATAATATCCGGTTTCCACTGTAATAGCAGCCGCGAAACAACGACCGTTCGACCCATGCAAACGATCCAAAATTTGTCATCAATACCTAGAAATCAATTTTGTTGTAAAAACAAATTTTTTTGTTTCTAGGTATCCGACACTAATTACACCGCGCGTTATTCCTCGAAACAATGCAACGCGAGCAATACCTACGTATCTTGCTCGTCGATCTTAGTACCGAAGAAAAATACAAACTGGGGTGAATTTTTAAGCTCTCCATCCTGTACACCAAACACGGTAACGTTGCGCTCACCTACCAAGTTAATTTAAACGTCATGCTAGTGGATTGAAATTGTTGCTCGCATATACTCCGTACGAAATTCTGCACCACCCATTAAAGTGATTCGACAAAATTTCAACGTCGTCACGTATCGCGGAGGGAGTTACCGGTCGTCCTTAAAGCCACTTCAAGGTCGGCGTGGTTGACCCGAACGTCTTCGATAATTATTCCCTTCGCAGGCAAATTTGTACGCGGATTTCGAGTTGAAAGTAATTATCTCGATAAAAACGATCAGAATTTTATAAACGAAACGCGAAGGGGAGGGAGGGGGAGTAACGCTTCTGCGGGAGCAAATGAAATCAATTCGCGCGCGAAATGATCGAAGCCTTGTGCTTTCCCATTGCATGGGGGGTGGGGGTTGATTACTTAAATCACAAATACGCGAAAATCTTCGATGCGTGTAAACAATAAAAAAAATTCGCGGTTTCTAATGACGCGCGGTACCACCGTCCACGAGTAAGATTTATTAACTTTGCGGGACTATCTCGATCGGAATTGCCGACAAAAGGACAAACGGGTTTTAAAAAAACTCTTCTGGACACAAATCGTTCTATGTAGGTTGTTAAAACACGGATTGGCATCGGGTGCAAGTACGCGTACTTGAAAGAGGCGTTATTGCAATCCCCAATCAGGATGCCAGGGGACATTAATCGTACTTGGTTCTCTCCCCGGATAATTGAGCCTGGCCAATTGAAAAAGGACAACGTTACACTTTTCACGCTGGGTAAACGACGAATATTTAATATTTACATCATTATATCGTTCGATCCATCGTGAGACCCTACCAGCATCTCATTAACGGTGGACATTACGACGTTCGTGGTATACGCGGGATATAATACGAGTTAACCCTCGACTGGTTGAACCTTTGACGATAAAATTTAACGCCTTAAGTACTAACGATAAGTCTGTTTCGTCCTTCTTTCCGTTTAGTCCGCGAAATCAGATTTCACCGATATATCGACGGACGGAGATCGGTACTCTGTGTCCTTTTACAAACGCTTTCCGATCGGTCAGTTGTCCGTCGTTCGTCGTACGGTGCAGTATAAAAAACTGACTGTCGTCGACCGAACGGAAAGTACAGCGTCGATCACCGCTGACTGATATAACGCCTGCAGTGTTAAGCAACGAAAAGAAAAGAAGTGCGACGCAAACTATAAATAGATATCCCACCCCGCGCGATACGCCAATGCCGATCCCTTATCCAATTATATTTTATCAATGCACAAAATGAGTTACCAATCTTACGGCGGACGATACGAACGAGGTTATAAATTGGAAAAAGGGCTAACCTGAAATCACCTCAAAGGGCAGCTTTAATTATACGCTCTATACATTGTACCTGACAATTTCGAATATTTCACGCTGCGCCTTAAAGCCGCTCCCGAAGCTTTATCGCGAGATAGGATCGAGACGGTAAACGCTCTTGAAGCCGAGCTTCATCGTCGCTACGTTGGCAGCGTAATTGGCATCTCCCGACAGGTGCGAGTCCCTGTATTTTACATGTTAAAATGCCCTTTCCAGAACGGAAACCGATTATTAAGCTGATTTACACTTTTATGTTACACATCGCATGAATGAATCGTGAGAATCTACCCTGATTTCCGTACCGAAATTTTCATCCTTTAATCCTAAATCAAAAGTTTATCTTTTAGCCGGTTGCTCACGCTAGCCCCGCGCCCCCCCTCTGTACGTCGAACTCATTGGTCGTCGACCCACGGTGATCGTCGTAAACACGGATGATTAAATTAACCGCGGGTACGCGTAGATAATTCGAGGTCACTGCAATAACGGCAAATATTTACCGGTAACTGAAATCTAGATCTTGACGCTCTTTCCTTCGCGTAATTGCAGCGCGCGGTCGTTACCATGTACCGGCCCGGATGGATAATCCAACGATCGACAGGGGCGAGGAGGAGGGGGGAGGCATCGTCGAGACGAATTTCATCGCGCCTCCTCGCATTTTATCGAAACCCTATCGGAAGCAGCGCAACGAAATTACGCCTAATATCTGTAATTAGCGCGCATTCGCGATACAGGAAAGCGATACACGCGCGGACGTAGGAAAAATTTCCATGACGCTACCGACTAGACGACGGTTGCAACTTCACCTATGGACGAGAGACGTCGATGAGAACGTTCTTAATCCTAGTTCGTCGATAACCAAGATGTTCAACGTACTTCGAGAACCGTGGCATCCATCCGGGTACCTGTCACATTGTTCTCAGTGGGGTATGGATGTTTCGGCGAATTTCCGTTGGAATGTGAACGGCAGATGTACGAACATTCCCTTATGGTATATTCCTTATATCGTTAAGCTTGTACGTACAATATGTTTCGACCCTTGTTAAGACTTCAAGGGAATTGTTAATTCTCCGTACCGTTCGACTTCTAACGTGATCGTGCGCGTTAGCCCTAATCTGGCTCAAGGCTCAAAGAAATGATAAGAATCTTTAAATATTTATAAGTATAAGTACGCGTTGAAACATGTATGGTTTTATATATTTATTTTGTTTCGTTACATACAAATTCGGCTTAAATCTAGATCATACACATCTCCGGATCTTCGGATCTTCAAACTCTTTTTTACTCTATTAAGTGTATTTCGGGTCGCTGATCATGAAATAATTAAAGAATTTCTATTCCACCGGAAATTATTTCACAGGGAATCACATGTGTTTTCTTGCTTTAGAAATAGTTTGGAGATCCGGAGATTCGGAGATGTACATGATCTAGATTTGTTCCAAAAATTCATGATGAACGTCAAATTTATAGATATGCGTAGAAGGTTCTTGAAAAAACGTGTTGTGAACTTCGTCGCGTGAAAATAAATATCTAATTCGCATTAAGAGATACAGAAATGTCTAAAAAACGAGGATCCGGAAGCATATTGGAGTAAATTTCTATAAAAATAGAAACATTCTTGTATAAAATTAAAAACTAGCACTTGACCCGGAACAAGACCTTGCCTCTCGATCGTTGTAAATTTCCAAGAAAACAGACATATCCTTGCGTGAAATTAAAATGGACACCCGGGTACTTGGTTATTAACACTAGGATCACATAGACGAGAGTATCGTCGTTCACGCTACTCCGGAAGCGCACCTCTCAGCGTCGACGGCGTTATTAATCTTTCTTAACTTATCGTGGCATTGGCACGCCCGTACGACTGTACAATATTTCGCGCGTGGTAGCTTCACGCGCGCACGCGTTAGAACGCGTGAGAGAGACGAGCATTCCGTGCACCCGTGCAAGGTCGACGCAGTTTCTCGAGCATGGCTCTCTTATCTAGAAAAGTTTCTCGTAATCGTGGAAAGATATAATCGTTCCACTTGTTATCCCGCGTCACTCTTACTAACTTTTCGCGAATCCTCGAGCGACGAGCGCACCTGATTCGCAATCTTTGCGACAGAGCGCGAATTCGCGAGTTGGCGTTCGCGCGTTCGATTAATAATAATCCGACGTAACTCTTATTAGCTTTTTCGCGAATCCCTGAACGACGATCGGATTGATTTTCAATCTTTACGACGGCGAGAATTGGCACGTTCGATTAATAATTCGTTATCGATAATAACCGGTTTGACGAAACTCCCCATGTGGAACAAATTGAAGAAGCAGATTCGAGGCTCGCAAAATTCAAAGCAGGAGCATGCAATAAATTATTTATTACACGGTCCCCGAGAAGCGTAACCTTTGTTTAGTAGACTATGTTACATCGATATTTGCGTTTGAAATGTCATTGTTGCGTTCTAAATAGAGTGCCGCGAATACATATTAATCGTGCATTGCCAATTCGATCCAACGGTACCGATATATGCATCTGATTACACAAATAAACGTATACGTTTGTAAACCACTCTTTTATTAATTCAACTCGTTGCCAATCGCATTATCATTGGTACAATAGGCGGAATGCAACTCAACGCTTCGATATAATGCTCTCTATCCAACGCGCGTAGGATAAACGCAATAAATTAACGCGAAACAGACCGAAACATCTCTCGCAATTATTGATCCCAGGTTAAGCGATTCCGACATTTTATCATTTTCTTTTTTCGTTCGGCATGTACAAAATTGTGAAGTATAAGAATTTAAGTGTAACCGCGCCAATGTGCAAATAATAATAATTCATGCCCGTCGGATCTGTCCGATAGCAACCTTCGACGGACACTGCACGCATTTAGACATGCGTTTACTTGACACAGCCACACGGTGAAGCGGTAAGGAGCCATTAATCTTATAAATACCTCCTTGCTGTCTCCGCGAAACACTACCTCGACTTCCCATCGGTCTAAAGAACGAGATAATGAACTCGACACGGGACCGGTATAGAAATTCCGCCCCAGAAAGTACAACGGTAATATCGAGGCGAAGAAAACATTCGTATAATTCTACGATGTGTCTCGGAAATATTATCTTCCCGTAGGAGACTTTGAAAAAAAGTGAGGCACGTGAATTAACAATAATTTTATTAAAAAAAAAAAAAAGGAAATAACATTGCGTAACTAGAGATTACTTCGCCAACCTCCTATCCTATGCGCCGATAATACTATCTCGACGTAATAATAATTCATATACTACTCGCGATTAATTTCTTCGCGCGTGCATGCACTTATGCCCCAGCTCCGGTACACAACGTTGCATTTTTAAATGATGCGTAGCTTTTACGAAGCCGAAGACCCACGCGATGAGAAAAATCATCGACGACCGATGTGTCGGTGGGTATGCATGTGTATTCGCCGTGACGCGCGTGCATGTCGAAGACGATAGAAATTAATTTCGATCAGCGTCAGTATAATCAATTATTCGTCGATGGGATCGATGAGGCGAACGATAGATAGATAGATAGATACGGTAGATTATTGTTCAGTGTTAAATAAAAATGAAGCATCGTCGTATATACTGTTATTTATATGAAGTTAGATTAAGACTGTTAAGTATGTATGTATTGTGTGCGAGGGTGAGAGAGAGAGAGAGAGAGAGAGAGAGAGAGAGAGAACGAGTACGAGATCTCGCTCGTGACACGGTACCCATCGTCACGGCTAAAAGTCAACGCGGCTGACAATTTCAGGTGAAACAATTATCTAAGAGATCCCAAGCTCAATTATTCTGGCAGGCATCTCGGTACCTGCCGCGTACATGTGTAGTAGCTACCGACCGTGCAAAAGCGTCGCGTCGCGACGGCGTCGATGTGTGGTGGTGGTAAGGGAGATACCGAAGCCGACAGCGTTGCAGGTGTACACGTGAGCTACGCGCATTGGCGCACTCGTGCAAGGTCGAACGTTTCTCGTGCGACCGCATCGCCCATGAGAGCGGGCTCGGGCACAGCATTTGTTACAGTGTAACCGGCGCCGATGAGAGTCGGATTGGCCGTTAGTCAACTGCTCGGGCAGGTATTTTTAAAGACCTTGCGAAACTGACGGCTCTCAGGTTCGCCGACCACGGAAATTTCTGATTGGAACGTATCGAGGACTACTCTCTCCGGGTATATTATATTCCATTAGCCACGCGTAATTGCAATCGGCATACTTAGCCGCCGCGGGTATTTACCCGTTTGTTTTGCGTAAAAACCAAACGAAAGATTGGCGTGATGTAAAATAAAGATCGGTAGGCTGCGCGTCGATCGCAGAATTTCAGACTGGAATGTACAAGAATGTTTTTTTTGTACAAGGGGGATATAAGACCCGTCACGGGAATCGTATGGTCTTCAAATGAGAATTACTCGGTCAATTTTGCTCTAAACAAATTTTGAATTATTATTATAAATATGTTTTATTAAGCATAGAGTAAATAGGGCATTTTTTGTGGACAGCTTTTCATGGTCCGCGCAATTTGGTTTGGTTATGCAAAATTCCCTATTTGCACTGTTTTGTTGTTTGTAACCATTTTTTTGGAGCAAACCTGACTGAGTCAGACCGAGTACTTCTTGTTTGAAGACCATTCGATTCCCGTGACGGACCCAGTTGCAAACCTCCTTTTTTTCCCCCCCTCGACCAATACTCGTTGCCCCGTGCATGATTACCTTGGCTTAATGGAGCGCGATTTTTGTGTTCCTTTTACGTGACTGAAGATTGTAATTGTTTAATAAAAGCCGAGAAAGTTAGTTTTATTGGAAGGCTGACTCTTGCGCCGAAAATATTTGTACGGTGAGCGATCGGAAGGCGTTATGACTTTTTCAGAAAGATGGTAAAGAGCATGATTAAATAAATATAACTCTAACTTTATGGCAAATAAAATTAAATTTAAAATTGTTCCCGCACTCTCATTCTGACACGTGTGCAGATCCACGAAGCATAGTGCCCGCTTTCCTGTAATTGTCTCGCGAGAAGCGTATCCTTATCATCGTTTATCCGTGTGATATATTATCATTACTTTTGCACTTAAAGAATTGCTGCAAAGAAATTATTATAGTAGACTGATTCCACTCTACGCGTGGCAACATTTTTCCATACCATTAATTCACTCTAACCGATTTACGTATTTATATTTAAAGCAGATAACCCGAGTCACTTCCACGTATTTAAAAATATAGGATGTTTCAGAGAAGACTCAGTTTTTAAAATCGCGATAAATCAGCCGAGGTCGACGCAAAATTCAGAATCTTATTTAATAATGACAAATTATATCCAGCATATATCCACTTTCACTTTCTCAGTAGGCAGTCATCCGATTGTAGAAATTCCCTGAGCATCTGGGTCTCCATTCGTTGCGGCGACCAAGGATGGCCTCCGAGGTCATGTGACTTCTTTTTATGGGGTTATGCGAAGTCGACCTGAAGGGGGAAAATCAACGGGCATTCGGTAAAATCGGTGAATGCAAAAGATCAATCATTGATTTAAACCATCGGATTATTGCCTCCAGAGAAAGTGGAGTTTGGATATATGCTGGATATAATTTTTCATTAATAAATCGGCGTACATTTTGAATGTATTTGAATTAAAATTCTGAATTTTGCTTCGGTTTCGCCTGATTTATTGAATTTTTAAAAACTGCTTCTCTGAAACACCCTATGGAAGACTATATCCCGACATGATTATACCACCTGGAAAATATCGACGATACTATTGATAGGCAATGGAAAGATACAAGAATGCGTGATTCGCGTCAGCGATACAAATATTACTCCAAAAATGTTCTGTCCATTTACAAAAATTCGAGTGATTCGGGATGTCCGTATCGGAGCGCCTCACCCTGTACGCGCGATTATAATTCCACAATATCACCCGGCGATCTTTTAAACGCTACTTACTCGGCGAATAGTTGAATTACAACTCCGTCGCATCGTGTTTACTCGATACGGATAAAGGTCCGTTAACCGTTTACGCAATCTAGTCCCGAACGTCGTACTGCAAATGTACGGTACATACGATAAATGTGCTTGACGAGTGGAAAATGAGCACGGCTTTTGACTTTCTATTCCCGCGAGGGCAGAAATTCGCGAGAAATATATATATATATTCGCGAGCCCGAATAACTGAAACTCTATCCCCAATAATCCAGTGACAACGCGATCGACGATGAAAGCCCGCGGGTTGCACTCGCGAAATATGTTCGGGGTAGGTTTGCAAAAGAAAATTGCCACGCAAAAACGCGACTGTGACATCGTTGTACATGTAACTGCTTCGTTTCAACATTAATTACCGCAGTATTCCACCGACGATAATTAAGGCGTACTTGCTGTTTACACTAGCGTTGCAGGCTCATTACTATTGGCACGAGAGCTGTTGCCGTTGCCGGCATCACTCGCGTCTACTCGCAAGGCAGTATTCTTGCGTCACGAATTATTTTTTTTCTTCTTCCCAACTATCATTAATCTCTCACTCAGGTACCCAGGTGTGAACGTTTCCCAGTCAATCCCGTATACGTGTGCGTGTACTTAGCGCGCAGCTTACGTATTAACGCGATCGGTAAAAAGTTAAGGGACTCTGCCAATTGCAACTGAATTACAGAATTTTTAATAGAAGAAGAGTCAATCCAAACGAAGTTTAAAATTTAAAACGCTAATTTATATTCGCCGGATCGGTGAGTCTCAATTATTATTTGCCACCCGGATAACGAAACATTTCGTTTCTTCCCATTATCCCGAAAGGGAGTGAAACCGAACGAATTTTAAAACGCTAATTTATATTCACCGGGGTTCAATGGATCTCGATTACTATTTGCAACGCTGTCGACGAAACACGCGAAAGAAACTCGTTTAACGTTGAACGCCGCGTTGGATGTGAACGTAGCCTTAGCCGGATGAAATGTTTCGCGCGCCAAACTCCATGTTCGCAACACTGTAACCACTTTGAGCAACTCGAAGCCGTAAATCCAGTACCTGTTCACCCGCGGGAGACCAGTAGGAATGCAACTCTCTCCGGACCGACTCAAAGGTATCCAACTGGGCGAACAGGATCGGTTTCTCTGCGAATATATTTATGCGAAGACAACGCGACGGCACGCGTTCGACTCGGCGTCCTTACCGTAATTACCGACCTAATCGTGACATATCACGCGACAGGGTTACCGCTATTATAAACAGTTCTCCGACGAGACGGTAGGGATAATACTCGTTCGCGAAAGCAAAACTTGTGTATCGTCGAGGACGCGCGGTCGGGACTTGAGGGTTCTGTCTCGAGCCAGATATGTATCGCCGTCTATGAACCGTCATGATCAATCTCAAAGACTGCGAAAATGAGTTTTATATATTGTTACGAATGTCTACGAATGTCATTGCCGATAGGCAGTTGTTAGTTGCCGAGCGCCGAGATTCAAATTGTAAATATGTCAATTGTTGTATTCAAGCTCTTGTATTCTCTCAAAATGAAACACTTTGATATACTCGAAGCATTATTTAATTTACAAATTACGAGAGTCTCGTCGACCGTCCCGAAAGAGTCTCTCTTAGGCCTTTTTCAGGACTGAAAAAAGGTCAATGGAAATGGTTTGAAATTGTGTTCTTTAGTTCGTGCTGGAATACAATTTTCGATTTTGAGTTGTTAGTTATTTATATATATTTATATTTCATTATTTTATATTTTCATCTTGTGTTAGCTGCTGATAGTTACTTGCCGGTGAATTAATTCCACATCTTTTCAATAAATTTCAAAACAAATAGTGAAAATTTGCCTTTTCTTAGAAAGAGGCAGCAGAAAGGGTGAGAGAAAGTGGAGGGGCTCAAAAATATATTCAGACGCCTAAGGGAGTAACCTATCCAAAAATAACAGGTCTCCCGCTTTTTCCAGTTAACAATTTGGTCGCCCTATGCTAATACCTAATAATTGGTGAATTCCAATTATCGGAATTGAAAGGAGGGTGCGCGATCACGCGGTACCGACAAAGTTAAGCGATAACAAACGGTAAAGAAGTGCTTGAGCCAGTTCCTTCGCGGCTGATCTTTGCGAGAATAGTTATCGCGATCGGAGCGCGCGCCTCGGGACGTCCGGGCGCCAGTGGCTCGCCGGTATTACGACGGACGTAGCGTACACGCTTAAGCGATTTATAATGATCGGCTCGAGCAAACGGTAGCCAAGTAGGCTGGCTTCTTAACAAATTGTGCTTCCACGTTTATTCACGCCCGCTTGACCACGCCACCTTTGCAACTTTGTCGCTTGGAATTATCGAGCACCGTTAAGGCGCGTTCTCACGAGTCAAGTTTCGTTGACCGATTATAGCTGATCGACAAAAGTCGAATAAAATTCCCAGTAAGAACCTTTGTTTCAATAGGGTTGATCGAGAAATGTTTTGATTTAGAAATTATTGTCAAATAAATACGCGTATATTTCTGTAATTCTGATTAATTGTTAAATATTAAAAAAAAAATTCTACATAACATTCTATTGAAATCTTGAATTATTCATCGTGGCTGTCATATCTGCGCAACCTCAAGCACAACTGTTTTCGATAACATATTCGCTGAATTAAATTGAAACTGTTGCTCCGTTTCTATTGAACCGCGTGAGCAATAATTTATTCGAGGCATGTTCATCTTTCGCTGATCAACTATAATCGGTCAACTAAACTTGACTCGTGAGAACGCGCCTTTAAATTTATCTCCCGTCGATTTACGGATACATCATATTTTTTTACGGTTTTAAGGCCACAGAAAAAGATTGTCGCGAGTGAAATTAATAACACTACGATGGAGGAATTTAGATGTCACCGATTAGTCCAGCAGACTTTGCTTAGAAAAGTTAATTATTTTACGTTCAACATTAGCGTTCGATGCATCGAGGAACAACATAATTCGCGATTCTTTTTACCGGTCGCGATCGCCGATCCAGAACTGAGAATCGATTCGCAACGGTGGTTTTACACCATTATTCATTTTCAATGGTAGCCTTTACTCGTACCAGCATTTCTTTTTCCCCGGTGCATAATATCTAAGCCCGAAGTAGCAGGAGTCTTCGGAAGACTTTGTTAATCGAAATGCACCGAAGCTTGAAAAAAATAACCGCGATGCAACCTTGGCGTCTAAAAAATATCAGTTTTGTCGATTCAACCGTCTGGCAGGTAATAACGAAAGCGAAATCTTGCGAGTCGTTGGAAAAATATTCGCTCGAAAAATCTCAAACGCGATCGATAAAAACAAAAACAAAAAAAAATACATTCCTGCATAAATAACGGACTCGTGTTTACTCGTGTAAGTAATCGTAATAAATCGATGATTCGCTGCGAAGGCAACGGTTCGAGTGTAAATTTTACCCCGCGTCAAGGTGTCAATCTTGATCTGTCTTAACTCACGAGCATCGCAAACGACCAGTAACTTTCCGACAATGAAATGCAACATAGCACGAAGTGCCGCTAGGCGACATATTTCTCGATCCGTATACTTGATACGAGCATTACATCGACGCTATTGACACGCGTTAGTAGACGCGTGTGCATGCGTGTACCCCGTACTCGTTTACCTTCTTCGTCTCCATTCCTCCGTGCATTCCTACTTTCTTATCCCCCCTTACCCTCGCTCTCTCTCGGTGTGAGTGTTTTAGTATCCTACCGCTTGTCACCAGTGCGTATCGCAAATCGGTATTGGGGCGTATTTTCTGAATGGTCACGGTAAAACGTTCACAGTCCGTTCGCGTGGACTCGACGCACCTCTCCCACTCTGCCACTATCTCCGTTCATCCGACATGTCGGATGACCGTGTAGATACACGATGCCATGCTAAACATTATCATCGCGCGTACTCGTCTTCCGCGGTGCGTCTCGCGATTATATGCCGCTTGGTTTCCCAACGGGAATACGAATCCTGGCACAATTTATTAAAACTTATCCGCTTCAAATCCGCGTTTCGCGCATATTGCGGAATTTCTCGCAAAACTTTAAAACCTTCCGGTATGATTTAGTCATGAAAAATATATTTTTAGTTTGTAACATTATGGTATATCCGTTGTCTTTACTTCACAACGCGTTTTTCATTTAATAAAATTATATATTGACGGATGTTCGCATTGTTTACAAGAATGAAATACGAGTGACTAACAAAATTTGGCTGTGTCTTTTACCCACTCGTTCTAACGGTAAACAATATGTGATAATAATCCGTGATATTTGCACGAGTAATGAAAGATGATACGATATTGCAGGATTCAATACACTGGAAATTTTAAACTAAATAAATTATTATCGTATTCAACGGTAACTTCAGTTACATGACGAACGTAGCACGTAAGTATACGGCGTTACTTGACAAATCAATGACAAGCGGTCATTTTACTGCAAAGGATTAATAATTATTACCTTTGCGCGTAACGCATTGAGTACCGCGTCGTCGTGCGTAAACGACGTTTCTTACCGGGGAAACACGTGTATCCGGTTCGAAGGGAGTAAGAACAACGAAGTACTTCGGAGCAGGGAGCGGAGAATATTTTCCCCAAAAATGCCGGCACCCAGCGTAACGGTAAAAAATATTAATAAATGACACGAGAGTGTGAGGAAAATTGTATTTAAAAAAAAGAGAGACAGAGAGAGAGAGACTGGAATGACGCCTCTCGAAACTGAGTAAATATCTTCGCGGTAAACTAGGCGTGTACAGTTCAAGTGAAATTGGCCGTCTTCCAACGAGTGGCGGATTTATCTCTTGTCGGCAAGTTTAAACGAAATCGCAATGCCGGCTACATAATAATTACAAAAATATCCCGCAACGATTCCTGCTTGGCAACGTTGCTCGTGTATTTATTATAGCTGGTATTTTAGACCGGTTCGGTGCGACAATGATCGTTGCTCTACATTGTACAACCACGTGATTCCGAATTGGCCGGAAAACGCGGTTTGGCATGAAGATGCAAATGATAAATGAGACGTGACGCGGGAAAATTGATTATCCATGTGCGAATAAACTTAGGCACTTCCGTATCCGTGTATTCGCGGTTCATAGTTGCGTTCGTGGATATTATCGTTGTTAATGGTAACATCGTAATTGCGGCGATTATCATTGATTTGCCGGAACAGATGGTAACGGCGAGATAAACGTATAAAAAAGATTCCTCAGCTTCGACTCTTTTACGATACAGATCGTAAAGAAAGAAAATGCGACTTTCAACTTTTCCACTTACTGTACCGTCGTAAAGGAAGAAAAACTTAAGTTTCAACTTTTCTTTTCCCAATACAGACACTAAACGAAGCAAAATGTAACTTCCAACTTTTCGTCTTACAATACAGACACGTTCGTCGATATTTACCAACGAACGGCAAACGTGAAAATAAAATTACAAGAAATCCTACCTTCGTATCCACTGGTAAGTCACATCCGACTGGATCGCAAATTATTTTGGATCTTCGGGTGTAGAATATCCAGCGCAAGGGAAGCAACGTGGCAAACGCGATACCCGCGAATATGTACGATTTGAAATAGAACTGGCTACCTTTTCGAGGATAAAACTGTTGCACCGGTTCCATATACTTTCAACAACAAAAGAATGAATCACTGTCAGAAATTGACAAGTAATGGCTCTCGGGTCGTAAAACAAAAGCGCGCGTAAGAACGAATCTAAACGCGGCAGGTATTATTCGTTTCAAGCTCCCCGTATTTTCACTCCTAAATAGCATATTTCCATACGTTCACGGAGAATCTTCCTTGATGATGACACTCGAATCACATGACACGACACCGAGGATGCATTATATCTTCGGGCGAGGAGATTACACGTTGTACATCGCGACGATACGTCGCTGAATATCTTCGGCACGGTGATTTAGTTAAATCGCAAAATGCGAAGCATCGAAGTTTCCTCTTAGCATTCTCCTCGAGGGCAAAGCGATAGAACCGCGTTGCGCTACGAAGTTGGAACGCGCGACGGCCTTTCCGGTGGTAATTTTGGCAAAATGAGAAACACGGAGATGAATCACGGCCAGAGTTATCCGTCAAGAGCGGGAGCCAAGACAAATGAATTATCCGTACCGTCCTGGCGCAAAATATTTGCCCGTTGTAACAATTTAAACGGCGATATAGACGACCGAGGATTATGCACTGCTGTTCGAGGTAATTAGCCGAAACTAATCCGATGGACTCTGAAATGCGCGAAATGGCCGAGCGAAGTTCCCGAAATTTAATGGAGAGTCTAGCGCTGTCACGTTGCAAACGGAAACTAGGAAACTCTTCGATTTACTTTGAATTCTACCATTCGGATTTGGAAACTCGCTAAATTACCGTTGTTTCATAATGTAAGGCAGTCGCGAAATAGACGCTATATTATATTTAGTAGAACCATTTTGCGTTGCCAACTTCGATGCACGCGCGATTTCTATTTGCGCCCCGTGGGATCCAGATGTTTTCGGGTGGAAAAACTATCTTCCGATCGTCGAATTGCCAAGTCCAAGTTCATCCTCTGCTTTCCAAGCGGAATAAACTCGCGGGAAATTGAAAACGGTGAACGAGCATGTATGTCGTCGAACGTAATTTATATGAGACCCAATTAGTACTAAATGACTGACTTCGCGAAAGTTTTCATCGAGCACTCGAACGAAGGAAAACAAAAAAATTTCACCTCGAGATTTAGGTAGGCATTAATTTCAATATAAACGCGAGAATCTTGTCCAACATGGTAGCCCAACGAGCATTTTTCGGACGGTAAATTAACGAGGCTACGAAAAGAAAAATCCTAATTACAATCCTCCCCTTCGATCTATCCAATAACGATCTAACACTTATTCCGGACGCACGATCGATTGATCGTAACTGACAAAACATCGATACAATACTAATCTCATCGTATACCGCGTTTTAAGTAAGAACCAAAAGCACGGTTCGCTTCTACGGAATGAAATCGATCACGATACGAGTCCGTGAGCGAGAAATTGAAAATAAGAAGCGTTACCTTCCACTATACGCCTCACAGCCTCTTCGAGGTTAGCTCCCGCATCCTTCAGGATAACGTACATCAGTGACAGCGTTTCCCATGGGTACTGAAAGAGTTCCAGAAGCTTCGTACTGTATTCCAGGAGTACCTCCACGCTATCACCTGGAACAATAATAATCACGAGGTTTCTTGAACGCTGGTCGTACGATTCGGCGCAACTTCTAGATTAATTTCGGCAGGTCAAAGGAAAAACGAGCGTGACCTTCTATTTTTATTTAACTATACACATTCGTCCCGTTGACCTGGACTAAAACAGACTTTCTCGCGACTTTCTAACGGCTGCGACAACCGAGGATTGCTGCTTTTATCGAACACCCGCAAATCGAACTTTCACCTAAAATCCCTTCGGAAAGTACGGATTCTTCGTTATTAACGCTAGATTTACGGGCATTTCTTATATGCAATTATCTCTACGGATACGCGTGAATTTGTCCATAGAGATAGCACATACAGTAAATGGATTCTGTAATTTTCCTCATGAAATTCGAATGCGTCAAAATGATACGTCCCGTAAACCTAGCGTTAACACTAGAATTACCGACGAACATCTCGTTATATGTATGTAAGTATACCATATACAATTTTGCAACGAAGAAAAAAGAAGTGCTTTACGGAATCAATTATATACACATTTTACAGAAAGTCATACACAATTTTCCACAACAAAATAAACTGAAAATGAGTACTTAACGATTATAAGAAATGTCAAACAAGTAATTTTCACCACCCTGGTAGGTAGATGATCTAATGTCAAAACTCTCGCGAAATTTTTCATCTCAATTCGTCGCAAAAATCGATTCTTTGTAAATATCGTATACGGTCACTCCCGCGATATTGCCCACAGGCACGCGGAGGGTGTTATCGGCGAATGGGGGATGGAAGGGGTAGTTTGCGGGAACGCAAATGGAATCGCGATGCTCGAGCCCTGGGCAACGTGGACAGTGACAATAATTCCCCTGCCGTTATGACATGATATATTAGACATTAAAGCGACCAATGGCGTCGCGTTTCGCTCGGCGCAGCTCCGCCTATAAGGGGGCATTCGGGATCGTTTTTAAAAGGCGGAAATAGCCTTTTCCACCTTCTCCCCCCCCTACTCCTACGACTACGTCACCTCCCCTAGCCCTCTTTCGCGATTCCCTCCCTCCACACCGCTATTTCTCCCTTTCTCCTCCGATGAGGTTGTCTCCTCCCCTCTCCCCCCCCAACCCCTCCGCACCCCGACGACGTTCTATTCAATAGACAACGGCGCAGAGGTGCAAGTGCAGGTGCCACGCACCGCGCCTCACCGCGCCGCGCCGCGCCGTGTCGCCGGGACGCCAGGCGTTGGTTCCCTACTTTTCCACGTGCAGGTGAACCCCGGCCAACCACGTGCTCCCTAACACGCGCGTGTGCGTGCACTCTGGAAGCGCGTGTTGCGTCTGCGGGAGAGCGAGAGAAGAAGGAAGGACGCGGGGAGTGGGAGGGAGAGCGAGAGACTCGCTACGCAGGGGAAAGCGGGAGGGAGAGAGGGGGGAAGGAGGGGGTGAGAGAGAGAGAGAGAGATTAGTGGAGGGGGTGATCTGGAGGCGGGAGGAGGACTGGTGCGTCGATATGGAGAAGGGAAGAGAGGAGTCTCTCTCGGCCGCAGTTCCTTTCCAATTCCATCCTCTCTCTCTCCCGGCCTCGTCGACGACGCTCGCCCAGCATCGCAGTCTCTCTCCCCCCCTATCATTATCTTCTCGCGAAATTTGTTCCCTCGTCGTTTCCTACCCTTCTCCGCGTTCGTCCGGGCTTTCACCCCCTTCGGGCCCCTTTAAAACCCGTACACGTGGAATATTTCTCTCTACCTCGGTGGCATTCACCTTTCTCCACCGAACCTTCCGCCGGTCTCCGACGCAACCTTTCACCGTTCGCCACCATTTTGCACGGTGACGTCAATGACACGGCGCAAAGAGGACACCGACGATGCATGTCGACGGTGGGGGCGTAAATCGGCAGATCAGTTGGCGTGTATGTGGCGTTGACGGAGTGGAGGAGGTATGACAATTTCTGTCACCCGTAGGACACTGGACGGGAATCCACTCGCGGCTGTTCGACCCGATAGGCGGAGATTTGTTTCTTCGGGGTGGAATGACGAATGCACTATCCGGGGACAGGGCCACCCCCTAACCACAGGGTTGAATGGGCTATAGATTTTGTTGAGCGACAATTTTCCTTGCTCTCTGATCAATGTTGAACTGGCGAACGCTTGCTTTTAGAACGCTTCAAGAGAATGTTGGACATGTTCTTCTAGTTTGGTATTTCTCAATTTCGGCGTATTGATGTTTTAATAATATAATACGAAACTTTTGTAAAACTTCGACGGTCACTCCGCTCCCGCTACCCCTCCCGTGGTCGTTAAATTACCCACGGGCGCCAAATATCTTACGACGGCCCTGTACACGGGATATCATATCTAATTGCTCCCTCGCGAGACGAGAATCGCAATGCGCGAAAATCATTTGGACAAATACGCTGGTACGGCGTTACTGGTATAACGAGTACAGCTAATTTCGTAATGCGAGTGTAATAGCGATCATCACGGGTACTTTCAACACCGTTTGGGACCGTAATTAGGCTTGGACACGGCAAGACCCCGAAGATCGGAGTCGATGCGGCGGTGTCAACTTGACACGCGAGCAGGTGAAGCCAACGTCGTCTCTCGACTACCGGCCCGACTGCTAAACCATTTCGGTTCACCAGGACTTTCGAGGCGAGTTATCGTAATTGTTCGTAAACCCGTTCTACTTGTGTTCAAAATTGACTCCGACGGTGTTCGCACCAAATAAGTACTTTGTACCTCGAGACTGCATAATTCATACCGAGCTGATACGAAACGCGGTACTTAACAATTAGTTTTGCTTGTATCACAGGTATCCTGGAGACCCAACAACAAAAAAATTCGAGTAACAAGCATTAATCCCGGATGGCGTTTCCCTGCCGCGACGATGCATCTGCCGCAAAAAATCGTCACGCTTCATCCGATTGTCAGTTAGAGTTTGAAGCACAGCAATTATGTACTGGCAGCGTGTAACGTACTTACATACGTTAATAACAGCTACCGCTTCCTCGTGCACGAGGTACCCCGATAGGCGATACGTTTCTTGTAACGCAATATATTATTGTACGCTCGCGCACGCTGGGATCGAGTGGAACATTAGTTTACGTAACGGTCAGAAATCGAGCGCAGTTCGAAAACGTAGGAAACGGAAGAAAGGCGGACGTAAGGGAAAAAACGAAGAGATGACTTTAAAGAGAAATCGCGCAACGTTGTTCAGAATTAATTCTCGCCAGTTAATCAGCGCGGAATGAACAGCTGCGCGGTGTGCGAGGGGGTAATCGAGTACATTTACGAAATTGGAAATTCTAATACACGGAATATTTTTCAAATCTTTTGTAGCGGGGAAAATATAAATGCACGGGAGTCTCGTATCGCGAGGAAGGAGACTCTGACCGATTTCTTGCTACTCATCCGAAGCTTATCTATATTTTATCGTTTGTTCTTCTTTTTATTGTTGCAAAAAGATACCCTGTATCGCGGAATCCGTAGTGTCGCCAATTAACACTATTCCTACCGCTACCGGTCGAACGACGTTTTTTTAAATTTCGCCTAGAATTACCTACACACAACGTTATCGCACCGCCACTTAAGTTAACCGTTAGCCAATTAAATGTGAAAATATACGTTATCTGTTACGAAATAAAAGAAACTACATGTTTTCGCTATCAAATTGGTTATTATCTTAATTTTGTATTAAGAAATATAAGTTGTTTTAAAGATCGATCGTTTGGCCTGTCACGGCAAGAACAGGTATACGTTATCTATTTCTAAATAGAAGAAACCACACTCTTTATCTATCAAATTGGCTATTCTTTTCATCCTATCTTTAAAAAAATATAAGTTGCTTTATAGATCGATAATTTCACCGTTCACGGTAGAAATAGGTATACATAAAGTAGGAATAGCGTTAATTGCCAGCCGTAATTCTCCCCGCATCGCGAATAATGATTCCCACGAGCTTAATAGCGATCCAAAATCTGTCCGTTACCAAGCGATTATACGCGATTGCTGTTACGAGACTGGACGAATTATCGTGAAACGTGATCAATTACATAACAGCGGAGAGACAGGCAAACGACATCATCCAGTTCCGTGTCTGGTTCGTCGACGATATGATACGGCCGAACGCATCAGCGTTCGTGAGCTCAACGAAGAATGTGCGAGCGCGAACACCCACGACTAGCGAGCATCGTGAATGGGAGACCCTGTCGCGTCGTACGTCTTAAAAGTTATAAACAATGTACCGAGGGCACGATAAACAGATCCCTTCGCGGAAGGAAAGCGATATCCTAACCGGGCCCATCGAAATCGGTTGGCGGGTGTTAAAAGAACTCGCGATAAATATCGTTGCTACGTGTCAAGAATAGGTTTATCAACATTGGGTTATATCACACGGTTCGGTCAATTAACCGCATTCCCAGCGCGATCATGTTATGGAAATTGGATGGCAACGTTGCCTCCGCAAACGGTTTAACGTGGATTTCTTTATCACGCTTCGAAGAATCACTTTGATAATTCGACGAGGACCAAGTTCCTTGCTTTGGTAATTTAAACGATTTAATTGCAGTTAAATATGAGCCGTTTGTACCGGCAGAAGTTCGACGAAGATGAAAATTCCACGGCGCTCGTAACTCGCGAATACTGTTTGCCCGAATAATGGGAAAAACTTCTGTCGAGAAGTAATTAGCAAACGCGGTATTATCGATGGGAAAATATTGCAAACTCGAATAGGATGTCAGGATTAAAAAAGCGATAGGCTATTATATCATTCGTTTACGCGTATCGTATAATTTCATACAAAAGCCTTTGTAGAAGTTATCAACAACTTTTCTCCTTGTAACATTGAAATTATGAATTGAATATTCCGCGAAGATAATGGGCTTGCCAGAGGCCACTTTATCATTGCATCATTACAACTAGAACTAATACGCAAAACGCTTATGAAACAAGTAATTTATATGTTGCGTTGCGAGTAAGGAAAACGTGGCTCCTAATTATTCACAATTAGTGCCACAACGATATGACGCCGTTGCGAACGAGCCTTACCATTTTTAACGTAATTATCCACGAAAAAAAAAAGAAGATATATTGGCGTTCTTACGACGAGGCACGAGTATTCCTGTAATCATTGAAAATGACGTGAAATCGCGAGAACCAAACGATTAATTCGCTGCACGGCATCGAATTTCACATTGTATCGCGCACATCGAACGAACGCCGTTCTCGGCCCAAGGAATATTTAATGGAACACGGACGACAAACCGCAAACCGTATCAGTCGTGGAATTACATAATTGTTTAAACATGCATAATTATAAAAGACGGGCGTACGCATCGACAAGGAGCGCGGGCCGTAACGATAAACTATAATGACAATCTCGAAGTAGAAGTTGGTCGTAAAGCAAGCACTTACAACTATCTACCCCGATAAGTCAATCTTTATAACATAACTATTATTACATAATTCTGCGAGTGACTCATTTCGTGGGGCCCACCGCATAAAACTTTTCAATCTACCGCGTAATGCAACAGCCCCCTGCCTCAACGATGAGCACGTCTTCGGTGAGTGGTGTGTACGCACGATACGAGCCTAACTTTCAAGCGCATAACGCAGAAATCCATTATGCCGTAATACTATGGCCAACCTCCCGTCGTTCAGCGTTGTTGTGGTCGCAACAAGAGCGACGTGGTTAATTTCCCAGGTTCTCGTTTTACCTTATGCCCCGTGAACCGTGAATTACGATGAACGGAAGTAAGAAGAAAACTATCTTGCGCACGAAACCGAGAGCGTGATAAAGAAGTATGTACGCGCAAACTGGTGTTTGTTTAAGAAAGTTTAGTCGAAAGTGAGACGAACGCGAGAGGGGCTATCCGGTAACGAAAACATTGATAAGGCCCGCCCTACCGAGAAGTTGACCGAACACGAACTAAGAAACGTTTGGTGGAAGTGTCGTCGACCGAGTATCGCTTTGACACTTTTATTTCGATTTCTTTCGCGCGTTATTCATCGGCGAGAGGTTCTTCGTAGGGTAAGTTCAATGTGACGAGCATAAAATATCGCACCTGCTCTTCGATTCATTTAGGTATACCCTGTACGTCGCGCGGGTAAAGTATAAATGGGTACACGTGTGTTATTTGCGCTACGGTTAACCGTGAGATAAGTTAACGAAATAAGAGTTACGGAGATATAACAATACTATGGGGTGACTATTTATCACTTCTGTCACGTTTCACGTGGTATCGCGATAAAGACACCGTTATTAATATTCCGCGGCTTTCTTGACATCTACCTAATCGGCAAACAGTGTCCACGGTGATACTCCAAAGAAGTTAAAATAAAGTCGATTCTAAGAATCTATCTATTAAAGCTACACCCTCGACACGCCCACGGAAGCGGAATCTCTCATTAATCACGCTTCGAACGTTACGCCTTTAAATTATAGTACCATCCATTTAGGGGATTAATAATCTTTATAGCGACCGCGACGAGTTGCGTAAAATTTCGTGTCCCGTTGCCCTCGCGCTTTTATCACTTTTCAATTTCGCACTATTTTTTTTTCGTGGCAATGCGCACCGGGGCATTTCGATTCAATATCACTGGCGCGGTATTTTATCGCGCGTGCGTTCTCCACGAGATACCCGCGTATACCCGCCGTGCGTGGGAACTCAAAGGGAAACGCGTACGAGTAACGAGGAATGTAAAAAAAAAAGCATGCAACGACCATAACGATATCTGGTAACAAAAACCTCGATAACGTGCGAATTCTACGACGTCGCGGTATTCGGACCACCTCGAATCGTACGGACGGTGACGCGATATCGTAGGGGCCAACGGAATTTCATTTGGTCGTGGAATGAAGATGAATTTCGAAAATCTAAGAATGTCGTGTACTATAGTTAAAATTGCACGTGAACACTGGGCGGCAAAGGTATATCCTTGGGCAATCGTGTGTGCGTCGTTTTATCCGAAGCAAGACATAGAAGTTGAAAAATGTAGTTGTTCGATGTCAATATCTATTTTGTCGTCGTTAAATTTATTTATTTGCAAAGATCAATCGCAAATTGTTTTTACGCGTGCGATAGATAGCCGTACGAACGACGAGCAGTAATGCCGTATAATCGCAGTTTAATCGCATGAAGAATTTGTGATACGAACAATTTGTGAAAGTCAAAGGACACGCCGTCGAATTCAGAATATGTCAAAGATCAACAATGATTACGACAAATTAGGAAAGCCGGAAACAGACGTCACGTTACGTGAAATCTTGTACTATCGCAGTATCTCACGTCGCGTGAAAAAAGTGTAGTGTGACAGCTATTGTCACGGTATCTATGATGAGCGTAGAGTGTGTGTGATCCGCGTGACGTGACGTTAGTGTGGTTCTGATACATTTAAATACATAAAAAATACTCACTCTACACTTTTTTTCCCATGACGTGAGATACCGTGTCACCGTGTTACCAATTGTCAACTCCGATCTATCGACCTTTCTTTAATTATCTGTACCGAAATGAATAAAAATATGTATAGAGCCTGTAATGCTTGAAGTTTACGTTCCAAAAAGCATTGCAACGCGACGTTTCGATACCGACAATTTCTCCCCCATATCGCCTTCTTTACGAGGCCAAAAAAGAAACGGCAGAGTTCGTTTAATCCGTCCAGCTACACTGACGAGCGCACGAAGTTCCTTAACATTAATAAATTACGGTCTTTTGCCCTTTTGTATCTCGCGACAAAACAAATAAACTAAACAAAACTGCGTGCGAGCGTAAGCTTCTATAGATCCGTCCACGATTCTATCGAAGGAAGGATCTATCAAAATAATCCTTTACCGGCGGATTAAAAGTGGAATTAAAAAAAAGAACAGGAAAACAGGTTCCGTCAGAATGCCACGGACCTCTGGCGCATATCCGCGTACTCGACAATTCCAGTCTCGCTCGTCAAAGACAGCCAACATCGAGAGGGCCGGTATATTTTTTTTTTTTAAATCTAAAAGCGCATATTCGCGAGAATTCACGAATTTCCAGCTTGACGACCCCGGCGAGAATCTCGTATTACATAGAGAGACGCGCTTTACCCTCCAAAGCACCCCTTTCCTACGCATACCCGTCGACGCCGCCACCATCACCGACCGCTGTCCAGGTTCGATGGACATACATCGCGCCACACGTCGCTCGCTCTCACGGAGGGGTGGGGAGGGGGGAGGGATGGTTTGGAGACTGGCTTTGTAGCAATGATACCGTTGTGTCGCTACGTAATCGAAACCCCCTGGTATGATGCAGCCGAGGGCCCGTTTCGATGACAAGAGAGAGAGACACGTCGTCGCTCCGGTATCGGCCGCGAATTACTCTTGTTAGGCGAAACAAAAACGCGAGGAACGTCTACGTTTTCAATCGGTTCGGCTCTGACGATCCCTTTCAAAGAGAAATATTGCTGCGTCTATCGGGCGACGCGTGGGACGCATCGAAAACGCTGATACAAACCTCTTTGGATTGTCGGGTACAGTGGAGTCTCGTTAATCCGGGCGTCTGATTAATTCGGACGGGCTTAAAAAAAACGTCGATCGGGAAGACGTTTTGTTTATTATCCTAAATTAATTTGTAGGTTAATAAATTGAGCTTACGACGTGGTATCGAGACTAAAGTCATTTTTATGGTAAAAACTTGTTTTACAGACGTTTTAAAGTTGATTTCGTTTAATCCGGTCTTTAGGTGATCGGACGAGGACTTTTGATAGAATTTCTTGGTACTAGCCCGATAATGGCTCGCGTCGATGGAAAACGTCAACAGGGAAAACATTGCCGGCGTTTCGGAGCGCGCAAACCTCTTTTCGGCGTTTTACGTCGATTTCAATAAAAATGATATAACCCTTTGCAACAGTTCTTCCCCGTCTATAAAAATAGTCAACGTGGAATCGCAATAAGTTCCAGCGGAAAGAGCCGAATGAAGGAACGCTCGTGAAAGCGGCAGATTTTACGAGACGCGACATTTCGGAAGCAGTAAAATTCTATCCTGTCAAGCGTTCGCATAAAACCTTTGCCCGCCAGCCACCGTGCGCAAAACAGACGCGTACGTACGGCAGGCGTACCTCCTCGTTCGCCCAAAAAGCGTACATATACAATAATAATTTAAGTACACCCTCCGCTACGTAGGTGGTCCGTTAAGCGAAGCGAGAATCGAGGGGTTTTTTTTTGTTGCTGTCCGTACGCATGTAAGTCGGCCGTAAAGCAGTTCTCATTTCGGTTAACGTTCCATCTAAATGACACTGTCATTTATACTCTGCTAACCTATCATTCAAACTAAAGTATGTTTGGAGAAATTCTCGGTAGGTATACGAACGGTAGAAGGATTGGTTATGTCGATGCTTTGTAATGGTTCCTCGCCTTTTAATACTACACAGATCACGCGGATTACCGTTGTAATCTAAAGTCAGTTCCCGATGAAATTTGGAGAGGTAACATCGTTTCATTCTGTGTTCTCCCCACATTTTTTGAATTGTCATTCAAGTATTCTGTTTAGATCATTTAGTTTTATAAGGTGTACCGAATGTTTTGTTCTCTTAGTTTCAATATTATAATTCTAATGAAAGTAGAAAATACAATTTGGATTACCATTGTAATCCATGCGACCACAGATGTGAAACCGAAGAACGCGATCGATGCAGGATTAATTTAATCGTATGAGAAGAACGGTACGACTCCAAAATTAGTCATTTTTATAAGACGGCGAACATTACAACCGTCGTGCTCTATCTTTTGTTTCAGATAGTACAACAATATCGATGACAGAAAAAAATTAAAATTGTTCCGTCAAACATCTCAGAATACATTGAAATTCTACCATCCTTCCTCCCACCAGTAAAATTATAACCAATCGTTGAAAAACACGTTTCAATCCTTTCTAACGCAAATTCAATTCTTTCGCCACGTTTTGAGCTAAAAATGAAATAACGTTGAAATAACGTCGACGTATCGATACGCGACTTCAAAGTTACGCGGCGCCTTAAATGAACCGCTTCCCTGGGGTGCCTACCGACCGTACTACATTCTCTTAAACGCTGCGCGCAATCTCCGCGGGGACCCCGGGTTTCAATCAAACGAGACAAAGGCGAAGAAACTCGTAAAACGATCGCGCGCAAAGTTGCATGAGCTGGCAAGAAAGGAGATTCGTTTGCGCGCGTACCGTAAACAAGTAACACGAGTAGCGGATATCACGCCAATCTATCGCGTCTCGTACGATTCGATTCTCGCTCGAAGCCCACAACAATGATTAATCGTATATTCGCACGGCGGATTAACGGGTCCTCGAGCGAAAAGGATGACGTCACGAGGCGGGACGCGGTACTAAACGACGCGGCAACGTGCTCAACTCGCGTACGGCAGAAATGTATAAGCCATCGCGGCACACAATGCGAACCGTGCGAGAGACCATAAACACCCCCCGGAGGAGACGACTGTTCGAGATGCCACGGGGAGCGTTGCCCTCACAGCGTCGAGAGGCAGAGGGAAAGACAGAAAGAGAGAGAGAGAGAGGGGGAGGAAAAGGAGCGCGAGAGTAGGAGGCAGTAAAGATTTTAGGACTCTTTGGACACGCGAAGTTGGCTCGCACCGCGAGAATGAAAATGAAGAGCTTTCGTCCGCTTTCACCGGGGAAATTCCTTCGGGCCGACAGTCCCGCAATCGTTTCCCGCGAGCCGCGGCTAAGCACCGAACCTGGACGACTGTCGCGCGGAAGTCGGTGACAAGTGAACGAGAGTAACAATATAAATATAAATAGACGAACGCGCCGCGCGTGAATACTCTAAATGCAGAGAGACGGCGAGAGGAAGAGAGGTGACAACACCCCCGGCCCGATCCCGTCGGACGGACGAGAGGGACAAGTTCGAAGGGAGAGGAATCAACGGAAGACGAGCCAACGTCTAACCGTCGGTCCCGGCGCTCGCGCGTAGTAAACGCGGACCGTCGTCACCGACGGGCGCTATAATATTTTACGACATTTTTGTAATAGTGGTAGGCTGGCCCCGAGTAAAGAGATACGGGCGGGGGGTGAAAGTGACAGGTCATTTAACCCCGTGCCTCGTAAAAGAGAGCTCTCGCTCGACTCGCTAGACTGTGACCAACTTTACTATCTACCCCCTCGGCTCGAGGTTGGGAAGACCAAACGCCGTTGTTCCTCCGATCCAGGAGAAACAGCCCTTACGATCGATCGAGCTCGCGTGCAACGCCAATGTCGCGCGATCTAGATAAAGGATGACCGGTAGTCTTGGGAGGATATTATTTTCCCCGCTTCGTTGAAATCCTTTCGCTCGTTTCGATCGACCCCACTCTTTTCGGTTTTTTTTTTTTAATTTCTCTCTGTCCGGTAGAATAATTAGCGTGCGATTATAAAGAAACTTAACAACCGACGACGCTACCTCACGCTCATCGATAATTTCCATCGAGTTCGCGCTCTCGCCAACCCGATTCCCGATCGTTCTCCCGGCCGTCGCGCGCGCGGTTGTTATAATTTAATATCCCTCGCGGCGGCGAGGAAAGTTACTCTGTTGCCAACTCGGACACGCGATACCAAGGATATTTACTATTCCGAGAGAGAAAAAAAAAAAATGTTTCAATTATGTATAGTTGCTACCGCGTAACGCACGCTTCGCGGAATACGCAATAATTTATTCTCCCCCACTGGGTGGAACGAACGTAAGAGAGTACGCTCGCGTCGGGGAACGCAATAATACCTGCGATCTAACGTATCGTTTGAAAAAGTATCGGATAAAAATGTACGGTTGTATCAACGTTACAATTATACCTACCGTACACGAGAGGGCCCGGTATAGTGTTTCGTCAAATCGTTTATATCGCGAACTCGAGTTGAACGATCATCGGATCTCGATCGATGGCGTTTTTCTTTCGCCGATTATCAATGACTCGTTTTTTTTTGTGCTCGCCGTCGCGGAATACAATCCGCGGATCGAAGAAATTATCGTGCGTCCGGTACAGAGATAACGCGCGCTACCATTTTACGTATGCATATTACATACCGCGCTCAACGGCGGTCTCGGGTGTGCGAATCCGAGGAACGCTTGAGCATTGATGATTTCTGAGTAAGTTCGTTCAAATCGATCGATTCTGCGAGCTGGGCACGCAATGACGGAGACGATTTGAATCCCAAGAAGCGCCTTCGCGCCTTTCTCTTGCGATCTCTCGCTCGCCTCTCTCCTTTCCCTTCGTGGACGGGTGATTCTACGAGAGGGAAATATCGTGCTTGTGCGAGAGGGACCAATGATGTGATGTAAAGGGCGTCCGAACGAGAGCGGAGGTTTAAATACCAAATGAAATAGTTTTTTTTTATGTAACCTTCATCCGGTCGTTTCATCCAACGTTGTTCTTCCGGTCGCTGAGACAGTTTGGCAATTTGGCAGTCCATGATTTTTTGTATCTATTGCATGGGTTCTTAGTTTAACGCGCATGTTTCTAAATAATTAGAACCATTGAACTGTGACACAATATTCTTGAAATAATGTTTAACATTAAGAATACGTTGGTGTCTCGAATAGCGATCCATTGTTAATAATGGAGGACTATCTACCATTTAAATGCCATAATAGTTTTACTGTCAAAGCACAATAGCATAAAATGGCGCCAAATTAAAATTGTTCGCTCTTGTTGGAACATTATTTAGTACCTTCCGATCGATTCAAATACGAACAAGAGAGGGATACTTTTTGTGTCGCAAGACGATAATTTTTAATATTTCACGCGCCGTGGTAGAAAAAGAAATTGACTGAGAATCAATTGTTTGGACACGTCGGATTTCGAACAATATTTTTTTCTCGAGGAAATCAATCACCGTGACGAGATGCAACGCGATCGATAAACAGCACATCCATGTTTACGCAAGATGCACGCTGTGTATACGGATCTCGAATTGATTTCGTGGAATAAACACGATAAGTAAGACACTCGCGTACGCGCAGTTTGAGCGCAATATATAATACGTATGTAATTTAAAATGTTTGCAAAGCCCTAGAGCGACGAGACAAATTGCTATCCCGATCCCCGCTACTTTATCGATCTTCTATAAAATAAAAATGAATTTGCATGAACATTTACTCGCCGCGATACGCGCGCGTAACGACGGGCATGTAAGATCGATGAAGCACGGGGGAGAAAAGGAGCTCTGGCTAATCGTAAATCTACAATTGAAAATTCGCCAATCGCGTCGCTCGATTCGTTCTTTCCGAGGGCAAGATTATGTTTTGCGTAACAATTTCCATCAACCGGAAAACAACAAATTCTATCGCTATTAATACCGACCTGGTCCCCATTCCCCCTTACATTTAGGTTGCCACAGTTATTCGAACTGTTCGTTCGGCCGCAGCGGTGGCTTATTCCTGCCAATCATTGGCTCCAAATTGATCGAATAAAAAGGATGCTTGACACGCATCGGAAAGCAGTCGCGATAAATATCTTTGTACATTCCCCGCGAGCAGATCGCCTGGCGTAGACGATCCCGTCGTTCGATAATTCTGCATTCAGCCTTTTAAGGGGCGGAGAGAGGGAGAGACGCTAAGGCAGTCATCGAGCCGACGATGGAAAAATAAACGAGAGCCCTCTTCTTTCCCGTCGTCGGGCGCGCGTCCCTGGTCGGAAACGTCGCGTTAAATGCGAACGCTCGAATTTCGTCGTTGCGCGTCGCGTCGGGGCCGAGAGAGGCTCGTAACTTTCGCATCGGTGACACTGCGCCAGTGTTCCCGCGGATCACGAAGCGAATCGGGACAAAGGGTGGCCTGAACTCCGGAGCGAGATGAGTCAAGCCAACGTTCGGTCGCTAATACGAGGGAATCGACGTAACAAACGTATACAGACGGGTCGTAAAATCGAGAGGAACGAAAAGAAAAAAAGAGCTGAAAACGACAGCGATCGTAATCCATCCGATTCGGTCTGTATTTTACGGGAACTTCGCTCTCGAGGGCCCTCGTCGGGTACGCGTTGTGATAATATTTTCGGTCCTGAAATCGAGTGACAAGGTTTTGTCTCCGGCCAAATACGAGAGAACTAGAGCTTGTGTCTTCTTGGGAAAGAACGAACGTGGTGTTCGAGGTGGTCATGGATTTTCTTTAACCCTTTGAGACGTGCTGGGTACACCGAGCGGTAGGAATTTAGTCGCGACAATCGAATGGAGCAACTTTTAATTGCTTTTCCGAGAAAATGTACTGAAATAATCGGAATACTGGATTCCACGGCATTAAAATAATATCATTTATTTACTCGTATTTTGCATTGTTAGTGAACCTAACCAGAATTTAACATTAACTTTAACCTTTTTTTAAATCATTGTTATGCCATGATCGATGAAATATTCCGGGCGCCTATCGTACTACAAGAGCAACTTCTCTGAACCCCTTTAGACAGCACCCGCAGTAAAAGGGGTAAAACGAACTATCAAGAGGTCTTGTTTCTGGCCAAATACAGGTACGCGAGAACTAGACCTTATATATTTTCAGGAAAAAACGAACGCGGTTTTACGTGGCGGTCAAGGATTAAATTTAAAAAAAAGTTCAGTAGTCTTAGGAAACGCCGCGCAGAGATGAGTAATTCGAGTACGATCAAGAGACAAGGTCTTGTCTCGGGGCCAAGTACAAATACGCTAGACTGAAGTTTGTATCTTTTCCGGAAAGAACGAACAGGGTGTTTCGAGGTGGTCAAACTGTATTAAAAAAAAATAATTTTTTTTTTAAACATTTTCAGACCGACAATACACGAGAGCTTAACCGCCCTGTCTGGGCAGGGTGGTCGCAAGATACGCCCGATGCAAAAAAGTGCACCGATAGCGTAAACATTACGTCCTCTCTTCGCTCTTACTTAACTCAACGCGGACCGCGACGTAAAACGAAAATCGTCCCGAGTCGCGTAGCTCACGCTCTCTCGCACCAGTCGTAAATAAAACAATAAACCTACTCGTCGTCTCGCGCGCAAATACCATCGGCCCGCGAGCGATAAATTATCGTATGCTGAGCTTCATCAGCGATTATTACGAAACAAGGTACATTACGCCGAACGGAGGGAAAGATCATGGGAGAAAGAGGGATCGCGGATAAAAGGGGCGAACGGAGATTGGCTGACGAGTGGCAGTGAAAGAGGAAGAAAGAAGAGTGCAATAAAACTCGGTGGAGTCAGCGGTTATAAACTGAATTCCTGGGATAACCTACCGTAGAAGTCGAACGTTCTTCTTTCTATACGAGAACTAAAATCCGTAGAGAGACGCGGCGGAAAAGGGACTGCCGTCGGGGGAGGGGGAGGGGGAGAGGGGTGACCGGCGCACTAAAATTACCGATGGGTTTCAGGTTTCAGCGAACGCATAAAATAAGTTCTCTATCGGCTAGATACGTAGCGCGCGTACGTGTAATATATGTATGCGTCTATGCGTCGCGATACATAAGCGGCATCCGAGTATAATTTATTCGGCACCCAAAGTAATCGGTAAAAGTGGCGCGTCAACGTTTGACGCGCAAACTTCGGCTCTGGAATCGAACGAGGGCGGATACTTGCACGTCCAAAGTTTTACGACGCTCAAACCTCGGTTGGCAGATACATCGAAGATGTCGTGGCTCGATGTCGGTCTGCATTCGAATGAAATAATAGAACTTTCGAGGGAACGATGGCGGTACTGGAATCGCTACTGTTCTACGTGGTACACGTTCGCACCGAGATTTCGACTTCGTTTAACCGTTTGCGGTTAACTGGGTTCACATTTATGCGCCACACTTCTGCTTTGCTATAGTTGCATGATCGGATATATTTTAACACACTTTGAAAGATTTAAGTCATTCATAGTAATGCAGTTTAATGTTGCATTTGAAGTTTTTAATTCAGAAGGCAATGGTATGAGCCAACGGTAAATGCGTAAATAAGTGAATGAAAATGTGTGCAAGTCAAGTACATCGAATCGAAATTACAAAAAATAGGGGGTTTTCAATTAAGGTACCTGGAAGTTTTGTATCGTTAAATTGGAATGTGACACGAAAATTCTAAGTATTAAAATCGGCGGATCCAATATGGCGGAATGAGTTTCATTTAAAACATCACTTGCACGATAGTATTACGTATGTCTCACCCTGTAATAAAGGATTTATTAAAATGCTACTATTTTTGTATCATTTCGAGTAATATTTCACGTTAAATGATCGAAGTGAACGTCCTCTTCCATTGTTTTATATTTTTAAAATATTCTGTGCCAACTGGGAACTTTGCATGTTCTTTACAATCGTGTGACTCAAAGAGTTAACTATACCGGTAGCGCGTAACATAGGAACGATCGCTCTACCCACGACGATGACAATCGTAACCGTGGAAAAGTCTATGCGCGATGCGAGTCTCCGGTAACAGGAGTATTGTTATATTTCAGGTGGAATTATGGACGGAGGTAAAGGAAAACTGCTCGGAGTAAACCGCGTTCGTTTCCCGATAAAAGCTTTGGCCTCTTTGCCACGGAAATAAACACGTGAAGCGAAACTATCTTTCTCTCTGTCTCTCTTTCTCTCTCCCTTAAGGTCATTATTTATTGAACAATAATCGACGCTACGCCCCCGCGTTTTACGCCGCCTCGTCGGTACTTCCTATCCAATCCGAGCGCCGGCATGACACGTGGAACTAATTGTAAGAAACGCGTGTAGCGCTCGATAATGTCACGTAGGCATAACTACTGTTGCCAGTTATTTTTGAGTTGACCGATGCAGGCCACTATCCGCGCGCTAAAGCCGCGGAGACGTACATAAGTGCGGAAACCCCGATTAGCCTCGTGGACAATCGATAGTTTGATCGTGAGTCGCGAAACGAGCGTAAAATGATAAAAAGGGTATAGCGAAAACGTGCCTCGCGCCTCGTCGTCGGGATTTCGTGGACGAATTGTCCTCTTCCACGGGGGACGGGGTTCGTTCTCAGAGCTTTTATATAAAGCGCGTTGCGATAAATTGGGTAAATGTGTCAAAATCTGACGTAAATTGAACGTTGCCCGTGGTATTCTTAAGAATACGATATCGATTTTAACGAATTTGATATGAAATATCAAATCACCGGACAGTCGTAAAAGCACGTATTGCTATCATACCCGAAGGAGTCGAACCGTCTTGTCCATCGTACAAGGGCAGATACGAAGCGACGTAACACAGTCGCCCTTAGGGCAGTTTCGATTACAGGTTACGTCCCCCTCGTACTTCGACATATCCTATGCAACGTCCACTTTCACGTTGGGGGGGAGGGGAGTGTCATTATCCACCCCGAACTAATCGCGAACTTATTGCCCGCCAATAGTGTTTGTACAATAAACTCATAAACGAGCCGCCTCGCGGGTTGCCGGTTCGTAGGAACTGGCAACGATATTATTTTACCGCGTCGTTAAACTATTCTATCCTCTGTATAACCGTAATTAGGAATAATAAAGTGGTATTTAATGCCCGGTATCGTAATACTTATTAGAAAATATTTCCACGTCGAACAGTTTCGCGACTATTAAGATAACGGCAACGGTGACGGGTGAAAATCTGCTTATCGATCTCGCGCAATTTTACTTTATTATGCGTACGAATAATAAACGACGAGCCGTAATAATCCGGTTAAAGACGATACGATCGATAGGCGGGTCGCGAAACAAATTTGTTTCTTTACTCGCACGTTGGTCCCTCTCGCGATCGCTACCGATCAGCGGCGAGAGCGAGCTCGTTATACGTGTACCGTGCCCGATCAATTGATCGTCGTAAATTTGGTCTTCGATACGGGACTCGAGGTGCAACAATTACGCGTGAGTAGCGTCGGCCACTTTGACAATTCTACAGGAACGACAGCAATAATATGGTATCTTAATAAAATTCTATACCCAGCGCCAATTGATGTATTTCGCGACACGGTGGCGCGTGTATCAATGAAATCATAGATTTATATACCCTTCAAACATAAATTCATGCTTTCTTTCGCGAACTCCCATCACACGCTACAATATTCTTAACAGACTTTTTATACCACGGTATTACCATTGCAAGCTCGCACAATTTTTTTCCCGTACATCGAGATAATCGATAATTATAAATTAACGACTTTTCAATCGCATTTTTAAACACTGTATCGTCGGATTAACGCAAACACGATCGCTTAAACGTCAACGGAGAAACTCGAATCGTTCGTGTTTCGGTACGAACGATTTTTCGTTCGCCGTGGAAAAATAAGGGAAACCGTAATTCGGGGAGACACGCTATATCCTGACCTACCCTCGAGCGTACTCCTGACACCGTGACACTCAAACCGTAACCCAAGTAAGTCGTAAATGTTACCCCAAAGCGCCACGCGACCCCTGAAAACAGTGCACCGGCCGTTTCGCGTAACGGGAGAGAGGTTATCCCACCGTTTAGTCCTACGCGCCCAAGGGTCTATAAAAGAGCGACTGATGAGATTCCGTGAGTGGGCTATCTGTCAACGTGAACGCGTCAAAGATCGCGGTAGCCGAACAAGAAAGGGAACCGACCGCCAAGACTTCCGGAGATTTACGAGTTGGAATTTCGGGAAGGTCCGCGGTGAGAAGAGAGGCCGAGGTCGTAAAGATTTCGATAGTCCCGGTTAGAGGAAAGAGAGAGAAAGGGGGTGGGGGGGGGGGGGGGGGGGGGGGACTCTTCTGGAGAATGAAGATCGTAAATCTTATTCCCTCGATTATCTTTTCGATCGCGCGAGAGATCGATGCGAAACGGTCGGGGCGCGTAAGCGCGTGTCTCTCGCCGTTAATCGTGGAAAAAGAAAATATCGTACGTAACGTATTCCCTCGAGCCGGGTAAACTCTTCTTCTATCTCCCTTTCTTTGACCGACGGGGCGTTCATTAATATCGGCGATTAAATACTATATGCTCCATCTAATTGCACCGTTCCGCCGTGCACGTTGCACGATTGACAGTATTGCATAATTATAGTCGTGGAAGGGTAAAAAGCCGTTGCAGCGCGGGCAGAGCACTAAATCCGTCGGCGTTATCGTCAGTGTTATCTCTCTATGCCGTGCGCGCCGGTAAGAATATTTCTTCGAATTACCGAGAGGATCTCGCGCGCTTGAAATTAATCTTTACTACCGATCAAACGCCTGCTGTCCGCAAAAAATAAAAAAAAAGAAGAAGAAGCTTACCATACGTTTTAATCAGGAAATAATAAAGTCGACTTTGATAACCATGAAATTTTGCACAGTCATCCCCTTACTCCCGTTTCCCTCCATTTAGATCCCTCCCTTTATCGTTTCCCTATCTCCGCGTTGCTTCGTACCCGGCGTACGTTAATTGTTCGCGGAATACGCAGGGAGGAGAAAATAATTGCACTTCGTGAAAGACAACTTCGAACGCACAAATTTCGCAATTTAAACTTCGAGATGCATATTTAAAGCGTATCCAGTGTGCCTGTTGTTTCCACGTATCCGTTCTTCGATTTTTCATCGTAATATCCGGAGAGAGGGAGAGAGAGAGAGAGACTTTGACGATTACCGTTTACAGTGGTACGCGGCAATCGCACGACAACGCGAGCCGTGCATAGAGCCCGGCCGAGTACCGTTCGTCGGAACGAAAAGGGAGAGAAACAGAAAGAAAAAGAAAGAAAGGAATTACACGGGATAGAGAGAGAGAGAGGAGAAGAGACAGAGAGAGAGGAAAAAGTAATTATGAGAACCAGCAGTTGTAAGTGTCACGCGCGTCATATGGCCATGTCACGCGGCTTCAAGTAGGATTCAAAATGGCGACGAGCTAACGTCCGGTGTAAACGTAGAAAACGCGTTACGTTTTCGCCAGCCGCGGTCTCCCTCCGGCATAACAACGAGCGATACGTTATTAAAAGCCCCGGTACTCGATGCCTCGAAATGCAAGCTCGTAAAGGCGAACTTTACAACCCCATATACCTTGCCATAATCACCCTGGTTCGGGAACGATTCCCTACGCGTTCCTACGCTTCCACGAGGAACTTTCCGTAGCGTCGGTGGCCACGCCACTTTTCCATTACTACCGATGATACGGAGATGCCTCGTGTTAATTTCATCACGGCGGATCCGTGGAAATGTGCCGGTTGTAAATCAATTAAGGGGTTTACGGCTCTTTCTCTGAACGGTGATCATAAACCTCGGATCGGGCCGCGTAACGCGACTTAAGGACCACGGAATAACGACGAGAGTCTCGGGAAATTTCGCTATTAGTGGATAGTACGCAGCGGGGGATACACCTCGGGCCACCTTGTATTCTTTCCGTGGCACGGGAAACTGTTTCCGCGCGAACGTTTCGATCGCGATGCGTATGTAGAAAAAGTACCGCGATTTTCAATTTTTTTTTTGTTTACAAGCACCGATAGGTATTGGTTTTCTTTACAGAATCGATTTATTCAATTTAAGTCTGAATTAATTTACGATGCAATATGGCTCAAATTAATACTATGGTTTTTGGGATATTTCATTAAAAAATTTGAAATCCGTCAAATTGACGGGCCCCGTAAACCTAGTGTTAATATAGAATACAGATAATAGTCAATTTGATAGTGACTAGACTGTAGTTTCTTTTATTCAGAAATAGATAACGTATATTTTGACATTTAACCAGCTAACATTTATGTTAAGAGGCGGTGCAATAACGTTGTATGTAGCAAATTCTAGACGAAATTTAATAAATTGTCATTTCACGTGTCGTGGCAGGAATAATGTTAAATTTAGGATTCGAACAATTTCGCGGTATTGAGAAGCTTTTCCGAAAATGTTTCGAGAATAAAAGCAAATGTAAATGAACTTTACGTCGCGATAAGGTGCAGCCTTGAGTTCTTGCACGTGGCACAAACGACATTTAGATATACGGTAAACTCCGTGCAACGCGGTTTCGATAAAACGCGCTCTACACATTGTGTCCATTCTTTATTTTTCATATACATACTTCACCGTGAGAGATAACGCAGTCGAGCCTGACGTTCGGTCGAGAAACATCCACCAAAAACCCGACAGTTTTTCAATCGGTATAACTAGACACGGAAACGCGACAGTGCGTTGCCGGAGTCGAAAAATCAAATTTTATTTTCGTTAAATTTGTATCGCACCCGCAATTATAAGCAGCGAATTGAAATTATGAGGAAACACCTTTTATCCGATCAGAATCTCGTGTAACGCGACATTTCTATCACCGTCTGCTTTATACGAGGGTTTACCGTATCTCCTGTCACCTCGACGAATTCCGAAAGAGAATTTAAATTAACGTCCCAAAAATGTAAAAAAAAAAAAAGAAAAACGCATCACCATAACCGATCGATTGAGAGAAAACGAAAACGTCTCGTAAGAAACAGTACCGCCTATCCGACACTTTTTGCGAAATAAATGTCGGTTTTTATGGCTTCGTAACATCACCGTTCACTATTTTTTATTGTAGTTAGCGCAAAATACCGGTAGTTAAAGAAATTATTTTGAAATACTTGAAATTCATTTTTGTACATACATATATCAATAAAATATAAGTTTTGTAGCAGCTTTTTTGTCTCCCCTGTGAAATTTCTTCAATGCTAAATAGGCGGTATTGTTTCTTACGGGACGAAAAGTATGTTCCATATTCTTTTCCCGAGGCGAGGTTATTTTGCCGTGCACGCGAAACGTACAATGAAAAGAAATAATCGTTCGTAGTATACCGTCCGCGTATGCGTTCCCCCCGTTCGATCGTCGTAAAAAAAATGTTTTACCATCGCCCGCCCGTCCGAAGGGAAATTGTAGGCGAGAGAGTCCTAGCCCGGGTCGAAGCGGGACGGTTCCCGCTGTCAATTCAAGTTTGGCGGTTAAACCAGCGCGCAGACTTTTGCTTCCTTCGAGACCTTTACGTCCGTGAACAAACTATTTCATCCGAAAGCGAGCAAAATAACGATAACTTTTAAAAACGAGCCAGATCGTAAAAGCAAGAGCGAGCTCCTAGGTTCGGCTTTGGTTATAAGTTCGTATTATATTAGCCGGGTTCGAATGGCCCGTCGACCAATGGGGACGCTCGTAAAACCAGGGTTAACATTCGGTTGGGTTGTCAAGTGAAAGAGTGGCTTGAATTTCGTTGGGATCACTGCGAACGACGTTATAAGTACGCTGACTCGGTTATACCGGGTGTTCCGAAGCTACCGTACGAATTTGAGGCACCGGCGACCGCGTCGAATCGATTAACGTTTCCCATCGTGAGAACTTTGTTGAATCACGATCATCCGTAATGAGCATTCCATTGGAACCTTTCGCGATTGCAGGGACGCGTACGCGTCGGACGAGGGCGAAAGATTGAAACAATTTTTCGGAACCGCGATGCTCGAGCCAGTTAATTTACGACAGGGTCATAATTGAATAGCTTGTTCCAGAAATCCCCTAAACGATGAAAAAATAACCTCGACTGCTTTGTGTTTCTTTCGTTTTTTCCCCTTCCTGGTATGTCATTGAACTAAAGCGACACTGGTATCTAAAAGAGTAGGCTAGTCCTTTTTGTAATTTTTGGGAATTTAAAGAAACCGTTTTAGTGTCGTGAAACAGTTCTTTTTTTTTATTAATCATCTCGAAAAGTGAAGAAATGCACATAGAGCGTTTCTGAATTAAATTATTCAATTTAGTTACCCTGACGCTACGCGAATACGATCGAATGGAAAACTTCTCTCTCGCTCTCCGTTTGGCATAAAATTCAAGCCTCCCGCGATGCAAAATAAAAAGCGATGATTTAAAACGAATAGGTTGCAGAAGAGCTTAACGGCGGCACTATCGATCGAAGTCGTAAAATCGCGAAAAATGTGGGTAATCGGAATGGGCCCTGGGAAGCAACGATTCTCGAGTGCACAGTGCTGGAATTGTCCGCGAGAAGAATAACGATCGTTCATTAACTGGACTCGGTCAAGTGACATTTTGTATGGCAATTGCAAACGATACGAAGGTTTATGGTATATGCATCCACGAGTAGCGGTAAAACTCTTCCGAGTAAGCGCACTCTGAATACCAGGCTTTGTTTCCAGATTCCACGACGAAGGAGGTCTTACTATCGCGCCATTATAATTTATTCTATAATTATTTCGCTTTATTGCTCATCCGCGGCTGCACCGGACCCGAGGGGACTCTACGGTGCAGCTAGAACGGGGACGGGAGTCGTGGCTGGCAATCTGGAGATCGTGGAATCTCAGTTGTTTGACTCCAACGCTGCGCTAATACGATGGTACGGAAAACTATGGCATTCTTGGCGAAGTAAATTTGAATCCGGTTCTCGAAAAATTTATAGAATTATTTCAGCGATGCAATTCTTCGTATAAACGCTTCGCGCGTAACTTGGTTACGATTCGAAATACCGCGCATAAAGTCTCGCGCGATTACAGGGAGAGAATAACGAAAGCGGATAAAAAGAAAACGAATAAATAGAGGTGAACGAGGTCGGTCGCGTTCGTTCGATTCTTTATTGGACAAAATTTCGCTTCCTCGAGAGTTATGCCCTCGCGTCTCGCGTATCATTACGATGCCCGTTGTAATTTACAGGAGGAACAGCATTTCGCTATTTCTATGGTAATGTTAGAAGCTGGAAGACGATGCCGACGTACCGTTACGAAATCACCTCAGAGTCGATGGAAAACCGGAATGCATAGATCGAAGACCACCTTTGGTGAGTTATACCCTCCATCTTCCTCTAGGAGTTAAACATCGGATAGCGTAGTGGAAAAAAAAAATAAACAAACGAAGAAAGAATTGCCGATCATGCGTGTAACGAGATCACTGGCACGGTAAAATACGTATCAAACGTATTATTATAATAGGATACATCGAAACGCCTTTGAACCTCAATGATTGCGCGATAGTTAACAAACGCGCAGAATCGTCATTAAATTCTACCATTTTCTTTTATTATGGGTGATAGGCGTGATAGGCGTAAATACCTATCAACGTAGCGCGCACGTCCTCGTCAATTCAGCGCAAAACAAATATCTATGTATATTTAGGCCAGAAGAATTTGCAAAGGAAATGTACGCTTAAGTAAGTTAACGGCGTTAAATAATACATTCGTACGCGTCGGAGATTCTGTTCTGATCTTTCGCGCGAGAGAGGCGATGTATCCCCCCTCTACCTCGGTCGTTCTCTCCCTCTCTAGCAACGAGGGTGAGTTTCGTAGGTGCAGAAAGAGGGGTGACTGGAAATCGGAGCAAGCAACAGGTAGGCAATCCCGGTTTTCAACGTGTACATATGTATATGTACATGCGGTATATGTATATTCATCAACAAGCAGGTGCACCTTCGTTTTAAATGGACGATGAGCATGCATATTAAGTACTTATATGTATGTACAGTTCAATGCAACGTGCATTAAGCTAATGAGTGATTTTCATTTTTATCGCCGCATTATGTTTCGCGGCACAGCGGAACGGCAATCTCTACGGCTATCGAAGATTACTGAAAATCGAATGCGTAGAGTGGCCGCGGTATTCGTATGGGATGGGAAAAGGAAACTGGATATAACGACTCGATCGATATAGTACTTTCATGATTCTCGGGGATCTAGATCTTCGTATTTCCGATAAACGGGAAGACATCGATAATTACGATACGCAAACTGGTCGCGACTGCGATCAAACGCGAATACGGTGAGTACTCGTTATTATTTCGCTCTTTTGCAAAATAATCTTGTACGATGAGTAATATCTCGGGTGACTATATATTTTGTAGGTAAAAACGGACCAAATAGAAGTTAAATTATTTAATCGCTTAATAACTCATAATAACATAATAACATAAAATAACATAATAACTAATTTTTGTTTTAAACAAAATTATTATAATGCATATTACGTCACGATACGAAACAAGAAACAAAAACAGTCAACGATTACTGATTGTAAACTACTATGTAATGTAACGTAAAAAAAAAACAATTTATCTCATTTCAAAAAATAAACATTGAATAAGAGTGTTCAAACCGGAAAAAAAATGATTTTTCCCGAATTAGATTATCCAAATCAGTGAAAATAATTCGTCAACAAAAATTAACGTTCATCATCTTTTTCGCCTACTTTCCGAAAACGAAACGTTTCAGTGTCCCCAAACGCAACACCGGTGACAACGGGACAGGGAACCGAGAAACGGTAGGTATGGTGACCACGGTAACGTCCCACCGTTCGAATTCGATTAAATCCTAGGTAATGCGCGTGCAAACACTCACCGGATTGCGACTGCGGCACGTGGGTCGTCGTCTCGGGATGCGGATGCAACGAAGGTAGTTTCCTAGAAGTGGGAATACTGACGACACCGGCGAGGTTCCCGTGTAGTCCGTTGCTGCCGTGATTGCTGATCGGCGAATCCCCGCTGCTACTGTCGTAACTACCCTCGAGACTTCTCGCCGGTTGCGGGACCGAGGCGAGCCGATCCGCTTCGACAACGAATGGCGGTGGATCCACCTGCTAGGAATATATCAATTACGATCGAGGGTCGGACGGGGGACGGAGATTCGTCTGAGTTATGCGGCAAAGGGGGTTAGAGAGCGGCCAATTTGTTTTGCGTTACTGCGGACGATTAATGAGATTTGCGTAGCGTTAGGATGCATTAAGCGGAGAGGAGTAATCGTAGCGTGGAGGGAAAACTTTTGCTGTTGGGAGAGCTACATATATCCGATGGATCTACGGTCTCGAATCGACTTTTTCACGCCGAGAATCAATGGATTCGGCAACGACTGACGCTTTACGTCCGTCGAACACGCACCGCGCGCGCGCGCTAACGATGCTGCCATCGAATTTGTAACCGGCAATTCACGAGTTTCGGCTTTTAAGATCCCACCTGCGTGCGTTGCGAAGACGGTTAAGGTAATTCGAATATTCCCATGTATTTCACCGTTGACGGAGCGTAGGATACCTTTTCAGACTATTCCCACCACGATAGGTCAGACGACCGTTTCTTTAATATTTGTTTAGAATTTCCTACATTGTAGCGCCGCTCAACTTAAATGTCAGCAAGCTAAATGTTAAAATCTACGTTATCTATTTCAAGATAAAAGAAACTACATTTTTGTTCTTATTAGATTCACTTATTACCTTCATTCTCTACAAAGAAATATAAGTTATTTTAAAGTACGGTAATTTGATCGGTCACGGTACGAAGTGTAGGGTACACACCGAGTAGTGTGTAGTGTGTACAGTGCACACCGAGTATCGGTAGAAATAGTGTTAAAACGTTACGCTTCGTCAAGAACGACAGGGGATATTCGACTACCGGCCAACGGAAAGGCAGACGCGATAGAGGTACTCGTTATACCAAACGGATAGGATTCGGCGTCTCCAATTAGATCGAGACAGATCGATTCTAATCGGTAGACCCCATTCGAACGTGACGTAATCAATCGGCGTAATCACATCGAAATCATCGTCGAGAACTACCGTCGTACTGTACTCCGCAACCGTTGACCGATTATAGGGTCTGTTAATAGCACCCCCTAAGTAACAAGGAAGAACTAACCTCTTCGGCTGTCCTGACTCTGACCTCATCTTGTGCAAGGGCCCTCCTCAGCGCCGTCTGTCTCGCCATCACCTTCTGCCGGAGGACGGTCAGCGTGCACTTCTCGCAAGTGCAGGAACGGTACTTGCAGTACCTCTTGTGACCCTTCAGGACGATCTTCAGCCGGTGGTTCCGGCAACGCGCGCAATTCGGCGGCGTTCGCGGACTTAGACCGGTGTTCGAGGACGATGACGCGTTAGATTCCATCCGGACGGAAAAAGAATCGTCCCCGTTTTCCATTCTTTTCCCGTTGATCCCTCGGAATCTAGGAATACCCACCGCCGATGGATGGGAATCGACCGGCTTCCTTCCTCTTCCTTCCTCCTACCTCCTCTTCAGATTCTACTTTATGACACGCGAACGTCGCCGATCGAGAGAGAAGTCTCGTCGCGACGAGAATTATTTTGATAAATACTTTGTCAGGCTGATCCTCGACGAACGGATCCACCTCCTCTTATCCTTTCAGCGTGTACTTCCAGAAGAGGATTACGTCGCGCTTCTTCTTTCGGTCTACGTGGTCGATTTTTGACATCGTTCTTCCAATCGGTACCAGTGGTTTGATTCTATAACAACGTATCGGTTTTGTGAGTTACGCGCAAGATGGGTTATTGTTATACCGCGGGTGTTTATGCAAATTCGCGTTTGTGGGGAAAATCAATTAAGAATCGAAAACCAAGATTCTTAAAATGTTTTTTTTTTTTGTTTTATATTGTACATTCTGTGTTATACGACGCGGATGTTAGGCATCACGGAAATGTCAGGTTAATATAAATCGCGTTGTAGGAGACTTCGATCGCGTAGAGAAAGTAAGGAGAGGTTCAAGAATCGTAATTTTAATTGTACGAACGACAACAATTTAATTAACAAATATGTACTCTTATTGGATTTTTGTCAAGCGGTGAAAAATATCTATATGAAAAGTAAAGGGTTACTACGATTTGTAAAGGGCTTTATATCGAAGCCGTATTGTATAATTACGACGTTTTGCGACGGTTTGGCATATTTCGCTCAAATAAGTTTGCGTATTCGCCTCGCGAAATCAGTTTGAGATCGCTAGGGAAAGAATAATTTTGCATAAACATCCGCGGTCTAGTAATAATCAGCGAGACCGGAAAGTAGTCGATTATTTTATTACTTTAACGTGGCTCTACTCATTATCGCGAAATACAACAATTTCCGGTCAATCGTGACAGGACCCGTAGAAAATTGAACAGTCATTTATCGTTGCTTTATTAAAGTAAATATTAATTGTCCGAGTCATGGCCGATAGGGCTGCACAGTTCTTTTAGGCCGTACTTCGCAAAGCTATATAACCCCTCGTCCGTAAAACGGAACAAAAAAGATCAAGATAACATTAATTATCCCTTAAGAGAGAACAAATTATAACTTGATTCCCAGCGTCCCCTATCTCGATCGACCGCAATTCTCGTTAATTCGATTTAAATCATTCAATGCGCTCGCGCTAGTATAGTTACGCGAAACTACGCTTCGCAATGTTTAACTTATCAACGAGCACGCCGAAGATAATAAAGCGTGTCAAATTCAAATAGCCTATCGTATTCTCACGGATGTAGCTTTTGATATCGCGAATAGCGGCACAATTGTAGCATCGATCAATGACAATCGCGTTCGATTCGTCGCGACAGCGAGAGCAAAGTTATGGCAAATTCATCTGCCACGCTTACCGCCGCCGTCGGATGGCATTAGGCCTACGCGCCGTTTCTATCGTTTCGTCGCAGAAACGATGTTTACCGCGTGACATGTAACCAATGGACCTTCGTAACCCGCGTACGAATCGCCAGTGCAACGGGGAAAACATAATCTATGCAAATCTGACCAATACCGGGGTCAGTTTTATTTTTACTTCGCGTGCAAGACGACGGCTCTTCGCGTAAATAACAACAGAAACTTTACTCGCCACGAAAACTCCCTCTAGCATTTGTTCCGTAGTGATCGATATATAATTCATTGTCAAACACTGTTTCGTCGCGGTAAGTTATTCATGGGCGATCGATTTTAAAGTTCTCGTTGCAATGTGTTCTTTTGCGCCGATCGATCTGTGTAATCGATCCGAATAACAAACTACGGACTCGCCCTCGAAAGGAAACTATTCCACTGTTGCGTCGCGAGTAGAAAAGTTGTTGATAGAAGATAATAAAGAATCGACAACTCCCCCTCTCCACCTCCTTACCGCCACCCCACTCACGTCACGGACACACACCGATAACTCTTCTGTACGTCGAATCTAACGTTGAAATCTTTCGAATCATACTGTATAATAAGCGTTGCAATAAATTTCACCCGGTGTTGCGTGGAATTTCCTTAAAAATCGATGAAGAAAGGAGATACCGATAAAGCGCGGCGCTCTGGCATAACATTACAGATTGCATAATGAACAAAAGAAATCTCGGCGGAATTAGTAAGCAATTTGTGGAAGCGGCAGACAGTGATTTAAAGGGATTCGGTAGGAAAAGAAATCTGTTACCACGGCTATCCGACGAAACAAAGTATTACTAAGTGTAGGATCGACCACAGAGAACCGAACGTAATCTTTCGGTGAAATCTGAAACTCCGTGGATACGAATTGCTGCAGTTAAACCTGCTCTCTTCGTTCGCGATGGGAAGGCAGATAAATCTGTATCGTTAAATCGCAAATCCTAATTCAACAATTTCAGTTGCAGAAATAATATCTTCGTCCACGTTGTCAAATTTCGAATTAACTCGTAGCTTTCGTGCGAACGCGACAACGAGATTAAAATTAAAGAAACGCTCCATTTTTTCGGTAAAGAACGAATAATAATTCCCCGCTGTAGCCTACAGTTGTTATTTGTTTAATAACGAAAAATACGAATTGCCGCAGTTAAATTCGCAACCGTTCTTGTTGAGAAGATAAATAAATCTGTATCGTTAAATCGCAAATTCTAATTCCACTATTTTAGCTACAGACATAATATTTTCGTTTACATTGTTAAATTTAAAATTAAAACTGTCGTGCAAGCAAACGCGACAGCGAGATTAAAATTAACGTAATGTTCTTCTTTCTCGGTAAAGAATGAATAATAATTCCTCGCTGTAGTCTAAAGCTATTACTCGTTCCATATCGAAATATAAGAGCCACTGCTAATTACAAATCGTCACTACTCGCCCGTACCTACGTAGCCGGAGTTAAAAAGCTAAGGGTAAAATTTTGCCAGCAAAAATTATGATGAATTCTGGCTCAGCTAAAACCACCATGAAGGACACGGGAGTCACGACCTGACGAAGGTAAAAGATCCATTCTCCAGGTAAGCGAAGTCATGTCCGGTGCGTAAATACCAAGAAATAATAAAAGCTCGTCGTACTTGGGGTTTCTTTCGTTAAAATGTTAAAAAAAAAAGGAAAAAAAAAGTAACGAGCGCTGGCTACCGCGGGGGTACGGGAACGTTAATACGCGAACCTCGGCTAATGCAAAATAATTTCAAGCGCGCATTAGTTGAAATATGATAGATAACGAATACAAGATACGCTACCAACTCTTCGTCTAATAATCGCGCTTTTGCGCGGAACGGCGTTACGTTAAAGGCATCGAGACGCTCGGAACATTTTAATGCGCCAGACGCTTAATTGCGAACATTTCCGGAGACGCTTAACTCGATAGAGTCAGTTTATAAAAAAGAAAAAGCTCATCGAGTGTTAAATGACGCGTAAAATACGATTCGCGATATCTTATCGCGTATCGAACAAAGTAATAAAACGCGCGATAGCAATGCGTTACACGATGTATCGATCGATAACTACCCGCATTCCGTATGTATGAAAGTCGAAGTCCGTTTCCTGCATGCTTAACAACGCTAAATGGCAATCCGATGATTAGATTTCCTTGTTACTCGTGGTACCAACGATCGCGCATAAATTCGAAATCGAATGTAGATCGCGTCGCGATCTCTTGGCAAAGTACAAATCGCGATACCGTTTTTCTTCGTTGCCGTTTCGGATGTAAATAATCTTATCGGAGTTTATTCCACGTTCGCGGGAGAACCGCGGGAAAATGATTTCGCTCCTTCGCAATTATACCGAACTCTAGAGACAGACTTTTGTCGTTCGATACCGAACGTCCGATCTTAAAGCTTGATATCTCATCCTACCTACATCCAATACTTGCAGTTTTTACTTTGCATTACGAGGATATCCTTCGTCGACTCGACTCGATGCCTACAGCGCGCAACGTGTCACCATTACTGGAAACGAGAAACGATATAACGGGTAGCGCGGCGCGGCGACCGCCCAAAAGGAACGAAACGACAATGAACGAAGTAACAGGAAGCGAAGCAACGAGGAAACATCAGCCATTTGCATCGAAATTCTATTCCACGGCGAAATGGAGGATATATCGATGAACGTGCAGCAACGATAACTTCGGAGACGATTAAGAGTTTGAAAGGACCCCTCCGTTACGCGGCAGGACCATTATTTGCCGCGTTTCCATCGTTTAACCCGAGCACCGAAAATATGAGTCGACCGTCACCGTACACGCATATTTTCGCTCGCGTCTTCGATTCCCTCTTTCGTTCCACTCCGCGATCATCATCATTTAATATCGCGCAGGGCCGAAACACGATACCATTGGCATCGTCAAAGACGCCGCGAGTATTCGCAAATACCGAAGGAATATAAACGAGCGATCTTTCTCGTCGCGACAATGTGTCTGTTTCCAATGAACTTTTCATGCAACAACGATCACTCGGAATCATGACCGTGAGCATCTTTGCCACGTGGTTTGGCGCGTCGTTCTCTATCAAGAATCACTGAAGTGACCTGCACTTAATAGCACACGAAGCGTCGGTGCTCACTTCTTATCGACCTACGTTTTCACTCTCTCTCTCTCTTTCTCTCCTCTTGTTTCATACTCTTTTTCTACAACATCAGAGCGTATCGAGAAATTTCGAGCGAAATGCGAGTCGAAGGCCTTCTTAACTTGCTTTCTTTTTTCATCGAAAGGAGATCAAACTCCCCCTATTCGGGAGATCGTGCTCGACAACAAAAAAATAAATGTTGTGCGATCGGCCGATGCTCGTTCGGCGAGTTCTCGTGTTTCGATGATAAGACCGTGGTCGGTACGAGTTTTTCTTTTGCGCCATCAACGGTGAACGAAAAAGGCTGCCGGCAAGGAGAATCGAGGTATCGCGTGTAATTAAAACGAACGGTGGGTACTTTGAGGAACACGATGTAGAGTGTCACGGGTGTTTAATCGAAATGACGAAGCGATTAATGATTGCATTCTTCTGCGAACGAAGTCAAATAATTCGCGTATGAAATAAAGAACTCGCAGGCATACACGACTATTCGATTATTAAGTTCTTCGCTGATTCCACGTGGTTCGACGCGCAAATAGAAAAATAACGGCAAACCCAAAATTCGAGAAGATTCTTAATTGCCTGCCGAAGAATGTCAAATTATAAAAATGAGGAATGACAATCGTACGCGCAGTCGTGGGACAACGTTATCGTGGAAATGCGAATATATTCATGACGCTCGTAAAAACTGTCTCGACGCGAAACTGTTACGCGAAAAGCCGCGTCATAAAGTTCTAAACGTGTAAGTACCTTTGCTGAGACGTCGCGGACGATCAGACGAGTACCTCGGTAAATCTCTAAATCGATCGAATATCGGTAGAGAGCATTACAAAGGAATCGATCGTACCTAACCATAATAACGTTCCTTCGTCTCTGAAAGCTTCCGACGAAATAAGAGAAATCGCGCGTTGCACGTACGAACGAGAACCGACGAAGCTTCACCTCGAAATGAGAAAGTACCGAGCCGCAAATTATCCACCCGATAAATAAACAGACCGATCGTTAAGTCGTACACAGTGTTTTCCCCGCGCGAAGCGTCGTGCCGGTAATAAAATCGCGAAAAGGAATTCGTAAATTTGTTAGGTTATCTCGCGCATTGTCGCGAGAGGATACGTGGTGCCGCGAGACATCGATACGGGTTTCTCGCGATCTCGATACATACTCGATATACAAAGTTGCGGGGCCGAGAGTAAGCGCATACTGAAATCTTACTAAAGAGTCGAAGAAACTTTCTTTTACCTGATGTCCCGATAAAACTTCCCGATCTCCCTCTTTCTTTCTCGGTTCTCAAGTTTCTCCCTGCACGTCCAGCGCATGGGAACGTCGTTGATTCCAAGCGATCGACGATGACACGTAACCACTAATCGAGGCAATTTAACCACAAATCCGGCGAGCATAAAACACTGCGATACCACTGTGCGTCGGAATGTAAGCTTTTCTGGCCGTCCGACAAACTCGGCGTTACCGCAAAAAGCGTACGAGCGGCGTTACAGGAGAGCAGGAGGAACGCTGCAGAACGGCACACACACGCTAACTCCGTACCACGCGACGATTCGAGACCTCGTGTGTCGCGTGTGCGCGCGAGAACGGCCACGCGCGCGCGCGAACAGATGACCGTCGGTTAATAAAAATCTGCATTCTTTGTTGTCCCTCTCTCTCTCTCTCTCTCTCTCTCTCTCTCTCTCTCTCTCTCTCTCTCTCTCTCTCTCACTCCCTCGCGGGTGCACGGTTACGGTTATACGCACGCGCGTATCCCGCGTAAAGTGGTAACGAGCGAGTACAATCGAAAACGGTATCTCCGCGAGGAGGAGACACAACGTCGGAGGAAGTCGCCGCCTCCGGAAACGTCAAAGCGCCCCCCCTCCCTCCCACCCTAGCGCGCCCTTTCTCCCCTACTTTCACTCCTTCCTTTTTCTCCTCTCTTCACCCGTCCTTGCTGCCGCCCCCCTCTCTCTCTCGACCTCACCTCTCTCCTCGCTCGAAGAGCACGAAACTTCTTCGCGACTTGGGAGACGGAGCGACGAGTGAGCGATCATCGCCGTGCACGCGCTCCCGACGTTCCCCGGATAACATACGCCATCGAGTGATCAGTCGGCGGAGTATCGAGGTCGCGCGTATCTAGTTCCGCAAAAAGCACAACAATGCGCGCTCCGCACTTTTCGCACGCGCGCTCTTTCAGTCGCTTATCCCCCTCTCTCTCTCTCCCGCTCTTTCTCTATCTATCTATCTATCTATCTCTCTCTCTCTCTCCTTCTCGTCGCACTACCTCCTCGTGCCGCGTGTCACTCTATCCCTCTTCCACCATCTCCGGCATCCCACTCGAGAACCGCGAGAGGTTTACCTCGATCGGTAACACATCAATCGCCCGCCAAATATGTTTCTTTACCCCACGAGATGCACTTTCGACGACAAAGAACACTTGTAACGCAAACTTGCGTCTCCCAAACGCCTTACCACGTTCGAAATTCGTATCGGCCACCCAACGTGTTCTACGTAGAAACTGTCACGCGAGAGAACTGACAAATCGACGCGCGATAGTTTGCACGCGTTCGGGCGAGTCGTTGCCGCGAAGATATATTGCTCGAGTGTGCAGTAGTCGGCAATCTGCGTGGCAGAAAGAGAGCGAAAAGACGCGCGAAGGCGGAAGAACTGGCGCAAAACGCGAGCGCGAGGCACGAGTACGAGCACGAGACCACAGATACGTTCGATACGCGCCTGCATGCGGTCCGTAACTCACTAAGACTGCTGGTAGCAGCGGCACGCCAACGAAATGCATGTTGGCCTACGGGCATCGACTGGGAGGGGGTACGTCCCTGGCGCGGGGAGGAGACACGTGGGGTACTCGGCGGCGGCGGCGGCGGCGGCGGCGACGACGGCGGCGACGACGACACGACGACGACGAGTTCGACGACGGCGGTGGTAGTGGCGGGAGTGCGAGGGGTTCACGGCCCAAGAGTGGTGGTGGTGGTGGTGATGGTGGCGGTGGTTCCACCGGGTGGGGTGGTGGTGGCGGCGGCGGCGGCACGCGGGGGTTTAGACGGACGTCGAGGTTTTACGATTGAATCTATCCGACGGGACTGACCGCCGTGTAGATTCTACCTTCGCGTATACGTATACCGCGTATCGTGCGGGTGTATGCACGCACATATGTATGCACGTGCGAGCGTTATAAGCGAAAACCTCCGTGATCGGTACCGAGTGTTCCTACATCGTCCTCGATGATCTATCGAATACAACGTGGATATATGGATTTCGATGAATTATGTAAGCGCGTCGAGGTACGTACGAGAGAATAGAGAATTCGAGCTAAAGATCGAACGAATTTAAATCATGCGACTGTTCGTAAGGTATGTCTATGCCTGCGCTGGTGCGCTTTTGCACTCAATTTTCAATTCAAGTTGCATTTCAACTTTCAATTTCACTATCATCGAGTGCGTGACTTTGTTGAATGTGTTAAGGGGGGAGTAGCCTGAAAAAGTCGATTTTTTCATTTTTGTATGTAAATATATTCAAGAGTATACTGCTAAATTTTTATGAACAAATTTGAAGAATTTTTAGACTTACGAAAATTTTAACGGTCCTGGAACCGTCGCGTGCTGGAATCGTTTAAGACTTCAGACACGTTTTTCTCGAAAACTTTTTTTTTTCGCTCACTTGACACGATATCCTTGGAACTTATAAACTGATCGACTTCAAATTTGTACGCGTTATTCACCGCCTATCTGGCTATCGCTTAAACTAACGGCAACTTTTTCGGTTGAAAATTATACTGTAGATCAATTATAGACTGATTGGAAACAACGGGAAAATTCTGTTTCGTTATACACGCACTACTTTGCGAAAAATAATCATTGAATTTTGATTATGGTTCATGCGATAACCATCCACTTCCTGTTTCCTGTGATTTTGGGGAGTTGAACGCACTACCGCCACCTGCCCGCACACTTTAATTTTATTAAACAAAATAATATATTGTCATTCTTACAGGACTGTTACACATATCTCTGCCATCCGTTTATGTATAACTCGCGCACAATACTCACAAAAAATTCCAGAAAATGGACCTTTTGACGCAAGCGAAAAAGGGTTTCCCCCCTTAACCCTACGTTAGTCACGCGGGGTACAGGTGTCACACAGTCTACTAATAAAATTAAATTACTGTTATCTCATGCAATTTACGCCTGCGATATCACTAGTACCTCTCGGTTACACCTATGTGAACCTAAACAAAATTGGTTTTAAATGAAACAAAATTGTGCTATTTTTATTATATCATTCTAATCATAAATTTGTAAACGAATACATTAATTATCTAAATATATAAATATTGATGTTTCGTAATGATAAAAAGTGATAAACGCTGATTATTCCTACTTTTAACCAATAATTTAGCGATGGGTGACAGGTGTACCCCACGCAACCAACCGCGTAACAAACACCAAAGCGACTAACGTGGGGTTAAACGCATGCTTCTTTCTGTTCACACGTCATCTAACGCAGTCTATTTCAAATCACGCACAGCGAATCGAATGAATTATCCACCGACAATGAGCTCGATACTGTTTCCGTCGTGGCATGCGTCACAAAAGTGTAACCATTCAACTCGAAGAGGCATGCGCTATCGCAAGCTTTTTCGTTCAACAAGTCAAACGCTATGACGCATGCCTCCAATGCGCGAAAAAGTGCACTAACGTAGACATAGTTTTACGACGAACGTTTCTTTTATACACGAAACTCGCCGATTAACTCGACGGGGCATTGCCGAATACAAGAAAAATCCAGCCGAGACGATCATTCGGGTATTCCATTATTTCGAGCGCTGGATAAGCGAGTAAGTGGTGCTTGGAAAATTCGTGCTGCCGGCGGGGGTAGCTACCACGACGCGAATCCCACGAACCTACGGTAACGCCGATTAAAAGCCTAACCGAACGAGGAAAGCATTCGTGCGTGCACGCGTAGCAACAACCTGCGAGTCGTAAAACGAAGTATGCCACGCAAAAACGCATTTGATATGTGTATACGAGACGTGTATTTAATGTCCTTCCCTTCGTAACCCACGAGAGGCCGCCTCGTATCCGTCCTATCGTGCGCTTTATAGATAACCGAAACGCCGATGATAATTGTCCGATGTAAAATAAAATATTTTATACGGCGTTCCCTTGGTTTATGGACTCGCTGAGCGGTTTTTACGTTCTCTTACGAACGGGAAACAAATGTACGAATTGCTGCTGGTTTCTGTACAGTAAATCATCTCGCCCGTCGCACGCTTTAATAACTGACGGTGGTACCGCGTATCGCGTAATGGGGCTCGTTCTACTTTCAAGAGAAATACAGACGTATTTTCGCCTCCTGTATTTGCCGACGGCACTGCTGCTTCCTTGGCCATACTTATGCGCGATACTTTCGCGGCCGAATCGATGGATCGTCATTCGGGTATAATTGGGACAACCCCCAGAAAATATTCTCCGTCATTGTCGGGAGAAAGTAGGAGGGAAGTTGCGAAGAAGCGAGGGGGAAGGGTGTAGAGGGTGGGGGGGTGTATGTGGGAAGAGAGGTTCGTCGAGTTTAGAAAATCCAGGGTAGACGAAGGACGATCGTAAAACGTTGGCGGAGTGGATTCGCGGTGCGATAGTCAACGAGAGATACGTGTGCACACGCGATATCCTGATGGTACTCCACTCGCGGCTGAATTTACTGATTGAACCGGGACAACCGTCTATGGTTGCGGTGGTGGAGGATTTTACGCGTTCCGGAGATGCCGACGGCGCGAACGGAGCTTGCGGAAACGTCTGCGCGGGCCAGCAGGACAGAATTCTTTCGAGATGGATCGTAAATCTCCCGAGACGCTCGGCTTTCGAGATGGATAAGCAGGGAAACTGAAATTCGCGCGATTCGAATGATTAACGGGATTTAACGAAGTTCGAGAGGGTGGTGGGGGGTGAAGGCGAGTGGAGGGGCACGAGGGCCATTACTCGATTGATCTTACGCCGATCGCATCAGTTTTGGCGAAGGATTATTAATAAGATTATCAATGAAGCATGAGTGTGATCTCCTCTCGGAAATCTTTTTCAGCGATCATCGAAAGGAGGTGTGTATCAATTCCTTCAATAACTGATCTTCCCCTCCCATTTTAAGTCTCTCTGTTTTCACTTGTATACAAAGACAGTTTAAAATATAAATAAAAATGTTGAGATGATAATAATAAGAATTGATGTCAGAATTGTCTTACCAACGGAAGGTTAATACGGGGAAAAAAACAGCGTAAAGTGGCGCTCGAGCACGTTAACGGAGGGATCGTTAAATATTGGAATTTATTATTATTTCTTTTATTTATTGATCCTCGAAGCGTGAGTCAGCCAGCAGGACCTGTTTCACTTGGACGTGCGTGTACTCGCGCATCTTGTTTTAAAAGATATAGTTTCTCAATACTTCCATCGCGGTTATTACGCGTAGTTAAATAGCATCGTACGTATTAATAATACTCGGGCATTCAATATCGGCAACGCGTCTCACAACTCTTACCACGTTCCCTCGGAGGCCTGTTCGCTCTTCAGCAGTAGATGCGTCAAGGTAAGTAAAGTTTTACCTACTACTCTATCGCGAATGCGAGAGACGATCCAAAATACCGAGCGCAGGATCGCGCGCGTACACTCTTACGACGCGTATCGAAACACGCTCGGTTCGCTTCGCGGAAAGACCATTGCGAGCGCACGTTCGTCGAGACTGCTCCAAGAATAGTCAAAGCGCGTCACATTGTATCGGTGGCATCTCTATCGAAGGCAGCGATCTCACTTCGACGTTACCGTCTGCCCGTGAATTGCGTTGCTACGTTGGGACGGGAGTAGATAATCGTGGATCGTCGTTTGCGTTCGCGATCTCACTGGCGAAACGGTGCATACCTTAATGATTTTCGCGGATAGAACGTTTAACGCGGTGTTCCTTAACTTATGCACTGTTAACCGTAAGATATCTTGGAGTAATCTTTAGATGGTAAGATCGTTTGACGAGAATAAAATAATTCTATTGGGATGATATTCTTTAGTGAGTTCGGAGTAAGTTTAGATTGTTTGATATTGATCTTGGCGGCCTGGGCCAGACGCTCAAAGTTTGTCTGGCAGTGAATGGGTTAACCTTTATCCGCTCGCGGCTTCTAAAGTCACACTTCTCCTCGCTACGACGACAGTTTGGGGGTCCATGATATTTTTTATTATTGACGCGAGTTCTTGTTAACTTTAACGTGGATGTTTGGAAATTATTAGGACCATTGAACTCTGACACAACGTTGCAAGCACACTTTTGGCCAAAATAGAGTGTAACTAGAAAATACATTACGTTCTAGGGAGGCATGTGCCAGAAAATGCGAAAAGACCAATCTGCTGTTTTAGCGAGCGGATAAAGGTTAACGTTGGAGCGCACTCCCCAGGGGGGGGGGGGCAATTTGAATGTTTTAGAAGGCATGTGCGGAAATGGGAAAAAAACTAGAACATGAAAAGTTCGAATAATAATAATTTTATTTTAATTTATGCACCTCGGTTCTCCATATATGTATATATTTTATTAAACTGTATTTGCTATTCTTCTTTCACATTGTGACATTATTATTATTATTACTTAACCATTTTTTCATGATTTCTTCCTTGGTACTTCACCTGTTCTTTCTTTCTTTTATTTTTCTTTTTCATGGACGCCATGTATTTCGTCACAGGAATAGTGATAAGGGATTTCTCTATTGGTCTAACTAGAAGATAGAAACCAACTGGAGTCTAATATACCCCCAGAAACAAATCTGACCCAAACGAACGCTACGCGCGAAGCATCGAGGTGGGTGAAAAGTATTAGTCCCTTCTCAACTTTGAGGTTAGTTACGCCAATGGGACATCCAAGCGAGACGGTCGAATAATGTGGGAATTATTTACAATTACTTAAAAGAAAAGTAAGAAACCGTATCGATCGAAAGCTTCGCAGGCTTTGTTCATTCGTGTCCGAAGGATGTGCAGGGATTTTTACACACAAAAATAATGATCCTACCCAAATATATAACGCTTCTACAAGGGCGTCACCGAAGAATCTGTTCCCACGGCGGATATAGATCAAACAATTTTTAATCCGTACGAGTTGAGTGTCGCTCGAACAGAGACGAATCAAGCATATCGAAGATATGAAAAAGAAAATGGCGTACGTTATAATCTCTGACCAACGGCGCGCATAGAGATAACTGTATTATTTAGTTGTAGAGATGTTTCGAGGTTTATATTTTTAGGCGTAAGCAATAAATCTCCGGTTTATTGCAAGCCGAGACAGGATATTATAAATTGCCTATAGTTAAAGTGCGAACGAAGATCCACCGCTTGAGTTCGTACGGAAAAATTTGCTGCGCCTGTAATGATGGCGCAGCACATTCCGCGCGGCAAGGAACGGTAGGGCGGGCCGGCAAAAAAAAGACAATTTTGACACATGATTGGGTGGATATTCGGGCCTTAAATATAAAAATGTAGAGACACGGGGAATCAAATTACCGTGGTTCCAGGTCGATTTATTACGCATACGGGTTACAGGATACGTAAAACTCGAGTATCGGGGATGCACGTATTCGGCAGCAGGCTCCCGATCGATCATCCGACAACATTTAAGAGCCAATTATAAATGCTCTCGCGAGCGGATTGAATTATCGAGCCTGCCAATCGTAATTTCTGAATTACAACAAAAAGCGGTATCCCTTGAAACGCGTCGAAAGTATGTGCCGGTGCTGTAAATAAAAAATATCGCTCGCGCGATGTCCGTTTAGAGATTTTTAATTAACTCTTTAATGGTTTACCGACCGATGGGAAAGCCTCGGGAAAATCAAGTTCCTCGCTACTCGCGCCTCTCGAAGGTTAAGATCACGAGGGATCGTGCGTTGGTTTTAAATTATTCTCGGTCAACGTTACGCCGGTACGCGTGAGGGAGTGAGACGGGAACGAGGAGAGACGGGTAAACAATCAGCTTCGAGTTGCCGAGAAAGAGACGAACGGGGAATCGACGCGTTGCACTCTCGATGGTAAACAGGAAGATCGAGAAAGAGCGCGAAGGAGACGGGCGTGTAAAGCAAAACAAAATTAAAACAAGTATCGAAAGAGTTTCGCGTATGACAATCACGTTGCTCGATGATTGGAAAGATGAAGCCTGCGGGCATTCCTGAGACGAGAAACGCGGTTTTGGGACACGAATGACAATTAACTTGCGACTAATTAACGTGGTCTACTTAGAGCAATTACACGGATCGGCTAATTGCTTGTCGCCCTTACGCTCCTACTTATCGATAAGCATCGAAAATCGAAATAACGAGCGCCCATTCGCGCGTAAAACCGACGACTAACGTAAACCTTCCTTTTTCAAGCAAACGATTAGGGGGATCGGAGAAAGGTGAATACATTCGATTTATTATCACCGATATGGTTGCCAATTGTATAATGTACGCCAGAGGCGGTACGTGCGACTTAATTGACACTTGCGTGCTCCATCGGTTTCTGTACGAACGCCGTTTTACGTAGCGATAGCGAGAATTAGAAACACGCACCCTACTTACACGTTTCTCTTACTAAACGCCTGAGCGTGAGATGATGGGCAACCGGAGAAAATGTATGAATACGAATATGTCGGTACGAGTTAGGAAATGCACGGCGAACAGAGCGATACTTATTGAGTCGCGGGTTTGCGTGAGATTCTAGAATTTAGTTGGAAAATTGCATCGCGCGTCGGGGGCCAGAGGTCGCAACAATCCGGTGAGATTTACACGAGAGTTTACGAGATCCAATTGTGGCTATTAACTCTACACATCGTTTCATCTTCATTAGCCGGGGATACCGTGTATTCGCGATTCGACAATTAGAATTAATATGCGCAACGCGTCGCTATTCAAATCGTACGATTTTCTTCAGAATTCCAATTTTCTTCGAATTTTCTTCAAAAATATTTTTCGCGAACCCCACCACCACCCTGGCTCTCCCCCCCACTCCCCACAAACCTCTATTCCTAACGTTCCCAATGAAAGGGTAAACACCTACCACACTTTTACGCGCCTCGCCTGAAATTCCTGTCGCATGTTCGCGAACGAAATTCAGATCACCCGAGAAGTTCATCGAAACCAAACAGCGAGCATCCTGCTCGAACGTCCACTCGTCTCCTCCCTTCTCACCGAACTCGTTCCCCAAGTATTTCGTGAACAGGCGTTCGTCGATTTATCGAGTCTCTGGCGTGCTGATCGCGTATTACTTTGGCATTTCACTACTTACGAACGGCTGTCGGTGACGAGAAAAAAAGACCACTCAATCCCCCCCCCCCCTCTCCATCCACGGTTAGCCTCGGTCCTCCTTTCTTTTCAGATATACAATTTTTCTTTCATTTCACCCTTTTACTCGCCCTTTCGCTGCCTCCTCTCGTTCATCCTCACTACCGACTTAGCGTGTCCCTCTTCGTCTTCCACCTCTCTCTCTCTCTCTCCCGTCATCCTTTTACTCCTGCACGCGTATCCTCTTCTTCTCGCTCTCCTCTTCTATTTACTCATACCCCTCTCGTACCGTTCCGCCGAGTTACGCCCCCCACCCCACTTCTCCCTCCACCCCCCTGTAACGTGAATCTTCCTGCTACCTCCACATTGCTCATTTACTTACCTATAAACGAGTGGCACGCAATTCCTCGAGTGTACGAGTATCGCATTGTACCACTTATTTCCACGGCGTTCGTGTTAAGCCCCCCTTGCACGCCATGCGCGTGTGCATGCCAACGCTCGAGGACGAGTTTTGGGCGCCTCGCACCTCCGTTCACTCTTTCCACTCGGTCTCTTATTCGCGGCTGATCGTACGCACGTAATTTTGTAGTTCAGACCGAACGCGGCATCCTCGCGTGGGTTAGAAACCGACAAATATGGCGATCGCCGGATGAAAACCGTTTTCGACGAGCGAGCGAGAGAGCACACGATGAGTACCGGCCGAAACACGAAATCTTTACCGTACCCGGGGAAATATTTTGCCCCGAATATATTCCGTCCGACGTATCGTTTTATCTCCCGATATGTGAATGAAAGCGAAGGAAAAAGGGGAAAAAAAAACAAAAAAAAGAGGAGAGAAGCGAAAAAGGAGATATCTTTCGACGGTCGACGCCGGGGGCACGCGTGGGCGACTTTCTTCTGTACACGGCCCGAACGGGTTGAAGTTTAAATCTCGCATTTAAATGTCAATCCCGCGGGATGCAAAGTTACAAAATCACGTCTTTGTTCCCGTATCGCGAAGTGGATGCATCTAGAATGGAACGGGTTTTCGAATAACGTGGATGTGTACACGCTTACGCACATGCGCGTAAGTTTTCGTGTGCCAACGTACCCGTACGGCCGTACGGTACGCGGTATTCGTATTATGGAAAGGCGGGCGACGGTGTGTGTGCGCGCGTGTATCGAGATCTCACTTACCGTGCTTCTCGCATTCTGGCATGCAAATCGAATCTTATTATATAAATTGCGACACACAATACTGGCATTGTATTATATTTTGTCCGGTCCTCTCGTGGGACGTTTTATCGACTGCATTTTTCGAAGCGCGTAAATAAGTAACGGCCCGCCTCGATGTTAACCGAACGACGGTCCTCTGCGCGCGTGCGCGCGTCGAAACGAAATAAAATAATATTCCCGACAAAAGGTTCGAGCCGAGACGCGATTATTGTTCGAGGCTGAGAAATTTAATTTTCATCGACGGATCGAAAGAAAGAGAGCAGGTAAGTTAAGAGACCGAACATTCGTGCGAGCGCGTATAAAATACCTTGGTGAAATTGACGTCTCTCATGAGAAACTATAAACCAGTTTATGCCAAGTGGAACGATGCCTAACGATCACCGATGATTAATCTGAAATCGCGATTACTCAGATACTCGACATCTAATCCGCGGAGATAAATCAGAATATCGTGAATTCTTCGTAAAAGGAACTCGGTGATGCCGCTGGACGAGACACAGAGAATCGTCGTGCAGTAAGAGCGAAATTTTACGATAAAACTTGGTTTACTGCCCGCTTACGGTTTTCGTCGCTTCGCCCCGGATCTACGAGAGAGACGACGACGACGACGACGACGTATCACGAAAAAGTTACGTCGTAGCCGAAAGACGTAGAACCCGGGACGGGTCACTGCATTGAGAAATATTATTGGAGCCTCGCTCCTGTTATACGTATAAAGTCGGTTAGACGTCATTTTTACGGAGTCCATTAAAAGGAGGGAATTATTCGATAACGGGAAAGAGCGACCGACATAACGAAATACATAAATCGTTAAAAGGTAATTGGCCGTGCGATCGGTAAAGAAAGGAGTAAGAGGTAACCGAGTCAGTTACAACTCGCTCCGACGTCAAAGAGATTTATTCGCTTCGCGTCGCTCGCGATAACCGCGTTATTAAATATGTTTCGCATACCGTTTAAAGTTCCTCTTAACGCGCTCGACGGTTGGCACTCTTATTTGGCACCGCATCGACCGCTTTTTAACATTTAATTGCACCAATTATGTCATTCGTACCTTTGTATTGTTTTTGGCAACGTGTCCGTCGTCGCTATAAAGGGAAAGGCTAGTTGGATCATCTTCAATTATGTACGCGCATACTTGCAACCCGGCGTCAACTTATTCTCTTCCTCTTCTTTCATTTTTCGAGGCACAAGTGGCTGTGCGAGTTAAATTTAGTAGGAGACGGGCGCGCGTTGCCGTTTCGCTATCGCGTTGCACCCTCGGGATAACGAATCGGTTAACGCGTTCCTCCGTCGTGTCGAAGCTGGATCCTCGAATTTACGTTTCTCGCCGAATACTTAGACACGGGCATGGGCATGACTCATCGCCTCTCCTCGGTCGATTTCGCGTTCTCGCTGATGAACGAAAACGAGGATAGCCCTGTAAAATCACTATACATATAAATGATAGACGGGATCGTCAGATATTTACAAAATGAACAATATTCTATATTATCGTCGTGGGCGGTAGACAAAGTCAACGATCGAAATTAAGATGCTGCGACGATGATACAAATGTGTGACGACTGCAATACAACTACAATATGTAATACGAATGTCCTTCCTTCGAAAAACTGGGTCCCTTCGAACCTCTATCCGCTCGCTAGGACGGCAATTTGGCCGTTCGAAATAATTAAGATCATTGAACTCTGACACAACATTGCAAGCACATCTTTGGCCAAAAATCTTTGTTTATATAATCCCAGAAATCTTCAAAATAAAAAAGTAGAAAAAAAGTAAAATTCAGCGAAGTGGAGTGTAACTAGAGAATACATGCCTCTCCCACCATTCCCTCCACGTTCTACAGAGAAATATGCCCGACAATTTACAAAGACGGTCAATTTGCTAAATGTTAAAGTATAAACGGCTCAAATGGCCCTCCAACAGAATGACCCTACGCGTCATTGCTACTATTCGTCAATCAGCGAAAACACGCATGGCGAAACTTACAAATTCCTACGGCCCCTTAACCGATAAGAAAATACAAAACGATTCGACGAATCGACACGCGATAGGGTCCCTGGTGACGCGATAGTCGAACAGGGGAAATCCGAGCAACGGATTAACCCGGTAGCACGATTTTAACCACCGTTCCCCGTGTCCGACGCAGACGATAGTTGCGCGCACGTTTTCTGGATAGGAATGAAATAAATAACCGGTTCGCGTGACTGCGAGGGAGGGTGAAGGGGGAGGGGAAGATTCTGCTCCGCTAAACACTACCGGTTGCAGATTCGACGTCAAAGTATTACTTTTCGCCGGTGGTAATCGTGCGCCGGGCAACCCACGATTTCCCACCGAAACGCCGACTATCTTTCGTCACGGACTGTACCGGCAGAAATAGCGGACCGCGCCGATCGGATCGTATCTGATCTCGTTCCACCGTACCTCGTACCACACGTGCGCGAAACGCAACGTGCCCGATCCATCGCAAAATTACGATAAGTAGCGTCATTATGGCCCTCGTAAATTATTTGCGAAATATTCGATGTACAAAGTATAACTATCTCGATTGGCACTCGCGCGCCGGACGTCCGGTAACACCGTTAGCGCGTAACCACTGATCGCCGATCGCAAACGTACCTTTGGGTTAGTTGGAAAAGATCGAGTACGAGATATCTCGTTAGACAACCCAGGGAACAAGCGATTCTTCGAGTTCGACCGATTAGTCGGTTAGGTTTAAAAATTCAGTTCAGGGCAGTCCTCTAATGCGCGACCTTTGGGAAGAGATTTTCAGGGTTCACGGTCATCGCGATGACTATACGTTCTTCGTTTTAGAGAACGGTCAATTATTTCGTTTGTTCGTCCTTTGGATTGATTTTTTAATACGATCGATAGAGCCCCTCTGTTTTAGCGAAAAAAAATAAGTAAGACTCGGTTATTTTATTATTGAGACGATTTCTCATTTATTCTTTATTTTTGACGAAAACACAGTGCTCGCCGCTACGATCGTACAAACTTTGCGCATAATAAGGAAGCGTTAACTTTAAGCGATCTAATTGATGGGATATTTTCGAGAAATCGCGGGAAGTTTCTCGACCGCTGCCGGTTGAAATGTCGAAATTTCGCGAACAATAATCGCATCAAGCGGGATATTTTTAGACGGAAATAGTACATTACGAACCATTAGTATGTACGTAGATACATGGAAAGTCGACGCGCGAGCGACCAAAATCATTTCTTATCGCTGGGAAGTCTAATAAATCGACCGGGCGAGGAAGATAGCGCGTTATTTGTGCTTTTTATCCAGTTGATACAGTGTACTTAAAATTCGCGCTCACTGTGACCTTTGTGTGACCCTGATAAATATTATAATTGGCACCACTTCTTATTCAACGAACGTTATCGGCATTAACGCGCTAGTTACGGGACTGCATTCTCCGCTCTTTATTTATAAAGAAAAACAATAATATCGCTGGCGGGGCAAGCCCCTTTGACGTACGCCATAATCCGAAGCCTTTACATAATACGATTCTAATTAATGGATTGGATAAACGATAGCGACATCGTACTCCCATGCTCGCGAACGAGTTCGCCCTTATCGGTACAGCGCAAACGATACTCGCAATTACTTTGGCGTCGCTGGGTTACATGTGGCCCGTGTATTATCGATGATCGTGTCCAGGTTTTGTAATACGTCGACGAATTCGCCGTTGCGAATCTGTAGTTGTGACGGAGTAGAAATTAATATATTAATAATTTTGCAGGCGTAATAAAGTTTATGCTTTTCCCGCTTTGCTTTAGCCGGCGGGGATTGCAGTGCGTTAAACGTCAGGACAATACCAACATTCAAAATGCACGTCCGTGAGGTTGCTGTGAGTGCGGGAGTAACGCTCCGAAGGAAAGAGAGAGAGGGTCATGCTGGCTGAAAATTTAGACGGTGTGTGCGTTCGTGTAATTCGCGAGCGAGACGGAGCGTGCAAAGGAACGAGAGAGACGTATACCGTGAAGTTGTAAACATGCGAAGTCGTGGCTGAGGGAGAAACAGAAAGAAAGGTGAAAATTAAATGAATTGACCTCCGCTCGAGCAGAAATAAAGAATCTTACAAAACTTCCGGCAGTTTATCGCAATTCGTTGATATATGATATAAATATATTGGAAAAAGATATTCGAAAATTATAAATATCCTTGGATGAACTGTTCACCTGAATCGAAACTCGGATACTTCTCATCATTTAGTATCATTCTGTTTCCCAAAAAAGAAAAGTACTCCAACGGTACTTTTTATCCTGCCTCCATTGAAATTTCGATTAAAAATATTATTCTGTCTCTGCTCTGACGAGGCACAGCTATGTATAGGATAAAAAGTTTTTAAATATTACACGTGTAAAATCAATCCAAAGGGGTTTCTACATCCCGGGAGATATATTTTGGACCAACGACGCTTTTCAACTTTAATGATGAATTCTCCAGCAACGATTGAAGGATGTCGGCGTTATCCAAAGAACGAAGAGGCTGGACCGCAGAAGAGGCCCTGACAAAATTAGTCAGAGAAAACGTTGTACGAGTGAGATCGATGCGCGCTTCTGCGGGTTTATCTCCCTTCGGGTCTCCAGTAGCAGCAACCACCACGTGGTGAGACCTGGGCCGATTATATTTTGTTATGCTATACATAAATAATATCGGGTGAATGTATTCTTACTTGTTTCTTCGGAACTTGAAATCAGTTTCTAATTTCAATTGTGTTTATCTCGTAGCCCTAGACGAGGGCTCTGTCTATAATAATACTTTGAAAAATCGTTTAGCAAGAACACATATATAATTGTGCATGTAACTTTGAAAATTTGAAAATTTTTGCAAAGAAGCGAGATTTTGTGTCGTGAGACAGAATATTGGAAGGTGGTACGTAATCCGAATAGGTTCCCGCTGAAAAATTATGTGTGTTGCGACTACTCCGTTACTACTCGTGTTTGGGAGACAGGTTTCTAACCCTACGTTAGTCGCGTCGATGTTCGTTACGTGGTTGGTCGCGTGGGTTACACCTGTCACCCATCACCAAATTATTGGTTAAAAGTGGAGATAATCAGCATTTATGACTTATCATTATTAAACAACAATATTTATATATGTTTATATCATTGCTGTATCGGTTTAAAAAATTTATAGTCAGACTCATATAATAGAAATAACAAATGATTTCTTTCAAGGGACAAGTCTTGTCTAGAGCCAAGTACAATTACGCGAGACTAGACCTTGTATCTTTTCTTATATTCCGAAAAAAAATTGTTTGATTCGCATAGGTCAATGCGAGAGGTGCTACAGATATCGCAGGCGTGAAATGTATGAGATAAGAGTAATTTAATCTTAATGTAGACTGGTGACACTCGGGCCCCACGCAACTAACGTAGGGTTAACACCAAATGTTCCTCATTTGTCCTATTACAGCCCGAGTGTACGGAATATGCGATAAACAGTGGAAATCTTCGCACTGGAATTCTACAATACAACACATCAATTTTGTTCACTATTCATAAGCAAATGTAATTTCATCTTTAGACTCTCGTCCGTGTCTGGATCATGCGAGCGAGACCGATCCTCCGAAAAAAAAGAAAAGGACATGTATACCGTGAAGTTGTCAACGTACTGCATTGTGACAGAGAGAGAAACGAGAGGACACAAAGAGAGGGGAAAGAAAACACACCGACAGCCAAACGCACTGGTAGTAGTTAAACATTTCGACCCGGCATTTCAATTGGATATTGTACGCTATTCGACAGAATTAAAAATCTTTGAAATCCTGTAACTGTGCGCGGTCAAAAGTTCTCGTGCATTCTGTCTAGGCTAATCTCCAATTTATTTTGAGACTGAGTTCACCCGCGATGCGAATAGTGAAGCGCCATTGCACGCGCAACGATATATCGTTGTTGACACTTTTCGCGAGCGTCGTTAACAACGATATAATATCGTTGTTCGGCACTGGCAGGGTGAACATCCCCATGCAAAACAGTAAAATCTTGAAACAATCGAGTCGTGACGCTGCGCGGCAAAACGGTTAAATGCAAATTAATAGGAGAACGGTGGCAAGTGGGATCTAACAAATTGCCGATTTGATTACTTCGGGGAAGTGTGCGAAGATGCGGCAATGCAGTGAGAACAAACTGTGGGTACCGGTGCACCTTTTCTAGCGGGCAATTTTCAATGGTGGATAATTATATTGCAAGTGAACACAAATTAACCCTTAAGGCACACCATATGGTACTCGCTATTTCGATTACGGGCATTATGGCGTTTACCCGAATGATAGAGTTGTCTTGAAATGGAAACGGCTGCCGCGCCGGTTACGTTTGGCTACCGTACGGTCGAGCTGATATTTTCCTAACGAAACGGAGAGAGAGAGAGAGAGAGTGAGAGAGTGTGGTGTGTGCGAGAGAGAGAGATAGAGCGCGCCGTATGAATATTTTCATGGATACCCCGCCGCGTAATTACACGGCGGTTCTATTCTCACGCGTCGTTTCTTCAAAAAATCAGCATAATTGCGCGACTCGTATTACTTTTGCGTTGAGCGTCGAAGAGTTACCTCGCGCCTCGATAATTTAATAGACATGCCTTTCCGCCAATATCGGCACTCGAATCGGGTTATCGAAGTAGATGGAACGTTTTCCCCGTAACTGATCGATGCACTTTAAATAACTTTACCTGATCGCTCGAGGATAATCGTTGACGGTGCGCTTCAATTATTATTTTTCATTTTACGGATAATTATGTTGTTTCCCTGTCATTGACCAAACGTTTCTAATGTTTGCCGATCGCGGTGTTATCGCGTATTTGTTATACGTTAAATCAGTGGTTTCTGTGTGTTTACAGAGAGTTTACACTTGTGTTATATTTCGTGTATTATATTGCGGAAATAGGAATCCAGTTTTAGGACGATATCTCGCGTATTAGTTTCCAAGTCTATTATTATAAATTTAAGATTTTACAGGTGTTTTAATTTATACCTTTAATAACATTCGCAGATCAACAGGAAATTTCTGTGGACCGACGCGACGGTCAAATACCATCGGTTTAAATAACATTCTCACCGAACAATGTTGCGGCTCGTTTAACCTTTAACTACTCGGCATCATTTTTCATAAGAAACTACTCTCGCACTTTATAGTGTACACCACATACATCATTTATCACCAGACAACTAAATCCCAATAAAACCGTTATTACAGGAGTTAATGATTTGATTGATCATAAAAGTGAGCAAGCAGAAGATAAAATGCCCAAAGGAATAAATACGCTTCTTAAAAAAAACATCATTGATATCCCATCGATCAGATTTCGTATCGTTCCTGTCATTTTCACACCAGCGCGAGCAGTTAAAGGTTAAATGGAAATTCTCGAGTAAACCAAACAAACCGATCGCCGCCGATACCCAAAGGTTTTTCAGAGGACGAGACTCCTCTTAACATCGTCAATCAACATCGTAACGACGATCCCCGCGTAAGTATATACACGCATGCACCACGCACCCGGGACAATGCGCGTACGAGCATACGGCGTATCCTCGTGCATCGGCGTACAACTTCACGAAATCGTGATTACACGCGAGCAAATACTAACACGCATGCAAACATCGTAAATTGCACCGTGCCCTGGAAGAAAATACCGTGCCGTACTTTAATACGCTCACATTTGCGTCCCACACCGAAAGATTCTTACCCACGCTCCATCGGCATCGTCTTGAGTTACAAATTTTGCCGGGGCACTTACCGTTTCGCTCTCCTCTGCCTCTTTTCGCCACCGTTGTTTGCGTGCTCCCTCGTAAATATCGTACGAGAATACCCGTTTCTCCGTGCGACCGTTAATTACGAATCCCTGATAACGTTCGACGATCGCGAGACGTTCGTTCGTCAACGAGCGTGCGAATTCTTTTATCCCCGGCGTCACTTTAATTATCGTTTTTATTCACCTCGCGTCTCGTTTCGCGCTGCCACGGGACACGGGAGATTTTTATCGGACACATTTCGAATGCGTCTTATCCGAACTGTCTGTTTCCCGAAGTGAGTAACCAGCGACATTGCTGCAAGACAACTTGTCAGTTACAACGCATGGATTTTAATAAGGCGGACACTCGGGAGTGTCAGGGGCGAGGGATGGGAGGGGGAGGGGTTGGGGAGGGGTTGGGGGGCGTACGGGTTCGCGCGTATTCGAACAAGTAAAAGGTACAAAAGGTATCTAAAAGGGATGAAGATGAAGTAAGATACGGGATGAACGATTCGTGGGTAAGAAGGCTGTAACACGAAACGTATGAAACATGCACGTCAGGTCCCTCAGGCTAGGTTCGAACGGCAACATTTTTCCCGTATACCGTACACGTGATTTTATCGAATGAACCAGTGGCAATAAGTATTGCATTAAATTGTTCCCACAGAGCCCGTACTGTAAAATCCTGCGTTCGGGAAATTTATTTTCCCCCCTGCATCGAACGAACTAGTCTCGAATCGAATGTAGCGCCTCTGCGTTGACCGGCCGCTCGTGCTGTCGGTCTGCGTCCCACCCCGCGGATCTACAATCGTATTCGATATAAACGTGTACACGTGAAAAAATCGAATCGTATAGTCGTAGTGCGAACGAGGGCGTAAGGATGGAAAAATTGCCTTTGGCGGATCGCTGTCACGTGATACGCGTTGTGAATGGTGACCGTTTACCATTCGATATATCGAAGCTAAACTCAACGCCCAACGCGTGTCCGATGCTTTCGATTACCACAATTTATACGTGTGTCTGAATATTATGATTACGAACTACGGAAGCGTCGCGTTTGTATGGCGAATTACCGATGTATCGATACATCGACTATTTCGATTTTTTTTTAAAACATCGAAACTCATAGAGAAAGCATCGGTAATTTTAAATATCGATGCCCATAGGGAATGCGTGCATGTTTAGCACATCGATGACAAAATAAGTAAAAAAAAAAATTGTACCCACTTATCGCCTGCATATTTTAGTACATTACTATCCCGTATCTTCAAACGATAATACTATGATAATAGTATACAATAGAAAAAAAAAACTTCCACATATTGCTAGTCTTAAGGCTACGACTTATTTTCTTATTCAAAAATAAATTTGCAAATGAAACAAAAATAATTAAACAAAAATTACACTACCATAGTGGAATTGTCCAACGATTATTCAGGAAATGATAATGGACATCAGCGTGACAACTGACAACTTTTGGCGTGCAAAATTTATGACGGACTACTACAAATAACGACACAAGGATGAATAATCATAATAAAATGTTTCTTTTTTTTTTTAATCGATATTTTTCTCAATTTATCGAAATAAAAAACATGGAGTTTCGATATCGATGTATCGGCCAGAAATATTCATGGATTTAAATAATCGATGTATCTTGCCCACCGACTCCCTACACCGACGTTAATTTTACGAGTACGTACGCCAATGGGAAATTGTCGGCAATGTTGCCGACCGTGAGCCACACGTTTTCTCCGCAGTCCGCCCCGTCTGCGCGCAATTTCTCTTGCCACAATAATTTGCCCTCCCGCCGTCGCATCGGGTGCTTTCGCGTCGTATATCTTTCCGTACATAACGCATACAAAGTAGCAGTGTTGCAGTTCGTTTTACCCGCGCCATTCGTCTTCTTGGGAACTGAACTCTCCATTCTGGGTTATACTTGGACTCCTTGCCGAAAGAAGATATTGCCCATTGGCGTACATACGACGGAATTTTGTCCACGAGATCCGCGCCGACGTTTTTCACAATAATATTCCCGGTTTTCCGACGTAGCACGCCTATGCCCGGACGTAGCATCTTTTTCCATGGTTGCGGCACCTTATTTCGTCGAACCGGTTTGCTTTATGATCGGCGTTCGAAATACGAATGTCGGATATTGAAATGCGCGTGAAATTATGAGAGGGATCGGTTAACGAGAAACGTAACAATGTGCGATATTGTCGATTTGCTCCGGCATTCGAAGGACGGAGTAGATACGTAGATCGATGGTAGAAAGGGCGAAATTATACGCCACGCATGGACATTGGCGTAAGCAGCCTCGGGGTCTAAGGGATGCTACGATGATGTTTATCGAACGCTATGTTTTAACATGAGTCCCTTTGAATCGCTAAAAATATAGCTATCAGCGGTGGAAAACAGAGGCGGATAACTTTTCTTGTTTTCATTCGTATAAAAGCGATCGGCTATTCGGCGATAACCATATTTTCGAGGGTATGTTAAATTCCGATAAATCGGCACAGCCGGTTAAAGTACACTCTCCGACGAGATGGAGAAACTTGACACCTCGCGTTTGTATTTTGAGCATTTGACAGACGCTTTTCAGAATGAACGCGCGAAAAACGAATTTTTCGAACTCGACGAGAAATGAAAATCTACGCTCAATCGTGTTACCGATCGAGAAAATATTTTCATTTGTGCGTACAAGCGCCAGCGTTGCAAAAATATTAAAACGCTGTAGCGATCATAAATCGTACAATGCTTATTCGGTTTCACTGTTTCCGTTGCGGTTACGTATCGGGAGTTTTATTACGACGGAAAACGATCGTGATCATCAGGGAAATTTCATTTAGTTACGCGTAAAAACGTAATGGGGAAAATTCGTCGTAAATTAGCGCGTAGGAGAGAAAGCTACTTGACTCTATCTGTTTACACGTCGGCAGTCGAACGTCTATGCTCGGTCCACCAAAATCGAATCGTGTTTTGTCTGTAATTATAAGAGGCGTGAAATAAATTGACGCTCGTTTTACGAAGGATTTACGCGCATCGCGAATATCGTCTTGAGTTAATCGCAGCGACGACAAATCGTCTGTTTTATTTAGATTTCCTTGTATAGTTAGAACTTCTTTTAAGAGTGGAACGACACTTTAGAGGGTTTGCCATCGATCGAAGTGTATCAATCCCATGTGTATCAACAAGGGCTCTTTTGAGAGACAAAGAACAAAAATACGAGCGCGTTTCAAAGAAAATAAGTAGGTAAATAAGAGTATTGTATACAATAATAAATAAAGGACGTTCTCTGGAAACTCTCTAAAATCACGCTGTTTTATCACGTGTATCTTTTATCACACTTTTTTATCTTACAAACAAGTCCACGATCATCAAAATTGATTATGAAATACCCTCGGGAGAACGCGTAGCGTTGGAATTTGCGATGCACAGTTCAGTGCAGGTGGCGCGTAACATAGGGAAGGCACGCGTTTACTCGATCGCGAGATTTTAGAATGGATCAAAGCTGCGCGGTGCGTATGCAAAACACATTCTTGACCGGGCAGTGCGATACGCACAAATTGCACGGACTCCTGGCGGGGGAACGGTTCGTCTTCTCTGTCGCCCAAGTCGTGCGGCGTCGATACGTCAGAAATATTTCTCACAAAAAATGTCGAACACACGTGTTGGCTCGTGTAACTCCAGATCGTAATTCTTGATCGATTTTGATGAGCGGGAATACTTTTGAAAGTGTTGAATGCAGTTTCTTTTTTTTTAATTAATTGTTTAATACAGTTTGACCACCTCGAAAACCCCTGTTTGTTCTTTCCGGAAAAAATACAAGGTCTAGTCTCGCGTACTTGTACTTGGCCCGAGAAAAGACCTTGTCTCTTGATACTTTTAACCAATTTTGTTTTAGATTCGTACTTTATCCAAGAAAAAGAGGATCGATCAAATTACGCTATCACTGTCCTACTTTGTTTATCCGACAAACCTCGTTCGTGTACATGGCGTGAAGTCGTCGCACAGGGTTGAGGCGGTGAACCCTTTTATGGAAACGACGACTGTTTTCCAATTTCTATTTGTAACATACGTAGGCGCGAGTTTGAAAGATGTTCTCGGCTTTCTCCTCACTCTACGATTCACTCCTCATGATCTAATCAATTATTACAAGCTTGCGTAAACCGGTCTAACGTAAAAATCAAAAAATTGCATATTAAGGTGAGTTTCCTATCCTACTCTAGCTACTACTCGTACGTCACAATCCCCCCTTTTTTTAACACGAACGTATACCATCCTCGCGTAGATTACGCGCGAAGCGTCTATGAAAATCGCTGTTTCGAGTGCGCGTATCTTCCGTATCGTAAAATCGGCGAGTTGATCAATTTACCTTATACGTTTGCGTTCTCCGTACAGGGTTTTAAGGCTGTCATAAACAGAGGCCACACGTACATCGACTTTGACACGGATCGCAACGATCGCGAATGATGGAAACGTGTTACGGTAAGAGTGTAGTGGTGAAATTTCACCTCGCCGCAGTCAACAGAACGTCGATCGCTGAACGTAGCGTGCAGACTGTCACGCCGCCGCCGCGCCGTTGGGTTCGCGGCGATGGCCGACGAAATCGAAAGATTTTCTTTTTAGGGCCGCGTAATCGCAGGGCTAACCGCAATGGCAATTACAATTTTATTAATTACCGTTTCAGCTTTAATAACAGTACTGTCCGGGCCACGTAAATCGCGCTCGTATACGTCCCGTGCATTTATAATAAATTATCGTGCTTTTCAGTTATCGGCTATTACGAAGCGCGTACGTCTGTACGTTTAAACGTAAGCGTTCGCTTTCGTATGATTAATTAATTTAACCGAAGAACGCTTTCTAAACCGTGCACGCAATAACGGCAATAGAGACGTTTAAAATGAAATGAAACGTACTTTAGCGGGAGGGTGGTACGAAAGTGTCGATAAATAACTGAGAATTATCTAAAAAATTGCAGGGGTTTTAGTTGAAATTCGTAACGTTTGTCCGGTCGGTAGCTAACATTCCGACACGCGATATTGCGAATTAGCGAGAGAACAATGTCAGTTCCGGTAGACGGCGGCAGTCACCGTAACGAAATCAAGATTCACGGGCGTCGTCAAGTACGCGCTTCGCTCTGAGAATAAATACGGATCGTTATTAGAGAATTAACGTATCCGTTTAGCGTTGAACTTCTTCCGTTGGACCGAATACACTATACAATCATACATGAAAATTTCTGGTAAATTGGCAGTATACGAGCGGAGAGATAGCTCGGCACGCTCTATAATCTCGAACAAAATTGCACGTAATATGCACGCCTCGAGGAGGCGAATCGATCGATCAATCAAAATCACGGAGCGTGTATATTCGACCACGGGACTTCTCGATCCGTCGAACCCACGGGAATAACGTATGTATGTACGTACGTACGCGGGCCTCAGCGGCGTATAAAATACGATCGAGCGTCGGATCGACGAAACAACGTGGGCAGTTCGAATCCCGATTTCTCGGATCCCCCCCCCAAGCGACGCGACGCGACGGCGAGCTCAATCGTATCGTCAACGATCACGCTGATGACTCGTTAACGGGCGTCGTTGATTATCAGGCAAGATCAATCGAAATGCGGCGAACTCACCGAAATCGGGTCGACGCGGTCTAACCGCGTCGTCTACGGGAGAAATCTGTCCGCAGCACCGTTCGTGCGAACGGGAAACTGGATTCCGGCCTCGCGGCGTAACTCAATATCGTTCGGTGTAACATCTTGAAACGGAGTGTACGCGTCTCCGCAACATTGTAGGCACAATTTGTCTTTTTACCTACGGCCGTGGGGCGTTCGCACGGAGTTGTGGGGACCCCCGGTGCACCGGTTTCCCCCTTTCTGGTTCCGCCGTCCGTTAATTTTCGATCGATCCGCGGGTGTGGGGGGGGGAGGGGGGGGGAGTAGAGAGGGGCGGCGGCGGGGCGCGGGTCGGCCGGCAAACTTATTGGCGATTCAAGGAGGAATCTTTATTGATCCGTTTCTCTATGTATACGTTCGATATTCCTGCCATTTTTTTTCCTCCCTCTCGTTACAGTGACTGGCGAAATTTTTATTAAACGCGATCGCGGCGCATGGTTTTTGCCGCGGTAAACCTGTTTCTCACGGTGGTATCGCGTTCTTTCTTCTTTAGATCTTTGTGTTCGCTGTAATTCGAATTGTAATGGTGCAACGTTCCTCTCGATCCTTTTTCTTTCTCCCCGTCCGAGCCGGGGTTCTTTTAGCTCGCAAGACCACGGGATCGCGTTCAACGTGACGCGTACGTCCGAGGAAAGTACTCAGCGGCGAGCGAAACCATATTACACGGATATTAATTATCGATCCCGATAGCGGGACGCCGACAAGTGAAGTAAGAAACGAGTTTTTAAGCGGATTCAATTATTTCAGACGATCCCTCTCATTTCCCTCCCGGATCGGCGTTCTTGAATTATCGCGCGAATCCCATTTCTACGTGGATTGTACGATACTCTCGTATAGCGTTTACCCAACGCGCGCGCGCGCGCACCTTAACGCAACACAAATAAATGCGGCGTTCCAGGAGAAATCAAATAAACCGAATGTCTCCTCGCGTAACGAAATGATCACCCTCTCAAAGTTGACCTCCCACACCCGTGGTTTCCGGCGAGCGTGCACGCGCTCAAGATTCTAGTAATTCGTACGTAAAGTACCATACGCGCGGTTACATATATGATGTACGTTGGCACGTAAGGGGTCAGCCACACCGCAGGTTATTTTGAGACCTCTCGCGCCGCGTTACCCTCTCACGGTACAAGTGACTTCTTACTGACACGCGTGTCTTCCGTGACGCGTTTATACCGCGCGCAAGTGTGCGCACTCGGTAGCAAATGTTTGACTAGGCCCGCGGGGTAATGTATAAGCGTACGCGAATAGAGTAACGCGCAGGATACGCGTCGATCTATGTACAACGGTCTACGCGTAAACGCCTTTATAAGCGAGCCCCACTGCGCGGATGGATCTATCGATCGATACGCCGTGCCGTCGGAATCTCGCTGCGGCGTTTACTAACTTGTACGCAAATGAACCGTCGCGATCGTTTGAAGGCAAAGTGCTCTCGGAACGAGGGAATACGAGTTAAGCTAGCGATTAAGTCACGAGAAATCGTCGTGGAAATAATTTTACGGGAGCTTCGATTATCGTGCGATATTTCGCAGGTTAAATCGTCGGTGGTATGATAACAAAATCGATATTTGTCGATATTTAATTTCCTATAATTTATTTAATTAATGACTTACTTGATTATACGTGATTCTCGTATCGCACTCGCTTATGCGCGCGCAAAAATGAAAGGCTCGCACGTATCGTACTTAATTATACCGCGCGCACTCTATTTTTTTGGGGGTAATATGCTGTCACCTGTCATTTTATCATTGCGCCGTCATTACCATTAGCCGACTGGCATACTTATATTAATTAATGGCTGTCGTTAATCACCCATTTTGGATTTTATAATCTTTACTCGTGAACAATTGAAAAGAAAAACTGGCTCGTACTTATCCATTAGATGATTTTTTATAATTGCGCGTGTATAATGATCGTGGTACGGTTGCCGCAACTTTAACGAGGCACGAGGCCCGTTTGCTCTTTTTTTTTACGAATTTTGATTTTACGGTAATGAGCGTAGGCTTGATTTCACTGGTGCATATCCTAAGGAGAGTAGCCTGTTCCTCCGATTAGTTGGAAGATACTGGACGAAACAGGTGTCGTAATTATTATAATTAGTCCGGTAGGCGAAAAATTAACTGCACGCCGTCCGCTCGGACCACCAAACTTCTCGTTATTTATTTAATTGTCTCGCATCGTTGCCCGTTTATAGGCGCGAGAAAAAAGAAGTACTTGTACCCCTTCCGACGAAACCTTGTCGGTACCAGGAATTATGTTTCAGTGAATCCCAATTTAATCCAGTGGATCCTATAATTGCATCGGCGAGAAAAATAATAGCGCAAATCGTAGATCGACGCACTTTGCATCGAGCATTCGCGTCATTCACAAATAGTGGTTTTTCACCTTGTATCGTTCCCCACACCGTCGCAATTCTTAAATCACACTATTTCTCACTCCGTTCTTTATCACCGTTTCCTTCTTCTTTGCATTCCGCGCGCTAAGGTAAATACGATTACAATAAAATAAGAAAATAATTACATGGATCTATATCCATCGTCGGTGACTCGTTTTATTTACACAGAATGGAAATCAGATTAGTGTTGGATTCGCGGAAGGTGGGAGGTGTGAGGTGAAAGAATACAGCAAAAACGAGGTTTCTCAGTTTCTCCTTGGCCACAACCGCTGTTCGGGTTAATTTGCTCGGAATGCGATAAATCGCCGCAGGTTCGTCGAAGGTGAGACGATGAACTAAACTCGGCTTAACCCTAGGGTGGTAACGAAGGATTATACGCGTGGAAGGTGGGGGCGGGTGTGGATCCACGGTGGAGAGGAAATGCACCGATAATTGTGAAAATAACCCAAGAAAAAGGAAGAGAAAAAGAACGAAATAGAAATCGATCGAGGATCACTGATCCGTAATTATAAATACGCAATCAGTAGCAGTTCGAACGGCTGCAGGGTGGGCCGAAAAAACCGGTTCCGGCTAATGATGGACTACCTACTTTGCTGCTCGAGGCCGGCAGATTATAATACAGTTTTCTGGTTTCAATAACCCCGCAACAGAATTTTCGATGTAACGTTCAGGTGTGTGCGGATGGCTACTTTACTCGCGACGAGCGTGCCCTCCCGGCGAGGGTTTCGGCGTAAAAACCACGAGGTTTACGGGCGAAATGAGTGAGAGGATTTATGACGAAAACGTGCAAGGCGTAGCGGCACGACGATAATGTTTATATTAAGTGTAAGAATCCCGGCGCAAGCTTTATCGTTCTTACTGCGAATCGGGTAAATTGAATTTGTTTGGTCGGACCGAAACTCCTTATCGCGGCAGTTACGATTACGCGGCATTAAGTGTTTCGATTAACATTGGAGTTGGAATTTCGTGGACAGTGATTGTCATAAATTTTTGCCACATTATATTTCGGTCGATCGTAAAACGGGGAATGCGAACGAGGGAGGACCCGCGTTTGAGATTTGAGAAACCGAATCTGGCAAACATTGTGATATTATTCGCCGGCTGATCGTAAAGAGTGGAATGTAAAGAAAGGACTTGTCCTCGAGTGACCTGAGCGATTCTCGAAGATGCACCGAACACCGAGGTTTCGGCGGCTTTCGGCTGCCGCGAGTTAGCGTGAAATTTCAAATTGACGAATTTTCACGCGTCCCCGAGTCGACCAAGTCGGAAGTTTATTAACATTCGGCTAATGTTTACGCGTAATTTTCGAAACGATATCGCGTGGCGATTAATCGCGCGTTAAATAAAATTGCGAGAAATATCGAACATCGCGTCAGCGTTATGAAGGAATTAAGAATTGTTTTTTTTTTTACTATTAACGCGCATTGATATTAACGCGTACAGTTTACCGTTAGTCTTTCTTTCATAGCAACCGATGATCGGGCGCACTCTGTGCAATGTTTACCGGAACAGAGAATACGAAACTGACGGTCGATATCGTTTCTGCGAATGCCTACCACTTGTACTGCCATTGTTCCGTCGCTCGTGTTGCTTTAGTCGGTAAAGTAGTTCGCGAGGGAAACGAGAAATGCGGACACCACTCGAGCTGCAAATTTGCATGTCGGGTAACTTTCAGCAAACAAACGCGTACTTATAATATTCGCTGAAGTGTGAGGGTGTAGTCGTAAGAGATATTTCCAAGAAATCAATCATTTTCAATCTCCCCACGCATGTTGATATTACATTCAAAACAATGCTTAAAACAATAATCTGTTAAATACTTAAATAATATCGTCGGTACAAAATAATTATTTTGTGATCAGTGAGCCGAAATACACTTGATGGAGTAAAAAAAAGTTTGGAGATCCGAAGATCCAGAGATGTGCATGATCTAGATTTAAGTCCGAAATAAATAATCCACTGGAGTTAGTTTATCAACATCGCTTCGAGAGCAATGTTATTAATTGCTGGTCAGTTTAAGCTTACCGGTAACAGAATTCGAATGGAAACGCGATTCTCGAGTAGTTGCACCCCACGTAAACTGACCATCGGAAAACCTCCCTTACTCCATTGGTCAACCACCAAGAAAGGGGATGGGGAATTTAGTTTGCTTTACCGACAGCGTTGCGTTTCGCGATGAGTTTCGCGCGGACCGCTACAGGATCGCCGTTATAAAATCAAGCGCACCTACGTCTCGGTGTACACTCGTCAATCTTTCCAAGGGTGAATCCGAACCCCTGTTTTCCTTTCGAGACGCTACCCCGAGGAGGGGTAGGAAAGGCTGGAAGGATCCGCAACGATGTCGGACGACCAAGATGCGCCGCAGTCTGGCGTGAAAACGAGTTCATTGGTTATACTATATTTCCCGGGCCACCGAGGCGTTAAAGTGTTGAAATTTCATTAAGGCTCTAATGAAGCGCGACGCGTAAGGTCTCTCCCTCCCTCTCTCTCTCTCTCTCTTCACCCGGGACGTTTGTTCGAAGGGTGGATGGCCCTTAGAGATGCGTAAGCGAATTTACATGCTTCAGGGTGGTTCTTCTGTACGCCGTCACTTGGAAGATCGGAGTAGTGCCCCGGGGTTTTCAGCCAGAACATCCTTTCGCTCTACGCTGAGAGAAAGAGGGAACCCCCTCCCGCCCCCCCCCTCCCCACCCACCCCCTCGCGTCGCTATCCCCCTTCCCACCTCGCCATTCATGCGTCTCATTACCTTTCCGTCATTAACATATTCTCAAAATAACGGTCTAAGATGTACTGCCGCTCTAATTACAGTTTCAAAAGTTTCTGTATTGAGCCTCACGGCCGGTTGCGCGTGTAAGGGGGGTTTCACGCGCACGGCGCCGAATGAACGGTGCACCGCTTCTAGACGTCGACGACTTACGATTAGCGGAGTTAGCGAACTGTTTTGTGCCCGTTTTCCCGCCTACGAGTACCCGTCCTGGTAACGGATCGGGGAAAGAGAAAGAAAAGAAAGGAAGAAAAAAAAAATGGAAATTTCACATTCACCGCGTTAACGCGCCGCGATTGAATGTCGGGACTTGAGAGAGTTACAGGTAGGATGAATGGAAGAATATGTATTCTGTTGCGCGAATGAAAATTAATTGCTGCCAGATGTGAAGTTGATTGTAAGGCGATCGTTAGAAACAAATTACTGCATTCCATTTAAACGACTTTAATGCGAATCGTTCGGGAGTATGTACACGCGTCTCGGCACGCGAGATTTATTCCCGCGATGACGCGCTAACGCGGGACCGCGTTTAGTCTTAGCGCTCTCGAGCCTCTGCTCTCTGGTCTCGATAATCGTAATCTTAATCCTAAGAGGAGGGATATGGTTGGATTGGGCGAGGTACAAGGGCAATGTCGTATAATATACAGCATCATGTATTTTTTTATTAAGTTTATTTTATATATCGACAACAACACGTCATACATTAGAAAACAGAAGGTTTCTTGAAGCAAACTCGAATGAAAAGTTTTGTGGAACAATCCGAGAGACACTATGTGAGTGTGCCGCGCCATCATCTATTGAGTCGTATATATATAATATTGCGTGTCCCTGTGTGTCATATATGTCGCGTGGGTGTAACTTGTATGTATGGTGTTTGTAGTTCCATTTGTATGCTCTTGTGTGTTATGCATTTGGATGTGCCTCTGTGTACTACGATACTCTTGTGTCTCCTCTCTCGTTTTCTCTCTTTCTCGCGTTCTTTCGTTCTCTCGTGCACTCTCTCCCTTTCTCTCCCTTTCCTTTCTCACGACCTTCCTCTCCCACTCTTTCGCTTCTTATCCCTTTCTCTCCCTATCGTTTTCCCCGCTGTCTTTCATATTCTCGCAACCCCCCCGCGCGCATTTTTCCTCTCCACCGGATGTAGCACGCTATATCCGACGTGTGTCAACTCGAACCGAGAAAATCATTGCGGGAGAACTTTCGCGGGATAACGTTTCGAAACGCACGATCTTCGAGAAGTCCCTGAATCGTGCGCGAAACGCTTCCCCGTCGTTCTTTCTTTCTTCGTAACCCGTCGTTAACGTTCTCTCCACCTTTTGATTTTCTCCGTTTTCGTTCACACCTTCCATCGTTTTTTCTCAATCTACCTCCACCCCCCACCCCTTACTCTGTCTCTTTCTCCCGCTCTATCACTCTCAGATTCGCTCTCACTCGTTCCCCCCATTGACTCTCTCGTCTTGAATCGCCTCCGGAAATACCTCACGCGATGATCGTGAAGTACGAAACGAAAAAAAGTTAAGGACGTATATGATCGCGATGTAATGCCTAGAGAATAAGAGGCGCTCGTCGTAAATGAAAAATCGGGGCAATATGAGAAATTCGCGTGCTCTCCGACGAACGGAATTTGAGAGTAAACGAAAGGGGGATCATTCGTTACGAGGCGCCCTCCGCGATTCGGTCAGCCGCGTGCTGAATGTCGCACGATTTCCGTTCTGCCATTTTTGGTGCCTCTATCTATCTATCTATCTATATATATATATAATATATTTATATATTTATATATATTATTTTGTTTCTTTGCTTCAAAAAGCGGCAGTGCATCGTCGTCGAATTCGCTGCCGGGGCCGCGAGAAGGGAGGGCGATCGTTTCTTTAAAATTTCTTACTCATCTTCCTCTTCTTTTTTCGTTTTTTCTTTTTCTTGTTTCATCTTAAATCGTTTCGCGACGAGACAGCCTAAATACACTTGTATATATATATATTTTTTTCACCGTTTTTCTTTCCTAAAACTTTTTTGGTTAACTTTTTTTGCGGTCGTGACAATATCGTTAGGAACGTACGAGGGTTCTCGACCGACGGTTCGCGCGCGATCAAGGGAGACGCGAATTTTGACTCCGGTGCCGAAAGAGGTGCCCTTTTTAAATTGTCTACTCTGCATTCTCTTCCCCATTATTATTATTTTTTTTTTTATACAGCGCCAAAGATATATAAGGAAAACTAGCCGCGCGCCTCGTGCCAGCGATGCAACCCACCGCGCCTCCTCTTGCAATAATTTATGTACAATTTTACAACCTACGACGCCGCCGACGATATAATTTTTTATTTTCTTATAGTTCACCTTTAAGTACACGAATAGGACCTAGACATCGTTAATTTTTTTCATCATCTTTACACTATACTAACGAAATCTAAACGTTCAATTTTCATTTTCACCACACTAGGAATAATAAATTTTGCCGTATCGTTAGTATACCTTTATAGAAATATGCTTACAAAAATAGAATTTCGCGAGGCGCCGAAAGTGCGTCGCTGCCGGGAACGGGCGAGCTTATTAGGAATTTCTTTTTCATCGCTTCTATGCTTATCCACGACTTCCGAAAAGTAGTAGCCCCGTGCTGGCATCTTTTTTTCCGAAAATTTCGTACTACGCCATTTACCGAATGTATTTCTTCGCGAGACCGTGAATTTATAGTTTGCACGTTTCTCCCATTTCCGCTTGTCGTCGCCGCCGACCGTCGGTCATCTTCTCCCCGTGCAAGTAATTCTCAGCGTGCGAATTTTCTCCCTCGTTAAAATTTCACCTCACTCGCGCATTTTCTTTCGATTTTTCTTTCGCTCACAATCACGCCTACGCGCGCAACAATCGTATCCCCGCATTTATGCTCGCTCGCACACTCTTTCTCTCTCTCGCTCTCACACTCTCACTCTTACTCTTTCTCGATCTTTCTTTCTCACTTTGCCCCTCGCAGCCTTCCCCTTTACGTTTTCTCGTACAATCTCGCTCGCCAAACACGCTGAATTTTCACTCTTTAACCGCACGAGTCTCAATCTCTTCGTTTCTTTTTTTGTATAGTTTTCCAAGAACGTATATATGTGTCTCAAAATTGTGAAAAACTCATACGTTTTCGCTGTCATGTACAATGTGGATACAATAACGATAATAATGATAATGATAAGAATGATAATCATAATACCATTAATCGCCGTAAGAATTGATAATAACGTTTACAATTATAGTTTTTACGATGGATCGACAATAGTAATGGAAAGAAAACCAATACACCGAGGGGGGGGGGGGGGGCGAGGACAAATACACCGTTCGCAAACGGTAGTGTAATAATGACAAGTGATAGGTGACTGACAATCGTTAATCGCAATAATAATAGTAATCGTACTGATAATCGTTATAAAGGTGCAATTTGTCACTTTTTTTTGTTTTCGTATGCACAATAACCTCTTTTGTCCTCTCTTATTTTTCATTCACGTGCACTCTCACGCGCGCTCCTAAACTTCAAGTTAACATCATCATTTAGACTCGTCATTACAATATTACATTATTAGATTACATTATATCATAATACGCTAGCGTTTATTCAATAAATTTTACATACTTTGATACGCAGTATGATGGTTTCAAAAACGGTCATCGGCCAACCAAATTTTGTTCACACATCAATACACCTACGCTCAGTAGTCGAAGTAATTTGTACTTGTAGCCATATATTATAAATATTTTTAGTAGTTCGGCCTCTTTTTTTCTCCTTTCGCTACCTTTTCGCATCTTTTCTTGTCTCTCTTGTCCCATTCGGTCGCCAGTATTTCGAGGCCCTACACATTTTTTTTGTTTTGATACGAATATTTAAATATTATTTTATCCACCGCTTTTCCGTATTTCTCCCGGTATCTTTCTTTTGCTTTCGCTCTTCTTCAAACGCTATCAATCACATTTACTCTATCTTTCTCTCTTTCCCTCGCACACGTCGCTCTCTTACTCATTCTCCCCCCATTTCTCTCTCTCTCTCGCTCGCTCACTCTTCGTGCTTCTTTCCTATTATCGTTTCGACCCGTCGAAATCTTTACAAAACACCACGACGACGATGCGCCTTCGTTATCATAATTATTTTCGTCGTATCAATTTTCTTCACATCTCAACCTCATCATTTTTTTTTGCTATCCTTAAACCTTAAATAGTATCGAGATATCGGTGCCAAAAATATATAAAAAACCCATAATCGATTTCGAAATCGAAACAAGCGTGCTCCAATCGAAATAACCAAGGACGCCGAATTTTATTGTTTTTTTTTTCAATGTCTCTCGTTTCTTTCTCTTTAATCTTTCTTACCGCCGAAAGCTTCCGAAAATATAATGCCTTCAGGCGCGTCCCCGCGGACCGGGAAGAAAAAGAAAATTAATTTCGGTCACCGAACGCGTTACGGAGAAAATCATTTACAAGAAACGACGTCTAATCGATCTCTATCTCTCGCTCGCTGGTTTTTATACGCACATTGGCGTCAACGGTCGTCTAATCGTCGCGATCGCAAGTTAATTATCAACGATCAGGTGGCGCGCTACAAATTACACGCCGTCCCGATCGAGATTCTCGCCACAGTTTTGTCGAGTATAATTTTCTCCGTGATATTTTCCCCTCCGCGTATATCCGGCGCCCATGAAATTTCGATTTCGCATCGAGATCGAGACGCGGTCACCGGGCGACCGAATCACCCTCAAGAATTTACAATAAATCTTTGTTTTTTTTTTTTTTTCTTTCCGTCGCTTCATACAGTTTTCCTCTCAGTCGCGCTTATCCACTCGAACCGCCGTATGATCGTTCATTCGTACCTTTATTCCTCTTTCATTCGATTCTCGTGGCTACGGTATCGGTCGTTATTAACGCTCGCTCGCACGCGCTTTCAATCGCGCAACGACTCGGCCTTAAAAACTGTTCACCGCCCCCTATAATAGATCCTTCGTTTTTACAATAATTTCTTTAGAACATCCTAAAAACCACGAGAGGATAGGTTAAAATTTTTCTCTTTTCATCATTTTTGTTTTATACACCTAAAGTTACTTGCACCCGTTTCGGACGGGGCCGCCGGTGACCAACGCCGTCAATCGCGATCGTAGGATGCAACCCTCTGCTCGGCGTTTCGTCTTCTCTTCCCATAGTTTTTCTCTCGTTCACCATCTCTTTGTCCCCCTCGCTAATATCTCGCACGCACACGCACTCTCATTCGTCTCTCCCGCGCTGTCGCAACTTACATTTGTTCACTGTCGTCGAATCATATCTCACTCGAAGTATCGCTCTCTCTCTTTCTCTCTCTCTCGCTCTCTCAACATGTCACGCACTCTATCTCTCTCGCCGTTTTTTTCCTTCTCGTTTGTTTCGAATTTTTTTTTTTATTTATTATCATGATTCCTTGCTACGAATCTGCCGCCCCTTTGCTTTTTTGTCTGCCGCATCGAACGTTATTTTTCCATTTTTCTTTTTTTCGAAATGCAACCGTGACCTTTATAAAAATGTACACTTACTACGCTTAAATTGTCTTCGTTTTTTTTCTTTTCTCGTTTAATTTAAGATACAACAACATACTATACGTATATGGCTCTACAGATGTTCGCTTGCACTGCAACTCAAATGTGTGTCATGAATAATCTCGGGATCCCATGAGTCGCGACGCGGAGAATCGATCGATCGATCGGCCACGAGTAGGGTTACGTACGCGCACACCCGATAAAAGAATTATCACGTACAGGCGATGAAGATGGTCGTTCGTGATCGCGCATCGCTTTTAGGCCCATTCTCGTTTTGCCCTGCACGTTCCGCCGTCCGCGACGGCGGAACGCGTCACTCACCGATCCACCTCGTTCTCGAATGCTCGATCGATTCAACGGTGACGACTCGCGGGAAACGAGTACGGATTTAGTGTTGATTATTAGTAATTTTTTTTTTATCATCGGAAAATTAGGACCTTCCCGCGACTCGAATCGCAGGGCCACTCGAGCGCTACGGGAATTGTTGTTTAGAAACTCCTACCCGCGTTATGCTTCTGTCGGGGTACCCGCAAGCAACGCACACCTCTCGGCGCGTCACGCGCCGCCCTCTGATCTCGTATACTTTTCGCAAAACCGTTTTTGTAATCACAGCCGACGATAGACTGGGCTTTTCTCTCTCGCACCCCTCCCACCCCACCCCTCTCCTCACCATCTCGTCTACGCTTCGTTTATCATTCATTCCTCGTTTTGTTTCCCTATTGATTTTTGAACACGAGTTTTTATAATTGATCTCGATCGGTATAACGGCCTAATGAGAAAATCAGGATGTTAATTTCCATGGGTGTTTAAAACGCACGGGTTTGTTCGCGAATATTTATGCCAATTCTCTTTCACGCTTACGTCTACGTTTACGTTTTCGCAACGGTTTTTCATTTTGGTACCCCTTACTCTCTGATACGATTCGGGTGTGTCGCTTCTCGTCGATCTATGAAAAGCAACGCGATCGAGCGTCGGCGTTATTCTCGCGAACGTTCCCCAAGCTCTTCCCGTTTATCGTTCGTCGTCTCTCGTTCATCGCCGAATCGCGAATTAATCGTTAACCTTCACCCCCACCCCCCCGAATCGTATCACCTGACCGATATCTACGGCGTTGCGAGCGGGCAGCCCCAGTCTCGTTGACCATGGCGTGTTTGTTTAACCCCCGTGTTGTGATACCAGGCGGTATTACTGTATACAAATATCATTAAGTTTTACATTACAATATATGGGTCTTTTTTCTTGTTAAAGTTTATGTGGCATGTATATACGCATTGTCATGGGAAATGAGAACCAGTCTTATGGCGCCTGTCTGTAGCGCAGGCATATTCTGTAACGTAAAAATATATACATCATCTGTGTGGTATGTATAGTGCTGCTCTGTAACTCAAGATTTTACATCCAGTTTATGCATCTTTGTTAATCCTGTACAAAAACGTTTAGCTACGCTTGAGGCAGATTCAGCCCCAAACGCGAAATCCGAGCCGCGCGTTTCTCCATCCGTTAATACGATCGTTTTTACTCGAAGCATTAGGAAGATTAAGAAAACTGGATCGTCGTCCGTCATCGGACGACGATCGCTCTCGATCGTCTTCGAGACGCGCAAACAAAAGTTTCATCGCGTTTATAAACCCCTCCCCACCTACCCCCCGTCGGAGGACGCGCGACCCAGTCTCGCGGGGCAAGAACGAAGCGGACCCGCGGGTAGGTCAATGGTTATCATTACTTGTTACTTTTTACTTTTTTTTGTTCACAAACTGCACGGCAACTAGTGTTTCTGTTATCATTTTTTTTACTTTTTTATTCCTGTTACGTCTGTCTCTATTTACTGCTGGTATCTGTAGATGTGCGTGGCCGTATGCGCGTGTAGCTGGGGTGTCGCATGTGTGTTTCGTGTCTCTTGCAGTGTCGATCGCGGTGTGTTACGGTACCCCGGTATGCGTGATACGCGAGAACCCGTCGTTTGTGTCCAGAAGTAAACATTGTGTGTAATCGATAGTGTGACGTCTCTGTGTCAGATCAGAATGGTCGTGTACGAGGATGGCGTAATCCGTGTAGTGTCTTACTTTTGTGTTGTGACCAAACGTCTCCCATACCTTATCATCGTCGTCGTATTATCATTAAATATCATTAGCATACTATATATAATATTATATCGAAAATAACGGATAATACAACACGTAGGGAATCGAGGGGGTTGCGGGTGGGTTTGGATAGGTGGTTTGGGTGGAGGTGTGGTGGTGGGTGGGTGGGGTAGGTACGGTTTTTTGGTGTGTTTACTCTTTTCCTTCCACTTGAGGTTTGAGGGTTGGATCGTGGGGTCAGAGGGGGCGGGGGGGTTGTGGTATAGTTAGTGGGAGGATGTCGAGGGACAACACTGGTTACGGGGAATCGAAAAGGGCGCTAGCTGCTAAATACCAGCTGGTTGTTAATCTCGGGGACATTCGCGCGTCCGCGCTCGCGATCATTTCGGTGTATCAATGTCCCGCTCGTGTCGCCGTACCTCGACCGCGTCACGCTCGGAGGATCGAGCGTCGCGCCGGGCGACGCCGACGAATCACGTGGACACGGGGGGGACGTTCGCCTGTATCGCCAGGACCCGCCGATCGCGGCCGCGCGGACGGCTCGATGAGCGGCGGAGCTAATGTTACATGGTCTCCCCACACGTGTGCGTACAATCGTAAACCAAGTAGTTTTCTTTATAAGTCCTGTCTACGAAAAACACTAATGGTAAATATCATGTTATCCGGCGGATCCTTCATTATTTTTTTTTTTTTATACTGACGGGTTATACTGCGTGGCGGTTTATTACGTGAATTATTGGGGTGTTTCGGTAAAGGAAAGTGAGTAGCTATATCGGTTGGGTCATGGGGGGAAGGGATTACGGACAAATCTGCGGATACTTAATGTCGAAGGAGATGGATAGTTCGGTTAATTGGGGGTTGGGACAATTATCGTGGATAACGAGCGGTGATTGGTTAATCCGGTCGGAGGTTTAAGGAGGATGGGGTCGGAGAGTGGGGTTTAGGGTGGGGGGGGGGGTCTTAAAACCGGGGGAAATTGGGTTACTTTTAATCGCTTGCTTATTAGAACTGGACTGGCTGATACAACTGGTAGAATACAAGTTTTTTTCTTTCCTTTTACATACGGCTATTACTTCGATATACGGTAGGTAGTTAGTATGTAGTTGTCGACACACAATTCAATGATTACTGGGCGTTTACTGTTTATACTGCTTTACTGCTTGTTTAATTGTTAATAATTAAGTAAGTTTAATTGTAGTTAGTTAGTTAGCTCTTACGTAGCTCTCGTCATTCATAGTTAATGTGGTTAAATTCTACGCTTGTATTTTGGGTTTTCGGGGCTTAGGGGTGGTGGTTGTGGGGGGGGGTTGTTGGGCGGTCGGCAAGGGGTGTATGGGTTTTAGTATCGTGGGGTTTCCTGGGATCGGAGAGTGTGGGCGGCGCCGCGTACCGATCGAGCAAGCCAATAAAGCGATCGCGCGAGAGCACGGGAAGTCGATGCGACGACGCAAGAATCACGATCGCGATTGCCACGATGATCGATCGTGTCAATCCGATCCACGTGGATCGTTCGTCGCGCGTGCTCCGGCGGATCGACGATCGGACGAGGCGATCGATGCGCGACATTTGGGGGTACTTTGATGGGAAGTGGGAGAGACCATAGTACACACATATATATATATATGTATGTACATATATATATTATGTAAGTATACTTATCGTATAGTAATTGCATTTAATCGATATACGTGTGTGTTATCGGTGCATAGCAGCGTTCCGAACTCCTTGCGTCAACCAAAATATCGTTGTTGGAGCGTGGATGGGATTATGTGCGCGCGCGTGTTACGTGTGTCTGTGCGTACACGCGTCTACGTCGTCTCCATCACGCGTGTGTAAACGCGCCTCGCTCCACGCACGCATCGCGGGTGCGACGGAGCGATTTCTTCGTTTCAAACCGTTGGCGCGTACGCCCCGAGAGTACGCGCGTGGACCTGCACCCCCCGCATGGTTGAAACGACCGTTAATATTTCATACGTCGAGTTACGCGTACACCGGCCGTTGGTATAGGTCGTGTTCTCGGTCTCGCAGGTGCCTTATTAAGCGTGTACGCGTGCGGGGCAAGGTTGGAAATACCCGTGGGATACGCGTAACCTCGCAACGCATCTGTAATCATTCGCCAAGACGGGGGATGTAGAGATGTAGGGCCACCCGAACCATGCGTCAGTGCGAAGAGACACCGGCGAGCCGTGTACGCGTGACGTTCATCGATGTATCGGCGCGGGGAGAATGACTCTAATGTACGGCGTGTTTTTTGTTTTTTGGAAAATGGTCCCGAATGCGAGTGATCGTTGTAGACCGATCGAAGCGACACTCCTGAGAGGAACTGTACCCGGCAATTTCCACTTAATCTTGAAATCTGCGAATCCGGCTCGTATACGACGCGAGACGCGGTAGAAATTTGGATTTTTCGAGAAAAATCGAGCGTTCACGCGACGTTCGCGTAATCGTCGATCGAGGTGCAGGTTCTCCATCGTCGTCGTACGTCGCGGGGGGTGGGGGGATGTTCGACGGGCGAGTAGACGCGTATGTACGTGTTTCTGTTATCTGTACGTGTATGAGACCGGTGGTAGGATGAAAAAAACGGGCAGCGGGCGAGCACCAGTCAGGCTTTGGGTGGGCGTTCGGTCTATGTCGGGCCCCTTTGTATAATTTTAGTATTTTTTTCGTATAAAATCAACACTGAAGGCACATTCTATCGGACGAGTCGGCCCAGTGTGTGCTGTGAGTGAGATTGGGCGCGGGACCCGTATCAACGCGTTCGCGTCGCCGCGGCGAACCTGGCGTCTTTTTATTGCGGGCCCTGGGGGGCATTATGCACCCCCCCGTAACTAACGGGCTGCCGCACCTAATAAAATTATCTGGATATCCTTTGGGGTTATCGGCTAGCGGAACACTCGTTAGACGAGATTCGAGGGAGGGAAACGGGGTAGAGATATATATATATATATATAGAGAGAGAGATACTGGGAGGATGGATGGGAATTTTTGGTGGGGGCGGACGAGGGGGACGCGATAAGGATAACCTTTTTCTTCTTAAACGGAGATATTTGGTGGCGGCCGCGGCCGGGTCCCGCGCGAGAAACTGTTGATTCGTGTGGCGGTTATTTTGATCCGGTTGCCTTCCTCTATTGCGTCGGGTTTTGGGGGTCTGTTCACTTTTTTCGCTTTACGTCGAAATGGCTATTTCAAAATTGAGAGCCGGCCCGACGCTCGCCTGACTTTGCCCAAGGCTAAACTCAAACTCTCTCTGGGGTCTTTTGTGTTTCGAGTCGCATGTGGTAGAGCCCACGTCCGCGATCCTGGCCAAGGCCACGCGACGTTTCTGCGAGTTTGTCGATGTAAGTTTCGTAAATCATAAACCGGTTTTTTGTTTCTTTTCTTTTTTTCTTTTTTCTTATCGTCCGAAAGAATGGTTCGGCGCGTCGCGAGGGCGAGCGTTTACTATGGAGGAATTGTGGATAAATCCGAATCGGTGTACGAGGATCAGCGGCGTTTAGACAATCGGAATTACACGACGAGATTGGCAATTGATCGATCGGAGGGATCGATAAACCACGCGACTCGTTTGGAATTCGACGCGAATGAAACCCGTTTCTTTTGGTAAGTCGTTACAATCAGTCGGAGTATCGACGACGATTGCAAATTATCGGTAAAGAAATTAGTTTCCGCCGTATCCTCGATTTGTGATCGATGAAATGAAAATCGCGCGAACGATCGTGAGATCCCTTCGGGCGGATCCACGGTGGCACCGTTCGCCATCCCTGCTGTAATTTTGCATAGAGTACCGTTTCCGGCGTGACTTTCGCCGGACAATCAAGACGTGCCGTTCTAACATGGACTCGAATCACTGGGATCATAACGAGAAGAGTCTGCGTGTAATCGCGTGTGACTTTGGTGTGTATTCGGTAGTGTAATGCGTGTAAGTTTTCTCATTTTCTGAACTTGCCAGAATTACGTCGGAGAGGGAAACATTGCTCACTAGCGTGGATGAACGTAGAACCGCGGGCGTCGTACCACCTCGATCGTTCCAGAATTCACCGAACGCACAATATTCACATATACATATATATATCTTACATTGCACTTGGGACACGTGGGGCGCAAAGTGCTATTTTGCGCTCCCGAGGTACGTCTGTAAAGTAAGCAGCTCATAATCCACCGTCGTTAATTAACATTACTATAACGTAAATATCCATCATTTGTACAGGTATCAATAATCGGGAGTGTCGCGAATGATCACTCCCAGCTTCACTATTATAATTGCTCGTGGAACGATCGATGGGTTCGCGGTGGGACGGTTCTACGTAATAATGCGCGGCTCCTAGAGGTCGTCCCTAATTAATTCACTGCTTCCCCAACTGTCCGTATCACCCTCTGATAACGGCAAAAATCTATATATAACATCCGGCTGGATTTCACCGTCTCTACGCGGTTCTGTCCAAACGGCGAATCGGTGTCGTAACGGTGCCCCTCTCTGCTCGCGGAAAGTAACCGAGTGTTTTGAAAGTGAAATTGTTGCGCGCAGAGGATCGTGCCTCGTTTCCGTATCGCGTCAACGAGTCAACAGTCGAATCAATTCAAACGAGAGGTAAAACAGCGGAACGTAACTATGCTTCATTCTACCTATATTATGTATAACGGATGCACCGAGACGCGACTGATCTACGGATAAGTATCCCGCGAGAGAACTGAGGCACCGATCGCAACCAGGCTAAAGAGACTTACTAGCAATAAAACGTTGTCAATAAGAAAAAACACATCGCCGTTCGATCGTTCGTTCGATCGTTCGTTCGATCGATCGAACGTATCGTCAGAATGTACAAAGAATTATCGTGGCGTCCGAAAGATCGCGTTTCGCTGTCCCGTCGGGAAAACGCCGACGATTCGCGGCACGAGGTTCGTCGCGAGGCGTACCCTCCCGCGGGGAATACAGCGAATTCGCGCCAATCAGCCGTCATTCGCGAAGAAGTTACTTGCTATAAAACTTAAACTCAACAATCATATGGTCGGAGACGTCGATCGAGAAGAACGAACCTTCCGTAATACCTTCCGTTTCAAACGGATATAAGCGTGACACGGGTTCTCTTTGTCGGCAACGATTGAGTTCACTCAACGTTTATTAACTAGCCGGGCGATTTCTTGCCGACGGACGTCGCGTGGCACGCGTGATTTAAAAACAGAGGTTAGAGGGCTCGGAGGAGTTTTTCTCGCATGAACTTTCCTTTCTAGGCCTCGCTTCTTTCATTTCGTATCTCGATAAGACTTTTTGGCTTCGCGAGCGATGACACGGTCGCGCGCTACAGGACTTTTCCCCTTCATTTCGGTTCTACCGACGATTAAGTTTGTTCGTTCGTCGATCAATTTTCTCTCGTTTTCTTCCGTGCGCGCGCGTTTTCTCGGACAGAAGGCTGTCGATGAGAGATCCGTGCATAGTTCTCTCGTTACTATTGTCAACCGCTACGGGGTTGCTTCCGTTCGATTTTGAACTTAAAACCAGTCGTTTCTCCAAAAGTGATTTCGTTTGTGTGTTCGCGTTACGGGGCGATAAAAATCTTTAACCGAAATCCAGTTTTAACGCTTTGCGCACCTTCTCGAGCGTCCTTTCGCGCAACTCCCGCGCACGGACGAGATCCAGTATTATTTCTCTATAATGGATCGCGATCGACAAAGTAAATCGGGAATTCTCCTTCGCGCGACAGGTAGCTCCAGCTCGTTTCTCGTCTATCGATAGACAATGGGGGGCGGGATTAAATCCAGTGTTTCGCAACACAATTTCGCTCGACGATCGATTTTCGTCGACAAAACTTTGACGTTTCGTTATTTAAAAATTTTCGCGGGTTTCATTAGTCTCCGTGTTAGGGTCCAATTCGTTTTAATTCGAAGTTAGAATCAAGGTACGTCGATTGTTTAGTGATATGCGGTGTCTTGAGTAGTATTCGAAGGGTATTTGCGTGGGATTAGGGTGTACTTGGGTAAATGTTGGGTTGGATAAAGGTGGGGGTGGCGGAGTAAGCTGGATTGTACGGGGTGCTCGACGGGTAGCATAGAGTTCCAAACGCTCCGTGATCTACAGACATTCAATATTAAACAGATCAATCAACTATGTCGTCATATAATACCACTAGGATAGTTTATAATCGTAAGTTATATCAATAATATAATTATATCGTTAGGTATCGTTAATCCTGTTCGTGTGTGTGTGTGTGTCTGTACGCGTGTCCGTGTACATCTCGTGTATGCTTTCCTCTCATTATACTTAAGTTTCCACGTTACATGCTAGCGTACAAATGATGGGTAAGAAACGACCACCGCGACGAGAGGGGTGGAGATCCGACTAACGCGACGCCACCGAACTGTGTTGTGGGGGGAATTTGGGGGGCGGGGTGGCGTCGCGATTCCCTCGGCCTCGCGGATCCGTGCCCCAAACAAAGATTCGGAGGAGGAAAATTGGAGCGCGAACGCCGAAGGAGACGCACCGCTCGATCGGCGCCGCCCCTTCAGGCCCGATATAGGTAAGTCGGATCGCTCCCGATTATGTATGTATGTACGGTGGACTGTTTGTTAGCCGCCATGTATCTCGGGTTGTTTCTCGTACTCGTTTATACTATGTATATATCGTTAATCGTATTATCGTTAAGTATCATTAGTCATTAATTATTTTTAATTAATCGTTAGGTATAATTCAATTAATCAATACTCTTAACCCCTTTATCGTTTAATAATTATTGTTAGGTAGTTTATAGTTTTTTTTTGTTTATTAGGTTTCGATAACGCGTACGGATTTGGAAGCAAACCTTGTTCCTGTGGGAAGGATTACCAGGGGTTGAGGGGGGGTTGGGAAGAGGGGGCGTGGGGATTCTTGGAAGGTGACTCTTAGCGGTGGTTACGGGGGGGCGGGGGATTTGGATCTCGGAGGGGACGCACCTGTTGTCCCGCGCGAAAATCTGCGAAAAATCAGAAAATCGAATAGCGGATCTCCAGTGATTTCTTTTTCTCTCTTATTTACGCGTCAGTCATTCTTTCGGTATTTCGTTCGTTCTGTCTCTCACCCTCGCTTTCTCACTCTCTGTCACTCTCTCTCTCTCTCTCTCTCTCTCTCTCTCGCTCGTTCTCTCTATCTCTTCCCTGTCCACCGATCTAACTTTCCTATCCTTTCACTCTCTCAGTTCTCCTGGAAATTCGCTCTCTCGCTCGCTTTCTCTCTCTCTCTCTCTCTCTCGCTCTAACTCTCCCGCGCGCGCTCTCTTTTAACACACATGCTTCTTCCTCTGATTTTCGATTTTACGTAAGTCATGCGAATTGCTTGGAACGCGTCGCGTTTTCAACGAATTGCAAGTGGCAAGGTTCGATTAATCTAACGAAGAAAGTCTCCACGGGTATTACTCCCGTTTGCCTGTCGACAATTAATCGGTCCTCTATTGTTGTCCGTTTCTTTGTCTCTATGCGTTACTCTCGTTTTCTCGGTTAATTCGGCCGTACCGGTCGGCATTGCCCGACGTGATGGGCCAGCGACCGCGTCTCAATCGACGTGGCTCTCATCTTCGTTCTAATGGCCGTATACAATTTAACGGGCGTTTCGTTTGGCTTCATTGGCTGCCGATTGCGGTTCGATCGTCGGAAGTACGATGCTTAGCCGCTTCGATTCGTAATGCCGTCCCGTTGGCGAATCGCGAGAAACTGACTTTCCCGTCAGGTTCCTGGCGAATTGCATTGAAAAAAATTGAAAATATTTGCTATCCGTTTGTTTCGGTATCCTGTCAGCCGTGGTGATCTTTAACACGTGTTTTGCAGTTGAACGAGAGTACCCGTCAATCTGCGCGTCGAGCGCGCCAAGAGGTACTTTCTTTTTTTCATCGTTGCATCGGGAAACGTAAAGCCGCCGTCGAGCGATTCGGCTTGTCCGTCTGAGACATCGATAATCGGTAATCGAACGTGGAAAGAAATTGAAAGTTGATCGATCAAGACCGATCGCTTAGTAGCGAGTCAGTCCTTGTGGTATGGAAAACGAAAACCGGCGTCGATTCGTTCGACGTGTACTGCCTGCAAATCATCACTTAACAACGTGATTTTAATGTCGATCATAAAACTATTCGCGACACAAATCGCTGTTCTCGCGATCATCACGATCGGAGCGTACGTAAAATTTGCGGATCGTTTTGCAACGTGAAATCCACTCCATTGGGTTTCGATGAAAGAAAGACCGGTGTCGGATACCGACATACACGTATCTGCCTGTAAACTATCGATAATCTCGTGCATCCGTACGCGATTGTATAATCGCTCCTTAGAATAATTGTTTTCGTCCACGTATTATCGACGATCGGACGGACGAACGAGCGGTAATTGTTCCGACGATTACCGTCTACCTGAATACACTGTCCGTCAGAATGATATCGGTGACTTTGTGTATGTACGGCGAGCGCTATGCTCTTACGTTTTGTTCGCCTACTCTCGACGAACGAAGATCCCGAGATGCTACGAGGTGTGTACGGGGCATTACGCCTCGTCGAGGCTGATCGTATATTCCTAAGAACGTCACCGCTGTCACGATCGCTGTCAATGGTATCATCCGTGACGCGGGCGGATCAACTCTGCTTCATTGTCCTTTTAACGTACGTTACTGTGTGTATTGCCTCTCGTGTGTCCAGCGTTAGTTGTATCAATGGTTAACTCTACTTATCTGTTGGATTGGACCGGGTCAGTTGGATCGTCGCGTGTTTCTTCGGAGGGTCAAAGGGTGATATCTCGTGTTTCCATAGAATTCTGTATCGTTGCACGCGCGTGCCAACGGAGCATCGCGTACCACCGGTACGCGAGGAATATATCGAGCGCGTCGATTAGAAGTTTTGCCGAAACGGTCGTACTGTGACGTTCACGGCACGATTACCGACGTACGAATTAATACGCGAGTTAGACGAGCTGGCCCAATTGCGGGGGCATTACCGATGAGTTCGTCGGCGCTGTTGACCTTTAGACGCGCGCTGAGGAAAGCCGTTGTTTCGAGACGTTTGAACGATCACTGGGGTGTCGTGTTCACGGAAAATTTAGTAGAATCGGAATCGTTTCGCGAACGAAACGATCTCGAGGAGCATCGCGTCTCGCCGGCCGACGGAAAATCGGCGCTTAACGCGAATCAAATCACTTGTGTTATTACTTTTAATCGATCTTCGGCGCGATCGCGAGTCAACAGTTGCGCCGACGGGCAACATCGTATTTCGAATTTTCCAGGAGCTAACGACGATCGTGACTCGACGATCGGTCGTTTCTCCTGGTCTCGAGCGATGTACGTACGAGTCTCTCGGAGATATACGATCGTTAAAAAATGGATGGCAAAGAACATCGCGAAATCTAAATACGCGACGAGATAACAAACATACGTGGTACGATCCCTCCTCGACATATGAATATCTCTCTGCAGGCTTTTCGATTCTCTCCGATTTTCGGCGAATTTTCGCTCGTCCCGGCAGCGCGGAACGGCGAGTCGACAGTCGTCCTGCTTCCGCTTTCGCAATTATTCTACATATCCTCTCGTCCTCTCCGTATCTCGTCCCTTCGATCTCCCCTTCCTCGTTCGGGCTCCATCGTTCCCGCTCCAAGACGAGCGTCCTTAGAATAATTCCGGGTGACCCGTCCACTCGCGTCGTCGCTTAGTTTTTACATGCAGGAAGTGTTTTTCTTCTCTAAGCGAGAAAGGGATGATGCTTTTACTCTTTCTCTCTCTCTCTCTCTCTCTCTCGCTCTCACTTTCTCTCTCGCTTTCTTTCTGTCTAACTATATCTCTCTCTCTCTCGCTCTCGCTCTCTCTCTTTCTCTCTCTCTCTCTCTCGCTCTCTATCTCTCTCTCGCCTGATGGATGAGTGAGTGTTTCATAATTATTCCTCTTCGTTCTGGGGGGCAAGGGGGGCGGGAAATATCGCGGGGGGAAGGAGTGGGGGTTTGCGGGCCGTGAAACGATCGACGGGCGACTTTCCGGCGATTGAGGAGGGGCTTGAAAGGCAGGTTGCACGTCCACGTCGTACCTGGTTCGTTATTTATTCGTAATTTGTTCCTCTTTCTCTCTCACCCTTTTTTCACTCCCTTCGTCCAACGTGGACGCGAACCGTAAGAATTTCGAGTCCGACCAGACGCGGCGAGAATTGAGAAGACTATTTGTTTCCTTTCTTTCTTTCTCTCTCTCTCTCTTCATCTTCTTCTTCTTCTTTCTTTTTTTTCTCTCTCTCTCTCTCTCTCTCTCTTTTTTTTATTCTTTCGATGGTTCGGTGGTTTGCTGAGTTAGCTGCGAGGTTTCGAAACTTCCCGCCGCCGGCGGATATATAATATGTATACATATATTTATATATATTATTTATACAATCTAGAGAAAGGGGAATTGGGGGGGCGAGGGGGAAGGTCGCCCGTCTCTCTGTCACCCACCTGCCCTGGAAAAGTATATACTAAGGCCGATTTTGGTTAAGAATACGCTTCACTTTTTTTCCTCTCTTTTGATCAACTTTTAATTTTAACATTAAGGCGCAACGTGATAAACTTGTACTTTTTTCCTTGATGTGTCTTTTAGATTCTGGCCGAAACTGCAATGTTATCCTGTGTACGTGTGACCGTATACGCGTGTTGTGTGTGTGTTGTGCGTGTGTCTCTCCCCTCTTAATAATCGTGTGTATCGTGTACGATGTGTGGTTGTACGCGTGTGTGTGGGTGTGCTGCTGGGCGGCTGGATGTAATCCGCCATGCCGAGCACTCTCTGTTGTGTGGTATGGTGACCGACGGGGATACGCCTACGCGCGCGCATTTGCACGCGCGACGCGTGGATCGTATCCTCGCCGGCCTTTGGAGCTGCTTTTTATTCTTTTTGGTGTCTGCCAAAAAACGGAATTTTTCTTCACTCTCCGTCGCGAGGAAACGTTCGCGGGTGTCGCGCGGCGTACCGGACCAGCGTCGACGCGCGTTTCTCGCGCGGCGTTCGCATCGTCGGGATTCGTCGGGCGACAACGCGCGAACGTTCTCCTCGCTCCTCGTCTCTCTTGTGTGTCGTCTTGTGCGCAACCTAGGACAGCAATTAATGAATCCAAGACTTCTCGTGTCGAAAGCGAACTGAGAAAAATGCCGGTAAAACGTACGAAAGGAATATTCTCATGTCGAAAGTGGTGTATAGTTATCAAATATCGTAATGCATGAAAGTAGGCAGGTTGTATGCTCGAATCTCTGTCTCGCGTTACGCGTGCACTTTGCGCGGATACTCTCTCTCTCTCTCTTTTTTTTTTCTGCGACGTTCGCGACAACGTCCCAATCAGTCCGCAATTAGTCCCTATTGCAACGTAACCCGGTTCTAACGATCGACGAGCGACGGCATCGTATCGATTGGCGTACAGGTGACTCTACCGGTGACAACAAATTTTGCCGGTTATCGCGTTTAAGCGGATATGCGATAACGTGAAATTAATGTGGACTCTCGAATATCTTTAGTAGTTGAATTTAGACGAAACGTAAGATTAGCGATATCGGTGCTTCTATTACGCATGAATTTCGATGATTCTCAATTTCTATCTGGATATATTGAACAATTAGAATCGATTTGCCGCGATCGCGTCGCTCGGGATAAAATGAAGAAAACGCTGGGCAATAACTGTAGTCCGCGTGACGGACGCGTTCCGCAAATCTACAATCGTAAACTGTATCGGCAATGAACGTACGGAGAAACGTGGTTTCGCCGGTGAACGGAGACAGAGTTCCGGGCTTAAAATGTACTTGCTTGTGTATATGGTGCCCCGACTGCGTCCGAAAACGGATCGGCGGGGCGCAGAAAAACAATTCCCACAATATCTTACAAGACGTTCCAGCTGACCGAGCATGTCGCCAAACGCGTCGCTCCATTAATCTCGTCGATTTCAGTATATCTTTCGAAAAAAATATTTCCGCTCAAAGTTTGTCTTGTATGTACGCGCGTGGCGCGCGCGCACACGGAGTAATCGGTGCGAACGGTCGATCTTCAGTATCGGCTATCCATCGAAAAGTTTAACGACTACGTTTATTTTATCAAAGTATTGTCTGGCTTTGGCATGATACTTTAAGACTAACTCTCCCTGCTTATCATGGAGCGACGAGGATGGCAGACGGTTGCTCACGATCGCTTGCCATTTTCATCCTCATTCCGGAGGGTCTGTGCTTCATTATTATGTATATCGTCTGAGGACTATCATTGGACTCAACGCGGCGATCTAGCTCACATCCTCACACATCAACGTAGGTTTCACTGTTTTCTGTTGCTTGCTGCTAGTGCTCGTCTTCGCTTCTTCGTTATTAAATAAGTGTTTTTTTTTTTTCTTTTACCTTAATACACCTACGATTCCCTACACGATAATATGTATAACCTAACACGACTCGCTGGCTGAGATGCATGCGCAAGTAATACACTCCAGGAATACAGACATTACATATTCTCATACTCATTCTCGTGTGTGCTTTCTCTCTTTCTCTCTCGGTACACGCGTGCATTCATCTTCATTTCGGCTAACTTTCTCAACTCATTCGCGACACAGAAAATTTCGAACGATCAGGAATCTGAGAATGAAGTCGAAAATCGTATTTAATCGATATCGAGAGATTGGGGAAATTATATGTGGGGACCGCGCAACGGTGGGTCGTGTTTAAGTATTCCGGAAACAACGATACCGTGAGAGTATACGTTGTCCGGATTTGAGAAGAAATTAGATAGATGGAGCAGAATATTTTAAATTCCGTTGCCAAGCGGTATCCGAATTAAGATTCACTCTCTAATCGCTACGCATTCGTTGCTATCACACTCGGTGGCCGAAGGGCTAAGTTGGATGGATAGTGACATTTTCAGTATCTGCCATTCTTGGTGCTTTACGCGTATTGCCTGCCTCTTTGCAATCGATTTGCATATACTTCCCGATAGTCGCTACTGAGTCGGACGACGGACTTACAAAATCTGCGAGTTAATCCCTTTCTTTTTCTCCTCTTTCTGTTTCATTCATTCACTTTCTCTCTCTCTCCCTCCTTTCATTCACTCTTGCTCGTTCGCTCCCATCACGCGAATCTCACGCAACTCACGTTATCTTCGACGCTCATCAAAAACTTTTTCTCCGTTGCATTCTTGCTAGCGAAAGAATTGCCAAAAGTATCGTGCACGAAAAGGATGGGGGAGAAAATTTCTCGTTATCTTACACTTACAAACTGGGCTAATAATTTCTCTACTCTTACTCTCTCTCTCTCTCTCTCGCCGCTCTCTCCTAATTTTATCATTTTACTAGTCTTGTCTTTACAATACTTATATGCGGACCTCCCGGTAGGCAAGGAGGTCGGCTCTCTCTCTGTATAATTTTTTCACTTTTTTTCTTTTCATCTCAATTTCTTTTTAACACGCTCTCTCTCTCCCACTCATCGACTCACCACCCACTCGCCTCGTTTCCCCATTCGTTCCGATCCTCAGTCGCTCGTCGTCTCTCTCTCGCTCCGTTCTCTCGCACTCTCTCCGTTCTTCTCGCATTCTCTCCCGCTGTCTCTCTCTCTCTCACTCTTTCTCTCAACTAGGATCGGTTTGCGCCGAACGTCTTTCGCCCGTGGCTCCGAACTCAGTCCGAAATCGCAATTCGCATGGATTTCTTCTCAGTTGTGACTTTTTTTCTCGTTTTCTAGGTTTTCTGCTTTTTCTTACTATCCTCTCTCTCTCTCCCGCTCGCTCTCACTCTCTCTCTCTCTCGCTCTCTCTCTCTCTACCTCCCTCTCTGACTTCTACTTTCACTCCCTCCCGATCTCTCCCTCACTACCTCTCTCTCCCTCGCTCTCTCGCGCGCTCTCCCTCTATCCATCTCTTCCTCGTCTTTCCCTACTACTACCCTCTCCAGCTTCGTCTGTCCGAACAAAAAAAATCACCTGTTGAGATCGCGAGATTTCGTGGCTTTAACGACGGTCGCAACAAGGACACTTGGCTCCCTACACGCTTCTACACCATTCACAATTTCGTCGGCCTCCATCTCTATCCCTCGTAACCCACCCACCCCCCACTCAACATCCTTTCCATGTCTGTCCAACTAACCACCCACATCCCACGGACCCCCGACTCGATCGGATCCTCCGTCCCGTGTGACGGACTCCGAGAGGTTCTTCCCGGTTCATCCGAGGTTCCCGTGGAGTTGGAGCTCGCGAAACTGAGTATTTGTCTAAACGTCATCGTTCGCCGTCGACCGTTCGATCCGAGACGATGGAGTCACGGAAATGGAGCTTAGTATCGAATATGCATTTCGCGAGAGCTGGTGTATCGACAGCCTCTCGCACGGTATATGCCTGAGAAATAAAATCTATATGCTCGTGGTGAATGCAATTCAACTCTTCACGGTTCGCGGGAGTATTGGCGCGACGATCAACAGCGTCGTTACTGTTCTCTCGTCGACTCGGAGGTAGTTTGAACGCCGTCGGTGATTGCGACGGTACGAGACGCGCGTCGTGATCGCGAGTGTGAACTATTTGCTCGGTGAGGTTGTGACAGATCGAGGAGCTCGATCGAACTGACGAATCAAATATTGGCTTGGCAACGTTGAGACTGATCAAAGTGGAATGAGAACCGTAAAGAGTTAATTTGACTTGGTATGCGGAGGCAGGTGTATCGACTGCCTCTCGTGTCGGCCTGTAACGGAAAGAGTAGAGAAGCGTCTCGGATCGCAAAGTCGTCGGTGGCAAACGATTTTCAAGTAACGCGGCACGTACGGTGCCCTAACGAAGAAAAAGAAATTCCCTACGTTAAATCGACGAGCCGGAGTAATCGACGACCCGTCGAGATTCCTGCAACCAATTAGCACGAATCGATTATTAAGTACGCGCGATGATATGTCGATACGCCGGAGGAAAAGTGTCTACCCGCCCACACCCTCCCCCTCTCTCTCCCTCTCCCCCCGACGATATTCCCAAAGGAATCTCAAAAAATATCCACGTTAAAGACCTCTCGAAATCCTCGACGAAAGGGAGGATTTCATTCCCGTTTCCTTCCGACGCGAATAAGTCGCTTTCACGCTAATCCCCTACCGAACGTATTGTTAGACTTAACGCGCTACCTGTACTACGAGATTATCACACGGAAAGTTTGCTCACTCGATGTTAACGATCAGATTTTAGTCGTCTTCCTCTTCGTCTTATCTTTCTCTCTTTTTTTATTCTCTCTCTCTTAACCTTTTGGCATACGCACGCGCTCTCGCTCTCTCGCATAAAAACATAGCTTTTTCTCTCACGCATTCGCTCTTATTCTCTCACTCTCTGTCTCGTCGACATTTTCGCTCACTGCCTGTCTAACACTTTTTCCTCAATTTCTTCTATCTCTCGCACTCTCTTTCTCTCTCTCTCTTGCTCTCTGGATCACTCGCTCGGTTTTGCTCTTATCTTCTTCCCTCTGTTCAGACAGCCGCTCGTTGTCTCCACTTAAGTCGCGCGCGCGCGCGTCCAATCCGGAAAGCGCGATCCGCGATTCGCGCATGAGACTACGGAGAAAAAAAAAAAAAACTTATATCTCGCCCTCCTTTCTATTCGATTAGTTATCTCCCGTTTTGTTCTCTTCTCATTTTCACTTTATCGCGCGCGTTGCACATCGTCAACGTTACACTTCCGTAATCGCGTATTCGCCATAATAAATGTACCCTAATTACGCTCCTAATAGTTTTGAGGAATTATTTATTCTCGATGAACGTTCGTCGAAATATCTTTCTCTCTCACCCATTCGCTCGTTCGCTCTCTAACATTCACTCGATCGTTCTTTCGATTATTTTTTGCCACTTCACTCGCTCACGGTCGCACGTTATTTTTTATTATTTATCACGACAATCTCGAACTCGATAGTAATAATCGTAATAGTAATATATAATCATATAATAATAATTAGTTTATTAGTGTGTGTGTGTGTGTGTGTGTTTTATTTTTTTAAGTAGGTATCCTCTTCCTCTGCAGCGTGATACGACCTTCCGCTCGGTTTTTTTTAATCTTTAGTTAATCGTTTATATAATAATTAATAGCTTGCAAGTGTTAACGTTAAATACTATTACTTAATTCTGCTTACACGTGTCCTTAAAACTTACGCGTTTAGGTATGTACGTATGCTTATTATTTCTTTCCTCTCTCACACTTTTTCGTCCATTTTGTCATCTCTGTCTGTCTCACGCTCCTCTCTCGTTCTCTCTCGCTCGCTCTCTCTCTCTCTCTCTCTCTCTCTCTCTTTCTCTCTCGCTCTCCCGTTTTCTCTATCTCTCTGTTTGTCCCATATTACATATTTAGTATTCTGCAACTATTTCTCAACCTTTCGTTTATGTCCCGTCCCGTGTACTCGTTCTTCGTGCTTCGGCCCCGCTGCACAAAACGTAATAACGGCGAGTCGATCGGCATTTCGTTCGCATCTCGTATTCGTTATCGTTCATACCTGGAATAGGATCGCGCGGACTTCCTTATCCGTGAAATCTTTGCCGGCAACTTTGTTTTGTTCCCGCGAGTTTTGAGGGTAATAGAAAAATTCAATTCATTCGTCATTTATGGCGATCCTCCGTTAAGTTTCGGCGCTACGATTATGATATCACGCGTCGCCTCTCCCTTCCCCTTGTTCCCATTGTTCGCACCGTGCAGTCCGTGTTCCCTCCCAATCGTTCAAAGTCACCGTGAGTCGGTCGTTAACGTTAACGTCGTCGCCGTCGTCGTCGTCGTTCGGTCGGTCGATCCCGACGTGGGATCGAGAGCTCGACGGTTTACGTCGATTCGGATCGTGGTCCCGCCGACGCGTCGTCGATCAAGAGGAAAGGGAGCACGGCGATCTCTCGTTTGCCGCGTGCGCGCGGTCTTTCGATCCTTCGTCTATGAAGTTTCGCTCTCGAGCCTTCATTATTCGGGATTCGAGCACGTCTGTTTACGTTTACAATGAAATCCGTGATGGTTCGTCCTTCGCGCCAGAAGTTTCGATCCTCGCTCGACGTAGAAAGAAATTGAGCGTTCTGTCGGCTCGCGAGAATTAGGCTTCGATGAATACTTTCTTTGCTTCGGTTATCGGAGAAAATCACTTCCTTCGTTTCGTTTCGCATCATTGGAGATATTCGCGGATGACCACTTCGAGTTTCACGAGTTTCCTTGTTTCGATGAGAAGGACGACTTGGGATTGAAAATTTTGCCTTTCATAATCTTACGTTTTTGTTTTTTTTGTTTTGTTTTATTGCCGGTCGAATTAATCGCGGTTCGGATACTCGACAGATCACGAGATTCGAATTGTCGGTCAAACTGTTGACATGGCTGTAGGTTTGTATGATAAGCGTTATGATAATGTGGTTACATGCTTCTTAGTCGGGCTTTCTTAGACGTATTGAGAAAAATGTATCGATAGTGATATTATAGTTTGCGCGTGGAAATCAATTTTCGGAAATCTTAATGCTGTTCAATGTTTCTCTGGAATGGCGTTCTATACCTGTACAATCAATGTCATAAGAATATCGGTGTGTGAGGTTAATTAATAGGTTTCTGTCTTCTTCGATCTCGAAGATGATAGAATCAGAGCTGTTGGCGTTTAAACGATATCGGTATCAATGGTGTTTTAAAGTTGCATATCATGAATTCGTCTTTCGCGTGGACAATGGTAAAGTCTCGTGGCAGAGAGCAATATGATGTTGACGCGCATCGACGTGAAAGCGCAAAGCGTTCTGATTATTACGCGCAATACAGTGTACGGAGTCAATCGCAATTAATCCACAAATGCGTTAGTCGCGCATCCCAACAAAATTCACTGCGCGCTCGTTACGATTATTCTACTTAAACGTTAAGACACTACCATCGCAGCGATGATCTATCCCGATGCCGTCCACTCAAAATCTCCGAAAAATAAACAATTTTTCAACATCCATCGCTCGAAACCTCCAACTACCGTACGATTTTCTGAAATCTTTATTACTTTTCGTCGTTACTTTTGCTCTCGAATCGCGCTCAAAATTGACCGAAACTCACGTTAAAGCTGCACGCATTGGTAGATTAAATCATGTGCGGAGTCACTCCGTTAACCTTTTTCTCGACAAAACGACACTTTGTTATTCTTTTTCTGGACGAAGTACAGATCGGTAGGAACCGAGGCGCAACAACAACAACAAAAAAAAAAAAAAAAAAAAGAAACGGAAGACCGGACGACGATGATCGGATCGTTTTACGTTCTTCTTAAATTCGCGACATCGGTACGTTGTTCGCGTTCTCGAAATTTTCTACAATTTCTCTAATCCACGCTCTCTCACTCTCGTTCTCCCTGTAAACATTTAGACCAAACTCTTAGGCCAGTGCCGAAGGAGATGCTACTAATTTTAGGCCACGCTATCTAGTATCTAAGAGACGAAATTTTTCGAATTTTCGTTCGCATCCGCTATCCCACGCTCCGTCGATCTCTGCGACGCTCCGCAGTGATATCGCGACGAAGCGCGGTCTCGATTATTCGTACCGAGATTCGATTATCATCGATTTTTGAGTTCGACCACGTCATCGTCGTCCAGCCGTTCGGGGAATGTTTCGTTCTTTTTCTTTTTTTCTTCGGATAAGGTAGGCCGAGTCGGCAGTCGAGAGTGTTTGAAACATCCGAGACTCGAGGCGACTCGTTGTTCGTTTTTCTTTCTTTTTCTTTTTTTGCTCGGTGAATTTTTTCAATCTCCTCAAAATGTCGGGCAAGGGGATGACGCGGCCGGGTGGAACAAATAAATGGTAACGCCGTGAGCGGAGAACTTAAGAACAACTCAAATTCAATGTCTCATTTTATTGTCGTAAATAATAAATAAAATAATAATCAATAAATCGATCGTTAAAATTAAAAAATAGTGACTCGTGACTAGGTTAAGACTCACCGCTTACAAAAAAGTGTGTGTACGTGTACGTGTGGCTTTTTCCGTCGCGTCTATACTGCGTAATATATGCTATCGGTATAATTTCAATAATCGTAATGATAATACATTAACTAAATACAATAATAACTAAATTCCGGGACACGGGAGAGCGAAAGGGGGGGGGGGGCGAGGACAAATTGAAAGTTTGATCGCGCTTAGAGCGCGAAAGAAAGAAGGGAGAAAAAAAGGGTACCGAGGATCTCGGGAACGAGGAAGAGAGCGGGTTTTGGTATTTGCTATTTGCGACATAAAAGAGGCGAGTTGGGTTTACAACTAACTAAATCGACGACAATGACAATTTTCATGACAATCATCGTAATCGTGGTCAAAATAAAATTGTCACATTCCCACAAATAATAATAAAGTAATTAACTAATAATAATAGTACTAATAATAATATTCATGATCGTAATAATAATAATAATAATAATAATATTAATAATAATAATAATAATAATAATAGTGCACGTAATAGCGAGAATAGCAATATTCATAATAGTGAGGGTGAAGGTAAATAGATTAAATTACAAGAACTCGCTACCACCCGGGACTATTTATAATTATAGTTATACCGTCCGATAGTATTTATCTACAAGCTGTCTAGCAGAAAAAGAACTGCGGTAAGAACACATAACGCCGTCTCTGATTTTTCGCGGTTAGTCCGCGCGTGCCTGCGTGTTTTCTGCTGAATACGTGTGAGCCACGGTTTACGCGTGACCGATGGTGTGTGTGGGTGTACGCGTTAATGTGTCGCGCGTGTACGTGTGTCTCTGTGTAATAGGTCGGGTATGAGTGGAATAAGGGAGGCGTGGGTACGTAACCCTCTGTCACATATTCTCTTTACGCAACTTTAATCGCGCCAACATCCACCTTCCGATTTAAAAGTCTAATATATATATATTTATTTTTTCATATATATATATATATACGTTTTCAATATAATCTACTTTATATAGTTACGCACCGGCGCACGATTATTTAGCCTTTATTTAATTAATTTCATCTCTCCCTCCCACTCTTACGTTTCATCGCGTCTATCTTCCCCCCTCTATTTTTTTTCTTTAATCACCTAACATTTAGAAAGTCGCCGGTGCTGGATCGTTATTTTTTTTTTTCTTATGCGTTGATTCGCCCTTCCCTTTGTCGTCCCTAGTAGTCGTACTCCTTGTCACTGCGACTAGCCTAACCTCGTTATTAATTAACCATTAATAAAAACAGCTCTACGTTTATACGTATATATATATGACCCGTGCACCGTTTGTATTAATGCGACGCGCATTGTTTCCCGTAAACGAGCGAATTTCGAGTTAACGGATGTCGAGAAAGAAAAATAATAGAAATTTGCCCCCCGCGCTCGTCAAAAGTCTCCCTTTGGACACTTTATCGACGCGAGAGGCGTTACACGTCGCTTTTCGCTCGATGATTCGATTGTTTCGCGTTCCGCTCGTTCCAAAATTCGAGAAACCATGGAACTTTCTTCCCTTTTATCCATCTCCCTCTTCTATCTTTTTGTTACGCGAAAAAAAAATTAACCTCGTGGAATTTTGACTACTCGAATATTCGCCGGGCGAACGGATTCACCTTCGCCGCGTTTCCGCGTTCTCAATTTTGCGCGTGTCACCTAATGTTTCCCGAGCCAAGCATTTTCACGTCGATTTCGAACTCGCCGTTCGACTTTGCACGGTGCAATTGTGAAATAATTAATTATGTACAACTTAAGAGAAAGGATCGAGACCCTTCTGGCGAGCCCACCGGGAGATCCACGCGTCTTCTTCGCGCCGCTCCCGGCGCAGGCCGTTTCATCTAACGACGTTTTCACTTTTCAGCGAAAGGAAACAACAAAAATTGTGGTGCGCGTTTCAGTTACGAATTCGTTTTCTGTCGATCGTGTACGAATCGCCCCACTTCAGATTTCGTTCTCGCTAAAAATAATTTATCGAGGACCCTCCTCGAAGGAGCGTTGCTGTTATATATCTGTTAAAATTCGCCCGCGACACCGTCGATCGACGAGAAAGCGCGCGCCCTCGACGAGACGCGTCGAGAACGCGAAACGCTTTAACCGAAATTACGCGACGGAGCGCGTTCGATCGTTCGACGAGCGACTCCGCAATTTCCGAAAACGATCCAGAACGAAGGGCGAACGCCGTCAGTTTTGGATCGTTTCCCGGTATTCGTACGCACCGTAATCCCCTCGCCGTTTCTCGATCGCGAGCGAATACCGGTCGTCGGAGTCGCGAAGTCGGAGAAGCGAATCGATTATTTCTCTTCGCGTCTCTTCGCGTCTCGCGAGAGCAACGCGATTCTCGCGATCACCTAGTGTCCACGGACGCTGAAATCCTTAAATGCCTAACTCCCGAAGCGAGTGACTTAAAATTAGGCGGTAACGAATCGTTAACTGTGTACGTAACAAACTTGCTCGAAACAAAGCCGACGCTCGAAGCTGAACATCCATGCCGTTCGTTGACCACGCTTTTCTTAGTGTTTTGTTTTGTTTTTCTGTTTTTGTTTTCGCCGCGTTACTTCGCCGTCTCGTTATCCGTCTCGCCCAAGACCGTTTCGTCTCGTTATCGGTGTGGTCGTGACGAGAGCAAGATATCCTCTCGTCGGGACGCGCGTAACCGTCGACCCGATCGTGGCTTTCGTGCCCCGCGACCGGGTCTCTTTTTTTTTTTTTACTTTTCTCTGTTCGCCGGTGATAACGCGCGTCCCATCTCGCACGAACCTTATATATTCGCGATTAGGTCACAGCCTGATCCTTGGTCGGCACTGTACAGCATCATATTCTCTGGACGATGACGCTAATAACCCACGTGCCTCCGTACGTCGTCGTGTCCTGTCGTCTCCTCCGCGATAATATCTCGAGGCCCAATCCCGAGGTTACCGTTCCTCTTCTTCTTCTTCATCGTTCTTCCTCGTTCTCCACCTCCACCTTCTTCTCCTTCTTCCTCGTCCCTAACTCTCGTTCTCTCACGCCCGTTCTGCGATATGTTATTTAAGGATACCTGAACACGCTTTACGCGAAGGACGTCTACCTCCTGGCGGATGCGATCCTTCCTCGCTGGCCGTTCCTTGGTTTTACCGGGAGCCGACGAGCGCTGACGAGCCCGCGCACCACGAAGAGCAAGAGCCACGCGACCTCCTGATTCATTCGAGCTGCTCCAGGAAGTTCGGGGTCTTGAAGTACTCCGGCACTGGGTCGTCCAGCCTCGAGATCACCTTGTAGATGGACTTTTTCCAGCTCTGCTCGGAGTCCTTGCCGCCCTGAATCGCTTTGAAGAACTCCTTCAGCGTCTGTTCGACCACGTACCTGAAGTTACTCGGTACCTACGGGGAAACGAGGGCGTTGCTCAGTAAATTTCGGTATTGCGCGGATTTGCACAGAAATGTTACGAAACAAAGGTTCAAACGCGAAATACGAATAAGCTTTGCGAATTTCATTTTCTTTCTTTCTTTCTTTCTTTCTTTTTTTTTTCAAACGTCCGCTGAAACTACAGGAATCTTTTTAAATTTTAAGTGTGCGACAGGGAGGAATTACGAGCGATAAAGAGACTAACGTTACGCCGATTAAACCGCGGTGAATCCGAATATTTCGAGGATTAAAACGATGCCACTAATTTTTCCCCCACCCCCCCTTCTCTGCGCGCCCGGTTATCCTTGTTTAACGAGCGACGCTCGTACATACCTCGCCAAGGGTTTCCCCGCTCATAATTAGTGCGTTTGGGTTATTAACGAACAGGAGTAATTAATTACGCGTCAAACGACGAGCAGTTGTGACCGTGCGTCGAAGAATTGGACTTCCTGGTTTCAGCGGAGTCTCGTTAAATAATATTAAATAGCTGGTTTACGTGCGCGTACACGTTCCGCACGCTCGATGGAAATGCAATCGACGTTCGTTACGTGGCGAAAGTAAATTGGCGATTCGAGCAAAATTAGAAGTAAGAAGCGTACGGAGTTACTTGCGATCAAATCAAAATCAAATCACTGCCAATTTATCTACGACGGAGTTATTGCAAAATTAACGATTCTGTGTTTGCCAATATATCATAACGAGGAGAAGCGCATGCTTGTGTGAGTCAATCTAGGTCAAGCGAAATCATAATCGCGAAAGAAATGAAAGTAAAACGTAGCGTGTGCGTGTTCGTGTTGCGCACCTGGGGGCCCCATACCTCAATATGGTTGTTACGGTTGTAGTGAAGGTTGAGAACCCGATAGATCTCCGAGTCACCCCCGACCCGAAGGTCATCGACGTTCTTCACGCCCTCCGAAACCGCTTGCCTCGCGTATTTCTCCATCTGGATGTAGTAGAACTCCCTGAAAGATAAAGCGAATCATGAAGTATTATACGTTTCGACGACACATTTCATTTAAACTAACAGTTCTATAATCTAACCCGGCAATGATTTATTCGACGAGTTACATAATATGCAATGCAACGTAACGCGAACGTTAATTGAATATTGTTCGTGACAAACATACGTGCTAAAAATAATTTCTGTCCGAACGATCGGCGTCGTGCTTGCCGTTTATTTTCGCGATACGAAAAAAACCTTTCGACGAGGCGGTTTACTTAACCGACGTCAAAGTAACCCGGTTCTATAATCTAACGGGTAATGATTTATTCGACGAGTTGCATAATGCAATGCAACTCGGACGATAATTGAGTATTGTTTGCTCTAAATATACGTGGAATACGCGAGAACTTACGTACGTATCGTACGAAAAGTATTTTCCGTCCGAACTATCGTCGTCGGGCTCGTCGTTCGCTCTCGCGATACGGAAAATGCTAATGCGATGTCGATAATTAATTAAGGGTCGATATTAAAAGTGGTTTGACGTAAGCGGGAGAAGGTGGCAGAAGAAGAAGGGAAGGGAGTCGCGTGGAGATGTGTACAACTCCTCGTCGACTGGCAAGCGACGCAGTTCAAAGAGACTATTAAGAACGCGTTACAGTGTATCGTCCAAGAAGACCTCGACACCCTCGTCGAGGCAACCGTCGACTTTCACACAGGCCAGAAGCGCGGCGTACGCGCTCACAGACACACGGGATCGCGCGATACGCTCTTTCTCCTTTTCTCGCGTGCTCGGGGTGGAGAAAGAGAGAGAGAGGGAGAGAAAAAATCCTGCTCCCGCCAAGTTTAGCGTTTACGTTCATTAATTAACGCAGTTAAACAAGCACAAGTCACTAATTGGCGGGTAATTTGTATAGTAATAGTGACCCGAGTCTTCGCGGTTAAGCAGGGGGGGGGGAAGTCCGGGGGGGGGTGGTACAGAGGGGTGGGTACGCTTCGGCGAATCTCACGAAAACTGGGGAAAGAAGCGAGTTCGGAGCGTCAACGTCGGGAAAGAAATAAATACTTCAGTACGCGCTTTTTTTCCCTCTGATGTCTTTCGAACGCGAATTTCAACGGAAACTCACCGGCGATTAACGTATAAAATTTATTTGACGCCGCGGCGCGTGAAAGGACGCCGCGTGTTTGCCGCGTTACGTTTTCCCCTTTTCGGTTAACGACAAACCGAAACGAAGATCGTCGTCCCGCTTTTTCTCCTTTTTCTTTTTTTGTTTTTTTCTTTTCCGGTGGGAAACGACGAGATACCGGGAGCGTCGGTGAAGGAGGAGAAACCAACCCTCCCCCATTAATTTTCCGCGTCCCGGACGAATAAGTCAAGCGAGACAAACACGCGAATTACTTGACGCGACAACTGAGATCCGAGAAACAAGTCAGCGGAATCTGCTACTTGCTAGGATGTATATATATATATATATATTTTCCTTTTTTCTTTTTTTTTTTTTATTCTTTCCTCGGCCTTTCTTTCCCGACTCCCGTCGGCTTATCCTCCTCACCCTTAAACACACTTCGACGTGCACGTACACGCGGAGGGCAAGAGAAACGGAGAAAGAAAATTCAGTCCCCGCGGTGGAAGTATCCCAGAGTAGCAGCCAGAATGGCAGTGAGAATGGCAGTCAGGTTGATCTTGCACTTTGGATCCCGAGGGGATGCAAAGAAGTACGGTTCAGCGGGAAAGCAACGAGTCGGTAGTGCTACTGCGGCTTGTATAACTCGACATCCCTGAATGCTCGACAATGCGAGGCAACCGGTTCAGCCTTCGAGTCTTGGTCTTCGCTCGGTGCCGCTGGGAGCAATTTTTAAGATTGCTTCCGCCTGGCGGACTCGCGCGCGATTCCTGAAAGAGAGAGGATCGACGAACGTTTCGGATCCACATTTCCCGTGCCCGACGTCGGTCGGATCCGTGACGGGATGCGGGGGTACGCGCTTCAACGGAGTTGGGATATTCTATTAAGTTAACGACGCACCTCACCCCCCCGTCTACGCCCGTTCCGCGATTCTTCCAGCTTATTTATATCACGTAACGACGTTAATCGTCGAATCGCGTCGCGGAGATGTATCGACACGCGATATTCCCCGCGCCTTCGCTTTAAATAACGAGACACCGAAGGAAGCAACGAGATTTTCTTTCCCGCGACGCATCCCGTTTGGCGTATCGCGCCCCGACCGGAAGAAAGGGCGAGGAGAGGGGGAGGGGGGGGGGGCGGGTGACAGGGAGGCGAAAAGCTCTTCTCATTCGATCACTCCAGATTGGCTCTCTCGCCAATTAAGACAATTTCGCGTGCTCTTATCAGCAGGCAGTCAGAGAAGGTTGCACACGAGAGGAGAATTGAAAGAGGAGCGTGTCTCTGCAAACCGTATACCGCACACTCTCACGTTCGGTCTCTTCCTCCTCCTCCACCTCCACCTCCTCCACCCCCACTCTCCGTCTCTCTCACTCTATTTGACTGTCTCCTTGAACCGCCACCAACACCCACCCATCGGCGTGCCACCCCCGACTTCGCTCTCTCCGAGTAACGTGTATGTGTCACCTGCGCCTATAATCCTTACTCAACCACCCATCAACCGCATTCAAGCTCGGCGAATCGCCGAGTATAGGCGGCAATACGGTAGGTAGACCGGGGCTAGGCTGGGCTGGGCTGGGCTGAGCTGAGCTGGGCTGGTTATGTACCTACGTAATACCGCATGGTAGATACGTATATATATATCCGCGAAGTGCCTAATTAAAACAGACACCAGGAGACAGAGAGAAAACGGGACGAGAGACGAGGCTCGTCGCATAATGGGGTGTAAGAGCGCGAGGGAGACGGCGCTAGTTCCGTAGTCGGTTTGACAAAAAGCCCGAGTGCTAGAATTGCCACTCTTCGACCACCAAGTGCAGAGGAGAAGAGCAACGGTGAGCGAGAGGAAGAGAGAGAGAGAGGGAGATAGAGAAGGTGAGAGAGAGAGAGAGAGAGAGAGAGAGACGGGTGGAAGATAGTGGGCGAGCGAGCGAGCGAGAGTAAGGGCTAGAGGGTGAGCCGCGGAGTCATTCATTATAGTATTGTATAATTAGGATAATAATAAGCTCTTCAGGGGCTTGGGTTTTCTTGCGCCCCGTTGCAACGGGCGACGTCGAGAGAACGACTCCGAGAGAGAGAGACAGCGACAGGGTGAACGGGCGAGAGAGAAGGAGAATCGGAGAAGAAAAGAGCGTGATCCTCCTGGAGGGTGCTGATTATTAGCATCTAATTACGAGGTGCTTTGGCACCAAAAAAAGAGTGATGCCAGGAAGGAGGGAGTGGAGGGCGGAGGAGGAGGTGGGAGGGCGGGGAGGTGGTGGTGACGGCTCGGAGAGTGGAAGACGAAGATACGACGAGTCTTCTAGGCAGGAATAACGAACCGCTGCAGCGTCGAGGACTCCTATAGCTCGATTTCGTAACCTTTTGTACGTAATATTAAGCTAATTATCGTATCTACGATAGATTCTCAAGATTTTTCAGTGAAATCGTGTTTCGAGGACTGGCACGAGTAGCGGTGTACGTTTCCGCGATTTCAAAAGTTTACCCATTTTCGTGCAAATTCCGACGAAATTTATTCTTTCTGTTTTTTTTTTGTTTTTGTTTTTTTTTCTGTTTTTCATAACAAGTGCGCGAAATCTGTTTCTAGCGAAGCATTGTTACACGAAGTTGTAACGCCTCGCGATGCGAGAGCTTCAGAGTTTCGCGTATCGCGGCGTTTAATGGCAATGACGGTTGTCGACGTGACGCCTCCTTCATCCGTGATCTTCATGGTCGCGAGTTTCTGTTTTGACGCGCCGCTTTTATAACACGCTGCCTGCCGTATAGGCGAGAGCACCAATTAAAAGGGGGAATGTCGGTACTTGGCTGTGTGTTTCTTTTTTTTTTTTAATATGGCGACGTTTCGTTAACGGTCTCTTGTCGATTCGGCTAAAAAGCGATCGCGAGTTACTTCCCGCGATTCGGTTTTCAGGGAACAAACGTCGTACTCTCGTCCTCGTCATCTACGACGTGGTAATCTTCCAAGAGTCTTTCCGTTACGGATTATGGAAAATTTGAACATCGATACCTTCGTTAAGAAGTTGAAGGTCGCGCGTCCATATGCTCGCGGGGCGAAACTCATTTGCATCGTGACTCCGTCAAACTTAGGGTGCAGTTAGGGGCGTGAAAAAGAAAAGTGGTGGCCAGAAATCGCTAACGTTTTGAATTCGCCGAGTGACTTGGGGCGTAACGACGACTCGCGTCTTCTCGTCTTACGATCTCCCCTCCCTTTCTCTTTCTATTCAAAGATCCTCAATCGTGCTTCTTAAGCCAGCCAGCCAGCCAGGCAGCCAGCCACCCGGCTCCCTTTTAACGGTTATGCCAAGTCGGTCGACCTTCGACAATAGGGAACACCTCAGCTCCCCAAGACCGGAGCTGACCCTTAAAGTCTCAACCCCTCGTGGCTTTCTTGGCAGAACTTTCCCACGAACGTCTCTCTCTCCCGAAGGGGGAGAAGACGCGCGAGGAACAGCCGTCGTCCCGCCAAGATTCGCAAAGTGTCGGTATTGGTGTCGATCACCTTGAAACTTTTGTCTCTTGTCGGAAGACCTTTGATCGACACCGGGAACGGAGTGAGTTCGACGGCTACGAAAGACGTCGAAACAAGTCTCAATGCAAAGTCTGTAAATACGTGACTGCATATTTACATATACGTACGAGCATACCGGTAGATTCGAAAATATTTCCCAGAGCGCACAATTAAGAGGAAAACTCGGCGCGAACAGTTTAACGTCACATTCACCTTACGTCAGAGGAGATAAATTCACACCTAGGCGTGGGTTCGCTTTGTGCGGGTACCGATGGCATCACAGCCAGCTGGAAAAACCGTCGCGGCCGTGCCGTTAGCCGAGGGTGCGAGGGAAGAAGCTCGCAAAGAATTCGAGAGGAACGTCGTGCCACGCTCTACTTTATCCTCGCGGGTAACGGGCACGAGGCGTGAAAGTGCATATAACGAGAGAACATTAAGCGTCTGCGCGCTCGTAATACGCGCGCGTATGTGTCGCTGTGTTTACGTGTATCTTTCGGCCTCTCTTTCTTGCGCGCTGGCGGGCACATCTTGCATGTTCAACGAGACTTTCAACAGACCTATCCTGGGCATCGTGTATAAGTACCGGGGCGTTCGTTTGCGTGTTGATGAGAGAGCGCGAGAGGGACAGAGAGAACGAGGAGAGCTTCAGAGAGAGAGAGAGAGAGAGTGAGCGAGCGCGCGCGCACACGACTGGATGGGTGAGTACACGCGTTTGCCCATCAGGGCGTAAGCGTCCATTCAGAGGGCGCGTTCAAAAAGGTGTCGCGCAGGGTCTTGATGCTGCACCCTGTGCACCCTTCTTAATTAGTAATTAACACTTTAACGCCATCTGCACTCAGACTTGCAGCGGCAAGCGCGCACGACGACGCTCGCGGTGACGGGTGTGCAACCGACGTCGTTGTCGACACTGTCGCCGTGGCGCGGGCGCTCTCTGGAAAATCAAGTAATTAAAATACAAGTTAACAAGTGATTACTTCATTCTGTTCCGTCACGGCCACTCAGCAAGTATGATATGCCGCGCCCGGTATTTCCAAGCGAGCTTAAGGGTCGCTGGCTGCGTCGACGGCGTTGTTGATTGCGACCGGCGAAGCGGTTGTTGGGCTCACCGAAGGGGGTGTGACTCGCGTAAGCGAGGAACTTTTTTTCTTTTTTTTTTTTTTTTTTTTCGTTGCCTTTCGTGAATCGACGACCGGGTAGAATCGGGGAGGGAGAGGCAAATTAGATAAATATTCTTAGCCTTACCGACGCGCACCCACATCTCAATTATGCCGTGTATCCATAATTGACGACTCTTACCTACCGCCACCGGGGCGCTACCGACTCTTTCAACATCTCGAGCGCTGCCAGTCGACGATATTTCGTCGACCAAATTAATTCTAACTCCTCCCTACCGACGATTCGCTGGAACGTTCGCGGGGCGGAAATTATCGCGAGAAGAGCAAATAAACGTCGGAGACAAAGTTACGCGTCGCTGTTGTCGAAGATACGCGTCCCGTCCCTTCTCTCTCTCTCTCTCTCTCTCTCTCTCGCACCCCAAAACAGGACACGCGCGTCCAGGTCTCACCACCACGTGCTTCCTCGCCCCGCTGCTAAGCTACCTTTTTTTTTCTTTTTTATTTTATTTTTTCCGACAAGCAAGTTTCCTAAGCTCGCTAGACAATCGGCCGGCGATCGCGCAGCAGATGTGCCCCCGACAATGAGCTCTTGGGCCCTCGCCCTTCATAAAGGAGAGGGAACTCGAGAAACGGTGGCACGAAAAGGCAGAAGGGCGAGAGGGGAGGGGGGGGAGGGGGGCTTAGCTCGAAACACGGAGGGGGGTTCTACGACACAGGGCATAGAGACGACGCTGAACCGAAGGTTCCGCGTGCCGCACGCGCCGATCTTACAATACGCACTTTTCGTGTGCCCCTTTTGCTTTTCGACTCCCCTTTCTCTCGTTCCCTCCCCATCTTCCCTCGCACTCTCTCTCTCTCTCTCTCTGTCTCTCTTTATCGCTCGCGCGCTCTCCTTGTTTTTTGCATCTGGCTCCCTTAGACCCGCTGCCCCTTCGGTCCCCCTCATTGATCCTCTCTTTTTCTCCTCCAACTCGTTTTCATTCTTTGAGCCTCGTCCGCTATTCGGGGAGCATCGAGCTGACGGGCGACAGATAGACGGATAATATCGTCGGTTAAGCGCGCGTCGTCGAACGCGAATCATACGTCGTGATGAGTTTATTATGCAAAGCGCGTTAGGTTAAAAAGAAAAAAAAAAAAGAGAAGAAGAGAAAGAGAGAGAATCGCGCGATAAAGCGATCGTCGCGTCACGAGTCAAAAATATTCGATTCCAGTCTGCCGTTAGACGAAAGAATCGCCTCCGACGGTCGACGATACCCGGGCGACGAGGGAACGAGGGGTAAATCGCCGAAAATATTCTCGCAACGATAGCTGAGCGCAAACTTCTTGGCGCGGCGTACTCGACACTGCCTCGAGGGGTGCAAGTAAGATGGAGAAAAAGGGAAAAACGAACCTGGTGGCTTCGGCGGGGCGCGCAGGGGTGCATGATCCGTCCAAGCGGAGAGGGGTGGTTTTCAAAGCTACGAGGAGTAAGAGAGAGTCGAGCTTCTGGGGTCGGTGGGCGCACAGGCCGAAGCGGGCGAGGACGAGGGGCGACGAGGGGAGAGAAAGGTTGAGCGGGAGGGGGTACAAGGGGGGAGGAGGACGACGAGGAGGAGGAGGAGGTGGAGGAGGAGAAGGGGGGGGGAGGGGCAGCTGCTTTGAGCGGTTTCACTCTTCAATGGTCCCGCGCTATCCCTTCTTCTGCTACCGTACTAAGCCCCCGTTCGCCTTCCACCACCCCCCCCCCCAACCCCCTCCAACCGCCCCGTCCTCACCCCCCCGTCATCGCGGCCTCTCATCCTCCTCCACCTTTACCTATCGGCCGCGATTCGCGTCCTCGTCACACGTCGGCATCGGCCAAGCATTTTTTTTTTTTTTTTTTATTCGATCGATTTTCCCCTGCCGCCCGATGCACCGCCCGTTGCACTATGCATGTGCACCCTCGCGTGCATAAGGCGCGAAAGCTGGACTAAATTATTTGGGTGTAAGGCATCGCAAAAAGACCGATCTCTAACGCGAATGCACTTTCAGCCCGATACATCGCGGATGGGGGGTGGGGAGGAGGGGGGAACGGACCACGATACGGTAGGCGGGGGGAATGTCAGACGCGAGTCAAACTGCGGGTCGCTTTGCTTTTATTACTCGTCGAACGGGGGAGCATCGCGCGGACGAGAGAATTTTTAATCGTTCGATTATCGGATTCCACTCGACCGCGTCTTTAAGCGTCTCGTTGATCGCGGGAAGTGATTTTACCGCGGCGAGGTATACGGACAGCGAAGGGACACCGAAATTCTCAACGCTAATCGATGTATCGTTACGATTTGTTAGTAGATTCGTTTTATTTATAAAACTCATTTCCTTGGCGATCTTAAGGTGCGATTCCTATGCATTCTTTAATTAATTTTTTTAATTTATTCACGCGCGTCAGTCGCGCATAGAGAAATTCGGATCGCGACGCGTCCCAAGACGCGTGCACGGTAATCGCACCGCTCACGCACGCCAATCGGATACCGAGGAAGAGCGGCTCATCGGTCAACGACTCGTCGTTCGGCCGAACGAGCTGGTAGGGTGCGGGGAACCGCGAGAATCATGAAAGAGACCGAACGAGCTCGGGGCACTCGTCGTCACCGACGATTTCCCTGGTATTCTAACCTTAAATTTTGCACATCTGTCCCCGAAGCTCCGATGCCTGCTGGGACGACAATGAGGCAGTTAAGTCCTCGGTGCATCGGCTGAGTACACACGGAGAGCGCGGGCAGCGGAGACTGCGAGCGAGAGACGAAAAAAGGAGGGGAAGGACGGACGAAGCGTCGACGCGGCGCACACGTCGGCGTAGGGGCAAGTACACCCACGGACCCTGGGTAACTCACGGAAAACACATACACGCAAATGAGCGTAGGAGAAGGGTTGCCTAGGTTAGGGACTCGGAAAACATCCTTTGTCGAATACCCTACCGGGACCGCTCAACCGCCCAGCAACTCGTTCAACCCGCTCAGAAAAAATCAATAATTCTTTGTCGTCAAGTTTACCTTCTGTCATGCCACGCTAAACCACATTACGAGCGGGACTCGGGGAGCTTGAAAGGGCGCGGAATCGAAAGACGGAATGGAGGAGAGACGTGCATCTAAGTCGCCCGTGCTTTGAGGGAGTAGAGACGCGATTACCTTTTTGTCGGTTAGCCGAGTTTTACGCTGCTTCTCCTAATACGCGCTCGTACTCTACGCAACGGTTGTTTTTTTTTTTTCATCCACCGATATCGCGTATCTCTCGCAACTCTTTCTCTCAGCGATGTAAATTTCTTCGTTAACTATGTACTACGTTTCGCGCGACGCGTGGCAAATGATTTCGATAATTCGGTCTTTGTCGCGCTTCTCTCGAACATTCCCGATTCGCTTTCCGACGAAACGACGATTTTCGTCCGGCAGTGTCAACATCATGCCTGGCGGATTCGGAGACGAAAATCGATCGAAAGTCCCGATTTGTCGTTGAGCAATTGGAATTGGTTAGCGGTGAAAACGAAGGGACGTATCGGGGAACCGTACCGAAGGGGGGGAGAGGGGTACGATTCTCGTGCGAACCCTCCCCCCGGAGAAAACCTTGAAAAACATTCGCCCTTCGTGTATCGGGGTGAAAAGCGGAGGATATCGTGAGATCGTCGCGTGATCCGATCTAAGGGAGGACCGTTACGCGTGCGATGAAAGATGGCGATGTTGTATAGGGGGAGAGGGAGAAAAAGTAAGAGCCCGATGGAATAAGAGAGCACGGGGAGAGAGGGAAGGGGAGAGCGTGCGAAGTGAACTGAGAAAAAGAGAAAGAGAGATACGAGAGACTCTTTAGGGGGAGGTAGGGAGGAGAGGGGGGGGGGAGAGAGACTCATGGCAGTAGGGCAGTAGGTTAGCTAGGGGCGATAGGCACCCTCCCAGCATCTCTAGTGCGTATAGTTGGTTGGGTAACGGTAAATAGGATTTACTAGACAACTGTCGACCGCCGGGGACGAGCAAAGGCTACGGTAAATATTCGGCAGGATTACGTTTATGGCACTTAAAACGGTACCCCGGGTGTACGCGGAGGCCAGGTAAAACGGGTGCACGACGCTTTTCGCGAACAAAAGAACGTCCGGCCAAATTTGGAGCATCGATTAACGCGATTCTCGAAGAGTCTTCTTTATCTCCGTTGTCGCGTGACAATTTGACACGTCGCGTGGACGAATTAACCGTTCGATGCGACGCGACGTGGGTAGTAATAATAAGAACGATGACGATTCCCTATTGGTAAAATTAAAAGTCTCACGTCGTTTTCCACGGTGCACTGAGACATTGTTGAAGAAATTAACGGGATAACTCGAGTGTTTTTCTCGCAACGCCGTCGTGGAAAACGTTTTCTCGATCTTTCTCTCGCGTCGCATCGCGTCACGTCCGACGTTACTATATTCCTTTAACGACGACGTATTCCGACGGCCTACTTGTCGCCCGTATGTCGTGTCGTAAGATAGCCGTGCTCCGCGTACTTCGTTTACCCGCATGCTTCGGAGTGTGCTCAAGAGTTGACTTGGCATATGGGCGATTTACATACGACGCCAATAAGAGTCCCGTTCGCCGGGCATTGCCCAGAGTTCACGGGCTCCCCGACGACGGTTGAAATGAATTCTCGCGACGGAAGGTCAAATTGAAAGTACGTTGGTCCCGATTAGCAATTGGCGTAAGTAAATTTTTCATCGTACCCGCTCTAAGCCGTAACGGAGAGAAATTAGAGTCGCGGCGGAATAACTTTTAACGAACGATTACGTAGGATGAAAGGGCCTCGCCAGTGGAGGAGGGGGGGAGGGGGACGATGGAAAGCAGCGCGAATCGAACGAGCAAGAGTGGCGCGTCGGATAAACGCGGAGAAAAATGATTTTTGGATTTCCTCGGAATTTATTGCGCTCTCCGGTGCACCCTTTCTCACGCCGAAAAGTACTCTCGATCGCCAGCCGACTGCCAGATAGAGGAACGAGAAAGTGCAGCCGGGGACCGACAATACCGAGGGAAGAGTAATATCCAGGGACGAATACTGTTTGATCTGGCTCGGAGCCACGGTGTAAAGGACAGATGCAATTTGCCTGATATCGTTTTACTGACAAAAATATCGAATGACGTGGCGCCGGGAACGGTGACACTGTCGACCCTTCCCCCCCCCCATCTTCGAGCTCAACGACGGATATTATCGGTTGGGCCAACCGTTGGTTTCTCTACAAATCAGTTTTTAACTAGCCCTTTCATTTAACTTCACATCCGCTCTCGTTACAAACGCCGTTCTATTCTGGCCGGGCGTCATCGAGTCATTCGCGTTCATTGATCCTCTACCGTTTCGCGATATTTCTATGTTTCATTGATTAGCTTTACCGATAAGTGTCTTGAATACGAAATTACCGATAGTTCGCGCCGTGTTTCGCAGCGACTTTTAAAGCTACTCGAGCGTAATCGCGGGTTTTTTTTCAAACGAATTTGCGTAATTCTCAATTACGCCGCGTCGATTAAACGACGTCGCTGAACGCAAAACACGACGGAATCCAATGGCATTTGGGGGACAACAAAAAAATCGAAGAACGGTGGAACGGTGTAACGACGTTTTCATCGAATATACATTATTTTCAAATTTCGAAGGTGAACCAAAAAAAAAAAGAAACAAAAACAGGAATACTTTCGCGTCGCAAATGTGACCCCCCCCCAGTAGCGCGACGCGAGTACGCATTGTTTCGTCGTCGGTGGTAAAAAAAATTGTAGAAAATTTCGAAGGGTCCGCGCAACGAAAATACCGACGCCGTTATTCGTCGAAGTATCACTTTCTCCGCTCGGAATGGCACGCTGAGCCTGACATGGCGACTAATGAGTTTTTTTGTGCCGCTGGACGCGGAGAGATGACCGATAGAAAATGGCGCGGATCGAAATGCATTTTGCCTGGCCTGTACCTAGGCGTCGGAGACCCGGATGAGATTTGAAAACGGACAGAGAGAAAGAGAATTTGTGCGCTCGTGTATGCGCGCGGACGGGGAAGAGAGACGAGAGGCGAGAGAGGGAGAGAGGAATGAAGAGAGCGACAGGTAGATGGGGAGAACGAGAGAAGAGAAGACAGAACGTTCGTGGAAGAGAGAACGGAAAGACGAGGGTGGCAAACAGCGATTCAGCGGGGGCAGGGGGCGGCAGGGAAGAGGGGACGCGCGGCGGACTGCGGGAGAGGGCGGGCGGCGAGGGTTGGGACGGGGGAGGTGGGATTTCGAACGAAATCAATTCAGAGTCGCTGTCCAGTCGAACGTTACCCCCCCGAGTGTCGGGGTAAATGTTGGCCGAAACGGTAATTTTACGCTCGGTTCACGCCGATTCCGAATCCCGGTACTTTGCCGCGGTACGTCACGAGAAGCATCGAACCGATTCTCGATGGAATTAGCGGGAATTTGAAAGGTACGTTTAACGTGCCATTTCTGCGAATGCTCACGGCATCGAATCAGTCGGGAATATTCTTCGATCGCGAGGTTAATTTGACTCGAACGATTGTTGCGGACCGTGAAGCGGTTTCTTCCGTTGTAGGTTAAAACTTTATCGAGGATACGAGGAAAACTATGTTTTGCACGTATTCGAGGGGCGTCGAGACGTTCGTTGAAAAAAAAAATGACAGAAATTTCCGTACGATCCTTTGGCGCGAACGAGCATCACCGCCTACGTAACGGGGGAACAGGAAGCTGAGGGGTCACGGGTATAAAATTAATTCGGTGTTTATCTCAGGAGTAAAAAAAGAAAAGAAAAGGGAAACTGAGGCGACCTGGAAAATCCGGTATAATAAATGGCACGGGGGGAGGGTACGTGTACTCGCGCGAGCTAAGAGGTTTTATCAAAAAATACTTAAGTGCCGTTTTAGGAGCGTCGAATAAATGATGCAACCGTGAGGATAGAGGTAGAAGAATGGACATGTAAAACCGAGCGAAAGAGGGTAGTCGGTAGCGAAGTGGGAGACTAATTCGAGGGCATAACGAAGTCGACGGTAATCCATGCACGGACAATTTCATTTCTGCCGTCGTGAACCCTCTTTCTATTCCACACCCCCTTTTTTTCCTCCGCCATCTCCTCCTCGTCCCTCCACCGGTCGGAGTCTGCGCGGTAACTTTTTTGATAAACTGTTTTCCGCGTTTTTCGCCGGTGGATGTAAATTAAATCCTCCATGGAGGGCGGCGGAGGCTTGCATCTCCCAGTTGCCCCCAGGATTCGACCGCCTCCCTCTTCCTCCACCTCCCACCTCCTCCTCCTCCTCCTCCCCGTCCTCCTCCTCCCGCTCTTCCTCCCTTTCCTCCCTTCCATCCACCCGCCCTGCGACTCTCAGCCCCCTGGTCCACCAGCCATCACGGCGGATACAAAGCCGATTAGGGCGGGACACCGGGTACATTATCATTTCACATTTTTCGAGCAGAGCCGAAGCCGAGAGAGAGAAAGAGAGAGCGAGAGAGAGAGAGAGTGAGTAGTCTCTCACCGACGTGTGCCTGGTATCTCACGCGTAACACGTCACTGCGAGCAGCGGCGTGCGTGTAAAGCGTGCGAGACCGTGTGAGTTGGCGTGTAGGTGCCGGCCACGCAATTGCGTACACGTCCACGCGGTGATCTTTCGAACGGGGATGAAAAACGGTGGTTACCGGCTGGCTGGCTGGCTGGCTGGCTCGCTCGCTCGCTGGCTGGCTGGATGACTCGCCGGGGGCCGTTGCCGAGGACTACACGCGAAAGAGGAAGAGGGAATGCGGGTGGCAGGTGGGAGACGTGGCATAATGGATTACCGCGTGCAGTTATAGGATTTATCTCCCGATGCTCCGGCTATTTCGTTTTTTTTTTCCATTTTTCATGATTTTCGAGCATCTCCATCCGGAATCTCTTGAAGCTCAAAAACGCCGTCCTACGAACGACAGCCTGCTCGGGGCTCGAGTCGAGGTAGGCGTATCCGATATCAGTCTCCTACCGAGACTGACCGCAAACCGATGCCACTTAACGCGACGAGCACGAGAATCGTTTAATATTCCACGAAAGACGATTCCCGCGGAATCGTTCGATTCGTATTTACAAATACTGGGTAATTTGAGAAGATACGATCGAAGCGATGGAATCAGAGAAATCGGACATTAAAGTTCCCGTCGAGGTTGAACGTAATAACTACTAGGCTCGTTTGAGGGAGTAAGAAGATATTCGTGTCAGCTAGTCCCTCTCCCTCCCACCCTCGCGTCCTCCGGTTATAAAAGAAACAAGAGAGATTACAAAGGAGAACGATCAATATTTGTTTCTCCAGAGATGCGGTCAATATGGCATTTTAATTCTGTACCGAACCACCGAGCCACTTCTTTTGTGCCAGCGAAGGCGATCGTCGAGCACGACAAAAAAAAAAAGAAAGAAAAGAGAAAAAGAGAAAAAAAAAGAAAAAAAAGCACGTTGAGACGCTGCATTCATCCGACGATGAATTTCTGGGTCTCCATGCTTGCACTTCCAGAGTAAGTAATGCATCGCAAGTAGCGCATCCGGAGTAAGCCGCCGAGAGGGAACTAGGCAGTGTGCCAAGTGTTTCCTTCGCGGATCGCCGAACTATTTCCGATATTTCTTAGGGGAACCTGAAATTGTACACCAGCCGACGAGATGTTTCGGAGTAATTTGCAACGAGAGGAATGCATTCGACAAACAATGGGAATACGAATAACGAGTCTCGGACTCCGTTCATACGAGAAGACAATAAAAGTCTTTAGAATGTCAGAAGCATTTTTCTCGAGATATTAAATATCCAGAAAATGGCGGGACTTGGGGAATTACGTAACGAGGGCAACGCGCGGCATTGTACTCCGCCCGGAGAGATTCAATCAATTGTTCGCGGTACTAGTCCGAGCGAGCGATGTCGATACACGCGACTTCGTCTGGATGCAAGGAACGACAAACAAAACTGCAACGCTTTCCCCCTCCCCCGCGACGATACTCGTCCTCCCCAATTTTACCCTTCGCGTTCCCAAGAAACGAGGAGGACCTCGGGAGTACGGCCGACCCGATCCGCCGCCACCTTCGTCCGTCCTTTCGGGGGTAGTTTTTTTTTTTTTTATCTTTGGCAAGGGTCAACGAACCGTTTCGCTGCGGCCAGCAGGGTGCACCGGAAAGGAGGCTCGCGCTCAGGGGGGGGAGGGGGTGGTGGTAGGAAAGAGAGAGAGAGAGAGTCTTTGGCAGGGAGTGTACCGTACTCATGCTGCAAGTAGCAGCTCATAGCGGCGGATTAGCCTTGCAGTGGCGATGCTTACATCCCCTATAAAGCCCCCCTGCCATCACCCTATGCTACCCCCTTCGCTCTCCTGCTCCTTTTCTCTCCCCGCGCGGCGCCTCACCCCCATCGAAACCCCGTCAGCCAACCCCCGCCTCCTTCGTTGTTCCTCCCGCGATAGCCCTGCGGCCACCGCATTGTCTGCCGCCCAGCCAATACCCGTCGTGTTTCTCGTACTTGTGTTCATTATCAAAAAATTCGAAAAGGAACGGCGGTGCTGCTGCTGCTGCTGCTGCTGCTACTGCCGCTATAGCCCTACTGCCTGCTGCAACGCCAGCAGGAACCCCTTATGTTACGGCACTGACATTTCGCGAGGGTAGTAAGCCCAGTTCGCTCCTCTCTTACTCGTCTGCCTGATCAGGATTCCTATTCTTTGGAATCGTTTCGCGGGACGAATTGCGCGCGAAGGTGTTGAGCAAGGTACTCCCCTTCGCGGATTCCCCCGACGACGTCGGGTAACACAGCTTTCGATAGTTAATCAAGTTACGCGGCGAACGACGACCCCGTTTGAAAATACTTTAGAATATCCTAAACAGTCATACTGGTGTCCTTTTATCTCCCTTCGGATTTGTTCCTCGAGCGAGCGTGCGGTGGATGGAGAAAAAAAAACCGTGGCCGCTTTGCGTGTACGCTACTTCGCATTAAAAGATAATTCTGGAGTCTTATACTTGGTAACAAAAGGGTAATCCCGGCGGAAGTCGGGTCATGGAAAGAGAAAGAGAGAGAGAGGAGGGTCGGCAGTGCGTGAAAACCGGGAAGAAAACCGAATAAGAAGGGAAATAACGTTAACCGGAAGTTTACGGCGCTTCGAGTAACTCGTTGGTAGTCTGACTTCCGGCGAGGAGAGAGAGGGAAGGAGAGAGAGGGAAAAAAGAAAAGGGAAGAGAGGCTACCGAGTTGGGATCCGAGTGGAGGAGTCCCGGTTGGCGAAAGAGAGAGAGAGGAAGAATCCAACCAAGACAGAGATTTCGCTGGCGGGTGGTTGTGAACGGAGTGTAGAAGCGAAGGAGGGTGTAAGAGGAGATGGAGGAGGTAGCTAACGGACGAGGACGGCGAGAGGGTTGAAGGAGGTCGTGGTGTGGGCGGACTGAGCGCGCGGGCGCGCGAGAAGGAGAAAGAGAACGTGAAAGAAAGAAGGAGAGGGAGAAAAGAGGGACAGGAGGTGGCAGCGGTACCTAGGCAGTCGAGGCACACGGGTGAGAGAGAGCCAAGCGCCACTAATTAGTGCCAAGAACGTAATTAAGTAATTTTTAATTAAGTGACTGCCGTTTACGCGCACAACCACCACGTACGGGGTAAGCTGACTCGATGCAGGGTGCTTCATCCGCCTGCACCGTGATAAGCCGGATTACCCTTCTTCCGAAAAATTCGTTTTCTCGCTAACTCGCTCGTCTCCCGTCGCCCCGGATCTCATTTAATCTTCGGCGGGCAGGCATTATTCTTATCGATACCGACGAACCCCGGTCGAATGCCCGTCGCTCCTATCGAACGTGGAGTTCGAGATTGTAACTGCATACCGCGATGCAAAATTACGAATATCGAAGCGAGATAAATCCTTCGCGAATTTCTAGATCGTAACGCAGGCGCGTCTCGATAAAACATTACCGGTTCGTGCCGATAACGTCCAACGTGCAACATTGTTCAATGATACGCTGGATAAAGAACGGACTGAAAAGCGCTTCCGGTACTTAAACGTCGTTCCGCGAAGTCATTCGGTATCGCGCAGATCACACGGATGCACGAAAAATGCGAAAGGAGGGTGGACGAGAATTACGTCGCACAACCATCGAAGATTGTCCTCGTTAATGGTTCTCGTTTATGCACCACCGTCAGAGTTTATCGAGCCAGGGGGATTCCGCGGCAGAAATGAGGCACCCTGATCGACTCGGAAAGGAAGTAAAAGTCTGCTGCTAGGGTAGGTCGGTATTGTAGGTACCTACCCACGGAAGACCATACCGTCAGCAACGGCGGTGGGTGGTAGTGGTAGTAGTAGTAGTAGTAGTATTAGTAGAAGCAGCGGCAGCGGCAGCAGCAGCAGCAGCAGTAGCAGCAAGTAGCGGTGCCCAAAGAGTTGCCACTCCATTGTGCCGTGCACTGAGTTTTTAATTAAGGAGCTGGCGCGAATTCCTCGAGATCTCGCTTAGGTAACCTATACGCGTGTACGCGAACTTCCATCGTCGTGCGCCCGCGTCCTTACGCGCGCTCACGCGAAACTCACACGGCTGAAGGTGCGCGCGTACGCACGACACTCGTATACGTGTGTGTATATATACGTATATACAGGAGATACATAAGAGATGTATCTCTCTCCTCCTTTGTGAGCCTCAAGGGGCCTCGCGGCAGCCGAAGAGATCACCGGTTTCTTCTTCTTTTCCATTCCTTCTTTCCCTCCGAGGAGCAGGTATAGCCGTTAGCAAGGCCGCGCGCGCGGTCCGAAAGTCAAAGACCAAAGTTTCCTTCTTTTCATTAGAGGGTCCTGGCTGCGAAACTGCCGCGATACATCCTGCCGTCTACCCCGTTCTTTTGCACCCCCTCCTCCCCCTCGCCCCACCGCCCCGTCCCTCCTCCCACCCTTATATACCGAATCTCCCCCCTCCCCCCAGTCCCAACGTCGTCGTCCTCCTCGTCTGTCCCTGGTTCGCCTCCTCCTTCGATTCCCTCTCTTTCCATCCTTAATTTGCGCCTCTCCCTTCTTACGGTCTTTCCACGTTCGATGTACTACCTCCTGGCCCTGCAATCTCCCACCGGCTTTTGTCTCAAAGAACTCGTACTTGCTCATTTCCACCAGGATCCCTTCTTTCTTTCTTTCTTTCGAGGACCGCGCCCGTCAGCGGGAGAGGGAGAGAGAGAGAAGAGGATCGAAGGAGGACTTCTCTCAGACACGAATCGGGGATCTACGACAAAGTGCACGCCTATCCGGACGGTACCTGCGCGAACGTCGAACGATACCGAGAAACTTTTCGTCCCCGTCGAGTGGAACGAACAACGTCGTCCCTCCTCGAACGTCAGTACGCCCTCGCCTCGCGAACTTCGATTGTCCGATTCGAGCGAAAGCGGGACATGGCAGACGGTTGGATTGCATCGGGGAATCCGGATAAATGCTACAACTCATTTATTACGCGGCGCGAGACGCGGAATAGCGGCGTTGGCAGAGAGATTTGCGAGCAATTAAAATTCAACTCGGCTGAAATTAATCCGTAGACGCGTGTCTATGCATCCTTGAAAAAACGTAACCAACGAGGGGGTGTAGAGGGATCCGTAAAAAGGACAATACTTGTTGCGAGAAATTGTCAGAAATTGCAAGAAGAATGGCGCGCGAGCGGAGAAAGAGCGAGCGAACGAGAGAAAGAGAGAAAAGGAGGGAAGTAGAAAAGATTACGAGAGCATACTAATTACAAGGCTTGCGCTCACGTTCTTCCGGCCTTACCCCGGAAGCTCACATACTCTCCGTCAGAGAACGGTCCGCTACCTACGAACGTAAGCGCGCGGGCGCGCGCTCTCGCGTCTCCTGCAACGTACACGCGCGCGGATACGTGCGCGTATACGTGCGTTGAGCGCACGTAAGCGAGCTCGAGACGTCGTTCGTATATGGGGGCTGACTGGTTACGCTCATACCCCCGTGTGTCTACCTCAAGGCTCGAATTTTCTCCGCGTCCCTCCCCCCCCCGTCCCTCTTTCTCCTCCTCCCTCCCTCCCTCGGTCGTAGGCAGCTTATTCCTCACAATAAGAGAAAACCGGGGCTCGGTTGTCCTCGCTCGCATGCTCCCGCATATTGGTACACGTTCTCTCTCTTTCCCCCCCTCTCTCTCTCTCTCTCGTACACACGGGCCGCCTCACGTAGGAGCACGCGTGACGCCCGTGTCTAGCCTTTTCGCTAAATGGCCCTCGCCTGCTCGCTGCTTACCACCCGGCCGCCCACGCACGCCTTCCTCTACCACCCCCGCGTTGGTACTGCGTACTCCTCCGCACCCCCAAAACACCCCCTTACCAGAGACTCCTCTCTCTCTCTCTCTCACTCTCTCTCGCTCGCTCTTTCCTGTCCTCTCTACCCCAAGCATGCACAATCTTGTGGGATTAAAACACAAGCCGCTACCGCCACCACCACCACCACCATCGCCGTCGTCGACGAGAAAAAACACATTCGGTCCCGTGTGTGGAGATTGCTTGCCGTCTCCCCTCCCTCCCACCTCTCCCTCGGCCCGTTTGCAGTCAAGATTTTGGGTAAACCGACTACCTTCGCGGTTTTAATTGGACGCCGTCTTTTATAATGGTTCGACTTTACGGAGATCTAGCAGCCGCCACCGTCGACGACGGCTACGACGACAACGGGCTAGGCATGTTTATTAAGGTACGTTTAACCGACGAGGATTAATTCAGTGAAATTTTGTCGTTTTTCTTTTCTTACGCGTACTTCCATAAATTACATTTCCGACGCGGTGTGCTTCAAGAATTTATTTAATTTAATTGGTCTTGAATTTCTAGTTAACGGAACGTTGGGTATGAAATTTTAATGAACGCGACACCGAATTGTACCTAGAGGATTAATATGTACGCGTCGCACTCTTACGTCGTAAGACGCGAATTATTTGCGATAATTTATCCCACCGATCGATGCTCCTAATTAACTATAGACGTTTCGCGATTACGAAAGAAGTTATTTTCAACGACCGAAGGACGCGTCGCGTACGAGGAAAAAAGAAAAAAAAAAGTACTCGTCCACGACGTTAACGAGCAAGACCGTACTCGTCCAAGAACGCGCGCAGAGACAGGAGGTACGAAGAAAAGTGAATGCCTAACGATCGGTCACGTGGCTGACCGGGTGGCAGATAAGGGGTTGGAAAAGGAAATTTGCGTTTAGAAAATTACCGCGTCATTACCTTAACCGTACCCGGTAGGAGCGAGCGTGCCTCCTGGGGGGACCGAGCAACGCGCAACGGTTATGTCCACTGCGAAACGATCGTCGGTTGATAAGAACGAGGCGAGAGAAGAAATTAGAAAGAGAGACGCGAAGAGGCCAACCCTCGTTGGAGAATTATCGAGGATTTCGAGACGATAAGCAACCCCTCGAAAGCGTGACTGGGTAAATTCATCGTCGACTTCATTATTCGACTACTCGAGAGCTTTCGATTCTTCATTTATATCCTATACCTCCTCTTATTATTACTTTGCTCGCGTTCCAGAGACTTTCGCGGCTAAGCCATTAACTTGTGCTCATCGAGCAACGCTTTCGGGACTTTTTGTTCGATACGCTGTAACCCGGCAACTCAGTTCTTTGCCTCGCGCTTAACCTCGGGGTGAGAATTTTCACGCTTCGCCCTTTTACGAAATCGCGCGACAGCTGTCGGACGAATAGATTCCGCGTCGGAATACTTCTTTCGCCGTGTAACTCCCCCCCCCCCTGTATCCACCGAGAAACGACGATCTAGGACGGCACCGCTCAACGCGAATTAAGCGAAAGAAATTATTTCGAAATCCCAGCCGGAGTTTCATTCGCCAACGTCTAATCGGCTTTCGTGCCACGGTAGGCCCCGTCGCCTATCTAGTTCTGTGTCGTGTGTATCCGTTGTCCATTATACGACATAAAATTTCTTTCCATACGAAAGATAGTATCTGCCACCTCAGTCGCGTGTCCTACCGTGGGATCTGATAACGAACTAACCCGAGCCCGCGCTCATCTCTCTCCCCCTCTAGCCCCTCACTCCCCCGTCTCCTCTCTCTCTCTCTCTTCCTCTCTTTGTCCCTTTCCTTGTCTCTTTTTCTCGTTCTCCTTCTCCGGTCCCTCTCTCTCCCCCTCCCCCGCCGCCCTCTCGCACCAACAGCTCGGACGAAGGTGGAGATACACGGAGATAGAGAGACACACGTATACGGACAAATTCAAACGCGTAACCGGCACACGCGCGTCGCAACCCCGTCGTCGACAACCCCAATCATCCCCCCCGGCGAGCTTCATCGAACGAAGGCTGTCAATATCGCCGGTATAAGCAGGTCCGATGATGTGCTGCTCTACGTCAACGAGTCTCCGTAAGATATCGGACGTGCTTTCGATTCGACGGACGCGTGAGAAAATAGGGTGCGAAGGATCGCTTTGTGAACGGCTCGTCCCTCTCTTTCTTTCACCCCCGGTCTCCTTTTCCTTTCTCGCTCTCTCTCTCTCTCTCTCTATTTTTTTTCCGTCGCTCGCACCGCTCTCTTTTCCGTTCCGTTCCGTTCGTCTTCTCGCCGCGGGACTGATTTTCTCACACCGACGCGCGGCGTACCGTCGTGACAGGAAATCTCGCAGAATCGACGTCGCGGTAGCGCGCGTCGCGTACGTACGTACGTATTCGCGATAAAAATCGAGTCGATGCTCGATACGACATAAATGTCAATTTCCTGCCGCCTTACGTTTTCTTATCTAATATCTTCTGGGTCGCCGAATTAGTCGAAAAATGGTTTGACAGTTCGGATTGATCGATCGGCGAGATTGTACTCGCGTTTTTGATCGACTGCTCGGATATGTTTTATGCCTCGAACTAGTCGACAATACGGAAAACTAGGAAGGCGTTGGTAACAGTAGTGGTGGTAGTGGTGGTGGTGGCAGCGGACTCGCCGAGTTCTCGTGACAAAAGTACAACGTCGGTCTGGGGGTGGATAAAGGGTGAAGGGTCGCCCGGTACACGTAGAAGCGTAGAATAATGTAGCGAGGCATTTCCGCATAGGAAGCCGTGCATTAGGCTATCAGATCGAGCACGCTCGACAACGACTGCTGGAGAACCAGGAGGAAAAAGTCCGGGTAAACCCTTACGTGATTAGTCGTCAAAGGAGAGGGTTCGTAGGGTGGAAGTATACCTAATGAGCCGCGAGATTGGCACCTTCGTATCGTCCTTTAATCGCCATTTTACGGGAAAACTTGTACGAAACTAATATGCAAGGATTATCAAGAGGAAAGTTGAAACTTTTCCCTTACGCGATACCGTCAGGGGTGGACATCGGGGGGAAAAAAAAAAAAAAAGTTTTAATTATTTATGGACGCCACTGGCACACAACGCCGGCAGGGGAATCATCGAGATTTTTAATTGCCGCAGATTGAAGGAAAATTCTTTCTTTTTTTTTCCGAGTCGGGGATTAATCTCTCGCGAGCGGCAATAATTATCTTTCAGCGATAATTCATTCATCGGCACGTTAATTCGATCGTACCTCGGACTTAATTGTACCGTAATATTTGATCGCGTTTCCTCTGTTACGTTGGATTCAAACGAAAGACAGAGGATTTAAAAGGTTCCCGTAAACGGGAAAACGATTCTCGTCGCGAGACGATGACCGGCTCGTTACAGAACTCGAAGCTGCGATTAAATTCGTATGGATGTATTTGAGAAGTCTATTTTCGCGTTAATGGAGAGCTTCGTTGCATCGATCAGAGGAAATCTGTCCAACGACGGGGAATGAAATTTCGGAAATGAAATATCAAAAAAAGAAAGGAAACGAATTTTATTTTCAGTTTTGGCCGCCGCCGCCGCTAAAAGAGATTCGAATAATGACCCGTCCTCGTGTTTCGTGGATCTTGCCTCGCATCGTCATCGCGGTCGCGGGGTTGCTGCCAGGGAAGAAGGAAAAAGCAGGGCCGGCGGGAGGGGGGGGGGGGGGGAAGGGCAAAGAAGGAGGACCGAAGACCCCTCCGGCGAACACGACAAAATGTACCGAAATACATTCAGCCGGTAATTAGCTTTGTGCTTACCGCGGAAGCCGGCTCTGATGCAATTTTTGCTGGACGTTTGAAACTTTTGCAAACACACTCCGTACTCGTTCTCTCTTATCAACCACTCTAACCGATTCTCTTTCTCGCTGGCTATGATGAAAATGTTTCGAGAGAACGAAACAGGGGCAGGGAGGGGGGAGGGGGATGAGATAGAGGGGCGGAGCACGAGTAACGGCACGAGGGACAAGTTCTCGCAACTGATTCGCGTACCCTTTGGATCGTGGTACCCGACGGATTTGTAGTTAATATACACGTCCGTCATATATGTACACATTCGTAATATTTTTTACGCTTCGCATTTTGTTCTTCGCCCGTTGCTTTCTAATTTCACGGCACGATTTTTATATGAAACTCACCGCGCATACATTCACGAGTGGCGTCGTTCCTGTTACGATCGCGATATTTCAATGGCGAGATTTTAATTGTATAATATTTCGTCGCTCCGCTCGGACGATTAAAATATGTCGTGTTCTCAGATGGAAAGGGCACGAAGGACGACTATAATTCGCACGGGAACCTCGATAAACGGACAAACATTTTTCAACGTTCTCAACGATATTTTTACTCGAATCTTAGCGAAAATTCCTAACTTTAGAAACGAGCGAAAGCTCGCGTATCTTGACTGGCGACGCGATTCCCCAGATTGGCGGGAAATATAAATTTAACGTTAATCGAGAATTCTGCGCGAATCGCGTAAGAATCGGTGGTAAAGGTAAGTAGATACGAAGCCAGCGAAAACTTGTGATTTCCACGCGGATGGGCGTCTCTCGCGATAAGAAAACGTTAATAATGTACCGTCGAGGCCACGTGCGAACCTTCGACCGCCTTATATCTCGGATCTGTACTGTACTCAGCCTAATTATAATCAGGCTAATGCCTGCTGGCCGGTATGTGTCGGTACCCACGACCTCCTACGCTCTATACCTGCCGCAATGTAGGTACTACGTTACTTATCCCCAGCTGCTACCGGAGAGAGGGTAATTAAGATTCGGACACACCCATCGTGACTCTCGTCTCTTGGGCTCTGACCGCTTCTGCGAAGGGAGTGGTCGATCCCTTGAAAACCTCGTTCTCGTTTGCATACGCGGAACACGAGCGTTGATCGGAAACGTCTTCCACGATTTTGTTCCTTCGATTCGACAACGAGCGAACGAGAAAATTTAGGGGGGATCCCGTTTGGGAGTGGTCGCTCTCGTCGTAAACATAACCCAGGATTACCCGATAATGGTTCGCGGAAACGATCACTGGGATTCATCGATTCGGAGATCTCCGAATTTGCTACGAGGCGATCTCCGTTGTCGCGGGATTGCTCATTGCTGAATTTCACGGGTTAACTGGCTAGTTCATGTATGATCGCGATTCGCGATTCGCGATTCGAGGAATGTTACGCAAATCGCGGATAAAGTATTTCGGTAAAAATTACAGTGTTACATATAAATAATGTACGTGCATCATTGAAGCGAACGAGGCGCTGTTATCGTTCGGGTTTGATTGGCAGTTGATCGATAACGATTTTTCGCGATTCCTATCTCGTAGACGTAGTTAATAAACCCTCGTGAAAATTTCGAGAACAGCCCCTCGTACACTTTCCGCGGCCAACGATCAATTTGTCGATAACGTTTCACTTACCGGAAGTTGGAGAACCACTTGACCAGCTGCGCTGTGTTGTTCTTATTGAACTTGATGTCAGGGAAGTACATCTTTAGGACGGCCGAGGATGGGTACCTGACCCAGAAGAACATCAGCTTCGCCTTCCTCAGATGCATCGGCGTCAGCGTCGACGAGTTCACCGTGGTTAAGGAAATACTTGTTTGACAATTTTTTGTTTACATTTATTTTGTTTGTCGCGCCAACGTAATTAGGGGAAAACGTCGCGCGCATCGTCGCGATCCGTGGAAGAGCGCGTCAAAGACATTCCGTAGGACGAAAATCTGCATCTGTATACGCGAGTATCTCAAACTTAATCGTGTTTCCTTCGTATCAAATTGGATTAGAAATCGTACAAGCTGTGGATGTCGCGAGGGTAGGCGGTAGTAGGGGTGTCTAACGTTCTCGCCGAGGTTGACCCACGATTGGCCGTATCCTCAGCGGAAGCCTTACCGACTTCTTATCGGTAATAGGATCTCCTCATGCGGTTTCATCGCATTCTTATTCGGTTAATCCGCGTGTTCGATTTCCCCCGAATCGTCCGAACCTTCTCGAACCGGCTCCCGAATCGTCGTGTCGTCTCTCTAAGAAATTTTCACCCCGACGCGTACGAAAGTGCGTTCTCGCTTATCGCGTCGACGCGCCCGACAAGTGTCGACGACGTTCTTGCCATTCTACTCGATACGCGAATTCATTCGTCGATTTTCACCGTAACCCCCCGTTTGCAGTTGAAACGCCTATCGTTTACAATCGTTACAAACACTCGTCCCGATAGGTGTTACTGTCGTCGCGCTCACTCTAGCCCCCGCGCGAAAGCGAATTTGCCGTTCACGAGCGAACGAATCGTCGAGTGCGGCAGTCGTTCGCATCAAACGTTGGCGCGGCGCGCGTCGCATTTTGCTCTCGCGGTAACGTCGATGAGCGATAACGAGATGCCAGACTGTAATAAGGGTTATTTTCCCAGCAGCCACCCCTAGATTATTAACTTAGTCCTTCCACGTACCCTCTTACCGCACGGCTCGCACACCTACGGCTCTCGCGTCTCCCCACGCGTCGCGCTGCGTAATCGACATACCTACCGCCCATCGGTTCGATAAACAAACGTTTACGCTATTTCGAGAATTCTCGCAATTTGCGATAATCGAACGGCGATCGATGGTGGCGGACACGCTGTGTACCGGGTCTCGATTGAACAAAATATCTCGTCGCGCTCAATCGTTTCCGTTCGAGCGTCCGTGCAAAACTCTGGTCGTTCCTCTCTTTCGCGGCGCGCATCGAAGCAACGTAACCGGATTATTTAAATTTACTCCGACGTCGCTGCACGCTCCTCCTCTGCGACGCAACCACGGGAAGGAGAGTCGAAGAGCGTGAAAAACCATATTTGGATACGTCGAAGGCCAATACGAGGAGTGACCGACGAGGGTGAATCTAGAAGAGTGCTGAACGGCAGGTTGCGCCACGGCGATGCACGATGCGCTCGACCTACCCCAAGAGGAGGGAGTGAAAAAATGCGCCATTGATTTTACATCAAAGGACGGCTAAAAAGGCGGCAAAGAACGCCGCGCTGCCGATCGAACGACCCGGACCAACACAGGCCGATGCAGTTCCAATGTTGCATCGTTCGACGCGCTCACACGCCCCCGCGCGACATACGTCTTTTTTTCTAGTTGCAAGCCCGATATCTGTAAGCACTCCCTCTCTCTCCCTCCCTCCCGCTTGCTTCCTCACCCGTGCGCTCTTTCGGTAACCGAGAAAGCCGCGATAGCCGGGTCGTACGCGATAATCGAGCTGCTGAACTTTTCGCGCTCGTTGATCACTTTCAGACGATCGTAAGGATGCGTCTTACTTACGGTGCATGCTATTTTTACGTACGTAAAGTGTATTACGGGGTCACCGAATGGATCCCTCGCGTCGACGAGAGTGGCGTTAAGCGCGCCGGTATTTTCGGATAAGGAGCTCGTTGAAATCTCTCATCCGAGCGTATGTATCGAACGATTAGAAATTGCTATTGTCAAGTTACGTGAACGGATTTTTATTTTTCATGAATCTCGAGATACGTCCATCGAAAATGCGTGACAACGAGAAGTGAACGCTTATCGCGAGAAGCTTTCGCAGTTTTCTTTAACCTCATCTCGCGGCTAAGACAATCGAGAAGCAAAGCGGCGTTACGACGGGAGGTTTAACGGAGAATCCGATACGGGCGATCGGGTATAAGGAATTCTCGGCTGAGAGAAGTTGACTCCGTAAGAACGGAGTTCTGCGGATTCCCATACGCTTAGAAGCTGTAGAAGTGGCTTATCTACGATAAGTCGAGGAGACGCTTCTGATGGGAAGTTCGCGAAGTGCCTCCTTCTCGTTTCCGCGGTTGAATTCCGAAATTGCGGGACAGATTATTGGCTTGGGAAGTTGGGTGAGACTCGAGGCCGAGGGTGGACCGAGTAGGCAAAGAACTTTCGGCCTCGCGCGTTGTTGCCGGACAAACTCTACTCCTAGGTGCAGCCAACATTAGCCTAACTCCGTGGCAAACTAATCTAACATTCGTCCGGGCTTCTCCCCTGCCGTCTCCGACCCCGACCATCGTTCTCCTTCCCGGCGAGCTGACTTTTTCTCTTCGCCGCAAAAAAAAAAGAAAGACAGAAAAAAAACCAGAAAGAAAAAAAAAATCCTTGCCGTTGTTCTTCAAAGTTTTTCAGCTTCGCGTTCCCTTCTACCACGAAAAACATTCCTAAGCATCTCGTCATCAACTCTTTCGCCGGTAATTCCTTTTCAACGCTCGTTTTTCACTCGTCCCTTTTTCCCCGGTTCTTTGTACATACGCGCGCGCTCTTCCCGATTTAATGCAGACCGTAGTAATCTACTTGGAGAGACGCCCGCGGGAAGCGTAACCCGCGCTCGCTCGCCGATGAAAAACGGGACTGGCGCGTCCCGATCGCGCGCGAGCGATCGACGATAAAATGCGCGACGTAATCGAATCGATAGGGGGCGGATAAAAACGATAAGGCGCGCTGCCGAACAAACGTACGACCATTGTTACACGACCGAGCGACTTTTACCGAAGCGTCGTTCTGGATGTTCTCCAATTCTCGTCGGACAAACTTTCTTTTTTTTTTTTTTCTCTCTCGAAGTAGCATTAGAAAAGGATATTGTAGGCTGAATCCCGTCGTAGTTGATGTCGGCGGAATTACAGTCACTGGCCCGGTCGTTGCTCTCCATCCTGAGATGTCCAAATTCTGGACTACCGTGCTGGGCAGCCGCCAATAAGGCGGGATGCAGCATGGCCGGTGGATGGGGCAACGGCGGTGAATCCCTGAGTTCTACACCTCCGCCGGGAGGACTCGCGGGTAGGTGATGCGGCCCCGGTGGTGGCACTTGACCCGGATGACCGGCGTGATGGTTGAAGAACGGCGAGTACGGCGAGAACACTTGACTCTCGTGGAGACTCGGGTTTGGTATCGCTACGCTCGTTGGCAGGGACACTGGCAGCATCGGTGGCGGCGCGTGATACGGTCTCGGCGGTGGCGGTGGCGGCGGACTTTCGCTGCCCCCTTGCGAGCCGGTACCCTCTTGCGCCAGGATTCTTGATACCGTCCTAGGCGTGATTCTCGTATCCGTCACCTGCAACGAAAACAACTAATTCATATTTTGATTTGTGATTATACAGTTTTCTATAGAGGTGTAATGGTAAATTAAACGGTAAAGACGGAGAGAGAGAGAGGGAGAGAGAGAGCGATAAAGAGGGAAACGACGATTGATACGAATCGCAATATGAATTTAATCAAAAATTTAACGTAGTTACTTGTTATCGGGAAATTGTATTTACGAGTGAGAATCTCGTTAGTAAGGTTTTCTGACTTTGCAATTGTGGGATATTTTACTAGTGAACGGCCGGAATGAAAGTATGCGCGCACGTTTTATTAAATACAGAACGGAACACTATTTTATTACGAAAAAGCTCAGGAAAAAGCAACAGTACGGACGCGCTTCTTCTTCGTTATCAAATTATTCTCTCGTCTCCTTATTTTTGCGCTTTTTGTTACTCTCTGTCTCTCATGCACTGCGCACTCGCTGTGCGCTCGCCCAAACCCGATACGGACCAACTACCTTAAAATATTGTATCCTACGCGTAATTTTTCACGTAAAAAAAATCTCACCTTATGGCGTTTCTTCTTCGGCGTCATGACGAGCGAGAGGGCCTCGTTTTGTTCCGAGTCCCTGTTTTCTCTCTCGTCCCCTCTCATGTCGCGACAGTACTGGTCGCGTTGCTGCTGTTCCCGCTGCTGGTGCTCACGTTGCTGGTGATGTTGTTGTTGGTGTTGCTGCGCCTGCATCGATGCCATTCCGTAAATTCCACCGCTCGGAGGTTTCGGGGTTTGAAACATTCCGCCGCCCGGCCTCACGTGCGGGGGCAGCTGATTCATCTGATTAAGATTGTTTTCCGTGGGGCCAGAATGAGGACCATGGGGCCCACCACCCATGGGCCCGATTTGAGGGAAACCCGTAGACAGTGGAGGAGGGGGCCCGCCATTGAGGGCCCCCCGTGGCCCGTTTGGGCCACCGGGTGGTTGTGGCGCTCCCCTATCAACTACTTTTGTCCTAGGTGATTTTCTTTCGAGCATTTGGTTCGCCAAGAGAATCTCCTTATTTATATTCTCGGAGACACTTTGCGCCGCCTCGCTCTGTTTACTAAAAAACCTTTTCTGTTGCACAAACCTCGTCACTACAGTGTCAACCACATTCGAGAACGACGAAGTTATTTCCGTTTTTAATATCTCGGCAAGGCTCTCGAGATCCGCCAGACTGATGTGGGGACCCGAGGAGACTGCCGAAGGTGCGACACCTCGAAAAACATTTAACCTCTCTTGGATGTCTTTATGTTGATGAGGCGTGCTCGCCGGTTGCATTTGCGGTGTCTGCGGCGTGGACGGGCCGGTATTGCTCTGACTTTGTTGCTGCGGTTGGCTTGGTGGGGGTGGCGGTGAACTCTGTCGTTGATGTTGCTGCTGCTGCTGCTGCTGTTGTTGTTGCTGCTGCTGCTGCTGTTGCTGTTGCTGCTGCTGCTGCTGTTGTTGCTGCTGTTGCCGGACAGCGGCCTCCTGATGCTGTTTCAGTCTCTCGAGATTAGCGTGTTGCTGCTCGAAGTACAGTTTGTGCCCCATGTGATACATAGCGGCAACCGCTGCGTGTGGGTGATCGGGTGGGAGGGCCGGGAGGCCGTTGTATTGGGGCGGATGAGGTCGAGGTGGTCTCGGTGGCGGTTGAGGTTGATGCTGAGGACTCGCGGGAGCATCGGCGCTCTCACTCGCCTCCATGTGTATCTTGCTCGACAGCTCATTATACTCTTGCTGCATCACCGCCAATTGCTGTTGCATGCGCTTCAACTGAATCTCCAGGTTATCCTTTTCCACGAGTTTCTGCTTGATCCCCGCTGGATCCTGCTCCTCCTCGGTCACCTCGTCGTTGTCGAGCATGGTGTCGTTGACACCGTGCTGGAGAACGTGATGCACGGTCTGTTGCTGCGGATGATAGAGCTTACGTTTCTTACATCCGTTCACCGTGTTCGGCTGTAAAGCCGGACTGCTGCGCATCGTGCTAACGATATTCTCGACGCGAGCTCGCTTAATTTCCGTCGTCGGCGAACTGGTCTCAGTCTTTGGTACGATCGGACAGGGCGAATGAATCGGACTGTGCTTGATGTTCAGGGAGTCCTGAATTTCCTCCTTGACGGAAACGGATCCTGACCTCGGTTGCGTGGGGCTGGGAGGTAAGCTCTGTTCGCAATCGGATCCATCGAGATTGGTCCCAGCGTCCATACCGGCTTCGGCGAATGCCTCTTCCATAGCACGTGCCGCTGCCGCAGCGTCTTCGGCGCTATCCTCAGCATCGCTCGGCATCACGGTATCACGATCACTGTGATTAACGTTATTCACGATGTTATTTCCATCACCACTCTCCTCTCCGCCACTCTGCACTGTTCCACTGCGCGCACTATCACTGTTCTGTTGTTGATGCTGCTGAGGACTCTGTTGGTGTTGTTGCTGAGATTTAAGTAGATCCGCGGTGGTATTGTTATTGTTATTACTGTGTATACTATTATTGTTGTTGGGTTGCTCCTGTACCGCGAGCGCGGAGAGTTTGTGCCCCTGCAGTATGTCGCGTAGCATGTGCTGCGTGAGTTCGGCGGTGGCGGGATCGTCACAATTAACTACGGCACCCGGTTGCAAATTCGCGACTGGGTCCATGCCCGCACCGGTCATACCGTGACCGCCCTCGGGTGGTGAGCCACCGGCGTCACTGGCCTGTTTGACCTGTCGTCCGATTAGCTCGTTCAACATCTTGGCGGGGCCGAAGCCCGGTGCCCCGAAGAAGCTAAAACCCGCGTGGGCGGAATGCTGCTGTGCGGTGGGACCCGTCGTAGCTGTACCCAAGTGACCTTGACTGCCAGCCGCTCCAACCTGTTGTTGCTGGAGCTGCTGCTGCTGCTGTTGTTGTTGTTGTTGTTGTTGCGATTGCGACTGATGATGCTGCGATTGCGGCGGTTGTGGCTGCTGTTGATGCGTTGGCCCGCTACCGCTGAAGATCGAACCGTACAGACCACCGCCGAGGAAGGATGGCCGGGAGCTGAAGTTCGGTATACTCGAGTAGCTGTTGCGCGGCTCGCCGGCGTCCACGCGCTGTCTGGTGCGCTTCTGCTTCTTCAGGAGTTGCTGTTGCTTGCTTTCCGTGGTTGCTCCGTAGAGGGCGAAACACTCGGTCTCCTCCTCCGATGACATCATCGGCCGTCTGGTTGGTCGGCCCCCCGAAGGCCTCCGCGTCCCCTCCCCGCCAGGGCTCCTTGTCACCCCTCCCCTTCTCGCTCGAATAGCCCCTCGTGGCTCAGCGCGCTGCTTCTGCTTCTGCACTCTGCACTCTCGCCGTTTCCCCTACCACAGCCGCCTTCTCTCCTCGTTCCTTCTACCTTCTCCTCCCCACTCCGATCGCCAACGGTCTCCCCACTCCACTTCCTTCGCCTTCGTCGTCACCTTCTCCTTCCGCTTCTCTCTCTCCTTCTCCTCTCCCTTTTCCTCCACCGTCGATCTCTTCTCCTTCTCCTTCTCCGCCGCCGCCGCCGCCTTTTCCTCCTCCTCCTCGTCCACCTCCTTCTCCTTCTCCTCCTCCTCCTCCTCCTCCTCCTCCCCCGCCTCCTCGGCCGCCGCCGCCGCCGACGACGACGCCGGCACCCTTCTCTCCTTTCTCGACGGACTCCTCTTTCCTCCTCTTCGCCCTCTTCTCCTTCTCTCGCGCCACCTCTTCCTCTTCTTCCGTCGTTTCTCGCTCTTTCTGCGCCTTCTTTTCACTATTCCTCGCCCCGTTCCTTCCGCCGTGGAACTGACGCCAACAGCTGGGGCTTCTCGCTGACTCGGTGTCGGCGATTCGTCCTCGTCTCGGGACGACGACTTCTCGACTTTACGAGAATCGGCTCGTTATCGGGACTGTTTCCGCTGCTGTCGCTCTTTCTAACGTTTTTACTACCGCTCTTACTATGATGGCAATTCGAATCGGCGCGGCCGCTTCTGCTGTTCTTTCTATTGTTGCGCTTGTTGCCGATCGTCGGTGCGATGTTGCTTCCGTTGATGACGACGAGAAGTAAGGCCGGTGCTCTCGCGGGCGGAATCTTCGTGCTCCCGCCTGGGAGCTGCATCCTTCGAGCTCGCCAAAGGGCTAGGTGCCCCTCGCTCCCTCGTCTCGATTTTCGTTGCCGCAATTCTTCGATTCGTCTGAAACAGAAATTTCGCGGGCCAAGCATTAGCGATGCGTATCCTCGAACAAAAACGAACCGAAGCGAAGCTCGCGTGTGTACGTGAAAGGGGAATCGATTCGCGTCAACGGAAATAGTATACCGTATTTTATTTTAAACGCGACTCACTACCTCCGTACACGGACGCTCGTCTACCTCCGTAGATAGAATCGCCTCGCAATCTGCACTACTCACCGTTGACTTTCTTAAATACGTTAGCATCGATTTCGTAACGTTACTCGTTAAACGACGTAAAACGCTCGATTAATACTTTCCGTTGCCCCTAATAAAAGCATTCGTTATCCAACGGGATTACCGTCGACGACGTTAACGATCGATTAATATTCTCCATTTACATCTACGACGAGAGATCGAGCAACGAGAAATATATATTCCACGCTACCGAGAAGATCTAACGCGCATCCTACCAGTCACTTTACTCGAACGTGCAGGCGCACGCGAAAATAAATGTATATCGGTTCAACGCACGATCATATCGCGTAAGGCTAGGGACTGCGCGAGGGGATGCAAAGTTCTCATCGGTTAAAAATACAGTGATCGACCACGATGATGGCCAAGAAGAAGAACCGACTGGGAGTAAGCGGTTGCGAGCAAAATGTGTTTCACCCTCGTCCCGTGCCCTTACGGGGTCTACCAAGAAAAAACTCAAAGTATAGCGAGCGACGGAAGGGGGTTGACGAAGAAGGGGGTGATCTGGCCGAGGAAGGGCCATAAGAAAATTACTTGCGTTGAATATCTTATTCGATACGTAAGCAGTTCCGTCAAGTCGGGCCATCCTCGCGGGTTAGACGACATTACGGCAGGTCGATAGTTCGGAAAAGAAAGGGGCATGGGGAGAAGAAAGTAATTGACAGAGAAGTACCGGCCATTGGCCACGTCCGTTTGCCCTGGACAAACGTAAACGTAGCCTCGTCTATATTTAATACTCTAACGGTCAACCCCTCCTTTCTATTTCGAGTTTTGCCCCGGTGTAATACACCGGTACAATAGATCTCGTCAACTTTACGAAAATTGTTATTACTTGACGAACGTTATCGACGATTACTCTCCCCTTCGTACCCATCGCGATACGAATTCCAAGAAAACAGCCGCTCTATCTCAGCTTTTCTACAGTAATTCACATTTCTCGACGGTAGGAGCGTCTAAAACTCGCGTAAGATTATAATTTACGGGCTTTCATACGCTCGGGGTTTTACTTTTGCTTTCGTTAGTCCAACAGGATCCTCCTAAGACGGCACACGCCTCGTTACGCGCGTCGATCGTTTTGCGATTCAATTGGCGGTACGCCTAAGTGCGTAGGTACACGTGAGTCCGTCCTGCGTTTGCACGCATGCAGCCCGACACGGAAGCTTAGCGTACACCAATATCAACGCGATACATGTTTGCGAGAATGTGCATGAGATTTGAAGCAACAGCTGAGCAGCTTAAAGCACCTGCGCTCAATAGGCCGACATATTCCATAGTTTGCCTACGCACGAGCCTCCACCGCCGCCGCCGCCGCTGCCGCCGCCGCCGCTACGTTCGAGGACACGAGTACTCGTCCCTATATGTATATCGACGAAGCGACTAGACGTATACATACATACGTGCACGCGCCTCGCGAAGCAACAAGAAGGTTCAAAGAGAAATGTGTATAGCAACACGTGGCGTGGCAAAGCGGCGAATTGGTACGAGTACGAATGGTTGTACTTTTTACTCGATCCGTGGTTCCAGTTTCACTGTTACGCGCCCCCGTTGGGCAAATAAAAAACGTAATCGCGAAGTAGTAAGGTTTCCGATCCGCAGAATCTCTTCGCGCGTTCATATTACTCGAGGATCGAGTCGATCGATATAATCTTGCTTTCGACTCGTTTCTCGTAAATTCGTATTAAGGGAATGCCGTGGCGATTCAAAATTGATCACGTACGCCGAGGGTTTTCTCGAGAATTATTTTTATTCTCTCTCTTTTTTTTTCCGATAAGTGACGGTAGGTTCCCTCGGCAATTACCTCGAGAGGAAACAGAGGGGGCGGGTGAGACTATCTGCTCGAAAGGTGACATGTGGTTCGATCTCGATAACGTACGCACTCCTATATCTGCGTGGAGGAACGCAACGCTTCGAGGGGGGTCAGGAGCGTCTGTCTTTATACTTTTGATCGTTGCTTCCCCTTTGTGCCACCATGCGTGGGACGGGGAGAACAAAAACGTGCCCCGGAAATGGTTTCAGGAACTCTCCCACTGTTGCCTGGACTCGGAAGTAGACGGGTCGAGTTAATTGCGTGCGAGTTTACGACGGACCTCGGGACACGAAGCGATACCCGAGGTACATTTAATCGTTCGTGCAAATATATTTTCGCTCGTACTCCATTCTTCGATAAACGCCGTTTCCTGGCGTTCGGTTTTTCGCGTATCCGTCCAGAGAGCGAATAGGAGATATCGCAAAATTTGCGCTTTAGATAGCGTATAAACAAATGTCTCGATATCCATGAATAAAGGCTTTCGGCAGACAGTGGGCACTCGCGTCGATCTATTTCGCGCGCGACGAAACGCAACCCGATGAGCTACCAATAACCATTTCCTGTGCGTCATGCGATATTTACCGTTTAAGCAGGTGACTCGATTCGAAGGGGGGTGATTACGGAGTACACGTATGTATACGCCGGCGGGGCATTTTTCGCCGTGATACGGGGTTCGGGAATCGCTAGTTAAAAGCTCCCCTGTCGGATATTACCTGTACAATGTAATCTAGAAGATTTCGTGCTCTCGATTCGTAAGAGAGGAGAAATAAAGAGACGCGTTAAAAATGAATTGCCGATCATCGGCAGAAGTTAATGGAACCCCTCGGGTCATAATTCTACAGACTTTTCCCGAAGACTTCCACCATTAAGGGTACAGGCTACAACGGGCCGAGGTGGCTATTGTTTCGAACTATCGGCTCTGGTAACTTCCACCTATACCTTGGGTAATTAAGGAAGGGAACTCCAAACACAAAAGCCCTCGGGCGAGGAAAGCGTTCGTTAATCTCTTATCATCGATCACGCGGTGTCTATCGATGAATCGGCCTTGTATGTGATCCCAGAAATAAAGCTTCGAATCAGAATTTTTTAATGAATCCCTAAGAGAAAAGGAAAAGAGGCTCGCTCCTACTCCCGGCCTACTTCCCCCTTAGATAAATATGCGGCGCAAAAAAAAAAAAAACCTCGATCCTTAGACTTTTCTTACTATTCGCGAACAAAAGGCTCTTCGTACCATCGTCCTACTTTTTTTTTCTCTTTCCATTCTTCCGGCCGATGCCGTGCCCGTGGAAATAGATTCGGAAGGAACGTATTATTCGATATCGCGAATGGAACCGTCGATATTTTACGCTTCCATTTGTTTCCAACGACGAGCGTGCGATTCATCTACGACGATCGTCCGATCACTAAATTCACCTCTGACCGTCGAGCTACTCGTTTCGACGGGGTTATAGCCGAGTATACGGAAAAGATACACGCGCACGCTCATCGTGCCAATCTAACCCCAACGACTTCCTTCCGTCGACACGAAGGACAAGTCGGGGCAGCTTTCTACGCCGTTGAATATCACATGGCGTACCCCACATGGTGTCGTCGAGGTAACGCGCGGCAAACGGCATGTGCATCGGAATTCCACCCCCCTATAGGTGTCATGTGGGAATAGTGTTCGCAGGGGGTTGCATGGGAACGCGAGTATGGTCAACGGCCCATGTCCATTGCAGTGCGTACGCCTCCACCGTTCATAGGTATGCGCCGCTTCCCCTTTCGATATAAAATTATTCTAACATTTGTTTCATTATTATCCGTGGTACGGGCGAGGCACCCTTCGGGCGGCACGCTACTCGCTGCCACGCAAATACGCCCGCGCTTTGTAGTGCCTAATCGTAAACGTGTGAATGCGTACATTCGGATAGAGAGAGAGAGAGAGAGAGAGAGTGTCGGAGCACGCGTACCTATATATACACAGTGACACGAGCACACAACGCTTGTCCAGGGTGATTCGTGTATGTACGTACACAGTTCACACACGTTCAGCATATTATCGGGTTGCTCCGATGCAACAAGTTGACCGGGTGTCAATTGATGTGTTATTAATTGGAGGTTAATTGCGTTAATGCGCTGCCGACCCCGCCTCCCGACACCTCCCCCTCCCCCCCTCGCCCCCTCCCGCCGCCTTTCCCGCAGCGATACCCACCCTCGGCACCCAACCACCCCCCCTGTCCCCCTCCTCCCCCCCCCCCAACTGTTTTATTATTATTTTGCATTCGAATCGTTTCGATTCACTGGCACGCGCCCAAACCAAACCTCATCGAGTGGGAGAGAGACGGGGTGGAGGGTGTGGGGGGATTTAGAGGGAGAGGGAGAGAGCATTTAAAAGCGCCAGCCTGTCACCGATTTTCATAATTCACAGCTCGTTAAATTTGTTTCGCTTTTTACCACGGTTTTCGCGGTTACGCGACCCATGGCCATTAATCTACCTTCGGTCGTTTTCAATGAGTTTAATCGCATTTCAAAAACAATGTGGGTCAACGCCACGGCCGTGTTATTCCTGGCACGCGAGCATGACCTTTCCTCCGTTTTCATTTCGATTTCGGTCGCCATTCATGCCGCGTTACAGATGATTCGCGCGATAATGAGCCCGGGCATTTTCCGAGGCTTTCGACGAAGTTTGCAATATTTCGCTCTTTAATGAACGTACAGTCGGGTCGACGTTCTCTTGATTTTCTTCGATCGTCTACGATCGCAAGACGTTTGTAATTTTCTTAAACATCTTTCGATTAAAATCGTAGGTGGTTGAAATGAATAACGAAGATGATAGATTTTCTTGATATACTTCGAGACGAAAGTAATAAAAGGAACGTAATAATGTTAAAGTCTCGTAAAATTATATAAATCGTAAGATGACCGTTGGTTGTAAAAAATTTACTCCGACCGATTTCGCCGTGAAAATATTTAATCCCGCACGCGTTACGTTCTCTTCTCGCACGTTGAAATTTCTCGCAGAAAAGGGGAGGAACGAAGATTTAAGGGCGATCAAACGTGAGAAGAATGGAAGATTTCAACGTCCTCCTTTTATGCGAAAACGTCGGCTGGCTGGAAAATTTCCCAAGGTGCGATCGCAAATCTCCTCGGAGAGTTTTCACGAGACATTTGTCGCCTTTCCTTCGATGTGTTCCCATGACTTCTCTCTGTGGGAAATGCTAACGTCTAATATTGAACGCTACAAAAAAAAAAAAAATCCTGCGGCGCGCTCCGTCCTCCCCCAGCAAAAGGAAGTAGGAACAACGGTCCTTGCCCTCAACGGCGTAGACTTCGAATCGACGCGAGGGGGGCAAAATTCGAAACTTCTTCGCGTGGAATTTAAACTTGCGGACTTATCGGCTTAACGTCTACCTGGGTACCATTTAATCGACGATTCGTTGTACGCTTTTATCCGTGGAAATCTCGTTAACGTTACTTCGCTTTGCAGAATGGTGCGTCAAAAGTGAGAATTTCGATCTTCTCTCCGCCACGATCGTTCTCTCTTCTAAAATTTAATTCCCGATTACAGAAATCGTACGACACGATTCCCGATCAAGAGACTCGTTACCTCGTTCGAGGTATGAGAATATCAATTTTTTAATCGACGTTTAACGAACAGTTGCCCAATACTCGTACGTCGAAATTCAACGCTAAGAATATCCCCGACGTTCGACGCCACTGCAAGATCAAGAAGGGCCCCCCTTGCTAGCATTCAGGTGGTTTTGCCGGGTGGTGTCCCCCGATTTAAATGTCCAGGTATCCCCCCGGCTGGTTTCAGGTAAGGTAACTTCTCGAGACTCCCTTCCCTCGCTATGCGAGCTCTCCCCACTGCACCGGTGAAGACGACGACGGAGAAGGGCCGAAGAAGGTGGTGGAAAGGTCTCCTACCGACTTGGAAGGAGCGCGTGCCAGCTGCCGTTCTTGGGTGTAACCGACGTTTCGGCTTCTTGTTGCCATTGTTGGAACCCCAACCGAGGTCGGCGTAACGTCTTGGAGTACAAACGAACCCCTCCCTTCTCGCCGTCTTAAGAGTCGCGCAAGTTGGTCGGCGTCTATCGGTTGACTCGTGCCAGGGTGGAGTAACGGTCTCCACGTTTCCTCTCACCGTGTCGTTATTTCCCCCCCGTGATCCGATCGTGACGGAGATTATATCGCGCTTGAATATATATATGTATATATATTATCCGTACGACGGATACGAATAGAAACTCTTTTCTGCCCGATTGGAGCGCGACGATGGTAACGTCAACATTCGATTTGGAATAATACACGAATCAAATCGAATTTGCTGATACAATATAATTCAGAAGTTTCCCTTGGTTCTTTTGGTTTTTGGTACAGCGGTATATTTCACCGATATTACTATCGTCTATTTTGCTATTTTTTTTTGTTTCTTACGTACAATTACTTGGAAATTTTCGTGCTTCGCGCTCTACCAGCCATTATACGGGTTTTAGAGTAAGAGCTCGGTGTATCTGTTTGCTTCTTTTGTTTTCTCCTGCCTGGCCAAAGTCGCCGTAGTCCCAGATTTGCGAGCGGAGTAATCAGTGAGAAACAGATCGAGGAGGCTTAACGACAGATTTCCAGTCTTTTCTCTCTTTGCTTTTTATTGGCCACGGGCTACTTTTCGAGGCAGTTATGTAGATACGTCCGCGGCATATTGGCAACCAAGAGCGTCCAGGATTATCGGCATTATTGTCGTTGGCATTTCGCGTCGAAGTCTTCTTATGGCAGCCGGCCAACCGGCTCTCCAGTTTTTGCCTCTCGCGGCCTTTTCCGTTCGTCGCCGTTGCTGGCCCGTCCGAGATTACTTAATTATATTCAATTGCCAAAGTTTCGCGCTCGCGTTTGGCTCAACGATGTCTCCGCGGAAGCGTCTGGAAGCTGCCGTTTCTAAAAGTATGCCAGAACGTACCGACGCTTCTGGTTCTTGCGGCGTTATTTATGAATTTATCGTCTCGAAGCGCAATTCGTGCCGGTGGATAGGCGAAAAAAAAAAGAAGAAATTGCGGGAAAGAGATAACGTAGAGATGTATGGTTGTCGCGGCTGATGGGAGTTTCGATGTACCGCTCGGGCGCAATATCGAGGTATATGCTCTCTAATGGGGAAAAAAAAGGAATCGCGATATTTCGTATTATTAAGGAGGTCGCGTATCGGCGAGCCATAATCTCGATCGTAGATACGAAACGTCGGACAACTAGCTCGTCTCGGCTCGTACAATGGCTCCCGATAATCTGTCCCGAGGTAGTTAAAATAAACAAAAAAAAAGAAGGTCAGCGGAAGATGGAAAGTCATCTTTCGATCTAGCGGAACAGATGGTAGGATAGATAGACGAGAAATAGGGTCCGCGTCGTTTAAAGGGCCCTGGGTTTCCTTGCAGCTGGACCATGGTCCACGCACCGAGTTCTTCGCTAAATGGAATTGCACGGGGCACACACCTTTGATCGTCCCTCGAGCCCCGTAGACCCACCTGGGCGACGGTGAATCAATTTATCGATCGTATCGCGATATCATAAAATCCACGAAGATCCCTCGATCTTCCTACGATCTATTCTCCCAACGGTGACGCGCCTTGCGTCTCGTTTACCACGAAGAAATCGCGAGAATAAGAGCAAGTAAGAACGCTGGACCGACTCGTCGGACAGCGGATGAGAGCGGAGAGACCGGAGGAATGGAAAGCAGGATCTCTCTCCTTCTTGACGTTACGAAATGCGACGTGGCACGTCCGCGCGAACCTCCGTGGAACGACGCGCGGCGAGCGGTGGTCCGATCGTTTGAGCCAATCACGCCGTGATTGAGTATAATGGACTTGCGTCTTGTCCCCCAGGCCAGTGGTTCTCGCGTTGGCTCGAACGATCCGGCGTTTTACCCTAAGCGGCTAGTTCGTAAGCGATGGCAGCCCCGGCACTTGGGTTGGAAACCCGCGTGCCGTAAGTGACTAGGGCACAGGATGAAGGCTGTGCCCGAGTGAGCGAGCGAGCGAGCGAGCGAGCCTGTTGGTATGATAATGAGGAAGGTGACTTCCGACGATCCATATATCGCGGAGAGCGGTCAAGAGAGAAAGACATCCCGGGCCCACGGGTGGAACGATAATAAAGATAGAGAGGAGGGGAGTCGAGGTGGGGTTCGAGGAGGAGACGAAGAGAGGTGTACCGAGGCCGATGGAGGAGAAACGTCGATGGCGAAACGTATGTATGTACGTACACGCGGGTACGGTACGGTACGATACGTACGTACGTACGTACGTACGTACGCGGGAGGGTCGAGAGTCGGTTGGTCCAAGGAACGGACACTCCAATTCACGCCACGCTCTGCCGTTTCTACGCTTCGACGTGAGCGAAGGCTCCGTGCTCTCCGTCGCCTCCTCTTACGCTTCTACCAGCCGCCGCCGCCCCACCCTCCCCCCGTAGACCCCCTCCCCCGAGCCGCCCCTCAGACCCCACGCTACCGTCTCTTCCTTCCGCGGCTCTCGTCGACAAATTGACATGAGAGACAGGACAGAGGAGAAGGACGTGCGTCAGCGGGTAATAATTCGCAAGTGTGCGCGTATAAGCTCTCTCGTACGTGTCCGTACGCGCGCGCGCGCGCGAAACTGGCTCGAGGAGCGGAAGAGTCTTCGTGGTCGGCCTCTGACGTCCCATGGCGGAGAGTATAGCGGCTAGGCCGCCGAAAGACACGCGGGCCGCACGGGGAACATTTCCGCGCGGCCTGTTACGGAGCGAATACGAGGGTATAAATACACGGGTAGCCGCGGAGAGAGCGGCGACGGGGGCGAGAGGTAGGGCGAGAGGGAAAACTCGGTACACCGGGACAGGCGGGAGGCCAAGGGGGGTGGGGGAGGGGGTCTTGCGCGAGTACACGCCCCTGATAGCGAGGAGCAGAGACGAGCCAATTTTCCCAAACGCCGTCAATTCAGCTAACCAGCTAAATTCGCGAATGAGGCAAGGAGAGGAGGGTGGGAGGGAGGGAGGGAGGGAGATCGGAGAAGTGGGTGAGAAAAAAGGACTAGGAGAGAAACGAGGGAGAGACGGGATGAAGTGGTGGAATAACGCGATGCCTATTTGCATGAGAAGCAAAGGACTGGCTCTCTCGCGGATACGGTGACGCCGGTACAGGCCGGTTCCCAAGTGTCGGGTGAGCCACGGCGCGGTTAATCCAATTGAGTCAATTTGGGTTAACTTGAAGTCGTCTAAACAGCTTGTTTAGACGACCCATGATGCATGTGTAACCGCCGTGTATCCGGCCCTCTTCCTTCCTATTTTAACGAGACCTTTCCAGCCGCGAGTGATCGACACCCCGAAGTCTGTACGGGGTGGGGATCGATCATGCGAGGGGGACAGATCTTTCGGATCGCGTCGGCTTCCTATACTCGTATCATTCCTAAGTTTCTTCGTTTCTCGCGTTTGCCGGGAATTAGGTATTATTAATAATTTTTGTAGTTATCGAGCGTCAAAGAAAGGCAAGTGCAGTCTCTTTGTCATCGAGACATCCGATTATCGTTCGTGATTACGTTTCTGAACATTCTATTCTCGCATCTCAACATTTTTAACAACGAGTTGACAATTTTTCTCAGCGTTGCGCGACGGTTGATTATACCCTACGTTTACGTCGAGGCATCGCGGTCACACGATCAATTAAGGGATCCCAAAAATACATCGGGTCGGTGTACGTAAATACGCAACGACGACGCTGGCAGAACAAAATCGCATTGTAAACTGTGCGAGAGGAAATTGACGCTGCGCTTCCGATATTCAAAACTGCGAAACGTCGGCGTCTTTGCCACTCCTCGGTGGCCGTTGCGCCGAGCGCTATTTACTATAAAGCTGGGCGGTTTATTTGCGAACCGGCCGTTTATTTCACCGAAAGAATCGATTTCGATGACTGTCTGCGCGGATGGGGCAAAGGCGCGTCTAGCTAACCACCACCTTCGTGGATGATGTAGTCATTGAGCTCTATGCTGCTCTAGTGCGGAGCACGCGAGTATTTGCCCAGGGTACACACTAGACTCGCCTCCCCAGCTGACGTTGATTGAAGGAATAAGGGAAACGGCGAGCTCTCTCAAGTACCCACCACTACCATCGTCAACGTTACGACCACTACCACCACCGGTATCCCTCCTCTCTCTCTCTCTCTCTCTCTCTCTCCCCGTTGCAACCCCTGCAGACCGACCTCCATCTACTCCTCCGCCGTCTCGACCAGCTCCATCACCGACGTAGGATCATCGCAATGCACGTTACCTTATGCACCGGTGCAATGCGCCGCTTACATCGAAAATTCTCCCTCTTTCAGTCCACGCGTTAATTAAACAGAGTTTATGCGGTTATAAACGAGACCTCGCGGCAGGACATGAAAGAAAGAGAAGTAGCATAAGGGTTGGACGCGGTAGGAAGAGCGCGCACGGTAAAGATTTTCAACCCGGCGAGGAAGCGCGCGCGTTGCGCTCGTGATAAGCAGAGATCGCTCGACGAACGTCCCCGGTTATGGCGTATCGAGGCTAGCGGTACACGTGCCCCCCGTTTCGACTAAAACAATTTCCAATGCGCAGAAATAAAATCCATGAAGTGCGTCTAGACGGGGATCGGCGGCGATGCGCGACAGAGAAATTAAAGCGTATCGAGACTAAAGTTAATGAGGTCACAATACACGCAACCCGGGGGCGTGAAAAATAAAGGGAAACGAAACATTGTCGAACGTGGAACGCGAAAATAGCGTGACAAAGGGAAAATAAGGGACCGGAGAGGCCGAGAGACAAAGTGAAAAGGAGTGGTGCAATAAACCTCATTAAGAAATTGAATGCACGCGCGCGCGCTGGCGTCGCTGACAACAAAAAAAAAAAACAAGAAAAAGAAAGAAAAAAAAACAGGAAAATAAAATGAATTGATCGCGCGTACGCGCTTGCTCGCCGGAGAACGAGGCGAATGGGAACAAAAAGAGGAGGAGGAAAAAATCGTCCAGATAGGTAGGCGGGAATCTCAGATCCGGAACTTGTTGACAATGGTACGGAAGGCGATACACCTGGACGATCGCGCGGATCGGACATTTATTGGCGCGTCACACCGGCGTCCCGGCGAGGAGCGAGCGGGGACTAAACTTTCTCGTCGTTGTCCCGCGGTCAGTGAAGCTCGTCTCCTCGGCGAGAGAGAGAGAGAGAGAGAGGGACCGGCACGGCTATTCGTGCCGTGATTACCGTCCGGCAGCGATGGCGCGATTATTTACATTGCTTCCGAATTAGTAAATAAGCAGACGCTACGCCCGGGGACTCGGAAACATCCGCGACCGCCTCTTTCCGCAGGCATTCTCGCATCGCGGCCCCTCCTTTGTAGTGGTTCCACGTTTCCGAGATTCCTGATTTTCCGCGTATCGCGGGTGGGGTAAGGACTCGCTGGTGGAAGGAGAAAAAAAAGGCTCTTTCAGCGCGAACGCAATTAGCGGGTTTGCGCGTACGTGGGCGCATTGTGATCGCGTACGAGCGTTGGAACGTTCGAACGTTTGTATATTAATTATTTACTGACAAAACGTGTGCCCCCTGGGTATCCGAATTTTTCAAAGACTCTCTGGTATCGCAACTTTAATCGAGCTTATCCCGTACTCCGATACGTAACAAATGATATGGTAAATAAATAATAGTAATCTCATTTTCGCGAACAATGCGTTGCGTCTCATCGGCGAGAATCGTTGGCGAAGGTTTAAACGCCTCTCGAAAGTGGAAGTCACCGCGAGCAGGATATTAGCTTAACGCGAGCGTGCTTAAATCTTAGGCGTCTAACGGCAGTGCCATAATAACAGGCCGAGAGACGATTTGACAAGCAAAGTGGCTACGAAGACAAATGACGCCTTTAGTTCGCGAGCTCCCAGCCATCGATCGTCGTACGACCTTACGCTCTTTCCTCTCCCTAGACTTCTCTTTAAACTGACACCTTCGTCGTCATTAACCGTGTCCCCGCCGACTTACTCCGAGACTCTCATTAAGGTTTAAGTCGATCACAAGTAAGACGTGGCAAACGTGCGAACTGCATTAATACCGTGTCGTCCTCGTAAATTAAAATCACGAAGTGGGTGATTAAATGGAAGTGGGCGAGCTTCGAATTGATTTCGCGCGAATGTCGCGAGGTAGACGCGATCCACCGGTGGTTTCTTGGATTATCAACTAAAAAGATCTTTTGCATCCACGGATCTCGATATCGATGAGAAAGGCGCGGAAAGATCGAACGAACGAATAACGAACGGATGACGACGATCGAGTACACGTCGAGAAACATTTGAGACTTCATTCCAGAGTTTTGCGCGTGTTCGACCTCTTACAGAGATTGATCGTACGTTAAGTTAATTATCTGACGGTAACAAGGCCGCGGGGGAAGCGTAGGAGGCGCGTTATGTCATCGTTTCGCGATACACAGAACTCGCGCGTTGTCTTTACGCTTGTCGAGCGTGCGAATACTCGTCGAAAACTTTACCAACGACGCTTTAACAAAAATTCACGAGCCACGCAACGTCGGCCTATCGTCAGTTTCAATATCCCAGGAATATTAAAACGTGTATCAATCGATCGTGGTTTCTCGCTCGTCGCGAGTCACTCGTAATTACATTCGGATCGACGATTACCCCTTTCCCCCCCCCTCCACCCTTTTCTTTTTTCTCCCGACAGGCCAGTGCCGAGTGCAGAGTTACGTTCTGCCCGCGACAAACGGAGCTCTTAGCATCATGCAAATCGCTTACGTCGAATTGACGGCACGGAGTGTATCGTTGTGCCGTTGCGGTAGTCGCGAGCGAAGAGCGCGCGCGCGCACACGCCCGCGTTCGACCATTACGAATCTCCGATTTACGAAATAAGCCATTAAGGATCAGCTCGGCCGAATAGAGGCGAACAATGTTGTGACACGTTGGCGGTGGCTCGCGTGTGCGTGTCCCCACATATATGCGCAACACATATCCGGGGGTCGGGTCAGTTCTCAGGGCTATCATTGCCTGTCGGCCGGAAGACTCACTTAGACCCGTCTTGAGTTACCCCCCTTCGTCCCTGGCCATCGTCCCTCGACAAACTCACGACCATAATCCCTCCTTCCCTTTCCATCTCCATCTATATCGCTCGTCGTCTCTATCTCCCTCCTCCTCCTCCTCTCGCTTCGGTCTCCTGCTCCCGATCTCCGCTCTCACCCCTATCGCTTCTCTCCTCAAGAAGAACCCACTTGTCGGATCCACCGCTTCTTGGCTCTCCTTTTCTTCTCTGGTCAAGACACTTGCCTTGCGGGGAACGTTGAAGGAAGAACAAAAAAAAAAGAAGAAAAAACAAGGATGGAAGAGAAAAATTCTCTCCGTTCGTTGTATCTTCACGGGGCAACGTCGTCGTGGTCGTCGTCGTCGTCGTCGTTTCGTAGGCAAACTCGAGCGGCCTTTGAATGCTTATGGTAATGAAGCCACTTGGGCGGCAACGAGAAATCTTTGAAGTCCGTTTGGATGGTAATTGGGGAACGTAAGTGTGCAACGATCAATTTGACGCGTTCTATATAATCGAATGTTTGCGCGGTCGCGTTTAGGTTTACGCGTACGCGGATCGCTGTTCCTCGCGAGGAAGTAAAGTCACTCTCGTTAACCTTCGTTCGGTTGATCTTAATTAACGTTAACTCGATTAAATCAGTCGGAGTCCCGGTTCGCGCTGTCGCGATTATTTTCACTTTTTTTTTCGTCGCAATGAATTTACGTCTTGGACGGCGACTCGTTGTGCTTAATAACGCTCGAGTGTTACTTTATTTATTATTCGATCGTTCTCGTTATCCCCTCATTGGATTCGATTCCGTTTGTTGATTCTAATAATTGTATCCGTGGACGATATCGAGTATGGGACTATCCACGTCTCCGATAATCTCAGATGTTTTTGATCCGCTTTTCATCGAATCGTTAACCTCGATTCGCTCCCCCGATTCCCGTCGAACGTACGAAATAATCGTGTCACCGTTTATCCTCCGTGTCGATATATCGATAATTGAACGTTTTGAGTGCTGTCGCTCGTAGTGCGTTTTATCATTCGCCTTTTGACTTCTTCCTTTGACGACGATTTTACACGTACCACGGGTTTATTTATGTTAAGCGTACGCTGGCTTAATTAGCGCAAACCGCCGCAGGAATAATTGGTTTCGGCTCGATTTGGCGTAAGCGCGTGTGCGTACGCGCCTGAGTTGCTCGCGATATACTAGGTGTGCTCGCAGTGCCACGCTTGCTCCTCCTTGGAAAAACTCTTTTTCGTCGTGCGATTAAACGCAATAATAAATAACAGCGTCGAGACGTCGAACGATGGGAAGCGATACGTTAAAGGGTGTTAAAATTACCGAGTGAAAACTGGTTAAACGAATTAACGTCGAAGTCGGGTGAAAAATTCTTTGAAACGTTCATACGTTTCCGTTTTCCTCGAGAGAAAACGGCATAACGTGCAAAAAGGAAACAGGCGAGAGACTATTTACATCCGTTTTAAATACACGCACTATTTCTATCCTCCCCCTAGAAAACAAGTTGTAACGTTTCTCCATTTCTTTATACGCGTAATGACTGTTCGAGAAACCGTTGGAGAGCATTGTCACGCTAAATACGCAACGATGATACATTAGACACACCCTGTGAGCGATACGCGAGCGTCGGTCGCCCGACGAACTTGTTGCGGATTCACAGCGTAAAGAAGAGAAAGAGAGAGCGAGAGAGAGAGGGAGAGAGAGAGAGAGAAATGGTGCGCGTGGGACGCATCAACACGCACACCCACGATCCACACGCGTCTCACGGGGACACGCGTGTTGATACGCGTGCACACGCGTGACTCAGTCCTACGTACGCTCGTAATTGCGCGAGTGGGGCGCGTGTGCGCGTGAGCCATTGTGCGTTTCCGTGGCGGATACGACTCCTTTTACCCTTTAGCGAGTATTCGTGTACGTATCTGCTAATGCCACGCTAAGTACCGTTCCGTACGGGTATACGAATTACAAGTTCGGCATAATTTCGACGAAGGTCGCGGGAGATTCTTTTTTGTTTTTCAATAATTCCAATGGTTCCCTTAACCCAGTGATCGTCAAACTACTCCCTATCATCCACCAGTGGGCGATTTAAGGTTTCGTGGTGGACACTGCGGGGGTTATTATCCGCTGTTACAAAAAAAAAACAATTTCTAAAAACTACTTTGCATCCACTCTAAATTGATTTACCACGACACTGGTAGAGGCGGTAAGAAAATTTTACCATCGACAAAGATACAAAATTGGGCTGTAAGTGTAAAAAGGTTCACGACCCCTGCCTTAACCCCTCCGAAGCTCGTGCCTCTGGATCGAGGAAAAATAATTTCTCCATTGTGACTATCTCGAGTTAAATTCCGAAATTCCCCTACCTTTAAGATCGCGACGCTCGCGGTTCCGGTGAAATTTCAAAAGTACTCCCAACGTAGGAATGTTAAAACTTAGTCAGGCCGAACGAGTCGAATAAAAACGGCATCTCGACGATGGTCCGAGCTTTCCACGCGAAGGGAGTCGTCGTTGTCGACGTCACGTCGAAAAGAATCGCGCGAACGCGTAAAAATTCCCGGCGTCCCGGGGAGGTGGGAACATTGGCACGACGCTTCCACGGCAACAATAAAATGCTTTTATAATACTTTGTTACCTAGCCACCCGACTCGTTACGTCTCTCGCGTGTATTACGACCTCTCTTTACTGCTTTCAAGTTTGCCCTGGCCAGTTTACGGCCCGCGAAGTGCGAGTACTGGTAGGTGAGGAGAGCGTAACGGCGCGTCGATACTCTTCGTCCTCGTTGACGCTGCCCCCCCCCCGCGTGCCCGTAAAATATTCGCGGTGCCATAAAAATCGTATACACACTTCGGCAGCGAAAGCGTGCGAAATAGTTGATCCCATCCAAGGGGGGATTAAAAAAAGAAAAACGACGCTGTTCGCTTTAATTGAATTATGATCGATGCCACGACGAACGCGGGAAAATAATTAGCACCCGACGAGCGTTGAATCCTATTCTTCGACGTTTCCTCGTTGCGCTCAACGACGACGCGCAAGACGAAAAGCGCACGCAACGAAGGAACAGATTAATGTTTCATCAATTCGCGACCCCTTTCGCAACGTCCTCCGTCCTATCAATTAGACGCGGTGGCCGTAAACGCTGCTGGTAATCGTTGGAAATTAAAAACAGAACTGAACTTCAAAGCGAGGGGAGCGTAGAGTGTCCAGTTTGCGACTGACGGTCCGTTCCCTCGAACGCGCACGCGGCGCGTTCTCTCTATTTTCGTTTTAAGTCCAAGAGAGACTCGATAAATTTACCGCTGTCCCGTAAATTCGCACAAGTCGGTCGTTCCCACGGTCGACGGCTTGGTCGAAGGAGAACGAGGCGTGGATCGAACGAATCGACGCTAATCGATCGAAACGTAATCCGTTACTTCATCTCGCTACAATCGGAAAAGACACTTCCGTCTTCGAAGCGACCCAAAACATCGGCCGAGGATCGGCGGCAACCGGGAATCCAGATAAAAAGGAACACGTCATTTTCCATTTCTGTTTTAATCCGTCCGTCCATCGATCTCCAAAACATCGCTCGCTTCGTAATCACATCACGCGAGCTGACAAATCGCTCCGCTCGTGCCTGCGAGCGAAAAATTCCGGAGGCAATCTCTGCTACCCAATTTGCGGACGGCACGCCGGTCCTTGCGCGAGTAGGTGAGCGAGGAGAGGCTCAGGGGCGGAGGGGGAGGGGGGGGGCGGGCGCGCGGGGGGTTGGGTAGTCAATTAAGACATCATTTCCGCTCTACGTACAATGATGCGTTCACGAAGACCGGAACACAAGTTCCGCACCTTTCGAGTCATCGCAGATCTACGTCCACTCGAGCCCAACCCCAGTCACGGCCTCGCATCCTGGATCGGTTCCTCGTGTTGGTATGCCGCGTTACAACGTGCCGATACGTACCCGCGTAAACCCACGGATACGTGATTGTAACAAAACAACGGACGTCCGGACGACAGACAGTCGCACAGGTATCGTTCCACCGTCCCCTTAGTACGACACTCCTCTCACGCGTACTCTTTCTCCCTTTCTCTCACTCTTTCGTTCCCTCGCGCTCGTTCTCTTCTGCCCTACCCCCCCCCCTCTCTCTCTCTCTCTCGCACGCCCTCGGATCTCTCTTCCCACTCCCCCTTACTGGCCTTTCTCTACGGCGTTCCGTCTCTTTCATTCCCCACATCCCTCTCTTCCTATCCTCGATTTCTCCCTCCAGTGTCTGTAGTCGTTCCACCGTCACTGATCGGATCTCTCTTCCTCTTTGTCTTTCTCTAGCCCCGTCGTTTTTCTATGAGCTTTTTCCTCTCCTCCTCTCTCTTCTCTCTCTCCCTCTCTCTCTCTCTCTCTCTCTCCCCTCTTTCTCTCTCTCCGAATAGAGAACAGAACGAGCTACGGCCCCGTTTCCTCTGGAAAAGTGGACGCTTCCAGTCGATGCTACCTGGTCCAGCGCACACGAGCTTCCGGTCACGTTTCGCTCGCTAGTGTGCGTGGAATCTTTTCGATGAGCCAAGAGATGGGGTACGGTTTCGAGGATCGCGGAACATCGGTAATAATTGGGTGCAAGGGACCGATGCGCTTTACGCGGGGTTTGATTAAGTAATTAAGAGGATATTCTAAGTTATTTCATTTGATTCCGCGAACAGACGGGCGTATACCGTGCGGCGCACTTGGCCGAGGTTTTTTTCTTTCTCATTCTCGTTTCTAAATTGGTCCGTGGATCTTGACGAGGCATTCGCGTTGTTTCGGTGCTTCGGGTAATACATGTTAGATTATAACGTTCCATTGCGCGTATTTCGAACGGATAGGCCCGATCGCGTGTACATACTTTGTTTCTGCTTTTAGGCCGGGGGGAGCTACGTATGGCCACTCTTGCCCGGTAATGTTTTGCAAACATTCGTACATTCGCGTTTTTATCCGCGCGTACTGCCATTTTCGGTATCATTTTTCCTTGTTTTGGGGTCGATACGCAACGCAGTAGAAATATTTTTTCGTGCTTTTTTTTTGCACACTCTCCCCCCCCCCCATCCCACCCCCCTCTGAATGTTTGAAACATTTAGTTTTGTAACCCGGCACCGGGTATACGCGTGTGCGTATCGTTTCATCCAGCCGGGCAAAGAAATCTGATATAATGTGTTGTAATAAAAAGTTATACCATCCGGAAAATTGCACTGTGTTAATAAAATAATTTTTATTCCGCTTTTCCGGCATCCGTGCGCGCTAACGCTCACGCACGGCCTTTAAAAATACTTTGAACGCATCCCCTGAACGGAGATACATCGAATAATTTTGCGCGTACATACGTTCGAAATATCGCCGTTCCTCATCGCTTTCATATAGTTGCGTTATCGTCCGGAGAACGGAAGGAGCGAGAGCTCATTTCCTCTATGAAAGTGGAAGCTTCCAGTAAGGATACCTGGTCCAGTGGATACGCACTTCCTGCACCTATTTGTCACGCTTCAGGGATTATACGTACGGCAGAAAATTATATTGTTTTCTTTTTTTTCTTTTTTTTTTCGTTCGCGACGGGACACTATCGGTGACACACCTCGTAACATTTCAGTCGACGGCCGTAATTAACCTTCCAATTGCTTCCTTCGGTATTTCGGATATCCTTCTTTCACGGAATTTGTAACGCTCGAGTATGACGAGCGAGTGCCACGAGGCTTCCTTCCGCCATTAGGTGGCTAGCTTAACACTTTCAAGACTAACGTGACAGTATATTTCAGGGCAAGTTTTATTTTCACCGCTGGGATGTGCGACCCCACGTATGCTAGTTTACTGTTTTAAGTGTCAACCGTCACGCAGTTTGTTGTTGACAAGCAAAGTGAGATACCAACTTCAAAATTTTGCAAGCCCCATGCCCGGTGTTGTATTTTGAGTCAACACGACCATTTTTGAAAATATTTTAGAAAATTCTGCAAAGATCACAAACTCTTTACGAAGCTCTCTAATCTCACGATATCAAATAGAATTGATAGTCGCAACATTGAAAATAAAATTAAAATGTTCGTTTTGAAAGGGTTAAACCAGGGGCAACGAGGTACGTCCCGTACACACGACGTGCCCGCGTAACGACGATTCTCGGGTGGGCGCGAAAGAACGTTTACGTAACGACGTCGGCGTCGCTCGTCGTTCGGACGAGCGTGGTAACGACGACGAGTGGCTAATAAAGTTGCCGGACCGTGTTCGGAGGAAGGCGCTGACATGGCAAAGAAAGGGACAATCCTCACTTCGCGGCACTCGAGTGCGTATTACGCTTTTCTTTACCTCGCTCCGTCTCTCTCTCTCTCTCTCTCTCTTGACGCTTCTTCCCCATTCTGTGATCCTCGGCGTCGCCGTCTCCGGACCCCCGGGGGCGCGCGAGGTAAAACAAAAATGGGGAAAAAAGAAAGAAGAAGAAGCGGAAGAAGAGGTGGTAAAAAGCATGCCTCCTCGACGCATTCAGTGGCGCAGCTTTCTTGAATTCCTGAAGGCGTCGTCCAACTCTTTTCTGTCACCCCGCGATGAACGAGCCGCGTAGGAACTCGCGCGTCGCGTGACTCTAACCGTGCACGCGTTACCTTTGTCCTTTCTCCGCCTTCTCTCCTTCCGTCGCCACCTTCGTCTACCCACCTCCTCGACGTATCTTTTCTTCCGCCCGCGTACAACGATGAAGGAGTAGCGCGGAGGAAAGGAAGAAAAGCGAGAACTCGAGGACATTCAGAGGAGACTCTCCTCTTTTCCTCGTGGTCTTCGTCCTCTCCCTCTTCCTTTCCCTCTCCTCCCTCCTTCCGTCTCCTTCATCTCCTCGCCGGCGCTCGTGTCATCGCGGGAGGCAACAGTCGGAGTGGTAAAAGACCACTGAGGGGTTGACTGGAAAGAGGAAAGAGTGCCCGAGAGAGAGACAGAGAGAGAGAGAGAGAGAGGGAACGAGAAAGAGGAGCCGGGAGGTAGGAGAGTGTTTTCTCGCCATTGTCCAACGCGCATCAAGAACAAGAAAAGCTCTTCTGACGACGAGTAGTAAGCGTGCTCTCGACATTACCGCCGGAGTTCGAGGCTTCCAACGGGAGCTCGCCTCCTTCCACCGGATACCTCTTTTCTCTCGGTCTTCTTCTATTTACGACGTAAGTAGCACGAGGATCCGTATACCGTGCCGCGCGCGCGCGCTCTGATTTCTCTAAGTAGCACTCCGCCGATGGAGAGAACGACGACAGAGGACGAGACGCGAAGACTTCGCTTTAAACCTCGTCGTCCGGAAGAGGCTTCCCTTATGTGCATTACAAGGGACGTGAAGAAGACGGGGTAAAACCCGCGTACGCGGGGAAGCGTTTTCGATAGGAAGTACCCGTAACGCGCGTCCTACCGGCTCCTACTCGCTGCTTTGTACAGTTGTCCGACTTGTGTTGGGATTGACTCGTACGTACCTCGCATTAACCGATGTCGAAGAGAAGCTTTAGGTAGCATCCTCGAGGAGGGATACGAATAAACGGCTTATTTTAATTAACGACGAAACTCGAGAGTTTCCGAGAGGTTTAACTCGCGACGAGGTCAAGTCCGCCGTCGAGTGGACGAGGATAATGAGAATACGAGGTCCTCCGAGGATCTTTCAACGTTCCCGAACGTCAGTCGCGCGCATTACGAACGCGCTACGTCTAAAGGTACGGTTCCGTTACCACGACCGATCGCAGTCGTCGACGATTCATTGTAAGCGCGAGACGTGCGAGAAGTCAATATGGACGAAAGTGGAAGAAGGAGACGACGACGACGACTGCGATCGGTCGTGGTAACGAAATCCTACCTTAATACATGCATATCGCCACGCGGTTCGTTTGTATCGATCCGCGAATCGGTCGACGATTCCGAGTTCCCGGCGCGCGATCTTGCCGAGGTGGATCGAAGCGAGGTGGTTCCGTCGTATCTACGAAAAACAATCCTATTCGCCGATTAGTTCCGATCGGACGCTGTATAAGCGAAACTAGGTCGAAGCCTTTCCGAGGGGCGGCAAGTTCTCACCGATGGTAAGGCAAGGCCTCGAGGTCCACTCGACGAGTTCGAAGAGGGGCTCGATCGAAGACAAGAGGAACGCGAAGATGAAAACTAATGCGCGATAAAGGGACCCCGGGACGGAGGGATCGACCTCTCGAAAGTTCGTCACCGTCACGGGCGAAGGGATTATCTCGGCGTACATACGCCGCCGCGAAGAGTGCCCCCTTCCGTGACTAACATCTTGTGGTAAAGTGGCGTAAGAATAAGGTTTACGTCGCTCTCGTTGTAGACGACGCCTCGCTACTCGAGGCACCGTAGCCGAGGTCTTCTCCTCCGGAAGGAGGATAGAGGGAGGACGGAGGACGGGTGGAAGATGAAGAGGAGGAAGATGACGTTGGGCTCGTAAGCACTCTCGCAAACGATGACACCACTCGAGCTCCAACCGCCCGCCCCCCGAGAACGTGCAAGGAATGCTGGAGTGTCGTCGCTGTATCCACCTTGAAAGGGGTGCTCATACGCGTAACCCCCTTGCAAGGAAACCAACGTATATCGGCGGTATCGGCGCGAATCGGAAGGAGGGACACCTCGATGGTGAAACGCGTCGCGGCGTAACGGTGACCCTTTCGCCGTTTCGTCCTTCTTCCTTGGCTATATTCGACGTTCCGGCGCAATACTCTATGTTTCGCGCAGCAAATAAACGCGCGGTTGCGTTATTTATGGGATCGATGTGGATCACATTAACGTACCCGGCGTTAATTGCGTCGGTAACGTCGTAACGTCAAACGCTCAATTAGTAGGGCAACTACGTGCATTACGAAATGATCTATTAGAAACACGCTACCCGCCCAAGTCCACGATGGAAGCCAGGGGCTGGCAATTTAAACGAGCCGATAACAGAGAGAAACGAAACCGTTTCAACGCCAAAAGCAAACAGGACCACGGGACGGCTCGACAAAGTTCCATCCACGCTGCCGTCGACTCTCCTTTCGAGGCCCATTAAACGCAATTACTTGTCCGCGGTGGCGTCTACCGTGGCAACGGTCGATCGGACCGGCGACGGGTTGCGTCGTTGTCGCGAGTGCCGGCGTAGATGATAGTCGAGACAGAACTGGAGGGAGATCGTGTCGAGAGAGCGATGGAGAGAGAGAGAGAGGGAGAGATGAGTAAAAAAGAAAGGAGAAAGAAAACACGGTAGGAAAGACGGACGGCCAAAAAGGAGGAGGGACGGTGGAGAGTGGGAGGAAAGGAAGGAACGGAGGAAAGAAAATACGAGGGGTGAAACGAAGCACGAACGTATTGAGCGGCCGAGTTTTCGGAATCTTCCCTCCGTTACCCCTTCATCCCTTCACGGGCATTGCTTGAGGAGCCTCGAGTGCGGCGAGGGTGCGTGCATTGTACGTCGCCCATCTTATATGCACCACCCACCCGGCCACCCCCCGGAGCTAACTCCCCGTCCACCTTATACTTGCACTCTTTGTTCTTCGCGGTCCCCCTCGTCCTGGCTCCACCCGTACTCCTCCTCCAATTCCTGCTCCGTGTACACGCTCGTACGACTTCGCACCCCTTTCGTATGGTACGTCTACGATGGGAGAGACAAGCCTCGGAGGGAGTGAGGGAGACGTTGGGAGGACAGGGAGAAAAGGAGTGCGTAGAATCTCGAGGACGAAGGGGGCTACCGTCTATGCCGTGGGGGGGTGGGCGGTGGAAGGATGTTTTAAGGAAGGTGGATTCGGCAAGCGAATCGTTATTCTTTGCCGCACCAACGACGCACGCTCGATTTCTCGATTCCTCGTTCAAGATCGTTTTTTACCCCCCGCGAATCCTTCGATCGAAGGATGGAACGACACTCGAAGACAGACGAGACTATCGGCGACTCGCGTCTCTCTGATTCTCTACGCGCTCTCCCTTCGCAATCTCCCGATACCGCGTCGAAGCGCGTAATGGCGTTTTTCTCGCGAACAGCAGACGCAAGATTAATTCCTCGATGTTATATTACGCGCCTGAACGTCGGTCCCCGAGGAGCCGTCTGAAAAAAAGAAAAAGTTACCACGGCTCGGCACAGCCGGTGGGGAACATCTTCTTAAAAGAATCTCATCCACTGTCCTAATTCCGCATGTCAGAGCACACGAGAGGAACGGCGCAGCCAGACCAGCGAAGCGTGATTAAGAGGAATAATGAAAGAAATCTGCAACGCAAGAAGCGTTCTTTCCTCCACCCGCCCCTCCTCCCCCCCCCCTCCGCCCCCACTACGTTTCTGAAACCGACCGCCTTGGTCCCCGGCGCCTGCTGAAAAATGAAATCTTTGTTCTCGGAACCCGGCGGCCCGTGTTGGTGAGTAGAAAAGCGGGGTAAAACTCGGCTGATGCTCGTTCCGAGCGTGGAGGAGACGAACGAGGAAGAAAGATGAGGGGGTCCCGGGGATGAGAAGGGGGAGGGGGGGGGGTGTGGGGGAAGTGGCGGAGCGGTAATCGGAATAGATAGAGAGACTTTCCTAGAGACAGGCCAAGGAGAATGGGCCATTCATGCACGGGAACTGAGTGACTTCGTGGTTGGAGGACCGCGGGATTGTAATACGTCTCCAGCTCCGTCGTGGAGATTACGTCTCTGTGTGTCCCGCGGGGCTGCAATATCTTGCATTCCCCTCCCTCGGGGGGTACACCCTCCTCCATCTCTCTCTCTCTATCTCTCTCTCTCTCACGTTTTTTTTTTTTTGCTACGCCTTTTCCACCAACCCGTCCATCTCTACGTCCGTTTACGTCGTTCCCGTCCTATTCGTCGTCGCCGTCGTCGTCGTCGTCGTCATCGATGTCGTCGTAGTAGTCGAAAAAAAGGAGGAAGAAAATCCGAGAGAACTCAACCGAGCGACGGAGGGTAGGAGGAAGGGGGGGAGGGGGAGGGTACAGTGCTGAGGGACGGTGGGGCGAGAAGCAGGAAAAACTGCATCCGTTCGAGTCACATCCGCGAACCCCATCGGGTCTTAAGAAATCAATTAAACGAAGAGAGCCTGCCTGGGGAGGGAGAACGGCGCTGTGGTTGGGGGGTAAGGGGGGGGGGGGAGTTGGGGCGGGTGGGCCGAAGAGGGGAATCAGCTAAGGGACGAAAGAGAAGGAGAGGTAAAGGGTGAGCGGGAAAAAAAAAGAATGAGAGAAAGGAAGTGAGACGGAACGAGCGAGGAGAGCGGGGTGAGGCCAGGAGGGTGCAGGCCGCTCTGTCAAGTGGATGAAGCGGGGAAAGACGAAAAGACAGACGGCGAAAGACGGAATTCGCAGTAATCAGGGGATCTCCAGATGTATATACATATATATATACGCTCTTTCCTCCTCCGTCTCCACCACCTCCTCCTCCACCTCATCCTACTCCTACTCCTACTCCTCCTACTCCTCCTCCTCCTCCCCCTCCTCCTCCTCCTCCTGCCGCTACCGTTTCTCCTCATCTATTTCGTCGCCCGCAATCCTATCCCCTCCCCCGCCCCTTCTCTCTTGTACCTCTGGTTTCTTTTAACCTCTCTCTTAGTTCCTCTTTTCTGAAGAGTTCATCAAGCGGAGGTTCGGCAAGGAGAATACAGAAGTTCGGATTCCACGGCAGGGAAAGAATAATAATATCGCGGGAAGAAAAAACTGAAACGGCCTGTGAAGTGCACCGGGAAAGTTCGGGTGCAAAGTTTCAGGTTCCTGCGCGGCGTGTACATTTAAAGAGGAAACCGAGAAATCCGGGCGAAACTGCGATGCATTTAATTCCACGCTCATCGAAAGAATAACGTTTAGGGAAGAATGTGTATACGAGTTATGGGTTACCATTTTTATCGCGTTAAATTCTCAGAGATACGTACTTTCGAAGATTTCTCTCAATTACCAGGGAATCCACCAAATAGCCGCGAACGTTGCGTTTCAAAATTTTCGACCTGTACTCCCTGATCGATTTTCCTTACATTTATCGTATGATCGATATTACGATTGCTTTCAGTCTCGACCACGAACGATAAGGAAGAACTTTTCCATGGGAGAAATTCTGTCTTCTTTTCCAAATTGCAACCTCTCCGTACGTATATCGGTGATAATAACGGTAACGCTCGGCATCGCAAACACGACCCTACCCATCAACTACATCTCGAACCTTCCCGAACCTAACCGGCCGACTAATCGACGACAATAATTCGCGTCACTCTTCTACCGACACATTCCTAAGGAAATCAAAATATTACGGAATGCAGGAGAGAAACAGAGGTACGCGAAAAGAGGGGGGGGGGGGGGAGCGAAGGGGTAGCGGGAAGACTAGCAAAAATAACCGAGTAAAATATCGCGAGAGGATCGGAGGCGAGTACGGCGGGGTCGAGAGAAGGAGGAGAACGGTGGTCGGAGCGCGTGCAGGGAAGTGAGGCGGAGGAAAAGGGATAAAAAGTAAGGGGTTGCCCACCCTAACCAACCGCGTCTAGTAAGAAGCATTGGAATCGATATCATTGCAACGTGGGCTCCTCCATCCAGTCTACTCCACCTCCCGACTACGCCACCCGTTACCTCCACCTCCGCTACGCCCGTCATCAAGCCGACTCTTAACTCTTTCCTTCTCCGTCTCTCTTCGGAGGGTTCTCATCGTCGGTGGAGGTCGTCGAGTCGGTAGCCGACTCCTCGGGCCCTCTCTTTTCTCCTCGTCTCGTTTCTCTCTCGCTCACCTGTCCCTTACTCCGTTTCTTTTCCCATTTCCTTTCTCTCTCCCCCTCCTCCCCCCTCCCGCCCCTCGATTTTTCCTCTCGCTCTCTCCCTACCCTCCCCCTCCTCCCCTTTTCATCCGACTTTCCATTCCTTCTTCCGTTACCTCTCCTCCACCTCCTCCTCCTCCTCCTCCTCTACCATCCCCTATCACTCTCATCTTCGATTCGCTCTCAATTTTTCTTCGCGTTACCCGCGCTCCTTTCCTTCGATTTGCAACGCGTCGTCGCTATTAAAGAAATTTCCCGTCAAATGGCGATTTAATGCTTTCCCCGTATTATCGAAAATGTCGGAACTTCTACTCGTCGCGCCGACAGCCCCGCGGCGCCGAATGCATTCGATGGGCGAGTTCGCGTTCGGCGCTCTGGTCGAGCTACCTCGGTGCTTTTTCGATTCCGATCGTCCGGGAGAGCGGTGATTTTTGCTCGAACGAAAACCGGGAGTTTGAACGACCCTTATTAAAGTTTTTCGCTGCATGCCCCGAGGGTTGAGTTTCTCGAATCCGAATAACAAATCCTTCGTGGGACGGGTTACATCTTGAAGCGATGCCGGTATCGGCGACGAACTGCGTTTCAATTTTCGCATCAGTTGCCGTGCAGAAATTGTAATTTTGGTCGAGAATCTCGAGAATCCGAGTGATCCTCAAGATCTTTTTTTTATTATTTTTTTTTTTTTTCACTAGCAACGGTAATGTAATTCCGGGTAATTATGCTTTGTCTCGGTGGCTCGCTATCGAACGACGGAGTTTAAGTCAGTCTTATTTCACCGTAATCGATATAGTACTCGTGCAACTTTAAACAAAAAAAAAACCCGTTGATAATGTCGCAATCTGGTTGTAAAACCGCGCGAAGAATGAAGGTTACGTTGCATCGCTCGTATCACGGATGGGACACGAGCGATACTCGTTTCTACGGGACACGGACGATCGACGAATAATATCCACGCCTGCATGCATTTTAAAGCGTTAAAGGAGCTCGATAAATTTGTCAGTCTAACGAGTTTCCAAGGAGGCAAAATCCCTTTCCCTCGTACCCACGCGGAGACTCGAGACGAAGTTAGAGGCTCGCAAGCAGTCGACGAGCGAATCGTCGAAATCACCCCATCGAAACCCCATTCGGTTGAAGGACGGTGAGCTTTAAGTCATGTTCGCAAGGAGGGCAAAAGAGGGAGCCGGAAGGATTCGGTCGAGAGGGAAGAAAGACTGGAACCCTTCTTCTACTCTCGCTCACGAGAGCGCCGAACCAGCGTCGGAGGTAAGTAGGATAAAACTGAGTTTGAGCGAACGAAAAAGATTAAAGTACGCATAAACGTAGCGAGGTTAAGGTAGACACAATTTCCCTTCCGCGGTCGAGACATTCGGCGAGCGGGACTCGGAACGAGGAAAAAAGAAGAGGAAGTAGAAAAAAGGAAGATTCATTTCGCGACGGACGACGGCGACGGAGGGGGTAAGCGACGCGTCGCGAGTCGTATTATCGTTTAGAAAAAAAACTTTGCGTAGGCGCGCGATCACGTTGCAACGCGTTGCCGATAGAAAGGGGATTTTTTCTATAAAGGCACACGGCAATAGCGGGGACGGTCATTTCGAGGCGAGTGTACGGATATACAATTTTGTTTTTTAATGACGAAAATGCCGAAATTGCAGGCCAGCGCGAGGCTGCATCATCGATCGATAAACCCAACTTCGCGAGCGTTGAAGGGTCAGAAGGGGTCCACAAAACTCGGAGGGCCGGGCACGTACACGGCGTTTAACCTAACATTCGGCAGGTTGAACGTTCCGCGTTAGCACACACGTTTTCTATGTCCAGGAACGGCTAGAGGTTTGGCATTTCGGGGTTAGAGGGGTCGGGATAGACCGGTGAACGGTTAAAAGAGAACTTTTTTTCTACACGGCAATTTGGCAAACCTACGTGTACGCGAACGTTCGTTTGGAGGACCTTCGAAACTTATGCTTAACCCTCGCGGGCGGTACCTTTTTTTTTTGTTCTCGCGAGTGACGCGTGTTAGCCCACCGTGGAACGTAATATGGGCATGTTAAAAAACTTATGCCGAGTTAATGCGGCTATTGCCGCAGCTATTCGGCGTCTACCTCGAAGAGAACGGTGCGTGGCGCCAGGTATACGTTGATCTACCCCCCGCCAACCCCCGCCATCGCGGGACTCGATTGTATTCCGTAACTCTTCGATTGTACTTTTTCGTATATCTCCATTATAAAATCAACGCTGAAAGTGATGAGATCTTAAGAACGGAAATTAAGGTAAGATAATCTTCTACGTTACGTCAAAGCGATTCGTGAGATGCGACAGACCGGAAGACAGAATTCTTCGTTCACCCTCCGTTCGCTCTGCTCGCGTTTGGCTGTTATAGCCGCTCCGAAGATTCCGATCCATTCATGCGCCTGGGATTAACCGTAGCCTCCACGGAATTATCCTCGCAAAAAAAAAATCATTCCTGTCGCGCGAATGTGGAGATGTCCCCCGTCCACGGTAACTAGCGTTACACGCGACTCTCTGTCTACGGAGTCGCGCGCGTAAGAACGAGAAACTGAACCGGGGCTCCGTAACGACGGAACAAGATAATAAAATTCAAATGGAGAAATAAATAAGCAGCGCGGACCCTCCTTGGAGCACCCTCTTTGCCGGAGGGAGAGCCGCGGCAGACTCGGTTGGGGTGGTGTATTCTGCCCTCTCTTGGGCGCGCCTTACTTTCCCAATGCAACCCTTATTTCGACTGACTTTGGGGATCGACTCTATGATACCTCGCGAAAGACGAGGAGAGACACGGAGACGCGATCGGATAAAAAAAAAAACAAAAAGTACCCAGGAGTAAGTAAGTAAGGAGTAACCAACGAGGGAAAAAGCTTCGAATTTATGCTTCCCCTTCCGTTCTCTATCGAATCCAAGATTAATCTCCGTTGGGGAATATAATCCGAACGGTGACGATAGTTTTACGTTTCTACGTTGATGTTATCGAGACGCGCGCGTATACAGAAACTGCCCTGCACCACTGACATTCCCGTTAACCCGACCATGAGTTTAGCAACTCCTACTAATCGCGTGCACCTTCGAATCGGCGTCCCGCGAACGTTCCTTCTTTCCTTCTTTCTTTCTTTTTTTTTCCCTACACGCCCGACTCGAGACACCGCGAAGAGAAAGGAGGGTTCGCAACGCCCGCTAAAATCACGCCAGACGTCGTGTATTATTTTTCCACGCGATTCTTTCTCATAACGAGGCTCGATGAGCGCTGAAAAGGAAACCGGTGAATCGCGCGTTACATAATATTATGCGAACCGTAAAGCTAGAGGCTCGAATGGCTCAGTACCACATATATGTGTTCCCAAAGCTTATCAAAGCTTGCATGTGTTCCGTTCGGGGGTTCGCACGCACGGCCCACCCCCCGGGTCCGATCCACGTGAGCCGACGGTTGGTATATCTTCCAAAGCCCCTAACGTACCCCACGCCTCTGCCCCCGTCCCACCGTCGTTCCGTCTCTCACTCACTCTCTCTCTCTCTCTCTCTTTCATCGGGTATCTCGCGTCCCTCCACCGACTCGGTTCAATTTAAACTTTGCCCCTACCGGCCCCGAAAGCCGCATTAAGATTTTTTAAGGTTACGAGAGAATCTATACCTATATCGCGGGGCGACCCTTCCACCGGCCTACCCCTTTCCGCGAACCCCGCGAGATCGTTTCCCTGCTCTCTCTATCTCTCTCCAGTTGCGATCAATTTGGGCGGATCGATCGTGATATAGTTTTACGAACGCACGCGTGATTATTGTGTCCAATTGTGAGGAATTTTTAATAATTTATATCGCCACCCCCTGGTAACGCCCCCTCTCCGTCATTCGCGCCCCCAACCGAAAGTTACGTTTACGAGCGGCTTGTATTATATAAACTAACGTGCCTCCGCACACACACACACGCACGCACGAATTTGTAATTCAGGTGGAGACGAAACCCGATTAACTGGAACTCTCACCCTCCACCCGTGTTTTCCGTAGGAGAACTACCCCGCGCGCTCTCCCACCGTCACGCCTTATAACCCAACCTACCACAAACCCGTACGAGGGAAGTTTCAACTCCAATTTGCCATTTCGTGACTGCAGCGAATCTTGCATTTTTCTTTCCAGAACAAACGTCTATCATTCTATCACGAACCGCGAAACTTTTGTTCCCGTGTCTCGTCCCCACCTTCCACCTACCACCTTGCGTTCGGATTGGCCCGTATCATCCGATATTTCCTTCGTTCGGAGATATATTCTTGCCGTTCGAGAACATACCGGTTACGCGACGCCCCTATACGTGCTTTTTACTTAAAATCAACTTTGAACCGGGAGCCAGCTCTACCGCGGGGCTGGCTTCCGTGACCGTTTATAATAACTCTTGGCCGAACGCCTCGTCGGTACCATCGGCGTCTGCAAATTCGATATACGAAGGTCGGTGCGTCGGGGGGTACGAGAACTTGACAGGCATTTGCTCTTAAAAGCGAAATGTTTGTGCGAAGCGCGTCAGGTAAATCTCGAACGTTCCATTTGGCCGTCGGGTCATCGACCGCTTTCGCGTTCAATTCAGAACCGATGACTCGAAATCGCGGTGGGGAAGGACTTTGGGTGGGATCATCGTCCCGCTCTCGTAGAATTTGCGAAATAAAAATGCGGACATGGCCGGGCGATCGAGCGACACGATGGATCGTGGGCGGGTGGCGTAAATTCGAGATAGAACGAACGATCGACGGAGCGAGCGAGCCCGTGTGTGTGTGTGTGTGTGTGTGCGCGCGCGAGTGGAAAGGACAGAGCGAGGGATCGTGGGAGGGGGAGGTGGGCGAAGGGGTGAGAGAGAGAGAGAGAGAGAGACGGAAGAGGGAAGAGAAAAGGGTAGCGGAAAGAGGAGAGAGATTCAGAGACAAGAGGTATAGAGAGAGGGAGGGAGAGGGTGAAGGCGAAAGGTTCCTATTTGGTCGTTAGCCAGTTGGCTAATTTCCAGTAGAAATCATGAAAGCGGGGTCCACGCGAGGGCGGCTGGTAGAAGCGGGCAGGGGTGGCCTCTGGTCATTCGATGATCCACTCTGCCAGACTCGGCCCGTAGTCATCGCTTTTCAATGATTTTTACTCCCTTTTCCGTCCATTCAATGACCACGCACCAGCAGCTCGTTCACCCTGCACCACCCAGCAAAGCGCCGGGCTTTTCGATGATTCTCCTGCCGTTGCCTACACCGCGTTGCACTACGTTGCCGTGCAAGCTTTCCAACGTAAGCCCTCGATTGGGGTAGGTTAGGCCGGGCACAAGTTCCTTCTCTCTCTCTCTCTCTCTCTCTCTCTCTCTCTCTCTCCCTTTCCCTGTCCCTCGCTCGCCCTGCCACTCCTCCCTCTCGACCCCCACACCACCTCCCTCGCGTTTCTCATTCTCTTGCACCAAAGTTGCTTCGTACACGCGTATATGTATACTCTTTCCCCCCTTTCTCTTCTCCCTACTCCTACGCGGTGCTTTCTGAATCGACTCGGTTCGGTTAGGGTTGCCGGCACACGTCGAACCTTCGAATCGAAGTCAAATATCCAAATGCTATAGGACACGCTCTAGGTTCGAGTCGAGAGTCGGGCTATAGATTCCCTAAATTCGTAGCCAGGTGATTCGCATCGATCTCGCTAATTCACGACGCGTAACGCCTTCGTTTTTTCGTTGCGACGGAAGCTTCGCGGCGTCGAATCTTCGCTACGAATATAATATACATCCGTCGAACGCATACACAGCGGCGAGGAGGTATCTTTGCGGAAAAAGCATCGCTCGAACCAAGACACGAGCCGTGGGCTCTAAAGGCCTGGCGCCAACAAAGGGAAAATATCAGTGCCGTAACATCCTCTCGCGGCGCGAAGAACCGATGAACATCTCCGTTGTACCCTCTCGCATGGAAAACTCGGTGTTCATAATAGTGGCATCACCCGCGTCCCTACCCTCTCCTCGCCTCCTCCGACTCCCTCTCCCCCTACCCCCCCCCCCATCCCGCACCCTCCTACCCCCTTACCGTAGACTCGTCATCTGAGCATAGACGCGGGACGCGCGTAACCATTGAACGAGCCGCTTGGCGGAAAAAAGCGCGAGCACGAGGAAGAAGCAAAGCTCGCGCGACACAGCCAAGAGCGTGGCAGCTAACGCTTCTGGCGGAAAGGGGCGCGGGGGGAGGGGGTTGGTGGCGGCGGTGAAGGGCGAGGAAAGGCGGAAGGGAGGCTGTGGAAGAAAGGAGAGACAAGAAACCGGGCGGATCTGGAGCGCGAAGTGCGAGGAATTTTCACGAGTCGCGTTTACCGTTACTTCAATAGACACGACGACTATATGTATACGTACACAGAGGCCGGGAGTGCTGAGGGGGGGGGGGTTTGCTCGACGGGCGGGAAGGGGGGGTGGGGGATCGGCCGGTATTTTTCGTCCTGCCGAGAGGCGAAAGTTTTGTCCCTCGTCGTCGACTGGGGCGACGTTGCGACGCCGCTAGACATCCGGACGACAGTTGTTCGGTCGCGCTTAGAAACCCGTACACATTGTAAGGCTTTCTTAATGACGGAAGAAATTCTATCATACACACATCCGTTTAGGACGCCTCGGCGCAGAGGGAGCGTTTTGTCTCCGATGGTGTGAACCTAAGGATCAAGTCGAGTGTCGACGGGTGCTGCAGGGGTAGGGGTTGGCGGGGACGGGGGGGGGGGAGGGAGATGGTGGGGTATCATTAACGGGCGTCACGACGTGTCATTGGCGTTGAACTTCGTCGGGTTTGCCCGCGGAAAGCTTTGGTAAGGGGTTACCAACGATCGACTTTAGAGACGACTCCGTTAAGGGAGATTGGTCGGGGATCGAAATTTCCATAGGGCATGTAGCGAGGGCGCGAGCTCGTCTCCGCGATTCTTTTTCTCCTCTTTTCTTTCGTTCTTCGTATCTTTGCGTTTCTTTTATCCGCGCGAGGAATCGGCGGATATCGCCCATCATCTTGACGTTACTCGAGGATAGAGTGTACTTTGAGTTTTCGGATTAACGTTATCGATTGGTCCTCTGTTTGCGATAGATACGTTTAACGAACGGACGTTAAGGATCGAGAGAGGGTGTAATCAATTTTTCGAGAAAAAGCGTCTCGCTCGATTATAGTAAAATTGTCGATTTTATACTCGAAGATATCGTGCAGCCGAGATAAGACGAATTTATGGGAAATAAGCGTTACGAATATCGAGATCGTTTTCCTATCGTCTTTACCTACGTTTCTCCCTCCGAGTCTCCCACGGTGGTCGCGGTGGAGAAGCGATTCACCCTAATCGACGCTAATCTTCCAGGAACACGCGAGGAGGCTCGTTAAACTAACCGAGTAGGAACGACGGCATCGGCGTCGTTCGCGTAGGTACATTGCCTACCAATCGCGAAGCTACCGAATCCGCGAAAAGAGGGCAGAGCTGACCGGCGAGCCAGTGTACGTAAAATCATCCACCGTCATCGATTCCCTCCCGGCGTCCACCCTTTGTAGGTGGACGAAACAGGGGGAGGTGGGCTGGTGGGTGAGGGGGGTGGCGGGGGATGGGGGTGGGGGTGGAGAGGGAGCGTAGTCGGGAGTCGGGGGAGAGAGGTGGCGGGCGGAGGGTGTTGGTTTTCCGGCCGTCGGCCCTCGGGTGCACCGGCCGTCCCCCCGCGTCGGTTGCACCCTGGCTCGTATTTACACCCTTCACCTCCCGGGCCTCTCTTGCCATCCCGAGGTCATCAAACACCCGACGTCAGCCTGGGCAGAGGCGGATGGGCTTCGAACCGGCCATTTTTTGTCTGGCCAGTCAGTGAGTCCCAGGGATCAGTAAATGTGCGCGCGGGGAGGAGGGGGAGGAGGGTGGGTGGGTGGGATAGGGTAGTCGTCGGGGGGTTACGGGCACAGAGAGAGAGAGAGAGAGAGAGAGAGAGTGCGAGAGAGGCAGAGGGTAGTAGATGCAGGGGTGAGTGCAGCAACCATCGATCAGCCTCGAGGCTGGACCGCGCAATGATTTTTACCCCTTTGTCCCACCGTACCCCCCCCGGTTACCCCACGGGCCACGTTGGCTATAGTTAAACCCACACAGCGGCGTTCGAGGCACACGTGTGCCGGCGCTCATACGTGTCACGTATATGCAACGCACCAGGAATACACGGACGCGAGCTCGCGCATACGAGCGTTTCCCCACACGCGCGTTTCTCGTCGGGCAGCGTACGTGCACCACATGGATGCGATGCATCTACAACTTTTTCTCGTCCTCTCTTTCTCTCTCTCTCTCCCTCGCTCGCTCTCTCACCCTTTTTCCGTTCTTCTCCCGTGTTCGCTCCGTTGGCCTCTCTCACTCTCTCTCTCTCTCTCTCCCCCACCTCCCCCGTTGCCAACCGTCTCGCTCGCTCTCGCGACTCTTTTTCTCTCGATCTCTGCTACTCTCTTTCACGCTCTATCCTTCCGTCTCTCTTCCTCCCTGACTCGTTCGCGCGGGGTTCCGGTACCACGGAAACGCGGCTCCTCTTTCTCTTTCTCGTTCGAAACCTGCCAGAGGCCGCCTGGCCACGCCTTCCACCCCCGACGGCACCCCCCCCCCCGCTCCCCTCGCCCTCCTCCACCTCCTGCCCTCCGTCCGTCACGAACCATACACCCCTTTTCCTCCACCTGCCTTTCTACTACGCAGCATCCGTACGAGCCCGGACCGGTCAACGCGCTTTTTTTTTTTTTTTTTTTTTTGCATTATCTCGTTTTTGCAAAAATATGCGGACGCTAATCCGCTGGGCTAATTCGTCCTCCACCGTCATCCAACCCGCCTCCGCAGCCCTTCCATCTAGTTGCACCGTGGCTTTTCCACTGGTTGCCCTTGAGCGCATTCGGCTCTCATTAGAATACCGGACTCGGATAAATCCACGGCACTTTTGAAAGCTTTGAGGATGGTCGAGCATGATCGAGTATGATGCTCGTCGACAAGAATCGTTTAGTTGGCCGACAGTTTCGAATTCCCGGAGATGCGTGCGCTGAACAATATTTCAATTACTTTCGGCGTATAGATATTAAACCTTTTGCGCAAAGGTAATGATTTTTCGGCAGTAACTTAATACGCGCGTTGACGCAATATCGTGACGACTGCACGCGCGTACACTGGTTATCCTCATCCGCGCGAGTCACTCGCCGAAAACGTAATTCGTATCCATCGTAATGATTTATCGCGCGTTTTCGTAACGACCCTCGGTACCTCGAAAATCAGCTGTTGGGCTAATTTGATAAAAAAATATTTCTCGTCGCCCCGCATTCTTTGTTTTTTTCCCCGGTTTCATTTCTAAAAGTACAAAATTGCGTAATATACATGCATCCGGTGACGTATGTACGTGTGTACGTTGAATTTTTGAAATGAGACTGACGCGCCGAGTTTTATTTTTTTTACTTTTTTTTTATACATATTATGCGTGCATGTAACGTCCCGACGTACGCTTGAAACATCCACTATGCGTTATTTTTTTATTAATTTCGGGGAAAATGTGAGCTCACCGGCGCGCGTGGTTATTTCGCCTCCCGCCGTCGTGCATCCTGTCCACCCTCTCTTTCACTTCGCGCGTCTACCGCGTTCAGCAACGCGCAAACTCTTGAAAATGTTTGATTTTCGTTGCGAAGATACCGTGGCGTGCTATTTGATTTTATCGATAACGGATCGTCTCCGCGAGGAATCGAGAAACTATCGACGTTCCGTCAAAGCTCGCCTCTAAAATCTTATTTCCATTGCGGTGCTAACGTAAGCATCGTTCATTTTGCAAAATTGCAGCCCCCGATCTCTCTTTTATGAATTCTTCCTCCGTTTTATTGATTCTGTTATCTCAACCCCAGCGTGCAAATAATGTATCATCCGTATTTCAGCATGCGAGAGAACGATAGAGAGAGAGGGAGAGAGAGAGAGAGAGAGAGAGAGGTACGTAGTAGCCAGAGGTCGTAACAAGTATTAATTAAAAAGCAGGACTACCGAGGAACCGCCCATTAATACGAAAACCAACGGGGTAAAAGTGATATCCGTCTGCTGCTTCCTCAAACACCGGATACAATCGTCCGATTACACCTCCCGAGGGTGTACCTTCGATCCCTCCCCTAATCCGCTAATATACTTGGGTTCCGGCATCGATGCCGCTATCGTTACCTCCGCGCTCGAAACTTCATCCGAAGAGAAACCTAGCTACTGTCCTCCCACGACGGATTTTCCTCGCGCTCGGAGATAATAATAATAACACTAATAAGCGCCGTTTTAAAGTTCCGGTCCCTGTGCTGGAAATGATTTTTCATCGCCACTCTCGAATTTTCTCTTTATTCCTCCGTAATCCCCGGTCTCATGTACGTCGCACACACATACACACACGCGCGCGCGGGCTCGTGCACTTCCGTACCGTGATGGCGCCCCCACCTCCCTATAACCACCCTTCCAACCCCCCCCCCCCGCCACTCTGTTCTCTCTCCCTACCCCGTTTCCCTCTATCCGTGTTCTTCCTCTTCTCCACCTTTCCTCGCTCCGTCTCTCCCTCTCCCCCCCCCTCTCTCTCTCTCTCTGCCCTCACTTCGTTCCTATCCGAGGACTACTGCGAAAAAGAGAGACGACCGATAGAAAATGCGAGGAGAAGTGGGTGGGCGAGCGGGTGGTGGAGGACACGGTCGACGAGGAGAACAAGGAAGGAGGCAGGGTAGGCAAAATGATAGAGAGAGTGAGGAGCGTTGGGCGGGGGGGGGCGAGGAGGGCGGAGGTCGGTAAAAAATACGCGGCAACGTGACATCTGCCACTCTTTCACTTGGCCGGCTTGGGCCGCGAATTCGCGATCGCGGAAAGAGATTATTTTATGCAGGAAGCTCGGCAAAGCGTGGCCCGTGCATTATGCAGAATTCACGGCGGCATTCTGGATTCGACGATGGTAGCGACGACGAGAAATTCCTGGTTCGGGTTCAGTGAGTGTGTGCATACAGATGCGCGCAGTCTCCGTCACGTACACGCGTATTCTACGCGTGTACGCTGATTCGGGCGGGCACGACGCGCAATTCGGTGCGTGTGGATATAACGTTTTGGCCGGTGTACCTCGTCGAAAAAGTCTGCCGGACACGCATCAGCGGACGCGAAATGACGGGAAGAATGAGGCAACGGTTAGCGCAGGAAATGCGTTAAATCTCGAGCATGGAACCGTTTGAGTGTTCGTTTCTCGTGAAAAAAAAAAAAAAAAAGAAAAGTTACAATTCGGGTGAGTAATCGCGCGCCCGGGAGATACTTTAAACGATGTTCTCCGTTGCCTTACCTATCGGCAATACGGATAATGAGTTTCCCCGGATGAACTTCTTACGTGTGGCCGAAGCGGAAATAATTCGTAGCGGAGGGTGAATTTGTTCGATATAAACGAACAAAAAAAAATAAATAAAAGGAAGGAGAAATTTATGTATAAGAAGAAAAATGTCGGGATTCGTCATGAGTCGCGAGAAGATACGAACGGCGCACTCGAACGGCGTATTCGATTTGCAAACGTGACAAAAGCTTTTTGTTTCCTTTCCCTTCCTTTTTTTTATTTTATTTCTTGTTTTTCGTTGCCATAACGAAGCGAAGAGCTTCCCGCGATATGGTGCGATCGAATGCGTAGCGGCCCCTCGACATGTAAAATTCACGACTCGGTTCCGGATTTGCCCGTGAGAACGCACGTCGACGCGACTGATCGTCGTTCGATCGAAACAAATGGAAAGAATCTGTCGAACGCGTCTGCCCCGCGCCGCGGCTGCAGCCCGCCGGATAAAAGTCTGACAGAAATTAGGCGTCCATGGGAGGGGGGGGGGGGACGGTAGAGGGGGAGGGGGGAGGGAGAAAGTGCATTACCAGCTTATTGAATCATTTACGGCGTACGTACGGCAGCCTGGTTAATATTGAACGAATCCCGATTCATCGCGGCTTTTATCATTTCAATTATTGCCATGGATCATGAATGCACGAATTGAAATCTATTGATCTTTATAACGCGATATCTTTTCGGCGTAAACTCGTAAATAAAAATTGAAAACCAATAGTTATCGGGCCCAGAACTATTGAATGTCAGTTCTCGCGAGGACAAGTTCGAAATTTTACTACGAAACACTTCGGAGCGCGATTTCCCGTTAATAGCGACGATGATCGCGCTCGTGAGGCTTAAACGTACACTATAATTACTACGCGCAGCACCTGTTATTATAGTTCCAGGAGGAAAGCGTGGCAAGGGCCTAACGGTGCGGCTCCATGGGGTGTTTAACGGGAGTCTCGCGTGGCAGCCACGTGCCAAATGGTCCAATTTGATGGACGACAGTTGCGTTCTCCAATTAAAAATATAACAGTATTTCCCTCATTTTTTTTTCTTTTTTTTTTTTTTTTTTCATCGCGGTGGATAACGCAATTAGGATCGCGCCTTCGAGTGGCGGAAGAGGGTAGACAGTTTTCTGCATCCGCGCAGCGGATGCTTTTGATCTCGAAGCGGTCGGAAGGGTTTTTTGGGAAACGTCCTTCTCCCTCTCTCTCTCTCACTCTCTGACTCTCGGGGTTTCTCTCTCTTTTTTTTTTTAGCGCGGCAGGCGGTACGCGCCTCGGTGGAATCTGTCAGACACGAGTATCGGGAGGTCAGAATTAATTAATGACGCGTAACTTAACGCCGGCAACAATGATAATTCGAAAGGCGTGGATCTCTCGCACTTTCATTTTTCGCCGAAATTAAACGGAGCATCGCAAACGTTCCTGCAACCTAGTTTCGCGTAACGTTAAATTAATAAGCGTGTCTCCTCCAACGGCAAAACCGTTTCTAAGCTACAGATATTGATGGTAAAAAGAATCAGGCCGCGAGAGCGTTTTGTTTCCCTCCCTTTTCGCGAAGGTCTTTGATGTTGTAACGATTAACGTAAATGCGAAAGTTAACGTTATTTCAATAATTTCCCTCACTTTATTCCGCTTTCTTTCACTATCAACGGATTGCACGGCCACTTTTTATTCTCTCCCCTATTCGTAAGACGTCAACAGAAAACCGGTTGGCATTCACGGCGTTCTCGTTAACTCAGACTCGGGATTAAATAGGGAAACGCGAGTGAGTTTATCCACCTGTAACTAATATTATAATTGTATGCCCTCGCCCTTTCTCTCCTTACTTTAGCTTCGCGTTCATTACCGAAACGCAAATTCGATTTACAATTTCCGTGCGCTCATAAAGATCAGCTACCCTCCCCCCGAGCCTGCAGTTTGATGGGATCTCTCGTATTTTTCGCCTCCCCACCGCCACCCACTACCGACCCCCCGCCCCCACCCCATCCCAACCCCACCCCCTCACCCTTTGACCGCTGCTCTCTCTACCGCCGTTGCAATTACTGAAAATTGCATTCGCGTTGAATTATATCGAAAAAGAGAGAGAATTCAGGGCTAATCGAGTTATGCGATGAAAACCACTGGCGGTCAGCTAGCTTACCGCCGGGGTTTGCATTCTGCATCCCGAAGCCAGGGCGGGTCGCGGAAGGGTTGAAATAAATCGCGATGCTGGGTTCGAGCTAACTTTGTATACGGTCACGTATTTTATTCTCTCCACTCTGCGCTCCATCGACCGTACTATCGAATCCAAGGAAAACAAAGAAACGAGTCAACGCTAAAGGGGGTAAATTATATCTTTCTTCTCATTTCTGAAAGATCGTACATACGTCTCTTTTCGCGACGTCCCGGTGATTCAAGGTCGTGTATTACTCGAATTTGAATTAATTTCGTATCGTTCCGCCGTGCCAAGAAACTCGATGTTTGATCACCGATTACCGGTAACCGGAATCAGAGAAAATAATATCGGGCACCGTAAGAGTCGATATATTTCTATCGATAATCAAACAGGTAAATATGTTTGCTATCAACATTGTTTGCAAACGATATTGTACGACAGGGCATTTAATGCAAACCGCGCGTTGACTTTTCGATTGGCATCGCCGATGCTGGAGTACGAAAACAAGCGCGTGTCGCGAAACCGGAAGTTAGCTCGCAGCTACTAAAGCTCGGTACAAAAGTTTATGAGTTGTACACAGGATGGGGTTGAGTGGGTGGCGGTAGGAAGGGCGGCAAAGGGGGGTAGTTGGGCAATGTCGTGGTTCGGAGTGAGCAGTGGGGATTCAGATGGAGGGCTCGGGGGCGGTGGGGTGGGGGAGGGAGGGCTGAAGCGAGGGGAGAAAGAGGAAGGGCAGTAGCGGTAGAACCAGCAGCAACATTCGAGGAGGAAGACAGACGCAGTCGAGCTTTGATGTACGAGCTTGCGCCGCGAAAGGAGAGAACGGGAGTGAACGATGGAGAGAGCGAGAGAGAGAGAAAGAGAGGAAAGGAGATGGAGATAGAGGGAGAGCGAGAGAGAAAGAGAGACAGAGAGAGAGAGAGAGACAACATTTTTGCCGGCAAGAGGATGAAATACGATTTTATTTGCCGCTGGGGCTCCGAGACTATCTCCGATGGGGTTGGCAGTCCAATTGTCCAGCCCCGTGCGTCCAGGATAATGAATAAACTTACGTCTTTTTAGAGCGAAAGAGGACGGGCGGTAGAGAGGAAATTTTGCTAGAAAAGGACCGACAAGGGGGAATCGGAAAGCACGAGCGGAAATGTATTACGATTATCAATTTCCAGTTTGATCGTTCGATACGTTTGCTGCTCGGTGCCGTAATATTCTCGACGCTCTAGGACTTTTGCGCTCGCCTTTGTCACGATTAACGTTTCGACGGAGATGCCGTTGCGAATCTCCCGGCATACGTGACGGAACAATATCTGGTTTTTTTTTTTAAGTATGTAGGGCGCAATTGTGAAAACTAACGGATCGGCTGTGTCGAGGGAGAGTAAGAGTCTTTCTGAAAATAACGAATTATGCGCGTGCATTTTTCGGATTTTGAAAAACTGGATACCTCCGTTCCGTTTGTGCCCGTTCTCGCGTTTGCGCGTATATATGCTTAGATACATACTTAGAATTCGTTAGAAATGCCGTTGAACGATATACGTAATAATAATGAGATGCGTTTATATTCAAATACACCGCGATTCTTAAACGCACTCCCGACAATGGAGACAGCGTCCATTTCCGTAACCCCAACTTGTTTATGGTCGCGCGTCGCGCGCGACCGTCATTGTCCCGCGACATTACTCGTCGGCGCGTCCGCCGCTTTACGAGAAAATTCGAATTAGCCCTCGGGGCCCTTTGTCGAAATAAAAGTGCAGCGAGGGATAAAAAAAAAAAAAGGCGAAGAATATTAGAATGAGCGGGGCCACGGCGTGGAGGGAGAGGAGAGGAACCGCGAATATACGTAGGTATACGTAGATCGGAAGGCAACGTTCTCTTTACGGCGCATGCACCGGCCACCATCCTCTCCCTCTCTCTCTCTCTCCCTCCTCGCCCCACGTTCCCTCCTCTCGCTCGCTCTTCCGTAGTTCATCTCTCGCTCGCTCCTCTTCCCTCGCACGTAAGCGTCAGTGAGATTTATCTGCCGATGCGAGATCGCGAAACCCGAGGGTTGCACGCGTGCAAGTGCATGTGGGATGCACATGCACATGCACATGCACATGCGCGTGCACTAGCCTGTCCCCCCATCACGTATGTACGTGCGTGCGTATATGGAAAAGGGTAGAGAGAAGGAGGGTGGGTGGGCCGGAGGAGGAGGAGGAGGAGGGGGGAGGTGGGGAGGTTGGAAGAGGAGGAGGAGGAGACGGCGGCGGCGGCAGCGGCCGTGTGTCCGGCTAGTGTCGAAAAGAGACGGAAAGAGATGGGCTAGGGTCAGATAGGCCGTTGGAGAAGGACAGGGAGAAATGGTAGCATGCGGAGCGCGAGTGGGACAGCTTCCAGTCCGTTTCTCTCGAGCGCGCGCCGTAGGGTGAGTCGGACGAGGAACGGAGAAGGACGAGAGGTGGACGAGCCGGAGGTGGAGAAGGACGATAACGGAGAGGAGAGACAGGAGCGTAGGCGGATAGAACGAGATACGCGGACAGAGAGAGGTCCGAGCATGGCCGAGTTGGGTAGAGGAGGGAGATAGGGAGAGATAGAGAGAGAGCGGCTGGCGATAGAGCGGCGAAAGGGAGAGGGACCGAAAGAGAAAGAGCAGGAGATGGAAAGAGGGTGGTGAAAGAGGAGAGAAGCTACCAGCGAGGAGGTGGGAGATGGATCGCGAGGTGCGGAGGGAGAACGTTCGTTCCGAGTGGGGCTGGAGTGAGACGAGAGAAGAGCGATGGAGAGAGGGGCGGGGGTACGGGGGGAGGGAGAAAGGGGCGCAAAGGAGACGGAGATGCAGGCGGCAGTGCGTCGAACGAGGAGAGCCAGGGGCTGACCAAAAAAAAAGGACGGACGCTTCAATTCATTGATCGCCCGGCGGTCCGAGCGGCGACGCGCGGGGTAAAATAAAAAACGCGGCTAGGTGAGGTTGGGATGGGGGCGGAGGGGGAGGGTGGGGGGAGGGGGAGGCGAGAGCTGCCAGTAGCACCGGTGTGGAGGTGGAGAACGTACCGAAGGGCGTTGCGAAAAATCTCCGCGGAAAAAGTGCGCACCACCCGGGGACCGCGGGGTTAGAGAGTCGCGGGGAATGGAAAAAAGGCGAGGAATTTACGTACGACAGAAAATTGCCAAAGTCGATCTAACGCGTACTCTTTTTTTCCGAACCACTACGTACATGTCCATTGCCCCCACCCGGCACCTCTTCCACTCGCTCTCTTGCACTCGGATCTCTCTTTATCTATCTTTTTCATTTGCTCCCGCGTCCGCGCATATCGTTTTCTTTCGTTTTTTGCAATTTCATAGCTGTCAGCTAATACGTACGCGCACCCGTGAAACCCCGGACTGAAAATCTTTTTTGATCTCGATAATCGAAACGCCAGATAGGCATTATTACCGCGGACATTCCTTTTTCCTTATATTAATCTCTTTCCACCGACGCACGTTGATCAACGCCCGCGTGGCCGTAAACAACGTTTAACTCCAATCGAAATGCGAAGCGGTGTATTTTAACGATGACAAACGGAACGCGAATAATCTCGCCGCTATGCCGAATTCACGGGGGGATCTCTCGCCCGTCTCCCGTAGTACTCGTGGTACCTGGAATCGTTATTCGAAAATTTCTCGATAAACGCGATTCCCTTCCTTCGACGAAAGAAAACGTAGAAGGAAGCAGGTGATCGCCCGGCGCACCTGGCCATCGACTGGGTTGGGATTTCGGATCGAAGCATTTCTCAAAGGTAGAAACGAGTGTCTTGGGAGAAATCCCGAAACGCACAATATCCCATTTTCGTTCCACTCGAGCGAATGGTACGCGGTATACACGGGAACATCTGTATTTTGGGAAACCCCTTTTTGCATTTCGGAGACAGATGCAAATGAAAGGGTTCTTCCAGAGTGGAAGAATGCAAAGGAATCGCGGCCTTGCTTCGCTGAGCCCTTTTGCGAATCCTTTTCATCGGTACGGCTCACGTTCTCCTCGTATATGATGCATCTGTCTCGCAAACAATATCCTGCGATTTAGCTCTCAAATTCACTCGTGATTCGATGTGGTCATTGTGCGTTTGTTTCTCTGGAAAATACGGCTCGCAAAGTAACCCCTTCCCTCAATTTTCCCAACGAACGTTATTCTAGTTCGAGAAAAAGCAGTTAGTCGCATGCATCTAAGGAGTTTAATCGAATTTCCGCTGCACCGTATTTAAAACGGAAACGCTGTAAAAACAATTAGTATCGCGTTCACAGCGTACATTGCTGGAAAACGGCAAACAAACAATTTCTATTGAATTTAAAGCATTTAATAGTCGTTAATAAAAGGGCAACTTAATTAATATACAAATACTTTTCATCAACGACAATCGAGATCGGTGCAATTCCAAATAGCGATCACCGCCGAAGATAACGTGTCTGCACGCGAGATGGAAAAATGTAAAAAACGACATTACTATCGACAAGATCGAACGAGAACGCGCGGGAGAAATTTCCAATTATTTTCCAACGATTTAACGACGACGCTTCGATCAATCGTTTCTTAAATGAAATGCAAGCAGACGCGTTGGACTTTTTGGAACCGCATCTTTTGGATGCAAGGGCGATTCGCGTGTCCCGGCAGATGTGAGAAAGTTGGGAGGGGAACGTGGGGTACCACCTTTGGCGAGGGGCGCGGAAGAAACATCAGGTAATAATAATGATCCTCGAAACGCTATTCTTTAGACGGCACGTGAATTCTAGCCTCAACGTGACTTATTCAAATGTTTGCCCATTCAAGCGCAGCCTTCGACGTTGATTTTATTTCCGGGTATAATGTCTGACGGAACATCGTGACGCGTGGAACGCGTACTTGGCCCAAAATAAATTATAATTTTGTTCAATTCTAATCGCTTGGGTCTTGACGCGTGCCTGAACCTAATCTTTCGTCTAAAGGTTTTAAGTCTTAACATTATTACTACCTTTTGAAATTTCCACCCAAAATTATTACTGTTAGTTTAATGGTGTTTTCTCAATTAAGTTTTTAACTTTTCCTATAAAGATTACTAAATTAATTACGTGGCGTCTCTTTCTTCCAATGCCTTTCTGGATCTAAAACACGTTTCGGTCGAAATAGGTATACGCAAAACCGTGGTGGACATAGCGTTAAAGTTAAAAACGATCGGATCTCGTATAGAATCTGAAATTTATGTATAACGAGGCGTCAAGTTGTTCCACGTACTTTCGACGAAATATCGTAACAAGAGACACGCGTTTCATGTCGTACCTTGAATAAAACTGAGAAAGACAGTGGCATTTGGGCTTTCATTAGCGTGTCTACTTGGGAGATTAGTACGCTTTACCGCGTGGCTCTGTCTTTGTCTCCTTCACTCTTTCGTTTTTCTCTTGAGAAGAAAAGCATGCACTCAGCGGCTTGCAAGCTTTGAGGATGGACTCTCGGACTTTGCTTCGTCGTCTATCGCGGCGGCGTGGGAGAGAGAGAGAGAGATGGAATGAGACCGGAATCGAGACTTACGGGGGTGAATTCAACTGGACCGTAATATTTCCACAAGTTATTAACTACCGAAGTTAAATAATTTTTCCAGTGGTACGGAAAAATAGAAATACACAAAAAACGAAACCAAACAAAATGTCAATTATAAGTTTCGAGAGAACAAACGGAAACTCTGACGCGGAACCCGTCGACTTCATTGCGGCCACGGAACTTTGTACATCCTTGAGATAGCAGTTCGCAACTACGTACGTATGCGCGACGCAACGTCGTCGGTGTTCGCGTGGCAAGCGAAAATAAAAAAAAAACAACAAAATTCATACGGAAACGTCGAAAGATCGGCGGTAAGCAGATGCTCGCCGGACGAGAGTAACTTCTCCAGATATCTACCTCGACGTAATCCCTGACGGAGTATTAAAATAGAGAAAGAAAACAAGCGACCCCCTTACGATAATACATCCCCGTGCCATCGTGACCGATTTATTGCGTACCAGTAGCGTAGGGGGGGTGTGTGTGTGCGTTGCCCTCGCATTCGGCATCGCGACCTTCACCTTCAATTAGCACCGCATTTGCGGCAGCCATGCGCGATCACGGATGATAAATCTTGGATTCGGGAGGACTCACCTTGGGTGATCGAGAATCCTGCGAGACGAAGGGGCGAGGGGGGTGGTAGGGGGGGGGGCCCTACGTCACCGTGCGGCAGCTGCCCGTACGTCATACTTTTTCTTTGTCTCAAAGGACCCTTCTCTCCAGTCGGTGCTCTTTGGGGCAGGAACGGGAACGGGAACGGGGGCCACGCGCCCCGTGGCAGATGTTCCATGACGCATGCCCCTTTTGCTTCTGCGTATTACGTACTTATACTTGGACTCGGTTCCGTGCAAGGCGCGTAACACGCGACCGTCCTCGATCAATGCATACTGTACGATTCCCGAGCGCGCTTGCACATACACGGATGTACGCGTGTACGCATCGAAGAATGCGAGCACCGATTCAAGGAGGATCGCGGAGGAGTGACTCTTGACTCGCTTCGACTCGCGCACACGCGACTTCTTCTCGAGATGACGAGGCGAGGCCGGGGGGCCACAATAGGAAGCATTCGTTTTGGATTGCTTCGCGGGACGATTGTCCCGCGGAGTAATTGTCGATTACCGGGTTTATTGTGTTTTTTTCTGTACTGATTTTAAAGCGAGATGATTTGGAGGGTTTTTGTTTTTTAGATCTTTGTGGCGTTTGTTATCGTGGCTCGTAATTCGCGAAGAAAGGAAATTTTATTTTTATATCTTATAAAGCGCGATTATTTGGGAGTACGTTTCTTTAGGTCTTCGTAGTTTTTGTTATCGAGTTTCGTAATTCACGAGGAAAGGAAATTTGATGAAGAAGAAGACCTTGGAACGCGATACCGTGATAGAGTAATATATTAACGAGTTTCGAATTGATTCGTCGCCTCTCTAATCGACGAAAGAGTAACTCAAAAATGGATGTCAAGCGGTATGGTCTGGCTTGTCTCTCCAGATGTGAATGTTCTTTGTAAACAGCAGAAATCAGAGTCCTGCTCGTGTTGAAAATAAGTGTGCGTGGATATATCTCCAGAAGCCGCCCAGCACGATAACACCGAAACGTATGATAAAGAACAATTTAACGGTCTTGTTAAAGATATGAAATACGCCTACCGCGATAAAAGTGAGTTGCAGTGTGCCGAGATCGTTTGAAATAACGTTAAGAGTATTGGGAGATCGCGCGGCTAAATATACGGCGTAAAATTTCGATCGTTGCTCGAAGTCATTGTTTCGCATAAAAAAAAGGAAAGAGGTACGCGCCGACGATAAATAATTAATTATTCGTTAACCGTCTCAAGTTTCGAGGTAGAGCCGTTGAAACGCTGACGTAAACAATCGGGAGATCGTAAAACGGTGGGAATACGTAATTCAATTTCCAAGCTGCTCTTTACAAATATGTCGGACGATCAGAATTTTTCGTTTGAAGAAAACGACTCGCTTTCAAAGGGGTTAGCATATTTCACCATAATTCAGGAAATTCGGTACCGGCAATTACCCCTCCCACTTACTTGGACGAAGTTCGTAACGAACCGAAGCGTTAAACGGCCATAAGGCGCACGTGACTCTCACAGCGTTGGGCCTCCAAACTTGAGTGACTTTAGTTTTCTACATGGAGCAAAAAAATGCATCGGCGAGTCGATATTTCAAGCGCGCTTTCTCGTTCCTTCTTCTTTCCCCCCCTCCCCCCCCCCCCACCCGCTTCGATCCCCCCTCCCCGCCGGCATCTGTATACGAGCCGTTTATAAAATAATTAATTATGTGAAAGAATTTTTAACCGCTGAATACTTTTCAATCTCCAAGGGCTTTGGGACGCGATATTAACTTGCGAGAACGGATCAATACCAATATGCCTGTAGAAACTTTTCAACGGAATACACCCACACAGGATCGGGGACCTCCGGCAACTCCGGTAAAGCCACGTAAAATTAATTGCGCGAAACGGAATTCGATCCTTCAAACGTAAGCACGACCGACTGTAAACGGGAATTTTTTTTTTTCACTTACACCGACGTCGCGTCGCGGCTCGAGGAAAAATAAATTTCCCGTTGATCGGCGGCGTCGGAGATTGTATTTTGCAAAAGAATTCGCCGCGAGTCTCTCGGTCGAATCACCACGGTCAGTCCTCGCTGGCGAGTAAAGAAAAAAAAAAATAAACAAAAATCGCGATAAAGGTAGAGGAAGCGCGGAAGATACGGACGCTTCTTACTCGAGCACATGTCGTCACACCTGACGTCACACACTCGTTAGGGGGCAGATGGCCCCCCTCTCGTGCGTGACGTTGGGCCCGCAGGGGTACCTGGCGACGTCTACCCATGGGGCCTCCTCCTCCCTTTCTTCGTCTCACCCTCTTCTTTCTCTGTCGCCCTTTCGATCCCCCCGGCGTGGTGGCCCATAAGGTAAGGCAAAATAAAATAAAATAAAACTCCTGCCAAGGGAGTCCCCTTTTCCTCGCACACACGCGCAGCTGCTCAGGTAGCACGAGCTACTTCCACATTAGAGGACGGAACTGCAGTGGGGTGCCAATGGTGCCCCATTGAAATTCCGTCTGGCCAGACGCCCCGGCTGCTCCCTCACGGTCTAAGCAACACCGTCGAGGGGGAACGGGGAAGCGACCAAAAAAAGAAGGAGAAAGGAAGAGAGATTATTAAGGTGACGAACTTTCGATCGATTTGTATAAGTAAAATGCATTGCGATGCGGCTCGGTAGAATGTAATATCTAATCCTATTAATACATAGGAGAGACAAATGTTTAGTCTTCTTTGGTAAAATCGAAGCGGATCGTCGATTCGAGATGGATCGCGTATTAAGAAGATTACCGAAAGCTGACGATCGTCACTATAACGATCGAAAGTACGTGAACCCTAATGAGAGCGTTTACGAGGATCCAACGAGTTTATGACTAAATCTTCCCCAATGGACGGATCGACAGAGGTTTCTTTTTAACAATATCATTGTACGCTCGGGTTTCAATTGGAAACTAGCCGTTGCCTTTCTTATTATCGACCATAATAGAGGTACACAGATATTAAAGGAAGTTCCTTTTCTACGACCCCCAGCGACCGTTTCGACCCGACTCGAGAATAGGAGCATGAACCAAGGTAATTACGGGAAAACCCTCCAAGACTTACAAGGCGAGAAAACGAGTCCGGCGCGAGGTTAACCATTGTCCGGTGTATTCGTGCAAAAGTGGCCGGCGGTCCTTAAACTGCCTCAGAAGTGCCCAATAACGAGGAAATTCGTCCGTTTTCACGCCTCGGTTAAAAGAGAAGAACTATAGGGCGATTTGTCGTCGCTCGTAAATCCGTCCTGCTAATTCTCAGCACGAGACATCCGGTCTTACGACGAGGGCATCGCGGGGGCGTTTCGTGTGGTAAACATAATGTCGGGATCGTAAAAGCTTCTGCCACCCCCCCCCCCTCCCCCCGCCCCCTTACCCTCTCGGCACGGTACACCTTTACATTTCTGTTCCGAACGCGTGCCGAACGTGTCTTTTTTTTTTTTTTCTTCTGAAACGTTTACACCTGGAGAAGTTTGCAGAATTGTCCCTGATTCTTTCGCTCGAATTGGAAGCTCGTGTTCGTTCGAAAGATGTTTCCCTCTCGTTAGCGCATCGACAAATCCAACCGGACAATTAGTCTCGACGTTCTCGCGTAGTTCGATATTTTATTCAAAGCTGTTATTTATAATTCAACGGTCGGACGAATCGTCGAGAACGATTCTCGTAATTTACATTTATATCTGGAACGGTTACGGGGTAATGTTTATCTACGCGGAACGTTGGAGATACTTTTTTTTATTTCCCCCCCAATTCTTCCCTCCCGTATACAAGTAAACGCGGAAATTCGTACGCGTGTTTACGGCTTCGATCTAACAACCGCGCGTGCCTCCTAGAATGCACCGAGAATCATTTGAGTACAACAGAACCGACGAACAAAGTGCCTACCCCCGGGAGAGAGAGAAGAAAAAAAATGTGTTCTCTGTTTTTTTCTCTTCTCCTTCTTCGGTCGCCCTCGCGAAATTCCCCGATTCAGAACTTCGCGGCAGATTGGCTAGACCTCTCCATGACATCCGGCCTGAATTTCGAGGCCTCTCGTTCCTCTCTAACGGGAGATTAACAGCATCAAAAACGTACCGTATTAGAACCGTTCGCGTTCGAAGAGCATCGCAACCGCAACGTCTTTGCGCCGTGTGGCGAGCACAATGAATTAGGAACATATGTCGAACGACGAGGAGTTCCTCTCTCTCTCGCCGACCCGCATCGAGATACGTTATTAACGCGTGCCGTAGGAGGGAAGTGGTTTCGTTCGAGGTGGAAGCGTTCTGCGAGACGGAGGAGTGCGGGTGAGAAGAGAAAGAAAATCCATTTTCACGTTTTCGAGATCGGCTCGAGCCTAGTAGTAGTAGTAGTGGTAGTAGTATAATCGCGTGGGTGGATAAAGAGAGGCGGGACGGCGGGTAAGGCGGGTGGTAGCTCGAGCCATCTGGTTCGAGACCTTTCCCTACACACGACCACCTTGAGGGTCTTTTAAATCCACCAGAGACACGCACCTTGAGACCTGTCTGGGCCAAGGACCCTCAAACGCTTTGGCCCTTTAAAGATCGACCCTGAAACGAAGACACCGAGACTGTACCTTTACGTCCTTTCTCTCTCTCTCTCTCTCTCTCTCTCTCTCTCTCTCTCTCTCGCTACCTTGCTCACTCCCTCCTGCTTGCCCTAATAATTTCGAGGGTAGCCGCGGCACGAATGATTTTCAGGTCTTTTTATTTTTCGATACGCTCACGTACATTACATTCTTCCGTTCCCTCGATTTGGATCGTATTTCTATACGTAGATACAGTGTTTGGTTTGTATCGTGTTTAACAGGCGTAATGGCTTCTATCGAATTTACGCGCTACACGCCTACCGTTTCGCGTCGAACAATTTTTCAGGGGCCACGCCATTGATCCTTTTATTATTCCGATATATCGTCGATGTTTCAAATTTTATGGAAATTAAATACCATTTTCGAGAAATTCTATCGCCGTGCAATACTGTGCGGGAAAACTACCAAATCTTTCGCGCGCGCGCCGGAACGTAATGGCATCTTTACTCATTCAGTGAGGCAGGGGGGGGGGCGTCCGTGGATCGGGCGTCGTAATTCCGCTGTCTCGCGTCACGGTGAATCAGTCTGGCGCAATACACCGTAGGTCGCTTACGAGCGAGATACCTATTATCGTCGGGTTGGAAACGGTACCGTCGCCCTCGCCCGCCCCTGTTTGCCCGAAAGATCAGCATATCGTCGACGGTATACCCACAAGGCCAAATTAATTTGCAAATCGTTCTTGATACAGATCTCAGAGGATCGTCCGTCTCGACTAACCCTACGCATCCACGCACATACAAATCGCGACAGTCTGTCGCGGATTGATCTCGCGACGCCGTGCCGTCGCGAGAGAAACGGAGCAAAGGTAGTGACGGTACGAGGAACAGAAACAAAAGTAGTCGAGGAACGCGTAATCTTCGAGTGGATATCGAGAGATTAAAAAAATTGCAACTCCAGATGCTGCTACGGCAAGCATTTCTGACCCGTATCTCGTATAATCCCCCCATTGCCACCACCCCTCCCCGCCCCCTTACCCTTCCTTCCCGCTGTTCCTCTACGCCAAGCGTATACTCTCTCTCCCCCTTTTGTCTTCTTACAGAGCGAGCTTACCCCCGATCTCCGTGACAGGGTCTCCGCGCTCTACCTACCGCTCCGAGTGAAGGGTGTGAGGGGTGGGTGCATCGCGCGGACCCGGTTAGAGCGCTCGTAGGCACATATGAACTTTTGTCTACGCGACGCGTGTGCGACTACTCGCGATCGCGGGAGGGGGAGTGGGGGGCGCATCTCCGCGAGGGGTTGAAGTCCGAGGGGTGGGACGCGACCCGTCGAGGGATAGAACGCGACGGTGAGACTTTTATTAGGGAAGGAATCAGCAAGCATGATTATGTACCTTACAGCGTCTACTACCTCCGTTTACCAGTTTCCACCCTTCTCTCACCCCCCGACCTCCACCCCCTGGTGCCCCCACCCCCCACGCATCCCACCCTCGAGTGCGCCCTCTCGTCTCCGTCGCCGAGCTATCTCTCACTGACATTGCGCTACGACGACGACGTCGGCGACGACGACGACGACCGCGACGGCAGCGGCGGCGACGACGGCGACGACGAACTCGCCACCCCGTCGCAGTTGCATTGTCAACTCCTTCCCCTCCTCCCCCCGTTGTCCCGCTCCCTATGTTCGTACGTGCGTCGCATTGGCGTAGAGCGCGGTGATATTGCCCGCGGTGTGCAATCGCCGATTGCTCGTCGTCTCCCTTCGCGTTCGAAACGCGCACGCGGAGGCTTCGTCGCGAAGATGAACGTCTTTTACGAATTATCGGCGCGCGAATGGGCAGCTTGTTCTTTCCGAACCGACAAAAGGGCCGAATGGCGCGCAAGAATGCAATAATTTGGGTACTTACGATGAACGTTGCCGTGGCGATGCGAAAGATGCTGTCCCCTGTAACGAGAGAAACAAAAGTTACGAAAATCGAACGATACGTTACTAAAGCGATCAGTGTTTTACTGGGCGCGAGAATAAATCATTAATCCAACGTGAGGGGACGCGCGAAGGACCGACGTTATCGTCAGGGTCCATCGCGGTATCACGAAATTCCTCTCCCGGAGATGAAAACGTAGAGAACGGAGCCGTCCTCCACGAAATTTGCATCTCTACCTCGCCAATGCCGCCCAAGGCGATATTGTCGTCACAATGAAACCACCCCCCAAAGCTCGCCACCACCCTCGATACACTCTCCGGCACAGACGATGTCACGTGCGCGTGTCGCGCTCCAACTTTGCCTCGAACCAGATGCGCGAAACTTCGCGAATTCTGATCACGCATATATCGGCATGATAAAAAATTTTATCAGCCTTTTTGCTTTTCGGCTTTTTTTTTTCTCTTTTATTTTTTTTGCGAGTCGACTCGTCGGACACGCCCTGTGCCCTTTTGAAACGCCGCCCGTCGAACTCGTGGCCGGGGAAGATTTAAATGCGCGTCATCGAACTACGTCGAGTCTTTTTAATTTACGTGGGGCTTTATTACTCTTCTGATTTTGTTTAGGTACAAATTTGCTTTCGAAGAATTACGATTTCAACGTTATCAAAATCACGAAGGTTCTTTATCAAGAGACAAGGTATCTTGTCTCGGGTCAAGTATAAGTACGCGAATAATAGACCTCGTGTCTTTTCAGGAAAGAACGAACGGGGGTTTTCGAGGTGGTCAAAAAGCATTAAAAAAATGAATGTTTTTAAAAATTGCAATAGCATTCGGAACGACTGCACCGTGTTCAGTAATTTGAGCACGATTCGATCAAAATTGATCCAACCAATCACGAGATATGATACCTCAAAAATGGCAGTTTTTATTTCAAATGAATTTTAGGGAAGAATATCTGCGCGCGCAACGCGAATCTTTGTTGCGAAACAAAAATCCTCCCGGGCAGGGATGCACCGAGACGAGACATCGGAATACTGGAAGCGAGAGACAGGAAGGAAGAACGATGAGATTAAGGAGGTCATAGGTGTGAGGAATAGTTCGACGCCAGTATCTGAGACAGTTTCGGCCGGCAAGACTTAACAAATAGGCAAAGTTTCGTCCCGAGGATACCGGAGCCGGCGGATTCTCCGGCGCTGCTACGACATCCTCTCTCCTCTTTGTTCCTAAGTTTATGATGTATTAGATATTCTCTCCTAGCTCCTGTCTCTCTCCCTATCTCTCTCTCTCTCTCTCTTGCGTTCCTTTCCACCATTCGCGTGCCCAGACTCTTCGGCTGGCCAATTTATACGGTACGATGAGTTAAGACAAAATTTCTACCCAAGGGAACTAACGACCTTCGAGGAACCGCCCCCAAAGGCCTAATCGTAAAGAGGTGTTTACGAAACGCGTGATTAACGATTAACACTCGATATTAAGGTTCATTCCAACTTCTTTTTCAAATATTCGACAGATTTTCAAAATCGTACTTTGCTACGAGACGGACGACGCTCGAGGTTCCCGCCGAAAGAAAACTACGTCGCGACGATTCGAACGTGACTCTCCCGACGTCGACAATCAAACAATTCGTAGAGAACAATCGTACGTTTCCGCGTTGCCTGGCCACGCAGACGCCCTCCCTTCCCCCCTACCCAGGATTAATAAACTTTGTCGCGTCTCGGCTTACCCCGTTGGCGTAACTCCGTACGTGGAAAATCAATACTCGATACACGCGTCCCGAAGGTCCGCTCATACTTGTCGCGCTATCTCGCTTTTATCTCGATCGTATCACCGACGTCGTATCGGTGTGCGTCCAGCGCCCGTGGGTCACACGGGCGTGCTAAATCGTGGACGTTTGAAGCAGCGCGGACATGTACAAACACACGAGCGACGATCGTCTAATGCGTGGCCGTGACGCCCACGTTATCTCCGCACCCCTCGACGAGGAGCCCACGCGAAGTCTCCTCGAACGTGACAGATGGCCGCATAGACAAAGAACTTTGGCCGACTGCTTCTCGTTGCCGTTGCGTAACCCAATAAAAGCAAACCCGATCGTCGATCGTGCCGAACGTTCGAAAGGGCCTCCTCCGCGTCCCGAACGAACGACGTCAAAGGGACGACGAGATTGAAAATCAAATAGCCTCGCGTCTCGATGGTAAATCCTCGGTTAAGCGAAGATCGTTCGTCCGTGTCTTTCTCCGTTCGACGGTTTGAACGAAAGTCCTTATCATTCCTCGCGATCGTCGCGCCGACGTCAATCAGACACTCACCCCTCGCGATTGTAGGGTAAACCACGCCGAGAACGACCGAAGGGTACTTCCAAAGCTGTTTCTACGAGCATTAGGCGATTAGGAGACTCCCTTCCGCGAAACCTCGTTACGGCACTTGCTAGCGGATATAGAATTAGCCTCGGGGATTGTATTTGAAATGCCGTAATCGTTCTCGCTATTTGATATTCTAATTTCTCGTTTTTTCTTTTGTTTTTTTACAGAGTTACCACAAATTACGTAGGAAGATAATATTCTTTTATGTCTACCATCCTTCGCGAATGTTTCTCGCTTGTTATTTCTTGTTCGTTTCAAATATGTTCGTAATTAGTATCGCAGTTTTTAGAACGCACGCGACGTGGCACCGAAAAAGGTTACACCCATGCGTTCCTAACTCGCGTTACGTTGCCTATGAAAAATTTAAGCGTCAATTTTCCGCCTGCGGGGAAACGCATCGCGAGAGCAATATTCGTCTGCCGAAACACCCTTCGTAAATATATATGATCGAGTTCCGCGTGTTTCGAGTGTCATCGGTATAAGGGGGTGGGGGGGATACCGTGCGTCACGAGAACGTCCGATTTCGTTCGGCAATAAATTCTCGTAAATTTTAGTTTTCGATCGAACGTTCGAGGAGGACGGGATTAGGTTACCGCGTCTTACGGTCCACGCGCGATTAAGGCTCTAACGTGGATGCGTGGCACGCACACGCGTAACCAGCGCCAGGAAAGGGGCGTCGCGTTAATGGCGGGCACAATAGGCACGTGGCAGAATCTAATCATCTCGTAAGACTCGGGGCGAGGTTCCATGTTTTTTTTTCTTTTTTTTTTTAAGTTTTTCCATTCATCGTGTTAACTCGCTGGAAATTCATTAAATCGTACAAGACCTTACTCGCGCTGTCTTTACTCGGGTCACCCTCGTATTTTTTAGGGGTACATGTTAAAATGAAACGACCGTGCCTATTGTGACGACGTAATATAAGAGACGCGATGACAGCAGCTTACATTATTTCTCAACACGATTGTTTATCAAATTTCTGAAATATATTTCTCAACTCTAGAGCAATCGATTAAGCTAGTGCCTTACGAGCGTATCGCGTCGGTGTTCGAAAGAGCGCTGGAACCACGTGGCCCCATGCCTCAGGAGACGCCCCTTTTCGACTAATCGCTGAACCGGTAATGGTATATTTCAATCGAGAGAACGCGAGATTAGTAGAATTCTTACTGGTTTCAGAAGAATCCATCATCGTTGCAACGAAACGCTTTTCCGTGACGCGTCGATTATTTTTCTTATCCCACGTTATTACGATTATAATTACTATCATTATCATGCTATCGACTCAAGTTTTTTATAATATGCGCGTTAATCTTATTAATACGTGTCCGACGTGTTGTATGACTCGCGAAAACAACTTGGTTTGCCACAAACTTCGGACGTAGGTGGAAGAATGGTAGATTAAACTCGTACAAGATTTATCCGGCTATTACGATAAGTATCCTGGAACAGGATATCCCGAGCTCCTTACGGGAAGGACGAAGCAACAAGTGGCTTCTTAGCTCGAGAAATCTTGGTTCTATGTTCAACAAGTGTTTTCTCAATGGATACGTGTCCTGGGGAGCCTCGATAAGAGGTTTAACCGTGGCACAGCATCTCGATACCGTTATCGATGTATCTCGCTCTCACTATGGAAGGAACCGACGTTTCTTCCCAATTTAAATAACTCTGCTCTGCATCTCGGACAATTGACATTTAACGATCATTTCAGTGAAATTGTTTGCCAGCGCATTGTCATTCCAGAGATTGCACGGCAATGCATCCGTCGAACGGCGCAAATGAGTTCCGAGAATCCGAGCGACAGAAGCATCGGAAATCATATTTCTTTATCGCGTGGAACCGACGTGTGTGTCATACCAGATAATTCTTATATTCGATTACAGATAACTCTTACGTTCGATTACACGCTCGTAGTTTCTGCGCGACACTCCGAGCAAGCTTCGTAGAACTAAATTTCTCGTTTACGTAACAACGAATCTTTCGAAAGAAATTACTTTCGCAAGTAATTCGTCATTATTTCGTCGTTAATCCATCGCGAAATCCGATGTAGAATTATCGGATAATCGTGGCCACGGTAATTCGAGGTTTCAAGTGGAAATAAAGCGTTTCTAATTCGAGGACGAAAGAAATGTGGGAGGGGAACGGAAGGTTTCGCGTGCCGTCTCTAAATAATAAAATAAAACCGACCCTCCAGATCCTTGGCCCACGCTCAATCCCGTCAGCAACAAGTTGATATCTTGTTCCCTCGAGGGCGCCTCGGGGGTGGAAAGACGCGAACCCGAATGCGGGGGGGAGGGTAGGGGGGGGGGAGTTGGGCGAGACGACGTCGGCGGCATCGTCGTAAGAAAATACTCTTCTTTTCTTTTCTCTCCTCCACCCCTGTCTGTTTCTTTTCATCAACAGGTTCCTTATCCGTACCCTCTAGCCCGGAAAATCTTCGAGGGTAGTTTCTCGTCCGGAAAGGGGCTAAGAAAACTTGGGATGAAAGCGGGTGGGGCAGAGGGTGGACTTCCTTAAGGCACGGGAAGCGACGAAGATGTAAAGGGATGGTGTTTCCTTAGGGGTTGCAGCCGCGAAGACGATTCAAGTTCCCGGGCGTCTTGTAACCTGTTGGAGTCACCCCCTCGGAAAGGGATAAAGTACTTTCTTAACGGGTGAGAGGGAAAATGGACACTTGGCAGTTAATGAATTGGAACACGGATTGTAAAAGTACAGCTTAAGAATTAAATAGCGAAAAACTGAGTTACGGTAACCGTAGATAAAATAATAGAAATCTCGTTTTGACAGCGATGTCGTGAACTATAATTATTTTTACAAGCGTCCATACACGTTTGCAGTATATTTAATAAAGTTTGCTATCGTAGTCTCGATCGCGGGACGATAATTTTTAATGGAATTTGAATATCCTCTTCTGTATGTACGTAACTTTGAATATTCGTAAAATCATCTTTAACGAACGCAAACGCGGAGATTGTTTTCCAGGGGACAACGCAATATGGAATGCAAGGGGTGGAGTTTTCCCCAGGGGTGGCCGATGTTTAGGAAAACCAAACTCTCGATATCTTGTAACCTGTTGAAGCAACCCCTCGAGAGATAAAGTGCTTTCTTGGCAGAGTGACTAAGGGGCTGATGTTTAGTAGGGAAGCATGAATCTTGAGACACTCGGGAGAAAATCTTTTCCGGCAAAATAGGCAGTGAAGGGTGAGAACGAAGGAAGGAGGTGGTTAGCGGTAGGAAAAGGGAAAAGGGAAAAGCAACGTGAGCTGAGATCTTTCCGGGCGGGAAGACGCGAGAGAGTGAGCCCCTGAAGCGAGAGAGACGGCAGGAGAAACAGAGCAGCCAAGAGCTCTTTTGAAGAAGTGACACCTTTGTTTTCCCAGAGGGCGCTCGAACGTGGCGCAAAAGGGTTAGTAGTCCCGAGGAAAATTCGCGTCACGAGGAAATTACGTGGAAACGAAGACAGAACCCTTCGCACCGATAATATTCGCCTTTGCGCAACCATCGAATAGCAAACGCGAATTGCGAGTAAACTCGTTTATATATTTGAACAAAAACGAATCTACCGTAAGATACGATATTATTTCACATCTCGTTATAATCATTATCGCGCTCATTATCGTTTCATTTCACTCGACATTTTTACTATCACCCGTGCCCGTGACATTTATTTATTATTTATCTCAATTAATTCGCCCTCAACGCGTTATTAAACGAGTTTCAATGTTCAACGATAACCCCTTTACACCCGACGGTCCCGACGTTCTCGATATACGCGAACAATAAAGGTAGAACGATCACCTGGCAGTTCCGCGTTCCAGATCGCTAAATCACGACGGCGATCTTCCGCGCGGCATACGGAAATCTCGATCTTTCGAAAAGCGGATCGGCGCGGCGCGTGACTTTCAACCGGCTGCTGTGCTTTTTGTGTCACCGGTCCTCTTTCTCGAGGATCGGCCATTGTAAACCCGGACGGAATAAATATTTAACGAGGCGCTGCACCGTTACGTCAATATCCTCCGAAGCTCTCTCCCGGTGCATCCTTCCGGTGTGGTTAGGAGAACGCGACCGCGGCCAGGATGCACTCGATCACGTCGATCGAGTCGGGGCCGAACAGGGGGGGGTGGGGGGGACTTTTCTTTTCTATTCGGAAAAACGGCGCGCGGCACGCCGAAAAGGAGAACTGGCGGATCCTTTCGTTATATTCAAAATATGCAGAACATCGGCGCGTCGCTCGAGCGCACACCGACAAAAGACACACCGTGCCCAGAGATAAAGGGAGATCGTGGGGGCGGGGGTGGTTAGGGTAGGGGGGGGGGTGCCGGGGAGCCGGGAAAGGGGGAGGGGGGCCGGGGAGAATAAGCGGGAGAGATCGTCGATTCTGTTTGCCCACAAAACGCCGCAAACACGAGACGTCGGGCATTATGCGCTTGTCGTAGACAGACAGCCACCTACAAGCAGATGATGAACCTTTTTGGGATTTTTGGGATTAGCGACAGGCGGACACTGTGCGGCCCACGGTGCAGGGATAGAGATGGAGAAAACGAAACTACGACGCGGTGGAGACTCCTGCGAGAGTAATTTGAGATGGTTACCCGTCTCCCTCAGCTGCTATCGGGCAGATGTCGAAATTGGTACGACGGAGACAACGAGGCGAGGATAATGGATTTAATTTGAGAATTCGATCGGTAGAGACGACTCTCCTACGATCTTTGACGAAAGGAAGGGCGGGGGAGGGGGGAGTGAATGGTAGATACCTCGTACTTGGATCGCGTTACGTTAGAATTTAATGACTCTATTCCCGATTCGTTGAATTAACGAGGCGTCCGCGAACCAGCGAGTTTGGAGAAACTTATTTCCGTCGCGAGTTCGTTCCCCGCGTTTCGTTTCGTATGTCGCTGTTTTGAAAAAAAAACTCGACAAGAAACGTCGTTTAAAGGCACATCTTACATTCAGGAGGAATCAGAGACAAAACGACGGTACTTCGTTAATTATCCGATAATTCGCCCCGGTGTACGTACTACCTCGTCGCGCGTCGCGTGCCTTTCGTTTCCGATTACGGAGCTACTCTCGACGATTCTAAATTTAAGAGGAAACCGCATTCGTCGCGTCGCCGCGCGGAGCGTGCCTCAAGGAAATTATTGTGCCGCGCCGGACAAAAAGGAGGCTCCCGTTATAAACCGAAGACATAATGGCACACGTGACGCGGTAAAACTTCTGTACCACTCGAGTTAACTTCTGAGGGAAGGCGGAACAAACAATCCTGAAATTAAAGTCACGGCGATACCGCGGTTACCGGCGCGGCGCGCCGCTGCGAGCATAAACGTGCGGAGACGGAGTCAAAAGGATAAACCTCGTCGTCTCGTGCGCGAACGTTTGCGTGCATACGTACATATCGAATCGCGACGCACCCTCGCATTGTCGCCGGTCGCTTCGTCTCTATTTACCATCGAGCGCGGCTGAGTCGGAAGACGAAGATGGGAATAGCGGAGAAAACGAATGGGTAGCGGGAGGAAGATAGAGAAAGAGAAAGGACGGCCCCCTCCCCCTCCCCCTCCCCCTCCTACCCTCCTTCCACCTTCGGCTCTTTTTCTCGAGCGCTCGTTTTTCCCCTTTGTCCCGAAGCATGGAAATTAAGAGACGTCTCTCGGTAGTCCAACCCCTTCGAAGGACCCCGCGTACGTGCATACGCGCGCAACAGTACCGCGAATCCGTGCCACCCCCCACACGCATACACGCGTACACACACACCGACTATCCGTCTCCGTCCCCGCGATACGCGCGTGTAGACGCACAACAGGGACGCGAGTCATTGTCCGCGGACACCTGTGGACTTACGTGCCATGCACGATGTAGCCACTTACTTCAGAGCCAGGAAAAAAAAAAAGCTCTCTTGCGCTTTTCTCCGCTTTTCGCACCGGGCGAACTAAGCACCCCTAGCCCTATGTCTACACGAGGCTCGTCTTCTGTCCCTCTTCGCTCGACCCGCGGCATCCCATCGTCGTCTCTCTCTCTCTCTCTCTCTCTCTGTCTCTCTGTGTCTCTCTCCCTCACTACCACCCGCGACACCTCTCACTCACGAAGGCGGGGGTTCTTAGCTCCTCTAGCCTCGTGCTTCGTTTCTCACCCCCTCCCCCCTCAAACGTCCCACCCAGCGGTGGTGTGAGAAAGTCGTTCAGGGCGTTAAATCGCCTCCGCTTCGCGCTGCTTTGTAAACGGTCTTTTTCCCTCTGAAGGATAAGATAATGCAAAGTGCACCGGTGTGCTCTGCCTTACGTCACGCTGATACACCGTGTTCGCCGTCGTGCGGGGTGCGTGTTTTCTCGAGTGCGAGAGTGGTTCCTTTAATTAAAAAAGTTATTATCTTGGTTGAAAAGAAGGTAGAGAGAGAGAGGGCACACGGCGTATTTATTCTTCCTGATGTTTGCTGACCGTACCGAGTACCCCCCGAGGAAATGGCTCTTTCGGAGTTCGCGAAGAAGAGAATGAGACTTTTCAGAGATTCGTTTCGCTGGGAAATTGTGAATTCTATAAACGTGCCACCGCAGACGTAATTAATGTCGCGATGCGGCTGCGTAGGTACGACTAGCTCCAAAGAGCGTCAACACGCCAGCACACGGTACGCCTGTACTCGCCGGGCATAATATTTCAATTATAACCCTGGCCGATATAAAGCAATGCCTCCGTCGCGTTTTACCTATTACTTAGAAGATTGTGGATTTACTTAAGAGCAGGCTTGTGCCGCCTCTCAAGGGTGGCCCTCGCAAACCCGAGGAAACCGCACTGGTTATTACCGTGGGGTGACTACCATCTGCCTTCCGCTACCTGTAAGTCCGTACACCTGGACGCATTGGCGCCATTCCAGAGTCGTGTTGCGAGTAACATTCGTTCTCTTTCCGGTCCCTCTCGCGGTCAATTGATGCGAAGGTCGTACCCCTTTTTGATCACGAACGAGATTCTTCTAATTAACGCTAAGCAGCGTTCAGGGAGCACGATTAGGTTCTAACAATCGCTAACTCTCGCGACGTTGCTAAAAATAACTGCGCGAAACGCGAAACGCTCCAGATCGCACGGAAACACTCCCGTACGAGCCGGACCACCTCCATACCATCGACCAGTGCATTCGATTCGCACACTCGATTAAACGCAAAAATCCACTGCTTAATTATCCGTAATATCTGCGGTAACGAATATCATGGACGGTCGAGTCCGTGCAATTTGTGAGAGCGATGAGTAGTGGAAAAAATGGCATATATTCGTGCACGCGTATATGTATATGTACGTGGCGCGTAACACGCGCGTACGCGGCTACGTGAACGCGCGCGTACACACGCTCCCTGCACTTATATATGTATATATATATATATATATACACATCGAGCCACATAAAAACGTACAGTCGATCGTTCGCGCTGGTTGGTCAGGGCAAAAACAAAAATCGAGGCCGAGCCCGCAGATACGCGGTTTTTGCGAAATTGCTGGTCCCGCCTCGTACCTTCGCGCACTCCCGTAAATCAATCGGCGCTTCGACATTCGTATATATTTTCCGTTAATTATTTTTATTCACAGCCCGGCGCGTAGGAACGCCCAGTTCGCCCGCCAGGATGCCTCGGAACATCGTACGTATACGCACGCACCTCCACGAGACACACGGACGACGACGTATACACGGATTTCTCTGGAAGCGCGTGTACGTACGCGCGCACAATACGCTTACATGTCTCCTCTTTTTTTTTTTATTTTCCCCGGGTACGCGTATGTGCGCGTGGTAAAGCGTACGTGCGTGTACGTCCGGCTAGTGTATTGTGTGTTTTCAAATCGAAAGGGAGACAGAGAGAGAGAGAGAGTGAACGTGTGTGAGAGAAAGGTGGGGAGTAGAGAGCGCGTCGGAGTGAGAGAGAAATCGCGATAGTCAGCCTGGTTCGTCAAATTTGCACATTTATTCGTTTACCGTCGTACAATCGAGCTTAAAACTCGGACGAGTTTGTATGAGTGCGTGGACATTGCTCGCGTATATACCAACGCGTACGCGGGGAACTTCATCCCTTATTCATAACCCTTCGAAGGGTTCGATGGAGCTCAGAGGTTCCGGAAACGCACCAACGATCTTTTTTTTTTTTTTCCCCCAGTCCGCTCTCTTCTGTTTTTGCGCACAGCGAGGGATCTCGCTGTTTTCTCTAAAAATGCGTAATTCGTCGAACAACATTGTATAGTTCGCGAGCCTCTCGAATCGCGATATTCCAATGTACAGCCTCGGCTCTCGTTCTCCCTCCCCTTTTGTTAAGTTCGACACGGTTGATTCTCGGCGCGATAATTATATAATTCTAGCGCGAATGCGAATCGAAGAAATCCGAAAATCCGAGGTGTACGTAAATTCGTCGAAGAGCCCCGTTCGCTGTTTGATATAGTGCAAGTGTAAATAAAGGGCAGGACATTCCGGGCGCATTAATTCAGGAAGGGAAGCGAGAACATGGCGGACTGCTAATTAACGATTCAATCGCACACTTGGTCGCCCCGATAGTTTAATTGACTCCGAAATAGTTGCCGCTCGTGGACCGGCGTAGCAGTTCGAAAATGAACCTCCGCGCTACCCTTGTCAGGCATCCTGTGGTCAGGAACTGAGGAGATCCGGCAAGAAATAAATTACGAAATTGTACACGGCTCCCAAGAATGTCCACCCTTCTTCCCTACGTCCTCTGTCCCTCGCCCCTAGACGTCGAACTACTCGCGAAACAATCTCGAAGCAGATCGAACGACCGACGGTTCTTCGTTTCCCTCGACCCCCTGTAACCGCTTCGGTGGGGTGAACGCAAAAGACGGACCTCGATTGTCACTTCCGCACTTTAAGCGGGGGAATTTCGCGTAGATTTATCCCGGTAAGAAGGAAACAAAAATTGCGCGCCACGAAGAGACACCCACGAACGTCGGGAATTAACGCGTCGACGATAAATAAAGTTCGCGACAAACGAGGAATTTTACGATGAAACGTTTGACCGAAAAGACGTTTATGCGCTTTACGCGTTGAGAACGGGAGATGAGGGATCGATCAATTAATTTCGCTTTGATATCGCGAGACGCGAAGGAGGAACCATAAGACGGGAGTCGTGAAGAGGCGAAAGTTGTCCTCGAGATCTGAAAAATCTCTCGAGCACTCGAACGATTCCCTCAGTAATAAGGCCTCGGTCTCAAGGAGCAAAGTTGGCCATAACACGCGTGTATCATTACATCCCCGCGAGTTTTCCAGTTTCGACTTTTTTTTTTCCCGGGCATGCACGAGCACACCTTGCTACCGATTTCTCCGACTTTCCCTCATACGGATTCTCGGGGAAGCGCGAAGCAATCGCGAGGTCATAGAAATGTTTCCCGTTTCTGTGTACCCTTGGAGTCCACTTCGTGTACCTGGTGGAAAAGTATCGTGGGCCGGGGGGGGGGGGGGGGGGGCTAGAGTTATCGTGTAACTACACGATACTTAGACGTTCTCGGCTGAAAGCATATTCCGACTGCTCGAAAAGTAGATGCGCCGTAGGTTTTACAGCTTTTCAAAGTGAGTTCCCAGAAGCTTGCGATTCGGTGAACAACGCCGGTGCCCCGTCCTTCCCTGGTTTTTCATCTGCCGACCTCTTTTTCCCGACTCCCCCCACCCCAAAACCATCTACATCTCTCTCTCTCTCTCTCACTCACTCTCCTTCAGACTTTGTGTCTACGACGTTCGGCCGATTGCATTGGCCAAAGTCGTTTAATAAAGGCGTAATGGAGGCACGGAGCACGTGAAACGCTGTTCCGTCGCGAAATCAAAGGAAGGAAAAAGAGTCGCCTGATCGGTGGCGCGTAATTGCTAATAATCCCAGTCTACACGAGCGCGTGTTAATATTTACCTACGTTGTATCGTGCGTCGAACCACGTCGCAATTACCGGCGCGACCTTACATTTCTTTTTGTTAAATAAGAACAAAACGCTCTCGATCTTCGCACTTACGAGCAATTAACGTCGATCTGTTTGACGATCTTATCTCACTGCTCGAAACGTCGGTTGATGATTTTTCGTAGATTTTGTTCCCCCGCGACGCGGCGATCGGAAAGAAAACGCGGAAACCGGTGAAATCGAGACGATCCGCGATAATTATCGGCCAAGGGGGAAAAGAAGGGGGGTGGGGGACGGAGAAGGGGCAAAAGTAACGACAAAGAGAAAGGGACGGAGAGGGCGGTATCGGCGGTGAGGGAAAGAGAGAGGGAAACGAGAGACAGAGAGAGGGAGAGAGGGCGAGGGACGATGAAAAGTTTGACCGGACGCAGCGAGCACAATGCACCGTGGTCCACCCTCCACCCCCCCAGAAGCGTCCCACCCCATAATTCCACCCGCATTGTACGACCAATCAATATTGTTTTATACCGCGAGTCATGAGACGAGCCAGCCTCGATGGTTCGACCGTTCGATGCTCCACTCTGCCGATGCAGTTGCGGCCTTCGGTTAACTAGAGATTCCTTCGCGTTTGCCGATTCGACGATGCCCGCGATTCTCTTTCTTTTTTTTTTTTTTTTCCATCGGACCGTCTCACTCGCGATTATTTTCTTTAGAGTCTCAAGACTTTCCGGGGGCCGGGCATCGTCCGAACGTTTTGTTCGAAAGTAATCGGTGAATGTACTTCGGTTTAGAGTCTCCCGATATTCCGTCTCCCTGTTTTTTTTTTTTTGTTTGTTTGTATAGTTTATTATTTTCCCATTGCCCGTTCCTTTTATCTCGCTTCGGGTTATTTTATTCTACCGCCACGGCGGGAACTTTGCGCGCTCGTATTTAAATAAAAAGTAAAGATTCCAGTCATTAGAATAATACCGTTGTACCCTCGCGTTAAAGCGTTATTTATAAAACGCCCATTGGATGTAACGCGATGTATCAATGGTGGTAACTCATTGTCCAACGGGGTGGCAATCCTTTATTTCTGCTATACACGTATTTCACCGGGCGATTTGAGGATCAATGAAAATATATTTTCGTTGAATAGGTTATTGTAGTTTGTACAATTAAAAAAGAAACAATTGAGGAAACCAACTTTGCTTTTTTTTTTTTTTTTTTTTTCTATGCGACCCGAGCCTCGTGTAACGCGATTTGTATAAAGCGGCATTTCTATGGAACCTAACATCCGCGTTACACGAGGGTTTACCGTACCTGTCAGCCGCGAACGAAGAATCCCGTAATACGATGTACTTGGCATCGATCGACGTATACACTTTTCCGGAACGAAAGAATCTATTTCTCCGGGCCGATGCAAGTTTTCGCTTCGCGATAGAAGAGAAGAAGTGTCGCGGGCGGATCGGACTGACAGATCGTGACAGTAACGACGTTGACATCCAGTTTTCTCCACCGACGCTTCTCATGGTAGACTGGGATTGTCTTTATACGATGACAAGAGGACGCGCAAGAACGGCGCACAATGTGCATCCGCTTGGTTCGCTCGACGAGGACGACGACGACGACGACGACGACGAAGAGAAGGACCGAGGATAAATTTCGCTCGCTCGATGACGTTGATTCAGGATTACTTTCCCTCTTTAATTATCCTGCCTCTTTTCTTTCCCTCGCCGTTGGTACTACCATGTCGCTTTGGTCCTCTGCGCCGTCGTCGTCGTCGTCGTCGTCGTCATCATCGTCTTCTCTCTTTCGTTCGCGGAAAGGGACATAAAGTCCGGCGCGTGACGCGATAATGAATTATCTTCGAGAGCACGCTTCTTGGGCAGGAACCGGAAATATTGCCGGACGATAGCGACGATATCTCGCAAGACCCGACACGCATTCTCCGCACCCGATATTCTTCTCGGGAAATTTTTCAAACTCCTACGAGAGAATTGATGCCTCATGCCCTGGTTTCTTTCGGGAGATCGTCGCGCTGATTTGCTCGACCAACAGGAATGTTGTGGGGAAGATAACACTAATTTTGAGATATTCTTCTGTTGTCCAGCTAATTCGATGGTATTATAATTGATTCCAAAAGTTTTGGTAAAATTGAAAACTTGTATTGTTGGACTTCGCGTCAAAGATAAACTGTCCTGCCTTGTAACTCGAATATTCGCTTACATTTATTTTCGTCTCTACGGATATTTCAAGAAAATATAAACTTGGTCCAAGACAAGGCCGCATCTCTTGATCGTTCCAGCTAATTGGATGATATTACAATCTATTTCAAAAGTTTGAATAAAATTGAGAACTCGTAGTGTTGAGCTTCGCGTCAAAGATAAACTGCCCCGTTTTGTAACACGATTATTCGTTTACATTTATTTTCGTCTCTACGGATATTTCGGGAAAAAATTAATTTGGTCCAAGAGAAGGCCTTGCCTCTTGATCGTTCCAGCTAATTCGATGGCATTACACTCGAATTCAAAATTTTCCGCAGAAACGAGAACTAAGCGAAAAATAAGCTTCGCGTCAAGTATATACTTTACAGTCATGCAACTCGAATATCCGCTTACATTTATTTTCGTCTTAACGGATACTTTTGGCACAGATAATCCGAAAAAATATCCAAGTTTGCTCCGTACTTTACCGAAACCTGTTAGAATAGCAGTACCTATAAGCGAAATAGCCACGATGACGAGTTAAAGTACTCGCATGAAAATGGTTGATCGCAGCGAAATGCTAGAGACTATAGACTATTACGAAGTCATCCTCACGTGTCCAATACTGACGTACACTTGAGCACGCGTCTGCACGACCCATACGTCGCGGAATGACGGTAACTCGTGTAAGTAACCACCTAGGTGTGTGTGTGCGAGCGCGTGTGTGAACATATTTCTCCCACTCCCCTTGCCGGCGCAATTCTCCGCTCCCTTCCAGCTAAACACACCCTCGGTATCTACGTAAATAGGTTCGTCATGCACGGTTGTAATCTTCATACAACATTCATTACACCGTGATCTAAACAGCTTGTATAGATTCGTGTAACATGGAAATTGCGACACACTCCGACCGCTTATTTTTCTCCGCGCGCGTGATTTCCTTGAATACCTATACCGAAACTAAATCCAATATATCTCAAAATACTAGCAGATCGTAGACCCAGGATCGGCAAATATCTCTATCAACTTCCATTAAATCCATATCAATTCCGATGTATTAACGAAATTCAAAATCGTAAGTGTATACAGTTCAATGGTTCGCTAACTTTCAAATTTCTCGATACGTAAGTACACGTCTTACGGTAGAATCGATAGGTGGCGCCACTCGAAGGACCTTATTATATTCATCCATCCATCAAGATTCAACGACGATTTAAATTTGCAAAATTTCCCTCAAAACCTCCGATATCCTATGCACTTTTACTCTACCAAAAATCCCCTTAATCCATACCACATTCGGTGACGTAACGTCAATTTCAAATCGCTCAACGAAGTACGCGTGTTTCTGGAAGAATCGATGCCTCGATACGAACCAAAACGTATTCCATTTTGTCGCGTGTATCGCGTGCAGGTAGAATCGCAATTACCTCTGACTCTTTATCCGACTTGCACGAGAAGCCACGATTGGCGGAGAAGCGCGATCGGTCGTGGTCCAATCGCGTCGCTGGGCCCCACCGAGCGAAGATCCGGCCCCATTCGCGGACGATGGCACGCAAACGACGAAACGGGAAACGATCGGCGTCCGGAAGATCGCGTCCATTATCGTTTGCCATTCTCGCGACGGCCATTCAGCGCTACGTCGGCTCGCCTCCGACGACGCGTTGCACCTTTTGTAAATCGGCGTATGTACTCAACGCGCTCGCTTTGCAACGTGACGTAAGGGCCCCACCTGTACGGAATTCATCGCGTTCTACGGAGTCACGGTAGCCCTCTTTCGCTTCCGTTGTCGCCTCTTTTCGATCGGACGACGAGGATTAATTAGCGCGGTGGACGCGGGAAGTTGCCAAGGTTTCTCGCTCGCTGCGCGCTATCGAATCGCGTTGATATCGCGCGCAGTCAATTGATATGCGTGTCCCTATTCCTGGAATAATTACCACGACAGCGAATAATTCTTTGAGCGTACGATTAATTAAAGACTGCCGCGATTTGATGGCGAGACTGACTCCGACAGTGGCCGCGTAACCCTTTTAATTTAACGAATCAGAATCGACTGTGACGCGATTGTTGGCCGGTGCCGTTAGTTCTCGATGTGTTTCGTTGGTAGGAACAATGGCGGTGTACATCGATTTAACTCGATATCTGAAATTACGATCGGTGAAAGGCCGTTCGGTATTCGAGCGTAACCCTTTACGCTCGATATTTTGGGTCACTGTCAAAAAAAAACTTTTGCGCTTGACATTCGCAAAAGTGTCTCCATCGATTTTCGGCGTCGGCGATGCGAGGACGATTTTCTCAAATCATCGCATCGACAATGCCTCGGTTTCATTTCCGACGGATTTCGTATCCCTCGACTCTAATCGTCCCTTGATTGGCGCGAATTGTAACGGGTGACGCGTTTTTTTTTTTCTTCTTTCTTTTCGATCGGTTCAACGTACCGCGGTGCGAACGAGGTAGGACGCCTTTCGTCGTTTTCGATAGAACGGTCCTCGAAGCGATATTCGATGGCGTTTGAAATTTGTTAAAAAGGGGGGAGGGGTGAGGGGCGAAAGGACTAAAACGTTAAAGCGTGACTACAGCCGACTACGCGATGAACCTGTATGGCGCGACGCGTTTATTCTTCCTCTCCATTGAAATATAACCACGCTCATTTTCGGAGATAACTTATTGACGCATCAGCTAATGTTTTCGCGGTTCTCGCCGAGACAATGGAGTCTGTTTTATCAAAGTCTCTCTCTCTCTCTCTCTCTCCGCCGGTTACACATCCTGTTTCGTCTGTCGTAATAATATTTCCAACGGTTTCTATAGCCCCGTGCGCATAATCAACTCGATTTGCTTTTACCCGGTTGTACCGTGTTAACGACGCCCGACGATGCGTAAAATCAGAGGTGATAATTTGGAATTAACCGTATTAGTATGTTATTGCTTTTGTAATCGCGTTACGTCGCGTGTTTACAGGGCGTGGAAATTCGATAAAAGAAACTGCTCGTTAATTCGACCGTAACGCGAGACTATCGCGTCTCGGAGGATGATTTTTCAAAAATTCACGAGGGGTTATCGGATTTAAACGAACGAAATTAAGTTAAAACGGTGCGTCGTCGAGATTCCAATTAAATTTCGACACGAATCGCCGTAAGATCGCGAGCGTTAAAGATTATGGAACCGTTGGGTGATGGAAATTTCTGGTTTGCGAAACTGCGGTGAGCGGACCTTAACGAGAGTTTGAGAAATGTTGGATTCGTCGAGGTCAATCGAGGGCGAAACGTTTCGTCTTAGGACAGATGTCGATGTGGGGCAGAAAGTTGAAACGTTAATCCCGCGATTTCGGTAACTTCCTGCCGCTAATAGCGGGCATCTAGTCTCCGGCGCGAATAAACGAGACGCGTTAACTCGGAGGGAACCCCCCTCCCCGTCGTCGTTATTACGATACGAATAAATATTCAATCGTCGCGTAGCCTAACAAAGAAGTACTAATAATCCCCGCGATACTCGTAATACAGATTGCGATTAACACCCTGTCGCACTTGATAAACCCGTCGAATCGAAAACAAAGACACCTCGTCGTTTTAATTAGAAATTCAATTCGTCCTCGACGAATGGCGCGATGAAATTTACAAAATCCACTTCGAGGAAGAAGAAGAAGAAGAGTCTACGGACACCCCGCCACCACCACCACCACCACCGCCGCCAACACCTCCCTCCCACCCCCGCCCATCAATTTCGCGGCGTTGAATTTCTCGCCCGGCGTCAGCGAGCCGAGTGTCCCCGTTGCCTTTGATGTCAGAGATCGGTAAAGCGCCGAGGCGTGGAATTCGGCGCCCTACGAGTGACCACTCGTGGAATCGGCGCGAACCGAGTGTCGTCCCCGTTCCACCGTTCGTCGGCAAAGGGAAACACTCGTCCCGCGTCCCGCCGTTTCGTTTGGTCGTTTCAGCAGGTGATCGCGTCGTAGGATCCGGAAAGGAAACGGAATCGGGGTGGTTGGGGATGGGGGAGAGGAGAAGAAAGAGGGTGAACGAGGGGGTGGGGAGGACGGAGGTGGAAAACAATTAAGGGAAGGCGAGGAGAGGGCCGCCTTGTATGATAATGCGTTGTAACCTCCGGCAGAGGAGAACGCGATACGATGAAGAAGGAGATGAAGGAGGTGCGGGGGTAGATGGAGGGAGAGAGAGCCGACGAGGATGAAGGCAGATGAAGCGCGGAATGGAGGCTGGAAAGGAGGGGGCGCAGCCGACTCGCGAGAAGGATGGGGGGGGGAGGTGGGGGTTGGCGGAGGTCGCGGTTCTTACTTTGCATTCCTTTGTGTGTCCTCCTGAGCCCTCCATCTACCCTCCTACAATCCAGTCGTCCTCCTCTCTCTTCGAGCTTGAACTAACGCCCGAGGTTTTAATGCACTTGTCTACTCCACATGCCGTTCATAAAGACATATATGCCGTCTGTTGAACGAGCGGGCAAGAGAACCGAGTCTTGGAAAGAGGAACGAGACAGAAGGTACGTGGCGAGAGAGAGGGATAGAGGGGCTGGGAAGGGAGGGAGAGACGGACCGAGATACGGAGAGAGAGAGAGGGGGGGAGAGAGGCAGAGGCTGGCAAAGAAGAGTCGAGAAAGAGAAGGAGAGAGCGTAACGATATGAAATGCATTTTAAATTCTAAGCATTCGCTCGCGTCATGGAAAGACCTCGGCTCTTTGCTTGCATAATCCTACCGGTGATGTACAAAAGTTTAAAAGGAACGGCGGAGCAGCAGGGGAAGAATTATAATGCAGTGGTCGAATCAGAACCTTTGCCGGATGCTACGGGGGCTTTCGTCCAGTATCGCCTTCAACGAGTCTGCTTCGGCTTTGCGAGTGAGTTTTATTCGTACATATTTCACGGTCCAGGAACGCGCTGCCCCGCTGTTTCGCGGAGCACGGAACGTTGTTTCGCCGGCGAGACAGGTTGAAATATCAAAGACGCGGACGATTCGCGGGGAAAAAGATTGCCACGATCGCGCAATTCCGCGAGCGCGGAATAACGCGCCAAGATATCCTCCCGGCGTACTCGTCTTTCTTTTCATCGGTTAACGAAGTGTGCATAGGGGATGTAATCGGGGGCGGAGCGGTCGCGTTAGAGAACGCAAAATTTTCGGCGGCCATTCGAAAAGTGGCGATGCCAAAGTTGAAAAGAACAGAGAAGATAAAGAATTAAAATACCTGGCATTGAATGAAACCTTTCGAACGTGCACTGGCAGCTTTTATCCGCCCGCCGTGCGTCAACGAATCTTTTCACACGTGTTGCGTTTACTCCGCGGCGCGCAACGAGCGTGTAAATGTCATACATATTTCATAGAATATAAATACTGCGTCTCCCGTTTCTTCGTAGTCGCCATAATCAATACGCATTCAGTACCGGTGCATTTTTCGCGGCGTTTAAATTTCACACTTGTTACACTTGTTACCGTAAAATCGCACGGCTGGCATAACGATCGCTGTCGCGATTACCGCGCGACTACGTCGAGGCGCGTTCGAGAGGCTCAGGGTATTACGAAATTAACGGATAACGAAACGGGGGGGAAGAATTGTGTTAAGTTTTAAACAGCCAGGTAGATAGGAAATAATATTGTAACGATTCAACTTACCTCTTGTGTCCCGGTATCCGCGCACCAACCAGCCCTCTGCTACGGCGTCATTCGTCAATCTGAAGAACGGAAAGGAAGTTTTAAAACGGCGAAAAGCTTGATACTTTCTCGTTTAAAAATAACCTACTTCCGCGGTAGTGCCGATCGGCCAGTTAAAGCACGCGGCGATATCATTTAATAATATATCCAGACAACAAGGTCAAGAGCGAGCAGCATTGAAATTTATATTAATTTTGATTTTATCGGAGAATATATTTCACCGGGGCGGGACATAAATTAATTTTAATTCTCCGAAACGCCAGTTTTAATCGTTTTCAAGTAATTTCTATTAAAGCCGGGCCGCTTTCACCATCGCAATCGGCATTATGCAATTCCGCCGCGGCATTCCACGGGCGCCTCATTATCCGTAAATATTTATACGAAATAATAACAAAATATTAAACGAACGCGAAATACAATGCGCAATAAATTAAAGTGATTATCGAACGGTAATTAGTAATTATATCCGACGGACGGGATGCGCGCAATACGTGCCGGCGTTTCCGACGATAACCAATCCCGCTCGCGAGACTGGAAAGGTACACGGGAGAAAGGACAGACGAACGAGTAGTTTTAAAAGACCGTTTTCATGCGCGTGAGATACAATGGGAAGATAGGGTCGGACCACCAAGTATCAACGTATATATATATATCTATATATATATGTGTATATATATATATATACGTTGATTCACAGAAGTACGCGCGCGCGCGTGAGAGAGAGAGAGGGAGAGACGCGAGAGAAACCAGAGAAATCCTTTTCATTCGAGAAAAGAAAGCGGGCGCGAGATTCGCGCTTCATTCATAGCCAAGTCTATGGGGCGAAAAAAGACTTCTTCTTCGAGATGTAATTAGCATGTCTTCGCACAACGGGCGAAACAATGCTGCCGCTTAATTAGTATGCATCTCCGTACCGAAACCCGTTCCTTGCCACCCCTCGCGCCCCGTCGTGCTCGCGTGTCCTTTATCCTCCTACGTGTCGAGGACAAGTAGAGACACGTGAGCGAGCAAACGTATACACACCCCTGCTCGCGAAACGCATCGACGAGCCGCGAAGCGTGTGTGTCGCGACGCATCGCGCGTTTCACGCGTCGCACGAGTGTCGATGCGATAGGCGACCGTGACAGTGTGCCACGCCGCTATTGTTGCACACACGCGAACTTTGTCCCGCGACGTTGAGTAGTCACTCGAAATCATTTTTTTTTTTTGCGCGCGCGCTCGAGCGATAAGCAATGGGAGAAACGGAAACGAAACCGAATCTCATCGACGGAAACGAATTTTGATTTAACTTCAAATGCTTGCAGGATATTCCATTCGTATCTTTGATTCTTGTTTATTTCTTTTTTTATTATTGTGCGCGTAAACTCGTTACGAGGTTAGATTCATTTTGATCGACGCGATTTATCTTTCGATTATTTAACGAGCGAAAAAAGTCGTTTGTACGAAGATTATCATCGATCGGTTTACGTCAGTACGGGAATAGCGATATTATTATTAACGCGATCTTGACGCAAACGCGCTACCAAGCTCAGGATCGAGCTTATATGTTTTTTCTTTTTTTTTTTTTTCTTTTCAACAAAGGCTGGTCTCGCGACACGCGAATTCCCACGCCTCGAAGACCGCGCTTTAACGTCAGACGCAAATGACTGGATATACGCGCGCGACGCGGCTATGACGCATTAACGCGACACGTCGATTCGCAATTACCGTGCGAGAATCCGCTCGCATCCTCGAGACAATTGCAGGGGGTGACGAAGGACAACCAATTGCCGCTGAGCCAACGACAGAAAGCTGCGCGACTTCCGGGACGATAATGTGTATCTAGCGTCGAATCGTGACGGTAGACGCGATCATGGGCGATAAATAGTAACTTTATTGCAGAAAAACAGAAAAGGTCACTCTAGCGAGACGAAAATACGAGACAATCGATTTTTGCCGGTAGTATAAATACGAACGTCGCGAATTAGAGGATTCGCGTCGTTTTTCGCGACGATCCGTGCCGGTTTTTTTTTTCTACCGATGCGGCGAAATTTTTTAAATATTCCTATCAAACTGGAATTTTCCATATTAATTATGAATCGTTGCGTTATCGTAACGTTACGTTAGAATCCTTTACAAAGTCGGCTTGAAAGCAGCGTTGAAACGACGCGGATATATATTTAACGTCACGACGCGAAATCACTTAATGAAATACTTAATATAACCACGGCCGTGTAATTTTTTTTCTACGTTTTCCGGAACGACGGATTAACTCGTAACCGTAAGCGCCGAATAGATATCATCGTGCGCGGGGGTAATCAATCGTTTCTAGACATCCCTCCGCACGGATAACCTGCATCACCACGACCGAATTATCGTGATATAAAGTACCATTTAGATGCCAGTTCCTTTATAGAATTTTTAATTCCCCTCCTCGACGCCGAGTATTTTCCGAGAAATTTCTTGGAATATGTAATAACGTATTTATCAGTACAAATATGCGCGGACTTGAAAGTTCACGATATCGAGAAATTCATACGTGGACACGGCAGTTTTTCTCTATTAAGCGGTTTCGTCGACGGATCGATTTCAATTAAATTTCGCGTAGTTAGTTAACCGGGTACTTACGCGTAAGTACACCTACGAAGACGGAAAATGTTATTTTCGAAGGAATCCTCGTGACGATCGAGACGACGCGGTATAATCAGATTCAAAATCCGAACGATCTGGGTCAATGCCACTATTTAACGCGCCGAGCCTTTCGGGGATTGAACGAATATTGAAATTGCGGGGACGCAACGAACTTTTGCATAATGAGTTCGCGGCTGGCGTCGGTACAACGACGCGGTCGCGCGTGCACGTACACACACGGCGAAGTGCGTGTACAGGCGGTCGCGCACATGAATATTTTCATTTGATTGCGTTAATTAAACTCGCTGCCAGGCGATGACCTTTGAAGTTCAGCGGCACGCGACACGCGTACACCAATTACCGATATTATTAATTGCAACAAGTTCCCATTTTCGGCTGTACACCGTCATCGATGGTATGCCACTGTTTTTTTTTTTTTTTCTTTTTCAGTGCGTCGCAGTTTCGGGACTCGATAATTGAAGAAATGTACGAAGACGGACGTCGCCCTTTCGGGATAGAGTCTCTATAATACCACACCCCCCCCCCCCACCTTTCTCGCGTTCAATTACTTGCATTTATATAAATCGAGTATGAAAATGTGCCGTCTCCCAAGATCATCGTTTCGTAGCAACGGATGTTTCGACGAGTTTTAACGATTTAAAATTCAATCTTCCCTCCCTTCCAAACGATTGTACGGTAACGGACAGAGTCAACGAGATGAGAAGAAAACGTCCTTCCATCGTGACACCGACGAATTCTTTTATACCGATTATCATTCCGAATTACGTTGCCGCTTGCTCCCAATTTTCGTTCCGCTTTCGGGGCTCTCGCACCATCGTATCCTGTTTCTCCATGCGACCAGCCAACCACCGACGTTAGGGTGAAGCACTTACGGGACAATGAGTATGCAAATAGGCCGGCATTCGGCTACATTTGTTTCAACGAGCTTAGGAGTCCCGCGCCGCGAAGGAGCGGTTCCTTCGCAAGGAGGGTCATAAAAGTCTCGAGCGTAGCCTCAAATCTTTGAAAAACAAGGGGGAGTTAGCCCCTTTACTCCCCTGTACTTTTATTACCTCGTTTTCATTTTCACGGCTACGCCGTACGAATTGTTGTTTGCGAAACACAGCGCGATCGTTTCGCTCCTATTCTTTGTGTTTGAAGTTCGCGCTGCTGGTTTCCGCCAAAGAAAAAGCATACAAATTCTCGCCCCCCCTCCCCTCCGTCTGAATTGCCGGCAGTAAATCTCGAGATTGCATTATTCGCGCGTACGAAGTCGATGGAGCGAATTATTAACTTGTATCGCGTCGTACGAAAAATGATGTTGGATCGATTTATTTCTACTTTTATGTTCCCAGAGAGAGAGGAACTAATACGTCGCGGGGATTCGAAACGTTTATCCCTATCGATGTAAATTCTTTGTTCTTGAAGTATCGTCGATGGTTACGCATGGAACGGAGTGCGGCTCGCGAGTTCTCGTTCGCTCGTGTCTCGCGAGATTAAGCTCGACAATCGAGCCTCGACGAAACTTTCGTCTCGCGTAAAGCCAACAGCGACGTTGACAACGACGATGACGAGGATACGTTAAGATGCGTCACGGTGCGGCAGTCCAAAACTTAGCAAATCCTGACAACGGCCGCCATTTGGGAATGCCTACGGTTTCGTACTATGCTTTCAACACTTGCCAAGACATAACCCGCGACGACAACTTTAAAAGCTTACATGCGCGTGGATTGTAGCGGGGACCGTTTGGAAGGTAGCCTAATCGTTCGATATTCGCTTCGCTAACGGCGGGAAGGTTTAGATCTGACGGTGAAAAATCGACTCGGAGTAATCTGGATTCGCGCGAGTTGCGGAAAAGTCGTCTAATTTGGCGATACCGATTGCAGGTAATCTCGCGACAGAGTATCCTAGAATCTGGAATTTCTTTTTACACAAATATTACATGGAAATTATTCGTTAATATTAAATCATTTTTAGTGTCTCGCGTTTAGCCGAGTTTACCGTACGTATTCAACATCAACTTATTATTTCTTTCCACTCGTATGGTATGCAATTGACAGGTACAAGAATAAACGGCAAAGTCGGTAATAAATCAAATCTGCGTTATTCTGTCGAATATTTTATATCGCGTTCCGCGTTTTAGTATCGCTATACAAGCGTGTCGGCACGAATCACTTTTCGCCCGACAATCCCCTGACGTTACTCAAAATATGTATCAGAAAGTTAACTCGAGAACCGAGTCGCGCGGGTTCAAGTTTCGCGAGTAAAGTGGATGAGAACTTTGAAACGCGACGGACCCCACGGAATTCGTAATAACGAGATTTGGAGATTTCATTAAGCAATATACGTATACCCGGGGTTTCCTTCGATCGCGCTTAAGCTAGCGCACGCCGACTTAGAAAAAGCCTTCGCGGTTCCCGCATATCGTAGATTCTGCGTTATCCCCGCGGCAAATTGGTTTCCGGAAAATTAATTAAGAACCGAAATGCGAAGCGCGGAGAGTTAAGATCGCTAAGATAACGGCAACCGCGAAGTTTAATTCCCGATTAAATCCATGTTTCTCGTTCGGGTTAAAACGTTACGGATAATTCAACATTGTTTCCTCGTTCGCGATGTAAAAATATTTCTCGGCATTCGTCTCATGATCTTCGATGTCGACGTACCGGCAAACTAGCGACTAAGTACGTTCATTGATTACGCCCTATCGACGAGTCCCGCGTCGACTTTCGAAATTACACAAACTGTCAAGCTTCCTCGCGAACGTCGACCGTGGAATATCGCGTTGACGCACCGTGGTGCGCGCAATGCCGAACGAACGTGTAAGCGATCGTAAACGTTAAGGAGTGTATTCCGTGTGGGAAAGCGAAGTCCATTCTTTCGATGACAATACATCCATTTGATAAAAGTCACTCGATCCCCCTTTCGCCGAGGACAAATATTGGAAGGAGTGCTCGCGATAAGCGTGAAACTCTGAATTCGAAGCTGTCGTAGATTATGGTGGCTTCAACGATATTTGTGAGAGCGGTACGTGTACGTGTGTGTGTGCGCGCGCGTGCACGTATACGCCGACCGCTCTGCTTTACGAGGCAGATGTTGATAACGGGCGACAGCGACAGAGACGGGGACAGTGACAGCTGCCCCGTATTGTTCGACGCGTTCGCTGATTATAGGTCAAAGGCCCCTTACGAATAAAAGAATTACCGGAGGAAAGGTCGGCATTTTTCTTCCCCATTGTAAATCGCGGCTTTTTCGTCACTCTTCTGTTTTTCGAAATAATCGAACGACCATCGAAGACGACAAGTCGAACTTCCCCGTATCGCGCTAAAAGGGATAACGATGGAATTTGAGACGATCTAAATTTATCGTGCCGTCGAGCAGTTGGTCTTAACGCTTTCAATCTTTGATTGGCCATTAATTTAATTAGCCTGTTCGAAAATAGCATCGGTGATAAAAGCAAGAGCGTGGCACTGAAACGAAAATTGATAGCAGTTGACAGTTTTAGAGTCGACGGCGCTAATTCGAGCACCTAGTACTTTACGTGTCTTCTAAGAGTAGTTAATATTGAACCACGCGTAAAGCGCGAAAAAAGGGTTTTCACTTGGACCTCAGCGAGCCGAAACGTCAATCACGACAATTTCGAATCTCCTTGGGAAAAGTTTATTATTAAATCCGCGCCCCGTCGTTCGTTAATAGCTCTAAGCAAGTGCGGGCTGTCAGACTGCAACGTCCGACTTGGCACGTCTGTTACTACTAACGATAAGGCGGTGCCACCGCGCCACGAATAGAGCGTGCGAAATCAACCCCCGTGATGTCACAACATTTTTCGTATAAACCCGCAGCGACGTAACGATAACGACTAATCGGGGAAGAATCAATCGAGCATCGCGAGTAAATAAAATGCTATGTTTATTTCGATCGCAACGCGAAACGGATTCCTCGTGCCGGTGACGATTAATTGGCGGTTGCAATTTTGTCTCTACGGGATACACGAGTCTCAAGCTCGCGTACCTTAAATTAAGCCATTGAATAATTCAAAGCCGCGGGTCGAGCAAACTGTCGTCGAGGGTTCGAAGTGCAGAAACGAAAAATACCAATTTCTATCGGTTGAAGAGCAATTTTGATGCATTATCTGGCATTTAACGGAATCCACTTGGCGACGGACAAAAACGGAGTGGCAGGTAAATGCGACGTCGAAGACCGAGATTGCGAGCCGATACGAAGGATTCCCGACGGGGAAAAAAAAAAACTCGGAATGACAAAATGAAATTAAAATGACTACTGAAATGTCACGCGTAGATGCCTATCCTTCTCGTGTCGCGGCAATGCGGTTTATTTCGCGAAAATTAATCGTTATTACCGTTCTTCGACGTCGCTGAATAGATAACGGCGATGCTTTTAAATATCAATAAACGTTCGTCGAAATTCCGTCCTACGAAGCATCGTGTACGCAAATTAATTATGCTACGCGAATTAATATTAAATAAGGATATAAGAAGCGATGGTCTTGAGAGTCGTTAACGTACCTTTAACGTTTTTCGTAAAATTGCGAAACTTTTGTTCGAATCTATTGTTCGCGCGGTATTAAGTAAAATGTTTTAAAGCAGTCTATAATTCATCGCGAGTAAGCGATAACAACTTGCAAGACCAACTTTGTAAAAGGAAAACAGAGGAAATGATAAAAAATAAAATACAACGCAACGCAAAAACAAAGTATAAACTGTATTTCGTAACAAGGATATGAGATACCGAAAGTGAAACACTGGTTGCACACACCGCACAAACCGCGCATTGACAATCGCGATGAATAATGGAGAGGTCAATTAAATCTCAATTAAACACCACCGAATAATACGAACCGCTGCTCTTTTCAGTGTTGTTCGGCGAGCGAACATATTCTTTTTTTTTTTTTTTTTTTATTAAACACCACGAGCGTGTCCGTTCGGTTCGAAAATCAACACGCAAACACTCCGGTGTAATAGCTTCCTACACCTTGTAAAGGTAACCTCATTAAAATTACATTCATCGCAGCCGGGAGTGTTAGTTCACAATTTTCCTGATTTAAGGTCGAACTTTCGATAAATGACATTTTTCATGAGTACTCGGAACGAAATCTGTTGCGAGAAAAATTGTAAATTTCAATCCTTTTTAATCGGCCGCCGCATTATCTAGACTACCGAATAGAATTGATAATTTCACCACTGTTATTTTCTTTTTACATTTCACGTTGCGTGGCAAAAGCTAAATGGTTTACGCGAACAATTCTACCCCCATCGCTTAACGTTACGACGAAATTATAAACTTCGTGAAATTCGCTGATAATCGCGAACCATTTTATCGGATCTCAACTTTGACGACGATAAGCGAGAGTCCCATTTCGTGGTTCCCTCGAAACTAAAGAACGAAATACCATGAACAGATAACGAATAAACGCAATGTTCATCCCAATTGCGAGGGGTAGGATCTAAATCCAGTGAATCAACAGAATCGTACGCAGAATCATCCAAACCGGATCAACGATAGAACACCTTTCGTCCAGACGTCACCAAGTATTACCTTATTGCGGAAGCAGCCACGTTATTCCGACGAAAATGAAAAAAAAAAGAGAACTGAACACGTGTCGCACTGAGTCACAATGTGGTAACGCGCTCTCGTTAAAAAAAAAAACAGTCGTATGCTTAACGCCACGAGAGGAGAATTAGATAGGAACACAATAGTCTCAGTCGAAGGTTGGCGAAGCACTGGCCCGACGTTTAAGGAATTGCCTTCTACCGGCAGAAGTCTCGCAATGTCCTCGCGCACCGTACACGATCTCGAAGGTACTGTCCGGTCGAGTTCATCTCTCTCGCGTCATCCGAAACATCGTACCGGTGCGTGGAAAAAAAAACAGCCGGCAAACGGCGTCGTCCCGTTACGTTCGCACCGTCATCCACGAATGTCCCTCCGTCATGATCTCGGTTCGAGGACGACCATGACGACGACGACGATGACGACGACGACCACGGCCACGGCACTTCGATTCCCCCCCCTCTCTCTCTCTCTCTCTCTCTCTCTAGCACCGTTTCGCGTCTATCACTGGCAAGACGCACCGTCTTTCTGCGTTCGGTCGGCGAGTGACCACCACCACCACGACCACCACCACTACTACCACCACCACCACCACCAGGTACGACCTTCCAGCGTCGCGTACCTCACCTCACGCCACCACAAACACCTTTCCTCTGTCTAACGGTCCTCGTGCACCAACTTCACCCGTTAATTGCCGTCTTTGCACGACGTCTCGGTAACCGGTGTCCCCGCGAGCTCAAGTATTACTACGGCCACTGATGTACGCAGATAAGCGCGTGTCCTTGGCGAGTGTAGGCGCGAGTGTGCGCGTGCATGTATCACCACGGTGGCCGCGTGTCGGCACAGCAGCGATGCGTGGATCGGTGTCGATCGGCTTCGATGTTTCGCAGCTGTGCGCGAGCGAGTACTTGAGTATTTGGGTGCGTGCTGTACGTATGTACCGTAGGATCTTTATATACATATATATGTGGTGAGGAGCTGATCGTGCGCGCGCGTTTTTGCATGTAAGTGTTAGCGATGTATGAGCGAAGAGGGAGAATGTGTATGTGTGTGTGTGTATATATATATATATATGCCGTGTCAGTGTTTGTATGCGTGTATGTGTGGGGGCGACGCGGAGCGCGCGCGCGCCTGTACCGGTGGTTATATTACAAGGTGTACGCGTCTTAAGTGATTTCGGCCTGGCTGGTCAGCCCCGGCAGCTCCGTATGATGAGGCCGCCGCTTTGCTACTGACAGACCTAAAGACCACCCTAACCCGGCAGTCGGGGACGAGGGGTTCCCCACCCCCGTTGTCAGCGGGCGAGAGAGAGACCACCCCTCCCCCGCCAGGGACTGGGGCGAATAAGCAACCCTTAGCACCCGATGCCACCTCCACGGCGGCGGCGCAAACGCACTCCTGCCTCCGAGGGTAGTCTTATCCCCACCAATTCTTCCGTAGGAGCGAGACTACCACCCCCCACCCACCCCCAATCGGTCCAGTATTGCCACCACCAGAGATCCCCACTGCCGCCGCCGCCGCCGCCGACGCCGACGCCGCGACCACCGCCGCCGTCGACGCCGCCGCCGCCGACTCGCCGCCGAGGCCGCCGACGCCGCCGCCGCCGCCGCTGTCGTTTCTACCCCTCCAGTCGGTGTTCGACGTCGAGAAATCCCCTTCCTGGACCACCGAGTATTCCCCCTACCCCTTCGTTTCCTACGCGGCTTCTAGTCGGAGGAGAGTCGTCTTAAGATAAAAACACGGACGATCGGGTTTTGCAGTTAACCCACTCACCCTCGCCTTTCCACCCCCCCCCCTGCCATCCTACAGACTTTTCCTTCTACCCCACCTTCCTTCCTTCCATCCCCTTCTCCTCTCGATACGAACATACCCCTTCTTCCTACTCCTATCTCCCTCTTTCTCTCTCGCAACTCTTTCTCCGCGCTAGCCTTGCAAGCAACCACGGCTCAACCCCGACCCCTTTTGCGCCCTCTCCTACTCCTTCCTCCTTTTCGTTCGACTCTCTCACCCTCTCCGCTCCCCCTCCCCCTCCAACCCCCCTCTCTCTCACTCTTTCTACGTCACTCTTTCGCTCTCTCTCTTTCGCTCTCTCTCTTTCCAACTCGACGGGACTTTCGATTCTTTCGGAGGCAACCTTCAACCCCTTCCCCTCCCTTCCCCCCCTGCCTCCTAAGCCCCCTTTTTTTTCCTCTCTTCACCGACAGATACATCGCGTGTCGGCCAGTTCGACGTTATCATACCGTTCACCCTCGGAACACACATATCCCCTACCCATGACTGCCAGACTCCCACCAGCGGGAGACGACAACAACGAGAGCGACCTCGTGCTTTTTCACGGGGTCGGGGTATATTGTTGTCAGTGTATTTTTTTTCTTTTTTTTCCCCAACTTTTTCAGACACATCGATCTTTGACGAATGCATATCCTGCCCTGCTGGCGCGTCGATACGACGTGACCGGCAAGAACACTTTCGCCCCTGTTTCTTGGCCGGCCGGACTTGGGGGTTCCGGTCTCGGTGGGTTTTTTTTTTAGGGAGATTTTGGCGATACATTCGAGGTGTAGTCGGGGAAGGTGAAATTTTTGGGCGTTTTTCGGGGTCGAACGAGGGGAACGACACGTGAACCGAATGGGTGTTGCTCGTTAGGTTGAGAAATGGCGTGCAAGAATACTACATTTTAACGTTAAGAGGAGTTTTATCAAGGATATTGCTGTTTCGTACAAGGTCATCGAAATTAGACTGCAGACGTCAATCGGATAGACGTCCGATGGATTTCTATCGCTCGTTTTCCCAATTTCGCGGTGATTCACGGTTATTTTAATGTGTAATAGAAATAATTTGATTTCTACCAAAATACGTATTCCCGCGGATAAAGAATCTAATGATATTACTTCAAAACGTGTGCGATTATTCATTTTCCTTTGCATCGCAGGCGGAAGACTTACGAACGGAGAAGATTGATAACTTACTTCTGTCTGATCAAGTGTCCGCGCCATGAAATATATTTATACTCGGACATTGAAGAAATATCGGTGAAACGTTTTCGATCAAAATTAATCACCACCCATTCGAATCGACGAAACAAACCTAACGACAAATCCGGCACATTGCGTTCGACATTTCAATAAAGTCCGCAAAGCACGAAGCAAGTTTGCGTTTACGGGCAAACGATGACGCGAGAAATATACACGTTATTACGAGTGCCTAAATATTATCCAATTCGATATCAATTAATCCTAACAAATCCAACGTCTCTTTCCCAAGTGCCTTCCATTGCTTTCGATAAACACCGAACGTCAATCCTTCCAACCCAAAGCATCGAGCGACGAAGTTAAAGAATCAAGAGAGGAGCGAAAAACGTAGAAATAGAATCTCCGATCTATTAACCCAAACTAGAAAACAAATCCCGCAGCGATAGTATCGTGTACAAATTTTTACGCGGGTCAAGCTCTTCGACGCTTTTCGATGCTACCACCCCCCCCACCCCACCCATGGCTCTGCACCCCACTACCGATCGAAACTCATTTATACTTTTACCACCACCCTACCACCCCGACCGTGGGATTGTTTATGACACGATTCGTTTGATTATTAGCTGTTTATACGCGGTCATCGATCGAGTCGCAAACTGCCACGCGGTATTTGGACAACAATACGCTTCTGATCCGCGTTACCGGTAGTAACCCTTCCCGTTCGACTGCTTACCGTGCATTTCTTTTTCTTTTTTTTTCCCTTCCTCCCTTCGGTCGGACCGACGAAACTGGTTTTACTGGATTTACGATTGAACCCGGATACTTATTTCGTACCCTCAGTTCGACGGGAATGGTCGTACGAACAAGGGGCATTCAGAGTGTCGTCAAAATGCGCGATTTTTCGTTCTTAAGGCGAGTACGTTGATAAAGACTGTGCGCGCAGATTTTTCGTATTGTGCACGCGCTTTCTCGCGGTTGAGAAATTAATTACTTTCGAGTGTACATTTATATGTATTTATACGCTCGCCTGTTAAACGATTTATAACGAATCCCAAACATTTTACCTTTCGCTGTCACGTTATTTCGCAATTTCGCGTCGTTTACTTTACAAGTTTTCAGTCCTTCTCGCGTTTGTTTCGTGTTTGAATAGTTTTCGATATTGTTCTCAATCGTGATACGGTTGGGTTGATATTAATTGTAGCGATTAGTTTACGATCGTTAAAAGAATTATCGTCGCGTAATTCTATACCCGCGACGATAAATTGTGTGTATTTACTTAGCAAGCGTAAGTTTAGGTTTAAATATTAATTTTTGTTTTCCAAATTTCCTCGTTACTTCCGATTTACGTTAATGTTTATCGAGTTTAACCCGGTCTTGGTAATGTTGATTGGAAATACTGCTTTCCCGTAGCGTATCTCGAGCTAAACGAGTGCCGTCGGACGAGTAGTTCGCGTATATCTGGCTCTGCGTCTGACAAGAGTCGACCGCATCTACTTTGAAGCCGGGATCCTAATGCTTTGCACTAATCACTCGTTTCGTACAGGTCTCGTAAAGCTCTGTCTACTTTTTATAATTTCTGCCGCTTGCAGTCATTTAAAGGGCCGAGCTGCTATCGCGAATTTCTTAAATTTTGTATTACGGATTCGGCAGAGAACGTATTTCTTTTTTTTAAATATTTTTCCCTCTCACGTTTGGCCAGCTGAGATCTTATTACGAAATTCCAAATTCTGTTCGCGCAAGGGTTTTACGAAAATTTGTGTTTATCCACGCGATTTAGTAAACCGGGTCTAATACGTCTCTACGACACTTGCACACGATTTGTACGTTTCCTCCCGATTTTAATGTACCGTGCACCGTTTTTTCAAAATATTTGTTGCATCGTTGCATTACAGTTACGTTCGCTATTTCGCCGAAATTATTTGTATCTGCTTTTCTACAGCACCGGGCAGAAATCTCGAAAATTGCCGGCACGTCATTATTGCATTGCTATTTAATAGGGATGAGCGTTTAATTTTGGACATTGCCGTTATTATTAGCTTTCGTAGAGATCTTTATTGACATTGTTTAATTCACTATTATCACTAGCACTGTGCACTGTCACAATAAATATCACCGCACTGCCGGAGACATACTTTCTCGCTCCGGTATCTACGACAAGGGGAATATATCCGTGGATGGCAGACAGGGTAACCGGACTGAAAGGAAATTGCTTAATTGCTAATACAAAAAAGTGCCCTTCACCTTAAAACGTAGCTTACGTTTCATAATCGAGAACTACTAATGGAATAACGGGAGACTAACAACTTATTCCTCGAACCGACAGATACGTTAAGCGTCTCGTTGCATAACACGCGAAAAAGTTCGAATCAAAGAAAATTCTCATCGTCCTTTAAAAGATTTCAAAAACGTCATCCGATGCAATCCCGTTTCAACAATTCAATCCCATCGAAACATAGTCACAGTTACAAGACGCGTCCTCGCGGCCTTGCACAATAATCAAGAACAAACCGTAAACGAGGTTTACGGATTTCGTAAACTTCTTTGACTTTCGCGTACACGTCATACGAGAGAAAGAAACGCCGCGCGAAATGTTTCGCGTTGCAACGAGACGCACCGGTCGCCGCGAAAGCATCGAACAACCGCCAAAGACGAAGGACTTTTCAATCAACGAGCGTAACCCTGGACAACGCGCGAACGACGAACAGTACGAAATACTTCGATTCCGTCCAAGAACACACCACCCACAGCTTTTCAACTAACCTTCCGCGATCGTTCCTGTCGTCGTGCGAATCACAAAGTAAACCGCGTACAACCGAGGAAACAAAAACAGAAAAGAGACACAAATGAAAATTACGTGAACTTTTCTTTCGGGTGATCGTTGTAACTCACCTCTATCGCGCCGATCCCAAAGAAGACGATGTTCGAGGACGAGTACAACGGGTTACACAAAACGGCACACTCGAAAGCGGTCCGCGGATTCCTCTCTTCTTTCCTCACACACTGCAAGCTCTCGGCGTTGCCGAATACTTATGGCCGTAGTACAATCACCTTACGTGGAACGTCGTGAGTCGTAGATGTCGAGTCTTCTCACCGGGGCACCTTTTCGACGAATTTTCGTTTCTTCACCACCAAAAAAAAAAACAGTTTTTTTTTTCTCTCGTTCTCCGTACGTTTCCTCCCCGATCGTGAATATTCTTTTTAACCCCCCCCCCGGATACTTTGCGACGCTTTATGTTTTCGTTCTTCTTCTTCTTTCCTTGTAAGTCACGTTGATTCTTTCTTCCTCGTATTTACGTTTTTATTTTCGGAGCTATAAATTTAAATAACAAATCGTCCCTTCTCGTCCTGATTTTTTTAACGTTTTTTTTCTCGGCTTGCGCGCGGCCCCGGTGCCTTTTTGCGTGGGGCCCGCCTGACGAACGTGGCCGATCAGCGCGCGGGTAGAGAGAGCTTGGGCTGCGTGGCGGAGCGCGAACTTGCGGGCTTGCGGGCGCACTGGCGCACACGGCACACTCGCAGAGCGTAGGCGGAGAGAGGAGAGGCTCCGGCGGATGCTGTAAGCCGAAGGGAGAGAAACACGCGCGCCGGCCAGCGGAGGAGCAAGCCAGTGGCCCCTCTTGGCCGCCGTGGCCCGTACGGTGGCTCCGCTCGCGATTCGACTCGAAAGCTCGCCCGGCTCCTGCTTCTCCTGCCCGAGCAACGGGCACCGCCGACGTCGGTGCGACGGACACGACGTCGAGCGTCGAAACTAACAGAGAAAGTGAATCGTGCCGGTCTACTCGTGCGACGAGGATGCCACTCGTCGTCGAGGTTAAAGGGTGGAATGAAGAGGGACGGAGAGGACGAGAGCGACGAGAGAAGGAACAGGTCCGCCCCTTGGCGCTGCCCGAACGGGGGCCACTAGCCCCGGGGGGAGGGGGGGGGGGGGCGGTAAAATTGAAGATTTATGCTAGACGCCGTTTTACGTACGATTAACGTTACGCCGTTTTACGTCGATCCCTGGGTCCGATGTATATAATTTATTCAAGATCTCGCAGAGATCTCCGATAGAGAGAGAGAGATATCCTGGTCCGCGCGTAACGCGAGCTAGGTGAACCTCCGTGGTACCCGTTACGATAGACAGTCACGTCTTTCTAACGGAGATGAAAGGAAAAAGGACCGAACACCCGACGAATTGCTTACCTATACTACTGAACACGGTCTGCCGTCAGTAAGTGGTATAGGGACGTCTCCTTGCATTGGGTAACCGGCGAGCAGCGACCGTTCCTGAACGTGTTCGGAGGAAGACGATATCAACGGTAGGGCCGTTTGTGCGACGAGGATGATCCACATCGCGGAAGCCCCCGACGGTGATCGTCGGTGGTGGGTGAACAGGTTATAGCGGCGAAGGGGATGGTAACGCGGGAGGGGGGGGAGAAGGATGAGGCCGCGACTTTAGCGGGAGAGCGAGGAGGATGAATGCGAACGATACGAATGTACCCGAACTCGTCCGAGACGCGCTCGACTGCCCGGCGATCGGAAGACGAAGACGGGACACGCGCGGCGGGAACGAGATGGAAAAAGACGAGACGAAGCGCCGCGCCGCTCGGATACGTGTGGACGAAAACGAAGAGGGCGATAGAATAGACGGGGTTGGAGGGACGAGGAGGCATCGCGTAAGCTGACCACGCGCTCGTATGCTTTGCGACGGTGAGAGAGAGAGAGAGAGAGAGAGAGAGAGAGAGAGAGAGAGAGGGACGGATAGATGCGGAACGGTAGGTTCGGAGAGAGACGGAGAGCTTTTCTACATTATCGGCGTCGACGGTCGTGTAAGTGGGCACGCGCGTCTGTGCACGAGCACGTCAAGGTGTAACGGCGGAACTTTCGAGGCGATTGTGCGCGTTGATATTGGTAAGGATAGACGCATCCAAGGTTCGGACGAGTGCATTCGAAAATCCATGTATTTCATCGTGCGAATGATTTTATTTTTGAATAAAAATATTTCAGGTCCCCTCCGTTGATGATCGAACGTTGATTTGCGTAAACGTAATTCCGACGTTTCAAGAGTAAGTACAAGGTACGCGGTATTTCGTAAACCCTCGTTACCTTTTTTTCGGTTTCCACGTGGGATTCCGCGAACCACGTGATTTACGCGTGGCTGTACCGTATCTATGCTGCGTCGAAAAAAAAGCAGATAGGGACGAATTAGCCATTTCAAGTTCTTTGGGAAAAAAAAAAAAAACAGGAAGACAAAAAAAGAGGGAGTTTATTTGGCGCTGCGTAAACGAAAGTAGTGTGTGAAAGAGCGCACGCAGTTTCGGTCATGCGCGATCTGACGAGGAGAGAGAGGGTCGCTACCCTTTCGGTATGCGAGACGAGGATACGCGCAACCCCACTGATACGCGCCCGTATCGAGTATGCGTTCGTAGCGATGAAACGGCGCGACGCTGTGTTGGTGTTCCAAAGAAAAATCGCCTCGAGTCTGTGGAGTCGTCTCGGTGTGTAGTAAGGGGTTGAGGGTTGCTTGTGTCGGTGAAAGGGTTGCTGGACAGTGGCGAGCTCTTGCTTAGACGGCCGATATTGGAACTAACGCGAAAAGGGGTTGAATCAAAGCCTCTTCCCTCGATCCAAAGGATTCTGTACCTTCGATTCCTTTTTTTTTTCAGGAGGCCGTAATCGTTTTTTACCGTCTATCCGGATCTCCGTCGAACGGACTGAAAGCGATAGCGCGTAATTATCGGGCGATGTAAAATTTGCTTAATTCCTCGCAGACGGGGGCGATTAAAATTCTGAGAAGGTTTTTTCAAATTTTATTTACATCTCTCCAACGACGAGGCGTCGACGACTTAACCGATGGTTACGTTCGTTGATACTCGAGGTTTTAATTTCGATAAAAATCTCATCCCTCCCCGTGTTTCGCTCTCCCCGATATACGTCCCACGGGAGGGGAAGTCTTCTTTGTGCTCGTCGATGGCGACAAAAATGGTCAATAAACCAACGTGACTTCTAGGCATTTATCTATCCATTCTACCCTCCGCTCTCGTGCCGTGGCTCTCACCCCTTTTACTTCTCAGTTTACTCTAACCCCAGAGCTCCCTTACCGAATCATTTCTCGCCCTCTCCGGATCGTGCCGCGCAAAACTCTCGATCAGCAATCGGTACTTTTACCTTCCTACGTTTCAAGGTCACTTGTTGCTCCCCGATCGGGCGCCAGTCAGACAAAACTCATCTTTTCGTGTAGGAGGAGATTACACATTCGATGCTTAGCCGCTCGATTTGCGGAATAAGCCGCGCAGATTTCCAAGTTTTATTTTCTAACACCCCCATCGCGCTGAATCGCTCAATGCTTCTAATTTCAATGGAATCTTTATCGTGAAAAATCCTTCAGTCATCGCGGTGTATCTAATAAACAAATTCGTAACGCTGAGCTAATGATTTCTGCCGTACGCTAAACTGCCATCTCCCCTTTCCCCGGTTCGATATCAAAACGAACCGAGATAAGTTATTGAAATGTATTTCGCACCTATGTGGCGACGTAACGATAACCGAGCAACGGACAAATTAAATGGAACTATTAATCTAATCAGACGGGACACGAGTGCGTCGATAAAGCGTACAATTCCATTGTTACGTGCCGAACGAATCGCTAATTAGTACCGTTACGATTTCAGGAACCAACAGTGGCGCGTAGTAGCGATCGGTAAGTTTCCTTTCCGTCGTCGTGAGGTGGGGCAAAAGAGATAAATAAAAAAAAGAACAAAACTGGCGTTGCCAGGAATACACCATTCCTGTTATTTTTTTTTTTTTATACCGCGATCGCAGTGTTTACATGCAGCAACGGGTTGCTCGTGGTTCCTTGGCACGGCGAAGTGCACCCCCGCAACCCCTTTGCCCCTCCACGGCTGCAGCTGCGCACGATACCCGATCAGTGGCCGGTATTTTTATTCGCAGATTTTAAGGTCACTTGTTGCTTGTTTAGTTATGTCGGCGTACACACGCTCAGTCAACAGGCACGCACACCACACCGGGCATCATGTGTGTATACGATCGTTGGTCGGCTGTGTGGATGCGTTCGTATCGCGTATCGAAACACACGTGGGACAAAGCGCCGCGACGCTGTGTCGGACGCGCCCCGTGTGATCGTGGGAGTGTGTGAGTGCCATCGGACCGATAGGTGGACGCCCTGTCGATTTCGTTTCCCCCCTCTGAAGTACCGAGTTGGAAGGGAAAAGTGGTGGGGATCGGTCCACTATTTTTTTCCAGTTTTTTTCCCCCTTTTTTTACGGAGCGTCCGGGTTTCGCGTTGTGGTTTTTTTGCGCAGCTTTCGCTAGTCGTGCGTCCTGTCCCTTCTTTCTCTCGTTCACTCGATTTCGCTCTCCCTCTCTCTCCCACTCTCTCCCTCTCTTTTCCTCTTTATCCTCTTACGGGAGTTTCTTCGCACGCTCCCTTCTTTTTACCTCTTTTACGATACCACTCAGTCGTTTTAGTTTCTTTCCTTTTTTTCCCCCACCCACTCGTTTGCCGCGTTTCGAGTTTCTCCGGTATTAACGAATCCCCATCGCGACTTCCGAATTGATCATCGATAAACGCGCTACTATAATTACACGTCCGTGATCTTAGTATCTTATCCCAAAGATAACTCGATAAGCGTGGAATTACATTTACCACGATCTAATCTCGTCCATTTATATCTGCGTCGATTGATATTAATTAGCGTTGTCGCGCACTTATTACCGTGACACATATTTGTCAACTAAAACATACGCACATTTTTATAATACTTGCGCGAAACACGGCGAAGCGTAATTTTATATTATACGCGGCTGCGATGAAAAAAAGGCCGCCGAGATATAATTGAAATCTACCGGTACTCGAACGCGAATCCGGTGCTTGATAACGAAAACTTTCCGCTCGTCTTATTATTCGCGAATCACTCGCGATTCGTTCTTACTCTGCGATGCAATTACGAGATCTCTTGACGGGTCGCCGAATAAGTCTACAAAATTGGATGCGTTCGGGCAACGGGAAGTAATAGTTATCGGTTAGTAACACACGCACAGAAGCGCAAACGGAAGCGCGCGGGTGTGGTGGTTGATTTGTGACCGTCCAGGTTCCATAGATCGACCAAATCGATAGCATTGACTCCCTAGAGCCAGTCTTTTCCACCTTCCTACTCCATCAGACTGGATGTACACGAACGTAATCCGTAGATACCGAGACGATCAATGTAGAAAGCTCGTCCCGCCTAACTTACGCGTGACGCGTGCACGGGACGCGTCGTCGCGCGAGAAATACTCGTAAAGCGTATCGAGAAAAACGTTTAATGTATCGCGGATCAAAGTATTACCGCGTTCGACGCCGCGGGCTTAAATTCGATCTTCCTTATGACATCGGTGACGTTTATTAATATTCCCTTAACGAGGATTTCGATTAATCCGTGGAAAGAAGAGGTACGCGGGGAACGAATAAATTGACCAGAAGGACGATCGATATTAGCTCCGGAGATGCGCGTTGATGTCTCAACAGTGGTAATCGAGAACTTTAATTGGAGGCGACTGTGCCAGTTTCATCCGCCATAGCCGCATAACGATAACTACGATTCGTTTCCGTTCGATACCTTTAATTCTTTAATTTGATTTCTGATTAACAGAAACTTTTCTACTCGTAGTATACGTATCGTTCGATTCGTAACAATCGGCAAAGCATCGATACCAAGAAACATGTGTTTTCGTTTTACCTTTCCCAGGTACTCTCAACGAAAAGTGCCGATTTCCTCGTCGTACATCGATTAAACAATTATCGTTCTTACGTATCGCGGGAATTTTTTAAAAGTATCCTTTCAGCGGCTTCGTTCGATTTCCGCGCAGCGAGTCGACGGAAAAGTCTGAAACCGGGGGAACGGATTGGTGGACCTGCCGCTGCCGGTGACAGCCCACGGTATTAACATTCCTACTCCAACGAGTAACTACTCATACCCGGGCGATATACGCCACGCTGAGAAAACACGTACATACGTACGTAGGTACGCGTTCGCACGACCCGACGTACACGCACATTCGTACGGTACATTTGTACGCGGACTGCTAACGGAGGATATCGGGGTGCTTTCGTACCCGTTTTACCATAATAATTCGCCGACGTACAAGTACACGCGTATCTCCGTTTGCACGGAGGTCGGGCTACGTTGGCTGAAAGGTACCGGTTCAACTTCGTCCCCTCTCCCTCCTCCTCTGCCTCCCGAACCCCCCCACCTCCCCCATCCCTCTCCCCTTCCCAACCTCCTCTCGCCATCACTCCCACCCTCTCTCACCCTTCGCAACCCCATTGCTCTTTTTCTCTTCCTCCTTTTCCACCCTCCCCGGCTCCGCTCCTCTCGCTCACCCCCGACTTGCAGGACTGCAGTCAAACAGAGTCGCTCCGCTCCACCTTTGACCAGTCGAATTAAACCTTTTAACTGTCGCATTGTTTTTGATGGCTCATTTTCTCCCGTGAAATTGTTATTTAAACCGTATAGCTTCGCAGCGGGGGGTTTCCTTCCGACCGTTACGTCCCCCGTTGATCACTTTCGCCGTTAGCGGAGATCGCTCGTGAAGTCGTAGGATATCGGGAATCTTTAGCTCGGCGCTCTTTTCCACCGATGGGTCAGTGGAAACGCGGAAAACGTATGAAATTTTTCGCGATGTTGAATATACGTATATAATATATCTATATATCGTTGGTAATAGTGGTATATAATTATTTTATATAGTTACAGCTGTATACGTATAATTCTCGTAATAATTAGTATTCTTTACAGATTTATAAACAAATAGATTCCCTTTCCGTCGCGATCGTCCTATCTGAATATTCTCCCCTTTCACGTGCGCAAAATGTCTGTTTTAGTTCAATACGCATTGTGTTACAGAATTCGTAGGAATTTCTGTAGCAAGTTGTACCTTGGCTCTCGGTCCGTTCTTGCGCCCTAAACCGAAGCGAATTGCGGCCAGTACGAAAGCTTTCAGAATAGGCGCCGGGTTTGCTATATTAGCCCGTAGTTAGATTTTAGTTTAATGATTTCCGCTGGACAATGTCCGCGGTAATGGCGTCCAAATCCTGTTCGCCTCGTTCTGCCCGAGCACATTCTCCGAATGGTTCCGCGGCGTGAACCCGCAACACGTTCCTCTATGCGCTCAGGCACGCACGCATGCACGCACCCGTATGTGTTTGCCATTGCGAATGCATTTGTAAGAGGCACCACTTATCGCTGTCGAAATTCAAATACCTTGCCTCCCTGAAGTTTGCCGAAACGCCCGTGCGTTCGCGTGAAAAGAGATATGTGTAAAAAAAAAAAAAAACAGAAAAAAGGAAATAAATAAACGCGCGCGCGTTTGAAGGATTTTTAGGTATTTAATTTTTTTTCGATACGCGCTACTGTACCAAATTGAAAGCGATTTGAGAAGTGTGGCCGACGATGAAGTGTCGCCACTATACTAACGTGAAAATACGTCCACTTAAACCACTCGAATCAAATGACGAGCCGTAGTCGCACATCGTTCCGGGGCCCCTTAAAATCATATGACCAACTGCGCACACAGTTCATCGAGGTTGGACAATTTTTTTAAACGTCTATCTTTTGACTTTCGACGGAATAGGAAATCTTAATTATAAGTTTCTTAATTTAAGATATAAACAATTCTGGTGTATTCTTTCAATTAAATCCGATTCAACCTTTACGAAGTCACTACAATGGTCAGGAATAAACTTGACAATTTGGCGAAACACGTGAGTCGTATATATGCCCAAATTTTCAACAATAAAAATTCAAAGTTTCAATCGAACGATTCCAAACCTCTGCAAGTTGAAGGGAATAACGATGGATAGGTTTCAAATTCTAATCTCCCATCCTGATAAAAAAAACTACTAACGTACGTAACGTTTAAATTTCATGCTCGTAATCACAAACGACTTCGGGAGACATCCGGCCCTTTAAAAAGCCAGTTTCGGCAACGTCTTCGTCACGGTTTCCAGGCACAAGTCGGTTGGGCCCCCTTACGCGGCACCTTATGTGGGCCCCCTACAGGTGATTCTCGCATGCCATAATTGACACGCGCGACGGTTACCCCGTGTAGCGCGACTTTAACGCAGGGTGCGCTTTCTTAACGGACTTGGACGGTTTCCTCCCGGAGTCGTCGGTCGTTTCCTTTATCTTTCGGAGGCATCGCAACTGTTCCTTCGCTTCCTCGCAACGGCTCCACAGGGGGGGGGGGGGGGGGGCTCTGTTAGGAACGGTTAAACGATGGCTAAATGCGAGAGTGATTATAGCGTGCGCTGCAAAAGTTACGAAAGTTTAACACAGTAAATTTTACATGCAGTTTAATAACTTTTACTGGCCGTAACGTGTGTCGAGAAGTTTGCAAGGTTTTAATACACGCTCCGATACGCGTTTGCACGGCTATCAAACGATGAATACGTTAACTTTAAGAGTGGTCGCGGTAAACGTTCAACTTTGCATTCGAATTATATTTAAAGCGCGCAAGCGCCTGGGAATGCCGTTTAATTCGAGAAGTGATGTTCTTTTTTTCTATCGGGCACGGTCATCGGTACGATTACAAATTTCTGTAAACAAACGTTCGATCGCGTCGAAAACCGTTGAGAAATTGATGTACGCGTGCCGGGGTTATGTGCACGGGAGTAAGCAATTACGAGGACCGTTATATCCTCTCCGAGGAGCATCCTTGCGCATCGAAAATGGCGCACTTTTTGCGTACCTCGTATTAGCTTATCGATACAGAGCCTGTGCTCCCGAGTGCGTTAAATTGGTTCCAGCATCGGGATATTCACCTGTACACGCGGCTTAAAACGGTTTAAAGGTAGCCCGATCGTGTCTAATTTCCCCTTCAGCGCCGGTTTAAGATTATTTTTCCGCGGTAATGGACGAGAGCCGGGGGGGGGGGGGGGGCTACGTATGGGATTCGGATTAATATTCAAATAAATAAATATTTATTTTGCAATCAAGCCAGCAACAGGTAGGAACGTAATTAAACTGTACAGTTTAAACATTATTTTAACAACGCTCCCAGGCGCTGACAGATATGCGATAATTATTGATGGCAATTAGAGGCGTGCGGTAATGCGGGGATTATGCGGATTTATAATGTAATTAATATCGTGCAGAAATATTAGTTTTTCTGCTTGGCGCGGCGATCGGGACCGAGAGGAAATTTAACTAAAATATTTCGCTCATTTGGCCACGTAAATCGGGAATTCCGCGTTGTCCCGATCGTTTGTTTTTCAACGATTAAGCGCTTTATTATTTCATGACGGTACGGAACGTACACGCCCGGCCGTATCGGGCTGAATGAAATAAACGAGACCTTGATGGTTCCGTACGAAAAAAAAAAGAAAGGTATTCTTCTTTCGTGGCTCGCGATCAATGATGGAGCGTTTCTATTTCGAGGAAATAGCGAACGCGGTTAATCTTGATGCCCGACATCTTCGCATGAATCTTGCGAGCAGGAACGATAGAGTGACTAAGTAATTGTATGCGGAAGTGTAATGGCGTGATGGCCGGTATGATAATTAAAGGGCGTGACGGCGAAGATATACACGCACGACACAACCACCGATGCGGGCGTGTTTTACATTAGCGGGCAGAAAAGGAATCGTCGCTTTTCGAGCCCTTCGCAGCGACAAAGCGAAGGGAAAACAAACGCGACGACGAAGTGGCATCCTCTCGTGGCACAATGTATCGTAAGAATTTCAATTTCTCTTAGGCGAGTATTTCAATATCCGCGCCATCCATCCTGCCCTCACGCGAATCTATTCAATCCGGTGAGCGTCGCACACCTTCATCCCCCCCCCCCACAACCCCCTCTCGCATTTTGCCCCTTTCCTTTCTTTTTTCAATTCACAAGGCGAAAACCCTTTGCTCGCACCGATATAAAGTCCTCCTCGTTTCGAAGGCCCTCGGCGCGTAAAAATATGAAATAACGGCGGATGCGTTGCGCACTCCGCAGGTGTCTTTTATGTTCTCATTACTGCCCGAAATAAATGACTTTATGGAACAAAAGAGGAAGAGGGGAGGCGGGGGGGATAACCGTTTCGCGTGGCGGCCCTTTTTGCGCGATTTAAGTAATTTTTATAACGAATTAGAAAATATCGTGGAGAATAATTCGAGCGCTATTAAACGAGATCGATGTGTTCCTGGCGTTTGATAAGTACGATAAGGTCGTGACTCGCAATGTTTCGATGCTTCGATCGTCGAGCTATCTTTTTAATTTCTTCGGAAATTATTTTCGCACTCGCGCTCTCGAGGTCTGTCGAAGCCCGTATTCCGTTTCGTTTCGTACCATACCGCGGTGTGATACAAGTAATCGATTCTTACATAGAAATCCGAGATCTTCCGTAAGCCACTTACGAGGGGTGTGCAGCGCAAGGGTTGAAGATTCCAATCAAGATACGGTACTTGCTTTGGAACTACGATATCTTAGTACGGTGTTATCGCGAAGGGACCATCTTTATTCGCAATAACGTTCGAGATTCGCTCTATTCACGGTCTAGCGGACATTCGAGGGACAACAAATCTGGCGAGCGGACAAGAGTCTCGAAACGGCGCGAGTCGACATTAAATAATTGCGCCCGGCAATGGGAACACAATATGTATATTTCAAGATACCGATAACGCGCAAAGGCGTATCGATCGATATTCCCGTACCGAATTAGTAAAAGGTTTGCCAATAATTTTCTACCGGCGCGATAACGACGCTAATTACAATTGAAACGTACGTACCAATGTTTTCCCGCATTTGACTGCGAGCACGCTATTTTCAATCTTCATTTCTATCATTAATTATCTATCAATATTATGACGCGTTCGGAACAAACTTATCGAACGGGAGTAGAATTAAAGGCGATAATACGTTTGGCGCGATAACCGGTACATCCGAACGGCGTTTCACGTATTGTTGTAATTAAAAAACAACGCGAATTTGCGTGGAAAAACAAACGTTTATCGCGGCACTCGCGATTAACCTTCAAATTTAGCACGTCCCCCCGAACCTTCTTCCTGCGGGCACGATTTCACTGTTCATTTCACCTTTATGCTAATTACGCGCAGACCCTTCATCATTATATTCATTGACACCGATTCGAATTGGATAATATGAACGCAAACGAGGTATAATTGTTTCGACGATCGAGAATATTTTGTCATTTCCAAAAGCCTGGCCGGTTGATTCGTTGCACGTGGGCTCGCGAGCACTCGCTTTAATCTACGCGGAAAAAAGAGGAGGGAAACGAATCGATGGAAAACCGCGGTGCACGCCGGAAAAGTGTCGGCGACATGCGAGCGTACAATGAGATATTAATACCCCCATTTGGTTTCGATTTCCTGGAAAAACGTTTGATGGAGATAAAATTACCGGCAACAACGGTACACTGTCGCAATAAATCAACCGCGTACACGTATCGACAGTACATCGAACGAAATCCAGCCAATTATGTGGATTTTGACGTCGATCGAATCGCTCCCTACCTTTGAATTTGTCTCTCATTTGCTTTCGCGAAGCACCTAAGTAAATTTACGTCTCCCGTCCGATATCGAACAATAAACACTGTTCGCTTAAACAAACACTTCCCGAAACGCGACGTTGCGTCTCGTCTCGCAAGAGCGAAATGCGACGCGGTACGTACATCGCAATTATATCATCACCGTGATCAAATTTTGATCTTCCGCATTTTTTTATATAAACGATTACAGGTGGAAGCATCAAATCTTGATTTTCAAAAATTTATTGGAGGGGGATTTCATCTTACCGCGTGAGCGCATAAAGACGACGAGGAACATCTCAATAGTATTATCAGCCAAATCAAATTCCGATCTTTCATATTTTTTTACATAAACGATCACGATTGAAAGTATCCGACCTTGCTTACAAAAAATCAATTTCACGGCTTTTCGTCTCGTCGCGCGAACGCGTAAGGGGACGAGATCAAATTTCAATCTTTCGTATTTTTTTTTTTTACATAAACGACCTGGGATGGAGGCATCGGACCTTGCTTTAAAAAAAAGGTCTGATTTAGGGCACGGCGACGCGTCAAATCGGATCGAATTTGATGCCTAACCGTGGGTTATCCCACACTCGATATTGTACATTCAATAGGGTCATCGTATCAGTGGGTCGTGTGCCACGGTACAGGAACACAGTGGTTCCCCCCCGCGGTCCACCCTCTGATAATAGCATTATGACTCGCCTGATTGTGGAAATAAACACGTGATCGCACGGGGTGCGACGTATTCGTACACACGCGTACACGCATCGTACGCGCTCGGTCGTATGCGTGCGCGCTAGTAGCGAGCGCGAGTACGGGGCAGGGCTTGTATCGTTACAGGACGTAAACGTTACACAATAATAAATTCGGTATCGCTGTTCGATTGATCGGTACTTCGAGCGGGAGAGGAGGGGGTTCGATAATTAGCTGATGGCGCATTTACATCGTTCGGAGGTAGCATATTGTAAAGGACAATGCGACGATCACCGTCGTGGTAAAGCTCGTTACGTTGGCAAATTTCAGATATTTTCCAGAGTCTTTGACGCATCGACGTTGGCCAGGTTAATTGAATTTCCGATGTAAATTGAGCGGTTACCGTAGATTTGTCGAGTTCGATGAAATTTGACTGTTGAACGTTGAAATTGCACGGTAACGAGACACGCTCTCTAAATCCATCATTTATTAGCCAAATTTATATAATACTACGCGATACTAAAATCCATATGTACCCTGTACGCTGAAATCCCCTTAAAAATAGTTCCTGTTCGCCGGAGCAACGATACTTTCCCAAAATACCTCTTCACTACGGTAGAGTTACTCGAAATGGATTAAAATTCACCCAACGCGCAACGATTGTTTGGTATCGCGAATTTCTGTAACATTCGTAACGTTCGTTGCGGTGAAAATTATCGAGCGAAACGATACGACTCGAGTTTAGGATTCCGCGTAATTACGCGTTATTACGCGGTTCGTTGGTCTCGTCGCAAAAATCACCGGAAAAATGGATCGCTATTCGTTTGCGGGAGACGACGGGGGGTGGGGGGGTACGGGAGCGTCGACGGGAATCGTCGGGGGGGGGCGCGAAGTCCAGGAATATTTCGTAGGTACGACGCGACGAGCAACAGGCGCCCTGGTCGGAGGGCACGTGCACTCGGGTTGCCTCAGAATCTTCGGTATTTGATCGGCATCGATGGGGACCGATACGCGCGTATCCACGGCGTGTACACAACACATGCGGGGGATTGGTGGGGAGGGGGGAAACGTGCCGTGCCCGTGGCGTGGCGTTGGCGTGGCCAGGCATGATCGTGGCCGTGTGCGTTTGTGCGAGAATGTGCCGGCGTGTATACGGGTAACGGGGTCACTGTGCCAGCGGGACACGTTACACGGGGGTAGTGCACCCCCTGTCGACGCGATTATACGTACGGGTAATGGTAAACGGCCGATCGTATCGTCAAGTTCGATCGATCAATCTTGGTCGCTACTTCGCTGTATCCACGGTTTAGTATCAATAAACGCGCCGACAGGATTTACCGTCGCTTCGGTTACACGCGCGTTGTATTAATTATCCTCGATGACACGTAAGTCGAGATCTCGACGTTCGAGATCTCGCACGGTTATCGCGAATATGATCGAAAAATCGACTGGATCGCTCTCTCTCTCTCTCTCGTTGGTTCCTCCGTGGTTGTCATCGATTCTTCCTAGAATCTCGGGGAATTTGGGTATATCTTGGGAGATTTACGAGAGTTTGTCCGAGTGTTTGGTATATTTTGAATTTTTTTTATACTGATACCCGCATCCTTGAGATTATTACGAGACGCTCTCTCCGAGGCAACTTTATTTCATAATTACGCGAAGGGACACGGTTGTTGGCCAAGTTGGAATGATCTAGAAATTTCCGGGACTTTGGTCGTTAAAATACTTACGCTTTCCACTCCCTTGGGTTTCGTTAATTACGTCTGCTCGAGGTGGGCTCGAAAAACCGCGTCTCGCGTGACCAAAAGAGGGTGTGGCTGTCATCCGAACGGTCGACGGACATCAGATATTAAGACGTCACGCTCCTGGAAGTAACGCAAAGGGTACGCCGAGCCGCTATTTCATTTGGCCGGTAAACTCGTGTAATCAGTTTGATTGCTTCTTAGCTTTCGGCCGCGTCATCGTTCGATTTAAATATTTCGTAATGTATCCAGATTCAATTCGTGCGCTGATCAAACCTCCGGGGATAACTAGATGCTTCGCGTTAGTCCTAGCATACACATATATGTCACAAAATTACCGTATCATTCTAATCAATTTAAACGACTCTAATTATTGTATACATCGGAAGTGTTAGCTCTGAACCCCGAATTATTATTCCGCGGCTGATCGCTCTCCACGCTTCCATCGTCGATTAAAAAAAAAAGAAAAAAGAAAAAAGAAAGGGGACGGCGGAACGGTCGAGCGCCATTAAAATGTTCCTCGAGTTCCCTCGCATCGCCGAAGCTGTCAAGCCTGCTCTGTCTTGGAGAAACGGGCATGGGGTCGAAAATCAGGGTGAATTGAGTTGGGTAGATTCGCAATGGTGGGTGGGGTGGATGACCAAACGTGAACCGGAGGGAAGACAATTCACGGGCTTAGCCGCGTAATAAGAGACCAGTGTTTTTGGCTCGGCATGGGACGATGTTGTCCGGCCGCTGGATCACCGTGCACAGGGGGTTGAACGTAGACGGAACGTGGGGGTGAGGGTGTCCAGTGACGATGGGTCGCCATGGCAACAGACTGCACCACCTCGCCACCCCCGTGCATCCCCCACGGCTGCAGTTTGAGTTTGCGAGCGGAACTGCATCCTGCAGAATGGAGGTGGGGTGACGTCGGAGGGACCCTGAATTTCGGTGGATAAGTGCGGCTTTGGCGGTGGGTGGGGGGCGGGAGGGGGAGACGCGGCGGGCGGAGGGGGTGGGTGGGGGGGGGGAGGAGAGGGATAGGGGAAACGAGGCAAGGGAACGGACAGTCACCCCTGCGAATCTATGTCTAATGATTATCGCGTATCCTCAGACCGTCGAAACCTCCGCGAAATTCAGGCTTCCGCGTATAATAAAAAATGTCCGTGTTTCGCAGACTTTTGCGTGGGAGAGAATATATTTGCCGGAAGCCGGTTGTCTGCAGAATTCATACTAGATGCAATACTCAGTCTTACCGTAATTATTAATTATCGTCAATGTTTTTAACTAACTACTGGACGTCTTTTCGAAATACCGAGCATGATCGAAGAGAAAGTTATTTCTCTGTCGAGCAGTCGTACCACGAGGAAGATAATTCTGTCTACGTTGTAAGAATCGTAATCTCCCTCTGTCTCTCTCTCTCTCTCGCCAGTCGCAGTTATCGATAAAAAAAAAAAGAGAGAGAGATGACAATCGTCGACACGAAGAAAACTAGACCAATGGCAATTTCCAGGATAGATCTACGGATGGACGAGTAACGACGTTCGGTCTATAACAAAACCAACCGGGCGATAACGGTCGCTACTGGCGAATCTCCTTGAACGAGGCCAATCGTGGCCGTTTTGCGCGAAACACGGCATTAGGGCTCGGCACTGATGGACGTGCACGCGACTTTGAAAGTTTTTCGCGGGAAGGGGCCGTCCTGTACGGAAGGCGCATTACATTATTTATCTTATTTATCGGAGTTTGCGCCATTTTCTGATCTGATTCCGCGATAGCGGTCACGTACGGCCGGTGGCGACGGAGACAACACACAAGGTGGCGTGCCAGAAAATTATTATATGCCTTACTTTGCCGTCTGTCCGTCGAGTGAATATTTTATTAATTCCATAAAGCGCGCACCGCGGACGCAGGTAGATTCGTTCCGACGCGAAACCTACGCCGAAATTACCCTACCCTACCGTTCGGCGCAAAGCGTTTCATGGAAAAGTGATAATTGCCCGTAGCGCTCGAACGGAGAGTGGCGGAGTATCAAAGGGGATTTAACTTTTCTCCGTGCGTCCGTTGCCAGGTAAGAACGATCACTCGGCGTAATCGGGAAGATTCTTGTCGAATAAAAATCTGATTATCGAGTTCGAGAGAGGCGCGAAGGTGGCCGAGGTTTAGTGGACGTTGCAATCGGAAATCTTCGGGCAGAGATAGAACCGGATACGGGCACGCCGTTCGATACTCAAGGAAGGGAAAGTTTGTCGGCGCGGAAGAGGTCCTTCCAGTGTCCTTACGTCCAAGGACCTAATCCGCAAACTATGAATTTATGCAAATCGAGATAAGACTGGCGTGTCTCCATGACCCCGGCCGACCCCCATAGTCGTCCAGGGTTGCGTACTGGCTTACAGTTCGGACTTCATGCCCTCCAGACTAACCGGACTAGCCAAACGGCCCGAACTATCCTCGGACTTAACCAACTGTTAAGTTCGATTTGAGTTACTCGCAAGACCGAGCTTGCGTAATCCACGGGATCCTGACAAAATGTGCCAGCGGTACCGCGTAAGCAACGTGCCGTGTATTCCGGAATAATTTCGATTCGGAAGGTTCGATGGAAATCTTGGGATACAAAGGATATTAACGATTTTTTTTTTTTTCATGACCGATTGGACAATACCTTTTTTTCTTTTCTCTACTCGAGGTTCAAGCATCCTGCGGAAAGTATTACATTATAAATTCTCATGTCCGAAAGATACCATTTAGAGTTTTTTTTATAGTTTTTTTTTGCAGCAAGAATCGTCACGAATTTATGAATACAACGCGTTTGCTTCGTTTAACACAGTTTACGGACAGATACAAATGAACGCGCACATTTTATACTGCCAAGTCGACACACGCCCGGCGCAATTCGTCTTGATTTCAAATAGGTTGATTTTTTTTTTTTCTAACGCACGACATCGAGATACGATCACCGCTGATATTCCGCTACACGCTTAATTGTCGCGATCGGTAGAAAGAGATCGGCCGACACCGGTCTAGTCTCAGGGAAATAACGAATGCAAGAAATCAATTCTGCTCCGAGATAGTCGCTTACACGCGTACACCCTGTGCGTGTCGCGTAGTTGGATACGTACGTCTCGTACGTGTAAGCGCGGCATTGCGCGCCTATGGGCGCACACACACACACAAACACGCCGGCCGACGCGCGTGTACGTGAACACATCGAAGCCAGGATCCGGGTAGGCGAGCGATAAGATCAGTCGCGTGAGCCAACTCGGGGAGGGGGGGGGGGGGGCGGGGGTAGTTTGCCCCAAATGGCTAGTCCCATTTCCCTCTTCTCTAAGTAGCTCGGTATTTGTATTGTCGTGTGCGCGTAGTTGCCTTCGCCTCGATATCGCTACTTTCACCCACACAAACGGAACACTCGTCAGCGAGGCCTATAAGCGCGTATGTATACGGGAGTGCTCGCAGGTTCCCCTTTACTCGTGCCCCGTCAGATCGAGCCGATAATGGAAAATCACTAACGCGCGGGCCTTCGTCCTTTTGCGCGGCGTTTCGTTTTAAATGTCTGCCTCGTCGAAGATGCCACCGAGAATGCCCGTACATCAGAATTTCCGCTTTGACCGCTTCCCTTTCCTTTCTTTTTTTCTTTTTTTTTCTCATTCCCATCGCTGTGTTCCCTGCGTCGACGCGGGAGAAACGCGGGACACATCGTCGGGCGTAGCGAACGTCGCGGGGACTGATGATCCTTTTGAAAAAATTTTTTCAGACAAATTGAAAAATACCTCGGCACACGGTAGGTACCTAGCCGGAAAACGAATCGGAAAGGCAATTTTATTTTTCAAACATCGAACAGAATAGAGCGGTTGCATCTCGCGGGGGGTGTGGGAGGGTTAAGAATGTCGGTTATAAATTGCGCGGCAGTTTCGACGGTGAATTCAGCAGCGCGCGCTTGGATTTCGGGCGAGCGAAAATTTGAAAAGCGTATTCTCCTTCGCATCGGTGGTTCCTGTCCTTCCACCTAACCCCCCCCCCCCCTCCCCTCCCCCTTCCGGAGAGGCACTTTTCGAGGACGCGAATCCGACGAACGAGTGCCTGCCTGAAATCTGAAATCCTGACGTCCTGACGTGGCAGCAGTGCACCGAGAGAGGAGAGCGATAGGTCGGCGTCGGTGCAGCGGGCGCGCGCCTCGCGTAGCATCGCGATGCAAAGCTAAGCTCAGCACATTGCTGTGTGCCTTCCGGCTTACCTCCGATAATGTTTTCATATTGTGCCCTGGGAATGTTTACGTCGTGCCACGCGGCATTATCCTCTCGCTCCTTCCGCCTCTCGCGTTGACGGTTCCTCCGGAAGCTCGTGCCAGACTTAAGTCCTTTCCACATCTCTCCCCCTTCCCCTGCGTTCTTGGCGGTGCATCCGGTACCGACCTCAGGGCGCCATTGTATCCACCTACGTGTCGTCTCTTAGTATCCAGCCTCACCTTTTCGCTCGCTCGCTCGCTCGCTCCTCTCGCCACCACCCCCGTCTCTCTCTCTCTCTCTCCTTCTCGCCGGGCGAGCGAGAACGAGCTTAAAAGCACTGAAGGACTCGGCTTGCCTCGCGAAAAGAACTTGAAAGGAACCACGAAAAGAGACACTCGACTCTGCCACGAGTGCTTTCCCCGGTTTACCGTTTGTCTCCAACTCTCGCCCTCTCTCTTCCTCTCGTTCCCCGTCGCCGTATCCTTTCTTTCGAGTCGCAACGATTTTGGCGCCGAGCTTTCGCGCCGTTACCTACCGCCGTTCGTGCTCTCGGGATACCTCCTCTTCTTGCGGGCCGACCTTGGTCCAATTTTAACGCTTCGCGTTAAATATGCCGGGGATCGGAGAACTTACGCATTTGCGCGTGTCAACGAGGAAATAGAGTAAACGTTACGAGCGTTGGAGTTTACGTGTAATGGATTCTCTGTGCTATGAATTGATTCTAACGCGCGACACGCGTTTTTTCTCCTATCGTAAATATTGATGATTTTATTTTATTACAAAATTCGATCTAATCAAAATTCTTGGAAATCCGTTGTATTCCTGCGGCGAATTTCATTTTAACAAAGCGATAATTTTCATGTGAAACCAACGCGATTGCAATATCTAAGACAGAAGGTATACCATAAAGTATGAGAGTACAACATATGGCAATTAAGCTGGAGCACGATAAGGTACGTCGGGCAAATATTAGCATGGTGACGCCTTTACTTTCGATCTACCAGATAGGAGTTTTTTCGCCTTATCGGTATTACAGCGGATTGAGATTCGAGAGAAATTAAAATGAAAATGCGAACGGGCAGTACAAGCCTTTAAAAATGACGCTTTCGTCGGTACGCGGTCTTTGTTATTAAAGAGTATTCACTGCGAAAACTTTCAAATTACAACCGTCGCCGTTGTTCGTAATTGTTTTCCCTCTTCTTTTTTTTTGCGTCGAATACTTGTTTAGAACGGAAAGAACTTTACCTGTAAACTCTGCAACGGTCAAAGAACAGATCCCGGGCTCGGAGTAAAAGAGTTCGAGGCGCTTAAATTTAAGCCGAGCCTAATGAGACTGAAGCAAAGCGGCAATTTTGTGTAACGAACGCAAGAAGCTTTCGGTCTTTGAATCAAAGTTCGCCCTACACTTTTTGAAATTAGAAAGGCTCTTATAGAATAACGTCCAGCTAGTTAAATCGCGACAGCGAAATTTCCAAATGGGAGACGACTTCAAGCTTCTCGCCCTAGCGTCACGTCGGCCCTTTCCGTCGCCACGTTTTTTCATCCCCCTTTATCGCGATTCGTTAAAATACGTCGGGACTTAGCGCCGAAAATGTCCGACGCCGTTATAGCGCTCGTGTTTCGTGTTTAGATTTCCCTTAATAATTCAGAACGCGAAAAAAATGAAAAAAAAAAGGATATGGTCGGTACTTTACGCTATCATTAACCTATCCGGCCATGATCTCGAGACATGGAAAGACAAGGCTCGCCCGAGCGAATTCGATCGAGCACATATGGCCACGCTAGGTGTACGAGTTTATCGAAAGATAAGTCTAACCGATTAAGCTGACCCTTCTTTTCCGCGCGCACCTGTTCTCTCCGCGTCAGTTTTTTTCAGTCAACCCCATTGGATTTTGATTGGAAATCCCGCGGTAATGCAGTTTTCGGATCGCACCAAGTTTTGTATTTTAATCGAGCGCGAATAGTCCGTCGAGATAGCAAATTTAAAGGAGATAGTAAATTCGAACGAGAAACGTAATGTGTAGCGATGCACGCGATCGGACAATATGGCACGTAACGGTCGTTTCTGTCTATAGTTAACGGAACTGCACGAACGATAAGAATGCATCGTGGCAAAGAACAGGTACCTGAAAAATTCACCGGATTCGCGGAAGGTCTTCTTCGTTTCGTTGAATAACGAGATTGCAACGAGATCGATGTATTTTGTAATTCAGCAACGAAACGCAATAATCTTGTACGAGCTGATAATAATAATCGGGAACATAATGATTCTGACCTCTTCGCGGGAATGGAAATCCCAAGTGTACGCTCTATCGCTCGCGCATGCGTATTCCTCGCTGCGCGTTCTTTGTTTTTGTACTGTCAAACTGCTCGATGTCGGTTAAACAGATTTACCGACATCGTTTCCGTTTACGAAGGTGGGTCTTTATGAACTAAAATTGTCAAGTCAATACGCGAATACGTGATTTCACAGAATTTCCTTTTTATTTTCCACTTACGCTAGTTGCCATCAACTTACGACTACGAAAGGCGTGGTCAGATCTTTCTACATTAATTGCGCGACGCGTCTCTTACATAATTATTCATAAACATTTCGCGTTTATACCGCTGTCAGATCTTTTTATGTTTTTTGTATCGATGCCTTGCGTTAGATTTGATTTAAGATTGTAGCAGCCGAGGTTTTGTTTCATAGAAACGAGATTCAGTAACTTTTGCCCTTGCGACCTAAAATCTTCTCACGCTGAGCCATCAATTCTTCCTCAGTGATTATAACTTGACACCTGTTCGCGTAACTGTGACACCTCAAATTTTGGCAGCAGTCGGAGACGGAGACGCACTGAAATTAAGCAAGGAGCATGTTTTAATCCATTCCTCACGCGACGTATTTTCTACGACTATTAAACAATTGCGAAATTTGCTGGATCGTTTACGATAGAAGCTATCCGCGTTTTTCTTTTCAGACGTAAGGGAATTATTTGACTTCAACATTCCGCGCATTAAAATTCTACGGAGTTACCTCAAAGTTTTATTTAGCTTCAATGTCACGAGTTTCGAATAAGGAAGCGGAGCTGCGATATCTTTTTTATCACCGATAGCCGTATCGTAGCCTTGTTAACAAATCCGAAAAATGACGAAAAGGCGAAACGATAGTTTGTTACACGCTCGGTCTGGTTAGTCGGGAAAATGAAAATTGTTTTCTACTCACGGGGTCACCGTGTCGACCGCACTTTGATTTATCAGGAGCTGCCGTGATAAGAGTCGTCGCTAGCAAAGCGACGAAAACGAGGAGCATATACTTGGCCATCTTTCTTTACTGCACCGTGATTTATTACTGTGAACAGAAACGTTATTAAGTAATTAAACATTATAATCTTGATTCGCGAGAAATTTTCGTCGATTTTATATTACCCTTCAACATATATTTTGTGTACCTTTCGAGGAAATCTAATCAAAACGATACCTCGTGCAACAAGAGAAATCAAACTTTGCAACAAGTATGGCGCGGAGAAGTAAATGAAAAATACGTAGGGAAAAAAAAATAGATTAAAGCAATTATGTTTCTACCAGTGTCCGTTTTGGCTGGGATTTACAAAGGTCAGCCACAGATTCATGAAATTCCAGTTCATTACGCAAACCTAACTGACACACACGCATGAGTTTTGCATGAGCACGGCGTATACAGGTGTCCGTGAATGAGTCATTAACTGCTGACCTGACTCGTTCTTGAATAGAGAACAGAGTGAGTTAAATGTACGGTCACGGTCACCTACGTGTGGCGTCAATTGACTTTGCGAAATACGCTACGCTTATTTACATCTTTCGATTGTTGTCGCTTTGCAAAGAGAGTCGGGTAAATAATACGCTATTTGGTAAACAATGAGATTTCTATATCACGCTCGTACGGTCTTCAAAATCCATACAAAATGTACAGTTGGAAATTAATTAAACGATATTTCAGCGCGTACGGCGTTTTGTTGACGCGCGGTTAATAAAAGTACGTCGCGGAACTTGTTTCGTTTCGAAAGCAACCACAATTCGATTATCGGAGAAGAAATATAGCACACTCACAATTTTACAATTTTACGGAAAGATTTACAGTGTTCCACGTCACGTCTTAATTTTGCCAAGTTAACGCTGTCCTCGAGTGTTCTATTGTTTATTGAAACACCGGGAATTTGGGTGAAAGTTTTCGATGCTCCGAAACGTATGTCGAAAATGTCACGCGATGCGTACTCACCCAGAAGAGATCGTTGAAGAAACACGGAGATTTATCTCAGAAGCGGAGATCGAAAGAGCTCAACCTTAACTGACTAGTCGAGTCGGTGTATACAACGCTTATATACCACAACGACGCGTCATCGCAGTGAATTTACAACTCGTATTCCACTTATGTCTGTCTCGCGCGGAGCGTACATCGTAATAGCAAGAAATGTTATACTTACGGTATACGTGACTCATGCGTAGTGCGTGAATTTGTTGAGAAACTTTTGTACCCGCAAATTCGTGCCTCTTTGTTATATTTCTTTTTATTGTGCGCATAGCTGACCGTACTCGCTGCAATTTTTTTCCATTTACGATTCTTTACCGATACATTATTTATCGACGGTGCGTGTTCCTTTCGTCGTCGCATCGCTAAAGCGGTGCTACGGAATTACTTTCGATAGATGTGTCGAAATAAATCCAAGTACGAAGGTAGTTAAGGAATATTATTATCTAGAATACATTGGACATTCCATGTTTTGTATTTCAGACAGATACACGAGTGTCATGCAACGATTTGCTCTCGATAAGGAATTAGTTGTAAGGAGAAACCCAACATTGTTGTTAGACGGGATCATTCCGCGAAATGTAGTTGCGGGAACAGATAGAATAATCTCGCAGTATTGCTACGGTGATATTACGAACGCAGCGTATTATCGAATTGTCAGAATTAAGCGAAAAAGTCTAAATGTAAATAATAAGACCGCGAGTGTTGCTGATTTCTACGTCTTTTTTAATTTAATCGCGGAAAATACGTTGTGCATTCTTGGAAACGTAATTTATGTTTCATGCGTTAACGCTGCCATTGCTTGTTACGAACTAATCATACACGGGCACGTATTTACATTCGTGTCACCAAAACAATTCCGTATTCCCTCCAGTGCGCGGAGATAGCTTCGTTATCTTATTCGAAAAATGAAAAAAAAAAAAAAAGAAAGAAAGAAACCAGATCAAATTAACATTTACCATCGCTCACGGAATATTAACGGCGGCTCGGTAAACGACGGATGTACGAGACGCTTATCTCTAGAAATCACAAACGTCGGGTCGTCGTCCTATCGTCGTTTCTTCTTTTCTCCTCGATTTATAATTCGTTCCGATTGTATCCCAAAGTGGACGCAAAATGTAAAAGTGGTAGCCACCGCGAACATTCTTTTTCCATTTCGCTGGTATGAAACGGCCGAGTACCTTTTGCCCTCCGCGCTGATATTCTATCCAGTGCATATTGTACATTCCATTGATCTCCCGACAAAGCCCCTCTTGTTCTTTAATTCGGTTGACAGGAAACAACGGGAAAGAAAACCGAATCATCCGGTAATATTGACCTTTTATCGATATATGGTAGCCGGGGTTGCAGCCGCCGTTACTTTATTTTTTCATGTCAACGTTTCGTCGCATGGTGGAGCATTCGTTTTTCATACGAGTCTCGCGAATTTTCCTTTCGCGATAATATGATTTACGAGTGTTCCGGACCGAAGACGACGGGAAAATAGGGTTTCCTAATGAAACGATGAAACACCGGAGAAATGGGAATGGTGATAACAACACTCGAAGAAATTATTTTTGAACGATGTACAAGGAAAAAGTTTATTCCATTAAATTTACTTATAATTAATTTTCATTGGTTGGGGGATATGGATCAGGGCCGATGGGTCTCTTGTCGTTGGGATCAAGGAGTCCACTTCTGGGGACACAATGGCCAACGTAAGAGGGGCAGAGGAGATTACGGCAACAATCCTCGTATCTCTGGCACTAAAATAATAAATTAAAGATACAATGAAGTTGTGAGTGCGAAAAAATGTCAATTTTAGCCTGTACAAAAAATAATTCGTATTTAAGAATTTGTTTGTTCGATCACGTTTGTATGAGTCCAACTATGAATTATGTACGCGCGTTAGTTCATATCTTTTTAAAATGCCTTTATCAAGTTATGCACACCGTGACAGTAATACGAAATAAAAGACTTACGGGTCCGAAGCGTGCGCTGCAAGTTTTCTCTTCGGCAGGTGCAGCCATAATAGCGGCAAACGCTGCTACAATGACGAGGACGAACACCAGGAATCTCATTTTGACGAATAGCCTTTTAAAATTGAAGTCAAGATTGGTACTTTAATACAATAGCCGTAATAATAACTCGCATAGTCCCTGATCAAATAAATGGATCGTATATATCGCAGTTCGATAAAAACCCGACGACAACAACGTAAAAATGTTCATTGCGTTGGTAAATATGGCAAAAAGTGTAACTTCTTTCTTTTATTCGATACTAGATCCGTACCCGCCGAGATTTATGATAGAATTTCATAATTACAATTTCCAATGTCGCTACATTCTCCAGGAATAAATTGTATGGTTTTGTTAAAGTCATACGTATGATCGAGCGAATCTCATTTCGCAAAGATATAATCGTTACGTTGTACATCGGGGAAATATTGTACGTTGAGAAAATACGAACCAACGAACCCGACGAAACGCTAATCCACGCAGAATATATTTTCTGGCTTGCAATGTATCCCTTTGGAGCATTAAACTTTTATTAAAATTGTTTTATCACGACGCGACATTTTACCTAGTTTTTTTTATCCGTCATTGAAATTCGGCGATTAAAGCTACAGGAAATTGTTAATACATATTCTAAGATAAACATGTCCAAAAATAATCTAAGGCTATCGCGTTCGTTGCTACCAGAACTGTAATTTTCTTCCTTTTGAATGATACGATAATAAATGATAAGCCACGGGTCGTTTAGAAACTTCCTTCAATTATTTGACAAAGTCTTCATCACGTTGGGCAAAGGAAAGTGCACTTTCGTGTTCTCTATTCGCGACTAGCGCGGAATTCATGTCAGTTACGTGTTTTCGAGAAAATAGTTTTGAAAAACTGCTTCAAAATCATTCTTTGCAAATTTCACCACAATCGAATATTACGATCCAAAGATATTTTTTAATAACACAACTGTACTCACGTTTGGTTCGCAGAATTGTTGAGTTCCTATGCCGCTGTTACTGAAAGTAAAACTGACTCGAAGAACACGGTATCTTGTATTTATACGCGCAACCCAACCAAGCTAACGCTCAAATCAACTGCGTGGTGTTGCTCACCTTATTATCTTCGCGTTTTAGTAAGTCTATGGATACAGATGTTTCGATACCTAATGCATCTGCTACTAAGACATTGGCAAGCATAAATCTACTCAAATTTTGTTATACCTTCTACCAAGATGTATTGTACGTAAAATGTCTGCGTCGCTTTATGTTAACTTATTTGATTAACGTGTGATACGTGATGCGTATATTAATGGAGCTTAACAACTTGTTTTGACAAGTGCGACGTTTATTCTGTTTCACGAATGATCACGAGATGGCATGACAGCGGTCAGGTAATAGATTTCTTGTTAAAATAAAATATAAAAATAACCTGGGAAGTGTTGTAATGTTAAAAACTGCTTTACACGTTTTCTTTTTATAGATATATTATATAAAAGATACAATTCATTCTTATCTTAAGTAAATCGCTTCGTCTCCATTTCTTAAATTTAAAGAATCGTACAGAAATGTAATATTCGCGTGCATCTCATTACGTCACAGCAATCATTATCCGTTTTGCACTGCACAGGTAAAATGGTTCGTGTCAATTATTATTAAACTATTAGACATTTAAATATTTACAAGTATTTTTCAACCATTGCCTTTCCTTAGAATTTGTTTGCAATAATTTTAGTATGAATAGCATAAACTTACTTTTTGTAAAGATCCGCGGCATTGGGTACCAATCATATCTGATTCTTGATCGATGGCAGGTTCTTGTTGCAAATCGAATTGCGATTCGATGGGTATCGCCATGGTGAACGCAACGGCGATTAAGACGATTAATGTTAAGAATAAAAATTTCTTCATTTTCTTAAGTCGCCTGATTTCGTTGTCTCTCAAATCTAATGGGTGGCAGATGTTTACAGGTAAATAATAATGTAAGTAATCGGAATATTGATACAGGATTAGAGATAATTAACGTTGGATTTTTCGGTAAGATTTTCATAGTCGTAATGTTTCAGCAATACATATTTTCGATTACGCTGGATATCACTAAAACAAAAAACTAAAACCTCCATTGCGAAACATTCTGAATCACTTTTTCACTATTCTTTCGTTCGTTACACGAATTTTGTTTATCGTTCGTACCGCAGTTTTACCTTTGCGAAAATGAAAAATTGTGCATAATTGCACAATAATACATCTTCCCGTTGTTAATGTTCAAATCGAAATAAGCACTATGAAATTTAACCAAACGGAATAAACTTTTTTTTTTAAATTACACTTTGAATCTCAGATTTCAGATTGTACATACACGCGTTTCACCAATTCCGGATAGCCTTTTGTTTTTAAAACTGCAGAAACGATTTCTCACGGAAAATTCCAACATTACTTATTGTCTAACGCAACAATAATGCAGGAACGCTGTATATTTAAGTAATTATCCAAGAATCAAAGTTCCGGAGAAATTACCAATAAAGGAATTCACTGATGGATCCAGTTGTCGGTCACTCGCACGAATGCCCGATAATTGTCAAGATTTGGGCTCCTCGCAAATATGTTTTCGACTGGCACGTGGACATGGATTTCCTTGTCAGGTCATATTATATCTAAATCCCGTATCAGATAATAATTCCACGGTCGTACGAAACGCCTTGCACTGATAATAAAAGTACTATATGTACTTCTTTCGTGCGTATCGATCTTGCACCTTAATTCTTTATCTGCCAAAATACGCAACTTTCCTTCTCACGTAATTTAACCGATTACGCAAACCCATTGTATACAACTTGTACGATCTATATTCGTTACTGCACAATTCCTCAAGTCCGAGGTATCGCAATTTATGGATAGCGGGGAAAAAGGTGACGGGAATGAACGACAGGCAGAGAAATATGATTAGTTAAGCGTATATATTATCGGTATTGCGAGCACGCGTGTCGCATACATTCTCAAGACAAGTAAATTGTAATATCAAATTCGTAGGCCCACGAAATAAAATCGATGTGGATCGGTCGGCTATTCTATTGCTGTTCTTCGACAGGCGATGCAGCCGGATCGTCGGGTTCCGATCCCCAGACTGGTCCACCGATTTTCTTGGTGCAGCGACCGGCCCACGGGTTGCACATTAACGTGGGGCAGCAATCACTGTCGTCCGTGCACTGTACCAAATTACACCGAATGATTAGCCATTGATGTCTGCGCCAAATGTACGGTTAGCGGGCCGCAAAATATCTGCTCGGCGATGCGTAAGAATAAACTAGATTCCGACGATTCTTCGGTAACGAGACGACATGAATTTTGTAGTTAACATTGCGTTAATCGCTGATAGTTTGTTAGCTGTAGACGTGATTTATAAAATTAAGTTTCAATCCTAAGTAACGCAACGTACTTCCTTTACATTTACTATTTTGTTCGATTTAGCGTGCTCCCTCTTAAAACTCAAAATATTATTTTATATCCCTGCCGTTTTATCTGTATAACACGAAATCACGATGGGATCTATCGAATGCATAGCGACAAACATCGTGAGATTAAAAATATAAATAGTCGTTTTATCGATGTGTACTACGATCCAGGCGGGATTAGATAATGATTTCACGAGGAAATAAAGACGCACGATTCGTACATCGCATATCTGTTGCCGTTAAGAATGATCCTCTTGGACGAACAATTGATATTCCATAATTATATGACGTTCGATGTATATATTATGTGATTTCTTGGTCTACTTACCGGGACACCTGGTGGTTTGCAAGCCATGACCAGAGAGACCGCAAAAAGGGCGATGCAAAGAATTACCAATAGTTTTCCCATTTTTGTGCAGGGCGGCTTGTATTGTTATAAAATTCGAAACTAAACTGTTAGATCGCTAGTCGTTGGCTCTAATAGAGTTGGCAGTTTTCTGATTGCACCTCGCGGGTGTTCAGCTTTTATAGGATCGACGCAAACATCGGATGACACGTTTTTCTCGAATTCTAAAGATTCGTTGCACCTTGACGAATCGCGTGGTCATCCACTATTTCCGATCAATACCGATGTTATTACAGTTTATCGGGATCAGGTAAATATCGCTAGCCATGGTAGTGTAAACACGCGACAGAAATCTTCGTGTTTTGCAGAGGTTTGTAAAAATATGAGCCCCCCCGTCGAGTCTGACCTCGATAGAACAGTGATTTTCCCCGAGATTACAAGTATCTTCACATATTAAAAATGTCGGGATCCTTCAGAGCTGCGATGTCACTCGCATTATTTGTCTGATGTACGAATTATAAGAATATTCGCGAAACTATCGTGAAAATTAGCCGTATACTATGATCCGATCATTCTTTTACTGTAATTTTGAATAAGATTTTCCTATCTTGCACGGTAAACGATGGAAATGATTTGCCGCGATGCGATAAGAACAGATGGTCCGATAAATTTCGAGTTGTGGCAAATTTCGGTACCGTACGAGTTTGCATTTGACACACCCATATGGCACGCGCGCGTGTAAGAGTAGTAGCGTGGAATCATACATTTCGTAATTGCAAAGGATATTTCCCAATGGATATTCATGAGATTGTAAGTGATTGCATGTAACTGGTAGATTTCTTATTAGGCTATTGTACATCGTGGAACTTTGAATTTTGGCGGAATATTTACGCAAAATGCAAAATGGAATTCGAGCGAACGATATCGATTCGCAGGAGGGTAACGACCATTTTGTAACATGGGGGATGAGTGTATTATACATTTATGATAATGTGAAATTTACGATATCTTGTTTGTAATCATTTCATCGTAATTAACATACTTGCGTGGATAAGATTTCAAGTCATCCATTTCGGACGGATCATCCGTGACAGATATTATTGTCATTTATATTAATCCATAATGGGCTACGAATATTTGGAATAATAACGATTATCAACGATGATTACTCGTTACGCTTATTCAGGTATGGAATCGAGTTTGAAAAATTCTGTGTCAATTTTGCTTAAAGACAAGGGTGTTGCGTCGAACTCTGAAAATATTATTAATCATCAGTTTGGATTCCAATATTGGGACAAATAAAATCGAAAAGCATATTGGCGTTCGTGTCCTGTATAAATATTCAATTAAATTACAAAATATTGGGATACACAAAATACCCGTGAATCAGTACACAGTATTGACAATCAGCCAGCGTTTATATTTTTAAGTTTCCAAAAAGTACCAATGGTTATAAGGGTCGTTTAATTACTTTGCACGTTTATTTGTTGGACCAAAGAGATACATAACTAATGGCGTAAACAAGAGAACACCGTAAAAACATTCTTCGACAATCCTTCACGGGGGTATAACAATTTTCGAGGAATTCCCGTCGAGAGTGCGTGGCATTTCCGGCAAATATCGCGATCTGATGTTACCCCGTAATCGTCCATTACATTTTCGCGTCCGGTCGACGATAATTGGCGTAACACCAGCGTAATATTTCAGAACACCTGCCCTGTAACGCGCTCACGTGTCATTCGGCCTATCAAAACCGCTCTCTAAATTGATTCAATTGTCGTGTCCCGAGGGAGAAACCTCTTCGTCCAGATATTTTTGGGAACACGGTGAAACCGTCGACCGCGACAGATATTACTTTTTTTCCAATCCTACCGGACGATCTTTCCTCGAGGCTGAAAACTATTGACGCGCGTTTCCGTTATTGTGCTCTCGACTTTCGTCAACGTATTTCGTCGTCTAATACACGCGTGGCACAAAGATTTTCAAGATACGTTAGAGCCGTACTCGCTATTTGTAACGGGATTTGGAAACTAGATGGAATGTCTTTTGGAAAGTGTATGAAATATACGTTTCTCGGAAATTTTATTTCATCTGGTACGAAAACTCGTTTATTATATCTTTTTTTACGGAAAAGTTATCAGATTGATTAAAATATTATTTCGAAAACAAATTTCCTAACGACTCGTGCTTTCGGCGAAGGGTTTTTGTAACATCGTGAAAATTGCTACATTTCGCGCGATTTATATTAGCCGAGGAAAAAAAAATTCGCGGCGAAAGTACGAAAACATGTTTTATTTTCGAGGGTCGGATATTATGTTTTCGAAATTAATCAAACTTCGGATACAGTTTTGAAAACGCGTGGGTTGGAGAACTACCAAAGTAATAATCGCGCATTAAATGCAGACGCGTTGTTATAAAATTTATGTAACGGGAGTTTCGGTAGCCGCGAATAATATTTCCCTCTGACTGATAAATACACCTGATCGAGTGCAATCGGCAATTGTAATTTAATACAATGAAGACAATTGAAACATTTATCGAGCGCGGTTGTGATAATCGACAAACAAACGAGCGATGAGTCATTTTATTATCGGCATAATTAAATTCCCATAAAGCTCATTTAGCGGCGGCAAAAGCAAGATCGTCGAGCACAGTTTTCGCAATAAGATGTCATGTGTGCGGAAATTGCAGGGTGGATCGTATTCATTATTCCCGCGCGAAAGTGCTTCCTCTTTCTCTTCAGCAAAAGACGAATTACATAAAGGAGCCGTAACGCGATAGTAATCGGCACCTCGAGGTTATCTCTCGACAAACGCTGTATGTATACGCGATGCACATGCGTCGCCCGTATGACCATTAAATCAACGAGAGTGCGATCTACGTCGTCTCCGTTCGTTAGAGGGACGCGTCGGTTATCAATCTCAGGGTCGATTTCGAAGAAACGATAAACCGACCAACCGTCGCGTCTTCCGAGAACGACGCTCATTCCGCACTCAGGGTTTCGAACATTATTAGATCTACCCGAGGGGAACTAATCTACGGAATGTCTTCGAGTACCTATGCGCGTTACGTTCCCATTGACGATAATTGCGCAATGTTACGTAACGCGTAGCGCGAGTGAATTAAGACCACCGCTAAGACGACGTTCGCGATCGAATCGCGTGTCGGGGGTGGATGTGTCTCGCACGCACATCCGGTTTGCATTTCCAGACTAACGATTTCCTTCCGGTACACGCGACGCCTCAACGCCAAGGAAACGTTAAGCGGCTCGCGGAAATTGGCATAAGCGATCATCGAGGGGCGAAAAGAAATATGTAATACTGCCCCGTACCTCGTGCAACGAACGAGGGAGAGTTATCTTAATCGCTAAACACTGAACATTTCATTAAGATTACCTTGCTACAAAGGTGCGCGAGAAAAGTCTCCCAAAGGCAGAATTCCACGACATTGTTATCGTCGATGTCGCCCGGGAGTACGTTGAGAATTAAAAAGAAACAAAACGCGCGTGTAAATTTATTTCCCCCTAGAAAGTACATAAGATCGTGTTATTGGGAACAACGAGTGACCGTCGTTTTAACGTTATCGGGAAACGCGTCGTCTCGAGTGTTTACCCGTTTCCACCGTGTCTCCTTCGTATTCCTTATCGACCGATCGGCTTATCTGACGGCGAAATTCTCCCCAGGGAAAACAGCGTTCGCACGATGGTCACTTAAGTGATAAATCTTTGTTGCTAACGTCAGCCTGTCTTTAGTGGTTTTGCGCCCGTAGGATCTATTGCTCCCTTAGTTCGCTATTCCGCGGCACTTAGCACGCTCGTCGTCTAGCACACGTTCTTCGGAATGTATCGTCAAGCGTTTCTCCGTTATTCTCTCTCTCTCCCTTCTTCTGTTTTGATCTCTTCCCTTCTCTTCCTTCCGCCGGATGTTCGTACCCGAGTCTCCAATTCTCTCTCCATCGAGCGTCGTATCTCTTCCTACCCGATGTTTCTCTTTTCGATGTAAATCTCTCCGTATCGCCATCCCTCTTTCTCGAAATCAATCTCTCTCTCTCCGTCTCTCTCTCCCTCTCTCTCTCCTTCGCGCGCACACACGCTCGCTCTTTCTCTCTCCGTTGCGGTGGTTCTCTTGACTCGACTGAAGTGCCGGACAATTTGATAATTGGATCTGCGGCAACGCCGTGATTTACGTGTACGAGGGTCCAGCTGACCATTCGAGCAGAGGGCGTAGGATGCATCCACCCTCGAGTCGAAGTGGAGACGATAGTCGTGGAGAGGCGCGTCTTCTCTCGCGAATTAACTAAAACAATGTCGCTGGGTTGGCTAGACATTGTTTTACGATCGAGCGCAATCCCGATGATAGCGCCAATTGCCACGGTATTACGCGTGTACGAGAGCTCCTCTCTTAACGGGGAGAACGATTTTTCCTTCTTTTTTTATTTTTTCCTTCCAACTTCAGGTTCTCCCTCTCCTGCGCGCCGAATCGAGTGAAAGGAAACGCGGGAAATGAAAATTGATAATTAAGTTCCATTGTTTCTGGACAGCGGAACGTACCCTTTCGACGGTACCGCCGAAGCGAAAGAGAAAAGAAGTTGCGCAACGATTCTTTGTAGGTACTTGCAGTGGTAATGAGAGCGCGGTTATCGTTGGTATTGAGAGTACGGGGTGTCCCGTAATTGGTGGCGCTCCGCGAAAGGTGTGTTACTCGGGACATTCTGCTGCGTGTTTTTCCTTATCGAAAATTCCAAATTTTCTCTTCGTTAATGAGAATTTTAATGAAAATTTGAAGCCAATCGGAGGAGCTCGTATGTACACGGGGGATGAATTTCGGTAGCAGAGTTTGGTAGTCGTCGAGTAGGTTAAAAAAAATTTCCTCGGAATTATCGTAGGTATCGGGGCTCAAACGGAGTATCACCAATTCGTTTGTTATGCGACGAGCTGTATAAAGGAACTTTAAACGGCCCCGTGAAAATTGTCCGCGATTCGATAGCGAGCCGCCAGATGGGCACTTTCGAGTTGAATGAAATTCGCGTCGCAAGAAGAAGGCGACGATCCGTAAAATGAAACGACGGGACGGTGGCCCGGAAAGATCCTCGTAAAGCTTCTCTCTCCCGTTGGCGAAAGCTTCCCCGACACGCTGTTTTTTTCTTTTTTTTGCCGCCCTTTTTCGACTCCTCCTTTTTCTTCGTCCCCTACAAACTTGGCCACGTACATCGCGTTAACCGTAAAAGAGAAACACGAAAAAGTGCCTGCGAGAAATAAACTCCCGGCAGTTGTTTCTTCGTTGGTTCGGAAGTGGTCGAACCTGAAAAGTTCGCGGGGTCGACCGTCTTCTCATCGCGGGTAGAATGAAATTTTATACGTCAGGTAACGCAACGTTTATCGTTCCGTCGAGCGTTTGGTAACGGCAATTAAACCCGCAAAAGGTGTAAACCAGTTTAAAATATATGATAATTGCATCTACCCTTGGCCGCGTGTTTTGATTAATTTTACGCATCGGATGCAAAAACATTAGTACCCGAATCGCGATTAATACGAGAACGCCGAAAACAAATGAGGCTAGAGGTAATGATATGAAACATATACATGAATAGTAATTTGAATGCATCGAAACACGTAGAATTACAGAAGAAAATTCGAAATGTTCGGACGTATCTTTCGTAATAATTTATGTTTATTTCAATATCGTTATTCAACATCCCCCGACGGTATTAAACATTAATATACCGGGATAATAAATTAATAACAGATAAAGCGTGATTAACCCGAGCTGGTTAATTGATTACCTCGGTCAGGAATAAAACAAAAAAAGAAATAATAACCGACGCGTTGCAATAAACGGTAATTTATTACGGTACACTCGCGACCATAAGCAATTGTTAATCGCGCGGATTTCGTGTACCGACACGGATCAAAAGTATTATAATTAATCATTACTATAAATAACATTTGGAAAATTAATTATTCACACCTACCGCGCCCAATCCGTTTTCCGAAAGACTCGTGTCCATCGCATTATCGGATATTACCGATGATTATTACATAATGACATTATTACCATAAAATCGTTTCGCGAGTCGTAAATCCGCGCTGCCGCCGTAGGGGAAATAAAATGGGAGCTGAAACGCTTCTTTCTTCGAAGAAACAGTATGCTCGAGTTTTTATCCGCGACATAAGGGGATTTCTGGACTGTAAAAACCTGGGATCGAGAGCAACGGCGTGGCCTTATTCCTCTGGTCTCTTGCGGTTAACGTCCTTCACGGATGAATCGCGTCCTCTTACGCGACAGAGACAGAGCTTCGGGGCGTTAAGGAAAAAGGAAACACGGGGCTGCGCGAGCACGGGCACACGGCGGAGGTAGAAAAAGTTCTCTCCCCGGGCGTGCTGCGAGGGAGGGGGATGAGAAGTGTATGAAAAGACGAAAGAAAACGGGAGGAAGGATAAAGTTCCCAGCGGAAAGACGTTTCTCACTTTCATTCTTGTTATATCGGGTTCCGCGGTGTTTCAAGTATAACGTACTCGCGGTCCCGTTCTTATAAATTTCTCTCACCGAGCGAGAAGTGACTCGGCTTAATTGCCTCCGCGATTTTATTATTCTCTCGGAACGAAGTATAATCCGATATCGCGATGTAACGTTACTCCCGAGGTGACGTGAAGCTTGCTTTAAACTTGCTTACACGAATTTCGTTAAAAATTGAGGATTTTATTCGACGGTTTCCAATTGCGACGAAATTATATCGCGATACCGAAGTTTCTGTTCGACCATGAAAGAATATGGCAGATCGCGAGTAGGAGAACGAAATAAAGAAAGGCAGAGGTTAAAAGTTAAAGTTATCACCTTCGACGAATCTCTCGCGCGTGGGTGCCGGGGTAATAACTTTTAGTCGCGATAAAAGGAATCGACCTTACAATGATAGAACTGGTTCGAAAGTGCAAAGTAAAGTCGTAGAAGGGAGCTATATTCTTTCGCGTGTAAATCTCGACTTTACAGTCTTACGGGAATCGTGCAGCGAAGTGTCGCGCAGGATAGCTATTCGGAAAATCGTAACCGCGAAACTTCCCCTCTCGACGAAGGGCGGTTAACCCTAACCGAAACAGAGCATTTCATTCCGCAACGACCCCGGCATTGTTTTTTTTTTCGACTCGATTTAAATATACAGAATACATTTTCCACTGTCAACTTTCGATTATTCGTTTCCAAATTGTTTCGTTTGCGGATTATTCGTGCCTGTGACGGAGAAAAAACGTCTGCCGTGCGTAAATGTTCGTAATGTTTAGAAATTTGATGACAGAAAGATCGGGAAAGATTTTTGTAAAAAAACTTCGGGGCAATTTAAATTTTCTTTCAATCGCGAATAACAATTTCGTCGCGCACGGTAGGTGGGAAAGGTCATCGGATAAGTAAGAGCGATAACCAGGAAGTTTGGCACGTTGGTAAAAGGAGATCCTGTAATTTCCGCGCGAATACCGCTCGGCTTACGGATAAACGTCGACATTTTTTAAGTCTGACACGGGACGGCCTTTTAAAGGCTTTTCTTCCAGCTGTTTAGGCTATTACAAGGATACGGGTCGGGACGAGCGTCGTCGAAAGGGTGACCATCCACTCCCGGCCATTTCCTAGCAATTTCCTGACGCTGTTTTTCACGTGAACTTTTGAACTCGTTCCCCGGCGGCACCTTTTCACTGTAAAATATCTGCTAAGTAGCCGCGGCAGGACTGGCCGGTTATAAATGGTCACGCGGCAAATACTACGGGTTTTGTGTCCAGATGCGTCCTGTATACTTAATGCCTCGGACAACGGTCAGCGTCGACGATGCTCGCCGAGGAAAGTGATGCTTTTTGAATATTAACGAGCCGTCACACCTGACAGCGAAAGCCGCCCAAGTCTTCGCGGAAGAAAACTCCCGATCTCTGTCTCGATTATTCATTTAGATCGATGGAATCGTTCGCGCGGCGTTCGAACTTCGCGTCTATTTCGAACAACCGACCACGGATCTTCGTTCGATGTTACGCTAATCGCATTGCGATTGGAGCCTGCGTCGGATAGAATCGAGATTCGAATTATTTGCGAACTTTTTCAGCTGGCCGGGAAAAGAAAGTGGACGAAGCGCGCAACGAGGGATAAAGGCGAGAATGGTATAAACCTTCGTGGAATTGAGCAAAAATCACTTTCGTATATTAAGAACGATTGTTACGAGTAGAGCTCGAGTTAAGTATGACGTTAAAACGATGAAAGACCGTAAACGGTGCGCGACAGCTCGCTTCGGTGTATGCACGGTTATCTTACATCAGGGGCACTCTACACGTCGGTTTACGGGGCTGGATATCTGAACAAAGCGCGGAATTTGTAACGGCGATACTATGGTCGAATTCGTCATGTTTTACGGTTATTTTTGGAACAAACGTAATTCTTTGAGATAGGAAAAGCGGCGCGCGAAAAACATTTTGTTCGCGGCAGGCGTGAAAGAACTTTCGTTGCATCTCTGGTATGATTTTTCGAAATACTGTATTCGATAGTAGATAATAATTTCCTCTTAATCGCATATTTAATTATGAAGTAGAGGTTAATTGTAACTGATTGATCCAATTATAACGTTATAATAACAATAACCGAATCATACTTGATATTAAATAACTGAAACGTAATTCAAATTTAAATTCGATAAATGCGTCTGGTACAGTCTATACACCGAAAATGATCATTTGTCATTTGTACAAACGAATCTTTCCGATTCCCGGTATCGCATTTATAAATGCATCGTGTACGGCTGACATCAATCGCTATACGCCGGTGGTCTCATCTAGGATTCGAACAAAAAAAAAATACTTCTCAATTTACCAGCACATTGCCGAACGGTGCGTTCTTTTTTTTTTAGCCATGGGTACTGCACAGTTTCTGATTCAAATGCACGCACGTACGTTTGCTTTGCGTTAAACTAATACACGCTATAATGAACGCACAGGATTCGTTAGCCGTCGAGGAAGGACGGTAGCATAATGGAGATCAATGCACCCTTGCAGAAGGGTCAAGAGATCTTGCCGTTGCACCCTCGATACGCGCGTAGGGCTATCGGAGAAAGCGAATTCAACCTGAACGATTCCGGCGGGGCACGAGACCGGCCAATTAATTGACAGAAAAGCGTGCACAGTGATTTTGAACTTCATTCCGAAGTTATCGAAATACTTTTGCAACGATCCGATGTTTCGAAGCTATATTGATTCTAATGAACATTAACAACGCGTCACCGGCTTGATATCGCGGAATATATCATTTTGAATTTACACGCGATACGTGTACGATCTCCCGGCGAGCTGAAGCAATCGCGCGTCGTTTCGCTTAATTAACACGCGATTCTAATTTATGTAATGGCAAGAATCTGTACAGCGCGGACTGAGCGTAACGCGGGAAGCTTGTAGGTCCAGCCAATTGATTTACAGCGGTGCTAATTCCCGCGAACTTAGCGGACAATACTTCGACCGCTTTTTAAGCAGGCCGATGGTGCCACCTGTTGTCGAGCGTGCGAACCAGCGTACCGGGGCGCAGGCACGTTGCGCAGAAAAAATCAGAAATGGGAAAGGTCGGTAAAGGGGATACCTGACGAGATCGATAGCGGGAAGAAACGCCGTGGTATTGTCCCAAACTCGTTGTTCTCGTCCGACGGGAGCCGTGAAAAAAGAAAAATAGAAAAAAAACTAGGGAAAACGATAAAAAGTAAAAGTATTATAAAAAACTGAAAAATATCCGTTTCACCGGGAGGTAGATTTCGTGGAAAAAAAAAATTGTTTCCTACACTCCCAAGGGACGATCTTCTTTCGCGCCTCCTTGTTCGCGGGGTTGCATTCCGTAGGCGTTCAGGGATACTCATTCAGAAACTTCCTACGTTGTATCGCCGATCAGATAACAGTTCTACCATCATTAATATGTTTGTATTAATTCCGAATGTTCCGCCAATTTGCGAATTCGCTGATATTAACCTAACAGGACTACGCGTACGTCAAGTATTGCTGGCAAAATTATCGTTAATTTCGTCAGCATTATTAGCTGAGAGTATTAGTTCTTCGGCATTGTGCCTCGATTACATGCGCGGAAATCAGCGAGCGCTGTGATAACCGAATCTCCGGGTCTTCCGATGTAATCCATGTCAGATTTTTCCATAAGCCATGCGCATACGCACAGGTGGATATCTCCGGTTACGTTTCACCAAAACCGAAGCCGTTAATGACGGCCAATGGGTAGCGGGAGGAAAATGATTTCGATCGGTGGGCATCGAATCGGAATAATGCCGGGGCTAAGCATCTCGAAACCTTATCTCCCTCATATCCTCATGCTCGATATCATCGGCGAGATTTGTTGACCGGTTCGATCGAGGGCTAACCTATCCCTTCTCCGGCTCATAAAGCTCGACTTCTGGCCGACATCGAGTTGTGCGATGAGGTCTCGCGGAGCCCGTGATCTATGGAGAAGAACGATGGAAATAGACGAGTGCCGACGGAGAGAATGGCGGAATGAGAAAGATCGCGGCCGCGGTAGGAGAGGAGAGGGGAGGAAAAAATAGCTGTGTAAAGTGCACGCTGCGAGTGACCATTGGTCGAGTAGGGGGGGGGGGGCAACCGATAGGGTCCAGTCTTTCTCGTTTATCCAATCGATCGAGCTGAAAATTTCCAACCCTTAATTAAGATCGCGAGGGCACTTGAGTTTTCAATTAAAAGAGAACCGACGATTCTCTTTCTCTCGCTCCTCCCTCCCTTCGTTTTACCCTCGCTCACTGTTTTTCTCTTCCCCTCTCTCTCTCTCGCTCACCGCCTCTGTCTCTCTTCCTCGAAAGCTCTCTTCGTCCCTCTCCGTCGCTCCTCTTTTGTCTCCCTTCAACGTTACCCCAAGCTCTTTGCCACGAACGCCTGATCCGCTGACAACATTAAATGCAATTTCGTGCATCCTCCGTGGGCACTTGGACTCCGTGTCCAACGTTTTCGCTTTACTTCCTTTTACGGCTCTCTTTCGCTCTCTCCCCCCCCCTCTCTCTCTCTCTCTCTGTCTCTCCCTTTCGCTCTTTCTCCCGCTGCTCGCGTTCTCTCCGCGCTTATCGTTTTCAGCGGCCGCTTGATGATCCTTTGTCGGGGCCGATATCGAAAAATATTTGTTACCCCGTTACGCCCGTGGAGGACTCGCGGCCTACCGGTAATATTCTATTGCTATATGGAGCCTCGTCGGCGACTTTTTCATCATGCTTCCGCGCTGCAAGCCGCGAAAATTGAAATTCTGCGCGCCACTTCTACGGTGCATCCCACTTCACCCCATTTCTCAATTCTCGTGCGACGGAACGAGCGCGCTTCTCTCGAAATTCCTCGGCACGGTATTTGTATTTCCAATCCGACGCTACGGGCGCAGTCGTGATTGCCGGGAATTCGCGTAATATCTAGGAAATATTGCCGGACTCCTGAGTGGGTCTCGACCTGTTTTCTTCGTCGAAAGAAAAGAAGACCGAGAGGACAAAAAACGATTTTCCGCGCGACGCGTTTACAATCCAAACGTACGGAGAATCATAAATCTTTCTCGATCGACGCGACGCGTGACGAAGATAGGCTTGTGAAATATCATTGATTGAACGCGTACGAATGGGATATAGAAAAAAAAAAAAAAAAAAAAAGGACGAAACGCATCGAGCGGCCGAGCCTGTTATCTGTTGAACGGTGCGCACCGTTCGCGTGAACCCGGCGTAGGGTGGTGGGCGAGGGCGTACAGGGGGTCGTCGCGTAATCGCGAGAGGGGTGTGTGGGTGGTATTTTTGGCCGAACGGCCGGGCCATCCCTGTCGGTATCGGCACGGGCTGCGGACGGTAACCCTCGCGCAATGCCAATTTTTGCACACGCAGGAGGCCGAGAGAGCGCTACGCGTGCCGTGGTGGATTCCCACCCACGCACATGCACGCAAACAAACACAAACGTCCGATAATACTGCACGATGACCATGGGACACCGGGCTGATTGGGGTGTGCAGGCAACCTATGCAGTTTAATTTATGTTGCATCACCAGCCAGTCGTACCTGCATCAACTCGAACGGCATCGAGACCACCGTCGACAGAGTTCCGCGCCTTTTTCAACCGTCGCGCTACTTCGCCCCACGATTTTTGTCTTTGCGCAAGTCTCGACGAACGGCGAGAAGTAAGGTACTCTGTGTGCTATTCGTGTGTGACGTCTGTGGGTGAGCGTGTGTGCGCGACAACACACTAGCGAACGAGAGTCGATTGCGGACGTACATCGGGCTGGAGGTTCGTAGTCGGCCATATTTGTTAAGCGCGTCTGAGAGAGCGACATAATCGATCTTGCGTTTGATCTGTACCGTAGTGGGATAGCTGACGTTTATTGGTGTGCCATAATCTCGCACGCTGTTCCGCGTAAATTTTGCTATTTCTCAGCGACGACAGAATTTGCGCTTACTGACCGGATCCTTAACGCTGGATGTTTATCGAACGGCAGGGTTCAATGGAAGTAACGACGATTCGTTCGTTATTTCGTTGGGTAAAGCGAAACTTTTCACTGCGTGAGACAAACGTACGCGCGAGATGGTACGCGGCTTGCGACAACGTTGAACGACGTGACAAACGGCAAAGACGAAATATATTCGGTGAGGCTGAAATTACGATCCACCGGCTGTGACTAATTAATGGCACCACCTATGGGTGATTTTGGTGTCAGATACTTTTTTCCCTCGTCAACCCTCTTTTCGTTAAACGGCCTGTCCCCGTTTATCGAGCATACTCGCGCGAGACGGTGCTGGCTACTTATCGTCGCGCGAACGCGGCAAGATCAAACGATCGATAAATAAAGGAGCGTCAAACTCGAGGAATTGGCGAGCGAGCTGCAGGGAAACGGAATCCGAGTGCGAGGAAAGCTAATTAGCGGGGATCGGAGGCCTCGGCGCTTGATAAATGGACAGTCAATATTTGAACTAAGGACATCGACTCCCTCGTACTTTTTTTATTTTCATTCTTCATCACCGGCTTCTTCTTTGCTTCCTCCCGCCTCGTCAAAGCGATGGGCGAAGGGCGGCTAAATCGTTCATACGCACGACTTATGCGTGTTTCAGCAAATATCTCCGCGGTATTTACACGGGTGAGCTTGACTCCGAGATAGCCGATGATTAATGGCCCTCCTTCAAGGTTTATTAACGACCCGTTCGCGTCACGTTATCCCGATCACGGTTTGGCCAATTTCCGAAAATCTGAGTTTGGCGATACGCGCGCAAAGCCGAACCGAAAGTTACGTCTATGAAAATACCCGATCGTTTTATGTATATATTTCTTTCCGCGAATATTACGATGCGCGTAATTTATGAGAAACGCGAAAGGTCTGTTTCGTATTCTCGTGGGAATCGCCCTCCGTATTGGTTTTAGTTTATCGTACGTTTGTTTTAAGGTTCTTTATGAATAGCAGTAATTATTTATACAATAAGGTCGACACCGTCTGCGACGATTGCACCTACATCGGTCAATCCCGAGAGCTCTTTAATAATGCAGGGGGGAAAGTTAGCCGTCGATGCTTCGGCGACGCTTTCCGTTTAGGGTAAATTGGAGTAATGTCTTATTTACGAAGCAGATAAATCCGTGTCGATCAGCCCGTCCACTCGGTTCTTCGTTGGAAGTTGACTCATGGACGCGAGACCCTAAGGCACAATATAAATACACGGTAACACAATCCGATAATAGTCAGACGGTCAATTAAGATGGCCGCACCAAGAACCAATTAAACGTAAGTGCCTGACCGGCCTGGCTCGTGTTACGTATTTACGATCTGAAATTATGCCTTTTTGTAGCCCGATATCCCGTTACTTGTCACACGATTTCATTCGATTGCTCCCCTAATCATGAAATTTCATCTGGACACCTGGTTCCGTACCCTAAGCACGCACAACGTCTTAATTTCGCGAGTAAATTTTAATTGGATCGATGATAAATTACATTCGTAAATCAGGCGGTTACTCCGAACATCGAGGTACGTTAATTTGACATTTTTTTGCCCTCGTACCTTAGCGTGGCCTATAAATGGCCGCGTGCGATGCATTCGAGAAATCTGATTAGAAACTGTACGCTACTGACGTTATAAACGTGCCATCGACCTACGTAAAATTCAAGGTTTTAATGATTCTCTGAAATGTATAATAGCTCATTTTCTGTGTGCAATGCGGCGTACTGTAAATATGATGCGTATCGACTGGTGACCTTGGTAATTAATCACCGTGTTAATCGAAACGTTTGCTTAATAAATACGCTGGGAAAAACAGAGATACGATTCATTTAGCAATTATTTTATGCGATGCACGCGTAAATTCAGTGAAATGCATCGTGAGACAGGTACAAACACGCTCTACATGCACGTAACAACGCGGAAAATTTCGAAACAAATGATACCGATAGTAATTTAGGTAATTTCATGACTAATTGGAGGTCAACGAAAGGAATAAATCATTGGGTAAGCGATAAACAAATTATTGCGAAAATTGTCGTGCGCACGACGAGACACTTTCGCGTCACGTCTACGCTCAACAACGTTGTTGCTTACGCACGCGATGTGTACCCATCTCACGAGAAGTAGATGTTTTTTCAGTCCCTCCTCGACCCGGTTTCTCACGGTCAGACGTGGTCACGAAACGAGTTTTCACGTGGTATGAAAAAGAAGGAGCGGTTATTAAACACACCGCAGAGGGTTAAAAGAGAAAGAGCACGCGAGCCCGCTAACGTATTAATATTCTTTTCTTCGACTCTCTCTATTTTAAATGATCTTTTTGTATCCGATGGCGTTAAACCGATACCTTTCCGTTGAGCGACTAAAATTCATTAATAAAATCGACCGATTTCCTCTCGCAAACAAGAATACAAACCACGGCCAGATAACTCCAAAACGTAACGCACAAAATCCAGGTGAATCCAACCTACCAGGGACGCGATTGAAATTGAAACAACCAACGTTATCTTATCAATTTAACGAAGCCTCTAGATCACCTAGCGAAAAGTATCTTCGAGAGATTGTTCCTTTCCCGGCCCGTTACCCGGAACTTTGCTTTTCCCGGATGATCGAGCGATACGACGGAAGCGAAACAGCGGGAGCCGCTTTCGATCGAGAATTTTTAATCTCCACGCGTGTGGTGGCCACATTTCGGTGGACACACTCTCGCCCGTGTACACAATCGCGAACGTAGTTTCTCCGTCGAGAATCGACGGAGGTGCGAGCGAGGGTCTCGCGCGGCATCAATTCTCTCAGAAAAATAAATTGCCGATCGAAAGGAAGTATCGGGGAAACGATTGTCCGTGCCGTCCTGGCGAGCGAACGGCGAGCGTACGGACGATACTTTTCCCACGTTCAAAATGGAGGAAGCGGGTGAGCCAGGTTATACTCTGATGTATGGACCCGCCCCCGCGTTGATAGATACCAGAAACTTTACAACTTTAATTTTTTCCCTGCGCTTCAATTTCGAATTTTAATCTTCACCTGCCCCGGTCGGGACTCGCGCGTCCCGACAGGTAACAAGAGTTACTGGCACCGATGCGCCGAGTGTCCTTTAAGCCGGCCGTTTCTATGTTTCTCCTCGAGTCCTCGACTATTTTCGCGTGACGAATTCCACTCGACGAACCGAACTAGACTCGCGCGCAAGTACCCTGAAATTGTTGCAAAATGTCCAACTGGATCGATGAGTTTCTCAGTTACGCGTAACGGATAGAGCGGTAGTTATCCGTTTCGTTGATCGTCGTAACGAAGCGATAAGAATCTGTTTTCTTTCCTTTTTTATATTATTTTTGAACACCGTTACCATCGCAGAATGCGGATGCAGAAGTATGTGCGCGTTCAGATTGCACCGGATAAGCGATCGACGTTTGCGCTTTCTTTCGAGGAGAATAATTTCAGCTGGTAAAAACAACGACGATCGGAATTTTTAATTAAGATCGAATCGACAATAATCTATCTTCTTTATCTGATATGTCGCGAGTGACGTAATTTGCAGATGGATAGAATAAAAACGCGAAATGATACGACGCTGATATTTAGATAGAAAAAAAAGAAAGAATTTATTACGCAATGTTGCAGCTCGATATGGTCCGATCGGTGTATTTTCTATGGCGATAGAAGTTAAACGCGATTACTCCCAAACATTTATCATTCTATATCAATTGGATTTATCATTTTCGACCAATTATTTCGAGTTAATTAGAATATTATAATTGAACGTGCCCGTAATATATCTTTTAATCTATGCAATTTAAATGCACTCAATAAAATTATAACCGGCGAGGCAGATTCTAGCAATGTAATGATTAATATTTAATAATTGATCCCTTTAACCGTGAATATCATCAGTGCCAATAATATATAAATGGATGCAATTTATTTTTCACAATTATTTGTACTTCATCCTGACCAGACGTATTTATGTTTTTCTCGAATGCACGAGGTCGTATAAATAACGTTTCGAATCATTATTCACTTAACAATTATTTTAAACAAATTTGTTATACGTTAAAATCTGTATCGCTCGACAGGTGATATGGAAGGTTCCAAAGAACTAGTTCATCGAATGTTACATGAAAACCAGTCCGAACAATGAGGTGCTCAGCTTTGTCTCGAGTTGGTAGATCGTTTAGAGTCGAACCTCCGCGTTAGGGTTGACGTCAGGTGTATTCCTGTTTGGGACATTCTAAGCGAACCTCTCCCAGGTGAAGATATTCCGGTTCGGGACCTTTTTCAGGTGTTCTCTCATTACTTCGATACCACCTGTTTCGAGGTTCTTTAAATTGATTCCATTGTCCCCCCAAATCCATGCTAACCGTTCCATTCTTTTATCGCACTTATTTAGAAATTACGTCAAGTATTTTTTACCGAGAGATATCAATTCTATTGATCGCTTCGCACTGAAAACGAAATCAGCGATTTCTGTCATCCCGGTGAGTTTTATAATTAAAAACAAATTAACTTCGATTCGCGCGAAGCTTTATATCTCGTGTACGATGCGTGGGTTCGTAAAGAACTTTGTGCCTGAAAGGACAATTTTTGTGAAATAGCGTCAGGTGTATTCCTGTTTGGGCCATCCCATAGCAGGATAGAGTTTCAGGTACGTTCGTTCTCGTCCCATGGTCCTTTTCACCTGAAATATCTAACATACCAGCGATCTCCTTTTGTGCTCCCCTTTCAAACGGGTCATTAACGAAACTCGAATATCTTTAACAACATTGATCGCTCGATGTATCCGTCGCAAAGGCAAATAATCGACACGTTATCGCAGTGTTTTTGATGGAAGATGGGAGATTTTTATCGACGCCGCTAGTTTGATGAAGCTCAAAGGCGAAAAAAGGAATGCGACGAGCGATACAGAAGTGACGAAGAAGCGTGCGAATCGATTTAATACTGGAACTACCAGACCAGTCATTTTGACTGGTTTGAAATTTTTGTTTAAGTCTACTCAAATTTACCATTTTTAAGTATATGAACGAAAATTTATTTCCAAGTGACGTGAATATGTATAATTTTACGCATATCCTTTTGAACTTATAAAAATTGATTAAAAAATGGAAGAAATAGTTATACAACAATCGTCGGTAGTTTTGGCGTTCCCTAGATACCGCGTGTCCGTTTTTCTAAACGTCGCAGTTTCTATTTGGATTGGGGAAGGGGAAAATGAACAATACCAGTATATACTTAAAATAAATTGTACTTGTATATTAGTGCTCTGTAGTAAACATATGTAAGTCTTATACCTTTGCATTCTTTGCTAATATCATTGGTAAAGTAGTCTTTAAAACGATTGTCACTCGACAAACGTTTTAACTCGCAAATTAGTTTCCACTCGACGAAGAAGCGTTCTCTTTTGTACTCATGGGAACCGTGATGCCAGATTAATTCCAGCTTCATCCTAATCCCTCCGCGCGTCTCGAGTCCCGCAATAGAAAAATTCGTGTCCTCGATTTCTGGTTCTTAATAAAAGAACCACGAGAGCAAATAAAATACCAAAATCGTACGAAACCCAAACTACGCGCCCCCAAGCATTATCATCGTTACGGAAACTAATCTTACGAACGTCTCACGCCCATCCCAGCCAGTATGGCAATTAAAATTATCGCGATTAATATTTACAAAACGTTCCAAAATCATATCCGTAAACAAACGTGTCAATTTTGAATCCAATCCAATCCGAGGACACCGCGTACGCCGTAATCTTTCTTGTAATACCAGGTCTGCTCTTGTCTCGTGTAAATGACCATGGGCCAGGCCATTTCACTCTATCAGTCTTATTATCGTCGCAAACCATCGTATTTCGGTTACTCGTTGATTCGTTATCCTACTCGATAGTACTCCCCGGCATTCTTGGCTTCTCAGCTAATCGTAATAACGAAGGGTCATTAGCCGTCGAGGCTTTACGCGCCCTTTGCGAACGGTTTCCTCTTATTGGTCTCAAGGTAGAACAGACCGCGGTGACGCAATCGTCGCTTGTATCCTCCCATCGTGGACATGATGCTCGAGGAACAGAGGCCGAGCTTCATCTGCAGGAAGGACGAGCAATGTTTCGCGTGGAAACCGACACTCGTGTTAATGGACTCGGCGAAGTATTGGTAGGATCGGGCGTGCGAGCATACGCCGCTGATGTCGATCAGACAACCGATCTGCGATGAACCGCCGTTCGGATAAAAGTCGATGTCACCGATGGGATCCTTGTAGCCGAGAAGACCGCCGTTCGTATGAATGATCTCTACGTGTTCCGCGTCACCCGATGCGATTCTGGCACCTGGTCCTGCCGAACTGAATCCTGGCAGAGCTGGGTCTAGGCCTGCGAGAGAGAGAGAGAGGATAGATTTATTAAAGAATTATTTTTCAAGAGATTATTTCATCGATATGTAATTCACGAGATCGAGTTAGGGAGCTTCGTTATCAGTTTTATCGTAAGTCTTGTTAAGTTGATAGCATTCAGGAGTAGGGGAATGAAACATATTTTCAATCTACGCCGAGGGACAATGTAAAGATCGACGTGACAGATATATATCGTAATAGTAATAATCGCATCAACTTACCGATTGCGTAATTGACTTTTCCCTTCGCGTTACGAGCGGCCAATCCAACTATATGGGCACCGAGGGAGTGACCAACCAAGCTTACTTGAGACGTATCCATGCCATTTTCCTCGAGAAAATCGATCATGGTGGCGATGTATTCGCCAGCCATAACAACGCGTCTGGACGCCCACAGGTAAGGTCTGTACGATATCTTGCTCCAATCGATCACGATGACGTTGTAATCACCGTGCATGAGGTAAGCTGAAATGCAATGGGAATACATTGAGATGGACCGTGGTGGGATAATCATTTCTTCGCCCGATTATTATGTCGTTCAGGGTATCTCGTTAGGAATTCGTAATAACGTCCACGTACCATCGCGAATCTTGGTACAGGCAGCGCTTGTGTCAGAATTCATCCAGCCATGGGTAATGAATTTCGTTGGTTTCGATGGATCGAACTCGCTGTCCTTTACCAGCCCTTTATCGCCGACGAACAATTGCTGGGGTTTCCCGACATTGGTTTTCGTGTGGAGATAAAAGAAGATTCGATTCTTCAAATCCTTGGCCGTCTCCTGCTCAGATTCATCGTCGTCTTCCTGTACGTTTATTTCGACTAATTCTTCCTTGTCGTTGTACATGTACAGATTCTTGTACGGATGAAGTCCCAGTTTCATCGCTCTGATCACCGTATCTTCTTCATTGTTATCCATTAAAGGATGACCTGTAATGAACACGATGACGAATTATATTGGGAAAGGTCGATAGATTCTCGGATGAAAAATGTTCAGGGGGCGTGGAGACGTCTAGCGAAAACGTAGATAACCAATTCGTAAAGCGGTGAGTTTAAAAATTATTGCAGGTGAGTCTCGATGTTTGAAAGTGCATCGAGCAATTGAAGAGATCGGTAATGTTTGTGCAGAAAATTCGAGGAAATTATGTTTACCAATGACGACGGTGCAGCCGACCAGAAAACCAAGGAGTGCGTATGTCTTCATGTTTGATTGGGCTTTGTTGTTAAAATCGAGCGGACACCTCGTTTATAAAGCCAACGATCGGCCGTATCGATATACTTCACCGTTTCGCTGATAAGATATAATCTCAGTTCTTGCTGATAAATTGCATGTAAATGATTGTGTCAAGACGATTAGCATACTCGACGGATGGATTAATTACGTAACTCCAGTTATTTTATCAATCGGCAACGAGGATTGTTTTCAGAAATGGTCAGTTCGGTGCGGGCCACCGGCTTCGATGGCAATCGAAAATAACGTCGATCATTCGTTATCATCGCGAATTGATCGAAATGCCCGATTAAAGATTTCGATCGAGTTGAAAGGAAGAGTATTCGACGACGTTGCGGGCCGTATCTTAACCAGCCACTATTTACGTTTGAAAGAAAAAAAACCAGCGGAAATCTCTAAACGTTAAGTACCGTAACGTGAGCGATGAGGGGGTCTGATTTCCATTGACATATCATATGGTTAATGTCATGTCAGATGATCGATCATTTATTTACAATTTGCGCAGTAGTGGTTGTAATAAGCAGATTGATAATCTCGTAATAGAATATCTATGTAGAAAATCTAATATGATATCGTAATAGTGAAAATGGCACTGTGTGACTGATAAGAATGTACGTACCAACTACAAGATTGAAAATGCGAGAACATTTTTGAGTTTGTCGAGCGCGCTGTATCAAAGGGTTTGTACGCGATCAGAGATTGCCTTGTCAAACTAATTAATTGTGCAACGTGCAAGTGCTTTGCGGCGTACATCAAATAGATATGATACTTCGACACACAATCTATAATTTGTGTGATCGCGATATTAAAATTATTTTGTTATTTGATTTTATAAACCCCGTCGAGCTAATTTATTTTATAGTTTAAGTAAATTGTACTAAAATGCCAAATAAAATATAGCGTAACGGAATAAGGGAAGTAAACAAAAACATAGTTTAACAAAAATTGCTCTTACCACGGCGCAAATATCGCTTCCTATCTGACAATCTCATCGACTCGTTGGCAGTCGATTTTTTTTACGTGTCGTGATTGCTGCTTGACAACTGTAAGTGTAGCAAAATAAGGTAAACTATATCGTAGATTCGTACGTTCGATACACCATTTATAACGACACCGAAATATTTCCAATGAATTTATAACGAATAATTCACTTTTCATTATAACGCGACGGAAATTTTAATTCAATCCTTCCTTTAATTTTACTTATTGGCCACATCCGTTTAATGAAATCTACCAAAGTTCTGAAATAACATACGCAGCGTATGGTATGAATTTTTACGTAACGAATTAATTAATATTTCGAATTTCACTTCGAATCAGCAAAATATATTTCGGTTTTAAAGAATCCCGTGCTATTGTTATTATATGAAATTAATTAATTCGCTACGCGACAAATTTGATACAATTCACAACTTTTAATTCAATTATTTACCCAAGCTCTTGAATTACATTCGAAAGAAAATATCACGGGGTTAACGGTTTAAGAGACGGAAACCTGTTGTGCCGGCTCGTACTTGCGCGTTCCTTTCTTTTTCTTTCTTTTCTCTCTCTCTCTCTTTTTTTTTTTTGGTACCCGTCGCAAGTTCTCACCCTCGGTAAGCGTTCGTTTCTCAGACAGAATCAAACAGGTTTGCACGGTGTGTCGGGGTATAAAAACAAGTTTCACCGAGTCTTTTAAAGTTCGTTCTTTTTCCCTCAGCAGCGTCGAACGTGCACACGCAGTCGGGATACGCGCGTCGAGCGTTTTCTTTTTTTTTTATTCCCCGAGTTTCTCCTTTATTTCGATACGTTTATGAGTATCGAAGGTAAAGGTGAGACGAGCCGATTGGAAAAACGATATCGCTTTCGCGTCGGACAGGAGCCACGTTTATTTGTCGAGCTTCCACTCTTCGTTCCTTGATGTTTAATTAAAGGATTTTGTACTCATTGTTTGGCTCGGGATTATTCGCTTACGTTTGCGTCACATTTCATCCATACGCCTCAGGTCGAACATTAATAATTCGCGCCGTATGCAACGCCAGATCATAATACATCAATACGTTCGCAGGGTGTACTTAAATCAATTATATTCTCTGTGCTACTATCGGTATCTTGATTTTCCGAACACCAGGGATCTGCTAATAAATTCGGTTATACCGCGAGCGATAATACATTATTATTCTTTGCATTCCACGAACTGAGAGGTACATTCGGATCGTACAGAAATCAAAGTAAGTAAGTACACGAAGATTCACGGATGTACGGTCAGAGATGCACTCTTCCCCGCGAGAATGGGGCGTTCGCAAACGAGAAAAAAAAACCCACGCATTTTTCTATCGCCGACAAAAAAGTAGGGTGAAAAAATACTGAAGGAAGATTTTTCTTTTTTTTTTTCTTTAAGCGCCAGATCACCGGGGCTAGGCCGAGGCAAAATCGTCCTTAGACGACCGAAGACACGACGTCCAGGGTGCGGGCGCTTGCGTGAAGCACGAAAATGAGGGGGTTTGTAGGAGGGAGTTAACGGTAGCGGCGTTGGCGGGAAAGGGGGATGAGTTTGGGGGTTGTGAAAGCGAGGGCGCCTGCAGTGACTAGCCTCCATCGATTTACCGTGCTGCCGCCATCTTGCCACCCTTCGCCACGGGAGTTGACCACCCACTCTCCCACCCCCCCCCCTCCCCATCCGCCCTCCCCCCCCATCACCCCACCCCGTCGGTGGAGGCAGACATTTTGAAAAATGATTCCGAAAGTCATCGTGCCACGGTAGGTCGTTTTTCAGCCGGCCTTTTCTGCCGGCCACCCCCTTCTTTTTCGGCACGCAACCCTTCGGCACGGAGGAGCGAGGGAAGAAAAAGCGTGGCGTACGCAAAAAGAAGGTGGATCGGAACGCCGAGGAGACAGGAAAATAAATGAAGGGGGCCGGCCGAGCCTTCGGATAATTTTCAGATACGCGGCTATTAACTTTGAGTTTCGTTAATGCTTTAAGGAGCCCACGGGAACGAAAGGTTATTATTCTCGCGGCTGATAAATCTCTCGTTCGTTTCTGTTTCTCGAAACGCGTAGACGCTGGCACGTAGAAATCGATCAATTTCTTGTTTATTCGTTTACTTCAAGCGCGTTGTTATTGCACGTGGATACTGATAATAAACTAAGCGCGCGGTTTGTCTCAATTCCCTGTCGAGGAGACGAACGAATGGAAAAAGAAAAAGGAGAAATTGGCGACGAACTTGATTCGGGGAAAAAAAACGGTTCGAAGTGCATCGAGGGGTCAAAAACGAACTTAATTGAGTCGAAGTCGCGTCCCCTCAGATTTCGTGCTAAACGAATACGCGCTTTAAAGAGACGCCAGTGGTTTGTTGGATGAACATTCTGAATCGAAAGAGATCAAGGAACAAAAGGAGCGGGAGAGGAAGATTTCAATCGCGTCTACCAATCTAGAGATAAACAATACGGGCTTTTGAGTACTCACTGTGCGGTTGATCGGTTCTCGATTAACTTGGAAAAAAAAGAGTGAAAAATTTTCGCAAAAAAAAAACGAAAGAAAATCATCGACGATCCGTGAGGATGGAATATCGGTGGAAATCAGATTCCGAAAAAGTTGTAACGAAAATAATACGCTCGGACAAACTTCGGCTACCCATCGATACGTTTCGAGATTTTATTCAGATCGAGATATTTGCGCGCACTTTATTAATACGCGTTAAAGCTTATTTTTACATGTATTCGCCTCCGGCATTATTTCGTCGTTCGTCGTATGGAGGAGGGAAATTTTTATCCCACTCTTGCGTGAAATGTAATTTCAGACGAACGAAGTTGAACGTAGAGTTGCGTTCGCGATCGAATTCGAAGAAAGCGAAGCGTGTGTCGCGAATAAAGCAAAATAAGTAACGATCCCAAACAACTACGTCGGCGTGGAAACCGTGACAAAAATGTAACACCCCAGCCGTATCGGTAATTGAATTTCAACGAGGATAACGGGAAGCCGACAAATTTATGGGTTCGCGCTACGCGGTTGTCGTTTCGTGATTATCTCCCTTCCTTGTTCGTTTTGCCTAGACTCTCGATTCGGCGGACAAAAAACAAAAAAAAATTTGTATCGAACCATTGTGAATCGTGCTACTTTCGCTTTTACGTTCGGTACCGACAAAATAAAACGGGATTAAAATCAGATTAACGTAGCTTCTCTCTTTGCGGAGTGTCAAATCTGTGCGACACAAAAACTAATACCATCGAAGGACCATTTCCGCGAGTATTTAAGTGAAGGGAATAATTGGGAAAACGGGGCAAACGAAAACTCAAAGACGAGGGTAAAAAAAAAAAAAAAACAACCAGCGCCGGCACAATGGTATTAAACGTAACCTGGAACGAATACGTTTCATGACTGAAAACGAATTAATTAGCTCCTAGTTAAAACGCGTTCTTACGACGTCAGTTCCAGCGTTTCTCCCTACATAATTAACATCCTTCGCAACGTCATTCGCGATACGTGCCGATGATTCTCCCCGTTAATTTCATTCCGCGTCGAGACGAAGGCCGGAAATAAAAAAACCGTCGCGACGCCCACGGTAAATAGCCGGGCGAGAGGTGAGAATGAAAAGAAGGAAAAAAAGAAGAAACAAAGCAAACTAAGGAGGAGCGAACGTAATCGAGGGTAGCCTTAAGGCGGACGGTGTACAGGTGCTCGCAAAAATAGAATCAACGCCAGTACCGGTAATTGAATTTCGACGAGGATAATGGGAGCCCGACAAATACGCGCGGCCGCGTTAGATCGCTTTCGATGTGTGGCGCGCGGGCATTCAGCCAGGCCAGGATGGATCCTTGATGGCTAGATTTAAAAAACCGTCCCCGTCCAACGATACCCCCTACCCCCCCCCCTCACCCCCCCGCGTACAGCGTATGGCCGCGTCGCCATGTGTTACGGTTCGCGATGGTAGTGAGGATGGTATTGGTTTCCCCCGATGGTGTGTGGTGGTAGCTAGTCCAGTCGCCGTGGTCTCTATATAACTGATGGTGCTTCTGAGTGTCAGGGCCAGGCTGTCCACTTCTTTACGAACGAGTGTGCGAGCGTACGTGCCCTCGCGCGGATGAACGTACGCGTCCGACGTACACGGAAGGGTGAACCTGTATTGCGATTCGCACGGGGTACGCCGAGTGTTTACCTTCTAAGCATGATCGGTATATTGGTGCGCGGATATGCCGAGATATTTTTATTTTATTTTTCTTTTTTCTCCTTTTCTCTTCTCTTTTTTCTCTGTAGATTCCGCGTGGCGGGGGAGGAATTCATACGTCTGACGAGAAACGAGGTTTTGTTTATACCGTCGAGGGGATAAGGAAAGGAAACCTCTAGCCGTTAAGTCACGTAATTGTTAACGTGTATATTGATCGTCGCTCGAATTAATTTTCAAATCCCCCCCGTGGAATATAAGCTCGTATTTCATGTTAATGATACCGGTAAGATTAAGATGTACCAATGGAAGCTCGTCGAGGGATTAAGATCGGGAGGTTATCTAAACGATTTCAAAGACGACTCATTTATCTAAATCCACTGGAGAAAAATATCTTTATCGCCTCGATCTCCACTTCTCGTCGGTTTCGCGTGTCGGCCTGGGATTACCCAGTCGAGTGCCGCAAGGAGAGGCCGCCCCTCCCAGTTTTATCGGTGATATCGAAAACGAAGGTGGAGGCGATGACGCGCGCAGAAAAAGGAAAACCGGGCATACCGGGTATCAGCCAATTAAGGTCGATCGGTGTGGCAGTCTCTTCCCATCGATACGAGCCTGTGTACGGATCTACGTATACATACGTACAAGCGTCCGTGCGTATACGTGTCGTGTCTATCGAACGACGGGAGACGCGGACGGCGGGAAGAAAATGGACGGTATACGGATATATCGAGAATGAATAATGGTAAAATGTCAATACGCGTACGTTAGACGCTCCGCGAGGAACAATGCCGATATTCCTAACGATCGTCGATTCGATTAAAAGTCAGCGGATTCGTCGCACCTTTCCTTCCCATCGCGCGAGAAGGAACCCGATTCTCTCTACATACGTGAGGGGATTTCCAAGCTCGACGGCACGCAGTTATACACGTGCGTGTGCGTGTACGGGCCTACCGCCGCGAACGTGGAACACGACGTTCGAACGACGGAATCAATGAGAGCACTCCGTATCACGTCGTTGCATTCATCGTTAATGTGCCGCTAATTGTGCGCCGCTGGGCCGGTCGAACAAGCGCGCAAAAATTGCGTGTCCGATCGTGCGGAACATATTTACTTCTGTCGTATAGAACCGGAACGAAAGGGTGGCGCTGTTTTTGAGCTCACCGTTAGTCGGGTGTCGCTAAGACTCGGAGAGGCATGGCGAAGTCCGGTGAACCGAGCGACGAATCGTGATTCTGATCGAACGTTACGTCGTATCGATGTTAATCGCGGCGGAAGAGCCGGGTTATTTTTTACTGTACGTTTGACGAGAATCGATAAGATTTCTGTACGTTAAGAGAAACGTGGGCCGAATACAGTGACGAGTTTGTCTGTAAAAATTGAGGAATATCTGTGGGCGTTTATAAAAATTACAAATAATATTTTAGAATGCAAGTCGTTGGTCGGTAATATAAAGTTGTGCATACAAAATATGCGCAATCGAGAAATCTGAGCAAGTACAAATTACTTGTTTTCAGCTTAATGAAACAGATATTGGTAAAATATTCTCATATTCTATTCAATTAACTACATCTCCAAGAAGATTATTTCTTCTAGCGTAATTAATCAATTTCCTTATTACCGTATTAACACATTGATCGCCACGTCACCCATTCTTCGATGACGCACCAGTTTCAATACCATACTTACTGAATACTACCGTTATTAATATTAATACTGCAATTATTAATGCGTCGTGCGTGTCACCCAAATGTGGGTGACGAGGCGATCAACGCGTTAAATGTACCCGGTGGCCCTCCTTCCATAAAGATTCGGTCTTACATGAAAAATTGGTTACACCAATGTAAAACCTCTTCCCCGAGCCACGACCCTTCGAAGAAACTCGGGATGCATCCTCATCTGCAAAATCGCACGAGCGACAATGCGTCAATGATCGACGCGACCCTCTAAATGTAACGAGTATACCGACAGTCGCGTCTCTCGTACGTTATACGAGTACACGCGCATACGTGCCTCAGTCGTTAAGCAATCTCGTAATTATGCACCACGAAACGCGACGATATCAAAGCCGTTGGCGTAATTCCATTAGGACGGCGTAAGATAACCGTGATTACGGGGATGAGGATGGAATGTTCGAAAGGTGGCCTAACCCATAGGAAAGCTGAAGGGGATGGATAAAAAGCGAACGGCGATGGAGGTACGGGTAGGCGTTGTAGTCGCCGGGAATAGAGGTACGACGAACGAGCCAAGGCGGAGAGGGATCGATATTTTTGACTTCAATTTAGTCTGTGTTTAATCAACGTTTAATCACCCCGTCAACGGACTAAGTTAATCCGAGCGAACTACCTTCGACCGGTGGCAGGTAACTCCTACGTACCCGGCGCCATGTTTAAACTCATCATTATTCGGTGCTCTAATAGAGCTACCCCCCGAGGAAAATTCCCCACCTCCCTCCCACCCGCCCCCCAGGAGTTTAACTCTCGGAAAAAGATGAACGTGCCACGTTGGTTTCGCGGAGCGGATATACCGAATTGTATTTCGGGAAACTACGCTAAACGAATTTCTGTCATGCTACGTCTTATCTCGGACCACCATTTTACGCTGAACATAAAAACTAAACTGTCGCGAACCGTTTAGTTACGTAGCTGAAGCAATGTTTAACGGCCAATCGAAGTTTAAAGAGGATCGAATAGATGAAGGGTGGTCTGTTTAAAAAAAAATCACAGTGGAGAGTCTCTTGCATTTAGTAATTCTTACTTCTCGCTACCAATGAGAAATTAAATATTGAGGGGTAGCGTGGGACATTCTTTACCGATGGCCTACGTTTTCCAGGCATAGCAGCTTTGCACCCCCCCCCCTTCCTCGCGCCACGATAGCGGTAAGACTATCCTTTTGTTTAATCGTCTAAAGGAATTAACGTAGAGAAGGCCGCTTTGCATTTAGGCCTTTATGAGCCAGGGAGTCGTTCCGAAGGTCTAAATTACCATGGGCACATCCTTCGAGTTTAGGACCGACCCCCGTCTCAACGAACGTTCTCCATTCCCTTCGGTCCCTTAACCCCCGACGTGGTTCTGTCGACCTCTATAAATTCCCTCAGGATTTTTCTTTTCTCTACTCGCCTTAATTAAAGCCCACCCGCGCCACCCTTATGACTGCGCCTATGGATCCGCCCTTTCGGTCGCATTTACCCCACCTACGACGTTTCTATCCCCCTGACAGGTATAGGTTTAACGCCGAATGTCAGCCCGGATAAAGAAGACGGTGACTTTCGAAAGGATTTAAAGATCGCCGAGAGCCCCGTGACATTTTAATGTCGTTAACTGACCTCGGCTATCGGGGCAAATATAATTTCCAGTAACACCATGTAAATTCGTTTTCCTCATTTTTGTCATCGCTACTAAATGGAAACATACCGTTGTCTCTCGCGGTCCGCTTCGAGAAAATTCATCCGCTAAATCTATTCGGCGAAAAGAATGATAATATAATAACGTAACGCGTTCAACGTTTCGCCTTTCTCACATTTCACTGCAACGGCAACGGTCGGGCGCGCTCGTGGGAAGAAGTTCTTTCGCCCCGGTTACGCGTATTACCGTGCACACCCGCGCGCCGGTGGGTGTGTAAAACTTTTCTTCCCCACGAGTGTGCGCCCCCGTCGTCCGACAGTTCGAAAAGTTTTCGCGCGCAAAAAGCTGAGCTTTTCGCAGTTTTCTTCGTCGCCTGCGCGAGAGGATGCGCGACGGCATCGCGAAAGGAGGGTAACATCGTGGCGGTTGGTGGTAGTTATGGAGGTAGCCACGCTGCTGGAGGTAGTGGTGATGTTGGGGGTGGTATCCGAGGGTTCGAAGAAGGAGGCGTGGGAGTGGGGGAGATCGGCAGATAAGAGAAAATGGCAAAGGGGAAGCTGGGGATAGGAAGGGTGGGGGATTTTCATCCGGCTAGGAGGACGAGTTACGATATATTAGAATCCCTCTTTGCGAATCGTACGCCACCTTTTCGTTCGCTCAAGGTGTATAAGGTACGAGATACGAGGTAGCTCGCTAATTTTTATATCGAAACCGCGGCGCGAGCGCTTTGTCCGATCGACGATCGACGAATGTTAATTTTACTTTTTCATCCCTCTCGCTTTTCCCGGCGCGTAAATCCGTTTCTTTATGCGCGCTTTTCGAAAAATATGAAACGTTTCACGGTGATTTGCGACGTTAATATATTTTAACGTATCACGTACATTTGCATAAATTTACATTACGCGTAGCCTGGAGAACCGCGAAGCAAATTATTGTTTTTCATTGGAACGTTTCGCGCTGTTGTTACTATTGGGTACACCCGAAGTCTACGTTACGAAGGGTACGTAACGCTCGAGCTAATCACAGTATTCGCGGATGTTATCGATACGTATGACATTCGAAAAAAGAAAATTCTATGCCGATTTACTCGTGATTAGCTAATGTTACGTATCCCAAAAAGTTTATCGTTACCGTCAAAGATAACGGAATACGTTTGCGATCTTAACTAACGTTCTTGACACTCCAATATACCTAATCGAGCTAATCTCGTTTTATTCACCTGTTTTCCATTCGTCCACCTGTTAATCGAGAAAATAAAGATGATCCTTAGACGTTTCGAATCGCGTCGAGAATGATATTAAAATAATCCTCGCCCCACCGTACTCCATTTTTCCCTTATCCTATGCAAACTTCTTCCCCGAGTCTACAGCGTCCGAAGAAAATTAGCACCCTACTGAAAAAATTATTCAGTTTTCTTTCATTACACCCGCGCTAAATCTGGCCAGTAATTTTCCCCGGAGAGTGTAAAGTAGATTTAAAAGCGTCGAAACGCTCACGGGTACCCCTCGCCAGGCATCTCTCACACCCCGGTATCTTATAGCGCGATCCTTCGCATCGACTCCCACGCTGACGCCCGTGAGCGCAGGTGCAAATAGATCTTTAAGGGCGAACGAAGAGTTCGTAAAAAGAGTACGAGCTTCGCGTATCGCTCCGTAGATCGATACAAGATATCACGGAAAAGATATCCTCCGCGAAGCGGGAGGACGAGTAAAATGTTTCGAAGGGGTGACATTGGCGGAAAGGAAAGGAAAGAGGAATCGAGGGGGTGGGGGGGGGAGGGGGTGGAAGGTAGGCCAGCTAGGCATCCTCGAGGAGCTTTTGCAAACCGAGTCGAACTTGTCGCTCGCGTTGTGTGCGGTGCTGATGGTGGGGAAACTGGTCGGTCGATGCGCTCGGTCGCTGCCGGAGCTGCAGGGGGCTGTTTTTGCGGGTGTGGCTTAACGCACCCCCTGTCGCCCCACTGACCCTCGCTTCCTTGCCCCAGGAACTGCCAAGCCTCCTCTCTCATCCCGTACTCCCAACTACTACCCACCTTCGACGCTCTCGCCGTCTCTCTCCCTTTCTCTTCCTCCCTTCTCGTCTCTGGCTTTCGTTGCTCGTTTCTCTCTCTCTCTCTCTCTCTCTATCTATCCCTCGGCTCCCTCGCACGCCTCCTCTCACTTCCCCACCCCTAACTATCTCTCCCTCTCTCTCTCTCTTTCTATTCCTTTACCTAGCTCTCCTCGACCATTCGCCTGGTCTAGCCCCCGGAGGCAACCATGAACGCGAAACGTAGAGTCGCCCGATCGTGTCTACGTGATCAGCAAAGTGTACTTTCCCGAAAGGCTAGGCGAAATATGGAAATTTATACTTTTAGACTCTCTTTTTTTTTGTTCTTTTTCCCGTTTTCACGAATACAGTAATCTTGGTTGGCAATGTTCGAAGGCTCCTCGTCGAGGGACCACCTTTGCCACGATTCTCGTTAGAGTTTTAGCAGTTGCTTCGGATGTTTGTTTGCGTTAAGAGACGTGGACGCTTTGGTCGAACGGTACACTCTTTAATTTCTTTACGGAGCACTTTTACCGCCGACCTTCCCCGATGTTTGACGCAGATACTTCAACCGCGTGGCGGGTAGGGGGGGGGGGGGGAGGAATTGAAAACGCTGGCTCTCTTTTTGCGTGATAGCCGCAGGGTGGCACTTTTTCCAGTTTTATTTTTACTCTCGTTTCAACTTCCGGTTTATTATACGTTCAGGTGGAATTTCATTCCCAACGTTACGCACATATTCACCTACCTCGACCAAAGTTCTTTAATAATCCTTCTTCCCCCTCGATATTTGTTGTTATTGACGCGCCGAGATAAGTTTCGTTTCGTCTCTTAATCCAGTCGATTCGACCGTTGTTATTTACAATGTCGCGTTACAATTCATCAATCTGTAATGATCTCGCGGCGATACTTTTGACAGCTCACGCTGGATTATTTTTTCGATAGGATTAAGAACTCAATAATACGAAATATCAGTTCGACAGATGGTAAAGAACTCGAACGCAGGGCTCGACGGGAAGATCAATCGTTTCCCAGGTAGTGAAAGTTTGTGCCAAATCCATGCACTCCTCACTGATTTTGATCTGACTTTGTGAGATCGATACGTCGAGTACGAGTGACGTTCGCGTACGTATGCACAAGAAAATACATTTTTAAAACCCTCTAACGAGGAAACGTATTTCCATTCGAGCTTCGCCACTTCATCGTGCATCTATAAAAATATCAATTTGCGTAAACATTCGTGGTCTGGTTATTAACGTTCGTTGCATTTTACTTGAAATAACTTCTGCGCTTCAGATTTGATAAAAATTTCGTAACGATATTAAATTGTTCCCGGTAACTGTAACGGCGTAAAATTCGTGGGTAGAAAAAATGTTGGTTAAATTTCTGGCGATCTTTTCGCGTTGTTAATGAACTTTTTCGTCGGTTCGTGTAACTTTCACGAAGGAGTTCTATCGTCAAGTGCTTACCGAAAGATACGGTCTCATGGATCGTCAATCGATCAAATTTTTTAGCTCCTTGACGTCAGAATTTGCGAAGTGAATGACTAGTTGAAAATTCTAAATGAAATAAATCATTCTGATAAGCACCGTCAAAAGTCTTGTACGCGGCGCTCCGGCTTATCCATATTTCTTTGGTGTAATAAATTTTACGAGTGCCACGAAGTACAATGCTACGGCACTCGAGGATTCTTCTATCACGTTAGGTATTAATTAACGTCGATGAATTTATTTATTACAATTATAGAAAGGTTATAGGAAGAACTCTGGTACCAGGTGACATTTTCGTGACAGGGAGAAAATTCGGAGTACGATGAAAAGAAAGCGAACAAATAATTAATTAAGCAGAACAGATAAATTCCACTTTGGTTTCTCGCTCGCGAAACTGACAAGATAGTACGGCATAACTAATTATAATTATACAATTGTAAGGAAAAAGAAGTCATAAATCTGTTTCTCTTGTTTTTTGAGTTAACTAAAAACAAAAGGGAGAGTTGGGAATTCGATTCGAATTAATGAGAAATTGGTTGATAAATGCAGGAGAACGTTGCTCTTTACGTTATCATGGTCATGGCCGGAAAGGGCAGAATGTCATCATATCAATGCTGAAACAGATCGCGATCAATATCGCACCGATCCGAATATAATTGATAAGCCAATCGTACTGCAGAAACGATTTGACACGCGTATCCAAAATTGCCATCTATTCATAAATCTTTCAAAGATGAAACTCAATCCCTAGTTGTGCACTCCTTAATCCTATTGATTATTACGTGTCTCGCGTCAAAGAGTTATCCGCGTCGTTTTCTTTCCACTTATCGGGATACTTTTGATACCGGTGTACTTCCATTCCATGTTTTAACGAGCACCGAATACCAGGACGAATAAACAACACGGCGGCTCGTTACGTACCGAAAAGAAAACCTTTAAAAAAAATACTAAGCTTCTCGTACTCATTTGGAGGTTTTCACTCGGTGTACACTGAAAAAGTTTCCAGCGCGAAGATTTGCGGTGCGATATAAAACGATCGAGAGAGAGATGAGATAAGCCATCTATTCGATAAAATATTTGCTCGATTGATTTCAGGTAAACAGCATTGCAGATCGTTATCAATCAGATGGATCAATCGGCGAACAATGTGGAAAACAGATTTCAGGAGAGAAGAAAAAATCGCTACGGGGTGTCAGCAAATATCTACGTAGTACTTGATCGATTAATTTCTTTATCGCTTGACAGAACATTCCTTTGAATCCGATTCAGATAACGCGAATTATGTTCCAGAACGAATGTTCTCCCAAGCGAAGCAATGTCGATTCTTTCGTTCCGTGCGGTCACGTTTCACGAGTACAGTTCGAAAAGCGATTTCGACTGTTGCCCCTCTTTTTTCCCCGTAACCTCCTCTCCTTTCCCATTGTCCATCCCTTCCGCTTCCGCTGCTAGATAAAGCCAATCATCATTAAAAGAAGACCCCTTTTGAACTTCTCCTTTTCCTCCACCCCTCCTTCCCTCCTTCCGTACACTTACAGAGGAAACTAATTACTACCGCAAAGAAACCCTCTTTTTATTCGTCCCGCTTTCACGTTCTCCCGCCCCCTCCCCCCGCCACCCCTCCCTCGCATTTTCCTTCTCGGCGAACTAATTGATACGCTTAACAAACTATCTTCGACCACTCTCACTTTCGACGCGGGGTTCCGTTATCCGGCGATCCCGATAAAAAATAAAGTACCGCTGAAAAAAGATCCCCGCGATACGGACGCGACATTGAAACAACATCGGTGTCCGTTTGTGAAGAGGCGCGCGGGCCACGGTCGTTGCCCGACACGGTTTCGATTGTTGCTTCTCTCTCCTCTTCCCACAACCTCGACCCTCTCACCCTTTCCCACTTTCCGCGCTCTCTCTCCCTCTCGCTATCCCTCTCTCTCTCTCTCTCTCTCCCTTTTTTTCATCTCTCCTCTTCGTGCCGTCACGAGACACGAAAACAGCTGTTACTTCGGCCACCACGAGGCGCCGCGCAAACTCGACATTCGAATTCGCTCTTTTTCGTTGCGCGCTTGCACCCCAGGACTTCGACCTCTCCCCCACGGTGCATCAACCAACACCTACGACTTCCTCCGACGCTGGTCCACGGCGTAAGCGTCGACTTCGGGGCGCCCATGCCCGGTCACCGGATATCCATTTTTTTTTTTCCCCCGTCTGTTTCTCTCTTTCCCGCCGCCCGCGCAAGGTCGTAGTTTGTATTTATGTTCGTCAAGCTCGTATTCGTCATGATTACGTAAAAGTACAATGAAAACCCTCGGATGTAGTTTCCACTCTTTTCTTTTTTTTGTTTTGCATGCTTCGTACGCGTACTCGTGTCACTCGATGTATTAATTTCTATTCATCGGACATTTTACTCGAGTAGCGTCGAGTGGTTGGAACATTTTTTCCTGTTTGCGGAGCGGAGGAGGGGGGGGGGGAGATACAAATCACTACTCGTTATCTTAGTCGGAGTTGATTAAAGTCAATTCTAATGCTGAACGTTAAATGGAAGTAATAAACGCTCGGTGTTCAACGTCGCGAGTCGTGTTAAGCGATTATCGCGACGACATTAGTGCGTAAAAAAAAATTGCGTCGTACGGTATGTACAACCCTGTCTCCTCGTCGTCAACGTATCAGCGTGAAACTCGGTACAACTCGGAGCTCAAGTCGCGACGCGAGGCGTTAAACTTTCTTTCGAAAGATACTTGAGGAAAATCGAAGGAGGGAAAAATAAAGAGGAAATTTTCTCGGACGTACGCGCGAGCGGTATGATTAACCAAGTGTCTAATTGGAAGAAAAAAGCGCGGGAGCACTCAGGAGCGCAAACATAATTAGGGGGTAGCCGGGGAGAAATAAAGAAAAAGGGGTAGATTGTTTGAGGACACGCGATCCCCCGTGTTCCACGGCTAGAGTCTACGATGACCGACTAGCCATCGCTAATGGCGATGGTAAAAAGTGTTTGCGCGCGTTTACAAAGACCCCGGATCCGCCCAAGATCCGTACGTCGAGCTCAGTCCATAGTTTCGGGATAGAAAGTCGAAGGTTTCTCACGTTCTCACGGAATCGTTCGCAAAAGAAAATGATCGTAGCTGAACCTGCAGCCTCTCTTCGGTGCTTCTACGCTCTGAAAATACGTTAATGCACTCTCGTTATATTTGATTAACATAGATCTAACAATTTGCAAATTGGATGAAATAGAGAGGGCGCGGGTTTACTCAGATCATTTTTTATTTCAAAAGTTTTGTGCGTACTAAACGTTCGTTTAAAGTTTATCTTTCTAAAGTTTATCTTAAACATAGCTATATTTATACCGCAGCGTTGTAGACATAGATGTATTCATATTTATAATTAAAGCCCCACGACTTGTTAACAATTTGTTGAAAATCACAAGACAATCGATATCGACAAAATGTTTAAACGCTATTGCACTACACTCGTTGTGTAAATTCCAATCGTATCGGTCGAGCGAATCTCGCGGGTTCGGGACGTTGATAAAGGAACTTAAATTTATTATGGCGCGATGCTTCCAATCCGATGAAACACGGTGAAACACAGATTTTTCATTTACAATGACTCCGTTTGTGTACGAATTTTACTCGAATATTTTCACCTATGCGCGTTAATTGGGAGTTAACTACTTTTCCTCAGGCCACGGTGTATCCAGATTAGACAATAAAGTGCTTGTTAGCGAACAACTATTTGATATTAAAAACTATAAGTACACCGCTCATAATTATAAAATATTTAAATACGTGCACACGCGTATAATGTGTACGGAATTAACATTCCTTTCCACGCGCGGCGCATCTACCTTGCATTAATATCGTGAAACGTGGTTTATTTACGTTAAAATATTTACGCAACTTTCCCCCGAACGCGGCGATAACGCGTGCGCGGACAATTTGCATTCTCTCTTTTTTTTCGTTTTTTTTTTTTATTGTTCCTTCGCATTCCATCGAGCGCACTTCGTTAAATCGTCTCTAACCAAGCGGTGGCATTTGTTTCGCGAAACGTTTCACTGGAACGCGCGATAAACAAACCGACTCAGATTTCTCGATGCCAATCTCGTTTCGCCGTTGACCCAACGAAATAAGGCAATATCGCCAGTTGATAATGGGTCAATTAGTCGTTGGAAACCGTTGACCAAAAAGAATTGGTTCGGCGACAAAGTGGAACGACACTTCCGGTACCAACGGCGCGAAGTCCGATCGGAGGCCAAACGGAGGCATTATTCTCGCGTCCGTGTGTTAGAGCGTGCGAACGCCGGTAACGCGCGCTCACGCGGCCGCACACCACGGGAAACGTATGTATCCGAAGCGTGGAAGGTGAGCAAAAAGTGAGAATCTCGTAGCCAGAAATAATCGAATTTACCGCAGCGTTATAGAACGTGAAAATTTCCGCGGCCATTCAATCGGTCTCCGGCAGTTATTCCCTTTTTCTCATTCTATCCTTCCGCCACCCTCGCTGTCACGGCCCACCATTTTCGCTTCCCCGTCTCTCTCTCCCCCCTCCCCCCCCCCCCGGTGGTAGGTGAGAGACGAGAGAGCCCTGCCTCCGCTCACGGGTCGCATCAATTGTCGAACAATCGTGGAACTATTAGCAAACTATTACAATATCGATAGCGGCCGATGGGTCGATAGATACACGCGAGGCATCAGCTGTTGCGCTGATCGGATATCTCCAATAGACCCGCATCAACTGCGCGAATACGGTGAACCCCCTAAATTGCCGCCCGTAAACCGACAGTCCGAGTGACCGGGAACTTCGGAGCTTCAGGACGAAGGACTCGTGCCCTGTGCCCTTCGACCGTTCGCCGAGGGAAGGATGTCGCTCCGTTTTTCGCGACGATTCGATCTCGACGTTTTGGTTTCGAGATTTAGCTCTGTCTCACGACAGGGTGGCGAATATACTTTCTTTTATTTTCGGACTATCGAGTACCGATTTTGAACTATACTTTTGCTCTTTTTTTTTCGTTGTCGGTCAGATACGTCGTTCCACGCGTGTTTTCGCCTCGCGTTCCAATGAGCATCGCGGCGATCCACCGATTAATGCGAGTAACATCGGTAACTGTCGTTAGAACGAAGGCAGTTTCGTTTACGCGTATTATTTAATGCCTCGCTCGTTCAAGACAATTTAATCGTGCGAAATTCCGACGTCATATAACGCCGCGGAGTGATAGCGCGGAGTCGCGTGATTTTTATTGTCCCGCGAGTCGACGGACTGTAAAATGTTGGCTGGGGGAGGGGGGAGGGGGGCAAAAAAAAAGGAAGAGAAGAAAACAACGGGAACTGGACATAAATGCAACAACGACCTACGCGCAACCCAGCCGGGGGAGTAATTCGTCCAGTAATTTATCCGGAAATAAAAATATATCCAATTAAAAACTCAAAGTATCTATTTCATTTAATGCTCGTCTCGTGAATCACGCTACCTTGTTTCCTGGGATATCCGTACCCCGTTGCTCGTGTCCGACCGACAAGGAAAACTGGAGAAAACAAATTATTCCGATTGCAGGGTAAACATTACGCGGAGGCAATGTAATCTGGTATACGGGATATTTATAATATCCTGCGCTCGCGTAGAAAGATCAGTTGACATATACAATTGAAACGCGCTGACGATTGTTCGTCAAAGATTGACGTGACGCTCGAGATTCGTTTCCAAAATAGCGTTTCCTTTAAACAAACGCTTCCTTTCTTACTCGATCGAAAGTCCAGTTTCTCAAATTAATCTTCATTAACATTAACGGTTGAGAGTTCACTCGTCATTTCAACGCGTGCTCGTGATACAAAAACTTAAGGAATACCTCGACCCCGTGTCCAAATTAATTAAATCTTCGTCGGGCGACGATTGTTACGTCGCGACAAAACGACCGTGTGTAACCACCGCGCGCCATGTATCACATTATTTTTATTGTCGGATCGAGTCGACGAGTTGTAAAATATGGAGAGTCGAAAAAAAAAAGAAAAAAAAGTGGCACGGCCGTACATAAATGTAACCCCGACCTAGGGGAACATCGGTGACGGGAAAAGTGGTGGAGAAGGGCCGCGCGTGGTGCGCCATTCAAAATCGATTCCGCAGCGCGACGTTATAGCCTTCGATGAACGGGTCACGACCGTGGAAATATGAATGAAAAACGGCTCTGCGCGGTTCTTCGGGAAAAGCCCCGCCTGGAAAAAAAAGGAGGCAACCCATGCTAGCCGTCCATCGATCGACCACGTGCCGAGCACCTGTTCGACTTTGCCGCCCTTTTCATACGTCCTCCCCGTACTCTTAAGTTAAACTTGAGGATTCTTTCGATCGACTCGTTTCCCCCTTTTTCCCTACGGATTTTTGTTTATCTTTAGTCGAGGTTTCTTCGAGGATTCCTGACCAAAAATAACGCTGTGCCGATGATAGTAAGAGGCACGGTTGGTAAGGTATAATTGAAATTGAATTATAGATTAAAGCGATAATTATTACACGATTTAAAAGCAGAAAGGTTACTACTTCCTGCGGATATGGGGATGAAGAAATACAGGAATTTATCATTCTTCGCGGTCCATCACGAACAACGTTTCGCGATAAATTGATACGTAAGCGATACAAGTTTTATACGTCAATTACGGATTAATAGCTAGGAATTAATGTTTCTAAAAAAGAAGCACGTTTGCGCCGTGACGACGAAGCCCTAAATCAACATTTCATATATGATTCCGAAGGCAGGACATTTTCGCGTAACAAGGTTTCGTTTTATCTATCCGGATCCAACGTCATCGTATCCCGACGTTTAATCATACTTAAGTTCCCGTCCGTAGAGTATTCCCATCCAGGACGTCAGGCAGGTACGTCCAACTAATTATGAATTTCTGTAGACCGCAATCAATTTTCCCCGGGAACGAAATTGCCGGTAAATTGACGTCGCCGGTAGCCTCGTCGGGTGTTCAACTATACTTCCAGACTATCCGTTGCTCGTAGTAGTGTCCAGACGCTGGGGATCACGGTGGGCCTTTGTGCTCCGGTGGTTACTATCGGGGTAAGGTAGAAGGGGTTGGGTGGTGGGAGGGGGGGTGGTCGGGAGGTGGATAGAGAAGGCGAGCTCGCTCGGAGCTAGAGAAAGAGGAAGACGAACCGCGGGTGGGTACGCGCTAGCTAGAGTGGGAGGGAGACGAGGAGAGAGAGAGGGAGCGAGAGGGAGAACGAGAGAAGGATAGACCGAGGGTGGTTTTTGGTAGGTGGGCTACAAAGGCGAGAGGGTGGCCCGCGGGGGTGGACCTAAGCGAGGATAAAGGAGAAGGAGAAAGCACACACCAGCGTGCTGTATGCCCCCCTTTCGGTAGGTGGGCCGGAGGACGATCAATAAGGAGCATCGCTGGTGGGGGGTCTTACCAGGACCTCAAGCTACCCCCCTACGTTGTCCTGCTTAGGGTGAGGGTCCGCAAGAAAGAACGGAGAAAATATTCTGAAAGGGGTCGAGCTCGTGTGTCGGTGTCTGCGGGTCTGTCGGTGCTCGGTCCGTGAACTTTGGCTCCCACTCTCGCGCGCCACACTCACACCATCGTCAAGATTACCCACGGTACGTGCTGGAAGTAAGGGCGCTCACCGACACAGGCGCTCTGCCACGCTCACCGACGTTCGCGTGTGCGTTTAAAGCTGCCTTCGTACCGGGGGATTGGTTCCTACGAGTTGGTGGAAGGAGGGATGAGGTCAGAAAAGTTCCGGAGGAAAGGGGTCGCGAGCAAAAAATTGTACGAGCAATTACTCTCCTCTTCCCTTTCGCGGGCAAACACTGTTTCTTTTGAGGGTGACTTGTTTCTCTTTTTTTTTATTCTTTTTTTTTTAAGGGTAGCCGTGAGTTCTTTGAGAAGGTAAACGAGATATACCTTCTCCTCTGGCTATTTCTTTGTTTTTTACGTAAGATTTCTGAGATTTTCAGGGGGTACGCGATGACACCGGCGCCGGTGGTTTTATTGCGAAAAGAGTAATTAAGGAAGGTTGAAATTCATGCAAATTGCGATTTAGATGCTCGCGTATCTAGGATCCTTCTTTTTTAGCGAGCAGACCACGTGCGTGGACTTTTCGGTACGGAGAAAAATACCTTGCACCTGTTTGAATGCGCTCGCCTCTGTCCACGCTCTTCGGATTATATCGTATTCTTTGTAAAGCCGAGGTAGAATTTATCAATTATTTCTCCCCGACAAATACGATACGAACTTTTTATTCTTTTATCGCGAATGCACGATACACGGGTACAATTAATAACCGCGATGGAAACATAGAGGAGGAAGATTACAAATGTAACGGAATAGGTAGGTTTGTTCCCTCGAATCCATTTACACGCGCTAATTACCGCGGAAAAATTGAAATTAATTACCGCGTTCCACTCGTTTGGCCGAAATCGGCGATTGCAAGGGAATACTCTCGAGGCTCGCAAACTTTCTACTTGCACGATCAGCCGCACTATCAAAAAGCTCGTAACCGTCAATATTTTCAATTCCGGACAAAGGTCTAGCGTGAAAAATCAGTACTCCGGGGATTCCGTTGCCCACGGTCAATTCCCAAAATCAACAAAATTTCGACAAACCGACCGATCCGAATCCCAGAAGATAATTACGTAAACTGCGGTTCGACAGTGCCGTTCAGGCGGGAGGGGGCGGGGGTAGGGGGGGTAGGGGGGGGGGGGATAAAAAATTACCGCAACGAGGTTACGCCCGCGGATCGCTTTAAATCTAATTCCCGGCCATGTAGACCGGACACGGGGCGGCAAAGGACGTCAAGGAATCAGTGTCAATTAACAATGCTGAAAGCAAAAGCTCGATGCGAAGCCGGAGATCGGCCATGAATATTCATCCTCTTCGGAGAATTTAATAGCCAGGAGGTTGCATCGCCGGGTGCAAGTAACGAAGAAAAGGAAGGAAGGGAAAAGTGTGAGAGAAAAAGAAAAGAAAAAAAAAAGAAGAAAAGGATAAAGGAAAAAAAAGACAGCGCGCGGGGAGAAGTGGCCGGTGCGCGATATTTGATCGCGGTACGCGGCTACTCTCTGGATGTAACGGCAGCGATGTGGACTACACTACACGCGGGTTTCTATACGCGCGTACGGTGTGTACGAACGCGACACGTATCTGATACGTGTGCGTGTTTGTACGCGCCCGGCGGAAGCGTCTAATCCATCGGCCGGGCATTGTTGTCAGACATATTGGGGTTTGTTCTTGAGGCAACCCCAGGGTGGAGAAGGAGGTGGCGCAAGGCGGTCAGGTGGGTGATTCGAAGGAGGGTGGTTAGCTTTATTGATCTGTAAGACTGCCAACCTACAGACTCTGCTTACCCGCTCACCTCTCTTCGTTCTCCACATTCTCCACCGTCGCCTTCTCTGCCTACGATGTACCTACTCGCTCTCCACTCTCTCTCTCTCTCTCTCTCTGCTTCCCTCATTCTCTCACGGAGCGGGAGAGTCGTGTCCCTCTCCCACTTTCTCTCCCGCGGGCTCTCCCTCCCCCCTTCCCTCCCACCCACTCTCTCTCTCTCTCTCTCTCTCTCTCTCTCCTTCTCTCACTCCCTCCCGCCTCTCACCTTCGGTCTCTACCCGCTTCGTAGCTTCCTCTTTCCCTCCAAACGCTTACGAACGCGCATACAGCCCAGCATTGTCACTCTCTCGCTCTTCCCATCTCCTTCTGCCTCTCTTCCACGGGCTTTCTCGTCCCTCCTACCATCCCGTAAGCTCTACGTACCTACTCCAAGCCACCCTTAACGCTGGCTTAGCAAGGGACAACCCCCAACCATCGCCGCTGCCACCAACGCCGTCGTTCTCTCACCCCCCCCCCCTTCCCCCTTCGCGCTCCCGCGTCCTTCTCCTCTTCCAACGTCACACACCACCTCTTCGTATCCCCCTTTTCTCTCTCCTAGTCGTCGGACCTCCCGGATTCACAACCAGCTAACCAACACGCAAGTCGCTTAAACCCACGCTCAACCTAGTCTCATTGTGTTTGTGTAACGCCCGAAGACCGCACCGACAATGCGCGTTCGCCGTAACTTTCACGTTCGCCCAACCCCACGCGAATTTTCTACGTTTCTTCGTTCTCCCCTTCCTCCTCCTCTTTTTCTTATTTCACCACTTTTACCGTACGCTTCAGCTTTACCTTTCGATTTCTTTTCCGTCCGATTCAGTTTCGCGCTGCTCGCCGTGCTCCACCGAGATCCCCGACCGTGAGAAAAGCGAAACGAGGGTCAGAGAGGGAGAAGAGAGAAAGAGAGAGTAAAAGAAGGAATTAAACTTCTTTCTTTTTTTATCACATTATAACGCTAAAATGACTTAGGCCGCGATAACCGCGTGCCGAGATAAGGGAACGTACGCCTTGGTAGGTGCTATCAAAAAGTAATTGCGCGCCAATCCTCACTTCATCGACGTTATCGCGTTCGCGATAACAAGATCGAAAAAGACAGAGGCGGTCCAATTGCCGGACGCCGACGAAAACCTTAACCAAAAAACCGTTCCATCCTCGATACTCTTTCGCGGCAATTAATCCTAATTACATTTCACGTAATTGCGTACTCTCATTACTCCCGACGTACGTGTCTCACTATCCTTTATCCGGGAGTTACCGCGAACGGGCTATAAGTGATTTCGAAGCGTTCCGGACGCCCCGGGCACTCTCATCCCCCTTTCACCCTCGTTCGTCCTCTTCCCCGGCAACCGCCCCCTCCCCCCCCCCACCCCCTCACGCTCCCGCATTTTTCTTACATCCCCCTTTACTCCGGTTTGTTCTCGGCCTTCCGTCCAACGTCGGGGCGCTGCGCCACCACCCCATCCCTGCCGGCGCTTAACGTGTGTGGAGACGCGTCCCCGGTACACGGAGGACCACGCACACAGGTACGCGCCGATGAGCACAGCAGCAGCCCTCCTATGACGTGAGATTAAATTCTAACGGGCCAGCTCCCCAACGTACAGGCATTTTTCTTAGCTCGTCCGGTAAAGGACTACGTGCCTAAATTAATACCCACCCCCGCGTGCTAGGGCAAGAGGACGCGCCCGTACCGAGGGGTTGGGGGGGGGGATTTCTCGCGTGAGTGTGCGCGTTCTGACTGGACACCAATACGCGTACCCTCGCTTAAGTATGGTTTACGGGAATGAGAGGGGGGGTGGGGGGGCGTATGTTAGGACACACGGACGCCCGAACACATCCTGGCGTGGTTGGAATACTCGTAGCGCCATACGGGCATTTCGAGCCCCCGTTGAATTTCTAGCGGCCATTATTTAGCGCGCTTAGAACTTGCCTGCCGTGGGGTAATGGCGCCCTTTCGTATATGTCGGTACGTACGGCGTATACGAACCATCGGCGGGACGACGACGACGACGATGACGACGACGGCTACGAAGTTGACGACGTAGCTCGTGGGGGGTTGGGGGAGGGCGGGTGGAGAGCCGACTACGCGGTAATCTGGGAATTCCTGTTAGTTCTTTGGCCGTAATGAGTCAACCCTTCGCGTAATTACGGGAAGAGAGTGGCTCGGATTGGATGAGGGGGAATTTAGAGAGGCTATTTTTCGGATGGCCGATCGGTATTGAAATATTTTCATTTGAATTTCGTCTAGCTGACAATTACGGGTATTTATGGGATAGCGGGCTAGTTCGATTAAATTGGAAAGAGTATTTTTGTTTTATTTGACTCTCGGTTTAAGAAAACTTGCCGCTCTCGTAATATACTTCAATCTTATAATACGTTATTTATGATAATTACCCTCGTGATACTCGAGCGCGAGTGCGCTTACACTTGTATGGAAATAATACGAATTCAAACTGCTGAATTGCCGCTAACACGTTGCGCGTAATCCTTTTCAGTATCGCAACAAGAGAGAATTCAGTTATACCGTGGAAAACGAAGCGCGGTTAGTTAAGTCGATAATGATAGCAGAAATTTAGGTAATTATTGCGGGTTTTAGCGTCGAGGATTTTACACATTCAAACTAATTCTCCATTATTTTCGTCGCGCCGCTGACATTTTCATTCTCTCGTCTCGACCCAGCACGACGACATACCAAAAGACTTTTAACTTTTAATCCAATTCAATATCTGCCGTGAAGTTTTACGCTCGTCCCGCGGAATATCTTCGAGCAGTAGATTCCGCGCGCCAATGGTCGGACATCTGTTTTCTTATCCCCCGGAACGCCCGACGGTTTTTCCGACGGACTGTACCGCTCCGGTGGACTTAGATTTAGGGGCTGCTAGTTGGAGGCAGTTCGCGGGGCGGTGGGGTGGCGGTGAGGCGAGGCGAGGCGAGGCGAGGCGAGGCGAGAGAGAGCCGGTGAGAGTCGAAGGGATAGAAGAGGGGCGAGGTATATGGGGGTCGAGGAAGAGGGAGGGTCGGTTGGTTCACATTTACATAGCGGACCCGGCAGGACTAGATGACTAGGCGGTGGGATATTAAGAGGGAGAAAGGGGGTAGGTGGTGGCAATTCTGGCAACATGGCCGCGACCGAGCCGCGCGACGTACACCAAGAGAGTTCCGGGAAATGGTGCCTCCGGTGGTGTGGGTTGACTGGATTTCCTATGGCACTGCCACCTTCTCTCACCTCCTCCACCCTCCACCCCCTTCGAGAGCCACCTCACACCCACCCCACCCCACCCTACCCCCCCCCAACCGCCTCCCCCGCTAGCGTCTGCTTAGACGCGATTCTGGGACCCCCGGCTTTATTCGATTATTAAGGACCGCTATTGGATTAAGCGCGATTCCGCGACTGATTTCGCGCTCCTTCCTCGTTCGACTAATCCGCCTCTCGGTGTGTTTTTCACTGTCACGCTTCTCTCTTTCTCTCTCTCTCTCCTCCGTTTGAACGGAACTTCAACACCCCTCGCTGATTGGCCCCGACGCCCGTCGGGATAACTTTTCTCGACGGAAAATACTGCGGCCCGGTGCATCCGTTCTCCAAGGGAGAGCAGGAAGACCGGGCAATTAGATTCGTGATTAGCGGTGAAGCGCGCCAAGACGGGCGCGATCGTTGATCCAACCCTCGGGATAATTCTCTCGCTTTGGAACTGCGAAAACAAGGGAACCCTTCGGTCGGAATAATGAGCCGGCGTGAGAAAGAAATGGATAGCGATCGAGGAGAGAGAAAAAACGAAGTGCGATTCGTTCGAGAGGATCATTCCGGGCTATTCGCGCGGCTTATCCTCTATTATTCGTGTCCCTTACGCCTGATTAATAGTAATACGTTCACCGAGTATCGATAATAACCTATCCTCCGAATTCGTAAGCGTTTCGATCTTCTCAGAAACGTCGCTTCGCGGAACTGACGCGCGAAAGTCGAGCAACAACGCGGAAAGTAACGTCGCTCGTGCCACCCCTTCTCACCCCACCCCACCGACGGCGTTTCGCCAAAACATCCAAGTTACCTCACCGTGAAGAAGGCGGACGTTAATCCGCGTCGCCGTAACTTTTAACGGCGGTAACTCATCCGATCAAAACCGTGAAACTTGGAGGCACGAGGCTTAGTCCTAATTTAAGAGTGGAAGTGAAAACCACCCCTGCCGGCGCTAATTTAAGGCTGCCGCTGCCCGCTCATTTGTTTTAACCGCTCTCCCGCGGGAGAGTCGGTGTCGAGGGTAGAGGACGTTATACGCGGGTTTGCCTCGAAGGCCGGGGATGGAAGAGAACGGCGGTCGGGCGGTGGATAAAACGCGGTTTAGTTTTAGTTGCAATTCCCTCCCGAAGTACCGACGTACAGCAGCTTTTCTCCGGTTACCCAAGAACGCGGATGCTCTGCAACTCGTTCGTTTTCTCTCTCGCTCCCTCCCGCCCCCTCCCATCGCAGCACCCGCGGAGCTTTCAAGTTTACCTCCTTTTCAATATCATTCGGTCAAGGCCACGTTACGGCGTACAGATAAACTATCGTGGTAACGCGTAAGATCGTTAAGAACCGATGAAATGTAGTAGATAAAAAGTGGCGGTGTTGTAGATAAAAGCAATGTGGCGGATAAAAGTTTCGTAAGTGGCACTTTGCGTCTTTAACTTAATATAATGGAGTCGATGCCCGTTAAGACCTTCCGGTCGGCTTTTGTTGATTTCCTTAATTGACAGGATTACCGTTTCCAATATTTTCTCAGAAGATCTCAGAATTTCGCTAATAAATTGGTAAATCGTCGGATAATTCCATTATATCGGGTTCATCGTGGCAACTATCTTCGGCACTCGGCGATATATACGTAGAGATAAAAAAAGAAGCGTTGGGAATTTTATGAGGATTTCCTCCCCTCGTATTACCGCGGTATAAGTATACGGATCCCGACGTTAATCTGGTTACTTCCATTAAATATAAATGTAAATGTAACTTTAACATCGAGATACATTTTTAATACGATTTACGAATATTCGCGGGAATTTGAATTTCTTTTAACATTTTTATCGTCGCTCGATTCAATTGTCGAATTTAGATCGATACATTTACGCGATAAATCAATGCGAAAGTTCTGCGAATATCGGCGCGAGAGATAAAGGAGAAAGAGAAAGAGAGAGAGAGGGAAATTGAGAAAGATGAAATGACGCGTACGCGTATAAAGCGTTGAAGGGGACGAGCGGCGACCTGCTAATAAATCGGTAAATCGCGAGTTAATTCCGTTACGTCGGGGTGATTCTGAGCGATTCGCCGGAATAAAAAGAGGAGGAAAGTCCGCGTGTGATGCGCCGACCCGATGGGGGAAAAGGAAGCAAAGAGGAGGAAGTGAGAGAGGACAGCTGGAATGCCGATGAAAGCAGCTTTAAAGCGATCTCGACGAACGGAGCAAAAAAGTTTGCAAGGTGGAATTAAAAAATAGATCGATCGAAGAATACGACGAACCCCGATACTATTTTCATTTAAATCCGGACACACGGATTACGATAACGAGGATTTCTAATGCTGTGCAGAAAGTACGATTAACCAATGATTACGTTTATATTTATAATAGGGTTGACGAAAGAATGTTTATAAATAAAGTTCTACCGCAATCGCAAACCTCTCGTTACGTTGTGAAGATAACTATATTTAATTTCGACAATCTCGTTTACGCGATAGTACGTATACGCTGTGAAGCATTCAAATGCGAAAATCGAAATTACTTCGTTATTTACGAACTTTTGAAAAACTCTTCGATACCCGATGGAGAAAAAAAATGCTTTTCAGTGTCTTTATTTGACCCGAGGAATTTTCTTATACCTTAATAAGCAACCGTGATATTTATAAATTCACATTTAATCGCTTCACCGTGTATAATTAAGTAACGCGAGGCAACGAGATTGATAATTTATTTAAATGTAATATATACTCAACATAACACTGTCCCCAACTATACACGTACGTACATCGTAACCATCACTCTCATACCTTTTAATCACAGACACGACACATTTTCACGTCGACCGGAGAACACCGTCTAGCCGTCGAGCGTACGAAACAAAGATTCGTACGATCCACCACCAGGAATAATCACTTCTTACACATCGGGACAAGCTTTGCCGCGGCTCTTTGTCGCGGTAACGTCGGACACGCGATCCGCGCGCAACCTCCTTTATTCTCCTTGGCAAAAATGTCTCTGGGTTCCATCTCTTTGGCGGAGAATCGCGTCCGTGCCGCGAACCCACCGAGCGTCGCACTGAAAGCTTGAAAAACCCCCAAAGGCGAACCTCGCGCGATCGCGTGAATCCAAGCGAAATCTGAATATCAAAGGAGCTTCCTGGCCAAATGGAAACCTGAATGACGGCTGGGGGTCCTTTCGGTCCAGGTGGGGTCCGCACCCGGTACCCCGGTCAATCTGGTTCATTCCAAAAAACTGGACCGCCGTGATCTTCTCGTCGTCGAGAGGGGTCCGGCTCGCTTCGCCGTTCCGTTGGGTTTCTCGTCTGAACTAATGTATCCAGCATCCCATCATGGTGGTCCAGCCGCGTCTACACCTTCGGAGGAGAACGAGTTTCTTCCGCGTGCCAAGTGTACGCGCTTACCCTCGCGGTGGTCCATAAGGACGAAACGAGTTTCGAGGGAAAAACGGTCGGTAGTCCCTGCCGGACTGGGGTGAGATGCCCTTAAAGAATTTCAACCGTCTTCGAGATGATTCTAGAATTTCGAGGGGTGACTGAGGAGCGATACCTGTCCGTTACAACGTTGGATATTTCAAATCGGTTATTTAGGCGAGCGAAAAAGTAGAAACGAGATCCCGCGTGGATGCATGCGCCGTTACCGGTGTCTCGTTGCCACTTCGTCGTTATATTCATTTTTGTAGCGTTTTGAAGTTACACGGGACTTTTACGTTCTTTTTTTTTCGGTTGTTCGAGTATCGTTCGCGGAGCGACGATGAGCGCGCGGGAGAAAATACGAAACAAAGCGAAATATCTTCGGGGCAAATGGATCCCGGGGGGTGGCAAGAGCTGATCGACGTACGTGACCGGAGGTGCAAATAAAGGCGATACACCTGGCCTTATCCGGGAACGATAAAAAGGAACGACCGCTGGCCGCGCAGTTATTGGATAGCGAGAGGCGAGGCCGCCGCAAATGGTTAATAAACCTCGAAGAGAGCAAGGATCGGCCATAAGACACACATGGGGGGTGGTTAAAGTTGGCGTTAATGATGCCCGCATTGCCCATGCGTTCACGGGGGGGTTGGAAAATAAATGGCGGATGCTCTCGCCATCGCTGGATCATTAATACCTCCTTTTTTTTTGTTGTTGTTCATTTTCCGATGTTTATTTGCATACTCGAAATCCAGCAAACGGGGCCGGGCGATGAGACGTAATTTCGGATGAAATGATTCGCGAAGGGATTAAAATGAATCTGTCAGTGACGAAAGGAGAAAAATATCGTATTACAAAAGCGTTTAAAAGTTTATTTAATGTTTCGATTTTCTCGCGCATCATCATTGTCCGCGTACAACTGTCTACGTAAATTGCAACGGATCGCCAATGACAAGTAAAAACTATGCGCGTAAAAGTATCTATTATTTGTACATGGTATTGTTTTGCGTCCATTGAGCAAATCCAGTTGTGTCCATTTCGAGCGGGACGAATCTATTGCGAATTTTTTTACGTTTGAACAAGATGCGCGTGGAACGTGAGACTGAATATTTGTTCAATGCATTCAACGTCGCGTACGTAACGGGAATAATTGTTGCATAGCCAGTTTTGGGAAGTTCCCGGGTAAAAAAAGCAAAATAACCGCACATCCCATAACGCGACAGGAATATTGTGCAAATATTAGAACGTTATTTACGTCCGTGCGGAAACCATGAATCCCGATAAAAAATAGTGATTTCTACATTGTGAGGGAAATTAAAGAGATCGTTTCGAAAGAAATCGAACGTTTCGGATTTCCTCGAACGCGACCGGCAAGTTTGAAAATTGAAAATTGCTGTCGGAACGTTGTAATGGTTGGATGAGATCGGTCAGGGGGTAGTTTGGGGAATGGCAACGAGTTCGTGCACTGTCGACCGAACGAACAAACGAACGTGCGAGCGAGTGAATAACTGCGCGCAGAACTCGAGTGATTTATGTTAATTCATGTTAAATTACTTTGTTCCGCGGATGCGGTGCGAGCCGTTTTTAAACGTTCCGCAAGTTAGCGGGGCTGGAAATACGAGATGCGGAAGGAAAGTTGTGTTAAGGAAAATAAGGGAAAGGGTTGATCGTGCGTCGGTCTCTCGTAAATGACTGCGATTTACACGTTATAATTTCAACGAGAAAAGAAAACGTGTTTCGACGTACGCGTAAGGAAGTTGTAAATAGTAGCAGCGATATCGAAAGATAAATATTATTAATAAACTCGAATGGCATTAAATTCGGAAGATTGCAGTGATATTCGAGTCGATCGATGCGAAAGCAAAATTCTATGGGAATAATTAACGGGCAGAGGTATTTTTCAGTTTCTTGAATGATTTAGCGTAATAAGTTTGAAGAACGCAACCAAAGCTTCATAAAAATAAAGTTTTTCCTGTCCGAGGGTATTTTATAGACTCCATGATCATTAGTCTTATCTTTTTTATAGACGGCAAAAGGAGGGGGGGGGGGGGGGTGGCAATTCCATAAATTTGGCAGAGATTTAAAATTACGCCAGTGGAACGAAAGAGCAAGAAGGAGAGCAGAGATATATTTTCCGTGTCGGACGCATTCCGGATTTCCCCTATTAATACCAAACTTTGCTCGTTCAAGATTTTTTTCTCTTTCCAGTTACGTTAGCGACGTTCGTCCTCGTTATTTTTCAACCTCTAAATCTGCATCTCTGCGCGCGTATCGAAGTTTAGAAAAGCGTTATTCCGGTAATCGTTTAATACATTCAGCAGTGGAGGTTCGATCGCAAAGACTGGTTAAAATTAACAAAAGTTTGTATAACCTTTCCCAATTCTCGTATTACAGATTTTTCGCGATAGGTACACGCGTAGCGAGAATTCGTGGCATGGCACACAACTTGAATTTAATTGGCGTCATTACGGGCCAATTTATATTTTATCGTGCGATTAATTAAAAAGATAATTTCGCATTGTAATTTTCGTTCGAGTAGAACGTATTAAAGCTGAAATATATCAATTCAACAGGTAAATATCTTTAACGGTTAAAACAATTTCCGCTCATGCGCGACAGTCTCTGGGAAACAAATTTTTCTGTTGGTCTTGTCTCCGGAAAGCGTGGGGAAAAAAAATATTAATCCATTATTGAAAACGTCCTATTACGGGCGTTAACGCTTCGGACTCGTAATATGTACAAATATATTTCAAGCTAAGTCAATACTGCGCGTGCAAAGGTACTAGTATAAATATTGGTATTTTTCAATGGAAATTCATATTCATATTAGAAGGCCAATAACGCATTAACCGTTTGTATTAACCAAATGTAACGAGCACTTTATTTCGAGATTTTCCGAGCAAATAGACACGCGTAATCATTGCACACATATACTCCGACGATATATTTACATTTTGATAAACCCTTTCATCGATAAATTCCTCAAACGCGTAATAACTCTTGATACTATTCTATCGTTTAAAAATACAAACACAATGTAATAAGAAATATGGGTGATAAGATTCCATCGAGTACGTCGTCAATCTTATTATCCATAGTTACTAAGATCCTGATTAACTTCATAAAAAATAAAAAATGATAAAACGCGATTGCAAACAAAAATTACTACCTTGACTTCCTTAACAAAAAATCGAAAAGCTCACTTACCTATGTATACGATAAGCCTATGGCACAAAGAAAAATGTTGAACTCTGCAAAAGAAAAAAAAAACCCCCAAGGGTGCACGAACTTCGTCGCGCGTCCCAAGTGCAGAAAACCGAAAAAGAAAATGAGTACAGCCAAGCAAATTCGCGATAATAACAAACAAATACGCGGCATTTCGCTCTCCTCGTTACTTTTCATCTGTCGCTTCCCTTTGTCCCAGAAAACGCGCAACGACGAAAATCGCGTTCTATCGAAAATGCGGAAAACAAAAACACAAAAAAAAAAACGTATATATATATGTCGCAAAATGTCGGAGAAAGTCGAAACTATCGTCTACCCAGGACACGATTCCCATAAAAGAACGAAAGCACGGAAAGCCCCGCGATAAACCTCCCCCTGCGGCCTGTCGTGTCCATTTTGTGTTGCGACCAGTACAGACACAAACACGGCGGAAAAGCGAGCGCGAACGCAATACTCCCGGCTCTCTTTTCCGTTTACCGGCGCAACGCCGGTGTAAAGCTGTAACGTTACGCCCGAGTGCAATGCGCGGATCAGCCCTATTCCCGCTGTAACTGTACGTAACGGTCACCGCAATATGATGAACGATGAATAATAAACGACGGCGCCGATGAACAACAAAACGGAGCGAAGTGTATCGCGTATAATAATTGCCAACACCCTTCGGCCTGTGCGCGACGAGAAACCGACGTCGAAGGGTTGGGGGGGAGGAGGGGGGGGGGGGGGAGGTGACGGGAAACAGCTGGAAGGAGCGCGAGACATTGATTGACGATTTCGGTGCAAACGAAGGTGAACGAATCGCACCTTTCTTTATCTCAATTAAAGCCGCATCGCGATGTACTCGCGTTATCGGTTAGCAAATATCTTTGTCGCGTTCTCGTTCGTCGAAATACGTGTGCGGCGGTGACTAGATTGATTGGCCGTACACATACTAGATCGAACGCGCACGATATCGATATCGGAAAATCATGACCGCTATCTCTCTCTCTCTTTTTTTTTTTTTTTTTGGCGAGCAAACGAGCATGCGGTAAACGTTACTCGGTTAACGTTCGGAGGCTATACCTTAGAGACCACGTGTTTACGGCGTAGCGCGTTGGCGAAAATTACCAAACGTAAGGGAACGAAATATTTATACGCGCGACGACCACCGCTTCCGAACTCATTTGCTGGAAGGGTCAACGCCGTATCTTTCTTTTTTTTTTTTTTTTGTTTCCTCTTCCCCTTCTTTTTTTATCGCGGCAAGCGTTGAAGCTCGCTACCAGTTTATTTTTCGCACCCTCGCAATCGAGGAGAAGGTTAAGTTTTCTTGCCGAGCTCGTGTTTCATTCGCAGCCTGCTAAAGGAGGCGACGGTAAGGCAAACCCGCGAATGGAGGTACGCCGATAGGAGTTGCGATTCGTTAGAACGAGCTAGTCGAAACGGTAGCAACCGGCCAAAAATAAGGACAGACATAGAAAGGCGAAATGAGAGGAGAAGAGAGGCAACGCACGGTTGGCGAACCAATCGCATGCTGCGCCTGACAACCAGCCGACTACTATACTGCACCGTTGCGACCATTTGAGTTTCCTACTACGCGATCTCTCTCTCTCTCTCTCTCGTTCCCTCTCACCGACGCACCCTGTCCGACTCTCTCGTCCCGAACTCACCCCCTCCCCCTCCCTCCCTCCCTCCCACAACCACCCACATCTCTCTCTCTTTCTCTCTCTCTCCCACCCTGCATCGTTCCAGCAGTACTATCGTACCTCTATCTATCTATATTCCATTTTCTCTCGCTCACCGTATCCTCCGTCCTCCTCCCACCTCTATCACCACCACCCACTCGGTCGACCACCCTCTTTTCCTCTCGCTCTCGCTCTCTCGCGCGCCCATTTCATTCTATCTCCGGCTTGCTCGTGCTTCCACGGACCGACGGAGCACCGGCCGATTTTGCATTTAAATTTGGTAAATTTGCCGGAGTTGGCAAATGAGCTGTGGGCATGGTGTCTAATACTCGCGCACGAGCACGGCCGCCGATACACTGCGTCTAATGCCTCTGGAGAGGGTACGCGTATACGTGTGTACAGTCCCTGACAAGAGTCGAACTGACCCTCACCCCCCTTCACCCCCTACCAGAGAGATAAAAAGGTCGAGGGAAAGGTGGTGGTAAAAATAACATTGCCTTCAAGCGGGACGCAACAGTTTCGCGTTTTGTAGAATCTTGGGAGGAGGGGGATTGCGAGCGGAAAGGCGGAAATGGACAGACAAGTTTTGAAAACAATCGGGTTTTCAACGCGGCGGATGATGGATCGTATTGAAATTAATGCGTGCTTTTTAATTACACTCCCGGTGTAATGTGAATCTGGTGTAAGAACGCCATCGTATTCTTCCTTCGTTTCTTTCGTTACCGAAGTAACCGTGCGACGAAGATTTTTAATTCAATTTTTTTCCCCACTATCGTCGTAGAGCTGACGACGAATAAAAACGAAAGAAGCGTGCACGCGCGTGGAAATAGCCACCCAAAACAATCAGCACCCTCGTTGGCATTAGTAAATCGATTAATTCATATCCAGCGGTAAACGGCTACATCGGTTGAACGTTAACCGAATATCACGTAAATCAGGGGAAAAAAGCCGACGCTTGTACCAGCGGACACGTGTTAACAAATCGATTCCATAAAATATTATGGATGCGTAAAAAAAAAAAAAAAAAGAAAACAACGACGGCGACGCGGGCCGAGCGGACGGGGGGAAAAAAAAACGAAAGCAATTTCATTCGCCGGTTTCATTCATTTTTTTGTTTCTTGCGTAGCGCAATGAACTGCTCGCCGATAAGCTGACAAATTCGGCACGCGCTTGTATTTCGTTTGCGGTGCGACCCGGCGGTTTCGCCCCGGACTGTACGCACCTACACGCGGGAAATAGTGCATAGGAAATGCAAACGTGTAGCGGAGAACTTCGGACAGCACCCTCTAATTTTAGTCCGCAGAGGGCACCACCCTGTCACGCCTGTACGTGTCTGTCCATGTTGTAAAGTTGCGTTCCATTTTCATCGTACAGTCCTCTTTCCAAATTCGACCGGAACAACGCCCGAAAAGCCGCGCGGGTAGGGGCGCGGGGGAGGGTGGGGGGAGGGGAAGCGAGAGATCGGTGCGGTTTCCGGCTCGTCGCCGAAAAGTTTTTGCATAGTTTCGCCGCTTCCCCCGCAAAAAGTCTCCAACCGGCTGATTCCCCTCATTACGAAATTCGGCAGCGCCACTCGAAATCGAATTAATGGTATTCGCGAAGGACGATTACTTTTCCACGGACTTACCTCGATTGCCCCACGGAGACACCGCGTGAAAAGTTAAGCGACTTTCGTACCTTCCGTGAATCAAATTTCAATTATATCATTGGAATTGTCCGCGATCGGGCTTTTTCAGCGAACGAAAAAATGTGGTGGACCGATACCGCCGCGGATACCATATGTAAAATTTATATCTATAGCCATACGGTGAAGATAAAAAAAAAAAAAGAGTTGCTTTAAAAGTGAAACGAAGCACCGACAAATATGAACCACCGGCGGTACTAAAAAAACAGTATATTAACACCAGTAGTTGACGGTGATAAAATGATAACAGAAATTGCCGTTCTTTATCTCGTACGCGTGTAACGACAGCTATTGAGATATTAGGTTTCGCACAGCTAATTAAATAATCGTACGCCGTACTCTCGGCGATGAGACGACCTCCTGAATGCCGTCTCGTTAAATATTATTATAAATAATATAAGAAAAAACACGTATCCACGGTTGAGCGTGTTCTATTGTTAAAGCATATTTCTAAAATGAGAGAGACACATTTCGCCGAAATACGCAATGTGTTTTGCGTAGATGTTTGAAGATAACTAAAGAGCTCGTACACCTAGTATCAATATTGCATTTATTCGTCGCGACACGCTGTATTCGTTTACAGACCGTTAACGTACATTTCGGAGAAACGAAAGAAGATCAGGGATTAAATACGGCTCGTACATATAATAAAGAGCGGAATAAGAGAGAAGGTAAAATACACGTTGGACGAGCGATACGGAGGAAGAAGGATAGCGATTCATTCGCGCGACGCCCTCTATTCCAGTACCACCGTACGACTCTATCTCGTAATTACAGAGTTTTTCGCGTAATATTTGAAAACATAGGAAAAAATTCAGATGCGAAGGACGCGCAACGAGAAATTTTGACGAACCAGGTAGACAGACGCGTACACACGGGGGAGATGGGTAAAGGATTCAGACGTAATTATCCCGCGCTTTACTCCCTCGGAGATGCGAATGTCGCTATCAGCCAGTTAATGAAGTACTTGCACAGTGCAGTTTTTTTTTTTTTTTTTTCTCACAAAACGAATGGAACATGTCGAATAAATAGCGGTAAAAATTGACTCGAGTATCAACGATATTAACGGTAAAGTGTCGTGTAACGCTCGATCGTTATCGCGGACACTTATGTTCGATCGCTCCCGCCGTTATCGCCGTACCGTTCGTTCTTACCGCGCTGCGTTTGTAATATCGTCGAGAGACGAATACGAGAGGTGGTTTCGGGTCACGCGCGGTGTACGTTCCGCGAAACAAAACGACCAAAATGGATGCGCGTGCGAAACTAAATTTGTTTCTAATTATCTCTCTGTTTTTCACACACGGTCGTCCAAGTGACGGCGAAAGAATCAAAAGGATACCGCCATCCAGGATTGCCTGATGAGACGAAGTAAATTGTCCAACGCCCGACAAAGACGCGTTCTCAAGTTCGCACCTGACGAACCGTTACTCTAATCTCCCCCCCTCTTCCTCTACACCCCCCCGTTTCGCCATCCCTTTCCGCCATTCCGGACGCGTTCCTCTTTTTTTCTAGCAGGACGTATCATCATTTTTGCCGTTCCGACGAGACTCGAACAGCGGCGCGGTGCAACGCGGCACGTAACGCAACGCGACGTAACGTAATACGGAGAAATAATAGGTTGATGAGGGGGATGGACGTGGTTGCGAGGGGGTACGGAGGGGGGGAGGGCGTCGGTAGCGGTGTAGAGGCGCCTACGGGGAGACAGGGGCTTGGCGAGGCATGGACGGAGCTCTGGGGGGTAGGGGGGGGGGGGGGGTGGCGGCGTCCTGTTCATTATGCAACGACGCGACTGTATCCCCCCGGTACAACGAGCGTCGGTTCTCCGGTGCAGCAGAGAACCGGCGCAAAGTACAATCGGGAGCCCCCGTGGTTAATGAGTCGGCCGAACAAAGCGAAAAACCGTCCATTAAATAATGCGCGATGCAACGTCGGAGTACCGCGGGATACGCACCGGAGTCAACGCCGCGAGGAGGGGGCGGGATTCTTCCTTTCACCGAATTTTCGCCGCGCCAACGAGCGCCCGCTCGAGGATCATCGCGATGAGTGTCAATGACCAGGGGCGAATTTTGTTCGGATCTCGATTGAACTCGATTCCTTGGAGGAGATTCTTTCGATCGTGTCGCAAGGTCGAGGGGATGACAATTTGTATTTCTTCCTCTGGTTGCACGCGGATCTTTAACACTAGATTTACGGACCGAGCCAATTTGACTCATTAAGAATTTGATCACTATATATATATATATAAAACCATAGCATTAATTTGAATCATTTTGCATCGTAAATTGATTCAGCCTTAAATTGAATAAATCGATTCTGTAAAGAAAATGCGTATTTTCATTTAACTGTCAATTTGACGGGTGCTCGTAGAAATGCTCGTAAAAACGCTCGTAAACCTAGTGTTAACAAATGCGTGATATTAGGTGATGAGATTAAAAGAGAAAACAATAAGCGTGATACTTGATCAAAACTTTGCGATTTCCTCGAGAAACCGATAACGAGTCGTCGGATAAAGATACTGAAGAGACTTTTGTGTGTCGGATTTAAAGAACGCAATGATGCAAGGGTTTTCTTGCCTCTGGGCGTTGCATAAAATTTTCACGCTCGCGCCTGTCGTAACTCTCTTCTCTTCTTACCGCTATCGAGCTAAGGCACTTATCGTGCAATTTGAAATTTTAATTCTTTTCCCGTCGCGCCAGTTTCCCAGCATACTTTAATCGCATAAGGTTCGCGGGTAGTTGTAGTTAGGTTTCAGGATGCCACGCAGAATTTATTATATCCAGATGCACCGTGCGATTAAATGTAAAAGTTTGGTGGCATCGTCCGTACCGCTGTACTTCAATTGTCGCGCATTCTGATAATTACTACGGTACATTTATTAATGTTCTCCGTATATTCCACTTCGCGGGATGCTTTTGTGTACCTTTTGAGTGACTTCTCGGCTAGGCATCCGGCGCTCGTCTCTCTCCGACGTTGCCCTTTCAGGATATTAAGAATATCCAATATTACGTTTGCTCGGGAAATTCGCAATTGTATCGGACTCGATACCCTTAATTATTGACATATGAATTCCATAATTAAAATAATTACCTGGATAACGGGGCGGCGCGCATGGTGATGCGCGAAGAAACGTGTGTCGAGTTTCTATTAATGTCTATGTAAACGTATAACAATACGCGCGGTTCAATAATTCATTCTCTCAATTTAATATTTCAACTATTCGATTCGGCACGATCGTTGGTTTCTTTATTAATACGTCCATCCAACAAAAATATCTTTTAGCTCCGAATGAAAACACCTGTCGCTTTGTCTGATATAATATCAGATATTTTAAAAAAAGCTGCGACTTTAATTCCGTCAGTCGTGCAGGCATACGAGATGATTTTTTTTTTTTTTAAGATAAAAATAACTGTTTTCGCGTAATTATGCATTTTCCGCTTGCCATGAACCAAGATAAACCAAGAAAGTATAGTTCACTGGCAAATTATTATTCGCGAAAGAGATACCGACGGTGTATGATCGTTTTACCACTTCTGTATTAACATTAAACGTACCGATCAAATAACCGGTTAGGAAAAGAACTGTTCATTGTAAAAATAATGCATAACACAACTTTAAATTAATAATAAACTAACCATTCATATATTTGTATTTTCATATGTATCATAAACAGGGGATAAGTACCACCGAACATAACGTAAACCAGTCGTTTTAACCGGCTTGTTACGTTTACTGTTAATAAAATAACGCTAAACGACCTATCGATAATTACGTGAGAAAATAAAAGTAGTAATAATTCGTGTTGATAATTTTCCAAATATTCCGTCGCCGGTAGCGCAACGAAGTACGAAGGGCAACGGTCACGTTCGAAAGTACGGTGGTTCGTCGGTCTCCTATACCAGGCCAACGGTGAGCTGACGCACCCTGGGTTTTATCTAAACTTTCATCTAACCTCCCCTATGCATCTAATCGCGCCACCCCACCACTATTTTCTATGAAAGGGCTAGGGAAGGAATAGGAGTGGGGTTACTCGAGTTTGGTGGGGATCCACCGCACACGCAGATGCGAAGGAATAAGCGTGTATGGATCGTGCCGGTGGGGGTAACAACCCTTAATAAATGCGCACTCGAGCAGGGCGCAGCGACTCGTGAAAGAGCATTAAGAAAGTTCGTCGCGAAGCTGTCTTCCGAGATTAACCTGATATTTAGGGAATCCTTTGCGCCACGCTGTAACCATAATCGCGAAAACTGCGTTTTCGTTATGCAAAGATTATGCGTTACGCTTACATTCCGCTTCGATTCTGAGCGTCACCTCTGTAGCTCCGTTTACTTGTACATACAAAAAAAAACACGAAAAAATAGTTCCGATAAGCGAAGGAAAGGGGAAAAACATCTCGATCGCGAAGAGGGGCAAATTGTCCATCGAATTATCATCTCCTCGGTCGCGGGTAATTAGTTTTAATTTAATTAATTTAAACACCGTGCTCCCGCACGTTCGAGCTTAAAGCTTTTTATTTTCTCCGGCATTCCAAGAACCGGTCAGCTCGGTCGGAGGTCCGCGTCCCCCCCTTGCCTTAGCGGTGGAGTCGTCCGGTGTCACGAAGAATAAAAACTCATTCCCTCTTGGCGCGCGAGAAACGCCGAGAGAAGGTAAAGAGGGTGGAGCGGTGGCAGCGTAGGGAAGAATCGTAGGGAGAACCGCGTCGTCTCTGGAAACGACGGAATCTCTTCTTTTTTTTTCTTCCGCCGAGCGGTTAAAATGTAAATTAAGTCGACGTGCTTAAGAATGTGAGATTATTAAGAGAGGCCGACTGCCGACTCGCCACCCCCGCGGGTACTACACGGTTGCGAAAACATTTCCTCCCTGTTCTCTTGCTTTCTTTTTTTGTTTTGTTTTTAATCCCTTTCCCTGCGCCCTCGTATTATGAACCATATATTACTCCCCTGCCTTATGCGACCCACGCTCTTTCGTTTTTCCCATCTCGAAGAGACCGCGGCGACGATCCTTTTCCGCAGGACTCTTAAAATTGCTACGCGTGACTCTGCATTCCCTTTCGGACGTGACCGCGGAAATGCGAGACAGACGTTTTGCGAAAATTGCGAAAAATTAGCTTCGCGAAACTCGCGCTCGCCTCCTCTAAATTTCCCGTTATCAATGTTGGTATATGTCATAACGACTAGCTCGCGATTGATCGATGCGTTGCTACGCGCGTAAAATTGCGCGCAATTATGACAACGTAATTAGGGAAGCTGGATGTCGGTAGTTCGGCGCGTACACGATATCTGGTGTCCTTACGCAACGTAATTGTGTTTTATCGTAATTACGCGTAATTTGATTATCGCCAAGATTCGACGATTAGATTCCCACCCCTTCGCTCGATATTTCCAGCGACCGTCGCGAAAAGAGGGCGCCACATAACCGTGCGTCGTTTCCACCCCGATGTCACGAATCAACGTTCACCGGCGATCGGGGAAGCTTCTTTCTAACGAAGACAATCGATGCAGAGGGAAAATCCCGTCACGCGTCGACGTTCATCGGACGACCGTGAATAAAGAAAAAGTAACCAATTTGTCGATGAGAAAAAGACGTACGCGGCCAATCAGTGGCAGCGGTTGGAAACCCGAGAAATCGGTGATACTGATTACCCCCGACCACGATCGAATCGAGAGGCGGTATTTATTTTGCCATCCGTTTAAAAACGTGTTAAAATGCAAAAAAGCGAACGGCAGCGGTACCAGGAGGGCTAAAGCGTAGGGTAGGGACGCCGGGGGGGGGGGGGGGGGAGGGTAGTTGGAAACCAGCGGAGTCGTTGGAGGAAGCGGCGGAGGAGGTGGATAAAGGTCGTCGGGCATGAGAACGAGCGAGGCTGCTGGCGAAGAGGGATGTCGGGGGGTGGTGGGGGTGGGGGGTGGGGGGTCGGAGGGCGGTAGGGCGAGAGGGGCTGGTAGCCGCGACGAGGCCGGGAGCGGAGTAAAGGGTGAAAATGCAAAAAGGCGCCGGGGGCCTCGCTCAATACCGAAGCGGCGGCGCAAGCGCCTTCATTTTGTTTTTCGTACGTCGTCGCGTCGCTTTCCTTTTTCCAAGATGGCCGCTGGCGCGGGACGTCGGTAACTGGTCCCCTTAGAGGGGGGTTCCAATGGAACGCATCCTACATTGCCGGCCGGAGAAGAAATCGTCCCTGGAAAACGCGGCCGCGATGCGGCGCTGCTCTCGTTCTCCCCGAAATCCACCCTTGCGCGAGCCAACCCGGGAGACTTCGATACTGGCAGGAGGGTCATTTTGAGATTCAAACGGCGGCGTTTCGATTCTTGTATGGTTTTTCTTTTTTTCTTTTTCTTTTTTATTCACACCTGACGCGACGAGCGGAGCCTCCGAGTATTGTCGACCATTGACTTTTATGACGGTATTAAAAATTGATTAAAGTTTAGAATTAACGAGGGTGAAAATTGTTGGTATTACCTCGATCTCGAAGGTTTCTTTATTTTATGATAATGTTTGCTCGTAAGACGTTGTCGATTTTATTCTACCATGCTTTTTGTAAAATGTTATTTATGCCGGTGGAAAGATTTTTTATGAAATTATATTGAGATAAATTTGTCGAGGCAACTTTTTCGACGGTGGGAGACCGCGTAACCATATTCTTTACGAGTGAGTATATTACTTCCACTTGCAACGAAATGCTTTTAAACTGTCTTTTAAAAAATCCACGCAGACGGATCAAGTGTCGAGTTTTACTTATCTTCCAATTAACTTTCGCCTTTTGTTTACGTCAGCCGCTTTATTATTTTTTTAACGTGAATTCACCGGCTCGTCCCTTCGCATTCTTGACAAATATTTATTTTGCTTTTGATATCCCGTGAAGTACGATTAAGCCGTCTCCGTGGAGATGTATGAAGACAGGTACGAATTGCTACCTTTCCGTTATAATTTACTAACTCAATATAAAATCCGCGGAATACCCTTTTTCGCACATGCACACCGACGTAGGGGTTCTCAAGAAAGAGATCGTCGTGCAGAAAATTGTAATTACATAAAAAAAAAAAAACAACATATAATGCAAACATTACTTTCCTCGCGTTAAGTATAAATAATTTGCTAACATTAATGAGCGTGACGATTAGTTACAGACATTGAAAAAACGAGTTATTAATTTTCGAGGAGAGAGAGAGAGAGATGGTTAAAAATACTTTTTATTAATACAAATGATCGCGATACATGGTACGCGGTAGAAACGAACGTCAATTATGACGTCGATGCGCGTTGTGAAAAAAAAAAAAAAGTACATGAATGCAGCCACATTTTTGTAATTCAAGGTAAACGTATCCAATTTTAGATGCATTTACTTTAAATTCGTATTACACCTAAACTACCTATACATATTTTTTTTTTTTTTCGTTGCACGATGTACTGTTTCATTTCGCATAATTCTATCACTCGGCGTTGCAATTTCTGGTTCAAAGGCACGTGCATGTTGAAAACTGTAGGCTGTATTTGTACTGCTCTTTCAATAACGTTTCTGGCAGAGACCGCTTTTTTCCGAATATATGAATATAGATCCGGAAACGTAGAACAAATGATACCGGCAATCGGTGGAAATTCGAGATTGCGCTCGATCGACTCCATCGCTTGCCCGTGTAATCGTGCAAGGACGTTCGGTAAGTTAGCTGATTGAGAAGCACTGATCACTCCCGGCAGAAGGGACGAGCGACGATAACGGGGCAACGAAAGAAAAATTAAATCGTTTTGACGGGTACATATCGGACTGCCGCGACGGTACTTCGTCTCGCGCAATTCTACAGACATTGACTTTTCAAACTCAACAGTTCGATATTTCGAATTATCGATTAACCGTCGCCGGTGCGCCTTTGGTCGTTCCGCGCTCGGCGCCAACTTCTGCTACTTTTCCTCCGCGTACAGTTTACAAAAAAGCGGTAAAATAAAAATGGATATTTCCACTTACGACGGATAATTTTCTCGATCGAGCGCTTGTCTCCGTTTGACCGTTAGAACGCGTCGATGCGACGTTCGGCTGAAGGTTCGTTAAATAATCATTTTCAAATGGCAAACCGACGGGCGTGGAATATTAATATAAAATATTCAAATTTCATAGAATAATGACGTAGTTGACGGCGGTAAAGACAGACAAACAGGATCCGCGTGTCACCGGGTGGAAACTGCACGCGAAACGACAAATATTCCTATTTATCATTTCCGAAATGCTCATTCCCCCGTTTCTCGCGAGGGTAGGCCGGGGGAGGGGGCGGGCGGAGGGGGGGGGGAGGGGGAGGGTGGGGTGGGCATTTTGAAAATCGCTACTCGCATTACCGCGGTGTGTCGACCGGAAGCAACTCGAGCTTCCCGGGTATTCGCGGTTTTCGCAATTCCCTCACACCGATCCGCGAACCCGTGGAGAGAAGCGCCGAATACGTTCGTGCGCGATAAAATCCGAAGTGCCGTTACGCCAGTACCTGATAATCGACTAATAATTACAGTAACAGCCGCTGCTTCAAAATGCCATCAACGGTACATTAAAGTAATAAGATTGCGAGTACTTGGTTTGAATTTCTTTCTTTTCTTTTTTTTTTTACCTGTGCCCGAATACCACGGCAAATCGTCGTACGTTTAACCCGTTTAACGTAATACCCATTGTCCCGCGGGATTCGGTTAAATAATAGACAACGTTCTAAAGCATTTCGATGTTAGTATTTTAGTTCAAGCAATATGCGCGCCGAGATGGAAGAAAAAATTAGAAATTTGAGAAATATCCGATATAATTGATATAAATTATTCTATTGTGATGACCAAAGCGAAGAATCGAAGGAACGTTATATCGGATCTGCGCGCAAATTGTGCACTTCCAATTTCCACGAGCTTCTAGGAGTTGCACGAACTTCGGGGTGCACTTAGCGTGTTGTTTCGCGCATCGCGGATAAGCGGCGAGCATCGCTAGCAGATTACACTGAACATAATTTGGCCGTTTGTTGCGCCGTTCGCTTCCGCGCCAAAGAATACCTCTGGTGATACGCGAACGATCGTCGGGAGACTCGGCAGAGAAATTAGAATATTACGTAACGGTGCCTAAATTTTATAAATGCGAAAGTATTCGCTCGGATTAGTATTGAACGTTCGCCACGGAAACATCCCGAGGTGCATGAAGTCGGTAAAAATTACGACCATTGTGAAATATTTTTGATTCGCGTGCACATTTATCGCGAGTCGCGTTTAAGACACTCGACAATAAGGTTTTTCAATTTAACCAAAAAGCGATTACTTTCGTTCGAGAAATTATTTTAAGTCTCTCCGCGAAGATGGTCAATTCCGAGCAAGACGCCTTCCGCAGAGAAACAGCTATTAACGCCAATTTCAAGATTGCAGTGGTTTATATACAGAAATTGAGAAATAGATACTAAAGCGTGACTGAAGTCATCGGCGTCATTGCTGCGTTAATATCAACGGGTGTTCAGATACAAAATCTCGGAATATCTCACGCGACATTACGTTGCGCGTATCCAGAGGCCATTAAAGCAAAGCAACGACAACGACAACGGCGCGCGCGAGCATTTGCATTCCTCCGCGACTCTCGCGAGTCGCTGGTCGTACTTAGCATCGACAACGAGAGCGAGAGCGAGAATGAAATAGAGAGAGAGAGAGAGAGAGAGAGAGGGAGAGAGAGAGACAGAGAGCATCTCGTGGACGGCAATCCGGGAGTATAGACTACGTTCGCTGTGGCGCGGCCAGATAACCGGCAATATTAAACATAATTCGCGCGTTTATCGCGCCGTGCCCGCTCGTAATCCGGCATTCGACGCATTCGCGCGCGATGGCGCCGCGACGACCATCGTGGTCGTTCGCGCCGCGAGGAGAGCACCGCGGAAAACAAAAGAGAGGAGCGACCCTTCGAAAACACACCGCGATACGTGGAGCAGATAGATGGAGGGAGACGGAGATGGAGGGAACGGAGGAGAACGATGGAATGGAATAGAGGGAAAATGAGGGAAGGAATCAGAAAGAGAGAAAGGTTGAGGGACAGAAGGGAAAACGGAAAGGATTGCCTGGGTTAGCGCGGGGTCCGGTGGAGGAGGGATGAGGTGGGGGGTGGGGGGTGGGGCAAGGGAGCGGAGAAACAGGGAATGGAATAAAAAAGGATGAAGGGGAAACGAGAGAGGGAGAGAGTGAGAGAGAGATAAAGAAATGATGGAGAAAAGAGGAAGAGAGGAAGAGGGAGTTTATATGGTAAAAACAGAGACGGGGTGAGAGCGAGAGAGGAAACAGGAGGGAGGCCACCGCCGTTGGACATTAAGAACGTTTCGTGCGGCAATTTAACCACCGACCAGGGACGCCGAGGGCGGCGCAGGCGGCGTTAGGCGTCGGTACGATGGCAGGGAGTGGGTGGGTGGGAGAGCGAAAACGGACGAGGGAAAGAGTCGAAATGAGACGGGAAGGGAGAGCGAGAGGGTATAATGTGGGGGGGGGTGGAGAGAGGGGCGGGGAGGGGGCGGTAGGTACGACACAGTACGAGAGAGTTTTTACGACTTCTACGCGCGTGCGCCTGCACACCTGGAGATTAGGTTTAACAGCCTTAATTTTAAAAAATTGCCGCCTCTCCCCGACAATCTCCCTTCCTCCGCGGTCCCTCTTATTCTTCTACCTGGCACCTCCCCCCCCCCCCCTCTCCCACTCTCCCGCTAAAACGAAATTGCGCCGCTTTGCACTGTCGAGGATAAAGTTCTGGACGCTCTCCTCCGTACCGTGCTTCCCCTCGTCGCCATCTGCGACGACGAACCCTCGGGACACCCCCGCCGATGCTGAAACACGCGGGGACGTTTAGCCCATTTGCGCCGTCGTCTATAGCTAACCGTTCGTTCGGAATTAGACGTCGTGAAGTTTGAGAGATATGGTAACGTCGAAAAAGTCTTCGGGATTGATCGTATGGCGGGATCGAAAGGGCAGTGACGACGGCGCGAAATGGAAAGTAGGATTTAAAAAATGCGAGGGGATTTCGATTGAATTTCCCCGACTTTGTTGATTTGGCCGGATCGTTGAACCGTATATTGCCTTACTATTTTACAGATCGATATAAATTTAACCGCGTTACATCGAAATAGAACGAGAATGTCGTACTTTAATATGAAACCTCGTTTCAGCTATACGTCGGGATACCAAAAACTATTTACCGACGATTTTTTTACGTCCAGGCACCTTCCAGATGCTCGGTGCTGAATTTCCTCGCGTTTCCTCATGGGCGTCCCTCCTGGCAGTGGCGCTGCGATCTAAAAAGAAAAGGAGGTCTGTCAACGATGTGAGTACCGTGAGAAATTTTGATAAATCGTTAAATACAATTCATAGCGTCCCGATCGGATCGCGATCGTCCGAAAGGGGGGGGCGACGTAATTTAAAAACGTGAACACACGTCGACCCTAAAACGGCCCCGTAATTTACGCCCAGGAGAGCCCGTACTTTCCGCGTACGTAAATTGATCCCGCATACGCGGCGCTCGTGAAAGGTAAAGTAAATTTCGTCGGGAACCGGAGAGCGGACTAAGTCAAGGCAACTGCAGAGGGCATCTAGGTGCCTAGATTAATTAACAACTTCGTAGACCGTCCCTTCTCGTAGTGCGCCCCCGCCCCCCACCCCCATTTCGTAATTTCGTGGAAATTTTCGTGGCTGTCCCCACCGCCTCCTCCTCCTCCTCCTCCTCCCTCGCCCACACCCCGGACGGCCGCAATAAAATCCACGTTGAGCCAGGTTCCAGACTCGTGTGAAATATCGCCGCGAATTATCATACCATCTGAAATTAAAGGGCTGAAATTTCGGGGTGGTACCGCGCCGCCGGTGGTGCCGGCGCTGCAAAATAATTTTGATGCTCGGTCTCTCTACTACTTCTACGCGCTCTGCACCCCCCCGCTACACGCTACTAATCCCCCTTTTTACCCTCCTTCTTCCTTCCCTGCCTCTCTCCACCGTCGTTCCTCCTGCCGCCGACTAACGCGGAACAGACAGAGTCGAGTGTACTACCGACGGGGGTGGTTACCGTGACGCGAGGAGGACGAAGAGGGGGCGAAAGAGACCGGAGCAGCCGCCCCTGGGGAAAGAGTAAGGCAGAAAGTACTCTGGCGTTCTCGAGCGTGGACTACCCGAAAAAGGGGGGAGGGGGGGGGGGGGGTAGGGAGGCGGGAGGGATAAAAAACGATAGGGGTGGAAGAGAGAAGAGGGACTGGAAGAGGAAGAGAAAGAGGGTATGACTTCCGGCAGAGAGGGCTGCGCGCTTCGCCGAGCGAAAGGGCGCCCTCTTTGCCCGCTCGTGCGCATTTGCCTCCCCTCTTCCTGCCCTCTTAGCCAACACCCCGCGCTCACCCTGCCTTCGCATATTTTATTTTATTTTTTCGGTTTTTTTTTCCGTCCCTCCTTCTTTTTTTTTTTTTTTTTTTTTTACACATCGCGCACCGTCCGTCGCGTTTCCGGCACGGCGCGCGCTGCTTTTCGTGCCACCGAGCGAGGATTTTTCTTTGGTAGCGTCTGCGCGGCCACGCCCTCCTGCCGCAATGGCCGCGGTACCAAAATTCCTCGCGGAGGCGGCACCCTCTTCCCCATTACCCCTTTCGTATTTTTCCTTCTCGTTTCCACTCCCGCTTTTCCCCCTTTTTTTTTGCCGCTCTTCCTTCATCCCTCTCCCTCCCTTCGCGCCGTTTTTCTCTCCCTTTTTTTTTTTTGTTCGGTAACTGCCCCTTCGCCATCCATCTCGCGAGCTCTCTATCCCCCTACCCGCTCCCCTCCCGCGCCCCCTTATCTTTCTCTTTTCCCTTTAGACGAACGAGCGCCTCCGTGACCTCCCTTCTCTTTCCGACTCGCCGCCAGGGATGTATTTTAAGAGGTCCCTCAAACAGACTCGTGGCTACGGGGCATTTGCGACCGTGTGCATTGTACTTTGGGCCGCGTTACCCGCCCGTACGTCTTTGATCGGGTGTTTATGTGGACTCGGTCGGTTCAGAAATCGATCGGTGCCCGTGGTTAATGAGTCTACGCCGAATGTTATCGATGTCTCCGATCGATTTATGAACGCCGATGCGTTTTATGGGAAAACGCGCTGGTAAAGAAGCACGGTAGTAGGTACGTTCAATCGTACGTACCGCTGATCAAACTTACTCTTATCGGGGCAATTCAACCTTCCGGATTTAAATGAACGCCGAAAGCTCTTTTTCTTATATTTACACGCGTACAATATTTTAAACGTTTGCCACGATTACAGAATTATCGCGTAATGTATCGTAAAATGGCTTTACGTGGTTTTCGGCGTGTGTAGGTGGCACAACGTTATACGCCAGATTTAACACTCGATTATACCCGACGATTAGTAAAGCTCAGTGATGTTATGAACGATAGATTTAGAGGATTCAAGAGTCGGTATCCGCAAGCTAGAATTTTGAATATACTCTGTGCCCCGTGTTCCATGATTACCGGTATTACACTCGTCATTACGGGTTTATATTTCTCTTTACGCGTGACGTTATAGGAGACTTTGATACATTAACCTGACGCTCGATATGCATGGGAATACTATGATATCATGAAATTCTGAGAAACGTGCCATAGCGATCGACCGATGCCGATTTAGTAGGATAAGTTTTTTATTCGATAGTTTTCTCGGACTGTCATAATCGACCGGTACAACTTTTCAATTTCAAACGTTTCACATTTCTGGAATATATGTAAATGACCGGGCATCGACGCTATCGTTTAATTAACGCCATTACGTAAAATTTTTCTGTGAGTTCGCATGTACCATGTAGCTCTACGAAAAGAATATCCGCCCAACGCGTATTTTTATTGTAAACGTAACGTTAACCTACGTATGGATTTTACTCATTTTTGTAATGCGTACTTCCCGAGCACTCCGGTAATGAAGTATTAAATACGAGTATAAAAATCGTGCATTCATAATGTTAGAGGCGTATTGGAAAAGTGTTCCGTTGAAAAAATATTTTTTGAATTTCGTTCGGTCTACGCTCGTTCGACGTAATTAATGCTCTTTCGACGACAAAAAGCGTTTAAACGAGTAACGGGTCGCGCAAAACATCCCTGCTGATAAATGTAAATCCGGCCCCATAGTTACTCAGCGAGACGTCTCGTAATTATAAGGTAATCAGAATACAACCTAGCGTGCAGAACAATAATTTAATGCGCATGAAACGCGATATTATTCCGTGCAACTGCGTATCCATGGAAAGTACCTACCCCCGTAACTTATTAATTTTAATTTGATTGTTTGCCCCTAGTCTCGAGTAGACGATACGCGTATCTCCGAATAATCCCCGTCGCGTTTAACTCTCCAAATAATTGCGAAAAAAAAATGATAAGAATATCTCGCGAGATAAAGTCCCTGCAGCTTGTAATCCCAAGATTTTGAAAAACGACGTACCACGAGTTTGGTCCTAGACAAGATCCCGAAGATCAGACTTCAATTATGTTTATTAGGGCGAACCGTAAATAATGAGATTTATTAAGAGCGGTGCGATTTGCGCCTACTAATCGGTCCAACACGCATGAGCGGCCATATTAAACACGCGCGAATAGGTATTATTTCCCACGCTCTTTCCGTATATCCCTGACTCGCCCATAAACGCGCCTACCAGCTTTTTATCGAAATTTAAAGGGCTGATCCGTCAGTTTCAATAATTATGCCATGGGCTCATAATTATCCCTGGATTTCCATTGCATACGTTCAATGTCCATCGGTCGGACGTTGCAATGCGTTCGCGTATCCTATTCGCGTAGTCGGCTTCCAAAACGTCAAGAAATTATAATCCGGATGAATCCTGCATTTCGCCAATCTAGCAGGTTCCGGAAAATGTCAGTGATGTATGTATGTATAAACGGTACGTGCCGCGCGAGCGTGTAGTAAGCGCCGTTATTTCGAACGGCGTTATACTTACACGTATACCGAATCGATCTTTCGGATACTGGTTTTGTCTTTTATTCGCTTGCTCCCTCGAAAACTATGTATCCGCATGTACGACGTGGGAGAGAGACGTATTAAACGAGCGCGGCAAAAAGCTCGTTGAAAGTATTATTAGTACGATAATAATAATACACCAAAGAGAGACGAATCGTGAGAATTATATACGAGACTTATTCGTTATAAATATTGTAACAAATTCTTCATTTAAAGGTGAATCAATTTATATGTTAAAAAAAAGTTCGCCTTTTCGAGCAACACATTTGAACGTAATAAAAGGATCTAAAATTTTTCTATTTAAAATTGCGAAACAATTGCTATCGACTTGAATAAAATAGCAAATAATTACGCGAGCCAACGTGTATCGAACAAAAGACAAAAGCGCCGTACGTGCGCGCGTGTACGATTCACCGTTCGAATAAGATTTTTCTGATAAATCGATAAACGTATAAAATTTCTTGAAGACGGTCGATTAATCCTGTATCCACGGTGTAGACCGAAGAACAACGCGAACTCCAACGGCGGGAACGTTCACGTTTTCTGTCGACCGAGTGACGATCGATCGCGGGAGATCGCTACGACGATCGAAAGCTTCGAACGTTGGGGAACGTCGAACATTCGACTATCGACTCCTTAAAAACAGATGGCCAGGAATACGGGAGGTGGCCGTGTTTTCGGGCTTTTTCGTGCCGGGAAGAAAAAAAAACGGCTCGGCGACGAACAGGTTGGTAGGGATTGAACGAGGTTTGCGCAGGATACCTCGGCGTGTGGGGAGAGGGTATCGTCGGAAGGAAGAGAGGGACGATGGGTGATTTGGAGAAGGAAAAAAAGTAGCCCCGGAGTGGGGACGAAGAGGGGTATCGGTGGTGAACGTAGGGGGGGGGGCGGAACGGTGGAAAGTGGGGAAAACAAAAAAAAAGAAAAAGAACGTAGGAGGTGGAACACGGACGATATCGGGGGGAAGGAAGCCGAACAACGCAAGTCAATCGTGCGTCTCTTAATAGAAAAGTGGGTTCGATTTATGGGTTATAGGTAAACTGCACTCTCACCCCTCTGTATCATCGATCTGACCCTGCCCCCGGCATCGACATCCCTTTTCTGCGCCGCCTACACGGCTGCTACTAGTATCCGATCGTACGATCGTCCGGCAGATATCGCTCTTTCGTTTCCCATCGATGCCACCGACACCACCACCGCCACCACCACCACCACCACCACCCCTCTTTGTCAGCAACGTATTCCACGGCCCTGACCGACTGCCACGTGAGAATCTCTACGCGCGACGATCACTCAGTTCGACGCGGCGAATACTGTCTTCGCGTGAATTCTTGAAAGACGATCGATTTAACGATTAGGATCTTCTTTGATAACGATCGTTTCGCTCGCTCCCGAGCGTATTGCCTAGACATTCGACGCGGAGTTGTTTCGTAATTAACGGGAGTATCAATTTGTCGTTAAAAATTCACGCGTCAATCTCGAAGTTGGATGGCATGAACGGTAAACGAGTGGCGGTTAGGAAAACCGACGTTGTTGGCAATACTACGAACTTGTCGCACATTGTGCGTTATTCTCCATCGTCCGGAGTTATAATGAGTTGAATTTCCGAGATTTCATATTTGTACAAGAGCGGAAAAGAACTGTCGTTCCCGCCGGTATCCCCGTAATTTTTATGTAATGAGCGCGCAGTTGCATACCTGTGTATCGCGTCCGGAAGTTGCTTGCGATCCTCTTTTTTTCTTTTTTTTTTTACAGAAAATTCATCGCGATACCAGAGACGCGGAAAATAAAAATTAGTTCGCAGGAACCGGTAGCTTTTTTCTATTTGCATCCTCGCGTATAGTCATTTTTCGAATAGTTCGTTTACGATGTTATTAAGCGTTACGTGTAATTCACGCGCAACGATTTCCCTAATGTATGTTCGAAAGTAGTAGAGTACTTGAATTATTAATAACAAAACGTAAGGGTCGAAAGTAGTTAAAAATCATCGAGTACATACATATACATGAATTGATATTAAACGGTTCTTGCTTGTCACGATACGTTAAATGTAATTTGTATTCTGAAATCGTAATGACCGAATATAAATGTATCATCATGGAAGATGGTGGATACCTGCAAACATTATCGATAATTACCATTGTTATCGATTAATGTATCCGACAAAATTATATCATTCTGATTGACTCATTCCGCGTCAAAGGGGCCTTTATGAATGAATAACAAAAACGACCGAATTAACTTTGTAGTATAAAAGATTCGCGACGACACGTATACGTATAATCGTTCGCAATATAAGTAATTGATTTAACGGTAATTTAATATATCGCGCTAGAATCATATTGCGGAATAACGAATTAAATTAACCGCATCGCGTACCTGCCGCTTCGACAAACTGTTAAGCGTATCCGCTTTCTTTCCAATAATCGCTCTCTATTTACATATATCGCACTACGACGCTATCGGCACCGGCGACTGTTTACTTAACGGAAGATGTTGGTACGCAAAAAATTCGCCGGGAGTATGAAAATTAAAACCAGCCGGCGTGATATTCAGAGCTATCGACAATCAAATTAAAAAATTCAACTCTCAATCACACGGTCGATTAAAAAAATATCGTGCAATCGTACGACTCGAGCGGACGCGATGCCGGACGAATAGGCGAGCTACAGTGCCGGTGTGTCGTCGATAATTAAAGTAATTCTGTAGGTAATTAAGCGATGCGCTTGAAAATGAAAAAAAGGGCGGGGGGGAGGGAGTAGGAGGAGGAGGTTTCGCGTGTACGTCAGCTACCGGCGACGTTAGCGCGATCCGGAGACTAATAACCCGATTTCCTGTAAATTTCGTCCAGCTCGGCGTTCTTTTTTTTTTTCCCTAGGAAATAACCGGTTTAATCAGGGACGGCTTCCTTCCCGTGCTATTTGCACGAAATTTCGGAGTTTCGAGCCCGCACGATACATGTGGGTGGCACAGCTGCGCCGAATGCCTGCTAAAATTAGGATATGTGTGCGCGTGTTCCTCCGTGTGTGTAAGCTTTTGCGCTCTCTCGATCCACCCTCCCCCCGCCCCGTTTCCCCTGTAGCCCCCACGGTTCTCCTTTCCCACCACCCCCGACGTGTCTATCTCATTTCTGCTGCCCTCCCTAACCCCCACCCCCCCCCCTCCTCTTCCCTCTCGCTCCCGCCAACCCTGCCGCTAGCTGGGTGCGTGCTTTTTTTTCTCATGTGTGCGCACGAAGGTCGGTCGCTGGCCAGGAGAGCACGAGGACGAGGTGCGGGGCGGCGAGAGAGGGGGAAAATCAGAGAGAAAATGAGAGAGAAAGAGAGTGGAGAGAGCCAGGAGCCGAGAGGGTCGATAGGTGGGCACCGACCACCCCAAAAGTCCGCGCGCTACCGCCGCCATCCACCTCTTTGCCCCCTTGCGCGAAGGGTCGGGGGCGGGGGCGGCGACAGACGCTTTATAAATATCTACCGTGGAACGTTAAACAGTTCGCTAGTTGCTAATGGAAAAAGAAATGACGCTTTGTATTGGTAGGAGAGCGCCTTTGCGCGATTACTCGCGAAGGTGCGATGTTTTGTTTTCGCGCGAGACGGTCCATTGGCTCGTTTCTCGATATTTTGTTTTTATTTCGTCGACAAGTTTCGGGATAAGCCAGTTTCGCGGGGGGGCGGGCGATCGATGTTTAAGGGGTAGAGATCGAAACGAACGTTTTTAGTCGGCCCCGCGTGGCGAAAGATAACGATGGGAGGCAAGAATTTTCGCGGTGCCTTTTTTTTTCCCCGGGGGGGCCGGTTTTTGTTAGCGATAATCAATAGCGAGGGTGGAGATGAGTTTTTAATGTCTCCCGTGATGAATGTTAATGACAGGGAGTATTAGCGGCTGCGGGGGCTCGATGATTCTACGTAAGGAGAGCGATAACGCGCGTTAATCTGATTTTCCTCGATACCGAGTTATATCGTGGAAATATTTATAATTTACCTTAAGCGCTTTAATTGCATTAGTCCGATAACGAGTACGCGTACGCGTTCATTAAGTATGGAAAAATGACGGAGAGTATCCCGCTCCCCCGTTGTCGGAGAAATTTCAAAGGAAATATTGATCGTAACGGTATCTTTGCTTCTCACGATTTATTTGCGCGCACAACGCGCACTCCAGAGACTCGAACCCCCAAAAGAATCGAGAATTTGATCTCGCATAAGAGATACTCCCGTAGCTCCCGTGCGTTCGAATAATTTCATTACCCCGTGCATTTTGAAAACGGATTTATCCTTTGTACGCGCGGTAATAAATTCTGCTAGGGAGATGATACATCGTGGAAAGCGTAACGCCTGAAACGTTACAAAAGCGTTACCGAAGGAATGGTTAATAATACAAAATATTCCAACGCGTCCCTGTTAAATAAGTAGATAAAGTTTCTCCAAACGATTGTCCTTATCATCGGATTCTCCAAAGATTTCCTAACCCCTTATCTTCGTCCGCTATATTTCGCCAAACCCGAGGCGCAATTAAATTAAGTAATTCACGTAATGGATCTCACATGGGACGAATCGCTAAATCGGAAGCACGTCGCGAGCTACGTTTCCAACGATAACGTAGCTACCTATTTTGTTTTCAATGTTGCGAAACGCTGGTGCGCGCGAAACAGAACGGAGGAGAAGAGAAAATAATACTCAAAGTACTCGATTCGCGATTTCTACTCGATACTAGTACAGCGGTGCAGCGACCTCGCGAAGAAGTTTTCGATACGGTGCTTGACGGTTCAATTCAAAGCCAAAAACGGGGGGCAGGGGGGGGGAGCGAAACGTGCATGCACATTGAGTGAAAGGAGATGTCCCGGTGCAGCGACCGGCCCCCGGAGGGCGCTGCCTGACGTCTGAGATTTAGAAGCCGCAAAATAACAAAAGCTTAAACAATTTCCGGCTACAAAAGCGTAGCCGTTCTCGTACCCGACGTCGCGCCATTGTTTGGTTTTACGGGGATCGGGGGGTGAACGGGGGTGGCAGGGCCGCGGAGGGGGTGAGGGGGGGATGAACGAGGGGGCCTCGGTGAACCGCGGACGTAGAGCAGGGGGCGCGCGTTAATATGTCGCGGACAACGCCATTTTCACTTTAACGCGAACTCAATATTTCTGGAAGGAAAGTGAGAAATGCTCGGGGGAGATGCAACGCCAAAAAAAATGGCACAGTTTCCGAACGATAGCTGTCGATCCGACGCCCGCGCATGAAACTCTGCGATTCGATGCCGGCCACTTTGTACCGGGGGCGATGTTCTCTCCGGCAAGAAACGGATGATTTATGCGGATCGGTTTGCTTTATTTTGTATATCCGTGAGTTGAGATTGTACACCGTGCTCGGAGGTTATCCTTGGTCGATCGACTTCCATACGCGAATTCCGAAAGATGATTGACGCAAATGATCCGTTAGACGCTCATTGTTCCTATTAACGAATACGTCGGAAATAAGCTTCGCTCGAATAAGTACCTCGATTACCAGGGTTCGTATATTAGAATTGTTTGTTATAATTTTCTCGGCACACTTGGTAATCCGTTGAATATCATTTCACTACACGTCGAACAATTGTTTTGAATTTCAAGATGAAAATTGCTTGCGAATTCGTAGGATGTCGAAAAAATATACATATTCGCGATACCCGCTCAATTATTTCGTCTCGTTGAAAATTTACCAAATCCCAGCAACGTCGGTCTCCGGGTTTCTGAAAAGGTAGTACCCAAAGACCGTATCATCCGCTTCCGTTTCTCCAGCATCGCGAACCTTATCGCGGCTACTTGTACGTGCATGCCGGCAAAGAAACTAGCCCGATCTACGTGCACCGAAATATCAAAGGTTTCGCGCGTAAAAGGGGGGTGGTGGCTTGCGGGGCGGTGCACGGTAGCCGCGATGACGGCCTCGCAGCTTTAGCGTACCAGTCGGCGTGGTTGTAGTAGTAGTAGTAGCAGGGGGGCAACATTTTCATCGTGAATGGTAGTGGTGGTTCGGGCGACGGTTATCAAAATTGCGCGTGCCATTATAATTTTAAAGCCGGCTTTCCTCGGAGCACCGCCGCCTGCCTGGTCGTTGGTCCGCGGGTCGGTTGGCGGAGAGTTCTGGCAGCGGGTAGAAGAGAAAGAGGAGGAAGAGGAGCAGGACGAGAAAGGTGGAGGCGGTTGGAGAAGAGTCGGAGGGTAGTTGGGTGGCCGGAGGAAACGAAAGAGGGAGGGACGGCGGCGGGAACAAGGGTGCTCGAGGGTGTCGGCAAAGAGGGGCTAGGGGGTGGCGGCGGAAGGGGGGAGGGGGGGAGACGTCCGTGGGTCCGTGTGCGCGCTTGGGGATTGAAGTTCGGGACGGCACGGGGGGGTAGACGCGGCGCAACGAGAGGGCCGGAGGGGTTGGGTCATTTATTTCCCTCCCGCACGGCATAATTTATCGCGAGGATTTTCGCGAGAGCACGCAGAGAGCACCGCGATAGAGGAAGAGGTAGGTAGGTAGGTAGGTAGGTAGGTGCGCGGGGCGGAGGGGGCGGGGGGGGGGTGCGGCGGTGGACGGCGAGGAAAGTAGGAAAGGGGTGGGACGGGACGGCGGGAAAGGTGGGAAGGGCGGGGGGATCGAAAAAGGGTACTGCCGGTGGTGGTGCTGCGGCAGCAACTCGCTCGGGGCATCAAGAAACTGATGTAAATGGAGGCAAAGTATGTATGCGTCCTACGAATGCTCGTTCTCGTGTCCTCGTCTTTGATAAAAGGATCCTCGATATATGTTGGGCTTGAATTTTGTTCAGGAATTTAGAATCTCGTTTATAACTCGGTCTGGTTTTTGGGATATTTGTGGATTAATAATAATTCGCTGTAGAATTATTGACCGAGAGAGAGAGAGAGAGAGAGCGATTTTTATCCGTCATTGAGAAATTGTGCATGAGCTTACGCCGCGGAAAGAGAATTTGTAGTTTCGAGATAGTTTCTTTCGTTTTTTTTTAGCAACGATACTCAATTCATTTTTTGACAAACGCTATCTTTGGTAGCGACTAAGTTACTGCATCTGCGTCACGGCGGATGTTACGCTAATATAATTTATGTTCAGTATTGAATGATACGTATCTGGAATGCTGATTGAAACGGTACGCAATATGCAAACCTGTCTCTAAATACGAAATACGCGTACAATTCGGCTGGTACAACTGTCTCATTGTGCTAGCAATAATCTAGAATAATTTAACCACATCTATTGTACACAGAAGTATTTACTTTACTTCGTTACAGATCGACAAAGTTGATAATTAATGTCAGTTACGAGTCTCGATTACGATTGAACGAGCGAACGGAGAGCAAATTTTCGAAGCGACACGCATGAGCTCTCAAAATTCAAAATATTCGTGGAGGAACGGGTACGCGTATCGTATTACAGCGTAATATTTTATGCACGGAATTTTCAAATCTAATCACGAGCACGCTCTACAGCGTAAAAAGTAAAAATTATTGGAAAGCACTGTACTTCCCGTGCGCCTGCGTGACATCAAAATATGGAGTCTACCATAACAAATGATTTAAACGACGTGCCCCGATCGACATGCTCAATTTTGAAAACGAAAATTATAAAAAAAAATTCTTATTCGTTCCCAATAATACGCAACGGGTAAAATTATTCTATCGATCTTCGAGCGCGTCACTTTCCGAAGTCCATGATCACGGTTGGAAGAAAATAAATCTACGGTCGCCGCTCGAAAGATCGCGTTTCCTTTGATACGCCCCGATACGCTTTGCGACCTCGAAGAACGGGCGTGACATCCCTAACCGCGTAACAGCATCATTGATTTTTGTCGGTTGTATCGAAGGTCATACCCGTCAAAGGGAGGCCGGGGGTAAAGGGACGTTAAAGAAATACGCGGGGAAGTGTACGGTCCACGGGATATTAAACGAAATTTCGTAGAAAATGATAGCCGGTGAACGACGAGGCTGGCCCGGGGATATTATCTGAAAATCCAGTTCTTTACGTATTATTGTTTCATTAAGTAAAAAAGAGAAGAGCGCGCGAACGTTCGAAACATTCTGTACCCGATACGCGCCGCCGTTATTTAATACGCGAGGAGACCGTTCGGTACTTGTTTTTTCGAAGCATTTTTCCCTGGGCAAGGGGGGGTGGTAAAACGGGGTACGCGTTATCTAGTAAATTACGTTTCACGATTATCCTAAACATCTTTTCACTTAGGAGAAAGTTCGATGCGTCGAATCGCGTCGCGTTTACGATTTGCCAACATTTATCGATTAGAAACGAATTACTCTTCGTCTCCGATATGCCATGACACAGTTTAAAGCCAAGACCATATGACACCCCCAACCGCGTGGCACTATCATTCATACTCGTCCGTCCATACATCGAATCCTTCTCGTCTGTATATCGATTCGACGTCGAACGACGCGAACGAAGAGCCACGGCAGGGGCGGAGGAAGGATGTCGAAACATAGGAGAGAAAAAATCGACCGAAGAGTCTCGCTCGAAATCTCGCCATTCGCGGAACACGCTGCTTAAGCGGGAAGAAGGGGTCTGCCGAAGAAGTAACGGCGACACGGGGGAGGGGGGGGGGGTGGCCGGTAGGGGATTGCGGGCGAACGGGGGGGAACGACAGAACGAGGACTGGAAATTCGAATCGATTCGAAGCCTTAAAAGTCTAAGGCATGTTATTTTGAAATTGATCCCAAGCTCGGCGCCATCGTTCGCGTAAAAGTTGCGTACTGCGCACACCCCCTACGCGGGAGCCCCTTCTACGACCTCTTTTCCACCCCTACGGCGGCAGGAGGACGCGGAGATGCGTGGAGGCGAGGGGATGCCTGGAAAGCCACCCTCGCGCGACCTCAGAGGGGAAAAATACACGGTGAAGCGAGCGGGTCGCGAGGGTGTGCAGTGCCCTGTCGGCGTCGGTGGCGATGACGGTGGTAGTGGTGGTAGTAGTAGTGGTGGTGGTGGTGGTGGCGGCGGCGGCGGCAACGGCGATGCTGCTGCCTGGTGGTGGAAAGGTGGGCAGAAAGTATGGCGAATCCGGATTGGACCGTTGTTCTGGGGTGGGGCACCTTTTCGACTGTCGTTTCCTCTTTCCTCGCTACCCCGAAAACCACCCTACCGTCGTGTGCCGGCTGTACATCCACGTCCAGAGTACGGAGAAAATATTTTTCCGAAGGAGAATGATCGGGGCGCTGTTGAACTTTTGTACGGTCCTAGGCGTTTTCAGGGTAGCGACGCTGTTTCGCCATTTTTAAAATAACGGCGGAACTAATAATCCTCCGAAAGGCGGAGAAAATCCCTACACTTAAATGTTGCAAAATATTTATTGGCGGGACAAAATTTCGAATCGAAGCTGAAAGCTTTTGCAGTCGGTTTTATGCAAATTCCACTGTTTCCTTATGCAAATTTCGCGAATTTATTCACAAATTTGTGTTCGCCGCGAACTAAAATACGCGTACCGTCGAATATTCGTTATCGTAAAATTTTCTATTCGAACGTTTCGATGTGGAATATTATGACGATGCGTGCGTCGTTCATGGGGAAAGTTCTTCCTTCTTTTTTTTTTAAATAGACCCGTCGCGCTGACGCTTGACGTCTTTTGAAGTACAGAGCGGGACAAATGTGTGGGGACAAAAAAAAAACGTTCGATTTTCGTGAGCGGCTCCTTGTCGTCTAATGGAAATTTCTCGTTTACCGCGACGGATAGGGCGAGAGGCAGTGCCGAGCCACTCGGAAAACGTAAAAATTGTCACTTTCAGCCGCGCTTTTTGCATAATGTGCGTTACGTGGCGATCAGCATTCATAGAATAATTTCGTTCTAGAGACGCGCACGCGACCTATCTGCCCGTCACGGCTGACAGGTTTTCTGCGGACTCATTTTAATTATCTCATACTTCAAATTACTCGCTCGGGATAACTCGGCCTCCAGCAACCTTCGCCCCGTGCTTCGCCGATGATTCCAAAATAGTTGGAAAGCTCGCATTTCTCGATTCTCTCGTACACGTTCTTCTTCCGCTTGTCAAGACACGTAACGGAGGGTCTCGACGTACGAGCGAGTGGAACGCGATTTTTCCAAAGAAAGCCACAACTACGCGATTTAGGAAAATGTTCCCCAGTTTTCTCCGGATTAATTTCAGGTTTTGTGTTCATTAACGTACACCTCGTCGATATTACCGCGAACTTTGACCGTTTCAATATTTTTCTGTTAGCCGTGGCCTCTCCATTACGAACTTTATTCAGCTCCATTAAAAAAGCATTTTCGTATATCTTTCGCGATAATTTGTGGAATATCATCATCCCTGAAAGAGAGAGCCCCGCGATAATCTAAAGCTTATCGGTCTCACTCAATTTATCCTTAAATCGTTCTCCCGGTACCGCCGTCATTTTATTCAGGAAATCGTTCACGGCCAAATGCCCCTTAATAATTCCCCGTAATGTTCTCCTATCGTATGGCGTTTCTGCCTGCGAAGGCGGCGGGGGGGGGGGGGGAGGAGACGAAGGTGGGGAACAAATAGGGTGAATGTACAAAAAAAAGGTGGACCTCTAGATCCCGACACCCAGCGCGACGTGATAATTAATCAAGCTAAGAAAGCCGTACGACCGTGAACCGTGGCAGCGGCGACGGGGTTGGAAACGGCGGGGATGGCGGAAAAAAAATAAAGGAAGGGTGGAACGAGGACCAGACACGAGACTGGATTCCAAACAGAGAGGTGGCAGCAGCTTGTAGGCAGGGAATTTGGCGGGAAAAACGAATCCAAACACGACGACGGGGGACACGCGGAGCGATATATCACGTTCTTCTAGTAGCGGAGGGAATGGCGAAAAAAGGGGGAAAAAGGAGCGAGGAGAGAGAGAGAGCGAGAGAGGGAGAGAGAGAGAGGAGGAAAAGAATAAAAGTACGTCGGGTCCTTCGAAGGGGGTGAACACTCGCTCTCCGTCTCTCTTTCCTCCCATCTTCGTCTTTTCCACCTCATTTTTCTCCCTCAACCTCCAACTTCTTTCCACCCCCCTCTCTTCGTTCTAAAAAGGAAGAAAGGGAGAAAAAAAAATGGCTGGACCCGGTGGGGGAAATCAACTCCACCCCCGCGCGCTCCGGCGCATCCCTTCCACTCTTTTATTCCACCACTACTTCGCCGATCCGATGGTGGGGGGCGGAAAGGCGGGCGAAGGGTAATTTTTAAAACGTCGCTTGCGGGAAAATAAAAATTAGCCGGGGAGGGAGACGCGATCGGTCTTCCGAGCAGAGGAAGAGGGGAAAGAGAGCGGGGTGTAGAATAAACGTAAGATGAACGGAGAGAAAGAGAGAGAGAGTGGGGGGGGAGCTCATTTTTCAGAAGGAGAACAAAAAATCGGAGAACGGGGAAAAGAAGGGGGTGGAAGACAGGATCCAAAATTGCACGGCGGTGGGGCGAGAGGGGCTAGAGGGAGAGAGAGAGAGAGCGAGAGAGAGGCGGAAGGACCTATCCGTCGAGGGAACGACATCCCTCGATCCGGCCTGCGACCCCCTCGAGGGAGGTTCGGAGAAATTTACAGGGTGTTCCAGAAGGCATCGTTTTAGCCACGTTTGTTGGCACATGCGATGCGTCACGGGGGTAGAACGTTATAGCGTGCCGAGCGATCGGTTTGGCGGGAAACCATCGAACGTAACACGGTAAAAGTACGGCTGACGGCTGACCGATGCACGCGGCATCCATGCCTTTGATGTCATTAACGCTCGATTGATAAAGCAATTCACCTGCCAAGCATTAATGTAAGAATGAAAAGAAGTTTATTACGCGTTCCCGCCCCCAATATCGATGCGACAAGGTTTCATATTTTCGACGGTATTAGACGGAAATCCATTTTCATTGTTACCCACCCCCCCCCCCCCCCTCCCCGGGGGCGGAGAGGCGAGAGTCTACCTACAGCTGAATCTTCTAACTTTTTAATAGAACCCCGACAGCCGTTATTATTTATAGCCATACGTGGATTTTCGATGAACGCACGCCAATTGTATTAATTACTCGCGCGTAAGAGGGCTGACTATATATTTTAATGTATTAATAGCGACGATAGGGAAAAAGTGTATCTATCGGAGGACAATCCCCGGCACGACCCCTCTCATCGAGCGAGGATCAGAGAAATTTATAGGGTGTTCCAGGAGGTATCGCTTCGCGCAGATTTATTGGCACGTGCGATGCGTCACGGAGAAATACGTTATAGCACACCTACGGATCGATCAATTTGGTACGAGAGTTATAGGTTACCTGACACAAGGCATATCTTTAATCCTCAAAAGCGACTACGCGCGCAGTGGATATCAAACAAATGAGCTATGAATTTCTTCGACGCATACCACCGACGCTGTCTCGCATAATGCAAAATTGCTCAACGCGTAGTTCTCCGTCCGACGATTAATCGAGCGACGATATCAATTTATTTATTACGCACGTATTCGCATGTTCTTAAGCGGGATCGAGAAGAACGATAATTATTTTTCGTTTAACGTTGACATCATCGTTATAGTTTACAGAAAAAACGAGCGGTCTAGCCGATACACGCGAGTGTGGCGAAAATGTTTTCATCTTTCCCTTTCGATAGGAAAAAAAAAAAAATTCGTGGTATTTAAAACGCTGCTCGAAGTATTGCTCCGTTTCCATTTATTGGCACGTGCTATGCGTCAGGGAAAAAACACGTTACGGTAAGCTAACTGATCGGTTTGGCGGGAACACGTCGAAGTTGCCACGGCGCAAGTTCGATCGCCGTGAACTGGAACGAGTAATGCACGGGAAAATGCGTCCAGCGGATTGGTTAACGAACGACACAAAGTCGCACGGTTTCTTTTTTCACAATTCTCGTCTCTACTTAATTCCTTTTTCTTCCGAGAAGCAGCATGAAATTTTCACACAATTAAAAAGATACCATCGTTGATTATTACGTATATACATCTCTTAATCCTTTGAACGTCAAGTTTTTGTAGCGCTAACCAGCCACCTGGAGTGAGTTTAATTAACGGCGGTACCACTTCGGCGCAAAATTCAAAAGGTACGCGTACGTTCGTGCCACGGGCGAGCCGGTTGAGGTATGTCATAATGTACATCCGTATGCACTCTCAAAGGACCAGAGAAAGCGAATAATAATATTCGTTACGCCAAACGTCTATTCTCCGTCGATCTTTCGATTTTGTCGCGCAACGTAAGTCTTGAAATTGTCAATGGCTCCTCCCGTTTCCTGTTTTCTTTTTCTTTCTTTCTTTCTTTTTTCAGCGGACAATTCTAGGTGCAGGTTCTTCCTGATCGAATTACCCTCCATTCTCGTGCGAATGACCGTTCGTACAGGTGAAACTGCTTCGCGTACATTCGTAATTCGTAGCAGGCAGCACTTAGCCGTGCCAAATTGCGTTCGCGAATCTCGTTAGGGTGGCGTTTTTGGCCGTCCGGCACCGCGGCGATGTTCTCGCAATTTCGAAACGGCGTGCGAACCTCGAAGGTGGGCCGGCCCGATATGATTTTCCCTCGAAAACGGCGAGATCCGGCGATCCGCAATTAAACGCGGACGGGAAAATCGCGCGGCTGCTACGTAAATTGAAAAATTTGGAATTGTCCAACGGCTGACCGTGTTTCGGCTCACGCCGATCATCCGCTCGCGGTTTTCGGGGTGAAACGCTCAACGGTGACCATGAGGAAATCGTATTAGATATTTCCGATACAAGATTAAATCTGCCAATCGGCGATTAATTAATTGGTAAATTAATGGATAGTACTCGCTTTATCCGAATGCTCGAGCGAATCTATCCTACTCGCCGTAGTACGAAAGTAATTGGACCCTATTTAGCAAATGTTTCTGCGTCGCGTGGCAGAAGTAATTTTCACGATACACGCGATCGAGTGTGCGGTAAAAATAATGTTACGTAATTCGAGCGGTTACAGACAGCAATTTATACCAGGCCGCACTTCACCGTACCAATTTACGCTCATGAATCTCGTTAAGGCAGAGTTTCTAGTCGAACGTGTTCTAGTAATTTCGAAACGTCACTTATGTAAAAAAATAATACAGGAAATCGGCCTATCAATGGCCGTACAATGAAATCCATAATTTAACGAAGCCAGAAAAAAAATAGCTGGATAGTTCGAAAATAAGTTCGTCATTTTTAAAATACATTTGCAATAATTTTAATCAAAAAAGGGGAGAAACATTTGATACCGCAAAAACCGAAAAATTGAATTTCATACATTTTTGTAATGTTTCTCGTATTCTGTATTACGGGGTGAACATAATATTTCGAAATAAAAACCAGACGACAACCGTAAGGTTCAGCGGCGTTTTGCGCGTGATCGATAATGGGATCGAGAATAATCGACACGCGTTTGTTGCGACTCTCTTGAACATTCGCGAAAACTCCAATATGAAATCCATAATTAAACGAAGCCAGAAAAAAATAGCTCGGACGTTCGAAAACGAATTGGTAATTTTTCCAAAGCATTTGCAATAATTTTAACAAAAAAAAAGGAGTACCGAAATATTCGATACCGCGGAAACAAAAAAAAATTCAATTCCATACGATTTTGTAATGTTTCCCGTATTTTATACGTTATGAGGGAAACATAATATTTCGAAATGAAAACCGAACGGCAAATCTATGGTTCGGCGGTGTTTTACGCGTGATCGACAGTGTATCGAGAATAATCGAAACCCGTTCGTCGCGACTCACTTGACGCTCGCGAAAACTCCAAATACCAACGGCGAAGGCTAATTAGACACGGCCACGCTGTACGCTTTTAAATTCTCTGTAACGCAAAAACCATGGGATCCGTCTTAAGCCGCGTTCACCGACGCCCTATCTCGAGGTACCGCTTTTTTTTCTTTTTTTTTTTTTGTCGCGCGACCAAGGACGCTTAATACCCTAATTAATGTAATTTGGTTTCTATACCGGGACAACTCCCAACCGTCCAACCATACTCTCCCTCCGTATCTCATCCGTGAGTCTCCCTTACTCCTATATTCCAGTCACCCATCGGGCCACCCCCTTTCCGGCCACCGAACGGCCCGACGGTCATCTAAACTTTTCCCGTAATTAGTTATAAATTTCATTCGCGTTCTACGTAACAATATTCCTGCGCGACCTCGCCGGAACACCGTGTACCGGTGTACGTGTGGGGGTGCGAGGGGGGTTGAAAGAGGAGAGAAGTAGGAATAGCAGGCGGAGAAAGTGGGGGGGGGGGGGGGTGGAAGGTAGAGTTGGTAGGGAGGAAAAGGCCGAAAACCGAGACGGAGAAAAAAAAAAAGGAGACAGAGAAAGATGAACCGGTGGTAGTGAGGAGCGAGGAAGAAGAAGGGGGGACAGAGGACGCGGGGTGTTAAGAAAGACAGAGAGAGGGAAGGAACGGTAGAGGGTGGTTTCTGGTTCCCGCCAGTGGCGCTGTGTCAGCCGTGGCCCGAGAGAGGGGGACGAATCTTGCCCGGTGGTGGTGGTAGCGGAAAGTAGAGGGGAATGTTGCAGCTACGGGGGTTGATAGGAGAGGAACGAGAGAGGTTGGTGTGACGGCGGAGTGGGGGAGGGAGGGGGGGTGAACTAACGAACGACGAACGAACGGCGAACGAACGAACGAACGAACGGGGTATAAAGAGAGCAGGACGGAGAAAATTCGAGCCCTCTACACCCTCTAACCGGAGCTGAGCGTACTGGTGGGGGTGGCGGCCATTTTGCGAGTCGCGAAAAACAGCCCTACCCCGAGATAGCGCGAAGGGGGTTTCTACCACCGACCCCACGATACTTCTACCCTCTCGCCCGTCTTCTCTTACTCGCTCTTTCGCTCTCGCGTTCCCTCTTCGTCCTTCGCGGACAACCGTCACCCTCTCCTCCGCACTCCGCCCCAACCCCCTCTCCACCCCCCCCCCCGCCACCCGTCCTCCCCGTGAAACACGCTCGCACACACACTCGCGCGCAATTCTCTCAGCCGCTCTTATTCCCTTCATTCTCCCTACGATCCTGTATTAAGCGCAAAATGTGGACGAACATTAGGCACTAACGTTTTACTTTAAAAATACATTCGGATTTGAGAAACGTTGCAGAAGCAGGGGGCCTCTTCTTAGGCTTGTCGGGACGACGGTTGTATTCCGGATGGAGGATCATGGCTGAATCGCAAGCACGGGCAAAATATATTATCCAAAAATTTGATTGGACGCTCGGAAAAATTGTTGTCTTTATTATTTCTATGATGCGGGCGGGAGGACATTTAACGCGTTGGAAATCGCCGGGAAGAATATCGACGACCATCGACGATCGCTCTCGCTTTAAATTTGTTCGCGCGGATCGGCAAAATCGGCGATTTTCGAAAATTAAATGATAACTCGGCTCTCGAGATGATTATCGGGTTGCTAAAACAATTACGAGAAAGTACATTAAACCAGCATTAGCGACTTCTAATTAATTACGATTTCGCCGGCGCACGATTGTATAAATCTTCCTTTAATCATATTATGAGTACCAAATGTAATTCGAAAGCTTACGACGATTTATATTGCCACGGGATTTACTATCGATACGTACCCGCGTATCACGCGTACGTACGTATAACACTTAATTAACGCGTTGTCCATGAAATTGGAAGTCCTCCTAACCCACATTTTCGGAAAATTAAATTATTGTTATTTTCGGAATCACCTGTTGGCAATACTCCATCTGATAATATCCCGGGACCCGCAAAAGCCAAGCGACTGCGAGCGATATATTCGAACGTGGAAATTTTTCGATATTTTCCCAAAAACTTTGACACCCGGCAAATTATTACGCTATTGCCGCTTTATCGGTAATAACGGGCCGACGTAATTACGTAATGTCGATGATTGTTACACCGCTCACATTATTACGCGAACCGGTATTTATTTTGAATGCAACACGTGTCGTGTTTTTCCTTTGCACCTCGTATTTCATAGCGCGGAAACGCGTACTATTTTCCTCGATTCAGCTTTTACTCCTACAAGCGTTCCGAATTGCAAACTGGTAAGCTTTGAATTTTACGAGCACTTCTTCGTAAACTGCATCTACTCCCTGTGCCCCTCGTGATCTTAATTGTCCGAAATACGTTAAAGCGTTCGTTAAAATTGGGACAGGACTATATTTCGGTCTATCGAAATCGGTAACGCGTCACCGGTACTCGATGTAAACTCTGAGCGACGCGAAGAGGGAGGAGGGGAGGGGGCGAAAAAACGTCCGCGTCAGACGCATCGCTTCGTCGATGCGTCACCTATCGCCTTTACTGGTCTGTATAGCGGAGCATCACCCTTAAACGTCTAACCACCGATCGGCCGTCGAACAGGTTTTCCAGATCGACGATAGGGTGTCCCCGAAAGCCGCAGGTGCAACGAGCGAAAAATTGAAGCCGTTTCCCTATCGTGCAGGGACTTTATTTGGAGAGGTTTCGCGCAATGTTTCGCCGGGAGGACCTTCCTCGGGAGACCAGGAGTGCCCACGAGGGGTCATTTGGAAGTGCGTGGAAAATAGGGACCGGAGATATTTCAAGGCGAGGAGCAGACAGAGAAAGAGGGAGACAGATAGAGAGAGAGGAAGAGGGAGAGAGAGAGAGAGAGAGAAGAGATGAGAAGGGGGGTGGGAGAGGAGGAAGGCCGGGGGACAATCGAATTCACAACACAGTCTCGACCCTAGACAGCTCCTCATCCCTTTCTCTCTTATTTTCTCCCGTCTCTCCACCCTCCTTTCCTTCGACCGTTTTCTACAGCTCGGCTCTCCGTCTCCCTCTTTCTCGATCTCTTTGCACGAAAATACTCGGGGCGCGGCAACGAGGGCATTACGTCCAATTACAAGAAGCTTTCAGCAGATCAAATTCGGTGTGTCGGAGTTTTGATCACGACCCAGAAGAGCGGCTTGGATCAATTAGAACGAGGTGGCTCTAACCGTTCGCGTTCCCCGGTTAAATTCGTTTCCCTCTAAGGGGACGACGACGGGCGAGACTTCTCTTTCTTCTTTCTCCTTTTGATCGATTCCGCCTGGACCGTGGCCCGGCGTCCGCGTCCCTTCGACTTTGCCACGAAAACCCAGCACCGCGACGCTTGGGGTTGACTGATTGGAAACGACGCGCTTAGAAATGTTTTCCATTTTTCCTGGTTTTCCTATCGACGAAGCGTGACTGGGAAGTATACGATCTCTCGGCGATCGATGCGATGAGAAGTCGCATACTTCTCTCTATGCTTTCAGACCTTTAGCCGATTGGACCTCTCACGGTCGATAAGTGTAAGTGATTGGGTAGAGACGTAAGACTGAGAGTAGCGGAGAGCAATAACGGTAAACTCGGATGACTTTGAGATATGTAAAGATTACAGTGGTTACCCGGGGAACTAGAAACCTTGCCAAATAATTCTGCAAACGGGAAAACGAATTATAGATTCGCTTTATTACAATTTTTGCTTCTACCTCGCGATATAAAACGCAACTTATATTTATTCTGACATTTTTGTTAACAGACTCCAGTGTCGAAAACTCAATTTTTCTGCTTCTCTTTATGTTTTAACTATTGAGACTACCGTGTCTATAGTACCTCTCCGTATTTCCTGTAATTATCAAGGATAAGCGCGTTTATTTCAATGCCGGACATTAGCGCGAGAAGCGCCGGCGAGTACGGGTCGTCATGAAAATTACCTATGCGAGGTAGAAAATTACTTATGCGGGGTGGTCAGTGGGCGGCGAAGGGATGCAGACGATGTAAAAGCTCAACTACCGTGGAAAAATGAATGTGCCGTCTGCGAGAGAATGAGTTATATAGATTGAAGTTTCAAGGGAAGTTCGCTAAAAATGGAGAAGTGAAAATTCTACGTTTATATGATTCATGCGTGTTCGGCTTCCGTGACTCGTCGTCTATAAACGGCTTATACCGTAGTCGCTGTTACAATGCGAATATTCCGCGTCTTGAAAGTAAAAATAATAACGCCGTTCATTTACATTTTTGTCGGGCATCGTTTAACGCTATACACGTATATTACCAAATTACACGTTCCGAGAAGAAATGAAAAATATTTCGTTTCGGCTTGCCTATGGGAAGATCCGTGCAAAATGTTTCCTAGCGGGCGCAGCTATAATATCGTTATTAATTATGGTAAGTGAAAAAGAACGACGAAAGGAATTATAAATTATGCACGAAATTAAGTCTCAATATTGTAAACGATCAAGAACCTCGCGATGTCTTTGAAACACAAAGGTAGGAATAATTTTGTGAGAAATTGGTCGCGTAATTAGAGAGTAACCACTTTATACTCTAAGCGGTTTTCCAAAGAAATTTATACCCATGGAAGAACGACCTGGAGACTGACATGCTCATCACCGACAAAGACTCAAAGGACTCGAAGGGATAATGAATTTGAGAGTTTCTCGTACTTTCCAGACAAAGCACTGTCGCGTCCCGGCGACTGTATTATCAAAATACGACATTGAAAAGCTATTTCTGTATTAACCGAAAACTTGGACTCAATGAAATTTGCATCGGTAGATTTTGAATTTCGAAATCATCGATGCGAGACGAATTTTATAACGAATACTTAAACGCACTGTCGAATAACAAAACAAAAGTAATGAGAATTATCAAATACGACGTTTAATCGTGTTTCTTATTTAATCGAACGTATATAGATTTTCATAAAATGATGGCACAATATTTTACTTCCCGTCGAAATTAAAATTCTTTTCCGTCCCCTCCTCGTATAACTCGGTAAACGCAGATCACAATTTCCATCGAGTCGATCGACACATTCGTCGGGATAAGAAATTCACCCCAATTTTCACCTTCACCCCCAAGCAAACCCGTAAATGTCGAATTCAGAGGGACAGGGGACGTTTCCAATCGGTGTAAACTGGAATGTAAACCGTACATCGCGTATCGGCCTTTCCGGACAATCGAGCAATTACAGATAGCGCGGTGGTATCCGTTCAACGGCATCGCGCGGTAGTTTCAGAAGAAACACGAGTATCTTTTATCACCGCGTCTCACTGTTCTTACGTCTCCTTTCCTGTCACTCCGGATAGTTGGTCGTCTCTCCCTACAACCCCCGCAACGCCCCAATGCCAACCATGCCAGCCCGACACGCCGATCAACAACGAATACATGAATATGAAAATTTCCATGGGAACTCGTCTGTGTACATTCACCGTCACGCCCGTTCTGGTCGTTCCGTGTACACTGACGTAGACGCGCGCGTGCTCATCTACCATGTATACGGGTCTCATGGTTGATCTTGGATCCGATCGTAAGGGTGGACACGCAATTATACGTTTCCCAATGACATTCAAACGGAACTAAGAAATATTGACTATAAGAAGAAATCAGAGTCTTAATCGAAGAGACGTAAAATAATTTTTAATCCACGTACCCGGATGAATCGGGTTTCAATGCCAGTAGAGAATTTACAATTTTGTAAATGATAGTTACAAGAGTCGCACATCGCGTTTTACACGTTTATCCGGGGAAACAAGAAACTTCCTTCTATTTCGACTTGACCGTAGCAGTTGGGAAAGACGATAATAAAAATCGGAGCGAGCACGAGTCACCGACTCAATTAACGATAACTCCGTCACCCTGAATAAACAGCAAAAATTGCCGCCACAGAGGAAATTATTCGAAAGAAAAGGGAACGTTCGTTCGCCGATGGAACCGCGATTTCCCCGCCCCCCCCTCTCTCTCTCTCTCTCCCTACCCCTACACAGAAACCTCCGACAGTTTCCTCTTCTTTCCGCGGGACGGCACGTCGAAACATTGGAACGCTGCAGAAGCGAGCGAGCGAGCGAACGAACGAACGAACGAACGAACGAGCGAGCGAGTGGAACGAGCCGAAGCCTCTCCCGTAATAACAGATGTAAATTACGTGCGTACACGGATACGCGTGTGTCCGAGTCGTACGTATGCAACAACCGTGTGCGTGGCCATGCGAAAACCGGGGCGTAGGTGAATGCACACGCTTGTCGAACGACGAGGAGTGCACGAATGGCCCCCGTTCGTGCGTGTGCCCCGGCACACGCGTAGCCGCGGGTCGGGAATATTTGCAAGCCAAATTTTAATACCGGAATTAATTTGACCCGAGGAGGCAGACGAGTTTGAGGTAGTTAGGTACACCTCTGTACGCGCGGGAAGGTGGGTGTGCCTGGGGAGAGACAGAGAGTGAGCGAGAGAGAGAGAGAGAGGGAGTGAGTGACGGGGTTGGGCGGAGAGAGGGGGGTGGGGGGGGGCGAGGGTAGGTTAGGTTGGGGGCTGCGGTACCCCCTTCTCGCGGCTGCTCCGACCACCGGTTTTCCTCCACGGAGAGAGATGCCATCTCCTCCGTCCTCGGCGCATTATGTAAAAAGTGTAAGCTAATTTATCGACATCGCCCACCCCCGCGTACCACCTCCCCCTCCCCCCACCACCCCCGAAACTTTCGTCCGCCCAAGGTACTTTAGCTTTATATCGTGAATTATTATGGTCCGCCCGACTCTGCTTACCACCCCTCGCTCCTTTTCGGACCTCGAGGATACTCGCTACGACTGCTCGCTCTCCTTCTACTCCTCTCCTTCTCTTTCCCGTGGTTTATTCTCCCTGCTTCATTCTCTCTCTCTCTCTCTCCCTCTCTCTATCTATCTATGTCTCTCTTTCTTTCTCTCCCCCTATACGTCTATCCCTGTCTCTCGACCCCGCTTCCCTTATCACCGTCCCACTTTCGCCCCGCTCTCCGCCTCTACTCGATACAAATGGCCAAAGTAAACTTCGCCATTACGAAGTACCCTGCACGGAGGTCACCCCGCTACGGAGCCACCATTTTGGCTCAACCGACACCACTACCACTACCCACCGCCGACGCCACCCCACGGGAGAAGCCCCCATCTGGAGTTTCATGAGAGAAAAGGGTCCCCCACCCCCCCGCCCCTTACGCTCGCCAAACTATCCAGCTTTATGGCGGCTCAAGAGGGGCACCGGAACTTACTCCGCAGTTGTCCTAATTGGTACACGGGTATTAAAAGAGACAAAAATAAGCTGGTACTCTTCCGAAGGTAACTGCCACGCGTAACGCAAAGCGGGATGGGTTAATGAGATCAGGGGTTTTTTTTTTTTTTTTCTTTAAATTGTATTAACGAAATATGTGGACTCCCTGGTAAGAGAAGTGAAGGAGGTTAGTCGCTGAATATTCTAATTGTTAAACGGAGCACGTAACTTACGAGATTTGCCGGTGGGAAAGATTTGTAGAACGTTGCGAGCGTTGAAGCGCAGCGTTGCTTTAATAAAAGAAACGAATCGCCAATTGGGGGCGGGAGGGCCATCCAGGCTAACATTTTCAAACTCGATTTGAATATTGGGAAGAAACTTTAGTCTCTGCTCCTCCGAATCGATAAAAAATTAAGATTCGAAGAATAACGAATTGAATTCACCGTTCGAGAGGCAAGCCAAAAAATCGCATCGACGAAGTTACGCTTCGCCGAGGGATTAGGAACTTTTTTTTTTTACCGAGCCTCTCGCGCCCCTCTGTTCTTATCGACGGAAACCTCCGAAGGTTTCGAACGACGCCATCGAACCACTTTATATCAAGCGGGTAATTAAATTTCGTAATCGTCGGCTTGGCCCAGGGAGTATGGGCCCGTTGGACGATTTTAATTAAAATTATTTAGAGCCGCGGTGCCGGGCGATAATTAATTAAGAGTAAGGATACGCCGGTAATTAAAATCCCGTGAAGAAGAGCTTGATCGTACCCTCGACGCTTCTAGGTACGTCGGTGGGCCCAGGGACGTGAAGTGAAAACGAGAGAATGAGACGACGGACGGGGAACGAAAGGAGGGAGACGCGGAGAGAATGAAAGAGAGAGAGCGGGAGTCGCGGAAAGCTATTTTCGCAAACTTGAAAATTCAAAGCGACGTCCATCGAGATTCGACGATTTTTACTACGCGCATTGGTACAGCAGCGGCGCATCTCCTAGGAGCATTAATTCAATATCTAATTAACTCGATACTCGAGTCTGCGGCATATCGGATAGTCTCGCGGGTGCGCATTGGCTTTGTTTTACGAGCTGTCGCGAAATGCCATGGCTGCCTTTATATTCCCACGGGAAGTCGGTAAACGATCTCAGGAAAGGTATAAATAAGATAGGATAACGGTTCGTTCGTCGACAGAAAATACACGACCGTTGCGAGGAAACTTATCAAAAGTACCGCGTCGAAGGTGGAAGAGTGTAAGAAAAATATCCCTCAGCAATCGTCATTGAATTTTGAATAATCGAAATTACGCGTCCTTCCAAAACTATCGTTTCTACTCAGGGCCGAATCATACCTTTCAAAGCTCCCGAGCGTTTAAAAGATTTCCACGCTGATATACTTGTTCAAATCATAACAAAAAGAAGAATAAACCGTACAATAAATGTATATCTTTCGAAATGCAAATAAATGATTCGCGCCATCCCTTAACGATCAATTCAGCCACGTCTCTGTGCCTTCTCAAGTATACTCCCGGTTCCCTGGCTCTAATAAATATCTCATCCCAAAGTATCGATTCGGCGTCTAATTAACCGAGCCTTCGGAGTCTATGGTTCTCGCCTAGTCTCGTGGGCGTACCGTTCCTATTTTACGAGCTGTCGTGGAAACGAGCGGCAGCAGCCAACCACCACCGCCGTAGGTACTCTCCGGAGAAACGAGGGAGAATCGCCCCGGCACGTATAGTACACACTTCCCTCGTCTACGACCCTTTCCGCGTACCCTCCCGCCATTCGATAAACTTTGTCGATTACACTTTTCCGTCGAGTTCGGCCGAGCTGAACGGCTGCCGCGCCCGTGTAAGTTAATGAATCTCACGTCGGGACACAGAAGGTGGACCCGATATCCGGCTGACCCGAGAAAAACTTGCGCGTAGAAACGTTGCTTTTCGCGAGGGGTGGGAGTGATAAAAAAAAAAAATAAAAAAAATAGAAGAAGAAAGTAGTAAAACGATTGCAGGGGGCAGGGAGGAGGGGGGAGTAGGGTCAAAGTGGAGTAATCTAGTAATGGCTCCAAATTGCAACTCGAGAATCTACAACGCGTGGCGGCCTACTTGGCGATTGCCCTTTCGAATAGAACTTTTTGCAAATGAAAGCTAGCGAATGTTTATTGGTACGGCCGAGTATTCGATAGGAAAGAGATCGACTGGAAAAAATGAAGCGCCCTTGCGAGGGGTTGTAACGAATCGACGATGGATCTATCGAACGTATGGTACATCAAACGTGGAAGGAAACAGCCACGCGTATGATTAATTGAGCGATCGAGTTGGCTGTTCCGTTAAGTTGCGACAAGCGTAAACAAAAAAAGCTCGATTTTGTAAAAAAAAAATAGAAAGTGTTACCCTTTTCGAGAAGCAAAACAACAGGGATTTTGATATTAGAGAAATGAAACGGTAAACCAAAAAGCGTCAGATGTACCACTGTTACACAATTTTCAATACGGTAATTTCGGCCGAAATAAATGAAAACAGCGTAAACGTTCGTGCTGCGCGTAAAAGTCGTACGCTTGAAACGCGTTTCTCTGGATCAAGGAACATTCAATTCCCGTCGATAAATTTAACAGCCGCGTTACGATACCCGTGCGTGGAAATATCGCGGAAAATCCGTGCAACGGTATCTCCTTTCTCGAACAAAGAGAGAGAGAGAGGGAGAGAGAAGAAAAAGGGTGTGAGAAAAAAAGAGGAGCGCGATCGTCTCGAAGCGGAACTTTCACGCGCGGGCACTCTTTGATTTTCACTCTCCGCATCCTTGACCCAGAGACCACCGTTCGATTCCAACATCGGCTTCAATTTTTTCCCTCTGTTCTTCCTTTTTTTTTCTTTTCTCTTTCCGCCTTTTTTTTCTCTTTTTTTTTTTACCTCCGATACTCACCTTTCTCTCATCCTTTCGCTCGCCATCGCCCCCGCCTCCTGCTTCTTCATCCCCTTTCCTGGCGATGCTCGCGGCGCTCTCTCCCCACTCCACGAGTCTTCTATCCTTTCGGGCGTCGCCATTTTGCGCCCTTCATCGATCCTGCGCCCACGCACACCCCAAGCTTTTCCCGCCGTTTTTCTCCGACAACGCCGGCAACATCTTCCTCGCCTCTCGTACGAAAAATCACGCCTGCCGTGGGACTTCGGTTTCCTCTCGATCTTGAGCGCGACTCACTCGTTACGCGACCGATCTCGAACTGATGCCTCGCCGACGGACTTTGCACCGAGATCTGTAGCTCGGTTCGATCCGATTTGCATAGAGCTACGGAGAACCGGATTGAGATCGAACTAAGAGGTACCGGAGGGAGAGAGAGAGAGAGAGAGAGAAATAGAATGGCGAAGCGGCTACTGCCTTTTATGGTGGAGCAGCCGTCCATTGTTGGACCCCCAGCGGAGCTGCAGCTCGACCCCCTCCATCGGTGCCCCGTGTTTTCAGCCTTGCAGGACTGGCTGCAGGATCCTGCAGGATTCTGCAGAAGCTTGCAAGTCCCACCGCCTGCAGGATCAATGATGCGGAGAACGCTCGAATGCATTAAGTTTTTATAAAAAAAAAATATCGTACCGCTTAATTCTGGGTTACTTGCAATTTTTGGGTGGTTATTTGTATTGTGTCAGGGATACCGGAAAGAAATCTATTATTTTGTAAAACAATATGAAACTGTGTTTTTTCTTAATTTTTGTCACGGTATATTGTAGAATGTAATTTCCTTCACTTTTTATAACCGTGTCTCAACGTTTTTCTTAGTCTTCTTTATCCTTTCGTTAAAAACTTAGAAAGATAATTACACCATCGCGTCCAGGAACAAACTGAGCTGTAACGTTACTATGTAACTAAGTAGACAGGAGAGTAATGTCGTTTTCTTACATTAAATTCAAACATATAAATCTTGGAAACCAATTGATTTATCGATCCGGAATTGAAAATTTGCACACTACATGGTAAAAGGTTGTTAATAACGAGGGTGAATTACATTACTGATTAAAATTAAAAGCTAGTTAAAAATTTACTTGTTCGTATTAAAGGACATTACTTTCCGGTCCCCTTAATATTTCTGTGAGGCAAAGCTTAGCCGTTGTTTCGTTTGTATCACCGAATCGAGCCAAAGTCGTGGCAATAAACAAAATTAAACAATTTTTCGCTAACCGTGTGAAAGGAAAAATTTCGTAAAAGTTTTAACAAAGATGGAAAGGTTAAGCATATTATTTGAAAAATATGCTTCGTCGTGGAAGTCTTCGCCAAGCATTAAACATTCATTTACGCCTGTCCCGAATTAATTTGATGATTAAAAGTTCTGGAGGAAACGTACCGTCGTTGTTTCGCGTTTAAACGTTGGACGACGTTGTCAGATTCTGTTTTAGAACGTCTCTTGATACGTCTGTGAAAACTTTGCGGGGGGGTTGCGCATCGAACTATTTTGCGGTACAGTTTGGCGTGCTCGCAACTTGTACGTACAAAGTTTCTCTTCGTATCTGCTCTTCCAGGTCAAGCGAGAATAGAACGAGAATGAATTTCATCAAAAATTCGTCGACCGTGCTCGCGCAACTTGCGATTAATAAACTTTGTAGAATATCGTGCCTCGATGTTTCTTTCATTAAAATTCTTCTAATAAAACATATTTCACGAGAACTATTCAACGTTCAAAAAGAACGGGTGAAACGAGCTTCCATACAATCGCGTCGTTATCGCATTACCATTCCTTATTCGCAGGATGCAACTGAATAACTGGAAAAAGGTCTGGCCAATAAATTTCACACGAGGACCTACGACACTTCGAATCGTCCGGTGACAGTTGTTCGTTTCCGATGCAAAGATTCGTTTAATGCCGAAAAACTTAAGCCGGCAGAAGATCCCATGATTTTGTATGCAGATGCTCGTGGCTTTATGCATCGGCCTTTATTAATTTCCAACGAGAGGATCTCCTTCGAGCTTCACAGGGGAGTCGGGAGAAAAATTCTATCGGCAACCTCCGAATCTCGAATCTCACGATTGTCTACGCAGCGATGGCGGAATAATCGTTTCGTTACTGGAGCCGCCTGCCTCGATGCATCACCCTTTCGTGAGAATATCGTCCTAATGAATAAAGCTAAAAATTTCTGGATACCGAGCGCACGGACGAAAATACATCTTTCCCCGAAGACGATGCTCGAGGACCCCCAGCGAAGAACTGGTTACCGCAGACCCTCGCCGAGTATCGTGTAGCCCTTTGAAAAATAGATGGAAGATCAAATGGGGCCCGGGAACTGGTTCGTGAAGGGGTCGCCCTGAAAACAGGCCCGGCAGGTTGCCGCAGGAGACTCGCGGATCGGGGTCTTGACCCGAGGGTAACACCTTTGACCCTGGACAGGTATTTAACATTATCCACCGTGGTCCCGGATCGAGCCTGTTCGAATCGATCAAGACCTTCTCTTCCAACCTCGAAGGTTCTGAAAATGTCTTTCCTCCGTGCAAAGGAACCGCCGTTACATATAAAAAAAAAAAAGAAAACAAATGTAAACTTCATCACGATCGGGGAAAACGAAGATAAACCTATCCCATATCGTATTAGTTGGGAGCTATGCTAGCGTTAATTATAAATAATTGGCGCCAACCACGCGACCCAGTTACGACCGGACTACCCGTTTCGACCTCCGACCATGGTCGTGTCTATACTTCAGAGCGACACGGTAGTAGCATCGCTCTCGTTTATAAAAAAACAAAACCCCGGTATCTATCGAGTAACCTTGTCACACGGTAACCCGTGACTCTTTACGCCTCTCGCGATCCTGCATCGCTACCACCCCTTTAAAGAGCAGGACAAAAAAAAAAGAAGAATACCGGATATCCGCCGTTACGGGAAATTGCACGCTTCCCGAGAACGGGTATCGCCGATTCCGTCGATTCCTTTCCCGCGACGGGCACTCGCGAGGGCATCGTTGCCATCGGTGATCAGCAAGAATGGCTCAGGTTAAACTCAGTTATCTCGATCAGGTAAATTACATCGGATCGAGCTGCAGTGGGGCAGGGCTACTACCCAGTTCAAAGCTCGGCTCGGCCGACATAGGCCTATTATGTAATCGGTGTGTATCGTACTGTGTATCAATATGTCTGGCGCGCGTATGTACGGTCATCGTCGTATGCATCGTATCCCGGGAACGGTATCGGACAATGCGCGAATGTGTCCCGGTCTATGCGGCGCGATACGGGACGGGACGGGACGGTACGGGACGGTACGGTACGGCGTGGCGGCTCGTGGCGTGGCGTTGCGTAGCGTAGCGTGCCGGTAGCGCGCGCCAGCGTGGCATGGCACGAAACACATGTCGATACGGCCACATAATGGGAACATAACCGCTATGTAGGTATCTCGTAGTATTTAGGTGTCATGGTGTCACAGGTTAATTGCACATGATTGGTTATTGTCCGTCTGCCGGCCGTATCCGGAGCGTCATCTACTTTCGTTTTCAACCGGCAGCGTGCCGCTCGTCGCCGCTATCGCGCAAGCTCATCTCGCTTGTTTATAAATATATACGCGTGTGTGTACATATATGTACATGTACATGTTCATATATATATATAAATTCGTATATTATATACGCGTATAAATATAGGCGCGAGAGTAACGGGGTACGTGGTACAGCGAATGATATCCGGGACACAAGGAACGAATATCGTGGGAATGTATCCGACGTGTTTGTAGACGATAAACGTACGATGCATCGTCCCCGTCTGCTCTCGTTCTCGTTTTCCGATCGATGCAGCAGCTGACAGCGAAACAAAAAAAAAGTCAAATCAAACGAAAAAAAAAAAAAAGAGTCACCGGCAGTGTGCCCACGTGGAGGTGGACCGGGCGGCGGACTGGCGGGTGGTCTGACCGATTTATCGCTACGCCCACCGACGCGACGCGGTTGCTTCCTTTTCTTCGATTTTTTTCCCCCCACCCCTACCTCCCCCCCCTCGCGTACCCTGGATGTATTTCCCGCGTAATCCGCGACCTTCGTCGCGACGAGGACCGGCGAATGCCACGTGAATTTGACTAATCGACCACGTGCTCTCCTCGACGCGGGACTCTTCGAGATCTATTTGAACGATCGATCAAGTTATTCGTACTCGACGTTAGGAACGGGATAAACCGATACTCGCGAAGGTATAACAATCTCGATGTCGACGTGCACTTTATCGATGGAACGTCGGAGGGCGTTAAATAAAAAAAAAGAACAATATCGCACGATCGACGATTAAACGCGACTCACTCGCGTTTCGAGAAAAGGCATATTTTCGTATCGTTGCCTTATCGTGCCCGTAACATCGATTCCCCGACCCTCTCTCCCTCTCTCGGAGAACTAACCACGAGATATGTCCAATAATCGATGATAATGCGATGACGCGCCAGAGAGGTTTGACCTTGACACTGTACCAATTAACGCGCGTCGACCCCCTTCGTGACCCCCTATCCCTTTGCCACCCCCGATCGGTGGTCCAATGCTACTGTACATACACGAGCCACGTTAACAGCCGCATACGTGAAACTGGACTGTATACTGGGTGGATCGTGCCAGTTGGTATGTAATTTCATGATTATACGGCTAGCGGGGTTTGAATGAACGTCGATGTCCTCGCTCGGTGCCACGTGATCTTGCCGATTTCGAGGTATCTCGGCGAGAAATACTCGTCTAAGTACTCGCTACGGGATAATTAAAAGTCGCGCGATCTAAAATTCTAATTATCTCATATTTCTTTGTACAACCATTTTTTTGTTTTAATCCATTTTTTAATCCGGTTTGTACACCTCGAAAACCTCCGTTCGGTTTTTTTCAGGAAAAGCTACAAGCTCTAGTACTCGCGTACTTGGTACTTGGCCCGAGACAAGAACTTGTCTCTTGTTACAATCACTTTCGAATAATTATCGGATCTTGCGTTACTAAACGTTTCGCGCAATTTCGTTACCTATTTCCTCCATCGTGAGGTAAATTTTAGAATTAGATATAATTCTAGTAGAACGCTTCGATTTCCATTACATAATTACACGGTATATCGGAAGTATTCGAATCGAGCTTCTTCTCGTTCGAATTATACGTCAGCTCAATGGAATCCTGCGCAAACACAGCTGACGGAGTTTCCACCGAAGGAGGTAGAAAATCAATTCATCGGCGTTCAATTTATCCGATTACACTCCCCGCCATCTTCATTAGTGGGTCGACATCGCCGCCACCCGGTACGTGCGTGACCGTGAACGCACATTCTCCGGAACATTGCGGAATACTATCGCTGTCAATGACCGATATTACGCACGACTGTGCGAGCCGTTGCCATCTACGAATCCTCTATGGTAACGCGCCATTGCCCGTTTCGAGGCTCGTGCATCTATAAAATTGCCAATTCGGAGAAAGCGTTTATCCGGTTACGATTGGTACGTTCGAGTTGACTTCGCTTACTTTGTTTCGACTTTGTTGCGCGTATGTACTTTCGCGCGATGCGAGAAGTCTCGTCAAGTGAATTAATTTCCAACGGACGGAAATTTGTATTAATGGTATCCACGCCGGAACTGAAAGGGGAACGCATCGCGTTACGTTTTTATTATATTCGAAATAATGTAGAAAGTATTGTAATTGATCCGAGTGCTCCTCCCTTCGCGAGAAATCAAATAACGAATGAAAAATATTCGTGAAAGGTGAACAAAAGCAACCTAATTAGCATGCGGTAATTACGATCGCGTGGATATCATAACGATTGTTTCCGATAACGGAACATTTTTATTCCTAGTCTCGGATTTCCTCGAAAATCGAGGAAGAGGGGGAAACGAAGTGAGAGGAAAAAGTAATGAAGCGACGCCGATGACGTTGCGAATGGATACCGAAAGGAAAGAAAGAGAAAAGAAGGCGGAAGGAGAACGCGCGAGGGCGATAGAAAGAGACGATGAAAGGAAAAGGGCGACGCTCGTTCAGCTGGAACAAGTTTCCCTCTATCAGTGTCAATCCAATCAATGGTTTATTAACCGACGTGCGAACGACGGAGACAGTCGCGAACGGCGCGCAACGAAGTTAGTGGCGATCGACGAAGAGGAACAAAAAAAAGAAAAAAGACAGGGGGTGGAAGAGAGTCGGTGCGGTGAGTTGTATCGCGGAGAGAGGATCGAAGAGGATCGACAGGCGGGCGAAAGGGGGATGACGAGGGTGGAGGCGGGGGAAGGGGGGGGGGGGTGAAGGGCTCCGCAGTCCGTTCGCGGTTTGTTCGGACGGCGGAGGGCCTTAAACACGTGGTCCCGCGTTACACGTGCATCGTACGCTTGGAGGTTCAACAAAAAAAAAAGGGGAGTACAAAAAACACAGAAAGAAGAAAAAACGAAAAACCGAGAGAACGGGCCATCGGAGTGACGAGGAACGATACGGAAGATAGGTGGGGCGCGGTCAGGGGTGACTGAAAAAGCATGACGTACCGAGAGAGACGACGGACAAGGCCAGAGGGAGAGGGAGCGAGAGAGAGAGGGCGCGGGGGTGGGCGAGGGTGGAGGGATGGAGGAGGAATACCCTCCCGGCGATACTGTATTGTTTCTGTGCCCAGCGTCGGTGGGAGAAAGAGAAAAACTGGCGGGCAAGAAAGGGGTAGAGAGAATGAATGGGTGGAAGAGGGAGAGGACTATCGGTTATTGGAAATCTGTATTTTTGTAGGCCATACCTCTTCCGCGTTAAACCTCCCCCTCATACCCCCTCCTCCCCTACCCCGCGTCCACTGTACTGGGTGAATCGCACCAATGGGTCACCCCGATCGTCTCCGTCGAACGATTCAGAGATGTGGTTATGGTAGCCGATGCTTTCAATCTGTGTCTCCGTCACCGATGCGAAGCCACGAGACTGAGAATCGCTCCCGGCCGATTCCAATCTAACGTACAATGCCGCGTATTAAGGGTTCCATTTGGGCGGTCGACGATCGGCGAGGCTCGCGTATACGCTGAAATTACGGTGGTGCGTCGCTTGGGGTATCGGCCCCGGTTTTCCCCGTAACTCGTTCTCGGCCTCATTTTTTTTTTTTTTTTTTTACCGCGGTGATTTTTTGACGCGTCGCTCGTCCAATCCGGCGATCGTTTAAACGAATCGCGGTGGTGTTATGAGGGAAAGCCGGGAGAATCGTCGGCAAGATGCGAAACTGATGGAACTTCTTTTCATTATCGAATAGGTACGGAGGCAATCGTATCGCGGTCGATACGTATACGTATACGAGGGGAATGGTATTTGAACATTTGTTCAGGGATCGTTTAGAGATGCGAATTTAAGTGTCGTTAAGGATTTATCGAGAATCGTCGTCGATGGAAAATTGGTTTTGTTCCGGGGTGGGCGGCGAAAACCGTTCTTCGATCGATCTTTTGATACGTCGATGGAGTGGTGGCGACCTATCATTGTCAGTCGAGAAGAACGCTGCCCAGCCGACGTTTCCGTAATTCATCGATCCCCGATCGGCGGCCCGGAGTCCACACCAATTACCGTAGAATAAACGTTTCCGGACAAACGATATCGGTAAATCAGGGGGCGAAACGGGAAGTAGAGGAGCCGAGGCAAATATTAGGCAATCGCTACGTTAATTTCCACCTGTCCGTAGCCGTGGCGACGCCTGTCTCCTCATTACTCGCGGAAGAAAAAAAAAAAGGAGAGTCCCGATCCGTATTTACGCCCGCGTCTACCCAGGCCTAATAACGATGTTTATTCTAGCGAGGGTAAACGATGCGCCGGTGCGACGATATCGGCCGCTGCAACGGAACTTCTTTGCGACGACTCAAAGTGGAAGACTCTTCAGCCTTTTTTTTCGTACCGTCGTTATTTTGTTTTCACCGGGGTCCATAAAATCGGGGGGGGGAAAAAGCGGGAAAAACTTTCGCCCGGTATTTTGGAAATCGGTGAAACGAATGCCTCTAAAACATATTTTCCTTCCTCCCCATTGGTTACTCATCGCAACAATGTCTCTCCGCGCGATGTCGATTCTTTTCCGATTTACTTGTAAACGCGAAACGAAGTAGCGGTATTATATCGATTTAATTAGCTACCATTTATCGCGTTCGACCCGGCCGGGAAATCGATGGCACGTCGATCGGTAACGCCGAAAAATCTCGTTCGCTCTCGCGCGAAGTATAAATTCTCTTAAATCCCGTCGAACAATGTACACCGTCGTTTAATCGCGAACCAGACAGAAATACCAAATCAGCCCGGGCGCGAAAAGGTTAAATTTGCCCGTTGCAAATTTCCCGAAAAATCTGCACACTTCGGTGTGACCGGGGAGTCGGAAGGCGGGGTTACGCGTACGTGTAACGTACGTCACCGTTGTAGGTGCAGGGTTATTGCACGGAGCAGCGCCCTTTTTAGCGGTAACTACGTTGCATCGTCGACCGAACGACACGTTGCTCAAAGAGGTCCAATTTTGCATGGCGTTAATCGCATTATCTCGGCCCCGACCCCCGTCTGATCGAAAACTCAAACGCCGCTCCACCTCATCGTCGCCTGCTTCCTCGCTCGACGCTTTCGTTTCGTCGGGAGACACGCGTCCTCGCATACCTGACGATGGCAACCTGCCCCGCGAACGACTTACGAATAACCCGTCTCGAGCTAACGCCGCTAATAATCGAATTGATTAACGATCGACCTTGCGAAGCCGGATCGGCTTTACGGGAAGTGAGGCCTCGGAGGTGGACGGTAATGAAATTTGATTAAGGACCTGTCGACTTTGTTGTTTTCGATCTTCGATAGAATTAAATGTCCACGTTTTAAATATCGAGCTCGGATCACCGTTCCGTGATTCGTTTCTTTCGTAGTTTCCGATGGAACCCGATACACGATTATATCAAGAGACAAGGTCTGGTCTCGGGCCAAGTAAAAGTACGCGAGACTAGACCTTGTATTTTATAAAGTATTGCTGAGAGATACTGAATACTCCGTTTAGTTTGTATAAAGTAATTTTGTTAATTCTCCCCGCTGTTAAAAGCTTGGAGACCGTGAAATTTCAATTCGAAGAAGATGTCTCAAGGTTCTCTAGGTTACAGCTCGACCGATGAACGTAATTGTTTCGTCGGTTACATTCGACAAACTTCGCGTTTCCCCCCTCTCCGCACCTCATTCCTGCAAAACACACGCGCGCACGCACAATGAGCCAAATTGGTACAAGCAACAAAATGGATGCTTTCCCTAAATCAGGTTAACGAGACGAATTCGCCGGTTCGATGAACTTTTTTTTTTCCACGAGTGTAACTACGCGATGCGGCTCAGAAACTATGACTTGATGAGTAATTGCTAATTAGTACCCCCGTATCGTGATTTGGGAATCGTGGTAATTAGACGTCGGCGTATATAAACTTTTATGCAGATCGGACGTCCGCATAAAGCGGGGCCGTAAAAAAAAAAAAAAAAAAAAGCATCGCGGAGGAAGTAATCCGGCGCGCGTAAAAAGGACGCGTGTATACACGCGGGCGGTCCTGCCAATCATCGCCTCGTACTCACGGTTTTTTTCAAATATACGCGAGATATCGGGACTCCTCGCGCATTACAAACGTTTCATCCGCAAATCAAACGGCCGGCAAACCCCGTGCTTGAGACAACGCGAAAAAAATAGCTCTATAATTAAATCCCGCTCAATTACACGCCTCGAAATTTTCCAAATGCAACTCCATTCTTGCCGAATCGACACGCGCTCAAACTTTCTCTCGAGGAAAGCGCATTACATGGTTACGCTTTCGTTCGAGAAGCGTGCCGTGGGAAACGGCACTCGACAAATTTACGACGAATTTGCCGATAAAAATAAAACGTGGTGGAAGCGCGGAGGGGGACGGGGCGGGGGGAGAGGGCGAGGGAGGGTAGGAAAAATAGAAAAATATAGAGAGTACGCGGCGTGTGTCCGGTAAATCCGAGCATCGTGAAACGGGGCAACGGAGTTCGCCAAACGATCGACGACCATTCAAAAGCCACCGTCTGAAAAGTTTTTCCACAAGCGGCTCCAGTAAACACCACCACGGTTTTTCTTCAACTTTTCCACCATCCCCCGCCCCCCCCCCTACCCCCCATCCTTCGCCCGTTCCGCCTGATACCACCTCGCTCGATCCTTCTCTCCCCGTTTCTCTCCCTCATCCATCGTAATCCAGATTTTCTCTCTCGCTCTAAAGCTGGCACACATAACGAACGAGCATTGGGCAATTCCACAGAATTTATACGGTCGTTACACGCGACGCTCCCACTATTTTCAACTACGCGCTAGTTAGAGCACTCGGCGCTGAATAACTTGTTTGACTCGTTGCAAAACAGGGGAATAATAAAGAGGATGTCTGCCGTCGATCCGATTGTCGGACGACAAAATGCTGAGATCGCGCCGTGAAACGTCTGGAGGAATCGTCTTTGAGATCGATCGCCTCTCGCTTTACAATCGAGTTACGGTCCTCTCGTTTCCCACCCCCCCCCCCCCCCTTTACGAGTACGTACGACAAACTTTCGAGACGGGGAGAAGTATCGCGTCGCGAGTAAAACGATTGCACTCTTGTGTTTTCACTTCCGATAATCCGTTGAGCGAGACAGTCGAGGGATTGGAATTTTTGAAATTACCGCTGCCTCCGGAACGTTGGAGAGTTACCACCCTGATTTTACCAGAGACGCGTTGAATTCTACAATCAGTAGGCGCGCAAAAAGGATTCTCCGGCGAGAGGAAGGCTTCTCTTGCGATGCAATCCACGTATAAAGCAGCGCCGTGCATCTCTCGCAAAACAGACCTTAAATATTTCCGTACGTACGCTCTTGCATAAAACGGAGGTAAAAAAAAAAGAAAAAAGGAAGGGAGAGAGAGAAAGAGTAATCGCACGCACGTATTACCGTGGAAAGCCCTTCGTTGGCGCACGTACCGCGGATGCCGGGGAGAATAAAAGAAAGGAAGACGGGAAACGAAGGAGGGAAAGAGAGTGAAGGAGAGAAATTGAGGGAACGAGAGAAATGAGCGTAGGGGGCAAAAAGCGGAGGGAACGGGAGTGAGAGAGAGAGAGAGAGAGAGGGAGAGCTTTCAACGGCGCAGTTTCCAAGGTACTTTTCGAAACGCGAAGCGTGAACAAAAATTTGCGGGGAACGACGACGACGCCGCGAGGACGCCGGGGGTAGGTACCCTTTTATATTCATGTCGCGCTGCCTCGTAGAAAAATGTCGCAAAACCGGGAACGAAAGGAAAGGAGAATCGCGTGCCTCGCGATGTTTGCCCATGGCACGTCTCGTCGTGCGCCACGGAAAGGTACACAACCATAGCCCATATGGATTTCGAAATGTTTGTCGACCTCAGTGAGCAAATACTAATAAAACGTAATATCTTCCGGATGCGTGTACTCGCCGCAGGTGAGACAGCGACGTCGATGATAGGCGTTCCTACTTGTCCCCCCCCCCCCCCCCTTAACCCCTACGTTTTCGAAAACGACGGACGGTCCGTGTCCCGATAGTTCCAAAATACTTTGTCACGAATGAAAAGTCACCGGGACGCAGAGATTACTAGTCCGTACCTCCGATGGTAAACAGAAATTTTCGATCGCGGCAGTTGTTTCTAAAAAAAAAAAAAAATTAATCGGGATGACGTTTAAAAGAATTTTAATACCGGTAACGTGGTAACGCGTTTTCGTCACGCAAAAAAGCATATAGGGCAAAGCATGTTGGCTATTGGTCGTACCCGTTATATTTATACTATAAAGTACACAAACCTCTAAGCGATCAAATATTTTTCCGGTGTATTGACCTGGCAGGATCGATAATACTGCGCTATCTAAACTACGCACACAATGCAACCGAATGTCCGCGAAACGTTTGGATGTTAATAACGTTTTGTAATTAAAGGGATTTCGCGAGAATCACAGACGAGTGTACTTCGTTCAAATCGAAATGTCGACGTCGACTTCCGAAGCGGCACGGCTACAATTTTCCAGAACGCGACGGCAAAACATTATTATTATTTCCAGCGAGATATTATGTCCGAAAAGTTTTTCCCGCTGACAGCGTATGTATTTTCCACTTACGCCTTTACGTCCGTCCGTATTTGCCAAGTTAATTGAGACGCTTCGCTTTCCGGCCATCGTTTACCCCCTCCCCTCTACCAAATAATTTGAAATCGTTACTATCGTCCGCTTTCCCAGCAATTACCGTTTCCGCGCGATCGTACTTATCCAGAAAATACTTCACCTCGAAGCGTTTCTTCGGTCAGCGGTAAACAATGCGAACGTCACCTCGACGAACGCCTTTGATACTTCGGAAAACCTTCAGGATCCAATTTGCATTTCGCGTGTCCACGTGCAACGATATCGAGCTACGGTTAGAGTCGCAGGTAGCTCGTCTGGCGCGATTTTGGAATAATGCCCTTTATGCGCCCCCCACGAACAACGAGGACGAACTCGTTCCCGTCTACCCGTCTCTCATTGGCTGCTCGCTCGCCGCGGTCCTTCGGTCCCACGAAACTTGGGGCCCACGATATCTTTTCAGTCGAGAAGGAACGTCGAGAGGCCAGTGTGCGGGCTCGCGCGTGCTTCCACTGTGACTCGCGATCGGTAATTTTTCAATCTCGCCGAAACGAGGGTACGCGAGTTAATTTGAAACGCGTGATCGTGAGAATGTGCGGGCACGCCGGGGGGGGAAAAAAAAAGAACGAATCTGCCGAGCGATTGGAGCGTCGATTGTGTTTCCGTGTAGTTTGGGCGGGGAAGCTATGTACGAAATTATTTAAGAGTCCGAACAAACGTTGCTTTTTTTGCGCGGTGTAAAATTACTCGTCAAGAAAAATGGAAAAAAGACAAGGGGGGAGATAGAGAGAGAGAGAGAGACCGTGTTACCGTCACCAAACGCCTCACGGCCGTGAATTCACTTGGAAAATTAATTATTTTTCTGCCAATCTTCGCTGTCGCCGTTTAAGAAAATAAGTACTCTATTGTGCCGAGCGTTGGATTTAAAATTCTCATTATTAATTTCTTAATTTCGCGTCAATCTTTTCGTTTCGATCGTCGCGATTGATTCTAATAGCAATTCGGGAATGAATGTTATCCGACTGAAAATCTAAATTTTGATACGTAGAAAGAGGTAATTGCGCGTGGTCCGTTTACCGTAGATACGGGGAAATACATCGGTACGCCGTTTTATTCAATAAATATCTACTATCGCCGCCGACATTGACGTGCGTTGTTACCCACCGGTGAATTCACGTTGCAGGATGGTTTATGTAACGCTTTTTAACCTGCCGATACGTGCGACTTAGTCCTCTCATTTACATGCCAATCCATGCAAAATTGTTGATACATTTTCATTAAAGAGTTATCAGACCCAATCGATCTATCATGATACCGCGACCGCGCTAGATGACGGAAGATCGTCATACGACTGGAAAATAAATTAGATCGGCCATTAAACTCGAATCGATTACCCAGATAAGATCTACGCAAAAATTAATAAAGTACATTATATTTCTTTCGATAAAAGAGAAATCGGAGTAAGCTGTTTAAAAATTATATCGCGTTATCGTTAATCGAGCAAGATATCGTAGAAAAAAAAATCAAAGCTGTTCATTAATTTATAAATAAGATAGTCACTTTCGATTTCGTGGAAGCCAAGTAAACGAGAAGTTTCGTGGAATATGTTCTAAATAAACGTAGCCGATTACTCGCGCGAATAATTAACCATCAATTATAAAGCTCAACCGCTCGCTTTTAACGCGCTGGAATTTTATCTTCCGATATTACGTCGATCTTATCGAATCATAGGCATGCGGTCGAACATCAAATCAATCGCGGTTATCGGCCAATGAAATCGTCATGGCCGTTTCGATGCTCGGCATTTGCGGTGATGCCGCGAGGTCGAACGCGGAAAATTTTATTTCGAATCTTTACGATCCGGGCGTCCGTGGCTGAAAATTTCCAGCGTCAATTTTTTCCAATTTCATTTGTCGAATCTCGCAGCTTCGTCCGGCATTCTCCGTCCGGTTACAATTACAATTCAGAAAATTGAAAGTGCTTTTAATAAAGTGAGCGATGTCGCGACGAATCGATTGTCAGCGGTAAATTTACTTCAAAGGCGATCTAGGCAAAAAAGATTCCTTCCGCGTAATTCTATTTTAATTATAATACCAATTAACGATGTCGATATGGAAGGAACGCTAGAGAATTATAATTGACAACCTACTTGGCGATCCCTTAGGTTGATTAGCCCAAATTACATTCCGATGTAATTAAATAAATTTATCGACGAGCTCTTGATGGGTACTTGTACTAATTGTTGGCTGTCGGAAATATTCGGTAAAGTGCTTAACAACGAATCGGTCGGCGGTATTTTTTATTAACGATAAAATGCATCGACCGAATACCTCGATGATTTAAAACAGTCTCGGCATTTTCGTTGACATGGCGAAACGGTTATAAACTATATATCTCGCCGTTATTACGGATAATTTAAATTGCATGTAAAGCAGCACCGATTAATTCCAGTCAATTGAAATGAAAATGCGGAAAACACAGCGGGGGAATGCATTTCGCACTTTTGTTTTCCTTCGACACATGCGCATAACTGAAAATTCCGAATCACTTTCGATTTCTGATATCGCCTCTGCTAAAGGGGAAGAAGAGCTCAACGATCGCCCGAGGTACCGAACGCGTTCTTTTAATTCAGAATAATTTCCTCTCGATTTCTGCTCCGTTCCGTCTCATTGATAAAAGGAGAAGTTTGATTATCACGGATTACGCGCTGGAGGTGTTTTCTGTGTGTTCGAGATAAATTTGCTTACCGGGATATCAGATTGAAACGAAGGAGATCTTAATCGAGCGCATTCGCGAGAAAGCGCGCGCGGGTAGAAAATTTATGGAGATTTCTAAAAGTGGTATTATATCCAGAGTTCTGTTGCGAATAAAAAAAAGTCAATCCGGTTTTCGATGGATAAAGAAAAACTGCATTTCAAACGTCGCTATGTTCAGCTTTTCACAGAAATTTCAGCAGGAATGCATGAAAAATTGATCGATCGTATTTCGAGAACCCAATGAAAAAGGAAATATCAAAATGCTTACAACGAATCAGATTTAATCTAATTGTAATCGAGGTACGGTAAAAAATATGCACGGGGCATTAACACTTTCGAGTTATCTCTAATGTACGAGTCCAATCAAAATTAATTGAAAGGGCATCTCGGCTTTCGCGTAAGTCGAAAATATAGAAAACGCTTGAAACATAAACAATTTATCTGTCCTTAAATAAATTCCGGTAAAGTCTTTCCAATGTCCATAGTACAGAAACAAATTGTACAAATATTGTTCAAGAACGGATAGTTCGAAAAGTATTCGAAAGGGTGGAAAAAGCAGAATTCGAACGAAAGTATTTATTATTATTTCGCACTTAAAATGGCGAAAGGAACGAGACCCTGGAAAAAAATGCTGTGAGAAACGCAGGCTTGCGCCTGCCGTCGGTTGAAGTCTCCGAATTTTTATGGCCGCCCGCTACTTTGCGTTACGCTACCCGAGCGAGATACTTTTACGCTCTACTCCCAAGAATCTTCAAAAATTTATTCAAAATTGCATGTCTCAACAACAAGTATCGTACAACGAACAGACTCGTGCAAAAATAAATGAAGAAAGCACCCGAAATTCCGTGTATTGTTGGTGTCAAAAAAGCGGATACGTTTCGTTCCTCCAGTAAAAAATTAAACAATACTCGTCTAAGCACAAATAATATTTCTAGTGCCCCCTTTTTTGTATATATGCAGTGTCCGAATAAGTTTCGTGCAAATTAGAGAAGTTACAAAGTTGTGGTAAACATATTCTTGCGTAAAAAATCATGGAAAACAAATTTGTGGGCGTGCGCGATGAAAGGAAAAGCACGGGGAAGATGACGAAGAATAATAATGGCTAGAAAGTTCGAACTTTTGTGTAAAAATGGCGAAGAAAGGTGCGAGATACTGGCGAGAGTTCGCGTAATGGACGATTCGCCGTCCGTCGGGTCGGCGTAAAAATGGAGTCCGCGCGGCGGCGACTTTTCGCTCCCCTCGCGTGTTTCTTCAAATTTTTCATCGATGAAACGAAATCTGTGATAGCGTGTAGTGAAAAATACCCTCATTTTTTATACATTCCGGAATAATTTATTTTAACGGCACCGATAAGCGCCACCGAATCACGGAAAAATTGTTTCCCTCGCTGTTTAATATTATTTATTCGATGATAATATCGGTGACAACGTAACAAGCGATACGAATAAGCTATAATCGGTTGCATCGACAGGATTCTATAACATTTTTCCGAGAAAAATCGTCGAAACAGGACGAAAACAAAACAGGAAAGTTTTAACATTTAACTATAACGGTGGTCATGAACATTTGTAAGTATGGCTTCAATGGTATGCAAGATTTCATCCGTTTAGCGTCAACGTCGTAATAAATTTATATTTTGCTATAAAAAATGCTGCGAACGGGATTCTATGTCAGAATGAAAAGTACGATTTATCTAACGGCACCCGCATGGAAAATTAAGCTTTGTTTCAAAATTTGTAAACCTACAGGATAATGTTGTATGTAAATTTTTAATGTTCCGGATATTGGATAGTTAATTGTTTCTGAAAAATGAGTCGCGAAAACATAGCGACGAGTGTACCGAATTTTGAAGAGCCTTAGGTAGATTTTTACGGATTCTGGTTTAAAGTATTGATAAATTGTCAATAGTGCCTGAGTGGTTGGACAGAAACATGATTATTCTTAATATTTCATTGTACAAAAACAATATAATTCCCATTAGTTTATGAAAAACTGGATTACTAAAAAACGGAGGGAAGCATTGCCGTCGGACGCCGTAACGATTGTTTACCGCTACTTTTCTATAAAAATTTACTTAATATATTCACTTCCTTCGTTCCACATTGCTCCTCCGATAAGATTTGGTTTATTTCAGAATGTGCAAATACAGTTATAGCTTTTCGTCGGGAACAAATAATCAAATATATTTTTTAACGATTCCACTTACGCCAAAATGAAAATGAAACACTTTTTAATCGTTGCAATTCGAAAAGAGACGTGAAATCGTGATTGTTTGTCAAAATTCCTTCGCGTTGCTATGCGTACAGCGTATCGCGAGATCCTCATTCATTCGTTAATGTATTGCAAATTTTTCATTAGCGTAATACTTAATTTCGGTAAATTCCACTTTTGATCAACATACAATTTTTTTCTGAAAATATCCAGACCTTGTCAGCGGAACATTTAATTTTTAGATGGTAAAATTATACGTTTTTACGCTGGCATGTGAATTTATAAGTTAATCAAAGATATTGCGAAAAAAAGCGTAAAATAAATCACAATAATCATGGAACATGATCGAATCCTTGTTTAGCTTTCTCAACAGTGATGTGATAACGATATCGACACATTGATTAGTAGTCTTACAACTTGAACACGATGTTCTTTAACAATAACGCATGCATTTTATCGAACACTCTCCTGTATTCTCATGCCTAGCAACAATGAGATATTAGACATCGAGCAACCGAAAAATGATCGAAGAATCTTGAAGACGAAGCTAGCAAAGTCGCAGGATGCTAATTAAGCGCGGCGTTGTTCCGACTGACAGATTTTTGCTTATTAACCATCCACCGTTGGCTCGGGTATTGAATTTCATTTATTTTTTATGCCGCGCCGGCTGTCAATAGCTTCCTCTTCCAATTTTTCTACCGTTTGATTAATTTGCGTGGCCGAACACGCACGCGTCACCGTCTATTCGGCTCGGCGATTCGAAATTTCGGAAAATTTATTTCGGCTAAGCCGCAGAGAGGTTGCGTTTTGTTTTTACCAAAGATTCCGTTGTAATAAAAATACGCGATGTACAGACAGTCACAGAGTGGTAGTAAAATTCGTAAGTTACGCATTGCGCACCGATCTGTTGGTATTTATTTTTTTTTATCTCTTAATGGAGATCTACGAGTCACGATTTACTCGCGGAATATGCATATGCAAATCACTATTGACGCTTCTTAATGTCTCGTCGGAAATTCATCGACTCTTTGATTTGAAATTTATGTTGTGTCTTTTTTTTTTTAATACCTCGGTACCACTTACGCGGGATATTTTGAATTCGGCGATAAACCAGCGATTTTTAACAGTGATTTTTTTTCCGAGGGAAATATATCGCGGATATACAAATCTACTAAAATGGCTGCTACCTGTAGCTGATAAACATCGATGAATGTGTTACTCAAGTCACTTTTTTTCGCATAAATTCCTTGGTTACGGAAAATATAGCGGTACGTTGGGTCGGTGATATAAATTAACTTATATTAATCGATATGACGTATTGACCGCGGGCAAGATACAAATGGGTTGTTTCCGCCGATCGGTCTACAACTAAAAGCCACGCTATGTTTGTTTCCCATCATTCGATTCGTTTATAAATCCGAATAGCTATAAGTAACGCCGCACTGCGACCAAAGACCGCATAACTATTATTTACGCTCTAAGGACGAACAGACAACGATCAAAATTTCACTCTCCGTGGTAGGATGTAATACAGATTTATACAAATTGACGGACCATTTTTTTTAAACGCTGCCACGTGCCAATTAAAAAATATTTTAAATAAAAAGAAAACGAACTCACGTCTTGCGGCGATTTAAAAATATTTTTTTAAATTATATATTTGCGCGTCATTTAAAGCGGCAAAACCGTCCGGTCGATTTTTTATTAATTGTACATTTTAAGTATATCCGTATTTCCCTCTTATTTTTTTATTTCGTTGCGAATTTCCGAAGAACACCCTCTGGTACCGAGAAGTTTGGATACACGTGTATATTCCTGGATGTACATATGTATTAACTACATAACCCTACCGATTAACGTATACGTAGACTGTTTGATAGCAAGCGAGAGTGAAACTGGGAATGGATCGATCAACGGTACATGGTCACCTCGAAGAGACGGTACTCGGGGACCAATCGATAGTCGATTTCCATATTCCTTTAAAGTTATGCAAAAGGATACACGGAAACATAGGTTAAAGAATATTTAGTTACTCCCCCCCTTTTTTTTTTGTTTAACTTCGCAATCGCCGGGCTGATTTAAAATCAAACGAGACCCTTGCCTCGAATTAATCTGATATTATTTTACGAAACAGTTCCCTTTAAAAATTCCTAACGTAATTCAACACTGATATCGGAGGAATAATGTTTCAGCCCGAACGGACGAACGCTATAATCTTGGTACAAAAGTTAATGAACGTATTAGTAATGAAGTACCCGGTGTATTAACCCACATTGAATTATCACCGAATCGCGACTAATATTTCTTCTTTGCAAATATCCAATTGCCATGCGGTATGCACCGATGCCCGATGCGTAGATATTTAAACGACTCTCTCTCTCTCTCTCTCTCTCCCTCTGTTTATTTTCGTTGCAATACGTTACACGCATATTGAAGTTATTGGTTTCCCTAGCTGGTATCAATGAAAATGAATAAAAACCTTTAGTCCCCCCCCCCCTCACCGCTCATTTCTCCGAAGCAGACGCGCGATTAAAATGTTTCTGGCGTTATACGGATGAAAAGAGTAAACGTAAACACTGTTCGCGCGATATAAAAAAAAAAAAAGAGGTACCGATAAGGTATCGCCGGTATCGGAATACGAGTTATCAACGTAGCTATTTCGAGAACTCGTTTCACAAACTTTTCCTCAACGTTTCATTTTATCCAATCGAAGCAACTCTTCGCGATCGAACGAAAGGGCCTGTACCCAGCGATCGGGCAGGACTGACCGATGTTCCAATTTCCATGGTACCGCGTTAGTACGCGACGATGATTGACGCGAATGAGATTTAACAGACACGCTCGCGCGATAATAATTAGCTCAATTGTCCCGATTTTTATCAAACCAGTTTCCAATGATTCGCCAAAACACATAAGTAGCTCCGCTTATTCCTAGCAGCGTATCGAAATGAAGGCTCAACGGGGGAGTAACTTTGAGGGTTTTTCGTCATTAATTCAATTCGACGAACATCGTCATATCCGTCGAAACGAGCGAAACTTTGCCGTAAACAAGAGGACGCCTTCAAAGAGGGCGAGAGAACCTTTCTGCCTGCTCGGTCGCATCTCGTCATCATCAAAGTACAATTCGTACTCATCGGTAGCGCGGCCCCAGTCGGGTAGGAAAAGGGATCCTATCAAACGGCGGAAGGAGCCATTTCTGTCCGATGAGCTTTACAGGGCAACGCGAAGACAGGAGCGCAGAAAGGGTAACGCGGCGAGGGACCACCAAAGGGGAGGCAGAGTAAAAGAAAGAGACAAAGAGTAGAGGGGTGGTGGAGGGATAGGAGGCGGAGGGAGCGGAGACAGGGCAAGAGCGAGCAGTGGCACGGGACTGGAAATTAATTAAAAATTATCCGAAAACAAAATTCGCCGACAAAGGGGTCGTCGACGACGTTCCTTCGCGTCGTCGCAGTCGTTGGTCTCCTCTTTCTCTCCCTCTCTCCCTCTCTATCTCTCTATCACTCCCTCTCTCTCGTCATTCCCGACGTCTAGCGAGATACCGCTCATTGTTACCGGGCCTACGCGGAAGACTCTGGCCGCTACGACGCCCTGAGTGGATACCAGGACTGCGATACGGCTCGGTATAATATTTCAAAGTGCCTAACCGAAACGGGCGGGACAATGGAGGGCAGCCATCTTCCGCGAGGTTCGCATCAACGTGGAGAGGCACCCCGCGCTCTGCCCTATCAGCGAGGCCGTACAACGCGGAGAAACACGAGGAAAAGAGGGTTGCCGAGGGTTGGCCTGAGGTTGAGGGATCGTTTAGCATTCGTCGTCGTTTTCGTTTCTGAGGGGGTGTACGGAGAGCGAGAGAGCGACGCCGGAGAGAGAACAAAGGAGAGATGAAGAGAGAAAGAGAGCGAGGGGTGGATGATGATGTTCCTCGCCCTCGAATTCTTTCTCCCTCTGTATATGCTCTCATCTCGATCCCTTTTCTCTATCTCTCCTCTCTCTCTCTCTCTCTCTCTCTCTCAGACACACACACACTCCTCTCTCACTCCCTCTCCATTTCCCTTCGGAAAAAACAAGTCTCCGCAAACAAAGGGCCGCGCTGTGTCAGGCAGCCCTGGCCTGGATAAGCGGCCGATCGCGCAATTATAACGGGAGGGATAATGCTTATTATGCGTCGCGGCATTGCCAAGCTCCGACGTTCGAGCCCTCCGGGGAGCGAATCCTCTCGGAGAATAACGCAATACCCATCCGAAAAACCGGCCTCCTCAAGGATTAACCGGTCACCACGATTTCCAGCCAGCTTTTACACCGGCCTACCGAACGCCCGCTGGCTCACCATTTCTGTTTCATACTAATGGCTCGGTTCCCCCAGTTCGCCGGGGTCGCCGGATTCGAGAACCGTCTTAATGGCTAACGGCGAAATTTACGATTTTTCGGCTGGTTCTCGTTCGCCCCCGGTTCTGCTTTGTCGTAGCCGTTGATGCCAACGCTTTTCCAACTGGACGCTGACTCAGCTCATCGTTATTGCTTTGATCCGAACTATCGGTTTGCTGGAACTTTGATCGTCGAGGAAGCCCTATCAAGACTCTCCCTGCTCTCTTTCAGAATTTTTCCATGGGGGTAGAAGAGTAGATACCACGGCCGAGCACTTTGCCACCCTTAGGGAAACCTTACCAAGGGATCTTGTATTTTATAACGAAACGTTCGATCGTTCTCTTGGAGAAGCGGAATCTTGGTGAAACAAAGGATCGACGATCAGGACGATTCTGGTTCGGATAACCGGCCGAACGTGTAATTACGACCGAAGGGATAATGCGTATACGCGTAACCTCGATGGTTCGTTCTTGTTGGAGGCGCATACTCTCGAACAACAATCCACGGACTTCGGGAGGATTAACCGATTACTATGTCCTTTTTCTTTGTTTGAGGATTACCGCCGCTTGCCACGTTCATTTTTTTCCTACCGTTCGAAACACCGAAAAACTCTGAATCGCAAAGAATATAGCTAATACTAAAAAAAAATACAAATCGATCTCTTGGATGTTATCGTTTCTTTTTCGATTATCATTCGTTACGGCTTTCCAATTTCTATCCGTGAGATCAAACTTTCTTAATCGATATTCTGATCGCTTGGATTTAACACGTTGATCGGCACGTCACCCCAAGTTTGGGCCACACGTCAATTTCGATAGTACAGTCACAAACTATTAATTTCATTAATATTTATATTAATATATATTATTAATACCAGTATTAATACCAATATTATTATCTTAAATAACTTTCGAATTGTAAAATTCTTGGAGTACCTACACGGTAAATCCTTCCGAAGTACATGCTTGTAAACATGCCTGTTTTAACATTGGCGGGATATTGATTAAACACCAAAATCTTCTTTCCCGCCCGAATTGGATTAATCATCGTTTTTAAATTAACTTGAATCGTACACGGTCTGCCATGTTCAACCTCCGGGCCGTATGATTGGAGAACTCTGGTTACGAACAATGGCCGAGATTAACGCAACCCGTTACACGCATGACACGCATTCGGCACATGGATCGGATCGATTAAAAACAAATTCGGATCTTTTGAAGTTAGACGCCGCGCTTACATTTCGAAAAGAAATTTAAAAAATCGATTTGCAACTCTGCCTATTGTCTTCGCGTCGCAAAGTAGTATCAACGCACAGTCGTAAAATTAGTATAAAACCACGAGTAAAAATATCTCATCGTCGAATAATTCGGATCAAAATTAAATAACGCACCGTTGCTCTAATAAAAAAAAAAACCCCCGACAGCCATACGTTGACCCGATAACGATAAAAAAGAAAAGAATTTACTATCGCGCAGAGCCAAACAAATTAATGCGTATCGACGCGCAAGAGAAATATTTCGCGAAATAAAGAGCGCGGAGATAGATGAGAAAAATACAATAATTATTATTAAAACATTAATTGGCCGAAGAACGGCGGGGTGCGAATCCATATCGAGCCTCTCTCCCGTTCGTCATTCTTTTTCTCTTCAACGAGAATATATATTCGATGAATAATTTCCTTCGGCAAGCGATTGCCATTTTTGAATTAGCTTGAGCTTCCCGCAGCCTCCGGCGTTTATTCGATACGTATGTATGATCGGAGTATCGTAGCTACAAGTAACAAGCCGATTTCATTTGTTCCGTTACAGGTGTACGCGTTAGCGTACATGTCTATCAGCGTGTACCAGACCAAGCAGAAACAGCGGAAAATTCATTTCCAATATTGTGTCGTGCGTACGTTCGATGTAAGAGCTTTATAAATATTGATTTCTAATTATCTCGCATTCAGGTTCTGAATTTCAGAAACGCGACCAATTCCGCTTAGTTGCTTAGCGACGACGATTGAGGTGGGAATTATTTAATCGACGGCGATACACTTTTCCGCGCGCGTATCAATTAACCTTGAGACGATTAGGCCCGTATCTCCTTCCTCGGAAAACTGATCCGTATTACGAGCGATCGCCGCGCAGTTTGGTTAGATTCTTAATAAACAACGGAAGTTCGTAACGAACGAAGAGGGGGGTAACGATAGCCGGGCCATTTTCGCTGTTTGCTGGCACGAATTTTTCAAAATCATGTACTGTTAAAACGAACGAGCGGACGCGGTATTTGTACCGTGTCGCCAGTGGCTGTTGCATTTTAATGAATCCGAGAATTATACGGCCCTGATGCATACCTGGACGCAGAGTCCCGCGATAAGAAAATCACCCGCGTAAGAGGAATTAAGGATTATTTTGTGAATTATCTCGCGAGGTAGGTCTAGTATCTATCATCGTATTAAATTATCCATCACGCGCGAATTTTCCGAATAAACCTTCCAAGCCTATCATTCGATAACGTCCTCGAGCGTTTTTCACCGCGGTGGTAAGTAAAAAAAAAAAAAGAAACGTATTGAACGTTCATTTCGTTTGCGCGGTTTTGGCCGGAAGCAAAATTTTCGAACTTGTTCGCGACGCGTAATTAAAGTTTCTAGCTCTTCGCGCAGTCTGGTAAGTTGGATTCGCCATTAACAAGCCTCCCGGATGAACTCTTTCGGTTCTTCCATTTCCATCGACGAATTCGACATATCTCCCCGCTTCGTTTAAATAATATTTTCGAGGAGGATCGATTCGACGATACACCGTGGTAGGAGATTCGCTAATCGATAACACCGTATACCACTCCTTTCGACTCATTTACCCTCGGGTTAATTAAGCTCGATTCGAGTTAATTAAGTCCCGGGGAACATTCTCCAATCTTTTATGGCGATTATAATTTTTATATTAACATGCATATTGAACGGGGAAAACCGAGGTCCGATCATTGAGTCCGATGGAATCGATTAGAGGAGCGTAGTTACGGACAACGGGCCGAATTCATTTGCGCTGGTACACGTGTGACGATATTAATGTACTAACCGATCAATGGCCTAATGAAGATGTATCCAGTCTCCGGCAATTTCTACTAGATCCAGTGCATCCTAACCGTGGACCTTGAAATCATGAATTTGCGGTGGCGCAAACGTTCGGTGGATTAAGCTAGTAATAACGTTGACGGGGGCAAACATAATATGGAAGCGATACGATTGTGTATCGATCTATCGATGGAACGTGATTTGGTTTTAATCGTTGATTTTTGATTAAATTGCTGACGTGTCAAATGTGTGGCGCGAAGTGCGAAGCGGACATCTTGATTCCCATAAGAAGCCGCGCCAGTGCCGAGTAATCTACTGCGTCGAAAAAATAACTACAGGTATCTTAATTGCAATTGATTATGATAATTTCCCGAGTCTATCGGTTGGAGTTATTTATCGATGGATGCAGAAGTTGACGAGAATCGTTAGAAGCAAATGTTCGGCGTATAACTCTTCGGTACGATTGTTTAAAAAAATTATATGTGAATATTCTTGCCATGTAAGTAGAACCGATGGAGAATTTGTTGTAACGAGTCACTTTTTATTATGTTTTCGGCATTAAAACGTGTTAACATTTGCTACTATATCATACTTTAGTCGCGGACTTATATTTACGCCGATTTTGTTGGTCATGGTTGAAAAATGTTAGTGTTTTTTACATAATAATGTTCGCGAAAGTGTAGTCAACGTTATTCGTTGGAAAGATAAATTATTAGTTGAATCATTTAATTGTTCGGGCGTTTTTTGTGACATTGGTACCATGTAACGCCCGTCAGGTTTGATAATGTGGGAAGTATTATATATTTTTCACTTTGAGGACTGGTATCAATGTCTTTGTCATTATTTTCTATAAAGCAGACATCTTGTTCTCCAATTTTGACAGATGTCGTCGCAAAATAGTGAAAAACTGCGCGTCTTCGTCAATGGCGCCTGTCCGACGGAACGCGCATTGCCGTCGCTCGGCGCCATCACGTTTACTTGATAAAAAAAAACACGTTACTCGGAAAATATATTAAAAAAAAGAATTATTTTCATAAAATTCTGTTTTTTTTTATATTTAACAATTATACAAAATTTTCAAAATTTTATTGTCATTCGTATATAATGGCAGTAAACGACGATTATGATTTTTACGAGTTGATAATGTATTTGCAAAAGCAACGAACGACAGAATTTTAAGGACAATGGTTAGAAAATGTAGAACAATACTATAATTAGATAAAGTATATACCGTTTACAATAGTACCGTGTATTCAGCAAACTTGTTTTCCTCTGCCCTCGTTTATTTGTTTAATGGAAATTGTTGGTTTCGTACGCAGAAGAAATTGTAAACATAGGTGCGCCAACAAAAAACTGAAGTAAAAGTCGCTGGCTAGCCAGAAAGAAATTTTTTACGCTAACTTTAGTTCCTGTTTATATAGCGATACATAATTTTAATAAATTTTAATTCGGCCAGCCGCATTCAACGACACGTATATCGTCCTCGTATAAAAACATCAAATCCGATTTAAGAACCCTGCGTTTCGTAAAATGTTATTAACGTAAGATAATGGAGCCTCGTTAGCTTTCAGGTTCGTGTTCGTCGAATTAAACGTGTTTTTTTTATTTTCTCAAAAAAGATCATTTTCTTTCGAATACATTTTTAGCGGAACTTCAAAAAGAACTTCAAATCAAAGTCGCGAAATTCCCTTAATTTATTCCATAAAATAACCGGGTCGAAATATATAATAACGCTCGACCGTTGAATAACTAAGGTTCGCACGGGTATTATAATTCTAGTAGAATCGTTCCGACTATGATAAAAATGGCGACCGACGAAACTGCATTTAAATTCAAAACGAAATAGCGAAAAAAATCTACTCTCGTTAGCTGACTTGTACGTGGATCTTTAATTTACATAATAACCGTAAAATCAGAAATGATAACTGATTTAAGGACAATTCAGAAGTCAGGGAGGAAAAAGGAGTATAATTTAGCCTCGACAAGCCGTTGTTATCAATAACATTTTTGCAGAGCCGTAATATCCCGGGAAAGTAATTAGAGTAAATTCAGGGGCTCCCGGCGACCCTTCCAGCCGCGCAAAATGGCGGCGGGAACCGCCCTTGCGAAAAAAATTAGGCCTCCTTCCGCTGCGCAGTAAAATTTACATGAAAAAAAAAGGAACGCCCAGCGGCTTTCGGGAAACGAACCTTCGACAATGCGGCTTTTTTTTATGGGTAAATCGAAGGGACTCGCGAGTGTGTCGGGAGAAATACTTGTAATTTATGTCTAGGAAATGGAGAAAATATGGTAAAAGGTCACGTTGTCTGGCGGACTTTAAAAACGATAAGAATTTTAATATCCGTCGTAAAACACAGGCTGAATAATATCCGACGCGCGTGTATTTGTCGTTCGTGCCGATATCTTCGTAATACTTTTCCGATGGACGGGGAATCTTTATTTCCTCTTTCGCGAAAGCGAAATCGCGCGCGACACGTTTTTTTTTCGTTTCTCTCGAATCGATCGTCGTCTTACATTGATTATTTCATCGGGCGCGATTTAAATCACAATCGAACGTTACTCAATTACGTTAAAATTGTACAAACAATGCTGTCCGTTGTAAATATCCCACTTATTGACATTAAACTGATCCGTTAATCGCGGCGAAAATTCAGTTCACCGTTACGCATAAATATTGTCCGTTGGAAAACACAATATTCCCTCGGAGATCCCGCTATATCGCGAACAAAGTCGGCGAACCGGTATTACCAATCGCTAACGCGACCAAAAAAAAAAATAATCTCGTACGCGTAATTGCTCGCGCGATTATTTCCATACGTCGACAAACATGGTGTCGTTATACTCGCGTTAATCGCGCGATCTACGTTGATCAAACATTGATCGCGGAATACAACGGCATGTTTCTTCGGTTACAGGTGTACCAATCAACGTTGGAAGAAGTGCGAAAAATCGATCGAGACACCTGCGTGGACGCTCATATCGAGTCCTGAGGGAAGCCTCGGGGAGAAATAAGTCGACTCGAGGGTGACTCCAATTGATTCGCGGAAAAATCAATTCGCACCTCCATCGGCACAACCCCGAGGGGGTCCCTCCGTGAAACCGGAGATGACGAAGGAAGGAGGTTGAGGGGTATCGCGGCGATATTTTTTTCACCCTCGTAAATATTCCCTTCAACCGGGCATATTAGCAAGCGGTACGTTCTTGGCAAGGAGCCGCTGCTACTGACAGGACATTCATATTAGCGAACGACCACACACCGTCCACTCTTTCTCTTTCTCGGTCCGCGTCCTCTCTTCTCTCGTTCCACGCTGAAAAACCGTACGCACGGACCCTCCTACCGGACCTCGCGTCCTCGAGCGAAGCCGAGTGGAAGCTGCTGATTGGTAATCGTTAATTACTCCGGCAACTTCCTCCAGGAGGAACTCCTATTTCGACAGTTTTTTAAAATATTGCCACTTTGGGGGGTTGGAAGGAGAAGGGGGGGAGAGGATAGGCAGGACGGAGGTTGTCAGGGGTTGCGGATTAAGGGGGAAAGGTGGAATTGAAAGAGGAATCGCGAGGAGGAGGGTATTGATCGTTATACCGGGTTCGAGGGTGTCGCGGTGACTTTTTTTTTTGTTGTCCTTGATACGAGATCGAAGATGGTTCGCGAGACGGCCGATCGAAGAACGAAAGTGACATTGAGCAAAAAAGTTTTGATACTCGTTTCTTTGCATAACAGAAATTATCTGTACGGCTCTTGCGCGTAAAGCAACCGCGTTACAGCTGGTCCCGATAATCAGCGTAAGACGGAAATCGATATTGTTAACGGAGCACGGCACAGATTTACCAATCCCTTATTTAAAAAAAGAAACTAACGGGACTCGATCTCGTCCACTTAAAGCCGCTCTCGCAATAACGTCCGATTAACTATTAATTCGCTCCAATCGCGATATCAACCGACCAATAATACGAAGAAAATTACCGGTAATAGGTTCGAGTAAAACTGACGTGTACCGAGGATAAAAAAGAAACGACGGGTTCTCCATCGATCAGCCAATCCTCTCTCAATATCCGCCGATCGTCGATGCGAAGAAAATGACCGATAATAGCCTCGCATAAGAATCACGAGGAACGAGCGGGGAGAGGAGAGGAGAGTGAGGAAGGGAGCTGAGAGATAGAGAAAGAGAGAGACAGATGGAAAAAAAGGATCCGGAGAGAAGAGCAAAGGGAAGAGGGTCGCGATAATTTCAACCATTCGCCGTGGCGAAGGAGCGATACGTTCTCCATTATGACTTTGGTGCCGTACGACGCGATAAATCACGACCGTACCATTCGCACCGATAGAATTCGCCCATAATTCCTGAAATATTCCTCCTGGAGAGGGCCACGCGGCGCTACCGGGCACGTACATACGTGTGCGTGCGTACGTGCCTCTTCCTGTGCGCCCCTCGTAAGATCCGGGCCGGGAGAGGGGGGGGTTAGCGGTGCCGGAGAACGAGGCTGCAGGACATTAAGGGTAACAAATGAGGCTGCGCGGTCCTCCCGCAGGACTCTCTTCCGACTGAGGTGGCGGGAATGAAAATAAGTGTAACCCGCTCTCCTGGAGCGGCTCACCTTTTTTTCTTCATTTCCTTTCCGCGCCCCCTCACCCACCCCCCCCCCCCCCTCCACCTACCGCCCCCACACCTCTCTCGTCCCGCTTCTTCGGCCCGGACTCTCCTTCTAACCACCAACGCATTATTTCCTCGCCGGCCCTCCACCCCCCACCCCCCCCCCCCCTCCCGACGAACTCCGTTTTTTTAAACGACCCACGCTCACCGGGAACCCTGACGGAGATTTACGCGTAGGTACCAGGCCGTATACGACTCGACGCGGAGAACTTTCGGTGAGCGTCCTCTATAGGTGCTAAACCGGTGGTGGCTCACGCTCGTATAACGCCTGGTACCCGGACTCACCTGTCCCCCGGTCGCGCAGTCCCCGAGGTTCGTGCAAATGCGGAAATATTTAGCAGTTAGTTGGGATTAAGGAATGCCTTAATTACGAAATACCGTCGCTTCGGTCTATTAAGGGGAAATGTAACTTTGTGGCGTACGCGGGCCCGGCCAGGTGTGTCTCGGGGGGAGGGCCGGGGGGGGGGGGGGTGAAATCAATTTATGCCAGTCCTTCTTTAGCCGGAAATTAGTACGAAGACGAGATCGTGAGATTCTTGGAAATATCGGCGAATGTGGGATATCTAGCGCGCGATATTGCTCGACGTCTTGGTGAAATACGTGTATGGACGAACGATAACGAAAGTAACGTTAAATTCGGAAGGAGTACTAATAAAAATTAAATTCCCCCGTGCACGCTGACAGACATAGCGGTAATAATACCGCAAACGCCCGACCACGAAACAGACCTCAGAAAATATTTTACCAATTATTACGCGGATTAAGAAGTCCGCTAACTGTAAAATACCGCTCCACCTTTTTTCATTGTTATGCGGAAACGCGGTTCTCTCTCTGTCCCTCTCTCCTTCTCACTCTCTCTCTCTCTCTCTCTCTCTCCTCTCTTTCTCGTTTCTCTTTTCGGTGAACGTGCGGCCGCTTCTCTCCTGCTCGTAGATTGGTCGAAGCGTGCCGGCGCCGTTTGCTCCGCTCGCGTACATGCGCACACGGACTCGCGTGTATGTACCGGCGTAAAAGAAACAAAACGAGCGAGCGGGCAGCCAATGTGCACGGATGAGGGGATGCGATTGATGCAACACACCCCAACTATCGAGAGGAACGGACACATCGATGGGTCCGGTGAAAGAATGCCACAGGTTGACGTGGAGGAATCGGTTTTGCGGCCACGGAATGTAGAACAGATATTATGGGTTTCGAGTCGATTACACGTTACCCGCGACTGTAATAATTTTGATTTAATTGGACGCTTTCGTGCAATTTTACCGCGCCACCCGATTTGTTTCCGCGAACATTACGCGTCTACCCTACATATTTGTAGTCTTAACAAAATACACACAAAACCGTTGTCCCGCAACAAGTTGTGAGTCGTTAGTTACACTTCTAACCAAAGGACGAACGATAAGCGAATTTTAATCGTCGCAATAATGCCGAACGAAAAGCGATAGTTAAAAACCTTGATCGACCCGAACGAAATTTTATCGGTCATCCAAAACGACACGGTGTACTCGTACCCCGAACGCGACGAATACCGCGCGCGCGGGATAAATTATCGAAAAAGGAAATTACCGTCGATACCCTCGTCCCGAGATACGCGAAACGGGAATACCAATGCGAGAGAGAGAGAGAGAGAGGGTGAGGGGAAAAAATCGGCGAAGAAAAAAAAGGAAAGAAGACAAAATCGGGGTTGAGAAGGTCGTATAATCAATTGAATATAGTCAATAAATCGAGCGAGCGTAATCCTGCCGCTAAAATAAACTATGGCCGATTACCCGGCTCAGTCGACGCGGTTCGCGCGATAGGAATTCCGCACACACGCGCCAGATCCTCGCACCGAGCCCTCCACCCGCCATTTCCTCCGTTCGTTCGTCGCTCCGACTCCCTCCCCCGCAACCCACCCACCCCCCCCCCACCGCCCCTCCGCGGCCCCTCTAGCAAAACAAATTCGCGGCCATTTTTCTGTTCCGTGCCCCGCATATATTCAACGCTCTCCTATTCCGCGGAGGCGCGTGTTCCGCACCGCGAAAAAGGCGCCGGGAGGCAGCGGTCGGTCGGGGCTGCTTTCTCGACGTCGGATGGCGAGTGGGTGGTTGCGTTGGTACAGGGTAGGGTGGCGGTTGTACCGGAAGGGGACGGGGTGGTGGCGGGTGAAAGGGGGAGGGGGGGCGGGTGGAGACGGTGGCGTGGGCTCGCTGGATGTAGCACGCCCGGTTCCAGGGTTCGCTGGTAATTTTTTTTCCTCGAGTTTAGCAAGGGAAATGACCTACGATATATTTCTAAGGGGTTTTTGCTGGTTGGTAAGCGGGTGAGACGCCGTTATCCACCTACACGAGGGCCACCCCTTCGCTCTAGGGGGTTACCGGACAATTTGCATTTCTCAACCATTAATCTAACCTTCGTCCAGCTCTCGGTTTTTTTTTCTGCCTTTTTTTTTTTGCCAGAGAGGCCGACCGTTCCTACGTCTAACCCATACCAACTCCTTCCGCTCTCTCCTTCGGGGAGAACGACTCGGAGTATCCTCGGAGAGGTCTTCCTACACGAGTACCAGTGTTTCCTACGAATCTGGAAGAATATCGCGAGGATTAAGACATTCATGCCGATCCGCGGAGTGTTTAACTGTATCCGTTGGTTTGCATAAATTCAAGATTAAATTCTCGGTGCTGAATATGGACGCCGGAAGGGCAGTTTGAGCGGTACGGGTTTTTGGTACAAAAGGTCCACCACCCGAAGGCATTATCTCGCGCTAAGGGCTTTTTTCACAAAGCAGCACACACGACGTAACGCCGTTTGTTAAGTGGCACGGTCGTAATTCAAGTTCAATTTCAATATGACCGCCTCGCCGCGCGAGTATCAACGCGCGAAATGTTCGTACCTTTGCCGCGAGTCACCAAATGGAATTCTGGATTTTAATAGTTGGTATCGCGCCGAGGAACAGGACGAAGCGCGTACGCGTGGATAGAATTTCCTATCCGCGATAGGAGACCTGACGGTGGCGCGTTATACGCGGCGGGAGGAAGACCACTGCGGTGATGGCGATCGCGATGGCGATGGTAACGCGGTAAGCGTTACGGTGGATGAGAGATGGGCGAGTCTGCGGGCATTCAGATATCATTTTTCAACAGTTTTACTTCGCGAGCACGTACCTGGTATAAATGAGCTTACTATCTCCGGGCGACTCCGATCCCCGCCACCCTCGCATTTTCTGCCGATCTGTCGGGTGATCTGTGACTAAAAGCTTTCGAATGTCCCCGAAAGGGCGGCGGGGAGAGGAAAGATTTTTCGTCGCCAGGCTCTAACGATCGTCGGGGCGGGTTCGTCGATGCGGAAAATGAAAGATGGTTTTGGGCCAACGATCGGAAGAATCGATCAGCGCGGGGGAGGAGGATCCGACGCGATGATTATGTGGAAAGAAGTTAAATTATGCGAGAAGCGTTCCATCCCGCGGTTCCGCTATACCATCGCCTTTGCATTAACGATCGATCGAATCGTTTTAGAAGGAGATCCATTAAGTAAGTAATTTTCATCGGCTATCCCGAAACTTCGATAGAGATGCTACTTAACGGGGCTATTTTGATTTTTAATCGTACCGAAGTAGATTTTTCGATCGTAGAATCGGGGACGTTGTTCGTTAATTCTGCGCGGGCTTGCGGACGGGAAAGTCACGCACGCGATCTTTTTTGTATGTTTTTTTTTTGTTCACAGACGTACGAGCAAGACGGGAAATGAGACGAGCTTGATGTTGGAATACGGGGTAGAGATGACCGGTAATTTGTTAAAGGATTGACGTCTCGGAAATTGGATATTAAGCGAATTCTTCGTCTCCCGTTCCATTCTCCGCCCCCTCTTTGGCGATTGTCACCGCCGAACCGCCATTCGGTACTTCAGCTTTCGTACGATCGTTTATAACGACTCGGACGGACGTAACGGCCGTATCATTTGCGGATTTTGCGTTGCGTTAATTGGTTTAGGTCCGTAATTAACTATTATTTAACTATGGCGAAAAGCTCATACAGCCGGCCGAATATTAATAGCATAGGGATTTCAGTTTTACGAAGCGATTTTCTCGATTCGTCCGAACGGTCATTTTATTATTTAAGCGTGGTATACGATCGCGGTATATCGGTTACACAATTAATTGGTTTATCAGCCGTAATAAATTGGTCGTGCCGAGATGTTCGAGTTGTGACGCGTATATTCGTGTCGATCGTTTTCGCGTTGATCGGCGATAATTTGGATGAATTTTAACGGAATGTTTCTTAGAGAAACCGAGGGGGAGGGGGGCGGGGGGGGGGATGATCCAAATCCAAACGGTGGACACGATTTATTACCAAAACGCAACTAACGCGAGCTTGTCGTGTCCGGCAGTGATTAGCGACGCTATTGGTTAATCTGTCGGCGATTATGTTGGATTCGTCGGCGCAACGTGCAGAATTCGCTCGACTTCCGATTTAATTATTGCTATTTACCATTTCGAATTCACGGCGAGCCATTACTGGTGATCGAAACGGTAATATTTAACAGTCCGCAGGAACGCGAAGATTACGATCGTTCGTTCGTGATCGACGCGCGCTGAGTGCTCGATATCGCGAATCCTTTCAACTCTGCGAATACTTTCATTTTTTTTTTTTACCCCTCATTTTCAAAAGAACGGCATATCGCGTTTCAGTGTGCGCACCAACGGCCGTTCAATTTTACCATTCATTCTTCTTCTCGCTCGTAGTTAATTTCCGGTTAAATTAAAAGAGTAAAACGCGCTAACAACCGGTATGTAAGGAAGACAAAGGTAAAAAGCAAAAAAAAAAGAAACAAGAAATTCTTCGTTTACCCCGAGAGATTCGACTCCCGGTAGGATTTGAATTCACAACCAGCTCCGAAACGGAATTAGTTTCGAGGGTTAGTCCTCGCTTCGTTCGCGTACACGGCCGGCGAACAACAGCGAACGCAATAATTCCGCGAAAGATATGCAAGACCGTTAAAAACACGGTACGTCCGCGGTAAAATGCAACGCACGAGCAGAAAAACCTTTCGCTAACCCCGTTCTTTTTCCCATGGGGGCCCTCGTTCTCCAAAATGGCGCGGTCGACGGCACGGCCGACCCTTCTCTCTCTCTCTCTCTCTCCCTCTCTCCTCCATCTTCGCCACCATCGTCGTCATGGGTGGAGGCTAATTTATTCATCCGTTCCTTTTTACTCCGTGGCAACACGTACCGTACTTTCGGGGCACCCTTTGTAAAAAGGGCGGCTGGGCGGGATGCTTACGGCGCATAGCAACGTGCTCCGTATTTACGTTGCTCGATTTCCCGCCTCGTCCTCTAACTTTTTCATTCCCTCCCGCTCCACCCTCCTCCGTTCCACCCCAGCCCACCCCCCCTACCACGTCCGACTGCTGTCTCGTTTGGTCGCAGCGACGCCCCCACCCCCGCGGGGACATCCACCCTTGCCCGTTTCCCCCCTCCCCCGCTATCCGTCCGTGGTTTTTGTAAGGAGACTAATTTTTCAACGCTGCCAGGACGAACGGACTACCTACGGCGACTGCAACTACTTATTAACCCCGTCCAAGTTACGGCTCGTAGGTGAATGCCACCGGGGGGTACACGTGGTCGTATCGTCCGGATTCCGTCGTATTGGTTAGTTGGCGTGATGGAGCGTGTCGGTGTGTTCGATCCGCGCGTGTCAATACGCGCACGCGTTCTCCATAGTCCGACACGTGCGTGCCGCGATAACTCGATTCTGGTTGCCGCCAAGACGCGAGGTATGCGGTGGTATTGGTATCGGGATATTGGGGCGAGCGTGTTTAAGTTTAAAATGTCGCGCGATTATGCGTACGAAAGTTAATTGGAAGATTGGAATTGCGAGGTAACGGGTAGACGCGGATAATTTAAAAGATCAAGAAAATTGATGATCATCTCGATAACGGAAGATCGAAGTCGGACGTAAATTAGTGGTTCATTAGAAATAATAAAATTAAACATCGCTGAGATTAGCGTACGATCGTAATAGTTAGAGAGTGATCTTAAACGAAGCGGGGATAGGATTAACCGTTCAACGTCCGCGTTCATAAGCGGGGAGTAAGAAACGCGAGGGATAAACCGGGTAACTACTTTCCACGTCAGGGTTCCTCGTTTACAAGAAAGGAAAATATTTCTCTCTATCCTCGACATTCACCCCCTCTATCCTCGGTTACCAGCAAGACGCGGCAGCCGCTTTATCCGTCCGAGTCTCTCCCACCCTCTCTTATGCTCCCGCCGCGGGCGTTCCTCCCTTTCGCAGAAGTAATAGAGTCGTCAATTGCAGAAAGGCAAAAAAGAAGAACCGAGGCGAAGGTAGAGACGACACGATGGGCATTCCCCGTTCCCCGTCCTCGGCGGCACACCCCCCCCCTCCCCCTCCCCCGCCGCTCCTTTTCCGCCCGAAAAAAAACTCCCACCACCGGAAATCGACCCCGCGCGCGTCACGACACGGAGTCCTCTCTCCTCTCGTCGCTTATCGTGCCGTTCGAGGGTCCTCTCTCCTCTTTATTGCACCCTCTCGCGTCCTCCGTCCCTCTTCGCCGGACACGAGAATCCCTTCTCCGGCCCTCAGTACTCGAGAAGTCGCCGAACCAGAAAGAGACGGAGAACGCGGTACAGAAGGAAACGGAGGTGGGGGCGGGAGGAGGGAGGGGGGGGGGGGAGACGGGGAAAGGTCCGAGAGAGAAACGGGGGGGGTTCGACGGCTCAAGGAGAAGCGAGAAGAGCGGAGAGATGTTTCGGGGGTTGATCGCGCAGAGGGAGCCAGCGTCTGAAAAAAATTGGCGGGGAATGATGGCGCCGTCGCCGTCGACGAGAGAGGACCCCTCCGACCGCACCGCACCGCACCGCGCCGCGCGCGCGGCGCGGTAGGGCGGCGGGGGTAGGAGGGTTGGAGGAGATGGAAGGAGAGGAAGGGTAGGCGCGGTGGAAGAGGGTGGTCGTCGAGTGGTATCCATCCTCCCTATTCTTCTTTCCTCCAACACGTACGCGCGCCCTGCCCGTACGTACGACGGGACGAGGTCCTCGAAAAGCCCAGCTGGGGTGGCACGCACACGTGCCCCGAGGACGGCGGGTAACGCGCGCGCGAGGGCGGTGCTTTTGCGCAAAGTTTTCAACGAATAAGGCATCGAGACGCCGACGCGTTGCCACGCCTACGCCACCTTTCCGGGCACGCAACGGCCGGAATTTTCCCTCTTTCTCGCGTAATCAATGAGAGACGTAGCCTGGGCCACCGTCGGCCGACCGGCAACCCGTCGACGACGACGCCCGCCGCACACCACCCCCCCCCCCCAACCCACCACCTCCCGCCCCTCCGTTTCGCGCCGCACCGCACCGCGCCGCGCCGCTAGCTGACACCGACGCAGCCTCGACGGCCGCGTCGGTATTATGCTAGGTTACGTATCAGGAATGTAGCAGGAGAGAAAACCGAGTCTCTCCAGGCTACGGCCGAATTTGGAGAAAACCAAACCCTCCCCCCCCCTCCTCGCGCTCACGCACGCACACATCTCTCGCCTCGTGTACCTCTACACGCACTCTATCTTTCTCCCTCTCTCCCTACCCCCCACCCACGCTCGCTCTCTCGCTCTATTCATCGCACCTCTACGCGACGGAAGGAAAAATGGCAGTTCTTCCCCCTATGGCAGGGCAAAATCCCTGAATCGTGTTTCTGCGCCTGCGATGGTATTTTTTTTTTTTTTTTTTTCCCCATGGAACGGCACTGTCGGGCGTTTAGGAGGGTGCACGCGCGCGCCCACGAGGGAGACGCGACTACGCGTACGGGTAGAGGAAACGTACGAGGGGGGGAGGGGGTGCGAGGGATGCCAGGCGCTGTGTTTTGTTCATTGATACATCGGGAACTCGCCACTTGTAGGTCATGGAATACGTAGGGTGTTGTATCGATATGCTTCGGAATTAGGTGGTGCGCGCGGTACTATCCTCCGACGACTTCTTTCTCGCGACGTCAGCTGGTATTAGTTGCGTCGCGGGAAGGGGCGGAGGGTTACCGAATGGATTATTTTCCTCGGTCGAGCATTACTTTTAACTAAATAGATGCGGTTAGTCGGGGCGTTGCGAATCGAGGGGGAGGGGAAAAAAAAAGGAATACTCTCGGCGTACCTGTTTTGCATAACCGTTACGAGCGGTCGGTCCACGGGGCTCGTTGGGAATTTTTTGAACCCCAAAACGCGTACCGTTTTCTTGTACGTTGCGTGGAAATGAAAAACATCTCGCGAAAGTCAAAGCCGAGGAACATCAGCGCGAACGTTACTCGAGCTTCCCGCAGAATGCCCCGACAGTTTGCTCAAACGTGTGTGCGGAAGGTGAGGAGCAGACGGAGAAAAAGAGAGAAAGATAAAGCACGCGAGGGGACTTTTGGAGATAGTACGAGCGAGTTTCGCTTTGCTCCTGGACTGACAGAATGTCAAAGCCGGGAGGCCGCGAACTGTAGGACGCGCAAGATGATTCGTACAGACGATTGCGCGATTTTCATTGAACCGTTGAGGCTGGATCGATACGCTTTACATAATTTAGTTGTATAACAAATATTATGTAAATTTTGGATTCTTTAAATTTTTCTTTACGCGGACTCAGTAGAAAACTATTGTACTGTAAAACCCATTCACAATGGCGTACACAGTGTCGTTGAACGACAGCAATTATGTGCTCAGTCTTGAGCGAAGATAAAACAATTTTGGTATACAAAGAAAACAATGGCAGTAAACGTAACGAAAATGTTTGCGTTACCGGTAGATACTCTGCAGGATACATAGGTAGCGATATTTCAAACCTCTGGAATTTTGAACTGCGTACAGCAAACAAGACAAACGATAGTCTCTTTTGCCGCGATACGCCAACAAATAACGTACGATATACACTTGTAACGCTCCAAATAGAATTATCACGATGATCCTTTCGCTTTTACTTGCTTTTTTTCATTCCGTCGAATAATCTTCCCCGCTCTCCGTGCGAGCGGATTAGAAAACGCTCCGATCCTTCCGCGATTTAAATACTTGAAATGCCTCGCAAGCGTATCAACGCCGCGTTAATGCGTGAACGCACTCCTGACGAGAAAACGAGCGTGATGAACAGAGGGGAAAGCGGGGGGGGGGGGATCGGCACGACAGAGAAACGGAATTTGCGTGTTATATACGTCGGATGAAAGACGGAACGAGAAAGTTCCACTTTGTCAACGGATAGGGACAGTATCGAGTTCTCGGACGTTGTAAACCACATAATAGAGCCGTGTATCTGATAATCGTGCAGCGTTGGTGCCAACTTGAAAGCACGATTAGGATCGTTGACGTTACGTGATCCCGATTTTGGATTTGAATCGCTGCGAGAAGAATTCCCGGATTACTCGTTCACGGTATATAACGCATTTTTTTTTGTTTTTTTTTTTGTAAATCGGACGCTCGCGTGATATCTCGTCGCAATGGATCGACAAGTTTAGAAGCGCGCGGGCGCGCGCGCGAAACAATTGAACGCGTTGAATTTCGCGTTTTGCCTCGACAGACGCCACAATCTCCGAGCGTGTACCCTCGCTTTTGCTTTGGCGTGCATTTTCGATTAATCTAGGAAACGATCCTAAATAGGCGGAACCACGTGTATTTGTCACACGTACAAAGGAATCGTAGGCATATCCGTGGAACTCCACCGCCAATCAATATTTTCGTAGGATTCAACGGGTGTCCTGTTTACACGATGTCAGTTTACCGTGCGTTCGCTTCAGGATGTATGAGTTTGCCGAATTAGCGTGCTGTTTAATCAGGCGCGAGGATTGTGTCCTTCCAATGCTCGGAGTCCGATGTTGAAATATCGCGAACCAATGATGGTGCCGTTCGTATCCGAGGCATTGTTACCAAAATTACGCAATTTTTGAATAATTTCAGAAACCTCCCGAGTCCCGTCCCCGCGACAGAAATGAAAGTTCCTTTTTTTTTTTTTTGGTTTAAATAATTCTCCCCCGACTACGCGCGATACTGGAGTCTAAAAAGCCCCGTTCTACTCGCCACGTTCGCTGCGTCAAGATATCGATTAGCGATCGTTCGGTTATCGTGCTCGGAATAGAACAAGAAAACGTGCATTACGCCCGACCGAATAGTCAATGCGCCGCGTATTGAAAATTTTACAATGAATCTTTAATAGCGTCATTATCGTAAAGTAAAATAACAATGAGCGACTTTAATCAAAGCGTTTAGGAACCGTATAGAAATACAAATATCCGATAAACGCGTATGTACGTCGCTTGCATCGATTACGCGTTATTATATAAAATTCAAAATTCCTATGCTCGTGAATAATCGATGACGATGCAGGTCAACGAGTCTCCGATAACAATGAATTTACAATCACCGCGATTAGGGCGAGAACGGCAGAAAACACTTCGCCGTTAACTTTCGCGTCCATACCGTTTCCGTTTCCTCCCCCACGAGAATCGCGAACATTAAGGTCCCACGGCATTCCTACGGTACCGAAAAAGAACGATTTGCAGAGCCCTAACTCCGACGTACCCCCATTCGGCACGAAGAGCTGGTAACCGTGAGATGGCTGGTCCGCGAACGCCTGAAAACGGGGGAGACGATTTTACGTCCCAACATTTTACGTTTTACCCACGCGCCGTTTCATCCTAAGAGATGATTTTCCGTGTGGCTTTATGGGGCATACAGCGGGATGGCTGAGTGCCCATTTCGCAGGGAAGAGCTCATTGGATCCGCGCCACGCTCACCGCGAGGCTCACAATTTCCATGGGAGTTCCGTTAACGAGCGGGACTCGAAAAACGCGTCTTAAAGCGGGTTAACGAGTTCTACCGCGAAACGGTCGGAATAATTCATCGATCGGAGAGAGATTCGGGATATAGATCTCGATCGGCGATATTCTCGCCGAACCGACTTTCTCGTACCGTGTCAAGATATACGTTATTTCATTTGGTTTCTCTATTTTAAGATTTGTTTACCTCCCACGCTTTATTTTCCTATCCATTATCCGTGGCGGCGTAGAGGAAAGTGCATCGATATATCGAGATCGAAACATATCCCGCCGTGAAATCGCCATTTCAGCGATCACTAAGGGAGCAGGGGCTAGGGGAGGGTGGAGGGGGAGGGGGTGGGGTGCTAATGCACTGGCTGCAGCGCATAATCATAAAATGCGGGAGAAGCGAAATTTGATGATGATGGCTCTCGGCGGCTGACTCTACGGTTTCCAGTAACCTCATAAAAAAAAAAAAAAAAGAAAAACCGTTTGCCCTGGAAATTTAGCCGGCGGTACGATGCTGAACGATTTTATAATCGACGTGCGGTTTGTCTCGACGCGGGCGCTTTAATAGGATAGTTGCTCGAAAAAAGATTTAACTGGTATTTTATCTCTCCTTGTTTCCGCCAACACCCGATATTTTTGCGGCGTTACACGACTCGTCCGAGAAACTAACCGCGACGAGCTACGATCGACCAATTAAACGTTTAAATTCCAATAAATTGGTGCTCGCTATAAATCACCTTTCCCGATGACCGCGACGAATTTCGTTGGATCCTCCCATCCCCCCCATTACGAGGTTCCTTTACCGACTGCTCGTGGCAGAGCAGAAAACTGACTTATCGGACAACCCGGGACGGCTGTAAGGAATTCGCAAAGATTGCGTAAGGGTCGCCACCGTCGACGGATCTCGTTGATCTTTAAAATATTTTTTAAATTCGATTCTGAGATAAGTTTTCGCTGATGTAATGGTATTTTGTATATGTACTGAATTGTTTGTCTTTAAGTATTTATGTATAAGTCGATGGACTCGATTCGCTGAAAATTCAAAAGTGTAATTGTATCTGAAATAATTTGTCGTTAACTCGAGATCATATTGTGTATTTTGTATGTGTTCTGTATTCTTTGTACTCGTGTATAAGTCTATGGGCTCGATTTATAGTCTCCGGCTATTAATATGTTCATTTCGAATGAAATTCTAAAAAGATTTGTATTGAAATTGTACATATATTTGCACCTAAGAAAAAAAGAGGAAAAAACCGAGTGTGTTTTATTTGTACAAGGCTCCTCTGGCGCAACGTTGACATAATAATAAAATTTTTGTAAAGGCTCCTTTATCGCACTTGAATTATTTAAAAAACGCATTACTCAAACGGTGTCGACGATCGCTGATCAAATCTCCTTCTGTTCTTTACGCGTGGATCGTGGGTCTTTAATTACAAATTAATTCGATCAAACCTTTACGTAAACATTGAAATTGTACGTCTGTACCCAAGAATAGAAGAAAGAAAAGCCGAACATGTTTTATTTATAAAAAAGCTTCTCTGACGCAACGTCGAAATAATAATAAAATTGTTCAAAAGACTCGCTTCTCGCAGTTGAATTATTTCAAACGCATCACCCAAACGGTGTCGCGTTCATGAGTTAAATATCTAACAGACGATCTCGATCACCGGTCAAATCTCCTTCTGTCCTTGACGCGTGAATGGTGGGTCGTTAATTAGAAATTAATTCGTTCCCAAACCCTTACGCAAACATCGCGCTTAGAGTCGACGAGCGATAAAAGTAAATTTCGCCACCGACGTAAAACCGCGCGAAAAGCAAACGTTTCAAAGTATCGAATAAAAATCGACCGAAGCGCGTTTAGACGCCGACCGATACGAAAAGAAACCACCAGGAACAACGGAAAGATCCTCCACTGACCCACTGTGTATACGCGCGCGCGCGCGCGCTTGCGTTTGATACATTACCTATCGCGCGTACACGTGGACACTGACACATTGGCAGGTCGCGAGCGATACATCCGCCCATTTTTTCGCTTTTCTCTCTTACCCGAATGGCGAACCGATGCGCACACATTCGAACGTACGCGTACGGGCGTTGTTACATCGTACGCACACCCCCGGAAGGGATGCTGGAAGAGGACGCGGCGCGGAAATACAGGCGCATCGAAACACGAGCACGTTCGCGTTTCACCGTGCAATCGCGTGCACGTATTTACTCATACAAGATCGGCGTATGACGTACGCCCCTGCATACCATCCTGTCGCGATATATAAACATAGGCGAGGGGGTGGAGGGAGGAGGGGAGGGGGCCGGCAGGTGAAAAGAGACGGATGTAAACGAAAATGGACGGACGAGAAGCCGGCAGATAGAGAGAGAGAGATGGAAAGCGGTGAGCAGGGGGTGAAGGAAGAAAAATGAAAAGAGAGAGCGCGTTGGCGGTTTACACGGCGGGAGGCCGACCAGCGGCAACGTCCGACGAAGAACGAGCGAAAAGAGGGACGCGGGGAGTTGACCAGAGTGAGAAAAAGGGTGGACCGGGCAGAGTGAGAGAGAGAGAGAGAGAGAGCGTGAGGGTGGGAGGGGGTTGCAGAGCTCGAAGGTGAGTAAAGGACGAGAGAAACGGAAGCGAGAGAGAGAGAGAGAGAGAGAGGAACGGCGGGTAGGGTGGGCGCGGGAGGGAGAAAGAGGGACGGTGGATGCGGTGAAAGCGAGAACGGTGGCGAAAGGGAGAGGAGAAAGAGAGCGGAAGAGAAAAAGAGAGGAGGAGCGGCGACGGCCGGCGAAGCGAGCGAGACGAATGCATATGTGTTCTGAAACAAACGTTCGATCAGAGTGCCGATTGTTGCCAATCATACGTTGCCGCGGCGTACCCCTCTGTGCCCGTGGCCAGGCCGCGGATTCAGTTCTGCGTTTTTACGCGGCGCGGTAACCAGCTCCGTTCGTCTCGCGTTCCCGCGGCAAAAGCTCTCGTGGGCGAAAAATCCTCGTCTCCGTCGGCGATACGCGACGCTTATCGCCGATCGCCTACGTCGGTGCGCGTCTCGCGGCATTGGTGTGCGTACCACGACGTCCTACCCCCCCGGCTACTTGGCCGACTCAAAGATAGCGCTGCGAGGGACGTTCCTACGGGATAGACCCTTTTCCAAAGCAAGCACGTACACCTCGTGCCGTACCGACACGGAGAGTGGAACACGGTGCGCGTACGGTGTGGATGCGTGCGTTGCGTGCGTGCGTGCGTGCGTGCGTGTGCTTTTTGCGGAAAATGTCGGCGCTGTCGGTGGCATTCGATGATTGATGACGACGGCGAACTACGGCGCGACGTGTATGCGTGGGAGGACGCCAGTGTGTAGGATAATACGGATGTCGGTCGCGTGTATGCGTGTACGTGGAACAACGCCTTATGCATACTCATCGTAGGTGGGCAACACGTACGCGCGTTTATGCGTGCACGGGGGGCGGGGGGAGGGGGGGGGGGAGGAGGCCCCGGTGTGTGCGTGGGAGCGCGCGAGAGAGGCGATGATTTCGGAAAACACGACAGGTCGCGTCGACCAATGGCAGCACGCCGACTCGCCGACTCGCCGACCGGGGAACCAGCGATACGCGATGACGAAATGAGAGGGAGAGAATGACCGGGTAGGATGACGGAGGTGGAGGAGCACGGAGAGGGTTTGCGCCGAGTAATAATGAATGTTTGTTGCCGCCGGCCTGAGCCTTCATTTTCGCTGCTTCGACCTACGAACGGATCCTTCGTCGTTCGTATTCGTCCAATAGGATTACCAGCCGTCTATCTCCATCTCCGTCTTCCATCCTGGTCATCTTTTTCTTTTTTCTTTTTTACCTCGTCTCGCGATTTCCTCCATCGCTCGTAGGGATCTAGGTATCTCGGTCAAAGATGGATCGAACGAGTTCGATTTTCTCGTAACGAACGAGTTAAGTTGCGCGCGTGTTCTTGGAACGTATGCTTTTTTATTTGCAACCATATCGTGATCTGGTATGCGATCATCCTGAATTGAACCCCTATCATGAATATTTGTATGAGACAAAAATAACATGGATTGATAAGAATATATCGTTATGCGTATTCCAAAAGTTAACAAAACCCGGTTTTGTAGTTCTATAGATTTAACCAGGTACGAATCCGTAAATAGATAACTATAGAAATAAGACGATCGACTTCTAATACTAGCGTTCATCGTTTGTACCCTGCGTACCAATATCCAGCAGAGTTCGAATAAAGAAAAAATAATAATGATACTTCGAATACATGGTAGGCTCGAACAAAAAAAAATAAAAATTCATCAATAACTCGAAATTGAAATTTCCTAATGAACAAAACACACCCCGAGAGTCGTACTATCGAGTCGATAGAACGAACCCGGTGCGCAACTGGAGCGCGTTACGGACGGACGAAATTAGCGTGAGTTTTGAACTCCCTTTTTCTCGGGAAATTCAAAAATCGCGGAAGCGTGGCGGGAATAAGGGCACGCGCTGAGGGGAAAGGAGGAGAGGGCGTCGAGGGGCCAGGGGAGGAGAGGGAGGGAAGCGGGAAGAGGGAAGAGGGGGGGGGGGGTTACATTGCGCAACCCGACAGGACTCTTGGAACACGGGAGCGGGGTGGAAGCACTTTTCGCGACGATGGTGCAGCTCGTAGGCGATAGTGCGGAGGGCAGCTCCGGGCGCGCACGCGCTTTTTCGAAAAATCAATAAAACGAAAAGCTTACCTAATGCTATGTTACTACGGGGGTAGACTCCGCCTTCGTCTACTAGCTATAGTGGTGGTTGAACGCCGCCTAGATACTACCGCGACTGGACCAGATGATCATCTGCAGATGACAGCGGCCCTGTAGCTGCCAATGTGTACAACCAGGGTGCATCATTTCGACTGCGAGCTCGCCACTCGTTAGTCTCGCTACGAAACTAATTTTTAGGCACGATGGAAATAATCATTTTTAACGAAACTTTCTCTGAAGCGGGAAGTCGTGTAATTATAAATACGAGCACGTGGGTCACTTTTTTTTTTTATTTTATATATTCAGATCAAGGTACTCGCAAACGACCAATTTAGTACTTTAACGATATCGTCGGCAGGGAGACTGGGAGAACAGAAAATAAATTGTGAATAATTACGACCCAGTTTCGATACATCCAAGACACGGTACCTACGTTCCCAAGATTCACGGATTACCAAAACGCGAGCGGTCAAAGTTCGTACGCGTCGCGTACTTACCCAATCACGGTATCGTCGTCGTCGACCTAAACACCGAAATGAAATCCGATCGCGCGCCGTTTCCTTGGAGCACCGATATCCGGTTATCGTTGCAAACCACATTGAAACGATCGACCGTGAACCCAATCAGAGCCTCGGCAACGCGCGGTTTCAATCCGTATCGCGTAGCTGTCGGCGATAAAACGCAAAGAAATGATCGGTGGCAAGGAGGGCAGAATTCTGCATGCCACGGCAAAATGGGGGATGCGAATGCGGCGAGCCATGATTAGATTGTGGCTTGTGCTGGAGGCGTCCGACTAGGTTCAGCACGTTAGCGAATTCGGTCCGTTGAGTGTTGACAAGTCCGCATCCTCCTCTACCGGTGCCTTTAGCGTCGGCCGTGTAACTCTAACGAGCTTAGGGCACGCCGGCTCTCCGCTCGAGTGCATTATCTGAAACCGCGAGGTGTTCTTGGCCCGAGTGGATACGTTTCTGCTGCGACAAGCTAGAAGGGCCGATACGAAATCCGATGCAGACCGAACGGCCTAGGTGGAACGGATAGGGTCGCCGATAGATTTTCATTTGGCGCACCTGCTACGCGTAAACGATACGCCGTCGATAGGGCGGTTTAGAAGTTTGCGACCGAGAGACGAGGGCGACGCTCTCGTCGATAGCGATCGTGGCGAGAAATTATTTATTGTTATTTCTTTCGACGACGGCGAGATTAGTCGATAAAGTCTGTCGGAGGTATCCGTCGTAAGGATGGAAATCCTGGGACGTAACCGAGAGTCCGTTGCGTCGTTCGATAATTAAGTTAATGGTTAAGTGGGCGTAACGAATAGCGGGCGTTTTCATAGGTGGCATGGAAAACCGTGATAACGTTGAATCGATTTAAGAGATACGACTATACGTAATTGTATTTTTAATGCATTTTTATAAGCGACTCCGTTCGAAGGAAGTCAAATGATTTCTTTTCAAGTTGGATATAGAAGAGGGAGGAATCTGTGATCGAGGTGAAACGTAGATACATCAGCCCTGGGGCCATGGGTTAAAATAATTAGCGCAGCCCTGGGGGAAGGACTATGAATCGTTAATGTCGTTTGGTGACGGGTACGGATCGTTGACCCATTTTAAAAATTCGGAAGGATAGCGAATTGGAATTTTCAAAGTTCAGATTTGTTGTGCTTATCTCACTATTAAATTAGAGAGCTAGGGTGTAACGTTAAAGCTGCGATAAGACTCTGGAACATGGAGATGAAAATAATTTCCACGACGCTGCGAGTTGCAACGTCAGAAATATTTACAAGGATACTGTAATTGTTTTCTCTAGGGCAAATGCTTTCGAAATGTAATGCAGATTTGTTAACTCGAAGCGTTGGAAAATCTTTACGTTTCACGCTTAATCCGTTAAAACGAGCGTTTCTTTCCCTCCTTATCTGAAACGCATATTACTTTTCACTACCTACGTGCCACGTATGGCAACAGCCAGTGGGAATTGTATAAGCTAAACAGCTTTCGCGATCTCTGTCGACAGCGCGATATTACCGTTTATTGTTACTGCCTTCGCGGATAATAAACATAATCGTTTTCGTAACTACCGATCTAATCAAGTACGGCCGCGATGGTGTGCTGAAAAATTAAACGTCGCGGCCGTCAAAGATTCTTGGATGATCCTACGGCGTTGAAACGCGTTACGAAACCTAAGGGTGGGACGAATCTTGAAAATCGAAAATATAAGTAGCCGATTTGATCCGCATCGATATCGGAATTTCGATCGTCGTCGATGTCACGATATCGCGGTCTCCGCAATCGACAACCGTACACCGGTGTCGGTTCTTGTGAGAAATGAACGCGGACAGCGAAACGACGTAGACCGTGCGACGGAAAAACCGGGGGAAACCCCCGAAAAACCCGGCCATTAATTGTCTTAGACGTTTAAGCGATGTAAACAGCGGAGGTCGCGAAAGGGAAAGCCCGGTGGGTGAAAGCATCGACAAAAGTATGCTCGCCGCGGTAGGAACTTTTTCTGCATCGCGACGGTACGCAGGTCTCATAGTTTTCACGATTTTGCCGAGACTGTACCGCGGGGGTAACCCTTCAAGTATAAACCACCCCCCTACGGTAGCCATGGCGACGCGAACGTGGTATTCCTACCCGGTAACTCGTCCCCCTTCCTCCACCACCGACACCCGGGGGGGGCCGCCACCCTAAAAACAAGAGTGTAGTTGCCGGATCACGTGGTCCCGCCACTCTCGAGGGTGGGAGGTCGAAGGGAAGTGAGGATAGAGCCAGAATAGGATAGAAGGGGTAGTTCCTAATTGCACCGGCTGGGTGGGACACTAGAGGGGCTCCAGAATTGATGCTGGAATTTTGAGGTTAGGTTAACTCGCCCTCTCTCTCTCTCCCTCCTTCTCTTTCTCCCTCTCTCTGTCTCTCTCCCGGTAGTCCACCCTCGTATCACCACCCCTCCCCCCCCCCCCTCCGCCTCTTCCTCTTTCGCTCCTTCTCTTCGCAGCCTTCCTCGTCTCCCTTTCATATTCTCACTCCTTCTTTGTCTCGAATACGCACATTCCCGTTCTCGCTTGGACCGTTCCTCTTCTTCCTCTCTCCCTTACACGATCCTTCGCATATCCATCCTCCCTGGTACTATCCCTCGAGTGAACCCAGAGAACCTGGTAGGGTTTGGTCCCCTAGACTGAAAAATGCTGCGGTATACCGGTCGGGCATGAAGGGCGGAGGGAGAGGGGGTGGCAGGGAGGGTCCTTTTCGAAATCCTCCCGAAACTGTAATGAGAAACTCGCCTGCCGATTTTCAACCAACCGGGCAACGCGAGCGGTACCGGGGAATACTGAGAACCATCGGAATAACCTGGAGGGTTCGATGTAATTCCATTTCAACGACCGCGGGCTTACGTTATAAACTGTAGGTTTTTCTTCGAGTTAGGTAGGGGGTTACCGGTGAGAAATTTATGCCTTCGGGTGGCGCGACGTAGATAACGGAATTGCTTCGATTCGTTGAATTAAACGTAAGACGGGATCGAGGCTGGATAAGAGCAGAGATTTCAATAAGTCGACCATTTTTCCAGGATCGTATGTTTTTCAGGAAAACGTCCACCCTCGAGAATTCTTTGTAATAGAAATACAGAGGCAATAAAAATGTAATTCTTAAAACACGCCTTTCGTTTGAATCCTTTCCCCCAACCGTAGATTTGGAAAAAAGTTAAGAGCTGACGCGGCTGTTTGGAAGCGGCGCGATTTTTAAAGTTTTACAGTTTTTTCTACTTTTTTTTTGGCACTGCACTTTTTCGAAATTTTTCTGTTTTTTTTTTTTTTTTACCGGAACGGTGTCCTCGGAGATTCCTGGGCTCCGCCCTGAAAGTGGAGGACGAACGAGTCCCTCTTCGGCTGCCCGGCCGACGAAGAGGGTAGTTTGCGTTCGTGGCGCAGCGGAGAGGGTGGCCGCCGGACACGACCCTCCGATCAATGAAGGCGAAGCGCGCGCAGCCCCTCCGGTTTTTTGAAAATCTACCCGCCAACGTGGTGCTACCCCTTGCTCACCCCCCACCGCCGTGTCTACACCTGAACCGCATACCAAGATGGGAAAACGATATGATGGCGTACGTACATCATTTTGCCATTGCTACGATCGATCCGTAATTTCGTCATTTTCGTGCAAAGTACGTATCTTCTAAAATAGGTAAAAAAAAAGAGTTAATACGTAGGAAATGAAGACGTACGAACGTACGATATCTTAAAAGAAACTTAAAAGAATCGTCGATTTCTCGAGACAACGTGCGAAACGTCCCGCCGGAGTCATTCGAAAGACGCGAACCGCCTAAGCCAGATAGTAAGCGCAAAATCGAAAACACCCGCCCCGGAAAAAATATAACACCTGAAAAACGACGAAAAGAAAATCATCTTTTCGCTTTCAAAAGGGAACTGGCGCCATCTCTCGAGATTTTTTCATACGAAACATTCTTCGACGCTTCGATCCGCGTTGGTCTTTCAACGGGGGAATGTGTGCAGGGGTTGACGGTTTCTCCGTGGGATGGCACCACTACCCATGGGCCACGGAAGAAGGAAAAAAATTCCAAAAATTACCCAAATCGTTCCCGATGCCTATGTATTCTGTAATCCGAGTTCTTTCGATTATTTTAAAAACATTGACGATCCGATACGTTTGCCGAATTCATAGTTTTTTGAGTACACGTATAATCAGTTCTCTTCGTGTGCCTCGTGCGCCAATGTCGAACGAAATTAACAAAGTTTTAATGAGAAAGGCATTTAACTAACTTTTACGATGAACGTATAACGATGCACTTTAACGTGGTTCCTGCTCTTCGGCAAATTTCCTAGATGGTGGTGCTGGTCGAATGCCATGCGATACTAAGGGGCAGTAGTATAACCCGGTAAATGATCGGGCAACCTTGCGCTCGTCGGTCCCCGTTACGATTCGGTTACTCATTTGTAAACTAAACCACGGAATAACAACCATTGATTGTGGTTAGAGTAAAAAATACTGATGAAATATAATACGCTTCCTCGGTAAATCGGCGTTATCTACACATCTGCATTTAATTTAAATACGATACCCGAAACGTTAATTTTTCTTGACTCATTAACGTTTACTCCAAACGTCATAATAACAATTGATACCTACTGCTGCTTTCTTTATCATTCAAAGAGACTATTATTTCGTTTTAAAGATACAGTCTTCTTAATTGGTTTCCATGCTCTGCACGGTAACGCAACGCCATTCAGCTTTACCCATAGATACTCGGAATGGTCAAAACGGAGTTTCGAGACATCATGAATGACCATTCGGCGGGCATCCGAAATTCTATGACCTTTGCTATTAATTTACGTTCGACGAACGTCTCGAAAGCTTCCCGGAGATCCATAATGCCTCAAACCTTTCGCGTTCGATATTGCTCGTAAACCGATTAAACTTCTGTCTCATTAGTGTACATTTCCAACGAGTTAACCAACGTTCGGTTTAGTTAAAAAGTAGTTAATCGTTCAAAGGATCGTGCGTATAAATTTCGAATTACATAAATAACTCTCCACCTGTTATTCGCGCACCTACAATTAAAACGCATCGAACCTTCTGCTTTGTTCTCCCGCGTTGTATTAGAAAAAAAAAAAAAAAAAAAAAATGCCACACAATAGCAACGAGACATTTACAACGTAAGTAATTCAACGAGACGCGGTGTTCGGTGACTCGTACTGGATCAATTTCGGGATCCAGGAAATACTCGGAAACTAGTAGTTTTAGCATGCTCGGGAGTCTCGAGTGCGCATCTAGGATCCGAGTGCACGACACTCGTTTCCTGCTCGTAGTTCCTATAGTTGCGTTCTTGTCCGGATTTCGAGGACGCGGTAGTCGCGCGATAATAAATTATTCGAGATAGATGATGTTGCCACGCCACAACGGGTCTGGGCTTGCTCTCTGCTCCTGCTCTGTTCTGCTACCGGGTATTTATGCCGAGTCTGGCCGCCATGCTTCATACCACCGGGATAGCAACCCCCTGAGTTATGTCGACCGCGTTGGTCTTGATAGATTTTACAATTTACGATCGCCGCGTACACGCGTCTCCGAAATATCAACACGGCGGAAAAGGTTCTTCGGTGGGTCTAAGATTCGATGAGGGACGCGTGATCGCGCGGCGATATATCGGAGGCTGCGTTGAGAAATGACATTTAATCGTTGCGTCCTCGCCGAAAACCAATTGGGGAAATTTCTGCGCTGAATAATTAATGCGTCTAACGTGCGTAAAAGAAGCCGAAACGACGAAAGAACGTAATGTGTCTGGATGTAAGGAAAAATGCTGCGTGTCGTGGATACTGTCCTTTAAAGATCTGAACACCGATTCTTCTTACCGAAGTTTGATCAAATTGCATTATTTTTTCAACGTTAATATTTGCCTTTACGTTTTTTTTCCGATGTATATATAAATTCTATATTTTTTTAAAGTATGACACGCGACGTTTTACCTTACAACCACGCATATAAGTCAATGATTTTTTATCCAAACTTAAATATAGACTTGAAGACTTTATATTTTTTTCTTGTATAAGTAAATGGCAATTTAAAATTGTTGGTTTCGGAGAATCAACTTTGATTTTTATAATAGTTGTTTACGCGTTACTATAGCGATAGAAAATTTTTATATATTTCTTTTAAACGCTGCTACAATTGATCCGTCGTTCCCTGTAAACGCATAATCAAAAAGAGACAACAACGATGGGGGGGCGACGTATACGATCTTTATTCAATATCGGAAATATTTACATTCTACGAGAGCCTTCTCGTAAGCTATACAAACTTGTTTCGCCGCTCGGTGGACGTAAAATAAAAGTGAGAGTAGAATATTAAGATCTCCATTACACGATGCAACTTTCAACGAGTTTTGAAACGAGCTGTAGACTGGCATTCGCGGAGCGCTCGTCATCAAGCGTAGAACGGGTTAGTTTTATGGTCCTGCAAAGATAAACCTCCGGCTGTTACTACCCCGTCATATCATCTCTCGGTGGTAGGTGGAAACACGCTATACAACGGTATCTCGCCGGACTAGACCGCCATTTCATAAGCTTTCACATCATTTTCTCCGGATAGTAACCCTCTCCGTTGATGTTTCCTACTCACCCTTGAATCTCTTTCGATTCTCCGCGATTGACAGACCTGTCATTTTTTGGCAGCATTGGCAAGTGACCGGTCGGGGGTAACAAATATACATACGAGGGTATTATGATGATTCAAAAATCGTGTTTTTTTTTACTCGATACTTCGAACATTTTCACAGAGGCAAAATAACATAAGTTTTAAAGTAGAGACTATTTGAATCTATCGCTGGTAGCCGTCTATCTGTAAATTGCTTGATACCGCGTGAGTACCATTTCGGATTCACCCAAGTTGTTGTTGAATTTTTTTTTAATTCTACGCTGAAAGGAATTTAGACTAATACATAATTTTATGAAACTCGCCGAAATTAAAGTTGCCAGAATTCGATGAACCTTGTATCGTCGCGACCATAACAAAAGAAATGATTTCTCCGCGCATATCGTGATTCTCAACCGCGACAATACCCAAAGTTAAGACGTAAACAAAAAAACACCCGAATCGTCGAAGAACTCCAAACTACGCGCATGAACCACGCGGAACGCGGAACCCGATCGTACGACTCCGCGTCTTTAACGTCGTTTATCGTGATCCGATTCCAGGCATCCCGCGCTACCCACCGAACAAACCCCAATTCGAAAAGTCTCGTCTGCTCTCTTCGAATTTCGCGATGAAATACTAACGCAATTAAATGCCGCCGACAAGCCCATGCCGGATATTGGCACTCCTCCGCCATGCAATTCTATTACCCTTACGCCTCAACGGCAGCGCGTCGACGGCCGTACCTCATCCCGATCTCCGCCACTCCATTTTCCCTCCAACCACCCCCCCCCCCCTCCCTCCAACCACCCCCTCCCCGCCAACGGGAACGCCACGATTTCGCATGGCACGCAACAAAGCAAGTGCCACGAAATCGAATACCAAGTGTAGCCCTGGAAATCCTCGATATCACTTTCCGATAGTCGTCCTCTGTACCGTGACAGGAAAGTGGAAAGAGGGTTTTCGGGGGTGGTTTGGCCGTAGAGAGAAAGGGGTTGACGGGATTAAGCGAGCAAGCACAGTCCCACCGACGATCGACACCCTCTGCGAGTACGGTGACTTCTGGGACTGCTCGAGATTCCATTCTCGCCAATTTCAAGCACTCGCCGGAGGTGGGAAGCTGTGGTATTCCCGGAAGAAGCGGGTCGCTATGGATGCATCAATCGGCATAAGCCGGCCGCTTTATTGCCGATTATTTTAACCAACGTTTTTTCGTCGCGTTAAACAGACATTAATCTCCTTTGTCTATGCGTTACGATCGACTGATTAAAAATTGAAAATTGAATTCGATCGAGATACCGGGAAAGAAGCCGATAGCCCGGGGATACGATTCGCATAAATCGTACACGCACTTTCTAGCAGGAGAACTGAAATTAATGTCGGCTCTTAAGCGACAAAAACGTACGCCTGGAAGGTTCCTTGCGCGAATAGATCAGACGGGATTCCCGCTGTCCGAGCGGTGAAATCCCATTAGCGAGTCCTAATTCCGGAAAATAAAAGGTCCTGCCGGTGTTCCTCCAGAGACGCATCTAAACGCTGACAAGGTAGGATGGAAAACGGAAGGGGAGGAGGGGGAGGACGGGATGGACCGAATTTGTCAGACTAACAAGGTGTTAGCTTCTCACCGCGGCGTGCCTCGACATCTGTAATGCTCAAAGTTAATTTCCAGCCGCTTCGAGAGGGTAGGTACCATCGACCGTTAGCCAGCAAGTGACGAGACAACTCCTCGCCAGTTGCCGTTGCTCCACTTTTATCCGTACCGAGATAAATTTCCAAGGAGATGCTCTTTAATGATGCGTCGCGATAAATAAGTGTATCGTCGAAAGTAAGTCTGGATTATCGGGTAACTCGTTCGAATTCGAGGGAACGAAGCTATAATAGTGTTACGAATGTCATTGCCTTCTCAGCGTCCGGCATTGCCGATAGGCAGTTGTTAGTTGCCGGGCGACGAGATTCAAATTATAAATATGTCAATAGTTGAATTCTAACTCTGACTACAAACGGATGTGTTCTTAATGTTCCACTAATAAACGTTATTTCTACAAGTATGCCCAATTTACGCTTACGTTCTCGCACGATTCGTAACACACACACATCCAAAACGACACGCTCATCCTGGCAACTTCCAACACCGCGAGTGTCTACCCGAAAAGGTAAGCGTTAATATCAAGTTCAATGGAAAGTCCATCATTAGCCGAAAGGGTGGTACCCTCGATTTGGGAAACGATCGGTGTTCGAGGTTAACAAAGTCGATGGAACCATCGGCTATCTCGTCGTCAATCTGACCGAAGGCAGTCTGCGTATATCTCGACGTAAAAGGGGAGGGGTGGGGGTGGGTAGGTGGTTGCGGAGGGGTGTAGGTGTAGGGGCAGGGGGTTGGGGTAGCGGTTTGGCGAGGACACCGGGTGGACTCGACGGCGCTGCCCGGCATCGACCAGAATATTATGGACTTATCAAGCCATCCTAATAGTCTCATCAGGATGCAAGCCTGCAGATCTCATCATCCTCGGCGTCCCTGGACCACGTACCTTGTACGTAGGAACGAGCGAGCAATGGCGTTTCCTGGCGTAGATAGCGCTATAGGAAGTAATAGCGGACTGGTATGATTACGTGCTGTCCTAAGGCACAGACAGCTTCGAAGGACACTGCTATAGGGCCTGAGCTACGATCCATCTTCCTCTCCTTCCACGCACACACCGTACGGATCCTTTTGAATCTTCGAGCCGCGCTCTCGCTGTCGCCAAGATTTCTAAAGACGGCCTGATTACAGGTATGGCGGCGAAAGTTATCGTCAACGTTTACAACGATTTTATTACAAACACGACGGTGGACAGTGTCGCGGGTGTACCAATTGGGCTATTGATAGAGGACTGCGATCACGTTACCCAAGAATTTTTGCGTAACTTCGTCCTACTGGAATCTTTTCAGAAAGGTTTTTGAGAAAATTGAAAGATTGCGTTGCGAAAAAATTTTATTCCGTGCTAAGCTTCTCGCTAACGGGAATCTTGTTTTGACTTTTACTAATACGTTTGAAAATGATTCTAATTTTAAGGAATTACCCGGAATTTCCGAGTACCATTGACACGATCCACTTCCCCCTGCAAAGAGAAGGATGAAACTTTCAGCGGGTTCGCTGTTAAAAAAAACTTATATAATACAATTAAAAAGAAAAACTCGCAAACATCGCGAAGGGTCCAAAGGAGAGGATAAAAAACAAGTAAGATCCGCGATCAGTTTACAGCTGTCGCTACCGCATATTGCACAGCGTGTATACGCGCATAGAGAATTACATAGTTTTGGGATATATATTGTTGTTTAGTACGGTTTAGAATTTCCATAGATAACGGAGAATTATAACGGAGGCCGCTGTCACGGGACCGAGAAACCGTGCGGTATATAGATTCGAGTACACGTTCCCTCATAGACGTATAAATTGCTTCTTTCGTCGCAGTTGTTTGGCCAATTGTTAAGTTCATCGGTAAACGAACGTTACCGTTGTGGCCTATCCGCTGATTCGTAATAACGACCGTGGACAACGAAACGCGGGACGATCGAGCTAGGAAATTTTTGTTCGTTTCGTCTAACGTGAAGACACAACTGTAAATACGATTGTAAGAGACGTTACCTTGCGCTACCGTATCCGCGGTATTCGCTCTAATTTCGGATTCTAATACAATGATGCTCAAATTGTGGCTCTTCCAGGTGGCTCTCAGGGAGTGCTGAGAAGAAGCAAGAGACAACGTAACAGCGACAATTCCAATTTCAACCAGTATTACGATATGAATTATCAATTGAAGAAATGGATATAATAGGATATAATTCACTTGTCGTTGACGTGTCTCCTCTTTCTCCTATACATACCTACTGTGTCCATGTATATGTATCGTAACATATGTACAAAATAATAATTAAATACTGAATTAAAAGCATTGGTATGTATCAATTACACAAAATACCAATCAAGTAGAAGATTCAGCTCTCTAGTATTTCTAATAAACGAAACATGGCTCCTCTCACGATAAGGTCACCACTGTTCTAATACATCCCGATTATACTTCATTGCAACGTACCGCTCACGGCCAACGAGCAACGGTCCTAAAAGATCTTTTCGTTCGAAAGCGGAAATATTCGAGCTAGAGTACGGAAGAGCGAATGGAGCGTGGAAGAACCACGAGAACCGAAGGGCTGCGCTGACGGTGGATAAGCCAGCGTTAAATCGTGTTCGTCTGACCTCGTCATCTTTCCGTCAGCTCCCTGTCCCTCGGCCGCAACTAATAACTCGGCTTTTTCTTCAACAACGAACTACAAACTAATCTACGGCACACGCGCCCAACCTCGCGGATATACTATTGGCTCCGCGTCAGAACTCGCGATCCTTTCCACCGTCCTAGGGACACCATTCCCCGGACAGACTTCGAAACGGGAAGAACCGGCCGATGGACCGTGAGCGGGTACCAGAAAGGGGGATACGTTTCGGTCACGGAATATCCGAATAACCTCGATTCTTTGACCTTACCGTTGGACCAGACTTGATCGTCCCGTCCGTGAGAGAAGGTTAGGTTTAAGCAACTCTGTGGAAGTTGCGGGCAGGGTCGGTTGGCCCGAGGGCGGCGGCAACTATTATAAACTGTAGCACCTCGAACTACCGCCTCCAGCCTTCCTTCTCTTCCTCTCCTCCGACCTCCTCCCGACGCCCTCCCGTTTCCTCTGCCTCTCCACCACCACCCCCCCCCGCCCACCCTCCTCCTCCACCCGCTTCCACCTACTTTTCCTCTACCCTTCCCTTCCCATCGAGCGCCCACCGCCCCTTCTCACCTCGCCCCTTCCCACCCACCCACCCCCCCGCCCTCTCCCCCTTAGCCGACCACCCCGTACCAACACCGCGTCTCCACCGCCGCCCCCAAATAACCCAGGGGTCCTGCCGAACTAACCCGCACCGTGGAACTCTACCTCGACTCCGGAGAGTCTCTCCAACGGCGTACCCTCTAATCAATCAACCCCCAGGCATTTCGGCTGGTCTGCACCAGGGATCGCGGCTTTCCAGTCTCTTCAGAGAGACGTCTCTCTATCTCGAAAGACGAGGTCGGACCACCGCGGTAACCCTGTTGCTGCACACTCCGCTGGGACCGCATAAACACGAGCACCGACCGGAATCTCTATCGGTACTGGGATGAAGATTGAAAGGCTCGCACCGGAGTTGCGACCCAGTTTGGGGGGAGGAGGGGGGTATATTCTTAATGCGACTGGTTCGGGGGGAGGCGACTCGCATGGACGAATATTTTCCCCCGTCGACGCGTTACCGTCGCGACGAAGAAAGATTTACGCCGCTCGTTCGTAAATTATCCGAACGGACGATCGAGGCTCGAAGCATGGAAATATTCTCGCAACATTGCGGTATAATGAGCTACGCTCGGCAAACCCGTCAATTCTAATCGATCCTTGTAACGAGTTATCGAAAAGTCGTAGATACCCTAATGCCGTTATATGCGAAACCCTGCGCGCACTTACCCGTTGTTATCGATCATTACACTTTTGTTCGACGCGAAAACCGAATGTTTAGTTCGATTCTCCGGGACAACCAACGAGCCTCCCCCCCGAATTTGTCGATTATCCGCACAAGTGGAAGATAGACGCCCTTCTTTACGATAGCGACCAGCGCCAGGTATGGTGCAGCTAATAGGTAATTATCACGGTGCAATTTTGCCCGGCAGCCAATCCCATTCATTTCCTCGATATCTTGGGACGAACGAGCCGCACCACTCGAATGGTGTTCTCTCGCACGAACGTATGTACATACGTTGCGTTCCAATATCTGCCGTTTTCTACCATCGATTTCACCCTACAGGCTACGGCAGAACTATAGGTACACGGAGGAAATGGAGTAATTATAAGGAAATGACGGGCGTTGCCTGTGCGGTGGCCAGCATTGAAACCTATAAGTGGATTCGCCTTCTCTTTGGTCAAGTTGCCCTGCCCATTGTTTGCAAATTGAAATGTTTCATTACGCGACGAAGCGCGATTCTCGAATCAACTTTTCGGCGGATGATTTTTTTTTTTTGCTTCGACGACGCAAAGAAATATCGACGGGGGCTAGGAAGAGGACCAGCTTATCTTTCGTCAGTTCGCGGGCTCCTAAAGTATCGCTGCGGCGACAATTTGGCCGTCCATGACTTTTTGTCATTTTCGTGAGTTCTTGTTCGTTTAACGTCCATGTTTCGCAATAATTGTGACCATTGAATTCGACGATAACATTTCAAGCACATTTTTGACCAAAAATCTTAATTTAAATAGTCAGAGACATTTTAAAAATTCAAAAGTTAAAAATAAATAAAAAATTCAGCGCAGGAGCGAACAACTACAGAATACATGCCTCTCCCATCACTCTTTAGCACTCTAGAAAGAAAATGCTCGAATATAAAAAAGTGGCCAATCTGCCTCCCTAGAAAGCGGATAAAGGATAAAGCTCTTATCAGCACGCGACAATTGTAGACAAACGAACGCTAACGGAACCCTTCTTAACCCAACAACAGATGTTCCAATTACATCGCGAAAAGCGAGGAGAAACCGCGAAACGAAAGATTATTAATAAATTCGGTGAAGATGGAAACCTTGAACCCACCCTGCCCTTCCACAAATTAATCGCTGCTCGCGAATTACGCGTTGAGTCGGTACGACTGTCCGATTCCTTTGAATTCGAATGACCGCGTTATTTATCGCGCTTTTCAATTACGCTCGAAAAGCCGTGGTGCATTTATTTAACGAGTCACCCTCTCGCGGCGACGTGCCGAGCAGACGTTAATTCGTTAACGTTTAATCGTGCACTTAGTTCCCTTCGACACTTACATACGATGACACGCGAGCGCGTTCGCGCGGAGGCGGATGTACCGACGCTCACGCACACACGCTACCCAACCGAGAAGGCGACGAGCCAATACCCCGCGTAAAGGCTACGTGGATGTGCACTGCAATTAATATAATTACTTTCGATTAGTCGGAGAGACTGCTTTCATCGTGGAGACTGAGTCTGTACGCCCCGTGGAAGATTGTGCGTTTCGATCCCTCACTCCCCCGGACCTCTTTATTTCGCAACCTGTTTCGACATGAACAAAGGAAACGCAAGAAAGTACGGTTGCGAAGGGTTACGAACGTTATTTGTTCCTTGAGATATACTCTCGTATAGACCAGTGTTTCGTAATAGAGAGAAAAAGAAATTAAATTACACGAAACAGTTTGATCGTTTGTTAGGTCGCAGGAGGAATTTTCATCGATGGGACGATCAAAGCGAAGGAAAGTAATTCGAAGAATCATATTCTTTTTTGTTTGGAAAAAGGTACGCTCACCGGAGAGCATCCACGGTGGACTGAAATCTCTGACGAGAGATAATAAGGTTTTCGAATTATTAGTGTCTCCTTTGATCGAAAATTCCGCGAGAAAAAGAAAACGAAATTTCGTGACACGCCGCAAGATAATTCTAAATATCCGTCGTTTGGATTTAATACAAATACCGGCATAAATTAATTTCTCAAACCATAAAACCATTTCGAATGCGAAACGAACAAGGATCCCCTTGAACGTTACGTTACATTGGCTTTCGGGGAGTAAATAATAAAAGTTACGCAAACTTCCGGAACACTCTCTACCGGGAGCAAAACCCTAACGTATCGGATTCGTTATGCGTATCGTGGAACACACCGGAACTGTAGCAAATGGATATTCTTCAAATATTCAACACACCGAAAGATGCTGTTCGTGCCCCGCACGAAGGTGAATACAACTCCCTACGTACGTCCGTGGATACGCGGTGTCTGTACGCGCGTGTACAGGTGTGCCTCCGGTACGCGCGTACACACCTACACTTTAACCCGCGAACGGCCGACCTCGTGAGTTTGCCAGAACGAAACTACGTGCGTGGTCCAGATGCATGCAATTTTGACTAGATTAACGCTGCATTATTCAGCTAATTAACTGCTAGGAACGCTTCTCCCGGTGTTTTCAGGTATCTCCCTGGAAACAACGTCGTTTGTCTTGCGCCTCCACTCCGAGACACACCTCTATTCTCCGTTGTAGGCTCAAGGCACGCTCGTTCTACCTGACCACAGATAAGTTAGCTCTTCGTCGCGGTAAGAATGGAGAGAGAGAGGTTTCCGTGGCTAAACTTACGCGAGAAACTTGGTATTAACGCGTCGCGTATTTCCTTTCAGGATTTTTCGTGTTCCCCGTGTTAGTCGTTATTCTTTAATCGTCGAAAAGCTTATTTCTGAAAATATAAATGTCCGCCGTCTTCGCGTTATAACATTTCTCAAGCTGTCGCGCGAGGATACCTGTGGGCGTTAATACCAACTTTCGCGGAAACTAATATTGCGCAACTTCTGCTAGATAAATACGCGTCGAACGTAGCTTTGAAGTTCATCAACGGGATAAATTAGAAGGATCGCGTTGAATCAACTACTGGTTAATTACTATTTGACCAAAGATTATTGGCCAGAAGCGCAGCTTTCGCGTTATGTATATCGGGCTACGTGCAAACAAATATGACGTGCACGCGATGGCAAATCGGGGAAGATTAAAAAATCAGTGGATATTACAAAATCGATGATGTCTGTATTTTGGTTGTCTGGCGCGTCGTTAGGTCTTTGCGAAATTGACCGTTAACGCGAATACGAAGCGAAGTTACGTCGAGCCGGTTGATCGCATTAAATTTTCATCAATCGCATCGAGTCAAAGGGAGTCCCGATGTCGATTCCAGGTATACGGAACGTATCTAACGTTGCAACGACCATCTTCTTCGAGAACACTAGACGATATTGCAGTGACGTTCAGCGTTTCCTCTCAAGCGCGAGCTCTCCAAACTTTGAGCGAATCGAGGAGAGAGAGAGAGAGAGAGGAACGGACGAAGGGGGGAGGGCAGCGAACGAGAAATGAGAAAGCTAGGGGCAAAGCAGGAGGAATGGCTGAATATTCCTCGAGGACGGAGCACCAGTGGCCGTAGCACGGACGTCTAAGCATACGCCGGTTTACAAACTAAGGTATAACGCTAATATACAGCCAGGTCCGTCCGTACTACGTGCCTACTTGTGTGCACGGAACGCGAGAACGTGTTTGTCGAAATTATTCTTAAGACCGTTTCTCTACGCACGACTTTACGATCGTGAAACGCATCGAGATTAATATCATCGGCTGGAACGCGATTCCTCTCACGTGCATCCTGAAAAATTCTCTCTTCGATGTCGTAGCAGCGAAAAAATACTTCTCGCGCAAAGTACATTCGAAGAAAATATCCCGGAAAGGCTTAAAATAATCGTAGAAGCTATTAAGATTAATCGATTTAATCGATTACTTGAGAAACGCCATCCGTGACGTTCTCAAACGTGTCAATCGTGTCTTTTAAAAAATAATCTTAGGAAATCATTTGAACGGCAATAGCACTTCCGAACGTACCAAGGAATTCTTTCTCCTCCATTAAGATTAAACGATTTAACCGATTACTTGAGAAACGGCATCCGTGACGTTCTCAAACGTGTCGATCGTGTCTTTTAAAAAATAATCTTAAGAAATCATTAGAACGGCAACAGCACTAACGAGCGTAACCAAGGAATTCTTTCTCCTCTGGCATAGCTGTACGTCTGGACGAGCGCTCCTTGAGCGAGGCAAATTCAAAGGAAGGATCCCCGGGTACTCGACGTCGGAACAGCTCCGCAGAACCATTACCCGTGGATTCGAAGGTATTCGAAGGTATACGAGACCACGAGCATTCTCTCTGGAGGGCCAACAACCAGTCTGCAAGTAGCGCGATCGCGTTATTCCGTAGACTGGAGAACTCCCGTTAAACGTGTGTGTCGGTACGTACGTCCGAGAGACCCCTACACCCTCAGGACCCACCCACCCACCCAACCCTCCCGACCACCCCCAGCACCTCCGCCACCCGACTCCCTGCCAGCGTTCAACCCTTCCTTATTGCAAGTTCCACGGTTCGTGCATTAAACTATGGAGTTGCCCAGGCATCGACCCACCCCGACCACCCACCATCTGGATATGCAGCCCGCGCGCATATACGCTATGTACATTTCTAATCAAGCGATATTGTAACTGCGGTCAAATCTCCAAACACCACGGCTTCCAGTAACCACCCCTCCTCGTCCTCCACCCTCAACCCCCCACCGCCCGACGCCGCCACCACCCCGCCCGCTTCATCCCTAGCTTCTATGCGCCCCGCAACCGCCGACGTCGTTGCTCTCTCTCTCTCACTGTCTCTCTCTCTCTCTGTCTCTCGTTCTCCGTTTGCTTCTTCTCTGTCTCTCTATCCTCTTCTTACCATCCGCTATCCGTTTATACTTCCGAATCTTTGGCGAGACTCTTTTCGACGGTCTTCCGCGTTAAGTTACTCGCCGTTCGGGGTGATTTGACCTCGGGGAAAATTAAAGCGAAATATTTGAGTTCGCTTTTGGGACGATCTCGATAGCTTGCAATGGAACGAATTATGAAACGACTAGCCGTTGACGGTTTTAGAAGAGTTTGAATTTTTGAACGTTATCGAGATATCTGAAATTATAATTGTAGCTTTGGAAAGGATATTTTCGTGGTACTAAGTTTTGTGTTGAACTTTGTTTAAAAATACGATTTAGGGATCGGCGATGTTGACTTCGTGGAGTCAAACAGTATGCATCGGCAAATTGCGGTTTGCGTCTTCGACCAATTCCCTCCCCCTGAGAATTTTCGGAAAATCAACGGACTCTGTTATCACTACTCCCTAACCCATGCAAATATGGCTGCTACTGCGTCGTGACTGCAATCGACTCGAAATGGAATTCGTGTGCAATCGCAGTTGAAGTTATGCAATCACGAAGACCGGCATAATCGCGGAATAAGACATTTAACGAAAAGCTAAGCGCCCAGACCGCTGGGCAATGGGTAGCGAGATCGAAATTAATTTTCTAATGGAATTCGATTAAGCGCGCGAGTTTATCGTTTCTACGTGAAAAACGAAGGCCTGTGAACGGCGTTGATCAAATTTAACGCGCGTAAGGGTAAGTATGATTCAAGAATTCGTATCGAAGATCGCGAAGAAAATTGAGTGACGATTACATTTCGAGAATTTATTCATGGTGGTAAAGAATAAAAAAATAAAATGTAATTACTTCGCTTCGATAACGCTTCTCCAGATCTAACACATTCGTGGGGAAAATTCCATTGAATACGGGAGTCTATTTTAACGCCAAGTTATTTGACGCTCGATTAATGATACGAACATTACAGCACACGCCCACCCCTAAACCCATGTTTCAACCCTTACACGCCTAAGCACCGGCCTGGTATTATGCGATTTTGCGAACGATAGATCCGCATAATCCGTAAAGGATCGTGACCGAGAGAGGGAAGAAAGGGGGAGGTGAAAAGTTGAGAAAGACGACGCTATCCCTCGGTTAACGTTTCATCGAGTATACTCCGAAAGGTGTCGTTGCGCGTAACGTTCAGGTTTAATTGCACGATTAATGATAACCCCATAATAATAATGCCTGACGCTCGTCCATCTTACGCTCCTCTCTGGAATATTCAATTATTTAAAATACGGTTACCCATATTTCACGAAGCGACCGTCGTCAAGTAAAGTAAGCTCGAACGAGATGGAATTTTCCAGACACGAATCCTTGAGAAGGATTCGTCGCGTCGTTCCACTAGGTCCAACCGATTTCGTGAAAAACCTGTTCTCTGCCGTCGAGCAGCTTTGGACCGCGCAATTTTCTCACGGCATCTGACCACTGGTCATCTCACGAGATGCGTAAGAAATGCGCGGAATATATATCCACCCTTAACTGACTGCAGGTAGGGGGATGAAACTGGTCCGACCAGATTTAATAATACTTTTAGCACGACTTTGTACAATAATATTCCGTTTGCTCCACGCTTGTTATCCATTCTCCGGCGGTATTAAATAATCCGCGAGGTTTAATTCAATCTGCTATTCCATTAATCTGCTAATGCCGGTCATTTGATGTAACTTTAACGTTTTCGACTTTCAGCTTAATTCCCCGAGTTTAGTATTCAACCGTGCGCGTTGAGAGAGGTTTCTCTTTATGAATAATGCAGCTACGTAACGGAAAAACGCCTTTACGAGATCATACGCGCACCGAGCTAGCCCCTCGAACTCTTTTAATCTTTAATACGCCAAGAAACGCGAATGAGATACGCGTTCTACTCGTTATATGTCGTTTATTAAAAAAAAAAAAAAGGAAAAGAAAAGAAAACAAGAAAGTGCGTAAATGCCACTTTGAGCACAGTGGTAGGGAGGAGCGAGGTTTTTCTCCACGATCGGAAGATAAAGAGGAACCTGTTCCGCGAGACACGTAGGGTGACGCGATTCTGGACCACCCTGATTTCTCACGGTACGGTGGACCAATGGTCATCCTCCGTGCTACCGGGAAAGAAAGGAACGAGGTACCGTAGAGTGGGGAATGTTTAGAATTTCTTTAAAGAAAATTCCACTTCTTAATTGCGCACATTAACGGTTGGCAACTGGTTTCGCGTATTTGAAGCGACGGTGATCTCGGTCTGTCGGTCAGTATCGGGGATGCTGCGGTACACGCAGCATCCCTCGAGCTCGTAAAACATTTTTTTTTTTCGTTGATCGAAATTCTGTTCAGTTCTTGGCCGTCGAATAATTCTCGGTACGCGGAACCTCCGGTCGGAAAATTTTTATTGTCACTTTATAGAGATTCCGCGCGGTCTTGTTCTCGGTGAAAGTTTGAAGTACCTTATCTCTATAGCGGGAGTTCTAAAAGCGTAACGAATCTACGTGGTCTTCGTTCTGACCATTTTCATCATCGATGGACATCCAAAGTGTGACGCGTTGCGACTGAAATTGGTGAGTACCTTTACGTTATACGATACTTTTCAAAGATCGAGATGTCCCAAATTTTTATTTAAATTTAACATCTCTCGCATTACTAAAATTATTTCATTTCGTGATACCGGATTCTTTTTCAAAAAGTTTCTATTAAAGAAAAATAAGTAGAGATAATTATAACGTTGCATAGAAATGCGCAAGATACTTCTCGACGATAAACTTTATCTACATTTATTTTTATGTCCACGGGAATCATTGTAACCAATATCTACCGTCACGAAGTACGGAATTTCTAATCCTCGCAAATTTATTCGCAATGTACTTACGTAGAAAAACATTTAATGTAATAAACGCGATATTAAAACACCGCCGTCGAATTAAAATCCAGAGAGAAGATGCCAAGTAAACGAAGCTTCGTGACGTTAATGGGCTAATTAGATCGGGATGAAACTAAAATCGCTAAATTACCACGAAAGATTATATTTACTGGCAAAGGTGCGCAATATTGAGTACGAAGCAATATCGCGTTACACCGTGGACCGCGTTCAATGTTCGTGACTGAGGTAGTCCGAGGTTAGAATTATTGATCTAATACTCGAGGAAGCTAAGCCGGGTGTCTACGTCGGTCGTGAGCGTATCTTATACTTCCCATCCCACTGTCCGCCCCCAACTGAGCTCAAAGCCTCCAGGTCCGCAGCCCCAAAAGGAACCCCATAATTAATCGCGTCCCAAGCGAAACACCCCCGAATAGAGGCAGCCTGTCACTATACCTAAATGGATTCTCTATAGAGTTACGAATAGACTTATGAAATGATATTCCTGGTAACACCTATCCCCCATCTTCGAGAAACTTTTCTCTCGCGGTAACGCGTCCTTTTTCACGAAAAGAAATCGCTATTCGATGCCCGTGCAGTGTACGCGCGTTAACGCGTCGTTGAGAATAGTTTACGACTCGTAGAAAAAAAATTGCACCGCGAGATGTGTAAAAACTGCTTCGAGTTTTCCCGCAGAAGTATTCTCGAGGATGGAAAGTATTTCATTTCTGGAGGATGTACGTAGGATTCCTGAAAACTTTAACGTTTGGGGGAAGAAAAATTCCCCGGGGTAGAGGCGTAAAGGCATAATTAAGATTCCTCGTTTAATCGTTTGTGATAATTTACGGTAGTGGACGAATACTTTGCTGGCGCGCGATAAAATGTGAGTACTACGATTAATGTTTCCAATTGAGCCGTCTAGATTCGTTAGTTTTATTGCTAAATAAGAACCGCGCGTAGAATAGTTACGTATCTTGATTTTCGGGAATAAACGACATTATTGTTTGAAGATTGAACTTTACAGTATCGTACAAAAAAAGAGAGGTAGTTTTCTTCGATATTATTGCAGTTTACAAAACTGTTACTTTATCCCTCATTATCCAGTAACCATCTTTTCGACTTGCACCTCTTTAGCGTTAAACGTCTCAATTGTTCGTATCATCATGGGTGATTAGTAATAAAAATAAAGTTCGTTTTCAATCATCAAAGAAAGTGCGGTAGTTCTTTGAGAAATTCATCGACCGGAAGTAATTAAGAGCAATGATAAACATTCGCAACTTACACCACTCTTGGATTAAACCGTCCAATCATTCCCACCGTTCGGGGTGATTGGAAAGAAAAATAAAGTGGTTTTTCGATTATCAAAGAAAGTGCGGCATTTCCCACGGAAAATTCGCCGATCGGGAGTAATTAAGGGCACGATGATTACGGGGAGGAGTGCGAGCATCGGCAAACACTGCCGAACGAGGTACATACGCGGAGTGGTGGTCCAACCTTAGACGAACCGTTAGGTCGGTCAAGCCAGGTTGGAAACTACGTGCGGCCGGTGATTACGTCGATCGTCGAAAGAACAAACTCCGGATTGGATTAAGCACACGGCTGCACTGGCACCTTCCCCATTTACCGGCCGTGGCCGGCGCCGCCGCCACGGTTTACCATAAAGTTTACAACTTCTGTCAAGCTCCGCGCCCGCTGTAACCGTACTAGAATGACGACAGACCAACCCTTTGGTCGTCGGTGTCCCTCTACGATCCGCACACTCGTGTCCACCCACACTGCGCGCCCAGCAACACATCCACGTGCGTCCACGTCCGTCAAACGGGTGTGCAACGGCGGAGTTAAGGACTACGGTTATTGTTCGTCGGGAAAAAGATAGGTATATCGATTCGAGAATTACGAGGAAATTCGTCGATTGGTACCGGAACGACGGATCATTCGTTCGAGGTACACGCGGATTCAACGGTGGGAGTGTGACGAAAGAACGACTAGTCGTCGAGGAACGGAAGTAGGAGAAAGCGGGTGTACGAAAATATGAGTCTTTCGTTTTGAAAATGGCGCGTGCATTTCTTTTTTGTTGAATGTAGTAGCGTGTACTAATCGAAGTTTTCTGTCATAGATAAAAAGTTTTAAAAAATAGACTTGTGTCATTTTAAAAATGAACAGCTCGTTTGTTAAAATCTCTCGCGCGACGAGATTTTCCGGCGAGCTCGAACGACAATTAGGAATTGTTATTTAGCAACGGAAACAAAGGAGAGTATTCGGCGCGTGCATCATGGCGCGGAGCGTTGATAATACGTGGCGGGCCACCCCCTCCGATATTCGTTAGGGGGTCTCTTTCCACGAGGGGTTGGCAGAAACCCTTTCCTTAATTCGCAACTAAGATGGCAGTCGACTCGTCGGCCATTTAGTTGCGACCGTCCCCCGTTACCGCTCCTCGCGTCGATATATACGCGTCGGGGGGGAGGGGGGGTGGCGTTATGGGGATGCAAAGGGACGCGAGAACCGTGCAGTCATCGTCTCCGTGTAACATTGGGGCCAGGATAATTTTCTCAATTTCCCAGTGTCTCCCGCGGGGTCGGTCGTTAAGGGCTCGAAGTGAGATTCCAGGGGTTGAGGAAGGTTTTACGAAAGGGGCTGGTAAGGGTTATACCGTAAGATAGTTTGATAGGCTTGGTTGCCAGGAAACCTCTAAGGCCTTAGCCCGGCTGCCTAATGCCGAGAAAGGCTACCGCGAATACATATGTACTTCGGGCTTATAAATGATCCTACCTATGTATATACAACGTACACCCACGGTTCCGGCTTGTATCTCTACCGGGCAATATCGAGAGCCACTAAATATCGATGCGAATGAAATCGCCTTTCCTATCCCGAGAGTGTTTTCGGAAAATTGGCTTTCCAGCGAGGAACCTGGGATTTGTTAGTTATTATCGCGGACGCAAATGTTTCCTTCGCCTCGAACGCTCGAAGAAGCGAGAGTCGAGTGCTAACGATATTCAAAGAAATAATTATCTCGGGGGGAGAAACGCGGATGTCGAGCGTTTCGATCGCGAAACGAGAACAATCGAACAAACTAGAACAATTCGACGGAAACTTGTTGAACTTTCTTCATCGCGCGCGGCGTGTTCTCCTGAATATAGAACTCGTGAAACCGAAGGCAATGAATGAAAATTGAATAGATAACGAACAACGGGCGTGACGCATTTCGAATAATTCGTAGATAGTTATACTTGCCTCGCGGAGGGCTTGGCACGAAGTCCCGTTTTGACATCGACAACAATAATAATTAACAATAACACTTTTTAATAGTGTATCATTATACGCGATACGCGTTGAACATGAATACGTACAGGATAGAAATATTTTTGAGTACCCACCGCGCGCCAGATGCGACGTTAAAGTTTCAACATTACCATTAATCGATCGAGGGAAAAAAGAATCGTATGCGTGCCTTTAACGAACCTCCTCCGTGTAGTACGTGCGATTTTAGAACACTGGCATTAAAGTTCTATAACGTACACGACACGCATACCTGGTCGGACAACGAGGAGCAAGGCCAGAGATACTCTCTCGTAGCCATTGGCCGAACGCGGCGGTGCCGTACAGAACAGTTTTACCGATAAGACCCAAGCGCGTTTAACAGCCGCCGGCTAAAGCACCGCTTTTCCTCCCCCGTGCTCCCCAACCACCAAGCTCATTCACCATGGAGCGTAGACTGGACGTTAAGTTCTACGCGCGTACCGCTACGAGGAAAGTCTATAAAAGTGTCGTGACGTCTGGAGCGGCCGGACACGCGATTGGATTTCGTCGGTGAAAGCTCGGTCTCATGCTAGAAACTGCGAAAATTGTTAAAAATTAGTCGACGTTGGATTTGGCGTGGATCGTGCCACGGGAAACGTAACGTTGATAGAAATATGAATAGGTAGTCTCGTCGAATGAAAATCATTGGGAGGAAATGATGGAATAAACGTGGGAAAGGATTTTCGAATAAACGCATGATATCGAGATTTGTAATATCAATGACTGTAGAGAAATGTATTGTGATCACTGGGAAATTAAAATGTATACTCGAAAGTTTGTTAAAACTAATCTTCTCGGGGTTTAGTTTTAGTATTAAACGTCGTTAGTTTTTGAACGAACTACCGAATCTTAACGATAATAATAAATACGATCGTAAAACTGATAAAAATGACAATACGCGAAAATATTGATTAACGAGGGAGGAGATACGAGGCGAGAATGATAACGCGTTTCACGGCGTAAAAAGATAAATAAATCACCTCGCGAGCGGGGGAAAAGTTTCACGTTCCTACAGAGTAGCGGTATAAATCACGTGGAGAAAAACGAATCTTCAAGGTTACGGTAAGAAAGGGAGGAGAGAAAAAAGGGAGGGTAGCAGGAGGGTGGGGGGGGGGGGATTTGCTCTCCGCTGCAGCGGGATTCGCCGTGGCGAGCTCCTGGAGCGCAAGAAACGACCTTAGACCCGGATCAATAGAAGAAGGGGGCTTGATACTCTCTCCCGGAGGAGAGAGACGGGTGCGCGGGGGGATGTGCTAGCCAGCAACGAGGGAGGGAGTGGAAGGAAAGGGGTTGTGGGAGGAGGAGGGGGGGGGGCGAAGTGGAAAAATCTTAGGTTTCCCGCACGGTGGCGGAGGGAGAGACTGCACGAGGATCGAGGTGGGGGTAACCTTAGACAAGAGGCGTGGTCTGTTCCTATTCTCACCCCCGGGTTTCCACGGAGAAGCAACCCTTATAGCCAACGCGGAGGCCATGGACGTTGGCTAGAACGATCACGAGAACGTACGTCGAGGTGGTGGAAGATGACTACGAAATATCCTCAGAATTTTCCTCCACTCTCTCTCTCTCTCTCTCTCTTTCTTTCTCTCCTCTTCTGTCTCCTTTTGCCCGGCGAAAAATCCACTTCTTCCTTTCCGTTCTCCGGACGTGTGCGTCTCGTTATTTCGGCCCCGTTCCGTCCCACCGTCGCGCCGGCAGGGACGAGTTGCTCCTGGTCACGGTGAAGAGAACGCGTGTTCGCGACGAAATTCCGCAACGAAACGCAACGACGTTTGTAACGGCTACGAGAAGCGTCGAACGAGAGTCTCGCGACGGAGCTTTTTTATCGGCTAACCGGTAGACGAAGCCCGAAGAGTGAAACGAACCCGCGGCAGCGGTGCTTTTTTACGGCGCATGCGGATGTTTCAGTAGGAACGGCGGTGGGGGCTGAAAGAGAATCGAACTGACCGCCTGTTTTCCACCCTTCGTTCCGCGGCCTCGATTCGGCGGTAGGGTTTCATTTGGGGAAAGTGAGTCGGTCGATATCGAACTGTTATTGACTCGAGCTCGTTGCTGAAAAATAGAGAGAGAGAGAGAGAGAGAGAGAGAGATTTCTTTTAGTCGCGATTACTATTACTCGACAGTAGTGGTATCGCCTTACAGATTATTCTTTATATTTCGACTTTGCTCCCGAGTTCTCTGGATCGTCGCGAAAAGAATCATTGATACTTTTTGGGTAATCGCTAAATGACGGTACTCTTATTTTCGTTAAATCTATCCTAGCCTCGATATATCCTTGTTACATCCCGATCCAACCACGCTCGATCAATTAATATTCCAGTCGTACCGCTCGCGAATGATGACCTTGCTACCATTGAGAGACGCGTCACGGTAATTACCGATTAAACGTATCGCGCTCGCGTCCCCAAGATTAAAAGAAACTGAGAGATGAATAGATACGATACAACTCGAATGCGGAAACTTTAGTGTGCCGAAGGTAATCAACGCGCTTATCGACATGTAAATCGTACAGATCCGTGACACGGACTTCTGATCGTGCGTTGGCGTCGCTCACACCGAGCCGCACGCGCACGATTACGGGCCGCCGTGACCGTAGACATTTACACGTGCAAATGTGGCAGTACGAAACGTTCATACATTTCGGTTACATTACCGTAGCCATCATCGGATGTGTTGACGGGAAATACGAGCATAACTCAACCGAGGCTACCTGCCGGGATTTCGCGAAAATCTCCGTCTCTCCTCGTCTCTCCCTCGTCTCTCCCTCGTCTCTCCCTCGTACCTCCCTCGTACCTCCATCTTTCTCCGAGAGACACCACGCACTTGCTCCTTCTCTCTCACCGACACACGCTCGCCCTATACGTACGCGTCATACGCGTATCTTTATCTCTATCTGTTTCATTCTCCCTCGCGCTGCGAACCTCCCCCCCCCCCCTTGAACCGCATCCCCGTTCCTCATACCGTTTCCACCTATGCACTGTCTTCCTCGCCCTCGTCTCTCTCGCTAACGCTCAACTGAGCGATGACGTCATTTCCTACGGAACACTGTACATCTCGCAGCATATTTCCGTCGGACGATTAAGATTCGCTCGACATTCGCTCGGAATACAAGATTCCCCGCGAGCGCTAAACGCCGGAACTTTCGTCCACTTTACCGCCTGCGTTTATGGAAAAGAAGGAACCGAGTCATTTGACTGAAATAATTTAGCAATCCCGTTGGTATGCCTCGGATACCCGGCGACTCGCGTTGTTCGAATTACTCTCGTGATTTATGGCCGGCGTTAGCGTTTACTTGTAAAACTCAATTCTGTCTTTACAGTCGTGAGTGCAAACGATAGAATCTGAATTACTCGAGGAATCTCGGGGTTCGCTTTCTCTCAACCGGCACAAATACCAGTTTGCGCGTTCGTTGTTCGCGGACGAGATAATGCCTTTTTTCGTTCAAAAATTACATCATTAAATTAAACCCGTCCCTTCTGGGACAAATCTATCGACCGTCTCGAGACGGGTGGTTAGTATCAAGGCTCGAATAAACGCACAATCGGACAATTTGCAATTTGCTCAGCGAATGTGACGCTTTTACAGTTATGGGTACGTAAAAGGCGAATTGTCCTCGAATTACCCTGCCCCTACTTCCTCGACGCGATGACACTTTCTCATATGGACACGTTTGCATTTCTGAGTAAGCGGGCGACAGTGTTTTTGCGATGCGAAAATTTAGTTCAATTTACACCTAGAACCTGTACATAAATAGCAAGTCCCGCGGCTCTTTCTAACTGCACCTATCGTGACATTTTTCTAACTTAGTAATATTTTAATACAGAAATATTTTTTAAGCCATACGCTACGAAGGTATCGTTCGCAGTAAATTCGTGCCTCGAAAATTCTATAATTCCATTCGTAATGTAAAACTACCTTCCATTTTTCATTTCCGTGTTTGCTCGAGTCCTATTGTACGAAAATGTTCCGAGCTTCGCGTAAATGTTGAATAGCGAAAGACACAATAAGACGAATCCGGCAGGATAAAAATTCTTCGGATCGTTGTAAATGCGCAATGTTACGAGGGGAAAAAAAGTCTTCCGTCCATTCAACGGAGAGAGTTTCTCGTTATAACGTAAACCCACCTTAATCCGAGAACGTATACGTCTCTCGCGTGTGCGTACATCGGGTACATTTGCACATTGACTTAACATCCACCGCTCCGGCAACGAAGTAAAGTTTCTTTCAGGCTATTACCCACGGAATTGCCATTGGATTACACGCTACTCGCTTCGCGATACACCGCGGAATACAGATCAGCTCGCGTTCTGCGAAGTAATTAAAATTCATCTTAGGAGAACGACAAAGTTCATTAAAACGCTACTGAATTCATATCACAAACGCAAACGAAGAAAATCGATGGAAGAGTACGCTTAAAGCAACCGTCCAGTTAAATAGAGCGCAAATGAAATCGATGAAATTAATACGTCGCGTGAAAGTAAAATGAAGTCAAAATTCATTCGAGCGCGACGCAAATACGTTCGTCGGGTTGATGTTTGTCGATACACTGGGGCCTCGTTCTCTGTGGGGACACATTTTAAAACCTTACTCCTATTAAAGAACGGTATAAAAACCACGATTTTTGTTTTATTAAAATGAACTATTACCGAGCTGTCGAATTTTATTTTTAAATTAAACATAAATTATACGAATACGATTAATTAAATCAAACTTGTTCCTTCGAGACCTCGTAACAACCTTGCACCTAAGACAGGAGTGGAGAACCTCTTTTTAAATGAAAAGACATATTCGTTTTTTTAAATTGTGGAAGCCCGCATCAATCCTTCCAGCTACAAAGTAAAACATACTAATTCGCAATATTTCGAATTAAAAATTCCAAAATCCCCACAGTTAGAAAAAACGAACTCTGTAGTATAAAGATATACAAGACCCGTTCCCATATCAAGCCCGGGGCTACCCAAAGTACAAACGCGGCCCTGTCGATGAGGGTAAAATCGGAAATACCTTAGTTCGTGGCGGCATCGCAAGTTTCGCAAAGAACCGATGGCATTGCTCGAGGTAGCAAAAAGTTACTGGCACGGGTCAGGAACTTATCAGCGAGTAATTAACGGCGAAGCAAAGTCGTGTCGTTGCCAGGCAAAAAGCCTCTCGCACGGATACAATCCCGTAAATTTCGTGACCGGACCAACCCCCTGTCCAGCGGGAAGCAAGAAAATCCCTTGTTCGCTGTTTTGCACGGGGCTCCTCGACGCGACGTGTTTGCCGGAATCAATTGTTGTTTCGGGGTTTGTTTGCGGCCGAGCCGCGCCTCCCAATGAGCCAACGCGGAAATATTACCGCGGCAACGCGAGAAATTACACAATCAGCGCGGTTGTAACGCGAACCGTGTAACATTGAATCGGTACGCAAATGTTGGTGGATATATATTCCCGGAGGGTTTATATTACTATAATTCCTCCGCCGTGATCGTTTTGGGAGTAAAAATCGTTTCTAACAGCATAATATTTCGTTCATTAGAAGCCAATTTTCCATTGAGAATTTGTATTAATTTTGAAGGGGTGCCGAATGGAACTTTCGTTTTAAAAGCGAGATAAAGGAACTATTATCGCTAGAGAAAATAGGAACGGTGTGTTTCCACTACCTAACATTGAAATTGCGCGTCGGTGCTTTTGAAGTAGCTTGTAATTGGTTCTCTAATTTCATTTCTAGATTCTACTTTTAATTAATTAGTCGCGCGAGTTTAGAAACTTGCTACCGGTGCAAATGTAATCGAAACGCGCGCGCGATATCTTGGATTCGTTTATACCGCGACGCCATCAGAGGGATCAGAAACAATAATCGTATTGAGACTATAAACGAAAGGTTAATTACTGAAATTATCTTTTATCTCGGGTAGCTTTCCCGGCGTTTTCTACAAAGTAGCCCAGCAATTAGTTCCACGGTGGTACGGTTGCGAAGCGCCGGAAGGTTTAACGAAACTTCGTTTATCCCATTTAACAAAAATTAAACTATTTTAATAATAGAAAATTAACATACTGTATCATTCTCACGAACGGCGAGAAAGGGAAAAATAAGCTTTAAAAAAAATGTCTTTGCCGCTCGGGATAAAAGTTCGTGAGAAAGACCCCCTTCTCTTCTCGCGCAAACTACAAAAACCAGAATCCTTGACGACTAAGTATTAAAAAAAAAAAGAAAACAAGAAAATGGCAGTCTTACGCGTTCGCATTCAAAAATCTCACCGAACACCTTCCGCTACTGGAATCCCTGGACCGCAGAATCCGGATTTCGAAGAGGGTAACTTCTCTTCGCGAGAGGGGAAGAATTTCGTAGGGGTCGAAGGTCGTGGGACAGATTCCTCTTTAGAAACTGGTCCAGGATCGCTCGTACGCGATAATAACTTAGAGACTCCTGGTAATTTCATCGTGCCCATTTTTCTTCCGAAAATCGTGTAATCGTAAGACCTTGTTTCTCGAGCTGCGTCGCGACGACACGAAATTAACTTCGTTCCGTACGTTCAAAGTATTTCCATATATACAATTTTACTCGATGAATTCACGTCCCGACGAAATGGAACGAATAAAGGCAAGCTTTAATCGTATTCTATAATTTCACTATTCCATCCAACAATTAACTCCGCTCGACGACTCAATAAGCCACAGTTGCACGCTATTTCGTCTGCGATCTGACCCCGCCAATTCGAAATTTAAGCACAATGCCTAGCGTATTCGTTAATCGTGTTTTCACCACCCCCCGCCCCTCCCCCTCTCCTTTCGCGTCATTCCTTTGCACGGGGCACAGACAGTAACATACGAGTTTCAACAGAATCCAATTAATGCTGACACCTCTCTGGATGTCTTTCACCATTTTGAATTTTAAGCGACATAATATGCTGCCAGACACGTCCTGTCAGCCTCTCGAACTACCGACTCCTGCTCGCTTAACGGAGAACCGTATATCGTTCGGCGATTTTGGAGTACAATGAAATTTTCTTTCATTAGCCGAAATTGATTTGAAATTTCTCCGAGAAATTGGGGAAATCATCTTCGACGTGTCGTCGAACATTATGTTTGATAAAATCGAAGTAGAATCGTGAGTACTCGATCGCGAATGTAGAGTTTAAAATACGGAAAATCGAAGGCTAAAGATCTCTCACGTACCAACAGTTTAATTACCTCTCTTGGCACGATTAATCAGCTGTCTTGCGCCAGACGCTAAACCGAAATTAACGTTAAATGCTTATCCCATCTGCGAACGAACGCTTTTCTCCCTCAAGAACTCCCGCGGAGAATCGATAAAGGAAAATGCGGTACGACGTCGGAGGATTTAATAAACGATTGATTTTTCATCGCTGGCAACAATGCGCTTTACAACGGCGAACAATGCCGTAGTTCCTTACCTAATCCCGAAACAATACCTCGGCCGAATGGCGTCGGCGATTTTGGGTGGTGGGTGGCGGGAGCAGTTCTCGAGGGTGAGAAGGGAAACCCCTTTAGCCGGTCCAACGTAGTGGTGTTGGGGGGAAGGAGGGGGGGGGGGGGGTTGAAGAGGTGGAGAAACAGGAAGAGGAGACGGAGGCGAAGAGAGGAGAAAACGAGAAAGGGGTAGGGGGAGAGAGAAGAAGAAGAAGAGAGAGGGGGGGGGGGGAGTGAGCGAGAGAACGGTCACTTGGCGATTAAGAACACGTACTAACCCTGCCTGGTTTTCCACCCCTGCAGCCTAGGATCAATACAACTTAGTTTCCCGTCTCGCCCCCCTCCTTGCACCCCTGGCGAACGCCCGACGAACCCCTTTGCATCGCCGCCACCACCACCATCGGCAACGACGTTCTTATGTCGCGGACCAGTACAACGAAGCTGCGCTTCTTACGAACCCACGGATGTGCAAAACCCACGGTTAGATCGGAATCTACCGGGTGGCCGTGATAAAACTAACCGAACGTTGAGAAAAGTATTCCGAGAACCTTCGTCGCGAAGATAATGCATTTTCTTCGGCACGGTCCCGGGATTGATGGTAGGCTAAAATTGTTCGAAAGATAAATTTGGAGTTACCGCGACAATCGCTTAACTACCCCTCCGTTTGCGAAATAATAGAATTGAGAAATGGGATACGAATCATAAAACGTAAAATAACGGCAAAGCTTTTACTATACTGTTATCAACTATCAACGGGTATTACATTTCGCGTATCGTCAAGCAACACGTATAAAAATTGCAATTTTGAATCATTCGGTTGCTGGAATAGATAATTTACTCTTTTCCGACTCCATCGAAAGAAATCAGAAAAACATAAACAATTACCGACACCTAACCAATACGCGCAACGGAATGACAAAGATTCCAACATCCGCGAAGACGTCGAAGGTCATCGAACGATCGGGGTCCGGCTACCCCCGAGCCGAGGGTATCCAATCCGACTTATAGCGTCGACTAACCAACGCGTACCCAACATTCTTCATTTATTTACACACGGAGCACCCGTTATAGAACCACGGCGTGGAAGTGTGAGGATCGTAGGTGTGCAAGTCTTCTTACGATCAATAGAGGTTAGTCGCGCCCAGTTCCGCGGATGAAGGCACCCACCCCTTTTCTAGGCACCGTCGGGTGGTGGTGGTGGTGGTGGTGGTCGCCAGAGGCGGTCACCTTCGGGAGGTGGATAGCCGCTTCTTCGCCGCCTCCTCCTCCTTCTTCTTATTCTTCTTCTTCTTCTTCGAAGGGTCGCGTAAAAGCTCGCGGCGTCGACTCCTGACGGCCGGCCCCCGAACGACCGAGATTTTCACCGTTGGTGGGGAGCTTTTCGGTCCTCTTTTACCTCCTTTTCGCCGTAAACACCGTTCCCCCACCTTCCGTGCCTCCTTCCTCCTTTACTCTTCGCGGTAAGCCCAGTTACTTCCATCTCCCCACCGACCTCTCCCCCCTACCGCGTCCGCTTCTCGTCTTTCTCCTCTCATTGCCCGTCTCCGTCGATCGTTCGCATCCTCCTCGCTATCTATCCGTGTCTTATCCCGCTCGCGCGGTCTCCCTTCCACACATCGGTGACTGCGACTGTCCGTCTCTGTTCCACCCGCCAATGCTCGCTCCGGACGATGGTCGCGTCTTCGTTTCGTCCATCGCACCGTTTCGACCTTCCTCCGTACCTCTGTCCTCCCTCCTCCCCTATCACCGTCTTCGTCTCCTCGTTCAAAAGTCGCGTCCTTGTCTTCCGACGATGCCTCCCCCATCTCCCCGTACCATCTCTCTGTCCTTTATCGTTTTATTCATACCTCTCCGGTATGTATGTACGTCGCATCTTCGTCGAACCGACTATCTTCATCTTTCATTAACGTTTCCCCCCCCCCCGGCCACCCCGCCGCTCCGTCCTTGTCCCCCCCGGTCGCGTTCCGGCTTTGTCGCGCCAATTTTCCTCCCCGTCGTTCCTCGTCATTTCCCAAGCAGCCTGTCCGCGCCTTATCCTCCTCTCGCACCCCACTCGCTTCCCACCTGCTCTTTCCAGCTTTTCAACCCCTTGCCCGTCTCCCGTTGACCGGCGCGCAAGCGCCGCTAGATGCAGTTTCTACCAGTTTGCACCGCAATATACAAATACGGCATCGGAAACCTCTCGCGGGAAAGAGCTCCGCTCTCTGGACTCTCCACTGTCATGAGATACGTGGGTGTTGCGGGTCGAGAGAACACCCCGCTACTACGTTTTAACGCGTTTCTCTCGAGTATCGACAGCTATTCGGAGATCTGCGCCCGAGTTCTTCGTTTTCAATCGAATTTCAGATGTTTCCTTCGATATTCTTCGAGGATTCGGAAATATGGTATATTTCTTCCTGTTATGCAAAGCAAAACACGTACTAGCTACATTCCAAGTCCCTCTTGCCGGAAACGTAATAATTTGCCAAAGGGAAGACAGGAATAATATGTAATCACTATTCTAGGGATATACTTGGAAAGTATTCGGGCTAGACTGGACTAACTGCAATTAAAGTCACGGGAGACGAAACGAGTAGCACTCTTATGATATTCCCGCGGAAGGAGATAATCGGCGCTTCAAAGTTTATAACGCGAACGGTTTAGCGTATTATGGCAATTTGTAAAACTCACGAAACGGAAATACCATTTCCAACCGAAATATTTTAATACGCTATCCAGGACTCGCATAGTTTGCAAGCGTATTACACGATACGTACGATGCATGGATTTCATAATTGCGCGGCGTAATTCATTCCCATTGTCGTGTAGTAATCGCTTTACCGTGTGAATTGATCACAAAGTTCACCGTTACGTTAAAACGCCGCGTTAAAACCAGTTTCAAGATTTTCAGGAAACACTTACTCAACGCGAGCGTAATATCTCGAAAACAATACGACTGGCAGAATGTAATTCGATTCGACAAAAATGCACGATCAATTCGCGGACAATAAAACCGATTACTCGTGGGAAAGGCAACGGGCGTGTCGTCCCCCGTTACACCCCACTCGAGATAACGAAAACCCCACCACCCCCCCCCCCCCCCCAAAGATCGTGCCACCCTCGCTCCACCGACAAACACCTTAGAGCATTCCCCGATAATCGTAATTCGAAAATTTCGGTGTACCTAGACAGCAACGACGCTAAGTCGGCCATTTTACCGGAGAGTCCCTCGATAGCTTTTCCTAGGGTACCTGGTGCCACCCCTTGGATAAGCTTCAGCCGGCAGCGTGGCAAGCCAACCCGGCAAAAGCGATTAATTACTTTGAGCAATTTGCTCACCAACTCCACTCAGCTCGTAGACCGACACTATTCTCATTTCTCTGTCCGGGCAGCTACCACCCTCTCTGTCCAGCCTGCCCGTCCATCCGTACCTACGTACGTCCGTACCGTACGCATACACGTTTACCGCTGATACGTGCACGTATACGGACGTACGTACAGAGAGAGAGAGAGAGAGAGAGAGAGAGAGAAGGAACACACACAAGCGCGGACAAAGAGAGAGAAATAAACGCACAGGATATACAGAGATGCACTAGGGTATACTTACGAAGCAGGCAGTGCTGGTAGATACCAGTACGCAAAGCGCAATAGGTGGTACGTGTGTACTGGTCATTCAACGGAGGTACAGAGTGACTTCCTGTAAAGCTATGCACATCCAACCGGGCATTCCCGTTCGAGTTGTCGAAGGGGGTAGAACGGTTGTACTCAACATCCACCGAACGCTATTTTCCGCCCGAGTACCGGGTGGCATTTTACTACTGGCCGATCGATCTGAACGATGGCCGGAGCTCTTTAGCGAACGCTCGCTCGAATGTAAAAAGAGAACGTCACAAAGAAGTCGCGCCAGATTCCTTATAGTTACCTCCGTGGCAGACTTTTCGTTGCCTCCGGTAATTGGTTAATAAGCCGTGTAAACTGCGCTCAGACGCGTGGTGCGGGGGGCGGGGGGAGGGGGAGGGGGGAGAGCGCGCAACCCTTGTAAAGTCACCCTGTAAGAATCTTGTTAGTTACGTAATGATGGCGCGATTATATTATAATAGTTACCTGGCGGAAGCTGTGCGAAGCGCCGGAGGGGGGGTGGTAGAGAATACGGTGCTCTATTATTTTAATTAAATATGCGAAGAAATGATAACAAAGGGAAAGGAACGCGGTTGGCTCGTAGTGTTTTGCTACACCCACTTTAATTCGAGGATTATCGATATTTTTTTTCGCCGCTGCTACGTAGTCGCTTTAAAAGTTTAAAGCGAAGCGACGGAGAAATCCGTAAAATCGAAACGGACGAATCCAATGTCGAACGATTAAAGGAAACCTATTCGATCGATCTTTTCGGTTCCGTTACTTTCGATTCAAAAACGTATAAAAAATTAATCGTACTTACGAATCCTTCGAGTATTCGTCGATTTATGGATTTATAAACGGACGTGCGTCGGGTTCAAATTATAATTCGTGAATTACACGAGAATCGAATTACAGTGCATGATCTTTCGAAACGGAAATAACGTTGACGCTTAAATATACGAAACGCGAAGAGGTCTCTAGCGTATATCCGGCGATCGTAACGAAATATCGAGAAGCATGGTGTTATGGGAGCCGCCCTATTACAGAATGTTATGGATAGTGCACTCTGACGCGCGAGTATAATTATGTTTTTATGCTAATGCTGTTCTCCGTTCCATAATAAAGGATTACCAAACGGCTGGGTATTAAATGTAATTTGATGTAAGCTGACGCGGCTGATACGCTGGTAATAAAGGGAAGTACCTTAGTCAAACTTTCGATGAACCGCATCTATCACTGTCGGATCGCTGCTACACTCGGATACTTTAAACGCAGTTAAAATAACTTTTAATTTCGAAGTAGGCGAATACATCGGCATCCATTCAAGTAATTAGTTTAAACAAATTTTTGATAACTTTCGAAGGTACATAACGATTTATAATATAAAGGTTCTATGACGATTGTAACTACTTGAAAAAGATTGATAATGCAGATCTTAGAATATAGAACAGGGGTTTTAAATTACGCTTTTGTCATTTCGAAAATATTAGAAGACTCGTACTAGAGAAACAAACGGGTCTTTGAATTCTACATTTGCGATACAAAAATATAAGTTTTAGAAGCCGATCCCACAGAGATACCGAAGTAATGATATTAATTAATAGAATAGACACCGGAGTTAATTTAGAAACGTGTGCCGGGTTGACCACAGGGTTACTCACATCTGGGATACACCGCGGTATGTGTATAGGACATTTCAAAATTAACTTACGAATAATTAATGTAATGACGTCACGCGCGTCTAAAGATACCACGACTGCCACTGTCACGGCCGTGTCAGGTAATTTAAGAATGATCGTAAACCCATTTTCGTTTATTCGAAGTTCCGAAGAATAATTATTTAATATCTCGTACATTTAAACCATCGGATGCATCTCGACCAAATGAATTTACGAACAGTCCAAAGCGAGCGTTTATAAATTTTTTTCCAGGAATCCGACATTCAAACCGCAACAACGCGCTCCGCGCGAAACGTGGGCAATTCTTGTTAATCGTTCGTTGCATATTTTTATTTGTTCATGGGCTCCAAGACCAAAACCCAGCGCAGCCTTGTTTACGCACAAATGTCTTACTTCCCCTACGTCGACGGTAGCCGCGGCCATCTTGTTACCCCGCCTTTACTTTCGAACCCCTTCGTATTCCCCTGCAAACGTTAGACTACCACCACCATTACTACCACCACCGCTGCCGCTACTTCTCGTCTTACCCTCTCTGGAAAACGCGGTTCCCCATACCACTCGCCCCACCCCTTGCATCCACCATTCTGAGTTACCCCTTCCAGATAAAGGAAAGGCGCCGGCCACTACCCCGCAAATTTCTCTTCTTTCCCAAGGATAAGAAATATTTCGCGGGAAATCCGGAATGAGTTCCAGCGGTAGATGGTAATTAGCTAAGAACCTTTCAAATAATCCGTCGCCTTAATCACCGGGGAACCGATAGGGCTAGAGGGAAGAGCGAGATATACGGAGATGATCATTACAATTCTTTTAGAGTGAAACGTAATTAATAGCGCTCGACGCTTATCGCGCTGCTCTCCGGCGAATACATTTTCCTTTGTAAACGACGAATTCTGAGAACCTAAGTCGATAAACCTGAGTTAATTGGAGTAATGCGGCGTATGCGTTTGAATCGCGAAGATCCGAGTCTCCGTTACTCGGCGAGAGCTTTAAACATCTTTCCTCGATTACGTTATCTCGGCTTAAATCGTAAAGCGGATTCTTCTCTTTGATCCACTCTCACGAATGTACCGCGGCGGTCGGATTCGCACGGAGGACGACGATGAAATCCAGCCCCCGAGTTATTTCGTATCGGAGATCAATCGGTTAACGGCGAAAAACCGAGTAAGTAGAAAAGGATCGGCTTAGATCCGGCCAACGTTTCGTCCCACTTCCGCACGGAATACAGGTATACCGTCGCGCCCGGTATTCCCACGGTGGATTTTATCGGATACTTTTTATTTCTCTCGTTTTCTCGCGTTTCTATTTATTCCCCGCTAATATTCTTATTTCCCGCCTGTTATTTATAACGGTAGAACGAGGAGGCGCTTTAGATTTTTCGCCAGTCGAGTTACCGATCGTATCAATTTCTCTCCCCACGATTATATTAACCGATATACCTGCGATAAATAATACGGCGGCGTCTATATCGAGGGAAAAAGAAAAAGCATTAACTTCCGGTACGCGCGAGTACTCGAAGAACTCACTGGGAATAGTTTCGTAACTCGTCAGTGTCGAGCGCATATTTGCATTTATTTCCGAGTGGGAGCAACTCGCAAAGGGGGAGAGGGAGCGAGACAAAGAGGAATTGAGAGAGAATGAGAGGGAGAGGGAGAGAGAGAGAGGCGGAGAGAGGATGGAAACGACAGAGAAAGGAGGAGAGACAGAGAAATAGTGGCAGCAGAACACAGCGTCAGGTTGGAAGGATTAGAAGGATCCTTAATCGCCGAAACCCAATCCGGACAGAGAACGGAATGTCCTCATTTCCATCGGTCCTTTCGCTCCCAAAGATACGTGGAATTTCAGCAATAAAGATAAGAATCTTCGATTACCGGAGGTTTTCACGCCCTCCCTCCTTCCTTCTCACGCTCACTCTTTCTCCCCCCACTCCACCCCCTCTCTCCCACCCCCACACCCACCCCCCGTCCGTCTCGCTATCTATCTCACTTTCGCGCCGTTCCGCAAGCATTTACCGCAAATAGGTTTACGAGATTGCGGGGGACGATCCGAACAGTGCTGAACGCCTGAATCAGTTCTTTGGCGTAAAAATCCACGCTTCGCACCGTAATTAGACCACTCGCGGAGTTCGATCGAATATCGACCAAACCGATCGGACGAATGAAGAGTTTACGAATGCGTCTCTCGACTGGTGTTCGAAGGGACCGAACGGCTTTCTCGGACTCCGCGAACGCGAGGCAACGCGAGGTTGACAAATTTATCGTTAATATCTGGGTATAACATACCGGTATACAAAATAATACAAAACCGACCTACCTCGACCTATTAACGGGCATAACAAAAATTATCCCCGATTCCCCCGCTGCCCTGTAACTTAGTATACGTGCAAAAAGCATCGCTTCTAACAAATAGCGATATCGAATGGATATCGAGTGAACTCCGCAACTAGCTGCGAGATAGAAATCGTACATGGAACGACTGAAGGGGGAGGGGGGGTCGGGAGGGAGGGAGGGGGCTGGGGGGGTGGGGTGGGGTGTTGCGCCCCCAGGACATGGAAGGACGAGCAAGGATGTGTAAGGACGCGTTACTGCAGGTGAAGGAGAAGTAGGTAGAACGTGGTATTCTGGAGCCAACGACGATCAATACCCAACAGCCCGGCACGTACGAGTCTGTATAACTATACCAGTGTATTCGGTGTACACGGTAAGGGGGGTAGTTGGTAGAAATAGGGGTGGAAACATCCCCAAGGAGCCGATAGTAGCCCATAGCGCTGCCAACCCACCCCATAGTTCTGGCCAATGAATGCCCACTGCGATCTCCAGGTCCGTGCTACGAATGAGGAGCTTTCTCAGTCTGTCTCTTCTGTCTGTCTATATCTGCATTTCCTAGTCTCTATCATTCCCTCTCTACCTCTCTCTCCCGCTCTTCGTCTCCCTCCTAAACGCGTCTCCCTTACCCTCGCTCCTTTCATCTCGGGAGTGACTTAACAATTAAATGCACCTACTCATTTCCCGAGGGAAAGAGTCAAAGAGGCGTTCCGTTATTCACGACGATTTCTACTTTCCACCGGAATCTTTGGATACTGCGCGCGTAGAACGTCCAGTCTTTTCCCACGGCTTTTCACTCCTCCCGAGTTTTCACGATCTTCGCGCGAATCTCTCTCGTGTGTTCCATCTTAATTGCAATCGACGGGTGCCTCGAGGCAAGATGTCTGTCCCTTTCGATCCGGAAGTAGGGGCTAGATAACACCGTCGTTCCCGTACGCCTAAATCGGCGATCGTATTTTTAATCGCGAAAAGATAACGAGGAGCTTGGCAAGATACGACCTTGAGAACCACCGTGTAAACAAGAGAGTTTTATTTTAAGATCTTATTATCTTTATTAAATAAACTGCTCGGCAAGAGTCGAGAAAAATAACGGGGGTCTGGGAAGAATTTATGCGACCTTTGAGCTGACAACAACGTTATACGTGTAACGGATAACCCCCTTCGTTGTTATAAATACACGATTATATAAGTTTCCATCGTGCGTTCATCCGCGTGCAATGTCACGCGGGAAAATCTTTTACGCTCTCCTCAGCTTTACACCGCGGTGGTTGTTGTCCGTGGTCGTAAACAAATTGCGAAAATATCGTAAAATGCGTGGAAGGAAGGCGGCACGTATCTCTCGTGTACGGGTAATATTAATTATCGTAGGATTTATTTAAATCGATCTACTTAACTATCATTAAAGTATGGGGCCACTCACTATCTCTCTCTCTGTTACTTTACGTACAATGCTTACAAAACGAATGAGACGTTCAACCATTTCCTTATTTCATACGTTAACCGATTAGATGCTCGTTAAAAATGAAAGAATGCCTTTCACCCTTCTAGGGCACTCCCGACCTTCAAAACCCTAGATTCTTTCACCGTTATAATCACCACCCCAGCGTTTTAAAAATAAACGATTGCACAATACTCCCCGGTATACCTTAGCGCGTAGAAAGTCATCCGAGAAGATCTTCCGTCGCCTCTACCCCGTCGTACCCCTAAGTTTATTACCTGAGGCTACGAATGAATGGAAGGAGCATGATAAAGCGCGTTAAAAGAGGGTGGTAGTCCACTCCTGAAGGCCGTTAAGGGGTATAGAACCGTAGGCGGGTGTCAGAAGGGACAGAGGAGGGCGCAGAGAAGGGTTTCATTCATGAACGTGTTTTATTGTTTCAGGCACAACGCGACTAGAGAACAGAGGAGGCCGGATAATAGCGACGGAGGAACCGGAAAGCATAAACCCACGCAAAAGTGGAAGCCACTTCAAGCGTTTTCTGCGGCACGACCCTACACAAAATTATCCCGGACGACCCGCTCAGACACTCCCAAATAAGGAATTCGCGCAACGCAATGGGGATTTTCTGAGCGCTGTTCACCTCCCGCGGAAAAGGAACGGGAGGGAAGAAATTTCGTTGGAGCAAAAGAAAATCGGGATGTATTTCGATTTTGAAGAGGCAAGGAGACACGTTCCCTTTTAGGAACGAAGATCCATGATGCAGTGGAGATTTTCTGAGCACTGTTTACCTCCCGCTAAAAAGGAACGGGAGGAAAATTTTAATGGACCGAAAGAGAACCTGGATTTATTTCAATTTTGAAGAGGCAATGAAACACGTTCACTTTTAGAAACGAAGATCCATGACGCAATGGAAATTTTATGAGTACTGTTTACGTCCTGTTAAAAAGGAACGGGAGGAAAATTTCATTGGAGAAAAAGAAAACCAGGATGTACTTCGAAGGATTCTGAAGAAGGAAGGAGACACGTTCCCTTTTAGAAAGCAAGATCCATGATGCAATGGAGATTTTCTGAGCACTGTTTACCTCTCGCTAAAGAAGAACGGGAGGAAAATTTCAGTGGACCAAAAGAGAACCTAGATTTATTTCAATTTTGAAGAGGCAAAGAAACACGTTCACTTTTAGAAACGAAGATCCATGACGCAATGGAAATTTTATGAGTACTGTTTACGTCCTGTTAAAAAGGAACGGGAGGAAAATTTTATTGGAGAAAAAGAAAACCAGGATGTACTTGGAAGGATTCTGAAGAAGGAAGGAGACACGTTCCCTTTTAGAAAGCAAGATCCATGATGCAATGGAGATTTTCTAAGCACTGTTTACCTCCCGCTAAAAAAGAACGGGGGGAAAATTTCAGTGGACCAAAAGAGAACCTAGATTTATTTCAATTTTGAAGAGGCAAAGAAACACGTTAACTTTTAGAAACGAAGATCCATGATGAAATGGAGACTTTCTGAGCACTGGTTACCTCCCGTAAAAAAGGAACGGGAGAAAAATTTAATTGGAGGAAAAGAAAACCAGGATGTACTTCGAAGGATTCTGAAGAAGCAAGGAGACACGTTCCCTTTTAGAAACCAAGATCCATGATGCAATGGAGATTTTCTGAGCACTGGTTATCTCCCGTAAAAAAGGAACGGGAGAAAAATTTAATTAGAAGAAAAGAAAACGAGAATGTACTTCGATTTTGAAGAAGCAAGGAGACACGTTCCCTTTTAGAAACGAAGATCCATGATGCAATGGATATTTTCTGAGCACTGTTTACCTCCCGTAAAAAAGGAACGGGAGAAAAATTTAATTAGAAGAAAAGAAAACGAGAATGTACTTCGATTTTGAAGAATCAAAGAGACACGTTCCCTATTAGAAACGAAAATCCGAAGAACGAAGTGCGTTTAGAGGGGAGGGGGTCACGAGAATACTCCAAAAATTTCATAGTTCTGTAGCGTTACGAATTTCCGCATAATGACGAAGAATTATATTTATATCGATTCACGATGACCGACGTCCAAGGAACGATCGAAAACTCGTCCGTCATGCGAGGAAAATGAAAGCGTTAAAACGATAAATTTCTCTCGCGAAATTTACCGCCACCGTTAGCAAGAAAAGGAGGAACAAGAGACTCGATTGCATACAAAGTGATGTTCGTCGAGACAAAAAAGTTCGATCAGGTACCATGCCATTGGACAAATTATAGCTGCGCTACTTAAAGCAATGCCACGCCCCTGTGCAGCAACCTTAACTTCCGGCACCACCTATAATAAACCCCTTAAGCTCCCTTGTGCATCGCATACTCCTCCTTTCCCCCATCCCCTACGCCCAGGGTCGTCCAAAGTTCCAACTCTTTCGATGGTCAGAACTTTTCCCGTTTCGAAAACTGGCCCCCGTACAGTGCCCGACAAAAAGTTTCTTTCGCGACGGAACCATAAGTAGACAAAAAAAAACTTTGAAACGTTCTCGAAATTATCGTAACGCGATCACGACCCAACTTTTTTTAAAAACTTATTCAATAAAAGTGTCGTTATAATTTTTGGGGATTCATTAAAGATCTTTAAATATATTCGCAGTCTCGTGGATGAAAAGGAAAGGTAGGAAAATATTCCAACGTTGAGGATGATAATCGAATATACGTAACTGTTAGAAAAATTTAAATATCCGAAATTCAAACTTTAGCGAACGATACGAAATCCGCTAGAGCATCGTATCAAAAATACACCTTGCAAATATTAAAATCAAACGATTAGCTACGTCGAAGGTAAATTCTGTGAAACTTGAAAACGCAACAAAATCAACGTTATATCAAACATTAGTAAACATCGGTCGAAGGGACTCCGTTACTCGTACTTTAACGAGTGGTCCGAACAAATCACCAAAAATTTCATAACGAAAGTGCGTGTAAAAAAGAAAATCAAGATATATCACAGCCAGGATTGAAATCAAACGGGAACGCCCGTAGTAAATTTCTCTGCGAAGAAAAGGCGGAAAGAGGAAAAAAGTATCTAACCTTTCCAATACGAAAGAAAGAAATGGCACAGGCTTTCCAATTAGCATTCTTACTCCCGGCAGTGCAGGCAAATGTCGGGCTACGGAAGGGGGTGGCGAGTGTGCAACATAAACCGCGCGATAAAACGGCGCTGGCACGTGTATATCACCCACACAGAGCCGCTTCTTTTTCATTTTAGTTTCTCACACGGCAGGGTGGAAAGCGGTAAAGTAGAAACGGCAGAAACACAGCCAAGAAGAGTTCATAATGCTCTTCCCGCGATACTCCGACGCTCTGCCACTTCGCCGACAGACCAGAGGTGGTTCTCAAAACTTTTTCAAACACACCGTTCTTTTTCGACGAGAACTCGCCCTTTCTGCATTCGCAAAAATGTCATTCCGTTTTTGGCCACGTTTGGAAAAAGAAAGGCATGGGTTTTTCAAGGAAACCAGCATAACGTTTGCTCGGCCGGCGTGAAAATCAAATTGCGGGCGTAGGAGCAAGTTTATAATTGATAAATAACAACGTAAAACGTTAGGTGCAGAGGTACGATATTTTTGGTAACTTTACGAGTTGCAACATATTGGACAAAAAATGGTATCTGGTAGTGCCATCGAAGGTAGTTTCAAATTGATTAATTTGAAATCAATAAAAAGTTGACGCGTTTCAAAATCGCTGGATTTAGGACAATCGTTCTACGATTAAGACGCTTAATTGATTTACCAAAACTATCGAAAATGATGCAAATCTATGAGAAACCAAAATCGCGGTACTTTCGCGTCTTACTTGCGTTACATTCCTACCTATTAAATTACGATAGTTATAAATCAGACTTATTAGAATAGTTAAACGCGCGACGCGTCATGCTCGTTACATCTAATTTGAAAGATCATTCCAACCTTATCTCCCATCCATGCCCCCTCGAACTTCAAATCGAGTCGTCAAATGCATCTGTAATCCCACGTATCGTCCGCCGTTCCCATCTGGGTATGCAAAAGTTACAAATACTGCAGTTAGAAAATAATTCGTCGATAAAGGCAATCGGACGCGACGAATCAAAAGTCCCCTTTAAAACCCCGAGGGTTGAGAGTCACCGTGAGCGAGAAACTCGCTGTTTTTAACCCTTTTACGAGAAATTCACGCCAGGAACGAAGACGTCGAGAAACCGCTGTCCAGCACCTCGACGTAACCCCGCGAACGGCGAACGGTCAAAAATTCTCCCGGCAATCCTATTCCTAGCTCGTTTTTCTCCCCTTTTCTTTCGCGCCGGCAACTCTTAAGCACCAAAAACCGAGAAAACGCACGAGTCGCCGACAATTCCACGCCCGTGCAGCCCGCTAATTATTTAATTATTTATTTACCGAGTTCATTTCGCCGGATTATACCCACGGCAAGTTTCATTCTTTATCGCGTACCTATTAGCATGCTACCGTCCGCCTATGCTACTACCTGGCCGACTAATTGTTTACTAAGCGGCCCTTTGCTTCTCGACCTTTCGTACTAATCAGCGGACCCACGGTTTAAACAACTTCCGGGGAGTTTAAACGACACCGCGAACGCGGCTGTATTCCTTATTCATGCGCAGACAATTCTCACCGTTTCTGTACAAATCCAACGAATTTCTTTGCGCGTTGTCATACCGAGGTGTCATTGGCACACGCAACGGCGAAGATATCTGTACAATTATTTCAACTAGTTTGTCGAAATTTCAACTGAAACCTTTACGTCAGAAGAAGAAAAGTAGCTGTACGTTGTTATAAAAAAAATGTTCGTCTCCGTATGTACCGTTTTGCATGTTATTGGCGCTAATGTGTATGCGAAGAAAATCTATTGTGATACGATAAAGATGTAACGCGAAATGAGTATTCCACGAATATCACGAGAAATTTATTTTAGTATTATTAAAAAGGAAACCTATTTGTAGACAGTAAGTGAAGTTAGAATTCGTACGTCAAAGAGAGCTACCACGTTACTTTTCGTGTAAGGGAATTAAATCGAAAGTAATATAAAATGTAACAGCGTTGGAAATCGACGACGGACGGGAAATTTAAACGTATTTACATTAATCGCGAATCTGTTATTTCCGATAATTTGGAACGTATCGAAAGGATGAGAGAGCATCAATGATTAAAAGCAGCTATGAAAATTTAACGAAAGCGAAATTAATGGTATAATTGACAGTGCGGTTTTAATAATCGCACAAAGAGCGAATTAAATCTATTGAAACGAACTCGATTGTATTAATGAGCGTATCGTTCGTCCCGATAAAGAGTACAATTTTCCACGGCTGCGAATAAATATAGAATTGTATAACCTCCACGGTAAATCAGTATTTTGTTATTTAACGATGAAAATGATGTACACTTTCGATTCGGCGTGTAATAAATTATTTATACGACAGCTGTTCCCATTCATTAATAAAACCCCTCTTGCTCCTTTCGCGCGATATGAAAAACAGGCGCGCTTGCGAACTAAAATGAAAACACACGAAAGTTTAATGTCCCTTTCGCTTTAAATCCAAACGGTCAACCTACATTGCCCGAACAATACGTGCGAACGGATAATCCCGTATACCCGCGATTCTTTGATCTTCGCTAACTTCTCTAAAGTCTCTGTGGGATATCAAAAAAATAATTCTCCGCGCAATCCTTCGTACGATCGTACGATCGAGGAAATAAACTGTACAGCATCCCTCTGCGAAATTCCAAAGAAAACGATTGCGAGGATCGACTCTTCGACATAACTAAAGGATTCGATGATAAAGGATTCTAGCGATTCGCATCCCCCCCCCCCCCCCGTGCTCTCCGTTGTCTTGTTTTTTATTCATCCTGTCGCGCTTCGCCCATATTTGATAGTTGAACGCTATCCTAGCAGCAGCTGGACCAACATCTGCCGAACCGGTTGGTCATCTCTCGTAGCGATGTCCAGTCCACTCGCAACGGAATTTTCCATTTTTTTTATTCTCCGCTGACCGGTCAATCGTCATCCACGACTGGTCCACCAGGATGCTGATGGAATCCCTTCGCGTTCTCTGCGTCGCGACCAGTTCGTCCAGTACCGGGGGGTGAATATCGTGTCCGGTCACCCCTCGATTTATCCGGGTGCCGAGGACTGGTTTCCAAAAGGGCGCATCTTCTTTTCACTTTCGCGTCTTCCGTGCGAGACGCGCAATTTGCGTGATCAGTGTGTATTGTGCTGGCGAGAGAGTATGGCGAAGTGAAACTGTGTGCGGGGGTAAGCTGAGATTCGCACGTTCCTTTCATCTTTTTTTCTTTTTTTTAACGCCGTTTACGAGTGACGTTTTTCGCCTGACGACATTGTATCGCGTTGAATCGTCCAAGGTACGGGATTACCGGGATATTATTATTCATGGTTTTTCTTGTTCGAGTGGGGGAGGGAAGGTGTAGGGAGGCGTGATCGATAAGCGAGAAGAACAAAAAGGTGAGCGAAGACAACGGTATTGAGCGCGGGATTTGTAGGAAAGACTCTGATGGTGAGCCGGTAATTGTAATTTTTTTTTATTAAAACTTGGATAGAGACGTTTGTTTATGCGTGTATCGTTGGGGAATGGTCGTAAAGTCGTTACCGACCAGTTTCTTAACTACCCCCGTCTCGGTGCAACGATCGTGGAAACTTGTTCTAGTTTCGTGCAGGTGGCTCTGGTAAGTCAGCAAGTACGTTTGATCAATAATTCTCTCGCCCTCGCTCACGAGTTTGTTGCAAAATGGCATCCCACGCCATCTCTCAGAGTATCCCTGGACATTCTGCTCGATTATTACTTTTTATGCGAAAAGCGCGGCCGCTTCTCAAATTTCTGTCGAACAATCGTATTTTCGAGTTCTCGACTCGAGTGAAAATGCCAGGATTTACATATTTTTAAGAAACGGGTGACTTTTCTCAGCAGTTCGATTTCTTGTTACGAAAACCTGTCTAATTCAAGCTCAGTCTTGAATATGTTTAACTCAGAGTACATTGGACCACAGTTAAATGAATTGTAACACTTAGAATCTACAAAATTTTTCCAAAGATTCTCTTTTTAATGCGGTTTGACCACCTGGAAATCCCTGTTCGTTTTTTCCTGAAAAGACACACGATCCACTCCTCGCGTACTTATTCTCGCCCCGAGACAAGACCTTGTCTCCCAATTCATCGGTAGATCCGATTTATTATCGCGCTAACGTTGTATTTTCCACGTAAGCTCCAAATTATACCCGATTCGGCGTAATTACGTTAATTAACGTAATCCTCTTCGCGTACCGCTTAACCCCCACGACGTTCGAAAATCCTGCTTAACAATCGGATTAGTCAAGTGTGGGTGTCTTGGATAGCCCTGACTTTCTTCTGGCCCGTAATTTAGGGAAACTGGTGTGGCGTAGACATTGAGATTAATTCGGTTGAAGTCGGTCAATCTTAAGGCGACAGCTGCTGCTGAAGGAATCCATTAGTAGGCTTACAGCGTCTCGGTCTTTCCTGGGGGGGGGTAAACCAAGCCCCCACCCCCCTTAAGGGTGGCAGAACTCTGCTTTTGTTCGAGATAATAAGCCACCATTGTTGAGATAGGTGGATCCGTCCAGCAATCTTATTGTCCATCGGCCCGCTTTGCTACGAATATCCGCGATAGGATAGTCAGATTCTCGTGAAATCACAAACGAACGGGGCTGATTCGTATGACCCGACGACAGATTCTCGAATCGCTACATGATCGGGAAGATTGGCGGAGGAAAAGTGAGTGGGGGAAAAAGAGGGACGAAGAGAGACAACCCTGTTAAACGTTTGAATCGACTATCCGCGTGAAAAGTCAAGTCAACAAATAATCGCGAATGAATATGTATTCGTAAAGAGCGAACGTAAACTGTTTCTGAAACCCGAAAATTTACAGGACGATATCGCATTCCATACATCGCGCATTATACCGCATTAAGGTATGATCCTGCGTAAGCAACGTACGTCATGGAGGGACAGAAACGATAGACTTAGACGTCTCCTAACGTACGATTACAGGATTTTCTAGAAAACCAATTAATCCCTACGGAGTACAGCTCGCTTAGGATTTCCAGAATTGTATGGATTTGCGGGCTATACGTAAAGCACGAAACGTGCGACAAATCGTGCCGACGAGATCTCTCAATAGTAATCGTCCGAACCGTTTCGCCCGAGGACTCGTTAAACAGATTAAAGAGAGATTCAGAGAAACGAAAGCGAATATAGTTTTGTACGATCGGCAAGGAATGATTAAAGCCCACCGATAACATCGTATCGTAACGAAACCAAGGGCAGTAACGATATCACGGATAGAATGTTGGAGCGTTTAATCACAAGCATAACGGGCCAAACCGCACCGCACTTGAAACGATGCTCATCGCAAGAACACGAGCCTGAACAGTTCATGCCGAGAAAAGCGAGGAGCCCGCGCGCGATAGCTATGAAACAGCCTTGGCTCGTGGAACGGTAGTACACCCCCAGGAACAAAGTTATATCGGCTCCCTACTACCGTGGGGTGGAAAGGGATTGGCACGGCGTTGCCCGTTCCTGAGGGAGAGGCGAAGTTCGGTGATTACCTAGGACTCTCCTAGGAGCCGAGAGTTTCGTACTTCGGCTGTGCGCTGGCTTCGGCAACCTAACAGTCGTGCAAAGTAACTAAGGTTATTCGGTGGTACGCGGAGAAGGAGGACGAGTGCCGGAGGTTCCGGGTAGAGACCTAAGGGATGCACCGTCGATATCGCGAGCGTCTGCATCAAGATACCGTAGGAGCGATCGCACCCGCGGGATTCTCGGGAAGATCGTGATCGAGGGAGAAGGACTCTCGACAGCGCGCACGCAGATTTTCGCGTTTGAAAGGTCGAACGACGAGGATGGAGGAGTCGATTCTTTCCCGTCGATCGATGGCGCCGGGAAGATCGAACGGAATACTGGTATCGAGAGGTTAACCCCGTTCGCTGCCAACTACGAGATGTATCGTAGTAAGGGTATTGAGCAAGAGTGCCGATTGCGAGTTATCTCGTGGTTTGCGCTGCGAGTAATCTGTATGTGACTGGTTGTAATTGGTTACAGGAATTTTTTTTCAGCGACGCTAGCTCTGAGATATCTCGAAGTGTTTTTTTCCTTTTCAAATTATTGTGAATGCCGTTTTAGTACTATTAGTGGTACCGGAAAAAATATTTATTATTTGACGTAGAAGTATTTGCGCTCGCGGGGAGAGTCTGGAAACTGGTCGCTTCTGATTTGAATGAGCTTTAGACACGTTATGGTAGGAGGAAAATTATGCATGTACCCGCAATTCGAGATGAAAGTTTTTCATTGTTCTACAAAATAATAGATTTTCTTCCCGTACCTTTAATATATCTGAAACTGAATGTTATTAGATTTTTGTGAAATTCCATGTTTTCTTTAAATTCAAATCTTAGCGCCTAGGGCTAGACGCTCTAAATTTCCTTGGCAATGATTGGCTTAACGCGCGATCGCGTGTAACGTCGAACGAACGAATTTATCGTTGCAAGAATCATCCATCGCGTCTCTTTTACAAACAATTTTAGCGTTCGATCGAAACTTCGAGGTGAATTCATCTCGTTATAGAGGTTTCGCGCTAAACGGTCCCCTCTGACCGCGAGGGAAAAACTCTGGCAACTCTCACGGGTCCAATTTCCCTGGACTTCAAAGGGGTAGGAAATATCGTAAGGACAGGACGTCGTAATAACCATAATTCAATATGGCTGTTAAGATGGTAGGCGCTTCGAGACGGTCCGGGTTGCCGAGTTCCATGGGGTTGAGAATGAGTTGGCGGACCCCCTACCAGCTCATTCCTCTCTGTACCCCGGATCCTCGATACAGATGCTATCTAAGAAGGGAATTCCGGGTGTACCATTGTTCTACGCGGAGAGATCTCGATGCTTCGGCCTGAATGCATTGATACACCTTAAACTTTGGGGAAACTTTGTCTTACCGGCGACTTCTCGTTACAATCGAGGATAACGACGAATGGGATTACGCGTTTATTTCCAGACTCTGTTTGCACGGTTACGAGGGAAATCTCACTCCTCGTTGATTTCTCGGAGATCGAGGAATGTTTGCATCGTATGACGTGTATCGGCATTAAATGTAATCATAAGTACCCACATCTGGAAATTTCAGAATTACGACCGACGTATCTTCCACTTACGCGTCATTTCGCCTCGTCAAGGCTGTTTCATAATTTGCTAATACTAATGAGCAACCGGCCTTCGGTCGTATCAGTTTCATTGAGACGCGATCAGTGCTCATTCAATCGACCCGTTCCACGGTAATTTTTTCTTACCCACGGTACGAACTTACAAAGTCCACGGAATTACGCAATTTTCTCATGCATCAGCGGAGAAACTTATAATCACGTTCATTGTGTACGCGCTATTTCAAGTTTCACCAATAAAAACTGTTATTCGATTGCGACGAATCGTCGTTCAAATCAGGAGAAATTCCATCGTTAGGAGAATGCTCGTAACGATATCATCGAAAGACATTTCAGAGTTAACGACACGTGTCCCTGAATACCGTCGCGACGTTTTCTGCCACACGACCCTATAAGACGGCCTTGACCACCCTTCCATCAAATCGTCAGTCCGTTAGACCGACGTATTCGAACCCCTTAGAATCGTATTTGGTCGGCCATATTTTTACTTGGCATGCTCGGTAGGAGGGGTGAAATCGCTTTCGCTTGCGGATGAGAGAGAGAGAGAGAGAGAGAGAAGGAGATGCTGGATGGAGGGTGATGCTCGCCAGCCGAGCAGAGATGGCGAGGGGTCACCCAATCAACCCCCAGCAAGCCACGTCTTACCCTCTCTACAAAGTTATCTTTCTTGTCCCTGCCCTGAGCAGAGTTAGAGCACCCTCCGAATTTCCAACTATTGACCGAGGCGCTCCTCGACCATTGCAACGATCAATCGGTGCACGTATCCGTAAACAGGGAAACGATATAAATTTCATATAGGGATCGAAATTCGTAATAACAATTGCGTCTCGTCGATACGCGTACAAATTCTCACGCAGTGGAATACATCGATAATGATAATTTTTCCCCCGGCGAATTGGTATTTGCCGCGATATCGCATGGCAGTGGGAATAACGCGCGTCGCCGCGAGCAATTAGTTATTCTCCAAGTACTAGCTGATAAGTTTAGCATAATGCCTTCGATATCCAAGCCAGTCGATTACGGGACTGTCGATTTTCTGCGGCCAATCAACGGGAGTACCTAAACTCGAAGCAATAATACCGTACCCATTCCGAGAGCCAAATGCAAAGTTATCCCATATAAACTTCCGGTACCTACTCACCGCCTCGATATACCCGACGTGTTTTCTCAATCTCATTAAACCTCGAAACTTTTGCCGTCCGTTCGCGCAACGGATCAATTTAAAAGATTAACAACTTTGACGACGCGCAACGAAAATATCGTATCCGTCCTGTTCGGTATTCGGCCTAACAATTTATTCTAACGAAGAAAGCGCTAAACGCGTCGTCCGGATAGTTCGTCCGGTTCGTTAGGATCGGATTCGGAAATAAATTTCTCGATATCTCGAAGTCTTCTTACTTGGAAGGACTATCCCCGAAGGACCTACCGAAACTGTAACGAACGGCAAATATAATCATCGTTCGGGCCAAATTCTGATGACCAAGCCACGAAAGACCGACGAACCGTCGATAATTCAGGCCTATCTACTGGCGTCTCTAATTTCCTTGATATTCGCATCGAAGGGTCCTTACGGTCGGGAAACCTAAGGATGCCAGAAATACCTACGCGAAAGCCAGGATCGGCCTCCCACGATAGGCCCAGCAGGATGGACTTGTATTAATTTCATATCCCTTCCGCCGTCCGACGCGGCGAGTACGTTCAATCGTCTATTTATTGCCGACATATCCAATCTCGCGGCGTCTGCACGAGATATCGCCTAGATGCGAGGGAGTGCCGGGTAGCTATTAATTTCGATTAGTCTCTTCTAAGGAACCTTAATTGAAAGTAGGATAGCGTCCCCACCTGAATCGAAAGAGGTGTAAGCTCCGCCTCGACGAGAATGACGTGTCGTGGACGAGTAATTAACTGGTCCTCGATCGAGGGTGACGTATCGAGCGTTTTCATAAAAAGAAAAAAATCCCCGCCAAACCGTTCTGGCGGCGTAGAATAATTACACGCGATATTCGTATCAATTTTTACCGTATTACCAGGTGATTACGACGAGGCGATAACGCGGAAACTAAAACTTAGCCACGCGCAGCCGAATAACGCGATATAAATGTAAATTGCGAATGTTTATGGGGGGGTACTAAACGCAGAGCGCTGTAATGGTAGGTTTACGACCACGACAGTTTACAAGTGGCTCGCAAAGTCCTCCGATCCACCGCATAATCTGTATCTGGGATGATTTGCATTTTATTGAGTTGCATCCGAGTGTCACCTTAGTTGTCGTCGGGGCCAATTCACGATTTAACCCCTCGGTAATTTATTAGTACGTTTACCTGCTTCACGTCGAGTCTACGTCGGTTTGCATCTGGAGGTGGTTGATCCGAACGAAATTAAATCGAGTTTTTTCAATAAGTATCGCGCTCGTAGCGAATTACAAGCGCGAAACGTATGTAAATACGCTCCCCCGTACAGCCAAGAATCTTTCGCGAAACGGCGGAAACTTGAAAACGAGTGTCTTCGAGAAACGAGACAAAATGCTCAGGAAATCTTCCCCGAAGGAAATGAATGAGAAGTTAAACGCGACCTATTAACCGAATCGAGTTAGATCCTTGGATCTGACTGTGGATGCACTGAACGCTGAACCGCGTAAAGGAATTTGCGGTCCAAGTTGCTTTGCTATCCGAGATGGAGGAACCTTCCACCCTATAGCACCCAATCCAGCCCCTTTACCTCCACCTCCACCTCCACCCACCCACTCACCTCCCCCCCTCCCTCTCTTCCCCACTCCCACAGCAGTTTACTTCGGTCCTGATCATCCGTGGCCCCAGTCACCCCCAAGGCTAGTTTCTCCGTAGAACCCTTAAGCTTAACTATCCGCAGAAGTTGGAATCTGTAGGTACGTACTCCACGGCGAAGCTACAAACTCACCCCTTACGCGAAGCAACCCCCTTCGTTCGGACTTGAACACACCGCGGTAGGATTCTAGCTATATTAGTAAGGGGAAAGGGGGTAGGCGGACGAACGTCCGCCGAAGAGATGGAAAGCTAAACGAGAAAGGAGAGAAAAACCAATTTCGGTATTCATTGATCGGACATAGAAATAATGAGGAATTCGATGATAGCGCGTGATCGCGGATTACGATAACTTGAACGAAGTTTCGATTAATTGCATCACGTTTGTCGATTCAAATTTCGTTTGGCGTAATCGTTTGCTTTAAGAGGTCTTTTTCCTGAGAATGGCCCAAAATTGGACATATCTGATACATTTTTTTTTAAATATTCCAGTACATCTAACGCTTATAATTGTTTTTTGCAGCTTGTTTGGCTACGTGGTCGTCATACGTGGCAATTTTTCAAACAATTTTAGTCAAGTGCTTGTTGCTTTTACAACGATTAAAAATTGTATGTCGCTGGCAGAATTTTTGAAATCGAAACATAAAATTTTGAAAATGAGTTTCTCAGATGTTATACTTGCAATAAAAAAAAACGATTTTCGAACCCATAAGACAGCTTCTTCTCGGCATATTAAAACGATCTATACGATTACGCTGAGATACAACGGGGCGATTATAAAACCGATGTCCGAGTGTATCCCTCCACGCCTTTACGTAGCTTCGTAAGCTTCAAGACATTCCGGTTTCAGTCCCAACGCTCGCTTTATCCCAGTTGTCCGAGGAGACGTTACGAAACCCGTTATTCGAATTTTAAACCTGCTGTTAAAGTACTCGCGATGAAATGTATCAGGGATAACATGAGATGCGAATAATGACATTGTATCTGTACATGTTTCACACTTAACCACGCCCACTAATAATCATCGAAACATTATAAAAATAACAAATCATTCCGAGCAACGATAGCGACAGGGTGCCGAGGAGAATGTTATCGAGGTATTCGCAGAATTTCTATAACGCAGAATGGAACGAGAAGGGCAAATGAAAGACACGAGGTAGGGTAATATTGATTCCCCGTAAGATTGCCGCAGGCAAATCTTGCGAATCGAGATTGAGTTGCCGAGTGGTACGGCGGAGAAAGAGAATCGAATGACGGGGGTTTGAAAGGGGTGGTGGAGGGTGGGGGAGAGTGGAGGGTGAGAGAGAACGCTGCGTCGGTACCAGCAAAAGACAAGGAGAGCCCACGGGATTTCTTCGGAGGAGGGGCGCGCTACAGATTATGGAGTCGGCGGAAATCTACGTCGCCGTGAAATTATGGATGCCGATTGCCACATCGATCCTGCAATTTCACGGAGACCGCCAATTTCCACGTGATCTTCGTCCTCGCTACTAATAGCGCGGACTTCGGCTTGAAATTAATTAACCTTAAGCTACGAAGACCCGCGAGATTCGAGGCTGCCGGGGATACGAATCCTGCGGGAAATGGATCGTACGGCCAGCACGAAAGTTTCCCTCGGTAAGTTCCGATATCTACGGTAACTTTGGAATACCAGAAATTAAAGAAATAGTTTGATCAATGGTTTCGCGATATCCCGTCAACGGGGTAATAACGATTCGAGACTATCCCATCGATCCATAAATTTTCCAACGACTCCCCTCGCGATCCCGGAAGACCGAACGAGTTGTAAACGGTATTTTTCATAGGGCAGCGCGTAGCATGCGAGTTTCATCGAAAATTCATTCGGTTACATTCGTACCGCACAATCTCGACGGAGACCACCCGAATAAGATGTAATTAAACTCGATAGAGGAGGGGTGGGAGCCAAGGGGGGGAAAATTCGCGGCAGGGTATAAAGTTGTCCCGCGAGATAGCTGGGAGACCGGTTTGCCTTGGGTACAGAGGGAATCCCGAGCATCACGGACGTGCCCACGAATCGCACTCCTTTGTCGAACGTACGCCCTTTTGAGAGCGGAGAAAGCGACGGGAAAGGAGGATCTTGCTTAATCTTACTAATCTTCAGCGATTGCTCCGACCTCCGACAGCGAGATAGCACAAGAGCCGGTCGAAAACCGCGGCCTAACGATATTACAGATCCCCAATCAACGCTGGGACTGAGTAAAGGAAGTAGAACGTGCCATACTTGATTCCATTGCACCGTTTATTCCGAGAACTGGGATCGTTTAGGATCGTTAGGAAATTTTCACGGCGTTTCGAAGAAAGTAGGAAAAGTTAATAATAGTACGGATGATCGGGAAGGTGGGGATAAAGATTTCAGTGGTGCAGAAGAACAGTGACATAACTGAATAATTACCATTCTCGAGGTTATTGTGAAAATGTATAAGAAAGTCCACATATTTCTATGTGGAAGAATGACATATTGTTGATTCCAAAAATCAGAGCTACGAAGCGGTTGCTTCGTTTTTTCCTTACGTCAAAATAAGGGAAACAAGAAACTTTTAAATAACATTCCTGGGAAATGTATCATTTTGAGTTGTGTCACTATTCTTGCGCACCAACGGTTTGTCTCGCGATTGGAAAATATTTAATTATTAGAATGTTACCAATTAGATTTTTAAAACCTCTAAAAATAGAATACAAAATGTGACTCAGGATTAAGTAGGATTCCAATTTCCACGTAAAATTCAGCCATGCGTTGCAAATCTGTTTGAAGTTGTCACCAAGGAATTATTTCAAACAAATTCTGTTCTGTAAAATAAGTTCCGTGCCCTGTACACGCTCGTAATGATGTAACGTAGACTACGACGTCTGATGTTTACAATTAGTTTCAAGCGCATTTAATAGTGTCCCTCCGAAACAAGGTGGATGTTTTGATGTCGGGATTAATAGCCGTGACATCAAGGAGCTTAGATTCAGTTTTTGCCGGGTTTTGGGTAGAGTGCACAGTAGTAAATTAGATGAGTTTATCGACTCGTGGCTTTCGAAGCATACAATAGAATGAGAGAAGCAAGCTGTTTTTGCAGAGTTCTCGAGGAAGTTCGGTAGAATGCTACGGTTCGAGCACTTTACGGCGCGCGCTATAAACAACTTCGATCCTCCACGTATTTCCGTAATTGAACGCGAACGCGTATCGACATCCACGATCGATCCGTTCCCCCCTGAAAATGTCTTCTTTCGTAAACGTAATCGAGAAAAGCGCTGAAGAAAGAAAACACGAAACATTATTTTATAAATTGCAGAGGTGAATATCGATAATTACGGTGATTAATTAACGAATATAAATGGATCAGTAGACCTATATAGACCAGCGGTTTCCAAATTTTTTTTCTCCCGTGCCACTGATATTTATTGCGGATCAGTCACGTACCACTAATGACTAAAAATAGAAGTGTTCAGAATTTGAATGCATTATATTTTATCAAAGTGATAAGGCAGCAAGAAATTACAATATAAGTTTTTGCAGCATCTGTTATTTATTTACAAAAAAAAGAAGAAAATTATAAACATTTTCCGCCATTCGACATAACAATAATAACGTATAAAAATGATAATAAATAATCATTTTCACACGGTATAAAATTCAATACAAAATAATGTTAGACCTGCTGCAAACATTAATACACGTATTTTACTTTCTCTGTAGCAAGTACCCTAGAAGAACTACAGAAATAAATTAAACTTCAAAATAAGCACTTAACTACGCGTTGTATACCTATACATGCAGTATTGCCCGAACACACTTACCACGTTTTTAACTGTCCGGGAGCAGCATCTCAAAACTATTCTAAAAACTAAAAGCATCTCTGTTTGCGCAGCGATATTCCGCGTGTCAAAGTTTATCGAGCTGAATTTCGTAACGCGTATAGTCGACAAACACAATTCTTGTTTCTAAACTCGGCACTCACGACCCCCGCGAAGATGAGTCTTACTATCGAAAACTATGCACGCATCGTAAACTATCAGTCTTCCTAGAATCGTCGTATCCGACAATCATATGACACGAATACTCCAAACCTTTAAGTACGCCTTTTAATATCGCTATACAATATTCTGATATCTTTTGTAATATCGCATTGAATTTGTAACGAAATACGCGGCATTGTTGCATCACACAAATTTATCCGAAGGAAGAGTGAGACAAAAAAAAATTACTTCAAATCAGAGCACACGTACTTCGCATAATTTGCATGCATACGCGTAGAGACGTAAACGCGCAGTATATCAGTTTAAATGTGTTAAGGACTCACTGACGATATCGCGATAAATACATACACCGTAGAGCACTGCTTGTAAACCGGTCATCTCATCAAGGAGACTCATTCGTTCGCGACGAGCCTGTCGGCGTATACTTCGATTTAGTGTTTCGTGAGAATCAATCGATACACGCGTGCTAAACAGTGATAATTGTGAAAAAGCTTACGTTGACGAGATCCGCGCGAGACCTGCAGTGATTTTGGTTCTATTTGCAGATTTGTCAGAAGAGCCATGTCGACGGACGTGCGGGGAGTTGTCTTGTCCGGCACCGAACTGGCAAAGTGAGTTTGATCGATTTCAATCGATAGAAGAACATTCTCGATTTATACAAGATTTACAGCAACTAATTATATGCCGTTGAAGAAAGTAACGAAGAACGTTATTTTGACAAGAAACTTTCGTTCGAAACGTGTTGATTTTCAGAGATTTTTTCTACCTGGTAGACTTTTTCAAATTTTTTTTCAAAGTGGAAGTCGTTTTTCAATTGTTCTTACGGGACATAGAGATCGATAGCATTTGATATGGTAATCGACTTCGACGTATGAGTATCGTATAGATTGTCCACTTGAATTTCTGGAAATTTTGACGTACCTTATAAAACCACGTTTCTTTCTTCGTGTGAGGTTATGATAGCTTCCAAGTTTTCGTTTATGTAATTAAAGAGAATATTTCGTTGAAAGAAAATTCTAAGTATGTATAATCGCATTACGCCGATGTAAACGGTTCTTTAGTGAAAACTTTTGGATCAAATCATCCTCCTTAGTTTCGATATTGAATCACGTGTTCGCGTAGTGCAAAAATAAAAAAAGGAGAACGCTTTAATACCGACTGAAAAACCCGCCAATTATGAATATTCGTAGAATAGGCGTGCAGTAAAACAAAACAGAATATTATTGAATAATTATGTTAGAAAAGCTCTGGTGAATTCTAATTTAAAGAAGATACGTTAAACAAGTAATTCTAAGTAAACAATGATATCATTTTCAAATTTCGCTGCGATTTAATGATTATGATTTTTTTTCGTTTTTGTTAGGGAGATCAGGGAAAATTTGGCCAAAGATGTGAAAAGCCTAAAAGAAAAAATACCTGATTTTACGCCTGCCTTAGCGATCGTCCAAGTGGGCGGTAGGGAAGATTCCAATGTTTACATAAGAACGAAAATAAAAGCTGCCGATGACATTGGAATAACTGCCGAACACGTCAAGCTCCCAAACACAATAACCGAAACAGAATTGATAATCAAAGTGAACAATTTAAACAATGATCCCAACATTCACGGAATTATCGTACAAATGCCCCTCGATAGTATTAATAAAATTAATTCTCACCTGATTACCGACTTGGTCTCGCCCGAAAAAGATGTGGATGGGTAAGTGAAGCGTTATTGTTATTCCGCTAACAAATTTGTTCGTTAATTGTTTTTCACTGTACTTACCATTGCGACGATCACAGCGATAGCTTAATTCAATTTTTATTATTTTCTCGAATTACGTCATGAAATTCGATGACAAAATTAGAGAACGTTACGTAATGTATTTAGCGCCGATAAACATGGAGGAAAACATAAACAACGTGATCCACTGACGCAAAATGTGACGATTTCCGAGATAAGGACGTAGACGTTTTACTTTTTCAAACTTTCGCAAGTTTTGTACCAATAATCAGTTTTGTTTCGAGATAACATGTTGCGACCATAGCGGCGGAAATAAATGCCAGATATTTAACGTGAATAACAAATAATGCACACTATATTGTAAATTAGAATAGAAAAAAAATTATCTTTTCAGATTAAACACGGTTAACGAAGGAAGGGTCGCTATCGGAGATATGTCTGGATTTGTACCTTGCACTCCAAACGGATGTATCGAACTCATTAAAAAGTACGATAGAAATAATTTTTATTATCCCAGATTACGTGACCATTTTATACTTCCCCGGCAAACTTTTTAAATCAATGTACGATCGTATAAAAAATCAAACCAATTGATTTTGCCCATTCTTCTGGAGAAACAAACAAATGATTATTTACATGCCATTCTGTTCGAACGAACTGTTAGAAATAATTCGCCAATCGTTTATCAGGAGCGGAGTGAACATCGTTGGCGCTCAAGCCGTAGTTCTAGGTAGAAGCAAAATTGTCGGAACGCCGATAGCCGAATTATTAAAATGGCACAACGCGACTGTAACGGTGTGCCACTCGAAAACAAAGAATCTTCCGGAAGTCGTAAGTAAACGAATTGGGCAACGTAATTTCGTTCACAGTTCAGCGATTACCATTTCGAGATGCTGTAAACACGAGTATGCGTGCACATTTAATTATTCAATCTAATTACAGGTCTCCCAAGCCGACATCTTAGTAGTCGGTATAGGGCAGGCCCAGATGGTCAAGGGGAGCTGGATTAAACCTGGTGCGGTAGTAATCGATTGCGGAATTAATTGCATTCCAGGTAAAGATATGTAACTTCTTGTTTGTGTTATAATAATTCAATATGGTGTGGCGTCCCGGTTCGAAAAACTACAAGTACTAATTAATAATATTTTAAATTAACACTATTCCTACCACGACCGGTCGAATGACTATTTGTTAAATTTTGTCCAGAATTTCTTACATACAACATGATTACACCACGTTTAATTTAATGTTAGCTGGTTACATGTTAAAAGATACGTTATCTATTTCTAAATTAAACAAATTACATCTTGTCACTACCAAATTGATTATTATTATCATTCTATATTAAGAAATATAAGTTGATTTAAAGATCGACATTTGACCGGTCACGGTAGGAATAGCGTTAACTAAATCGAAGACAATATCGAAATGTATGTATAAAAGTAATGTGACCCTACGAAAAATATTTATTCATGAAATTGGCTTGAAGAAGGTCAGAGGACTTGTAAGAAAAGTGTACTGCGTGGCGGATCCAATCAGATTTAACATTGGTTTGTACACAAAAGCCAAAAATAATTATTACGTTCTGTTGCAAGAAATTCAGCTATTTCATATGCCAATTAATAATGGCATATTTAACTTGCCCATACGGCACTGGTTATCAATGTTTATGCCAGCCCCGTTGGTATAATCTTTCAACTATTGGTGCTGTTATCAGATTTCGAAATACCTAACGAAACGGTTATACGAAGGACGAATGTATTTCTAAATTCCCTAGATCGTTTACTCTTAATCTAGAACGAATACCGCGTGCAACGCGTTGTCCTAAATACATCGCGTAGTTCCTGCGTTTATAAACTTGGGTCACTTTTACAATAAACAAACAAAAATATGTAAACTATGAAAAAAAAACCACATACTCAATTATCCTAAAGAAACACTGAAAACTCTCGGAAAAAGTGTAAACAATACTATAAACAAGTTTAACGGTACAGAACCTAACATTTTTTAGATTCCACAAAGAAAAGTGGAAAACGCTTAGTGGGTGACGTTGACTACGAAGAAGCCGCGAAAGTAGCATCATACATCACCCCAGTGCCCGGCGGTGTTGGTCCAATGACAGTGGCGATGTTGATGAAAAATACCGTGATCTCCGCTCAAAGAGCAGCAGAGAAATTATTGAGCACCGAATGGAACCTCAGAACTCTAAAAATCCATCCACAGAAACCCGTACCGACGGACATAGCAATTTCAAGAAGTCAGGAACCGAAACCGATTACAAACTTAGCGGAAGAGATTGGGTTGTTACCCAACGAGATCAGCCCTTACGGAAGTAAGAAGGCGAAAGTCAGCTTGAGTGTCTTAAAACGTTTGAAACATCAACAAAACGGAAAATTGGTAGTTGTTGCTGGTATCACGCCGACACCGTTTGGCGAAGGTAAAAGCACAACGTCGCTTGGTTTGGTTCAAGCTTTAACCGCGCACAAAGGAATAAACTCTTTTGTTACTTTACGACAACCGAGTCAGGGGCCCACGTTCGGTGTCAAAGGTGGAGCAGCAGGTGGTGGATATTCGCAGGTAAATAATAAAATAATTTTTTATAATTGTATATGTCTATATCTCACTGTAACGTTTGTCATTTATATCGTACAAGCGTAGTGCAATAGTCCATACTGATTATTTACAATGTATATACACGTTCCCCAGGTCATTCCCATGGAAGAATTTAATTTACATTTAACGGGCGATATCCACGCAGTTACCGCAGCTAATAATTTACTAGCGGCTCAGATTGATGCTCGATACTTTCATGAATCCACCCAAACGGATAAAGCTCTTTACGACAGACTTGTACCGACGGTTAAAGGTGTCAGAAAATTCTCGAACATACAGCTGAGACGTCTCGAAAAGCTTGGCATTACGGCCACCGATCCGAATAGTTTGACTGACGAGGAACGAAGCAAATTCGCGAGACTCGATATCGATCCACAGAACATCACTTGGACACGCGGTATAACATAATATAATAATGGTAGAGCATGAGAAAACCAAAACATCGTATTCCGTGTTTGTATCGGTGTACATTATTTTTGTTCTTCAGTGGTTGATACAAACGATCGATTTTTGCGAAAAATTACTATCGGTCAGGGGCCAGCCGAGAAAGGCAAAACGCGGGAAACGTCCTTCCGCATTTCCGTTGGTTCGGAAATAATGGCGATACTCGCCTTGGCTACCGACGTCGATGACATGAAAAGGAGACTGGGTGACATGGTGGTTGCGTTCAACAAGAAGGGCGACCCTTTGACCGCCGAAGATTTCGTTAGTATAATTCACAAGGCAATCACACAGATTGATCGTTCCAATTGATATTTTTACTTCAAAATTAAATACTCTTACAGGGAATGACAGGTGCCATGGCTATTCTATTGAAAGACGCTATTGAGCCTACGCTTATGCAATCGCTCGAAGGAACGCCAGTGATGGTTCACACCGGACCATTTGCAAATATTGCGCATGGCTGTTCTTCGATTATAGCAGATTCCATTGCACTCAAATTAGTTGGGCCTCAAGGCATTGTAGTAACGGAAGCCGGATTCGGTTCCGACATTGGTATGGAAAAATTCTTCGATATTAAGTGCCGGACGTCCGGCCATATACCGAATGCAGTTGTACTCGTCGCAACTGTGCGGGCATTGAAAATGCACGGTGGCGGTCCAGCAGTAACTACGGGTGCAGTCTTGAAACGGGAATATGTAGAAGAGAATGTGGAACTAGTCAGAAAGGGTCTTCCAAATCTTCAGAAACATATCAGTAATGGCAAGAAATTCGGTGTACCAGTTGTTGTCGCCATCAACGCCCACGCGTAAGTTATAGGCAATTACGGGTTACTTTTGTTTACTTTGGTAAACAAGGCGTATAAGAAACACTGACCATCATTTATTGTTCAGTACCGACACGCCGGCGGAGTTGGAACTTGTGAAACAAGCAGCGAAAGAAAGTGGTGCATCGGATGCAGTGATATGTAATCTTTGGGCTGAGGGTGGCGCGGGCGCCATAGAACTTGCAGATGCCGTTGCATCAGCTACCGAAACATCAAGTAACTTCAAATTATTATATAATCTCGATGCTAAGATCGAAGAAAAAATCAATATCATCGCTAAAGAGATGTATGGCGCTGGGAAAGTCACTCTTGCGGACAAGGTAAAAAATACTCTTTACTTTTATATCACTATCAAGTTCTACCGAGCTATTAATAACGTTATGTCATTGATATACTTTATCTCGAATACAGGTGCAACAGAAAATCGAAGAATACAATAGACTTGGATATGACAAATTCCCTCTCTGCATGGCCAAAACACAAAATTCATTAACAGGTGATCCATCGATCAAGGGTGCGCCTACGGATTTTACGCTCGATATTACCGACATATTTGCATCTGTTGGATCAGGATTTGTCGTACCTATGGTAGGAGAGGTAAGTGTCGAAAATTATATGAATTATTGGAATTACGGCTCTGTAAATCAATATCCTGTTAATTCCAGATTATGATGATGCCAGGCCTGTCTACTAGACCTAGTATTTATGATATGGATTGGAACAGTGAAACGGATGAAATAGAAGGATTGTTCTGAGGAGATTTTTTATATTTTCAATACAGATTTGTGTTAGTATGTCATGTCGAGTGTATCGTCGATACCTGTTGTAATTAGCAATTATTATTGCCACCAGTTCAGTTTATGAAAGTTTTTATATTTTTTACGTATTATGTACAATATATACAGTGAAATCCATTACATTAAATGTATCTCTGTTGTAACTACATAAAACTGTCTTGCCCCTTTTGAAATCTTAGTAAAAAATGTGTTTAGCTGTTGAATTAATCACATAAAACGAGTGACAATCAAATTACTGCACTTTAGCACTGGCTCGAAATTTTGCAGATCGCGAACGAGGATTTTGTTCCACCTCTTCGGGTTTAGGAGTCAATACGTGTTTGTGTAACATTTTCCATGGTGTTTTCGTCATCTTTTCCAACCCAGAAGCATCATAGTATTTCCCAACACTTGCGTATTGCAGTGGTACTTTGGTAGCTACATGATTCGTTAAATCTCCCGTAATATGCCGTTTAACGATCGTATCCTCCAGTGAATGAAATGATATAGTTATTAATCGGCCATCAGTTTTTAAGTATGACGCGGAGAGTAGAACGCCATAGTTGATTTCGTTCAATTCATTATTCACAAAAATTCTAAGTGCTTGAAACGTTTTTGTAGCACTGTGAGCAAATCGTCCAAGTTGATCTTTTCTTCTTTCTTCGAGCACACTTTCAACTAGTTCAGCTAACTCATGGGTGGTTTTTAAACTTCTGAACATATACCTAGCATCAATGACAGCACGAGCAATTCTTTTTGCTCGCTTTTCTTCTCCATAAATTTTCAAAATGCGTGCTAAATCCATTTCGGTTATTCTTTCTAATATATCAGCCGCGGTAGGTTCCAAAGGACACCTGAATCCATCCATCCTCATATCTAGCGGACCATCTTTTGATAAGGAAAATCCCCTTTCGGCGACATCGAATTGCATCGACGAACAACCAAAATCAAACAAAAATCCATCTATACTATTTGTTTGTATTTTGTGTTTACATAAAAGTTCTGGTAATTCTGAAAATCTCCCAAGTAATGGTATCAGCTGCCCAGGATACTCTTCTGATAATTTATGCGCAAACTCGTGTGCAACAGGGTCTCGGTCAAGTGCAAAGATTTTCACATCAGGTGTGGACTCTAAGATTTTAGTACAGTGTCCCCCAGCACCGAAAGTCATATCAACGTATGTTTTTCCTGGAGATGGATCTAAATATTGTAACACTTCTTGGGCCATAACTGGCATATGGGGGACATTCTTAACTTGTAGTTTATGTGCTTGACTGTATTTTCTGATATTACATAAGCAATGTCCGTTAATTTTCATGGACGAGTATTGTATTCTTCTACTAAAATTTGTTATTCTACAATATATTCCCACAGGAATGAACCGTATGCTATTTAACAGTTGTCTTGACATCTTCGCGGCTCTTTATAATTCTGGTATAAAGTTTAGATAGAAATCCTTTTTCTTCCTCTTCGAGGCACTGTGCCATTTCAGGAGAAAGCGCCAAGTTACATTGTTCTCTGTTTAGACCGGAAGCTGTACTCGATAAAGAACGAGTATAAGTTTGCCCATAATGATTAGACGCAATTCTCGTTAAACATATATAATAACGATCGCACAGTTCTGGATCCACTGGGCTGCCAGAATCACCTTTAGAGAATGCAATCTTTACTTGATCTCGGATATGTTGGCTCAAATCTCTAGAACAGATATAAACTACAGTTAAATATTATCAAATATAACAAAAAAGAGGGTTACGAAGTTATCATTGGAATGAAATCTGTTATGAAAATTGTTTCACGGCTTACAAAGTTCAACGATTCTTATAGTCCATTAACCCTTTTAGTGCCCGTTGGCCGATATATCAGCCCTTGATACTCGTGTAAAAAATGCCTAATGCCGGTTATATGGCCTTCACACATTGGCCCGTGGCATTCTTCGCGAATACTACGTAGGAGGGCCTGGCACTAAAAAGGTTAAGCTTGCATTAATTTTACAGTCCATTAATAAAACACCTTCATAAGCTTTCAGAATAGAAAATTCAATATTCGGTATAGCATAAATCTGTGTGTATTTCATAGAATATATACCCAATACTACATACTACATGTGTATATACAGTGTTTATAAGAATCACCAATTCTAACCGCAATATATATTTCGGCGCAAAAGCAAGTGATATGTAGAGGCAATTGAAAATATATTTATACCAATGTACTAACAATCCAAAAAGTATTAAAATAATCTGTAAAGTACCAAATACCTGCCAGCCTTCGATTTATCCAGAGGCCAAGACTCCAATAACTTCATATAGTTCTTATAAGTACCGGCCATGATGTTAGATCATAGATAGTATAGAGTTCAATGATTATCTAACAAGACCATGATACGAAGCTAAATAGAAAATGTTTTGCACGATCTACATTATCACAGACTACAGGCCACTGTAGGTAGCCACAGGCAGAGCTGTTCCGTGATACCATACTTGGTTACAGGAATATGTATGGTAAGATTCCTTTTTACCAATGATACAAGGCAAGACTGTCTTTGTTGGACATTTACGATAAAGTTACCCATTGATATATGTATCTACAAAGTTTCGATACGCCGAATACTGAATTTGGAGTGTGTGTTTGTCCGCCGATCAATGTTTACCTTGTAATCATTCGTGTAATAAACGCCATAGAATCAAATTAATTTTGTAACTCCTTGCATTTCATATTTTAGTTTGAAAATAATTTCATATGTTTGACGTTCTTGCTTACATTTTCTAAGATCTTTCTGGAAATTATTAAATATCACATTGAAAGTAGATTGTTTTATCTAGATTTTTCGCCAGGAAGAAAATCGAATATTGCCTTTCACTCTTCCGTCGGTAATGGGCAGAGTTACTCAGAAATGATAACGGGACTCTATATGTATAGAACACCAAAATATCATTACGGAAAGATGCTTGTCCGCTTTATTCTATACCCCGAATTTTACAACGTGTAATTTGAATCGCTTAATTAATACAGTTTTCAACTAAAACAAATTACACGATCACTACATTACTATTTATTCTAAACTGATGCATAAATAATCTTCAAAGTTCAATCAAATACGTAACTATGTACTATATACTATGGAATCGACATAGTTCGTCTGTATATTCAAAACAATTGATATATTCTATCGAAAAGTATTGACAAGTCCATATGCAGTCGGAATCTTTGTTTGAGTTGCCAGTGGCGCTCGAGGATATTAACAGCAAATGTGAAGTTGCCTACTGGAAATTTGCAGTGGTTCGCAGTTATTAGTCAAAGTACTTCGTCTCTGCTTGCTTGTTGCATACGAGCACATACGAGCGAAGTCAAAGTGAAAATTTGTGTGTTTTACGTGTAAATTGATAAAAAAAATACATCAGCAATGACTGATGAATCTAATGGAGAATCCACTTTTGAATTTGTCGAAAAGAAAACGGACGAATCTTCTATTTCAGGTGAAATTGTGAAGACAGGTGAGGATACAAAAGAAACAAACACCTGTATATCTGTCAAATCTTTTACGAGCAACAGTTATTGGAGTCCACCGTGGATAATTAAAAGCTTAGAAATGCAATCAAAGATGAAAAAAATTATAACAACCATTTTCCATGACTTGATGTAATGGAATTAACATTCCCATTCTTTTTTTCAATTTCTCAAGGATGATGTGTCCATCAATTACCGTCGTGCCTTGTGACATAGATTTTTAGTACAACTAGAAAATTAAATAAAGTTTTAATGACAAGCCTGTGTTCCCTGTCATTAAGTATTAAGGATTTCAATTATCAACTATTATAATAATATTATGAGTTTCAGATTCATTTAGCAGTTTATCGTCATCCACGTCTCTATTAACGCCATTGGGGGTTTCGACGTCCACAGGAAATTTATTATCAAACATTGCGCCACCTAGCGCATTGCCTAGTTTCGTTTCAAATTCAGGAATGCTGTTACCGGAAAGACCCTCTCATAATTTAGAACCCCTTACGCAAAAACTACATAATACAATTAAGAAACAGCCATTAGTGAATGCAGTCGTTCAACCCACGCCGTCGCAACAAGAGGCACATCCTACGACCAGCGATGTTGGGATTGTTCCTTCCATAGAAAACGTGCAACCCACAGCATTGTCAGAAAGCCTAGTACAAGATTTAGGAATGGTCGGCGGTGGTTTGTTCTCATGGGTGAAGGAAACAGTAGTAAACAGTAACGTTTTAAGCAAAGTTGCAGAGAAAGCAAAACACAGCGTTAACACCATGATCACGACGTTGGATCCACAGATGCGTGAGTTTATTTGTAAGTAAGACGGCTGCTAATTCTGAGATAGGAATAAAAGTGATATGTTCAGTTCAAATCACCAATGATATTAAAGTTAATATATTGTTGTACACGTACATATATACACCAATTAAAAGTTTACATTGGGTGGTATACCTGCCACAGTCTGCAAATTATCCATAGAAATATGTGTCATGGTCTTGCATAAATGTGCTATTGCATCATATGCAAATGGAATATATATATGTGTAGCGTTATTTTTGGATTAACCACAGCCCAAATGTCTATAACGAACTGTCCTGTGAAGTATTTCGGCTGTCACTTATAATGCGTAATGTCAAATGATCTTAATATTTTTTGTTCATCAATTGCGTCAAATTGTGCAACTTAAGTGAAAGTAATGTAGTGTGTGTTCCATGCATAAAAAAACAAATTTACATGCACCAGAACTGATAAGTTCTGTAGTTAGCTTTGTTAATAAGAAGTGACGAAACATAATGTGCTGGTGTAAACGATACTAAAGTTAATTGGTTGTCATATGTGATAGTACACGAAAGCATGTGGCGTAACAATATATATATCGGACCATTCCATTGAAAACAAACTACTGTAACAGAAGATAAAATTTCCACCATACAAACTTTGTATCATTTGATGTTTGAACAAAAAGAATTTGGCAGCGTGTAGTGATTCTCAGACATGATAGTTAACTTACAGTCATATACGCGAGCCCTGTTTCAAATATACCTTTCAGATTCAGGTGGAGATGTGGAGATCATAGTTGCTTCCGATAAAGATGTTAAAATCAGCCCCGTGCGTCAAGCTTTTCAAACAGTTTTTGGCAAAGCAACGGTTACGTAAGTAATTATAAATTATTCCCCATGTGCTCAAAAATTTCAAGTGCTTTAAATATGTACTCCAACGTGAAGAACTTTCTGTAACATTGAATAATTTTTCCCAGTGGTGTATCCGTAGAAGCTTCAGCCATCGCCGCTCAACCAGTTGGTTTTGCAGCTGGTGTAAAGGGAGCAGAAGAGAGAATCAATGCAACACGAAAGAATCCTTCGCTTCCGAAGGATGTGCCAGTTATCGCAGTAGAAAATTTTTTGCTAGAAGTTGGCGAGGACAAATGGTATGACTTAGGAGTGATACTTCTCAATGATCCTAAACACAATGTAAATCTACAAACTTTCACGCAAATGACACCGGTTCCGAGTCAAATCGTAACGATGGCGCAAGAAGAAACACCCGAGGATTATCCTCTCAAATGGTCTGGACTAGCAACTACAATTGGTAGCTTGATGGCAAATAGTTTACAGGTACGTCTTACAGTACAAACTATGAATTAATCCTTTCAGACCTAAAGCACGTTATGGCACCATATTATTTGTTTCGCAAGTAGCATAATAGCACCGGTGCATTTCATACAGTTATAAAGATCATCGTTTATTAATTAGTGTCTATAGCAAATTTTGATAATGTTATCGATATGGCGTTTGACATTTAACGATGCGGTTGATTTAGCAATCAATCAGGTAATAATGGAATTCTTAAATTATTATTGTTTAATGAATCATTTAATAACTGCTGCCAATACTAGGATCAGTGTCCATGTTTACTGATTACAGTTTATCAAAATATGAATGTACCGTTAGGATGAAAAAATTTGATCGTACTACACTGTGCCCAACACATTCTAACGTAATCGTCTTGTGCAAATCAAATAAATCTACTTGGTTTCTCAGGTTCCCCACAATGAATGGCACCATGCACTCACTGGCATTTCTCGAAGAGACATTATACTTTTAGCGGCTCAGTCTCTGGCTGGAATTTACAAGAACACGATAAATCCTGTTTGACTTGTCATAGGAAGTACCATGCCAACGCAATATATATCTGCATTGCGCTTTTTGTAAATATTTCCCTACAACTTATGTTAGATCGAAATTACATTTCTTAGCATAGACGTGAGGCATAAACATACATATAATATTCTAACACATTGGAATTTGGGAACTCTACCTATTTTCGATGAACACGAGACTTTTACCGAGTTAGTATTTAAAAAATTCAGAAGTGTATTTCATTTATACGCATTATTATATACGCAATGTCAAATGTAAAAAAAGTAAAACATGAAAAATGTCCTCGGCAAGTTAGACGCATTTTGCTAACAGATGTAATGGTAATCATATCGTTGTATCAAGGTATATTTTGTTATTAAAATAAAACCGATTTACAATTTAACGAACATTCATTGTTCCCTCACTATTTCTGATGAAATTTTTACTTGAATCGGTGATAATACGATTAGGTATTTTTAATAAGTCATAAATAAGAAATACACAGCTTTCCGTTTCTTAAATTCTCTTTTAATTTCGTGGCGTATTTCTTTCGGTACAAGTACATTGCTGTCGTGATTTTTCTTTACTATCAGTAATTTCAGAATGTATCCATTTCTTTATATCAACCAAAAATAACGCAGACTAATTGCAGTAAAAAAGCAATGTAAAAAAGTACAATTAGTTTGGTTTCTGTTTTGTAACACGAAATCGTCGACGAGTTGCGGCAATAAAAATAACAGTCGAGTTTTCATCCAATGCTGATACGCTAAAAACAAAAGCCACTGGGTCGTGATTGCGTGGCATGCTTAATTAAATAAACGTATAAAATATTCCTCCCTGCACTAGCATACATTTCCATTATAATTACAATTTATTATTCCTTTTCATATTTATAATCGTGTACTCCTCACGGTTCTTTGCGCAAAACAAAGTTCATAATAAACCGATGTAGTTGTATACGGCTCGAGCGATATTAATTGAATTACAATATTTAAATAGATATTTAAATATGGTGCGCGAATCTGTGGTTACAATTTGTCGAGGTATGCATTCAAGTCTGGGAGACCCTCCTTCAATCCCTTCCTTTTACGCGTATCCTGCGAAAATACGAATTGTCAATATTATTTACTGATCCACAGCCGAACTGAAATATTTCTGATTTATAATCAATCAGTAGTTAGATGAAAAATTGTATGTTCTCCTATTCAGGTTAACCAGGATATACAGCTGGAACACCAAAACTAAAAAACAATTGCTTTTCCACGAGATTAAAAATGACAACGCAGTTGTTATATGCAATTGCCATCAGTTATGTTCGTGGATAACGTTTCACCGTTACATAGAAATACGAAACTATAATGATAGATCAGTTTACCTGCACGACTTGGTAGGGTCTGGTGCTGGGCTCCGTCGGATCACCCGGCAGAATCTGCCAGTGATCGAATACACACTGAGGGAAGGCTTGTCCTCCAGTATTGGAACGCAAGTCGGCGGTAAAGCCGAACGACTCGTTAACTGGAAGGTAAGCTTTAACTACGAACATAGGTGTGCCGGCAATCTGTTGCTCTTCGAAAACGTGACCTCTTCTGCGATTAAGCACTCCATAGATACCTCCAATCGCTATCTCCGGGCACTAGGAAATGGAAAGATACGATTTCATGTGTGTCTTCCGAGAATATAAGAAATCTACAAAGCTCAACTAAATCCATACTGTAATGCACTCAATAAAGGTAGATTTACCTGAATTTCACACAAGTAAACGGGTTCCATAAGACGGGGAGAGGCGGTAAGAAGACAAGCATAAAGACAACGTCTTGTGGTTGGAATGATCTGACCACCACCTCTGTGAATAGCGTCAGCGTGTAATGTTACATCATGAATGTTAAAGCGTACACCTCTCAGATTCTCTTCGGAAAGGACACCCTGCAACAAAAATTCATCAATGATAATCGTACATTAAATGGCAGTATTCTTTGTGCTTTAAATCCCTGTTAGAAGTTCGTACCTCTTTCGTTGCCCATTGGAATCCAGCTACAACGGAGTCTTTAATTTCATTAAGGTACTGGACTCCTTTCGTACAATCGACAAGAATGTTGGGTCCTGTTCCGTCTGGTCCGAAACACCAAACTTTTCTAGCTTCAGTCAGATCATAATCGTATTTCTCACTTAAGTAACGGGCACGTACTTTGAAGTCATCTCTTGGGTTAACGTCGCCCTGCAGGATTTACGATAAATTTAATTTTTCGAACAAGCAATTTACTCGATATCTGTACTATCAATTGAAATCAGACGTACGTTATCGATATCCTCGGCAAGACCATCAGGCATGGGGCATGCCATCATGTAAAGACGATTATGCTTGTTGGGCGATTTCGACAGACACATCTGATTGGATTGTTCAGAAATCGTTTCTCTGTATGAAACTACGGGGTCTGATTTCTTAATGGGTACGCAAGCGTGATCTTCTTCCAAGTCTTTCAAACAGATTTCAAGATGAAGTTCTCCAGCACCGGCAATAATGTGCTCTCCAGACTCTTCAATGATACACTGTACCATAGGATCTGACTTCGCCAAACGTTTAAGACCTATTCAAGAAAATATTGGTTTAGGTAATCTGTACAAGCCCTTTTAAATAAAAATTGCAATAATTATTAGATTCAGGTGTCAAAGGTAATCACGTTTTATCATAACCCAATGCTCTAAGTATAGTTTCATCATTCTGAGTAATCACTATTAAGCATATTACGTATACAATATGTAATTTGTATATACATAATATATCATATATATTATAATTAGTTATTGAATTATTGAAATGTACCTTCAACCAATTTTGGCAAATCAGCTGGATTCTTCGGTTCCACAGCTACACGCACAACAGGCGAGACTGAGAACTTCATAACTTTCATGTTGTGGGCATCTTTGTACGTGGTAATGGTACCGGTCTTTATTAAGAATTGGTCAACACCGACGAGTCCACAAATGTTACCTGTATTAAACGGTCGGTATTAGGTATGTACGAAAACTCTAGCAGAAATTCGTATTTCATAAATCAAATCTTCAGTTGGCCGTTCTTATCGTCTTTCACAAAATATCAGAACAGGTCTGTGTGAACATTCATCATATAGTAGTTACAAAAAAAAAATTGTAACGAAAAAATAATTCGTTAAGGCAACAAGTATTTATTTACGAAAATCAACGAACCTGAAGGCACATCCTCAATCGCTTCAACATAACGTCCCATCATCAAAATCGTACGCTGAATAGCCTTTTCATAAAGATCTTCTTTCTTGCCCGGTTGGAAGTTGGGTCCCATGATGCGAGCCTTCATACCAGTGCATACTTTGCCAGAGAACACACGTCCGAAAGCGTAGAAGCGACCTTTGTCGGATGTCGGTACCATTTTGGAAACGTACATCATAAGCGGTCCGTTCGGATCACAGTTCTGCAAAGTATTTAATTACTGATTAAATATCGATATTATTTACTACCAATTATTTCGAAACATGGCATGAATCAGCTAATTGATTTTTTATCTATCACCGGACTTCAGAACAGGTCTGTAAATCTTATCATCACGGTAAAAGTTATCGGTTGATTGATCATAAAAATAAAAACTAATCATTACCTTAATACCAATGGCAGCTTCATCGTCAAGCGGACCTTCGTACAACATTTCCATACGGTACTTTTGAGCGGTAACCGGAGACGGCAAATGAATGGCAATCATCTGAAGCAGAGCTTCTCCAGCGGGCAGCCACGTACGCATGACAACCTGAAATGTAATATCGCGATGAACACACATGTTTCAACGACTAACTCAAGTTCGCAAGATTAAAATGTCATCAGAATCAAGTCCAACTATCACTCAATGAAATTCAGAAGAGGTGTCAGAAAAAATTTAGAACAATCATCATTAATATTTTTTCAATTAAATATATATACATATAAAATTTAATATATGCCACGAAAAAAATCTTACCTTCAGAAGAGCTTTACCATCCTTGTCTTTGTCTTCTGGCTTCAGAACTATTCCTAATTTTTGCATAAGATTATCTGCTTCATCTTTTTTGTAATTCATGATGCAATCGAACACCTATAACGAGCATTTATTTCTATTAATACTGTCTCAATAAAATCAATAATCTCTCAATAAAAGATACTCAATTAAAAGAGAAGCCTCTATGGTTAGTCGCGATCTTACCTTATAAATTGGATCTAAGACGTACATGCAGAAAGAACGTTTGTTGTCAGTCTCCTTTTGTTTACTCCATTTCTTGGTCTTAGGATTGAAGAAGGACTCTCCCCATAATCTGTTCATAAGTTTCACTACATCAATTTTGAACTTCTCAGCATACATTTCGGAGAATTGTTTTAAAGTAAAAGCCCAGCCGTGAAGACCAGACCCAAAACCAACAGATCCTTTGCTGGGATCTACCTGTTGATCGCAACCATTATTAATATTGAGAAGGTTGTATCGAACCAAAAGAAAGAAATCTTGTGCACTTACTCTAACTTCACCCATCGGACCATCATCATCGGAATAAGTTGCAATAATAACGTTAACGTTTTCAACAATACGTTGGAAAGTTTGATATAGATCTTCGCTATCAAGTTGAAGTTCCAATAGTGCACGGTCCATTTTGTTCATGAACAAAACTGGCTTTATACGCTCTGCGATAGCTTGACGAAGTACAGTTTCCGTTTGAACGCATACACCTTGATAAAAGTACAAAAGCCAGGTAACAATCATGATTCGATAATGAAGGATAATGAAGAAGATATTAAAAATAAAGATTGTAGCAATTACGCCGTAGCATGTTAGTCGCGAACATAAAGATAGAGGTTCACTAACAGCGTTTAAACGCAGCTGCATTCATTCTCCTTCCATTAAAGCACCGTCAACACTGTCCTTGTACATCAGCCAGTTAGAATAAACCAACTTATGTACTACAGAGTAACACGTTTTGTGCTGGAAGGGACTTTACTTGAGAGAGAACGTTCGCAATATACATACCAGACACACAATCAACGACGACCAGTGCACCATCTGTTACACGAAGAGCAGCTGTGACTTCACTAGAGAAATCTACGTGTCCAGGTGAATCTATCAAATTGATCAAGAAACCCTTTTCCTCTTTATCACGTTGATCAGGATTTGTGATAAAGACCAAATCTTTCTCATCGAGCGCAAAGAACATGGAAATAGCCCTGAACAAATGAAATACATCGTTATTTGTCAGTAGGAGGAAGATAACAATTGACGCATTAAAACTTGAACTTACGTGGATTTAATTGTGATACAACGTTCCTGTTCGTCTTTGCGGGTGTCTGTGAATCGGGTTTCGCCGGCTTTAGCACCAGCAATGATACCAGCCTTGGACACAAGGGAGTCGGTCAATGTTGATTTTCCATGATCGACGTGCGCGATGACGGACATATTTCTGATGTTTTTCTTTTTGTCCATCATGGCACGAATCTCGTCCACCGTAAAGTTCACCTGAAACAATGAGAAAGATGGATAAATGCGTGAGGATAATTCAAAATTATATCGAGCATCTGTGCAACAAAGTATCTGTTGCATGGTTCACACTGTCTCATTTGTAGAGATAAAACGTTTACAATGTACGTATGGTACAAGATCCTTGCAAAAAAAAAAAATAATAACTCTATTTAAATAAAAGGAAAACCAAGTAAAAAATATCTAAAAATATCCCATCTTATTAAAAAGAAAATGCAATATTCCCGAAGTACAGTTTATATTGGTAGAAAACATAATTTTAATAACCTTAATACTGACCATATTGTATTCAAAGCTTCGCAAATCTTGATAAATATTTAAAACACGGTTACACTACATTTTTACGGTAAAATGAAATATTATCTTCCCGTATGGCAAGCACTGTTATTTACATAGCGTCCGATGCACATTCGCATCGGAGTAGTTCCCGAACCCCAGTAGCCTGAATGGACCCTCCAACATTTTCTACAATCATCGTGCGAAGCGTTCCGATGTACTTTTTCTGGATAGCGCCGATCATTCGTAGATGATTATACAATCCCAATTCATGAGATACCGTGAGGAGATTTTCCTTTAAGGCCCACGATGTTGCCGAGAGCATGCTGTGCTCGCATCAAGAACTCTACCCCAAGCTCCATGACACGTTGCCTTTGTAACGGCCAGACGAAACATATTTCGACTTCGAAGATCGAGTACTCCCGTGTCCCGAGACGTAAAAATTGTCCAGAAAGTCCCGTTAGAGCTTTTTGCAGGACCCTCGGAGGATCTTTGCCACGATATATCCATCGCGAGCCACGAAAATTGTCCTCGAAAGAAGTTGCGCAATCCCAAGTAATCCGCCAGTTTTCTTATTTTTCCCCCGTACCCAGATGACATTCGATCTTCGAAAATATTCCCAGCTCTGCACTCCCCGCACCGTATAGATCTGCTCGTTTCTAATGCTTTTCCGCAATCGTACGTACCATTTTGGATGTTGTCCGATTTCCGTTTGCCTGGTCAGAAATATACGTGCACCAACAATGGCGGACTCCCTGGGAAAGAACAGGAGTCTCGTGAAAGGGACGAAGGTTCCGTGCAGAAGATAGGGGGCACTCGCTGCACGCCCCGTATTTCGTATTGTGTGAACACGACCAATTGGAATTTCGTAATCCCTACCGCGTGGCTGAAATTGCGCACGCAGTTTCGTGAGAAATTCGTGATTTTGTATTGGTGGCTGTCGTTGCACCGGTTACCGTTTGGTGGTGCCACCTAATAACGATTCAAATTGAACGTGAAACATGATTTCGACCGTTGCGTTGGCCGTTTCTGACAATAGATCGCCGAGCTTAGAAATCCTCAGTCATCACATCCCGATTTCATTATTTTCCAATATTAATTTTTGACGCGAAGTAGAAGCTCAGAAGTACAATATCAAGCTTGATTTTGAGTCTAGCCTCATTCCGAAAAAATGTAGGAACAGAAATTCAAGCATTACATCCATTTTTTGACAAACGTCGCGCGATGAATTGTTCGCTCATTCTTTCTTTCTTTTTCTGATCGCAAGTGCTTCAAAGTTTTTCGGTAATTTAAGGTTAAAAGAACAAAAAATACGCGGAACAGGTTTCACTTGCGCAAATTGAAGAGAAAAATTCACAGTTTCAAGTTACACAAAAATTCAGCCGTGAGGTTTTTTATGCGGTAGATTAATGGAGACAAAGTTAAGAAATAACTTTGGAATTGGACAAACTTCATATCTGAAAAGAAATTAACGAAAAGCATACATCTAAAAAATTGAGAAAGCAACAGATTCTAAACTTTAATATAAATTTTGAGCGACTTTTGTTTTATGTTTGTTTCCAACAGGTTATAGCTCTTTTAATTTTGCTTTTTTTTCAAAGACGTAATCCAGTAATATCTTCGCGAAGTATATAGTAACTGATTTCGTATCCAGAGAAGAATCTAAAAAATGGTCGGGACGAAGGTATTTGAAAGATCGTTTGTTACATATACATTGATCAGGGGACGCTTTTCCTTTTCTAATATCCACGATTTAATCGTACAAAACATTACATGCTGCAGATATTTAACAAATAAATGCCATTCTACAATGTTTATTTATATATGTAGGCTGGCGTATAACATACGACGCCCTAATAACGCACAAAATACGAATGTGACAAAGATTGTGCGTCTGTTTAATACAATACTTATTCGACACATGCGCGTATTTAAAACTTCATTACACTTATCTTTATATTATGTATGTACAATGAAACACTTCTATCGCTTGAAAGAAATCTGCAAAAAGATTAACAAAAACTAATGACTTCGATATTAGTCCTTAATAATCTATCGTTATCTTATTCTAGTTACATTTCGATTTATAGAAAATATAGTTGAACATGATAATCGTAATATATTGCAGGATCATCTGAAATATATAATATGTGTGCCTGTGCTCTTGCTTTTTGCGAAATAAAGATACACACGCATACGCTGCCACGCTTTTTATCATGAGAAGAATAATTTAACGGATAAAACTCATTTTTGAAAAATTCTAACGTTTCCCTTTACAATTTCGCTCGTGAATGTCAACGCGATCAGGATTGAACGTCCGGCCGCAATGTTTGCAGGGCACCAATTGACTTAAATGCGATTTCCAGCTGGCTTCGGCCATTGCAGTTATGTCTATCACCGCATTTCCTTTTTCTGGGTCATCTACACAGAAAATTGCAGTCGTAAATATTTATGCCAGTGGCCACCTGTATGGGATAGTACGGCGGAAAGGTATTCAACTATACATAGAGCGCGAGCCACTAAAGGGGGTAGATAACACTGAAAGATTGTAAAACAGTCATATTTAAGTGGAACAAGCGCACAAATACTTAAAAGATGTATGCATCAGTACCCAAATCAAACTGAAGAATCCAATTTTTCAGTTTCTAGATTTATCAACCCTTAGATGAATAAAAACAAATCATTGCAAATATATGGATCTTTTGTTATCGCGGAAATGCAAAACATTCTTTAACGAATAAACAATTGTTGTTTTTATCAAACGCCCAAGAAATATTGCATTTGCTGTATCAGTTGTAACATTGCGATCCTTTCTGATCAATATGGCCACGTTGACCTTAGTTCGTTCGCTGAATGTAACCGCACGCTATGTTTATTTAATTCCCTCGCCCATTAACTTCATTGACTCCCCGTGTATGGTAAAAATAGAATACAACAGATTAATTTTTCAGCATCCTTTGACATATTAATGACTAACATGGTTAAGACGGAAATACTCTTATTATGCATTATCAACACAGGTTACAAGCGCGGGCACGAAGTTATTTGAGTAAATCGGTCACCGAGGTTGTTCACCTCGCGGTATCAATTAAAATGCTGAATTCTGCAGATACTTTTGTACTTTTGAAGATAAAGGAACGTTTACGCAAAAATAAACTCACTGATGTATATCAATTCAGGCTTCTCCGGCTCCTTTCTTCTTTGACTGAGCGGCAGTTTATCGTTCTCAAAATGCCATTTTTTCAAGCACTGCGGCTCATGAATAATTATACTGCTCGATCCAAAATCTCTGCCGCATATATAACATGTGACCGTTCGCTTTTGTTGGACATCCTAAAATCAATTTTCCCTGACTTATTTACGGAACACGTTACAATGAAATACAACTGAACTGTTCATAATACTCCGCTGCATCGCGATGCAATAGACAGTAGCCACAGAGAATCGAAATGAAACAATTACTCGCACGAACAATAATGATTTATTTCCACGTGTAGGAACATGTACAGCGAAAGCAAGAATCTCACAGAAATTGAATCAGATACGCATGATTTTTAACACGACTCACCCCTGATGGGCTAATCGAGGATGAATTTTCTTGCGTGCCAATCATTTCCGACTTCCGTTGGGAAGTCGATTTCCGTTGGCTCGTCTCGCTTTCGATCTGCCATCGTTTGATACACTGTGGTTCGTGTATTTTAATACTTCTCGTGCCAAAGCTTCTACCGCAAATTTGGCATGCCACTGTCGGCGGACCAACGCGTGTCGGGTTAATTGATTGCTTTACCAGGCCAGGGTTCTCCAACTTTTCCGGTTCGGTGTTCTAAGACGGAAATTTTTGAAATTAATAATAAGGTAGAGAAGCGATGGAAAATATAAAGATTCGCAGAATTGGTGAATGCCATGAAGATCTAAGAGAAAGATCGAGATTGATCACCTTCGGCGTGGCTTTGCAACTTCTTTCATGAATCGGTAGCCGTTCCGGTAAAAACGTTCGTCCGCATTTCGAGCACGGTACCAATTGTGCCTGAGAACAGAGAAAGTGATTTCCGATTTACAAATTGAATTCTGCCGTGTTCCTACATCGATCTAAAAATAGCGACGTAAAGAGTTCGCAGAAAGTTTCCCTTTAATCTCACACTTAACGAGCCGCAATGCAGTCTTTAGTTTTTTGTCGATCAAAGTCGTGGGTAGTCTTAAGAAACTAAGCCCCTTGTGATAAATCTAGGGCAGTACCTTGAACACGATAGGGCAGGTGTATTATACCGCATGACACGTTCTCCGCGCGCTGGAGTAAAAGCCAACGGAATCGGAAACTTTACAGACTGGTTTTATGCACGCGTCTATGAATATTCCGATTCCTAGATACATACACATAATGCATATGAGATGCTTAAGGGTGAAATTCTATAACTCGCGTTAGCATTAACCGTAAAGAGCTCGTAACCCCCTTTCCTTATCGTAATCAGTTTCTGCCCGACAATGTTTTACAGTTTTAATTAATTACTTGAAGCGTAATCACTTATAGCGATCGATAACCGCGATCGTGTTTAGATAATGGATAGAGTTGCGCAAGGAATTTGTAATTTGTTTCGTACAAGATCGCTGGAGTTGGGAAGGGAAAGGTATTTGTTTGATTAAAATTAATTATAACGAAAGATTCCTACAATAAAAATGATCACAGATCATGTAATTGACAAAAGGGCTTGTGAATTACCGATGCGCGTAGACAATTGTATGCAACTCGATTGTGCATTGTTCGGAACTGAGTTCATGCGTAACATTTTGTAACTATCTTACATCATCGTTAACTCCGAGGAACTTAATACGGTGAGTCATTCGAGTCATCGAAATACATGCGTGCACATTGGCAAATACGGAAGTGATTAATAACACCACACATTCCAACTTTTTTAAGGGTCGTGTGCATTGGGCGTTGATTAAAAACAAATAACTCATCTTTAAAAGATGTTCAAAGTGACTTTCCAAAATGATATAATACCTGACTCTCCTCCCATGCTGCTGCATTCCATTCCGAATGATCGGTTTCAACTTCCGGCCTTTGAGGGATTGGGCGCCTTTGGCTCGCCGGTAAAGAATTATTTTCGCGTTCCCATTTCTATAAGCAACGAGAGAAAATAGAGCATCGAGCTTAGAGTCCTAGATCAAAGTTGAATGAAATGTATTTAAATTAAAACACGTTACATTAAAATTAGTACGCTACGTGGGTGGGGGAGCACGTTGATTTACGCGCGTGCAGTGACTATGCCACTACCCCTCCCCCCAAACCCCCGTGGCTACGAGATTCTGGGTGGGGAGAGAATTAATTTCAATTTCAATGTTTCAATAATACAAGAAGCTTATTCAACACCGGATAGATTTTCTAATAAATAATAAATAATAATAATAACGAATAATCAAGGAATACGAGTAATTTCGAAATGGTAGCCGGTAGCAGCATGAAGTACGCGATCGAATTATATAGAAATAGAATATGTAAGGCATAATTAATGCATACATAGAGATATATCTGCACACATATGTATGTACAGATAGAACGGTCGAGGTCGCGGGCGATTTATCGAACGAACTGTACATCAACCGTAAGTCACGTGTAAATTGTGTAGAACTGATCGGCCTCTGTAGTACCTAAGCATAGTGAGATAGCACCACGCGTGTAATTCTACGTGACACTATAAATGCTTCTGATGTCAACCTTAACGATGAGAATCGCACATGTGTATACGTATGTATTCGTATCGATTTTGGAAAGGGCCTTGACTTATTGCGTACTTTCAGGTAAAACGATTCAGCGATATTCGTGCATCGTGTTTCAATAGTTCGGTTTCAACCTCTGCGTATGAACTTTCGCGAAAATAATTTAATTTGCCAATTCAAGATATTTTGATGATTTTACTTTGTTTGGCCGTCAAAATGTATTTTTCATTCAGACGTTTGTCAATTAATTAATTATATGATATTCAATACGTTTGGAGTTTTCATTTCAATAGATGTTATTTCTTTTACAAATATTTTCCTGCGGTATAGTTACTGATTTCTATGAGATAAAACATTTTGTAATTGCATCCATCATGGTTCTTCCGAAAACTCTTATATTGGGCAAATGTCTGCGTATCAATACCTATAAGCACATTGTTGATAATTCGTTGATTCGAATAATCGTATGCAAATTACCTTCATGCACCTGGGCTCATGAATAGGAAAGCTGGCGGTGCCGAATTCGCGTGCGCATATGTAACACGTGATGGTCTTTGGTCCCTTTTTCATAGACGTCGACGATGGTCTGGCCGATTGTTTGTCCCTTCCTTGAGGACTTGTCTTACCCTTTGAATCTTGAATAGCAGCTACCTCCTCGATTTTGTTCTTGTTCTTGTCGCTCCGAAAATTCAACGCGACTGGCTTCTGAATAGATTTCGGCACCGAAGTCCTATTTACCTTTGCATTCGCAGGACACTCTTTTATTTTAATCTGACTGCCCTTCGGGTGACTGTGAAAACGCTCCGGCTGATCCGGTCTCCCGCATGTCTTGCATGGCTCCGGAGCACTCCGCGCGGTAGGGGACGTGAAGACTTCAAGATCGGACGATATCGCTGATCTTGAATTTATCTTCTTCAGAGTGGACAAAGTGGACACCTTGCCAGCCATTCCGTTTCTAATTTTTACGGTCAGAGATGGAAACACTGTATTACTTAACGATAAACAAAATAAATGAGAGCTATCGGTTTCCCTCGTTCCGTCTATTCCCCTGACGGCAGCGAGAGCCGTACAACTTGCACGAACGTCGAAGTAAACTGGTGTCGTATTCGCATAAACGTCAGACGATCTGTCAGAGGAGCAATAGGAGGAGTGGGAGAAGCCGGTATCGCACATATGAAAAATCTTGAACGTAAATTAGTATTATGATTTTTAAAGTTTCAAGAACTTAAAAATGTCTACTCGTGGAAAGAAAGTTACAATCGAGTACGTTACAGTGGTATGCACATAGTATCTCCACTATTATCACATATAAAAGATAGTTCTTCTAACTGATTTACGGGTTTCCGGCGAATAAAAACCACAGACAATTACCTCGTTTGCCTAACCCATTTCCGGTCCTTTATGTTTTTGTTACAAAGCGTACAATAATTCAATCCGTGAATGCAGTAACGCAATTTATTTAAACAAAAACGATTATTTAAAGATTTTTCAATTATCTTAACTGGCAAGAATATTGCACTTACACCTTGGATTATTTACCATAATTATTTACCGCGTAACGGTAATCCAATTCCCTTATTACCGTAAACAACTTTCCAGGGCCAGAAGAACATTTATCAAAATTCATCGGAAACTCTATTCCATAAATATTTGGTATGTATCTAAACGCCTCAATTAAATAATCGAATACGAACCGATTATTGTTGTCGTCCAATTTTCTATTATCCGATCTCTGTTTCTTCGTAAATACGCCATCCTGGCCGTTGATGCGTGCCTGCTTCTGCATCCTGGGAGAGTCACCGGTGATTTCGATCTGACAGAGCCTCGTGTCCAAAATCTGTTCGAAGCTTCGTCGCTTCTGACGCACCGCGGTACCATTGCACCACGTCGTCGCAGTCGACTTGGGGCTTTGTTGGCGTTGTTCGGCAACGGTGACGTTTCGTCGGCACCTTGACGACGAAGGGAACGACGATGTCCCCCCACTAATCGTCTTGGACAGCCTAAAGTGCGTCACAGAATCAGACAGGAGCTCTTTGCTCAGCAATGACATGTCGAGCTTGTCGACGAGATTGGGGTCCAGGACATTCGGTCTCTCGAGGTTTGCCGTTTTCGGCCTCTCCGGCTCCTCATAGAGAGGCATCGCGCGCTTTATCTTTGGCGGCCAGGTGCCGGTGTTCGCAGTCTTCGACTTTCCTCGTTGCTTCCCCTTTTCTGAGAGATTTCCACGTTACTGTTAAATTACTGCGACTCAATTCTGTCTTTTTGGGATTCAATCGTTTGGCAAGTTGAAAAGTAAATAATGTAATTTGCGGCAGAACGTAGATTATCAGAAGTAATTTAGGGACGATTTCTCTAGTATAACAAATTAACCGAACGATGAACATTTTGATTCATTTCAGGGATTGTAATATTTCTTCTTTGTCAAGTATCATTACTGTAATTACTTTGGGCAGATAGTAGTTCAAAAACTGTCCTATCTATCGCTTTTGCCATTATAGCTTATATACAGGATTCCCTTTCGGATAGTCAATGATTTAGATAATTCGCCTTCTCCGTTAACCGGCCTTCCATTACAATCTACATAACTACTTTAGAAACGGTCAAAATTAAACAACCGCACTTTTTTCCAGAATTTTCGAATGTATTCTGTTGCCAAATGTTCTATTCGAAAGAGAAAAATTAAAAGATTGCACTTACTTTCCGAAACTTCAAAATCATCCTTGATCACCAAAAATGTTTTCTCAGAGAAAAACTCCGACGGGCCTTTCTTCCATTTCATGATTTTCGCGTCGGGCGCCGTAGCTCTGTCAGCTCGTTGGACAAGGAAATTTTGCAAACGATATTACCGAAGTAGCTGTAAGTTCCGAAAATTTCGTTGTTGTCTCTAACACTAGGGAGAAATTACTTTACTCTTCGGACAAATTTAGCCCTGTAGCTTCCATAATAAATCTTTGCATAGATAAGATTTCTCGTGCACCGAAATAACTGGAGTGAAAAATCGATTGGCTCGAATTAGGCAAGTTTAAATTTCATAGTTTCGCCAATCGGCAGTTGCAGCGAATTTCGTCGTGGCTCGATTTTTTGACATTTGTGGTTATCGCGAGAAACAATCAGATCCAGTCGTCGATCTGTGCTTTTCACTTACTGAATTTAGCTCCTTCCGAAATGTTTATTCAATCGTCAAAAATTATTCAAAATATTCTTCCGATGCCAGGATGAAATTTTAATTTACACTCTCCGTGCCGATTAAATTTTGTCTAGTTCACAAATAAAAAATTCAAATTAACGGCACAGTTATTTATGTTAATAAGGATACATTGATCTACTGGATCATAGTGAGTATATACAAACCGATGCGATAAATATTTCAACCTTTACGTCACGCACACGAAACTGCGAACTTCTCGCGAAAAACACAAATACACTTGCAATAACTGTTCACGCGTCAAACACAAGATAAATCTTTTATTTGCAACGATAGCGCACCCACGACAGACATTACGATCCCCTGTCACGATTTGTTAACAAAGTCCATTACCAATAACTTTAGCTCCGATTTGTCGAATCGAAAACTTCACTAATTGTTCGATTTAATTGTACCGAAATATCCTGGCAGAAAAAAACGCGTTGCTCTTTGCCAGTGTAATACGCGGTGCACTGAGCTTCGGTTTACCTTGCCATTGGTTTCATATAGCTTTTACCTTTCTCACTGTGGTCGAGTGTGTGAGAATACAGGTGGCTAAGAAAATCGATTCAACGACCACTATTAAACAAGTATCGTACGTCCTCGTTGTGTACGTTCCCGTCACGCGAAAGCGTGTTACGGCGTTAGGTATTTTGAATGGATTGGTTGAACCACGAAGTGCGGTAAGAAATGTAAATCGTACGGAATCACCGACGCTATAATAAGATTTCTTATTTCTATCGCTGAAAAATAACGTCGATAAACGCGTTAGTTTATATTGTGGATAAAGACGATCTGTTTAATTTATTACGCCAAAAATTAATGGCCTGGCCACTTTGTGCATCACGGATGACAATTCATTAATGGAAGTATTTACGTCAATGTTCCCGTGATAATATCTAAATGATGCAGGCAGTGAAACGAAACAGGGAACAACCATCATTACACAATGGTTTCAATTTTACCTGAATATTATATCACGTTTAAAAATGCGGGTTCGTTTCACTTAAGAAACAATGTTTTATACGTTCGCAAGTTAGCGCGTGCCGTAATGTTTACGACTTGCGCAATGATTACTGAAATATACCCGTAACATGGTTGTGTTAGAAAATACGTCTGGCTATTTATACTCATCATAAGAATATTTATATAATGTATCCTAAGCGTAGGACAATATTTACAAAAATCCAGAAATACAGAAAATGTAAGAAAACTATCGCCGATATCTGTAACGTTTAAAGTGAAACCATAATTGAAAAATATTATTATGAAATTGGCACCTAAATCCACGTTTATACGAATACTCCCATTCTCTGTTAACGATTTTAAACGCGATATCCTCATAGGGTGGACCCGCGTGAAATCGTAAATTCGCAAAGTCCTTGTTATCGGCACAGGGTGTCTGAAAATAAAGAAATTTTCTTGGTAACAAATATCAGATTGTATCATACGAATGCATAAAATCGAATGAAAAGGATAATTTACCAAGAAATATTCCGGTGTTGTATTTTTGTCTATAAGATCCGGGTAAAAAATGTTGAACTTATATCCCTGAACAATTTTCGGTGGTGGGTTATCCATGTCGTAATGCGTTTGATTATATTTGTTCCACTCGAAGCCGGTATGTACTCTATTGAAATATCGTGGTTTTCTGGGCCTGTACTTATCCGACCATAAATAAATTTGCGCCTCTAAGGATGATTCAACGCTGAATTGTGCCTCATCGGAACCCATATTTTTGCGCGCTTCCCTATGCATCGCCTGTTCTTCCGCGGTCATCACATTCTGTATTTTCCGACCAGTACTAAGCACCTGATTTCTTGCATATTCTAGTCGTTGACTATCATCTTCTTCCAAGGTAACTAAAGTACCTGGTTCAAGCTGAGAATACATAATATATTTCGGAGAATAACCTCCCGATTCATATTCGCAAAAGGATTCAGACAATAGATCATCAGCTGTGTTAGTAACTTCTTGTTCATCGCTGGAAATATACGAAAAGCAACTATATCCTTCTGTTTCAAGCAAGACATTACAATATTGTGCACTTGTGTTTTGGATTAATACGTACTCTGATTGACTGTCTTCGCTTTTTTCCGCAGCCGCATTTGCAGTACTTTCGTCTTGTTTTACCGAATGTTCGCTCGGTACTTGCGAGCCCTCTGCTTCGCTTTCTGTTCTAGCTACACCCTGCTCGGCAATTAGGACTTCCAACTTTTTACGCAAATTCTCCTGGTGGCGATCTCTTAATCGTGCGCGTGCCATATGAGCTACATTTTTATAAAACAAAAAAATAATCAGTAAATATATATATGATGTAGCACAGAATCAAATGAGAGTAAATGGTTACCTTTTAACTGGGATAAAAGACTCTCCCAATATCCAATATCGACACCTTCTGGTTTTCCTGTAATTTTTGCTTCAATTTGTAACTGAAGTGCTTCCAGTTGCGCTGCAGTTTTTCCTTTAAATATAGCCGTTACATCTTTAGCCACCGATTCGTGTATACCTTCTCTCCGACCAACAGCTAGAAAAAATATATTTAAACGTGTTAATGTATACTCTATTGCAATATTTACCATCTTCATTAAGAAAATAATCACTTACCAACTTCGTACTCCGATCTTTCTAATTTTCTAAGTTTATGTAATTCATCTTCGACGATTACCGTAATATCGTTCCAGTAATCTAAATTTTTGCCACGTTCTAATTCTTTGTAAACCTTAATATCTTCAATCAGATCTTCTAAATCTTTTACATGTAATCCACGTAAATATGTGTACGGTTCGTGCATTTCTACCGCGTCAACTTCTTCCTCTGCACTTATGTATTTTGCAAGAAGGTCGATTGGCTTTGCACGACCATCCTGAATTCTTATGCGAGATCTTAATCTTGCTTGTTCCAGATGAAACTGATCTTCCTGTCTTGCCCATTGTTCCAATTGAGCCGCTTCTTTTCCTCTTTGCAACATTGTCATTTCTTCTTCTCTCTGCTGCCTTTCCAGCTCCCTCTCCTGTCTCCTCTTTTTAACTTTCTCTAATTCTCTTTTATTTTCTTCTTGCTTATGTCTGTTTCTAACTTCTAGTGCCTCTCTACTAACACCGAGCAAGCCTTCTTTTTCAAGTTTCTTGGACCACACAAAGGTAGACAACAAATTTCCATCGCCAAATGGATTATCCGTATTGGTATAATGTAAATAATCATTGTCCCATCCCATTCTCTCTTTACGTTTACGTTCTTTTGCTTCTTTTTTCTTTAAACGTCTTAGCCTCTTTTCCTCTGGTGTTTCCGTTGCTTTCATAAGGTCCTTTTGACGTTTTTTATCTTCAACTTGTTTCCGACGCTGTTTCTGAAGCTTTTCCAAAAGCTTTGTGGAATTTGAGGAAGAACCAGACACAAAGGAACTGATAGATTCGGTTGAGCTTGAGGAAGACGAAGATGATGATCTAGGAAAGATTATATCATTCGATAATAAAAAGATAATAAATGGCACAAATTTGCGTAAAGTAAAGTGTGTAAACATATACAGTATATTTAACCTCAAACAATATATATTTCTTTCACATACCTTTTCCTACTTTTATGTTTCGCGGATTTTTTCCGCGAATTACCCGATGCAGAGGAATTCCTGTTTCTAGATTTATTAAGTTTTTCGTCGGACTTTTTAGAATGTTTGTGCTTTGGCTTTGAACTTCTAGATCGATGATCATGATCGCTGTCATACTCTTTACGTGAAGCTCTTTCTTTGTACCTACTCCGATCCCTGTCTTCTTTCTTTGATCGTCCGTAATCTCCTCTATGAGCGTACTTATCCATTTCTCTTAAATACTTGTATTTACATGCACTTCTTTCACGTATATGGGATTATCCAAACTGGATCTACAGTTGACACTTAACCTCTAAAGAATGAAAATACGAAGTTCAGACGTCACAGAGGTCGCCACACGTTATATTTCAGCTGATTCCGGTTGACTACGTTAAACTTTCCGCTTGTGTTTTAATTAAATATTTCGGCACAGCATATATTACATCTCTTAATATTTTCACAATAAAATATTAAATTCCGAATAGTAATTATATGGTGTTCCATAGATATTAAACCGATCGTTTTAATCGAACCGTCAACGACTAGCGCGTACTTTCCCACTACCTCTTCCCGATCCGTTAAACTTTCAAATCGGACAGAGCATACGCCGTCGCAAGGAAGTTTTTGGACATTCACGTGTGTTTTTCATTGTGTTCGACGAGTTTAAAGTTATTCTTCTTGAGTTTGTGATTACTGTTAAAGTGAGGAACGATGTCGCCCATCTATTACTCAGACAAATACTACGACGATAAGTACGAATACAGGTTGGTACAAATTCTATGACGCACATTGTCCCATTGAAATTTTGATTCAAGTCAATTGTGCCATTTTGTATCGGACAGATCTGGGACCGTAACTTTCTAACCGTATTTCATCCCGGATATTTCATTAGCAGCGTTAACAATGTATTTGAGTCCCACGAAGAATTCGTTACGACAAATTATGCCGGTTTTATTCGTAATTTCCACGTCGGGTCTTTGTCTGCGGATATAACACACCATTTAAATGGCCGGCTGTATAGTATGTTCTTTGTTTGCTTTGTTACCTCAACAATTTTTAACCGGTTCGGTATGTTAATTCATTCTCTGTCCGATTGAGAGACGCAGTAATGTCTCGCCACTAAGTATGTGCGACAAGACATAGCGAGAATTTATTGTCTTTGCATAACCTGGAATTAATTTAATGAACACCTCGGAACACACTAAATATTTTAAATTTAAAAAAAGACCTTCCTGATAGGTTACGAATATAAATTTTTTATTAAGACGATGTTGAACGAAATCGGTGTGAAGCTAAGATATCATGATATTAATTTTATACGTTTCAACGATTTCTAATTTCTTATTTTACTTGCTTTTCTCTTATTCTCCTATTATCCATACCACTCTCAATCAATCATTCATAGAACATGCCATGGTAGTGTACAAACACAAATGCGTGCATTATTTCATGCAGTGTTCAAAACAAAAATTTCATTTCAATTACAACGTACTTGTACAACATCAAAAAATTGTGCAATACAATCTGCACCTTCTTATTCGTTGATTTGATTTTAACAAACAATGCCAAATATTTAAAATTTTTGTTACCTTTTACACAAATATTTCCAATCACAGATAGTTGGCAATTCATTCTGATTTAAAATCTTTGTGTGACAATAGTGACATGCAATTGACATTGCCTTTTTTACTTTTACAAATATTGTCTTCACAACAATATCAGATAATAACGAATAAACATTTTAAAGGTCATAGTTCCTATTAAATAGTACTAGAAAGAATTTCCCTTTGTAGTTTGTGTATAAGATGTTCATTAAAATATGTTTAAATTGCTTCCTGTATCGTTAACAAAATTCTGAATAATAACTATGCCAAACCGATACAAGCTGTGTCCACATGACATCATGCAGACATACAAGTTCATGTTGAGCAGGAAGTAAAAAGTTGGTTGGTATATGGTTACAAAAAATTCACTGTATGTTTTTCTTCTTAGGCACGTAGTCCTGCCAAAGGATTTGATGAAACTGGTTCCAAGAACTCATTTGCTCTCTGAACAAGAATGGAGAGCCATTGGTGTTCAACAGAGTCAAGGATGGGTGCATTACATGACTCATGACCCAGGTATATAGGCGTCCAAAATATACTTTCAAATTTTAATCTTAGCTGACCTTGGTATCCGTTAGTTGGCTCAAATATACTTTTGAGATGAGAAACTTGTATAACGAAGAAACTATCTACATTTGTTTCAGAACCGCACATTTTGCTTTTTAAGAGGAAGATAACGTCTCCACCACCAGAGAAATAATGACGTCAACTTCAACTTACCTCACTTTGTAAATAACGCTTCAGGTCATTGTTAATATTCATAGAAAAGCCCAGCTATGATAACAAACCACTTCGTCAACTACAACATTCAGTTGGATATGCGATGCGAAAATAATTATATACAGATTGATTTTCCAAAGATCGTGGATTTAGGGAAACGATACAATGGTTGGTTAAAACTTTCCTAGAGAGCGCTTCTTTTGTTTTCTTCCAAATTCCTTGCCGTAGCATGGCTGTAGTTTACTAGATCCACAACTTACTTCAGCGTGTCATTTTTATAATGGCAACGAAGTATTCTGTATATATGTCTATAGAGTGCCTTAGTTCTTAACTGCAGCTTACATAGTTTTTTATTTTTGTAATAACAGTTTGACGTTTTGTTTGATGGAAGCGACAAAAAAAATGTGCACAACCGCTTAAGCTATAAAATACTCTAATTTATTCTAAAACTTATAGTTCTGAAGCGGAATCAAAATGTTCTGTAATGAGTTTAGTGAAGGTGAAAATGAATTTGTGATCGCAGTGCCTTGCACAAACGTGCTAATCTTTGTTTATTGTTAATGTATACTTTAATATCATATTTAAAACCATTCATTATGTTTAACAAAAACAATACTGTATTAGAAATAAGTATGGTTTTAATTTTTAATTGCATTAACGACATTGCCATCGATTTTGGATCCTAGTAGTAACAGTTAAACATTAAATTCAATATGACTTAATAAATTCAATCTTAAGATTTTTACATTGGTTATACTTACATTATGCGCTCCATTTATTGTAAGCATAATTTATGTAAATCTCAGCTACCTAAATTCATTTTGTTATCTTCTTTTATCAGTATTTGTCAATTAGTAATCTTTATGTCCTAGTGTTAGATGACTTTGATTTACTATTAACCAAAAATAACCGTGTATTTTCATTTCTACCTTAAATAAACGTTTGATCCATAATTAATAATGTTTCAAGATATTATTTCGTATGAGAAATGTAGCGATGAAATGGAAACTCGATTATTCTAACAGCACTGGGGAGAACTTAGTTTGGTAAATCGAGATTCATGTATCACTTATAATACGAACACCGTATTATATTATTAATGTTCTATATTATGTGGTATACAAATACGAAGTTTTTATCGCGAAGCAAAAATTGTTTATGTTATGTCTGAATTATTGACACTCGAATAATCACAGTGTTCGGATAATCAGAATTTGACTATCCTTGTTCCGATATAGGGTACCGAAAATAAATATTACAGACTCTTGAAAAGGCTCTCGTGTTATCCTTTTTCTTCGTATAACTTGTTACCGATGTCCTCATAAATAAAAAGGTGGGCCGGGTGTTTGATAGTCATTGATTTCCTTTTTTCGAACCGTAAGCGTTGAAACTTTTGCTTATACTTCAGCCACCGGCCGATGTGCGCCAAATATGGAAAGGAGATAACGATATCAGTATATGGACTAAAATTTGCTCGACCAAACAACGACACTGAATTTAATTAACAACCACGTGACTGACCTCAATTCATTTTACGTTCAATCCAATTATACACAACCACTGTTCCTAGCGGTCAAGTAATTCTCACAGTAATTTTCGTGAATTCTACATTAATTAATTCGTCGTTTACGAACCGACGTGCGTTACGCACGCTGTTTGTTTCAGTTTTATTATATCACTTTGAGCATTAGTATCCCGTGACAGGGAAATGAGCAATTAGCAAAGCTTATTAAAATCGAAGAACGCGACGTAAGGTCAAAATTGCAAAAACTTTCCAGCCGTTTCTATCTCGTGTATTCTATAAAATATATACGCGATCATTACAATCACTGCCGATTGTAGAACATAGTAGATATACAATATAGAGTAAACGGTTTTATTTACGTTTGAATATTATAAATCTAGTGCTCCCGACGTTAAACGGTTTTACAACACAAAATAGGCTTGCGGGGTTGTTGTTTGTAAAATAATACCGGTCACTCAGTCCACCCGGGACCATTGAGGCCGATCCGTCTCTTTGGCTGGATGGCATCAGTTTCCAACAACGGAAAAAGGCCCTGTCTAGGCCCGATCTCTTGGCAAAAACCCACCATGTCGCCAGACTCGCGAGATGTGCACAACGATCAAAATAGTCGGCAATCGATGTCACGTTAAACATTGCCAAGAGTTCGGAATACTAGAATGGGCAGGCGAAAATGAAATTCGGTGTAAATTTTTCCCGCAACATTCGTCCCACGCGGGAAAGGTGGACACCAATTTGATTGCAACGCGATGGTGGGGAGGGATGGGATGTTGCACCCAGAGTTTGGTAAAAGAAACGCGAAAGAACGTTGAAGCAACGATAAACAGGGACGGCGGTAGAGAGGAAAAAAGGGGGAGGGAGAGAAAGAGACGGGAAGAAAGAGACTATAGTTGGAGAGAGGGAGAGGAGATATTTGATCTCTGACGCACACATGTCGCATCCACGCGCCGAAGGGCTCCCTTTCTCATGGGTTTGCTCGCGGGTACTCGGCACTCCACGAGAGAACAGTGCAGAAGCAAAGTGCAGTGCGCGCCGGCGACAGTACGCAACAGTACGGCGATCGCGTTCGCGGGAAGCACGATTTATCGCGCTCTCCTCTCCGTTATCCTTTCCTACACAACACACAACACCGTGCTCAGCGTCCCGGCATACCGATCGTAGGCTACATACGAGTGCTACGACCTAATAAACGATTAAGTACTCGGCGCGAACATTCTTACCCTCCAGCAGTGAATACGTTGGGATCAAAGGGTAAGTTCCATCCTTTTTTTTTTTGTTTATACGGGAAGCGGTCAGCACCCGATTAGTCCTAGCTTTTGGAAATTGTTGACAAACTTACTGTGATCGCATTCGCGAGATGCTCCAGTGATCGTTGTATCGTGTACGAAAATGTTTGAATTTATAAAATCGAAAATCTGTTTCGGCGAAATTGAAGGGTGAAGTTTCCCCGAGTATCTTCTCGCGTGACCTTTTTATTATTCTTAATCCGTAACTTTGTACGAGGCAGTTCAATAACCTGTATATTTGCACCGTTGACTTATCGATGGAGTAAGAACCACTGAACTGACTTTGGTGAAATGCAAAGGAAGAGAGGCACCAGTCTAACAGATATTCCGTTTATACTCGCGCGGTGCTGCCACAAGCGCATGCGAAAGAGAAATTTAAAGCAAGTATCGTGGTAACAAAACGATCGTTCATGGATCTCACGTGCAACTTGGCAAAGAAAATAAACTCTCCGGGAATGCCTCATTTTTGTTACGTATTACTTCTCTCTTTCAGACTTAGATGTTTATATATAACACAAAATAATTGTTCTCTTCCACTTTTGCAGATTATACATACATATAATGTATATTTTTCCGTATTAATATTAATTAATACGTATTAATTTTTGCGTATTAATACTAAAAATATCACTTACCGAATGTTATCAAACTTTTCTTAGAACGCCCGCAATATTATCTAAATGAATGTTTTCTCTTACAGTAGATACCAAGTCTGTAAGAGTTAAGGCGCGAAGGGGAAAAATGTTTCTTACTCATCGGTGCAGCGTTAATAATGATATTTTGTAATTTCGTATTACGCGATTTATCTCGAACTATAATTGCGAAATTTTTCGTACTCGTGGGTCTCCGCATGACTTTTTACGACGATTCAAAGTTCACCGCTCGATAAAGATTAGTAATTGGTCGTCCATAGACTCGACCCGGTATACCGAATTTCGATTTTCGACGTTTTTGGGACACGATCGCCTTGCGCTGGCTGTATTGCCTTGTTAATTTTTTTTTCCCTTTTATTGCTGTCCGCGACTGAAACAAGTATGACACGTGCACTCGGTTTGTAGTCGAGTGGCTTACTTTCATTTGCTCGCACGGGACGGGCGACTATAGGTCGAATTCTATATAATGATATTGTTACGAAACAATGCCAAACATTTGCTTTCATTGACCGATATCCGTGGCACTGTTTATCGTGCATTAACTGGCCCTCGCGAGTACTATGAAAGCACGATGCATATGTGGGCAAACAGAGTAATGGCACGGCATTATTCTTACGATCGCGCGATTTTGTTGGAGGATCGAGTGTAAAGACAGATTTACAGGACAGTTCGAACCGGTTGATACCAGTTTCAGGAATACATATGTATGTGCACATAAGCACACACGGGAAATTTACCCAAGATTGTTCCGAACTTGGTATCATTTCATTCGATCGTATAAAAATGAATTTCACGGAGTAAATTTAATCGTTTTCCCGCTAAGTTGAGTTTGCTTGAGTTCGCTAAGGTGAAAAATGAAGTGGCCAACGGTGTTCTAGTCGAGGATGGTTGAAATCTCCAATGAAATTTCCAAAATTGTAGGAGATAGATCCAAAAACTTCGAAGCAGCCGTTCGTGCCGTGTCGCGAGTCTTGACACAAAACTTCAAAAGCATTTTCTGGAAAACATAGGTTTTGTGACTATAATGCAGAAATCCCTCTAGTTATCGATGTGAAATTTACATTAATTACTTAGGTATTATAGATATCATTATTAATTATACCTGAAATTGGATTCATATAAATATTTGTTTGGAAGGTGTTTCGATAAATGCTGCAGAATTTCTCGAAAGAAAGCGAAATCACATTCCCCTGCCGAATTTCTGTACTTGAGCTTCTTTATTGCCTTCTTTGGGTATAATCTAGTTTTAATGTGGTTTATCCACCTCAAAAACCACCGTTTGTTCTCTCCGGAAAGGATAAAAGGTCCAATTTCTCGCCTATTCGTGCTTGGCCCGAGACAAGACTTTGTCTCTTCATGAAATAAAATATTGCATGAACAAATATTTTCGAGTCTTGCAGCAGAAATTTATTGCTTCGTACACTTGCACTTTTTTGAGACGGCAAACAAAGTGGTCCACGACGGTATAATTACGTCTACGTTAATCCAATAATTTTACAGCAATTGCATGGATCAACTTCGTTTTGATATAGTATTTATCTGATGTTCTTGATGTGAAACATTTGTTACGCACTTTATCTCAAGCTCGACGGAACGGATTGCCACTTTTTTATTTTAGACCTTACGACGAGACGGTAAAAAATGGTGCCAGTTGAATTCAATTTTTTATTAATTCACTCCATCATCCATCGATAATGCAATAACTCTCAAATTGTTTTTAATGATAATATGTCAGTTTGTGAGGAAACTAGTGTCAGTTTTATCCTGTTCGTTGGTGTAGGCAACATATACTTAAAGTGAATGCATTTTTTTATTCAAATTTTGTAGCTAACAAATTCCGGAACGCGAATAGACAAAGACTGGTAGATAAGGATTGCGTGAAGACCCACGGAAGACTAAAATTATCGTAGTAGACCTTTGTGGATGTTTTTTGTTACAACAAAGCAAAGTTACGTCACTAAGTTATCCGGGAACACTGGACATAAAACTTCTCGTAACACCTCACATATTCGAGATAACATAACTTTTTACGAATGTAAGAAATTTTTCACTGCAGCGTTAGTCACTATCGTCTTGATATTATTCTTAAGTTTGGTGAGTCTTGTAAACAAGAAACGATCCACGCTTTTATAATCACATCATCGTTGATATAATGGTAATATTAATACCTCGGTACCATTAGTTACCTTCGTCTGGGGTATTGTTAATAAAATTAGAATTTCGTTGTCGAGAATTTTGGTGTACTCGATATTTTAACCATTCTTATATTATTACACTAATTATTTGTTGTCGTGCGAATGCTATGATACGTCTAGCGCAGAATGCCGGCTGAATAAAAAACCGGTAAGAGCAAATCCAATGCCACGCTTGATCACATAAGTGTCTTTGAATGTAAAAGATTCATTCCTAACTTGATTTCCCCATTCACCTGGTGGATGTTGGGAGACAATAAATGCAAGTAGGTACTTACGAAGTACAAGTATATACAACATAGAACGGTAGACAAGGTATTGGATTATCATATACGCAAGATGATTTTGCGATTACTTATACCGAGATTACTAAACATCAGGATCGATGGATTTCATAACAAACCCAGCGAGATTGTTTTTCTTGCGCACCTTCGGAATTACGCATCATATATTTATTGTATAGTATATTCTGCGAATCATATTATATACGAGATATTGTTTTCAAGGATATATCAGAAATCTGGCAGTTAATTACGGCTCCGCGTACATCTTTTTCTATGCGAAGCGGTGAACGAAAACCCCTGACCATCCGTTTCTCATTTTTATTACCCATTACCTTCTCGTGTTATATCTACGCGCATTCGATTATTTCAAGGAACATGTCTTTGTATGCATTTGTGGTACAAAACGTGCCGGATTATGAGATCAGCACGTGCGAATAGGATGCTCTGAGCATTACAAACGTTTTATAAACATCTACGTGAAACTATTCAGCTAATCGAACATTCAGATAAATACGCTCGATGATTCTGATTTGATGATCTATTGTCTGATGAGCGCTCTTGAAATTAATTCGCGACCCGGGAAGCTGTACATCGTCGAAACAAATTGAAATCCGAATGTGTTAAACGTATTGCGAAGTATCGGCTCAACAGCTCACGGAGTATAAACACTATAATTGGAAGAATATAGATACCAGGGGCATCGTCCTCTAGGATGCTCTTAGAAATACCTACGCAATCAATGAGCCTATTTACCTGTACCAATTGCCTCCTAAACTCGAATTAGAACTCTACCGACGAATTGTGAAGTTTTTGATGCTCGTAGTACGATGAAATTGTTTTCATAAAAATGCTCTTGGCCCAACTTTGCAAAGCGTGTAAATATAACGATAATGGCATCGGGAGCACTGTTTCAAATGGGACGCAAAGTGATAATAAAACAGCAAACGTGACGGTGATAATGTCAAACTCGGAATAATTAAGAGTTTTACGATACAATTCGCGGTAATAGTTTCGTATCGCATCCAGTCAAATATTGCACAATTAATTCCCCGTATTATAATAATCATGCTGCGATGACATTGAAAGTAAACTACAATCTACTATAGTAAACCAATACTTGTTGGGTCTCTTTTTCAGGATAAAACGAGATAGTCATGGCACAACCGAAAAAATGGAGGAATTGCATGTCAGAAAATGTATTGACGATGATGACGGTACTAGGAGTTCTGGGTGGCGTGGCTCTCGGCTTCATCTTAAGAAGTTCCAAAGACGAGCCATGGACGAAACGCGAAATCATGTATATCCAATTTCCAGGAGATATCTTTCTTCGAATGTTGAAGGGACTTATTTTGCCGTTGATCGTAGCAAGTATCGTCAGCGCGATCGGTTCTTTGGACCTCAATTTGTCCGGTAATTAATCACAAATTAAAGTAGCGCACAGTTATGGCGTAATTCGCGTAAATTAGATTAGTTATTTACGATTCAAGGGGGGAAGCATGGATATCTCTTTATATGGGCGCGTCTTACGCAGCGTGCGTATATTACGGGATCATTGAAAGACGATTGCACGCTATAATCAGCGCGGGGAATTCTTTCTTTTTTCAAGGAAAAATAGTACCGGTATCTTCTGGTTTGATTCAGCTCACCGAGCAACGCAGCAAAAGTGAATAATTAAGATAAAGACCGTACGAATTTCTAGTCCCTACTGTTCCGAGACGCTTGAAGATGATGTAAATTTATTACCGATTAAACGTCTCTCCCGCGTAGACGTAAATTTACATGACTCATTTTTATCTTTTCGCTTTTTCAAGATTATCTCTTTATGCCGAATTAATCGCGTCGGAAATGATAAATCATCGTCGCTTTATGTTTCATCCTTGTCCCAAATGTTTCTCGCGTGATTGAATGGGAGATCTTTTGGAAACTATGTTACATGTGTACCTCTAATTTGTAGGAAAAATTGGTATGCGATCGATTTATTATTATGGAACGACAACGATATCCGCTGTGATTCTGGGTATCTGTTTGGTTCTGATCATTCGACCTGGAGAGATCAGTGGGCATAGCTTTATCGCCGACAAAAATTTAGGAGCTACCAGAGATGTTACTACAACTGATACACTGTTGGACTTAATCAGGTACAACGATAAAGAAATCTTTCATTGCTGCGAAGAATGATCGCAAGTTTAATTACATACGATTACTGCGCGTAGAATTGTTTTATGTATAGTATTATCCTGACTACGCCAACATTTTTTTAAAACAGTTTCCACTTATTTTAGAAATGTATTTCCGCCGAATCTCGTCCAGGCCTGTATTTCTCAAGTACGTACACATATATTATTAATTCATTGCACTACTCAACAAAATACATTCGCCTGATACAATTTCAGGCAGATTTTATAGCTTTTGAGAACCAGTTTTAACATCTTTATTTAATTTTCGGACAGGACGTCTGAATTTTTTAAAAATTCACTCACTTTTTCACGGTGAATTCGAATTGGTTTTTTTTTTAGATTTTTCCTAGCCTACCTAAATTTTCGGATAATTGTGAATTCAGTTTATAGAACACTGAGAGGGCTTTTGTATTAATTCTCCTGTAATTCTTATTAGATATAATGTTTACGGGATACTAACAAATATTTTTTATTGTGCTTCTGAAAATTAGTACACATTCATTTGTGTACGTTTGTTATAAGAATTACGAACAGATTATGTACGCTTCACATTTAATTCGTATGGTATCTCGTAAATCTAAAAAGGTTTCACATTTACAGTGGAAAATTATGTAGAAAGATCTAGCAGTAATTCAAAATAATTGCTGTGTTGAGATTTACACAAGGATTAACACAGAAATTGTAAACGTGTTCAATCTTACTCATCTATTATTTATCGCAAAATTATCTCAAAATTTAGACATGGTATAAAACCTTGAAAAAACTTTATGTTAGCGAAAAACATGCTTTACAAAATGCTACTAATTTTGTTAGCGCTAATCCCGAAATTAAAAACTGCAATACTACATGTTAAAATTTCAATAAATTATTATATTTCAGTATCGCACTATATTAACGCCGCCGAAAAATCACACAGGTGAGACATGTTAGAATTGGTAACAGCATAATATTGTAGAATAAGTTATCAACAAATAAATTATTGTTTGTTTCCAGTGGAAACTTTGCATGAATATGACATATCGCACGAGTATGCAGACGGCACAAACACTTTGGGTTTAGTTATTTTCGGAATAGTGTTAGGAATTGCTCTTGGTAAAATGGGAGAACCTGGAAAGCCTCTTTTAGACTTTTTTACTGCCTTATCGGAAGCAACAATGATTATCACCAGATGGGTTATCTGGTATGGATATTAACAAAAGCGTTCTGCACATTTTTATTCCTACAAACTTAATAATAATAATAACATTAATATTAATAATAACCACCCTTTTCTTTCTTTTTACAGGACTTCTCCAATTGGTGTGCTTTTCCTAGTCGCTGCAAAATTATTAGAGATCGAAGATTTTGGTGCTATTGTTGGGCAATTAGGCTTGTATTTCGTTACAGTATTACTAGGCCTGTTCATTCATGGGTTCGGAACTCTTTCCGTTATATACTTCGTTTGTACAAGAGAGTTGCCGTTCAAAGCTATCGGAAAAATGAGTCAAGTTCTAGTCACAGCGTTCGGGACTGCATCGAGGTAAATTTTGCACGGTTTACAAAGACATGCTCTGGGTATTGTAATATTTTTCACAGGTTTAAACATTAAGAAATATTTCGGCTTCATGCCACATTTTTCTTATCTTTCTTGTTTTAATCTAGCACTGCCACACTGCCAGTCACATTACAATGTTTGGACGATATGGGAGCAGACCCTAGAATAACAAGATTTGTTGTTCCAATTGGTGCGACTATTAACATGGATGGAACTGCATTATACGAAGCTGTTGCAGCAATATTTATAGCTCAAGTCAGAGGAGTTTCGTTATCTTTCAGCAAGGTTCTTGGTGTTAGGTGATTATTTAATTTAGCAGTCAAAATTGACATCCTAATATAGAACATTGAGATGCGTTTATCGCAGATCCTCGAGAACAATGTTGAGTGCAAAAAAATCAGACTTACGCACATTCGTATGAATGTATTTGTTTCATTTCGCAATTTTACTCCAAGCGCAGTTTTAGCTGGCGGTTTTAATAAATACAAAATTTTTGACGAATCATCAATATCGCCTTGATGGAAAAAATGAGATAGAACATTTTTTTAGACGTTTCCGATCCTACGGGGTCCCATTTCAGTAATATCGCTGCTTTTACAGAGAACAAATTGTACAACATTTTTACTTATCCTCATAGTCCGTGCTAATTGTAGTCCAAGAGCTACAATGTAATGTTGAATTCTTTTTAGTATAACAGCAACTGCAGCTAGTATAGGGGCTGCTGGGATTCCACAAGCTGGTCTTGTTACAATGGTCATGGTTTTGGACACTTTGGGCATGCCTGCCGAAGACGTAACGCTCATTATCGCAGTAGACTGGCTCTTGTAAGTTTATCTTATGTTAGCGTTTTACCATCTTATCATGTCCAAGCATGGAACTGGTATAACCATTGCGTTACTGGTATTATAATATTTTTCGAATTTTTACACAGGGACCGGTTTAGAACAACGATAAATGTCATGTGCGATGCGCTTGGAGCTTTCATCATTGAACATATGAGCAGAGGAGAATTGGATGCTCTCACAACTCAACAAGAGGAAACAATCGAACTCGCTCGAGTAAGAAAGACTGAAGCATAACTTGTCAATCAATTAAATTTTTTATGATACTATGTACACAGTTTCACTGTGTTTCATTGTACGAGATGTGTATACAACCACAGTCACAATTTTGTATACTCGACAGTCAATAATCTGTGCTAATGTACGTTTATACTCTGTGCAAGCTCTGTTTTACATCAATATTTACATAGATATTTATAATCGCTAAATACTACAGTTAGCAGGTATACAAATCACTGTTTAACAAGTTAATATATTGTTTAAGATATCATGCAATTTATGTGGAAATGTACTTTTATCTAGATTTTATTTATTTCATTTTTCGTGATTATGTATTAATTATACTATATCCATTTGTTTGCTCTGTTTCTGTAAAATTGTTCACTGTTATTTCTCATGTATTAAAAGTGTTGGATGACGTAATACATACTACCAAAACATTCCATGTACTTTTACCGAATGCAATATAAATTATTTTATATGATAACAAATTTGGAAATATAAAGGAATGCATTCGATAATGCTCTTACATATGTTAATTTTATTTCTGTACATACATGTCAGTTAAAACACTTTTCCCCTTAATTTAAGTTCAATGAAATTGTTGTCTATGAACATGCTTACAGGTGTATTTTTCATTTTTAATTTTCCTTGCACCTCAACATTACAGATGGTTTATCGTATTCCCTTCCTCAAAATGTATTAAAATATCTTCTTTAAGTTGAATAATTGTATTGCTTAATTATTTTTAAGAGATAAATTAATATCTTCCACGACGATTCATTTTGTTCAGTTAGGCATTCAAAAGAATTTGACACCTTGATTATCATCAAACAAAATGAGTTCTGCTTTCTTGGCCGATTCTAATGTTCTAAGCGATCTGATTAATACTTCTGTATCAAGACCATGAAATTCTAAAATGAAACAATTAACTATGAGTGTCAATGAGCCAATTTTGCGAGAACTGTATTACAAAAAAATATACCTTGGTCTGCTGTGTCTTCCCCTTGCGTTAATTCAAATAATGTACACACAGATCCGACAAATCCATTTTCTTGTGCCCAACTATATACTATTTCACCCCACTCTTCCAAAGTGTGCCAATAAACCAACCATCTCTGTTTGGTTTTATCTAACGGACTGGCATTGCCAGATTTTGTTAATTCTTCTAATACCATTAAAACTACCTCGGACGGTAGTTTCCCTAATACGATTATATTAAGGAACATTCATGTATATAAAATCTTTGGAAAGAAACAAGCTACAATATAATTAGATAAAGTTACCATTTTTTCATTCATTGAAGGATACGGTTCAATGCATTATTATTAAATAGGGGACTCGAGTGTACTTCCCGTATATCTACGACAGATTGTTTTGTGATACGATAATATTCCAATATTAAACTTTTCCATGCAGCCAATTGCTTAGCTCGAGTATCTGCATGTGGTTGAAGACTAAATAAAATTTGTAACAAGTAATGATGAATTAATAAGAGGTGATTTCAATATCTTTTTTTTGGCATAATTTATATAATTTATAATGATGCGGATAATTGAAAAACTACTAATAACACACGAGTATTTTTATAACTTTTAATAAGATATTTATTATGATTGGGAGTGATATAATGTACACTAGATGGTAAGTAAGCATCACTATATTTTTTATTCCCGCTATTATTTAATAATGCAAAATATACGATGCCAAAGAAGTTTTTGGAGTGTGTAGCTTAACCTACTGTAATATTAATTATGACAGTAGTTATCGATGCAGGTTATTGAACTCACGTAAAAAACGGAGGAAAGCTGTATTGCCATGGCCACGCAATTTCTGCCATTGTTATTACAATCACAATAAAATGCGAGGAATCATACACTGACAAAATTAATTACACACTTTTAGTACCGATTCTGACAGTATAGTTGAGTATAGTGTTGTGTTGACTGTTCCCGGCTGTTCACACTGGTTCACACACTTTACCCACACCTGCCCACACCCGTACTTCAGGCCCGAAACGTCACAGGTCCGAAACGTCACAGGTGTGTCGCGAGTTCGGATTGGCTTATAGATTTGTTGCACGAAATCCAGTTAAACGTCATTCACAGAATACATTGCAGAGCTTTTGATTCTTTAATTGCTGTTCAATATGTCATATTTAACAGATGAATTAATTTTAGTTGAGGGGTAATATTAAAACATCTTTGACAAAATAAGTTTGAAGAAAATAATCATGGGATTATTATATTCGTAAAGCCTTGCTAGTGAAGCAAGCAAAATGCCGCGAAGAGCGCGACAAGTTTAAGGTTCTCCGAAGAACTCTAGATAACTCTGATCTATGCTCTGTTATCAGTGACCTCAGAACGTTTTCAAATTTGAACGCCAAAATCGATCAACTGTCAAAGAAAACGTTGCGTCTAATATGGTACAATCTGGCCTTCGTTTCACCGGCTTGGGGATTAAAAAATCGTTCGAGATCTCTCGTTCGTACATTTCGTTTGTTTAAGTAGTCGTTTACCACTGAGATCTACCAGTAAACAAAGAAACATAGCGAACGATGTTTACGCCGTCGAAAACCACGGCTGCGAACCTGTTCGATGGAACTCTCCTAAATACACCGCAACCGCAAGCTACGTCTACTGTTCAAAGGAAAAACACGTAAGTCTTTTATTTTCTCGTGCCTATCGAATTGAAGTATTATTCGATCGACACGACGCCGAGTATGATATCTTAAAAACGCTCTACCCGATTCAGAGGCCATAGGACTTTGTTTTAGATTGGAAAACCAGTATATTAATCACGACATTAATAAGGATAAATACAAACAGTCGGATGTACCCAAAGCTGACATAACTCAAAAGACTGATTCGTCTCTTGGTATACTCGATGATATCTCCTCTTGTTAGTTTCTCCTTATTCTGTATATTAATGAAGTTGATGTTATCAGAGATTTTTGTGTATTTATTATGAATCTGCAGTTCTAGCCGAAGTTGGTGAAGTGGGAGAGACAAATAAACTGAATGAAAGTAAGATGGATACAGAGCGCGAACTTGCCAGGAAATTGCTTCAAAGATGTAGCGACTTTAAAACTACTTCCGTCACGTACGGTAATAAATTGTTTATAACTGTACAATGATCTATCGTGATACTTGTAGCGGGATAATGTGAACATATAACATTTTTGCAGATGTGAATAAAGAGAATAATGCAAATATTCAAAATTTAACTAAGAACGCGACACATTCGAGCTTCGACGATCAGGGTCAATCCATGTATTCTAATCATATCAGTTTGCAACACGATACAACTTTAAAACAATCTGTAGATAAAGCAAGTATTATAAGTATTGTATTTAAAAATTATTAGTATAATTGTTTTTTCATGGCGAATTTTCCTTAGGTGATTTTTGAACCCAATGAGATAACTGCTCGTTCGTCTGGCCTTAGTAGAAGTTCCGAAAACTGTTTGTCATCAACTTCGAATAAAAATTCAAATGTAATTAGTTTCGATGCGACTACTGCTGAGTTAATGGCACAATTCAACAACGAAGAATTTCGTCCAGGTTCCGAAATGGGTAGCCAACTGCTAGCTGACGAGGCTTCCTGGCAACAAAACTATTCTTACGCATTTCCTGCAACTAGTTCTGCAGAAAAAGAATATCTGAATTTATCCTGTTTCTCTGGCATTATTGGTGAACTCGATTTGTCAGTAGAGTAAGTATTTAAAAACGATAGTTTACTTCAGGTATGTGTGTGATATGTTTTATTTTTAGGTCTTGCGCTGGACGTAAGATGTCTGTTGATGAATTTTTTCGAAGGAAATGTGGAGGTATTGGAGATCTCTCACATGATGCAATAGAAAGACCAAGTATAGGATTATCTGTAAGGAGTCCTACAAAGAAAAGGGAGCTTATGCCATTGGTTGATACAACTATGATGACAGAAGGTACTCGTACTCGTCACTTGTACTATCGATATTCCTTTGGCTATGCAAAAACTATATTTATTCCCACAGCATCGTCGATAGCATCGTGTGCACCCAAAGGCAAAACTGACCAAATCGTTTCAAACGTAACTAAGGACATGGAAGAACAAAGTATTATGAGTCTTAGCAGTATTGCTCAAGCTTTAAAGGACATTGATAATGGTACGCCACGGAGATTAGTTGACCAGCTTATAATGGCAAAAAAGAAAAGAAAACCAATGCAAGATGCAAACATAACTACAGAAACGTATGTATTACCGTCACCGCATCGAAAATCTATGCCTGTGACTCCAAGTTCGAACATCGAGAAATTCGAAGAAGACATCTCGTTAAATCTACCAACAAAACTATCCTTGGGTAGTAAAATTATAAACGAAACTATTGATGTTAAACCTACAATCCCAAGAATGTTGTCCTTCGGGTCGAACAGCGCTACAAAAACAAGAGAATCTTTCCTAAATGCTTGCCGAGAACTGGAAAAGGAAGTAAAAAATGGAAGTGTGGCTTCTTCGTATAATCAAGGTATAAACAGGCAGTGTCGATATCTTAGTACATCTTAAAGTAACGTGACTCCGGTACGTACGTCACGTTGACGCGATACATGCGCGTCAATTTAGACGGTCCATCACACACCCCATCCATCAAATCGAATGCTATGCTAGTGGTTGTCTTTTGGGCCTAAAACATGATAATAACTTTCTGATCGTTACGGTACGTTAGCGTGACGTACGCGTGGAGACTTTGGGAAGGTTTGCTTAATACTATACGAATTAATAAATGGCTATTTTAGATTTTCAAGTATTGGAAGTCACTGATTCGTCTTTCACGTATTGTAAAGCAGACAACAATTTATCATCGCGTACTTCAGTTCTCACTGCAAAACTTGCTCAAGATAAAAAACTAACTGATTTAGGAAACGAAGGAGAAGTAAAGAAACAATTTGTAAAAAAGGAAAATATTTCTTACAAAGATACTTCGCATTCTCTCACATCAGACAGTTCCGATTTACAACCTAACGGTACAATTTCGTAACAACATAATAATACTTATCGTTTGATTTGGGTTTATAATTTTTCCGTTATTCTCAAGGAGATGTCGTTATCGGCAGAAGTACTGAGGAACTTTGTAATTGTATTGTCGGCGTATCACGAGAAACTGATATTGAAATTTTGAACAACGGTGATCGATGGGTTATATGCTCATTAAATTTACATCAAATACAAGGAGACAAACAAAGTGTACAACTTAAGTTACCGAAAGATGTAATCCTTATCAAGCCGAAATCCGCGCAGCATCCAAAGGTAAAGGAAAAATATTAATCGTGTAAAATGATACAAATTTCATACAAAAATATTTTTTTAGATCGGAGTGAAAGTTGTGAAAATGTGCAAACCAATTATTGCAGTATTAAACATAACAGTATCAGATATGGTTACGAGGTCGGAATGGACAATGAAGCATATCATTTGTTTTAAACCTGAAGAGTTCAATATGTGCATACCGAATTTGTCTGAAACAGAAGAACTGAATTTTCAATCTATCGTAGAAAATAGTATAAAAGTTCTACCTATCACACTTGAAAATAAAAACAATATTGCCGTTCCCATTAAGCTCTCTATATTACAGGTGATACGATTATTTGATAAATTTTATTCACTTTTAATTACACATCAATATTACTATTTCTTTATTTTATTTTATTTAGGATGAACCAGCAGTGTTTGGCATTAAAAACTCCAACGATTTGCAGTATTTAACACTTAAACCGCAACAAGCTTTTACCATCAAGATTGAATGTACTGGATTATTGCCCAAACATGCAAAAGGGCAGAAACTTTTATATTGTTACAAAGGAAAATTAATGATTGAAACAGAAAATAACGTGGACGGTAGCATAACCATAAGGGAAATCCCTCTTGTCGTGCAAGTGGGAATTTGTAAAATACAAGTAATAGACACAGATTCGCCATTAATTGTTTCTGATAAACAAAGCAAACCGTTAACTATTGTCAATCACGGAAGCATGACCGTGACTATATCAGCTTCGTTTATACAAGACACATTGTCCACAAAACCTATGGAAGATTTTGTGGCACAGCCAGAAAATCTAGTATTACTAGCCAATGAAACTGGTTGTTTTCTTATTACTTACAAACCTCAAACTTTTGACACCTCCAAAAAGTAAGTAGAAATCTTAACATGTGCGCTAACCATAATTTGCTTCTATATGAATGTCTGAATTTATTCATAGACAATATTTTATTCGCACGTTTGTTTACTTATAGGCAAGTGAAGATTAAATTGGCCGTCGATAATAATATTTATTACTATTCTGTAATTGGCGAATTAAGCGATGATGCAGAAGAAAACGATAATTTTCCCCGTTGCGGAACGCCTCAATATTTATCGTCTGTAAGTTCTCCAACATCCCCACACAGTGTAACCACCAATAGGTACGTTTAATGCGCGTTACATTCTAAAGTTTTACGAACCTTTAGCGGCCCGTAGACCGCAGTCAATTTCGCGCTAAAGGCAATATACTATGCATATATGTACATATATATTTATGATGCGCACCTCGCTAACGCGTACGCAACTGTGGAAATTACAAAGTTTACTTAGTAGGTCAGGATTCTCTGGGAGAAATTCACCTAGTAGTTCCGTTTCTGGTTCAATTGTAACCGGTGACAAAATTCCAATAAGAGCAACTCACGCAGCACTGGTTTGGAATAGTGTGAAAACGGGGAAATCAGAGATCAAAGAATTTACCATCTGCAATACGAGCAATAACAAGATCAAAATTCAGGCTCTCATATTGGATAATGAGAAGAGCTTTCGGGTATTGATACATCAACATGTTCAAATGGAGTTACTAATTTGCAATTTCAGAAATAACAATATGCGTTTCAGTTTCTTCGAGAACGGCAATCAGTTGGTTCCAGTCTCGTATTAGTTCTACAGCGATCTGAAAGTAGAACATTATCTGTCGTATTCAGTCCGCATCATTTGGGCGCAGCAGCCGGAAAAATAAATTTCATGCACTATGAATCAAAGAGGGAAGGAAATGAATCTCGTCCATCAAAAGTGGTAAAGAAACTCGTCGTACTAATTCCTCGAACCCCCTACTTGACATTACTTTAGTTAATTCACGATGCGTCACTTTCAGATATTTTTATACGGATACGGAGGGTATGGTAAGATCGAAATTTCGGAAGCATTTAAAGACATTAGTGGAAAGATGTGGCTGTCGCTTGGTACTTTCAATTCCGGCCATTCTTTACGTGGCAAGTTCAAGTTAAAAAATACCGGAGAGTTGTGCTCGTACGCTAAAATAAAACTAACACCGAAAGCTGTATACCCTACTATGGTGTCAAGTTGGCACGTAAATCCAACGGAGCTTCTGCTTCTCCCTAATGAAACTCAATGGGTTACCTTAGAGTTTCGGCCCACGAAAGAAGATTTAGCGTTGAAGCGTTCGGACGTGTCCCACGTAGGAACAGTGACCGTTATTCACGGAGATGAACCCACCCGTTGGCGAATCCGTAGGTATGTGATAATCAAATAGGGGAGAATAGAATTGTAATTCTAAACTTAAACGAATTTATATTAGGCTGTACAATAAAATTAAGGAGACCGGGGAATTAAGCGGAAGCGAAAACGAGGCATTTCGAAATATTGTTCATCCAATATGCAAAGCTTTTCCTGGAGAGCAACTACTGACAGACTTAAATACTATTCGCGATACGGTGGTATGTCATTCGTAATTATGTTTCTTTACTCCCCGAGACTACTAATTGAGTAATTGATTCTATTATATAAACAGCAAGATCTCGGAGCATTATGTCGAGGAGTTCTTCAACACGAAATAATGCTCACCATGGAAGTATGTGCCGATGACACTTTGTCCGTTCTCCAAGATAATGCGAACGACTCGCAAATATTTTATTCCCTGTGCAGTGATGATAGTCACCTGTACGAAGGTAGTGGGGAAAGCTTTTTACCTTCAGAGTAAGTTTGATTAATATGTTTCATGTCGAAACCGATTTACGAGGGTAGGTAAACCTAGAAACTTTGGAAAATTCAGCTTTCCAATGTTATAAAATTTCGATGTTTACATATCCGCCGTGTATTTTAAATCTTGTCTCGTATAAAATTCTCCAATTTCGTGTAACGTGCACGCAAGCAAAATTAACAGTTGAGTCGAATACCCGAAAATCATATTTTTCAATACTGAATACATAAAATCTCAAAAACAGCTTTAAAAAATGCGGTTTGTTCGTGTAACAATATCGCTGATTGTAATACTAATTTTTTCCATAAGACGAATTTCAAATTACTCGCGAAGCAATATAGAATCACGTGTGAGAACTGCGAGTATGCAACTTCATCGACTTCATAGAAATTGAAGTGTAAACTGTAAACGTGAACATAATTAAGAGGTAGTTTTACTTAAAACTTTTTAATTTAATATTTTGTTTATAATTCGTTTAGAACACTTGGTGCGCATTACGCGTTTCCCCGAGAACTGCACGATGATAACTTTGAGGTCAGTCCATGTTTTGTGCACTTGAATCCTCCTATAACAACAGAAGCAATTGTGACGATAAGAAGCTTCTGTATGGTAGCCCAACCGTTCGAGACATCTTTATCAAACACAGAATATTTAAGCGTTGTTCCAGCTGAGGGAATGATACCCACAAGAAGAGGCTTCGAATTAAAGATACACTGCAAGCACAAAATACAGCGTAATTTCAACGCTGTACTAGAAATATATACTGAAAATAACAAGCAAAATGTAGAAATTAGAGTTACTGCCAAGCGATAGTTAGTGAAGTTTTAAAGTAAATTTTCTACTCAAATATTTATTGTCCAGGATGTATTGTGAAAACAGTTCTCCATTTTTACATGAGCACCGTTTTACCAATTATGACATCATTTTTTTAATAAATTCGATTTTCTATTACTATTTATTGGTGAATTCATTGAATGGTTTCTTAGGAGTATCTAGCTGTGACGTAATTTTAAAAAGTGCATTGTGTTTAGCATATAAATTCTGTATAACTGTAACCATGTTCTCTACGTCATTGATACCAGAGTGTAAGTGTCCTCTTAAAGGAAGATCCAGACGTGCCAACATGTTGCTTAAACTACGTGGGTAATAATTCGATGAGTCACAAACTGTATTTTTCAAATTTATCCATTCTTTGTAGTGTTCAGATGGAGTAATACGGTCAAGAGCGCACTGAGCTGGAAACATAACTTTTAAATCCCAATTGCCACAAGTAACAAATGCACTCTTATTTTCATCCTGGAAATAACGGTGTTCTTCCAACCATGCATTGAACTTGTGATAGATTTCTGGAAAGTGGGGTTGATCGTCCACCATGTCTTGTATAATCCCAGTAAGTTGTGTACAAAAACTTGTAAGTTCTGGATGAATCCGTGGTTTGACATATTCGTGGAAAACGTTCTTAACTTTCCAATCCTGCGTAGAAACTGCCATGCAGGGAAATTCGATGATTTCTTGGGGCACTAACATTTCGTGTTTCATACAAGTTGCTTCAAAATCCACTACGAGAAGATACTTAAAATGTTGCTTCACTTCTTTAAACCTAGTACCACTTGTTCTGGGATACCTTGTGAGGGCTTGAAAAGCCATGGTTTATTAGCATGCCGACAAACCACTGCGATGAAAAAGAATATTTACAAAACCGTGTATTTCAAGGTTATGGAAAAAGTTAGTCTCATAAGACAGTTAAATTTCATTTATTAGAAATTCGGTTCAAACCGATATTAAAACTTCACCTTAATTTAAACCTGCTTCATCCACCAAAGTAAACAATATTGTACTTAATTAAAATAATGAATGCACGCAGTCCGTATAAACAACCGTACAATCACACATGTATATACCACATATAACCCCATACAACTGATACAATCAACATATATCATACAGAGATGTCGCTGACTGCGCTAGGGCGTCAGGGACAAATCTCAACCAATATCGACGTGTAGAGATGATTGTGATGCGCTCGCAAAAGCTTTAGAAAAAGTTAAAAAAATGTAATTTATTTCCAGCGCGGCCTTAAAGCTTGTTTAAATACCATTTACATGATTTTGTTTCCTTCATGTCGTTATGTATTATGTAGTAATAATTTCAACAGTATTTTGATTGTCGATAAATATGGACCACCCTAATGTGTGCAACATATGTGCATACAATACAATACATTGGGTCATTCTTGCATCATGCAAGTCTATGATCAAGCCGTGAACCTTTGACGGGAAGAGAGAAGCCCGATGATCCGTAGTTATGAATGAACTAGAATGAACGTAAACGAATAGTGTATATGTTACGTTGAGATTTTTATCAGTGACAGTTCTCGGTGTGTTGACTTGCATTTCCGTGACAAAGCGGTGGTGTTTCTCTCTCACTGCGATATACAGTTCAACTAGAACTGTTCGGCAATTCATTCGTAGTTCGCTGTGAGAAGTTCGAATAGTAAATGAGAATTTGATCTTGTCGCGGTGCTAACCAATTTTGAAGGTTATAAATATACGAACGTTTACTTGTTTAGAGTCTGACGTAGAAAAGATACATCGACGCGGAATACAGTAGAATTAATAAAGTTCATTACGGGTATTGAACAAAATTATGTAGGTAAAATGGTTGCGAGTGCAGCGACTGACATGCCTGGATCTATATACCATGAGAGACAAGTAATTAATCAAACACTTTGCTTTATTAATTAATTGTCATTGTGTAGTGTCGGTGAATACAAAATTACTTTTATGTAACGGGTTGTCCGTTTTATAACGTTGACCATATTACACAGTTCATTTTGCATTTCTAAAATACTTAATTTGCATTTTTTTTTCTTTCTAATACTGATCAAATAAATATGGTATTCTTCGAATTATGATTTTATATTTGTTACAAAATGAAGTTGACTTGTTGTGGCAAGTTAAGTTGTTCTGTTCTGTAATGCCACTATCCCGTGTAATATCATCCTATATTATAGGTGAAAGAGCTTTGCGCATTGCACGCATTAAACAATCTATTTCAAGAACGGGGATTTAGTAAGCAGGAACTGGATCAGATTTGTTACAGCTTAAGCCCAGATGTATGGATCAATCCTCATAAATCTCTGTTAGGATTTGGAAATTATGATATTAATGTTATCATGGCAGCACTACAACGAAAAGGACACGAAGCTGTTTGGTTCGATAAACGCAGGTTTGTATAATACGGTAACTATTGGGCAAATAGTGCTTGTCAAAAGGAAGAATGTGATTGACCTATACATCCTATTTTTAGAGATCCCAAATGCCTTCGTTTGAATAATATTGAAGGTTTCATATTGAATGTTCCGACGGAGTATAAACTTGGTTTTGTATTACTTCCTTTAAAGAGACGTCATTGGATTGCCCTGAAGAAAATTCAAGGTGCCTTCTATAATCTCGACTCGAAACTGGATTCACCGCAACTCATAGGAAAGGTCAGTTCTTAATAAAATCTTATTAAACATAACGTTTGAATCAAATTAATTATTATATTGTATCTTCTAAGGTACTTTGAAAATATTTGGTTTAATTAAAAGTTGTACTATTAATATTAATTGATGAACAGTACATGTTAAGTTAATGATGCAAAATAATATGTTGACAGGAGAATGATCTACTTGTATATCTAAAAGACCAGATAGACAGTAAAGAGAAAGAATTGTTCCTTGTTGTGACTAAAGAAATAGATAGTAATCAAGGATGGTTAATGAATTCATGTGCAAACAAGGAAGAGAATAATGCAGATTGTGATTCAATCAGATACATCGAAGATGGCTATGCAGACTTAGACTTAAAGAAAGCAGATGCTAAGGAACTGAATGAAAATGAAGAGTTTTTAGGTAACAAGAATTCTAGATAATTGAAGTTATTTTAAATTTATCGACTGTGTACTTATTCGATAATTCTGGCCAAAATTAAAATGAGAGTAGGTATGACAATAGACCGTTGATGAGATGACTTCAAGGGAATTGAAAAGAAAAAAATATTTAATAATTAGGAATAATAAGTGTTCTTTGTCAAAATTTTCATATGTGAAACCTTACATAATGCAGACATTTTTTATTATGTGTATCAATATATTAATAAGAGTGACATCTTATGCATCATTAAATATTATTTTTGATTTATTTGGAAAATTCGTATTTGTCAACTTTGTATGCATTAAGGTAACCAATTTCAACGGTTGTATCAAGCGATATGCAATTAATTTATATAAGTGTTTTTATTGAACCAACATGTTAATTTTAATCATGCTGAAAAGTAAAATGTGAGAAGCTATGTGTTTTATGGATTTCAGTAATTACTGATTCTCATACGTAAGTTGATATAAATAGTAGTATTCCCATTATGTTTCTTGCAACACTTATAGAAATAAGTTAGTACTTGTAATTGCTTTAAACCAAAATCAAAGCACGTATTTAATTTTTCAGAAATACCACATATATACATATGCATGTATATTTAAAACATATATTTTTATTTCTTTTGTACATAACGCACTGTGTATATTAGTCTTTAATTTATAGTTAGAACACCGTGATATTAATTTTAATTGATTAGAGAAATTTATATTTATAATTTTCCAATTTGTTTCCATTACTACACGTTTCATCTAATTTACAGAAATATAGTACAAACTTCTGTGTTCTTAACTGCTTCATGCACAATTGCTTCGTCAGTATTATTTAGCATTCGCAATTTACGCTTATAAATGATATGAATACAAATTACATTATTTGAAATATCTTCATTGAAAATTGTTGCTTTGTCTTGTGAAATATGTTATACGAGCTTGGGAGCAATGTGCTATAATAAAGACAAAAAAATAAGTTAACATAATTTAACAATTACGTAATATCAGTGTTACGAGTTACCCTCGCATTATAGTATGTACAGAATATACATTGCATTGTTTAAGGAAAGGTATAAAAGCATATTTTTTTACATAAAAATATTGTTTCTTAATATTGTTTAATGAAATGCAACGGTATTAGTTCGTGAAAAAAAACATATTACATTGCAGAGTAAATATCTTCGGAAAATATACACGATAACATCTGACTAACGATAAACGATGTGGAGTATGAAAGACAATCTTTTATATTTTGAAGTACGTTATTGTATAGGTATGACTACACAATCTATGCAACTTTTTATATTTGCTGTACATTCTAGCATGCTGATTAACAAACGTAGTCAATAAGGTAATTCTTTTATAAAGTATACCTTATGTTTATTAAATCAGTATATAGGGGTTTTATGTATAATATGTTCAATTTTTGTCAAATAATTATGCGTAATAAATGTCTTATTTAAATAGCATATTTTAATCATTGTTATTATATACAATCCCGCAGTAGTGTTTACATATTTATCTTCTTATTCTATTTTATTGGTAAAAATATTTACGAGTGCAATTTTACGCTGTAACTTGGCGATAATTTCGCACGTTTACCATTTTATTGTCAGAGCTGTATTCATTTTTTTAATTTCATGATATTGTGTGTGAAAGTATGCGAGAGCTTTATCCGTATATTCTCCACCGAGCCAAGTTTTATACAAAGATTGGACGATGTCATTTTTTTCAGGATCACTTTCAGGAAGTTCACGATACATAGCTTCTAATTTCAGTGCTTGTTCCCGGGGTTGAATATTACTTAATGGTCTGATTTGTGCTCCGCCGTTTAAGCAACCTAGTAATTCAAAACAGTTTGTACTTATTTGTTTATTTTTGCATCGTGAAAGTTTTCAATTTTAACTCACCGCAAGGGCAGGCCATGACCTCTACGTAATCGTATGAACATTTTCCTCTTTTCAGTTTTTGTACAAGATTCTGTATATTTCTAAATCCATTGGCTACTGCAAATGTCAAAAGTGTGAGCCCATCTTTTTGAAAAACTGCTTCTCGAAAATCAGGGTTCCTGAGATTCTTAAATTCAATCGATACATCTGGTACATCAAAAAGATATTTTGCAGCATAACGTAAAATGAAGTCAGCATAACCACCAGATCCTGTGCCACGATGACCGTACAGATCATTTACTACATTCTCGGTCTGCAGCCCGAACGGTTTCTGAACATCCCTTTCCTTTATTTCATTGAATATTATATTATGTTCATTCAGCATTTGTTCTAGTTCAACTGAAAAAAAGAAAGGCATTGTAAGTAAAAACCTAAAGATCAGATATCATACTATGAGCACATACTTGGCGTTATGACACAATCAACATCTCTGGTATTTCTTTCTTGATTAGTAAAATCTTCCCTTGATGCTTCCAATTTCTTATCATAACAAGGCATAAGAGTTACATGATATAACTGTTCGGGCGAAAGCCTCATGGTTTCTGCTAAATGATACTTGACTAGGGATCCCATAATTTGTTGCGGAGACTTTGTTACGCTTATGTATGGAAGTATAAAGTTGCCATGTGTCTTCTCAGCATAACACACCCAACCTTTTATTGAAATAATACACAATCACACATTATAACGCTAAAATACTATGAAATTCGTTGTCCTTTTACAAATAAAAAGTATAGGTATATAAGAAGATTACCTGGACAAGAAGAAGACAGCATTGGCAAATGATTTTTTGCACCACCTTTAGCCGTTTTGTAACGTTCTACGAATTCTTTGGCTGATTCTATGAGTGTAAAATCATCAGCCACAGTCATATCTAAAACTGCATCTGCCCCTAACTCATAAAAGTAACCAGCAAGTCTACGTTGTGTCTCATCCGGTTGAAGATTATAACGTTCGGCTATTGATAATACTGCTTGCACAGAGAGACTGACAACTATGTATATTGAAGGAGTACCATTTTCGCTCTAAAATGCAAGAAAGAATTAGCATTATGTGCACGCTACTTTTTTATTTATGTACTAGGTAGCAAGTTAAATAGAAAACATCAGAAACAGTCTATTAATCTTCTATTAATCAGTGAAACAGGAAAAGGAAACCTAATTTTACCTGACACTGAGCCATCTTTTCCCTGAATACTCGAAGCAATTCTTCTTGACTTTGTTGAGTGACTAATACACTTTCCGCAGATGTAATGCAACCACTGCATGCTAAACAATCGGCAAGCGTAATTTCAACTTTTTGTAGTTTCTCAGGTTGACCAGCCTATTAGAGACAGTTGAGAAGTAAGTTTAATTAACAAATGTATATTACTACATAAAAGAAAATAATATTATTTGAGAACGGTTTTAAAGATATTTGCAATTTGTAGCTTTTGGGAATATAAATTAAGAAGCATACATCATTTAGCATAGAATGCGTCCCATCTTCTTCAATTTTTATTTTTGCACCAGTCTTACTTTTAGATGCCTGAATCTCTATTGGTTTGATACATTCCTGTAAAAAGTAAATCGTTTACTTAAGATATTAAATACTTGGTTATTCTTTGATGTTTAAAGTAAAGTCAAGCAAGTTTTAGTGTACCTGAGATGGCGTAATAAAATCATCCAAATTAGTGATTTGCAATGCTCCACTGAACCTGGATGTCATCTTCGTTATGAAAAATTTACAATCGGCGATATGATACTAACATTTATAGATCACAATAACAGATTTTAAATGCTTTCACCCGTTATGTGTTTTAATAAATGTTAAAAGCTTTTCATGTCATCTGCGATCTGCACTATTTTCAAACAAAACTTAACCTCGCTTAAAACCACTCAGAAATATTGAGGTTATTTACATACATTAATGGCGGTCTTCGAATTTAGATAAACGAACGATTAAGAATGATGCATTGCGACAGAAAGTGTAGTATGTATTAAACGTAAGCTACATTAAAATGACAAGAATTGTAAGAGCACCATTCGACGAATAGTACAATAGTGCAATAGTAAATTCTAACCCAGAGGGACAGAATTTAAAAAAAATGTAATAAAATCAATATGCCGTAATAACTTTATATAACTTTACTGTTTTACAAGAACAGTGTAATGTAATCAGAATCGGATAGAATCAAATACTTATTTGAGAGGACACCGAATTATTTTAAGAAAGTATAATATAATACGTATTTACTAAGCAACCGCAAAACACTTTGATTTTAAGATTTCAAATTGTTATCGAGAAATTTCGAGGAATGCAAAGAATGAACGAATTGGTATTAACTTCACGCATATGAAAGTTACCCTGATTTTCTCTTTTATAATTTGAGAACCCCTGTGTTAGGGGTTGGTGAGTAAGCGTACGCCTGAGAGACTGCAACAGTCCCATTGTTCGTCACTCGGGCGAACAGTAATATCAGACACAGGTTTTATATGTAACATTATATTTTAAAAGATATGACGGAGGTAAAAAAGGACGACGTGGTTAAAATTTTACACACGTATCCTCTCTGCAGAGTGAGTAAAGTGGAGTTAAAAGTTCGTTCTGACAAAGTGTACATTAGAAAGAAGAAGACTCTGTCACCCTCGTTTAGTGTATGATCAATAAAAGTCTTCGTGCAACGAATAGTATTGGCATAAATTCAACAATTTTCACGCACTTTTTCCTAGTTCCCGAAATATTTTTAAATATCTTAAATTACACTTTTTTTTAACTATAGAAACAAAGCATGAAGTTTTATCTATACGTTTACGTATACGTTTTTAAATACGTCACTTGCCTAACTCATAACTATCTCTGGCAAATGAAAATTTTCTACTATTTCTCGTGTTACAGAAATGCGATATGTCCGACGAGATGAAACAAGAAGCCATGGAACTGTGCGTCACGGCAGCTGAAAAGTACGCTGATAATTATGAGAGTGTTTCGCGGATGATTAAAGAGACAATGGATAAGAAATTCGGTGCTTCGTGGCACACCGTTGTGGGTGAAGGCTACGGATTTGAAATAACTTATCAACTCAAGCATTTGCTGTACATGTATTGCGCCGGTAATTTGGCGATATGCATATGGAAATCGGCATAATTAAATATACAAAAGTTAGTTGAAAATTGCGGAGCCGTTCGGCGGAGGAATAGGGCAATTTAATTTTTATACTATTTCTTCCAAGTGCATAAATATGGTTCGAGTGGGTAATCGTAAAATCGTGAATATACGACAGAATGGAGTTTGTTTGGAACATTTGTCTCTACGATAGAATCGAGCATCATTGCGTCGAAAGAATCGTACAGGTGAATGGCTCAAAATCAGGTGCACGGGCAGCGCCGTATTAAGGAAAATGTGGGCCCTAAACGATGCTTTAAAATCTGGGCACTTCGTTTTATCAAAACGAAACAAGTTACAACCATATAATCACTGGGCGACAACTTCATCCAGTACGTATATAATGGTTTGCATATAGTATATAGTATTTTTACTGTTATCACAATAAAAAATAGATTTTCAAATCGACTTATAAACCCCCGGTGAATGCGGGCCCCAGGCAGCTGACTAATTTGCCTAACCCATAGTTCAGCATTGAGTACAGACATTTCTGGAATAGTGTTTCACACGTTTTCATAAAAAGTGGACTCACATGATCGAATAATAACAGAAATAAGAAATAGGTGAATACAAATTTGTAATTTTTCTACGAACTAAATAAAATAAAAGTACTGTCAGAGAAATATAGTATATATATGAAATGAATAAGTAATAATTATTCGAATATTTATTGAATTTGTTTTCGAAAACTATTATTTTTCTTTAAATTCGTTATTAATATCACTTTATTATTAAAGCCACTTAAGTGATATTACATTATAATTATAATTCATAGTATACTATAAATATAATATATATGTTGTAAGTTTCAATGTATGTATGTGCGAAATATACCACAAGATGGTTTCCATATATAACACAGTCCGTATATGCACAAAAAACGAACAACCGAGTATTCCGAATTTCGAAACTTTTGCAATCTTTTTGATCAGTTGCTTGCCTCTCCCCATTCTGACGAGCAGGTCGGAAACGTATAAATTGAGTGCAATAATATGTATAATCTTTTTTCGCGTTTGTCAAGATCGCACTTCAACTACGTTATAAGCTACACTCGGAGGACATACAGTTTAAAAACTGACCACAGTTTTCCAGACGAGAATAGCAATGTTGCCACCAGCGAACATGTACAACAACGATTTTTCTTGATACGTTATCGCACAAGCATAAGCTTCTCCAACGATTACTTGAAATGGTGGTCCGAATCTTTTGTCTAAGCTATCTTTAATCATTCTAGCCGCATGTTCGTAATTATCTGAATGTATCTCCGTGGCGGTGACACACGTCTCCATCGCCTCTTGTTTCATTTCTTCCAACATATCGGAATGCTGCAAAAATGTTGTATTTATAATACCCAGTGTTACGTTGTAAAATGGATTATGAGATTCAAATGATTTAAGTATACCTTGCATAATGGGTATGAATGTGTTGTTAAGGTTTCCTCCGTTTTTCTCACTTCGCCGGCTGACATTATTTAGCATGAAATTGTTTTAGATCGAATTACATGTGTCTCAATGTAAAAATTAAAACGAAAATAAGTGTTGCTTTCAAAAATCAAAAGTGTCTGATCGTATAGTCCCCTTCCGGCTGTTTATACGATTTTCAATGAACCGATTCATCGGAAACGAGTAATCGTTTCTGTCTTTTGTCCTCGTGTTAAGACAAACGAAAATTAAAAATTAATAACAGTAAAATTATGGTACCCCTCTTACGTTTCATTATACAAAAGCTTTTAATAAAAATATTACGTTACAAAATTATAACACTGATTTTGATTAGAAATAGCCATATCTATTTCATACAATGATTATACTATTTCATAATATGATTATTTCATACAATTTTTCCTAGATAAATATTAACATTTTTCAATATATCATGTTTCACAATCTTTCCATCTCAATAAGAAAAGTGTTTTTTTTCACAAACTTAACGATTAGCGACGGTTACGGCAAACCATAGCAAGATTGTAAAAAATATAGTATACCCATGCTTAAAGTGTAACGTAAGAAAATATAACTTAATTAAGAAATTTAATATAATGCAGGTAACACTCAAAATTGAGGCCGTACCTAGTCAATTTTCCGCCTAGGGCAAGCAGAAATTTGTACAAAGTATATCATAAGAGAAAATAATTTTTAAAATATGTTAAATATAGATATACAAAATTAGAAAACGTAATTTTTCAAGTTTTACAATATTCTGCACGATCAACAATGGCTCCCCCTGCTTTGGCATGATCTTGATTAGGATAAAAATCGTATGTATTTCGGATGATCCTCGGTAGATAAGTTGCACATAATACTAACTGGTAAACCTTATTCAACCTGGGTACGCGTTAATTCTTGTATATAACACAATGTACAATGTATAATACAATGTTGTATGTATTGTTGTCATTAGGACCCTTGGCACATGGCCCAAAAAGATTCGACGCCCCTGGCTTACACATACTTTCACGAATCATCGTGTATATTGTATATTTTTATATCCATGTCCATTTATGTGTGATTTGCATCTGCACTATTCTCCATTCCCCGAGAGAATAGGAGTGTTTTGCGCATGCGACTGAGAGCAAGTGAGAGACCTATCACACGCTTCACATCTCTCCGTCTCTCTTCTCTGCGGGAAAACCATTTTCATTTCTGCCCACTCCTATTCTCTCGGCGAACGAGGTATAGAGTCCCGTATATCAGAGAAGCGGCACTGACGGCGCGCTTGCTGATTGCCTGACCATGGCACCAATCAAAACTGAGGGTTTAGGGCCCACAGCTAACTCCATGTGCACGGTGTGTGCAGAGATCTGTATTCAGGACTCTAAACGTCGCTTCAGAGATTTGTGCTGCACAGGACTTTAGTCTGCACAAGGAATCAGCTGTTGGCTCTATTGGAACCATGGAGGGTGCAGAGATCTAGGTGGGGGGAGAGTTGTCGGTTGTCTGATATTCAGGACTGTTCAGGACTCTAATCTGCACCATGCACAATATGTATGTGCCGAATTCAAATTAATAACAAGAAAATTCATTGTAACTATCATTTTGATTTTCAATTTGAAGATGAATATTTCTATGAATCTTCAGAAAATTTAAAAACTCTCAGGATTAAAATAAAAATAATCAAGTTTTCTGTTTGAGAACAACCAATCGTGTTCAAGGATTGCGGAACACGGCGTTCAGTTGATTTCTATAGCTCGGAAGGATAACTGGCTTGAATAACCGCTACATTTTTGGCGCGAAGTTGTTTTACGGTTGTATTCGACAGGAAGTGAAGTGTTATTAAATTAGTTATATCCAGTTATATCGCACACATTTACATATATATCAGAGAAAGGTATAATAGTGCAACATTTTTTAACATAAAATACGTAACATCGAGTATTTTCGGAAGTATCAAAATGCAAAAACGACATCAAGACACGAGAACGAGCAGTGAATATTTTTTAAAACAATGTTGCATATTTAGGTTTATTGTTAATTATCGAATTTATGTTCAATCGCTTTTACGATTGATAGCAAATTCTACGTGATACATTCTATGATTCTAAAACTTGTATGTTGTCTAACCTATGGATACTGATTCTTTTTTTTTATCAAGGTCAAGTATTCACTTTTAAAAACAATACGAAGAAAATAGGAAACATTTCAGACATTATTGAAAACTTTTGATTGTATGCAAAAATAATATCCAAAGCGTACTACTTAATTCATATATAAATAAATATTTTATTCTTACAGAATAATGTCTTGAATTAAATTATAACTATTCTAATTTTAGTAAAATGGAAGATGCCGTTGCAGCACGTTTAAAGAGTTTCGTAATAAATAGCAACGATGCTTTGGAATTTAAATTAGTTCGTCACGTGGAAGATTTAGAGAACGATGAAACTACGTTCAAGCCAGAATTGTCTCATCAAGTGTTTGGAGACAGGTATGTTAAATATGATAAACTATTGTTTATTGTTTATTGGATATTGTTTTAATTGTTCTTTTGATCCAACAGCGAATCTATATTTGGTTACCGAGACCTCAGAGTCAAATTATATTATTCGGCAGGTTGTTTGGAAACATATTTGGGTATGAGTTACGTAGAAAAAGTAAATAAACTAATGTACGAAGGAGTAGAGCCTGATGAAATATTGCCAAAACTTGCTGAAAAACTTGTGCCACAAATACATACTAATTTAGACACATTTGTCAAGTCCCTTAAGAAAGACGATACGTTTAGACCACACGGTGATCTGTTACATTCGTTTACTGTTAATGGTAACACAATACTTACAGAGATTTTTATATTGTAGTAAAAGTAATTTTATTGTTGTTTAATTATTACTCGTTCATTATATGCATATGCAATATAGATGAAGGTTGTACAAGGCAGTTTGAAGTTTATAAAGCAGACATGAGTTGTAAGGGATTCAAAGAATTCCACCAACGTCTTCAAACATTTGTCCTTTGGTATATTGATGCTGCTAATTTTGTAGACATCGATGATGATCGATGGCATTATTTTAATATGTATGTTCAAATATCAGTTTTATATTAAAAGTATCTAACAATAATGTTACATATGAGAATGTTTAAATAGTTTTTATTTGTAAATCAGGTTTGAAAAATACCATACAGCTGATGGTGCTGTTCGTTATGCAACCACTGGATTCGCCACAGTTTATCAGTATTACGCCTATCCACATCACACTAGGCCACGTATAGCTCAAGTTTTGATTTTACCCCCGTTTCAAAATATAGGTCTTGGAGCTAATTTATTACATGCTATTTACCGCGAATATATTGGAAGGAATCAAGTCAAAGATATAACAGGTAACCCAAGGCTTCTTGAATACATATTTGTAGTATCACAAATTTTACAATTTTTTATGTTTATAATATAATTCACTTTGCAGTCGAGGACCCATCTGTGAGTTTCCAACGGTTAAGAGATTATGTGGATGCAATGAATTGCAGTACATTACCTAGTTTCTCGCGAGAATACCTACACCAACGGTTTAATAAATCCATGGCCATTGAAGCAAAAGAAAAATTTAAGATCAATAAGGTATCGATAAAAAACTGTTTGATTCCACAGCAAATTTACTATTTTTAGTACTTACGTTCTTTTGACCAAAGACAATGTACATGTTTTATTTCTTTTAGAAACAAACTCGAAGAGTGTACGAGATTTTGAGACTGCGCGCAACAGATTTAACAAATGAACAAGAATATCGTGAATATAGATTAGACGTGAAGAGAAGATTAAATATACCATACAGACGCGAACAGAATGATTTAAAAAAATTGGAATGTGCGTTAAAAAACATCGACAAACGCGCAAACATAACGCTACCTGCGTTGGAACAACGTATACAAACACTTGAGAAAGAGTATAGAAGTTTAGAAGAAGAGTATAAAAAAGTTATTAAACGTTTGGAAGATTCGGAAGAACTTTGAAACTTAATTCTTTCTTGTTTTAAATTTTCTATGTATGAAGCGCCTGGTACAATGTGAATATGAAGCATAAATGGAAATACGTTTTTTAATAACACAGTAAAATTTCTTTATATCGAGTAGTAAATTTCATAAATATACCGAACACATTTTTATTGCGCCATGTTGCTAAGTCACACCAAAGTTGAGATTTTCTTAATTTACGGAAACCGAAAGAAACAAATGTGGACTCTTTTTATTTATAGATATTTGTAAGATCATCTGTGGTTTTGATTTCATTGTTGTGTATTTGCGATTGTATCTATTATTTTTTTACTTTTGTGATTGCATGTTTTTTTTGTGGCACATGTATAATGCACAAGCACACATTATATTTTAATGCAACATTCCATACTTGTGTATTCTTTCCCACTCAACTTCGAACATTAAAGATACCTTTCATCGAGTTTACATGTCTGAAAGTTAAAGGCCTGTATCTAATGCTACACTACGTGAATCTTTATACAAACTCTTATAAATATTTACAAAACAATTGCATTCCTACTCTTCCATCTATACATATGTATATTGCAAAAACTGTCGTTCTTCCAAAAATTCATTCAGACAGAAATGTATTGTACTATAATATTCTAAATATAATGGAATACATCTCGTGATTTACATAGTAAATAGTTGTTTGCAACGTGTAAATAAAAAATTGGGTACACTGAGTAAAGAAATTATTTGCATACTCCATCTTCCTGAATTACCTTTTTACAAAAATACAAATATGTCTTATTCGTTCAAAAATATGTGTGCAAATACTTATTTTACCCATTACATACAATACTGTAATATTCAAAGTTGCGATCATCCCACAAGATTCCAACTTTTGTGCGGCTTATATGAAAACAGATTTTTGTGAAAAATTCGTAGTATGCTGCACACTTTCGCAAGTATGAGACTCGCACAAATAGATGGCGCACGTTCATTATAAATTAATTTGCTGCAGTTTGCTGTGGCTACCAGTGGCTACTGATAACAAAGACATCATAGCGACAAATCCTTGAACGGTAACGTGAATGTGAATCTGAAAACTGAAAAACAGTGAATTCCAAATAATAGAAATAATAATCCTGCGCTTTTAAAATGCCCAAGTACAAGGTCAAGGTAAGTCGTTTATTCAGGAGAAGATTTCAAAGGTGACACTTGCTCTGTTCGTTAAAAAACTATAGTTTAGCAATCGAGATAACCATTTGTTTAACTATATATATGTATGCTATTCACGTGGCATACGCGTGAATTCAATTGTGCGAGGAAAGGTAATTCTTGGAAAACCACGGTTTGTTCTTGTACTTGGCTCGAGGCAAAACCTTGTCCCTTGATACGCATGTAATAAGTATAACATGCTTATGTCATCAGTCATCTCGTTCATATTTTACGAAGATGAATTGTTACAATGCATCATTTTTAAGTATATGTGAATGACAAGGAAAACATACAACATGATTGTATTATTTATAGACAAAAATAATTGACTGTTTTTGAATCAAAGTATATAGTGCAATAAGTTAATAACTATGCTAGATTAGATGAAATATTATTTTGGATTAAAAAAACTAAAAAATTGCTATGTAGCTGAAAATGAAACATGATTATATTGATTATAGATAGGAATTATTGGCGGTTCTGGACTCGATGATCCTCAAAATCAGATCCTAAAATGTGATGTAATAAGTACCCAAGATGAGATGAAAAATGATTTTGGATTACCTTCCAGCAATTTGTATCATGGAACTATTCATGGTGTAAACGTGGTATTATTGTCGAGGTAATTTTCTGTCTTGCAAATAATAAAACTGATAAAAGTAGAATCTAGCATACTAAGAGAGAAGGTAATAAATTAAAAGTAATTAAAAATGAGCAAAATTGATGAAACCAACCCAAATCAATATTAACTGTGATAAAGTTCTACAGCTATTATTGTACTTACCGCTATTATTGTATGTTATATTTTTAATAACTATGTTGAAATGACAAAGAATTTTCAAATTTTTTGAAAATCGTATAGAATTAATTCTGTACATTTAATCGTAGGCACGGACCAGGTCACAAAACGAGTCCTTCTTCTGTGAATTATCGTGCAAACATTGAAGCTTTACGGAAAGCTGGATGCACTCATATACTCGCATCGACAGCATGTGGTTCTCTAGAAGAATCTCTTTGTAGGGGCCAGTTAGTTGTGCCAAATAGTTTCTTGGATAGAACAATATCTAGAAAAGTGACATTTTATGATGGCACATCAACTAATTATGCAGGTAAATTATTTCACATGTACTGTTTTACTGTATTGTTGATATTCTATAAATAATACATACATATTATACAAAATTGCAGGCGTATGTCATATTCCAATGGAACCAGCTTTTGATGTGCGCACATCAGAGATATTGGTCGAAGCTGGAAAAGAACTGGGATATGATATACGAAAAGGTGGAACAATTGTGACTATAGAAGGTCCCCGATTTTCTTCAAAAGCTGAGAGTAATGCGTTTCGTCTGTGGGGTGGTCATTTAGTTAATATGACTACTTGTCCAGAAGTATGAAATATTATCTCCTATCACAAAATTGAAATTTAAGATTCCTAATTATGAGAGAAATGCCTTTGTAACATACAACGTTTCTGAGTCAGGTTTATTTAGCAAAAGAGGCTGGCCTCCTGTATGCAGCTGTAGCAATGGCGACAGACTATGATTGTTGGAGAGATTGCGAAGAAAATGTTCACGCAGGTGATGTGATAGCAGTATTTAAACAGAATGTTAATAAAATAACGAATTTGCTCGCAAAAGCAGTCAAAACCATCGGTGACAAAAATTGGGACGAAGTCATTGATAGTCTCAAGGTAATATTTATAGAATGTTCACAATTCTATGAAGAAAGTAATCAAACTCGATTTGCAATTGCACAAAAGTGCCACAGTTTTTCAATGATGCTAGCATCATTAACATCATTAACTTCTTGTAACCAATTCATGAAAGCATACGATTTTACACAAATCCTGATAAAAGATTACTCTCAGAATTTCATAAATTGATACGTACTGGAGGTACAAAAATTGTTTTTATGGCAAGTAATCTCAATTTCAGGATTTAATCCAAAGCAGCAACGTCTCGTCCGATGTTTCAGCATAGACTGCACTGATCGGATCCAGGTGGTACGATATTATATCATATTCTGTACTTCAAATTACGTCTGCCCTTTTATAAGTATTCAGATTTTTGAATTTTTATAGTAATTACAATCTAAGAAATACATATTTGTCACTGATAGGCGTTGGGAATATGAATGTATTATTTTTAATAAATTTGAAATAGTGACAATAAAACTGGCGTTTATTACCTATAATAATGTACCTATACAATTAATAAAAGCAACTTCACTGAACAGCCATTTTTTTTTAACATATCTACAAATTGGATCTTCATTTTCATGATTGGTTTTAATCGCCTGAAAGAGGAATTGTGTTCAGAGTTTTCGGCTATTATTTGTCGTCGTCGCTATAACTGAAAGACTGTTTCGCCAACCAGTACTTCAGAACGGTACAATACAAATATGTTACAAGTATTATACTATCAAGGAAACAATGTTCTAATTAAAATGAAGCTTAAAATAATATTGCAGCAAGATGGTTTTTATACACGAAGCAGTTATGGTACACACTCTACAATTATTTAACATGTATTGCAGTGATTACTCACTATGCCCCCGTACTTTTGTGCAATCCGCAAAATTAGACTTTTACAACTTTATTTATAATTGGCTCTACCTCTCTCTCTCCTCTCTCCCACTGTAATTCTAGTGAGCATCACTGAATTTATTGGAATCATGTGCTTCGTCCTAGCATTAGTTTAAATGGGTTTCATAAAATTAACTTTCAACAATGGAGCATCCAAGTAACACTTATCTTACTAGTTGCCATGTAAGACACTTATTATGAGGAAAACGAGGCGGTAAAAGTATTAACTCGGTCAATATTATTCATCGCATGTTTTCATAACAGTATTCACATTGTTCCTAATATTATAGTTCAATTAATACATGAAATAATACAGTTATACATTGCAGAATTCCTATTCTGGCACGATACTCAATTACATTTCTTTATTTATAATACCATGTAGAATAGGTTGTGCTATATTTAATTGTGAGAGAATGGATAAATTAATGTACATAGGCTTTATAAGGAACATACCATTTCTGCAATTGTAACAGTAAACCTTTCGATATTCTTAACACTCTCAAGCTGTACACTTAAAGCGAAAGTACTTTTATATAATGAATTTATTTATTGTTTGTTGTTCAATTGGACACAGTCCAAAGCATTTGGAAACAAGTTTTCAACGTTTGGATGTATTCGTTGAAATGTATACAAATTTTTGCACAATCTATTATGCATAGTTTATATTGAGCTAATTTCAAAGTTCATACATCTCTCCAGGCATTTCGACGTACTATAAAAATATCATATTCCGATAAACATTTGGTCTACTTTTGTGGAAGTGAATCGGATGACGTTTACAGTAACATTGAAAATCAGGGTCATAAAGTTCTAGAAATTCAAAGCATTATCTTTCGAACAGAGCACTACTTTGTACGCACCTGCCGTTAAGTACCTGGAGTTACAGAAGTATGTTATCTGTAGAAATGAAAGGGTATTTAAAATACAGAAGAAGAATAATGGATTCGACGACAGTAATTAAACCTTGCTATCAACCATATCCACGTTGATTTTGTAATACACATAAGGAAAATAGTCGTTTTGACCAAAACCCAATCCTGGTATGTCCATACTCTGTTTAAGCAAATAGTATTTCGTAAAAAATAATCAAGTTAGAAGGTATTAAATACGTTAAAAAATTTCGACTTACATCTTGATTTGCTTGTGCAGCACCAGCGGCTGTAGCAGAAGAATCTAAATGACCGTACAGCTGGTTAAGAACATCACGTAATCGCCTCGCACATTTTTTGTGCGGATGCAGCAAAATTGCTTGGAAATTTACGGGCAAGCCGTACCTATTGATATATTAATTAAATATACATAAATAAGAGTTGAACAAGTTGTCATTTATTTATATCTTGAATTTTTATATCGTTGAATATTATCAAAGTTATTCATTACCTCAACACAGATTCCACGAACACTCGTAATGCTTTAACATGAATCCATGCACAAAAACATTCGCTGAAATTGACTTTCAACCAGCGTACAAGAGGTCCAAATTGTTTCTTTTTATCAGTTACCAGTTTTGTAATTTCGTTCTTTCCTGCAATATATCTTACCAACTAATTTTTTGCCATAAACAGCATAGAAAGTATGTGCCATAAAATGTTCCATTATGGAATCGAAAAAACACAAAAATGGAATAAAGTGTTCTCGAAATACTTGGTACATCATTGTTCCGCATCGAGCGCACCACTGCGACAGAAGCGCAATCACAAAGATTGGGCCCAACACTACATTTACATTTTGTTTGTTCGAATACAAAATTTACTGTTATATTGGAATTACCGTATATATACAAATTATGGCGCCCGTTTTTGGGAAGTGGGAACTCACGCGGTCAAATCCATTTATAATAAGGTGCTCTGTTCATTGTCGCACGCTAGACGTGCACCAATTATTTATGTACAGTAAGTTAACAAACTATGAAAATATATTAATTAACGCACCTGCTGCGAGTTCTTCCTCATTGTACGTGAAATCACGAACAATGAACTTCTTTTCACGGGCGTGCAATTTAAATTCATCGATAACTTTTTTGAATAAGCTAACGGTGAATAGCCCGTATTCAGAATCCTGATAAACCAATTGCGTACTACGCGGGACGATCATGGCCGTCAATTTTTCATACCCGCTGTGCCATTCTTGATAGTTTGCTCTAAAATTTTTGTAAAAGAAATGTAAATGGCAATAAGTACTAATAACGGTAAATAATAGAAAAGTTATATCGATTTACTTTGGCACAATTACAAGTAACGTGGTCAAGTATTCGCTGTCCAAGATAAAGTGTTCCTTCTTCACTAAATCTGCCAAATTCCTCGTTAACAAACTTCCTCTGAAAAATTGCATGTTCGTTGGCATATTAGATTAAATTGTTTGACTTCATGTAATACACTGTGATAAACTTACGTTTGTTTCTTCTCAAGATTTTGCAAACTGCCTTTCAAATTGTTGTACGTTGTAGACTTCGTCTTGAGGTCCGCATCAATCTGACCCACTTGTTTACTGATAATATCTGCGATATTTCTCAGAGACTGTTTGATAGGATATTTTGCCATATCCCACTGGAATCGGGTTATATATGATGGTAGATCACCTAATGAATTTGAAATGTTAGAGTAATTGTCTCGTGGGGCGACAGCTTTTCATTCTTTTTATTTCTTTCGTTTTCGAACAGAGCTTAGAAAATTTTGAAAGAATGGAATTATAAATAATCATGCAACGTTTGGATTGCGTATAATACTAAGTGCCATGTGTGCAGTATCAGGTATATCTTTAACAATTTGATAAAATTTGACAACTAAAAATAGATAAAGCTCTGTTGAATCACACAATATATTGTGTGTACATGCACAGACAAACGCACACACACATGTATATATGTATGTATTTGTATGTATACAGTATACAACATTGGGTATTACGTTGTTAGAATGCATTTCTTCATGAATTAATACAGATATTTTAGAGATAATTTTCATAACTTTTCGTTAAAAACCATTTATGCTATGTATTAGTGATTATAAATAATAACATACTAGCAAAAGTGTTCAAAACATTATATCATCTTGTATACTATGTGGACTATAATATGTGATCTTAATTCAAGAAGCATAAATCTTTGCATTGAAATCTATAACTCCAACATTGCATACGCATGTACGCGTACAATATATTTGTGTATAAATACAAATCTGGTTCACTAATTTTAGTTGGACTAAAATTAAAACAATTCTCAGGTTGACTCTGTGATAAGGAGAGTATTGACAACGATGAGATAACAGAGAAAGACTTTGTTTCTATGAAACTTATTTCTTGATTCTAGTACGCTCCTTACTTGTTATTAGCGTTACAAAAATAAGCGAGATATTAATAAAATACAGCATGCAAACATTAATGTGTAGAAGCATTTTATGTGTCAATGTGTTCCTTTTGTTACGAGAGCCCTTCTTAAATAGAAGTGTATTCGAGACATGTCACGCTTGTAAGTACTTTTCTTTGTTCACTTATTATAAATGTATCTTATAAAGAATTACTGATAAATAACGTTTGAATGAAACAAGCACCTATAATGTTCCAGCTAGTCCCTTTGGTTACCTTTGAGATACAAACGTTTGTAAATGCATATTATTAAGTACCAAATATTAAAAAAAAAGAGAACTGTTTCTATTTATCATTACGTTGCTAACAAAAAAGAACGATATTCATTCAAACAAAATTTCGGACAACTTTTTAATGACTATAAACGCCAAAAGACTGCGTTAACGCATATCGTTCAACAAGTTCATCGGCTGATGGCAGTTTTGGATGAACAAGCACGCACGCATGCACGCATACGCATGTACACTTGGATTATAAAAATATGAATGTTATGGGTACTACAAAAATGATTATTGAAGCTAATCTTTTTCCTATTCCAGATTACTTCCATTTCAACAACCTAGGTAATGAATTATACAATTTGAGTAGCGGTAACGCAAGGTCTGAAAGTATGCAGCTAAGCCAAAGTATCAAAGCAATTCATGCCAACAGCTACCGTAGTACAAACATAGTAGTACATCATCAATGTTGATTTAATTGGATGCATCTTGTGAAAACGAATAAATGTTGTAGGGTGTAAGGGTTACCATACTGTCATCAAAATCTATCTGGTCATGCGGAACAGTATTTTATAAGTCCATGTACCGATCGATAAGTGTTTTTCAACTTTTGTTAATCGTATCTGTTTTGTAATCTGTACTAGCGTCCATAATACACGTGTTGTACATGTATCAAAGTTTGTGCAGTATTGTTCTTTTATAAAAATTATTGGATTGATTAAAAAGCAATGTGAAATTAACTCTATGTTTAAGATGGGACATTGCTGTTTTCGGATGCAGAGTATCTTTGAAAATGACTCTCAAACCATACTTGAAGAATCGAAACCTTTTATCCATCTCGAAATATTAATCTAGGACAGGCCTGGGCGACTGAAGGGAAACTCACTCTCCTTACGCGTTTTTGGTACTCCCACCTGTCAGCTTTTAAATGCACGCCGTACGAACGAAAAGGACAGCGCTATATCTGTCTCACTCTTAGACACGCACTCAGAGTCAAAGTGGGGATAAGTGGAGAGGATGCTGATGACTCATGCTTGCTCCTGGAGCAAGTTTTGCCTAGGCCTGATCTAGAACATGTGAGCGAAACTTTTAATTTAAATGGACAAATGAGATTTGTTGAATTCGATGGACATAAACTCTATGAATATTCAGTTTCAATCCTGCCAAAGAATGTTAAAAACGATCTTTAGAAATATGAGTTAGGTGGCCCTAATCTTGAAAACGAACTTAGAAAAGAAGACCCACGCAAAGAAAATAATTTAGCTAAAGAATGGTAGAAGAAGATAGATGGGTGATAAAAAATTTCGAAATGGAGCTACTAAAGTGTAAAATAGGATTGACAATGAGAATTAGGTAATGCGATATGCCACTCATTCGTCCACAGCACCTGGAACAATGGATAGCACTTGTACATCCATGACAAGTGGATTACTTTTGAATAATGCTTAACGATCCCTTTAATGCATCTCATAAATCGACTAAGAATCCCGAAATATTTCTTCGCGATTAGGACGCAGGAGTGAGAAAGAACTAGCTAAGAACTTAAAACATAGTCGCGTATTTCGCGAAAAATAAACTTCGAAAACGTACGCACATTTGCTTGTCAACGAAAATGTGCTAGAACATGGGTAGCTGTCTTTAACTTCCCATTTTTTAATTCCTACGTGCACAAGAAATCAATGTTCGTTGCAGCAATACGATCGTGGAAATTATTGCAGCACAACGTAATGTATCAGGTATTCCCTAGGTCTGTAGTTCAGAGTCGCAAGCTAAATAAACTATGCCAACCAAGTATCATTTTTGTCCTTTTTACTTTTGTATTATTTGGTGTATGCTGTAAGCATCGGAGAGAGATTGTCATGACTTTTGCAGAGCGTCTTTTCACTTTCAACAAATAATCGATATATGTATATACAAATTTAGTATGCTATTTCTGGATACAAGAGATTCGTGGTCTTCCAATAATGTAGATTAACTTACAACGGTAGTGTGGAATTTAATTACAGTGACGAAATGAAAAACAATAATATGTAATAAGCAATGCTTTCTTATTTAACACAGCACACTAACATTAAAAGAAGTTTCTTAGTAATCTATTACATTAGAGGCACGATATGGCAAAAATATAATTCAGCGTTACAGACATTGCATATGTAGTGCAGTTGTGCAAAACTGACATTCAAGGAAATGCGCACTAGGATCATAAAGACGCTTCCATTATATCGTGACTAATGAATTGAGAGAAATGTGACATTAATTTTTCGCTAGCATTTTATTTTTCTTTCTCTCTCTCTCCCCCTTTCTCTCCTTAAGCAAAGCTGCATGCGAAAATCACTCTTGGAGAATTCAAATAAAGACGAAAATGACAACCTCTCTCACTCTCTTTCTCTCCTGTATATGTATGTACCTCCGAAAGAGATAAGACAAGACAAGAATCTGTCGCTAAACGGGCGAGTCACGAGGTGCACAGGAAGATAGGTTTGAACAAGTCTCGCAGCTATGTTAGGATAAAGGTACGACGGGTTGACCTGGCGGTGGTAGGACGGGTACCTGGATTGGGCAAATTGCCGCTATTGTCTTGGTCTTGGTCGTTCTTTTGGTCCGCATCGTCTTCATCGTCGTCATCGCAGAGCGATTGGCAATTGGAAGTAGATCGATCTGCTTTCTCAGTGGTCCGAGGACGGGTTGCTGACAGCCATCCGGTCTCCCCTTCGCTGCTACAGTTTGATGAAAGGGAAAGGCTAGGACTCGTTGGGCTGGGACTAGGAAGAGGTGTGGAAGAGGTAGAAGCGGCGCACCAATGGGCATGGTAGCATGAATACACGGATAAAGGATCGTTTGATGTTCGAACATCACAGTTGCCTTGAGAACTGTACGATGACTTCTTTTCAATATCGGAATGATGATTATGATGTTTATGACTATGGTGATGCTCGTGATGATGACGCTGGTGATGATGCTGACCTAAACAGGCGGCTGGATCTGGATCATATTTCTCCGATTCCTTCCACTGCTTATGGCGCTCCTTCGATGTCTTGTGTGATGGAGTGACGGGGGTGTTTGGCGGGGTGTCCGGACCCCCTTCGGGGCTCGAGCTCTCACCATCCACTGATGTTTGACCTATCCATTACAGCCCAGTCCCAATCTCCACGCGATCTTTCTTACGTCTCGTTCAACTATTATTGCGTCCTACGCAAATGCCTAACGACAATGCTGACGAAACTCAATCAAAACAACTCAAGAGAAGACACGGAGTATTTAGCGTAGAAAACCTTCTATTGAAATACGCTCAGAAAAGATTCGATTGTTCAATGTACATCACAGACTATGTTCTATCTCTTACTCACTTCTATAGTTCCTACAATCTAGTTTTAATGGAGTGTACCACATTTCTATTTGAAATAAGACTTGCTATTTTTTCGGCAATAAACTTAAAGATCTACCTTTATCAAAATTAAATATTTCAAGATCATTTATTAAAATCCACAGTACACTTTTAGTACATTTAAATCATTTTCAAAGAGTTTTAATGATGTAACCATCTTTTAAGTTCTATCAAACAATACTACACTCCCTATTGTAAAAATTTTGAATGGACAGTAATATTCTTCATTTTCAAATACATTTTTCGTTAAATACTCCGATATTGCAAAACAATAAAAAAGTAAAAAGGAACAGAAAACTAATAAAAAAAAATCAGTAAATTACCGACATGAACAGAAGAAGAACTTAAGAATGTATGAGCAAATGATATGCCATGAATCAAACTTAAACTGCAAATGATCCGTACAAAAACAAGGGGAACCAATAAATAAGGAACGAAAGGAAAAACTGAAACCTTGTAATAGCTAATTGGAGCTTGGTGACCACAGTAACCCAAGCAACTCCTTGCGTCCTTTGTAAATTGTTAATAACTAACGCGTGTGGCCCAGATATTCACGAGTTATCCACATTCTTATACTGTCTACCAAAACTTTTTGTTCTGTCATAATACCACGACGTTGTACAGTTGTGTCGTAAATTTCTTTGTAGCTTTGTACAACATTTTTGATGGTGCACATGTATGAGCATTTGTTAATAAAATAATAAGTAAGGTAGGGAAATAGGGTTAATGTGGTCCAAATCAAACAAAGCAAGCCAAGCAACACCACAAGTATGAAAAAATTAATCGTAAAAGTATAAAATAAAAAGACTTTTAACCCAGTCATAGTAATAAGCGTTCTACAGATATATAAATTATATGCCAGAATATGATGTGTACCACCATTATCTCATACACGTAACAAAATGATTGTTAATTTGTAAGAAATATGTAAAAATGGAAAGCATCTAATGCCATGTATTTAAATGATCTGTTCCATCTCAATGTTTGACAAAAATATGTATGCAAGTAATTCCAAATGTTTTTCTTTTCAGAGTAATTGTGTATGTTATTCCACTGTAATGAACTGTAATTTTCTAAGTTTCGTGCAGTATGCACAAAAAAATTTAATGATATAAGAAATTCTACAGCTATTTATCAGATGCACATCATGCGACTGCTTTGCTTAAATACATTGATATAATTATTAATTTAAACCATATCCTTTAACGAGCATTCTAACTAGTATAAATCAAATTATTATCAAACTATTAGGAAATATGGTATTTAGTAATAATGATGTTGGTAATTATTTTATTAAACAGTTCCGTAAACATTCAGTATGAATAAATAAAATGTAAAGGATGAGCGAGTCGTCCTTTCAATTCTAAGTGGTATAAATTACACTTAGCGTTGAGACTTATGGTACACACCACACTTGTAAATGTTAGTTACTATGTGCTATAGCGACAAGTATTTTGCCTGCATATTGTCTTCAACAGAGAAATATACATGTGTATCAAGATAAATTTATCAATACTGAATTTATTGTTATAATTTCTATAGAGTATACAGACAAAATTCTGTTTTCATCTATTGTCTATCATTGTAGGGTACTGAGGAGTATAAGGATCGAAGTCTCTAAAGTTGTGCTATTATTATCACCAATGAGTAAATTAAAACTTTAAGAAATCAACTGATACACGTTTGAGATTGTCACGAAAGAAAAATTCTAAGTAGTGTGCATGTTTTGTGTCGTGTATAGTATTTACTGACGATTTTGCCAACCGATATTCTTTTACGTCAGAATATCATACACAAAGAATCGATCGATACCTGTCTGCAAGGGTCCAAAAGATAATATCTTTTGTCAATATTCGCAAAGTTTGAAATAAAGTCTATCTTTGAATCTTGACAATTTTGGACCCTTGTGTGTTCAGTAACCTACCCTCCTATCGCAGAGGATAGATGTAAACGTAAGATAAATAGCAAATCCTAGAAGTCCGAGCATAAAATTGTACTCACTGTTGTTGGCCATAAGATTTTCATGGAGTTTATCTCTTTGATCTTCTAAGACCTCTCCCAAATATGTTGCCACCTTGCGCGTCACTTGTTCAACATAGGCATCCAGCTTGCCAAGATCGTCCGATAAACCAACTAGTTGATCTAAAGTTCCAACCTTGAGATCCGGAATATGGAATTTGTAATTGACCGATAGAGAATGGTGTATCGACGTCATGTTGTTCATGGTTTCCCATGTCTGCTGACAGGTCTTATCCCCCGGTGCAGATATTAACCAATACTCTGTCATCTTCAATAATATGTTCTAAGACTAATGTTCTATCACACCTGAAACAATCAGGTCTGTATTAGAAGACATTTTTTTTAATATGTTTAGTATAAAGATATTCTGGAAGTATAATTACTATAAGAATGTATATTTTTCACAATCATATCTTTACAATATTGAAATTTATTTAGAAAAACTGGCCAATAATTAAATCGTAAAGCTGAAAAGAGAAAATAATAACAATATATTTGTAATCAATATCACGTATATCGTACATACCGAGGATGAATATTGATTAAGCTTGTACCACAAACGTAACACAGTTGACGAAATATTGGTTTTATAATTACAAGCAATTAATTGATCGAAAATTAAAGGTGGGCGAAATAAATGTACAAACTCGTTCAAAGTATTTTGTATAATGACTATTTTCACTTAATACAGAAATAATATATAAACAGTGTAATTATAAGCCCATTCAACGAAAAAGGTGGTCTCGTAAACAACCACCTGTACTCCTCCTTTCAACGTCACCGATCCGCTGACCCCACGTAGAATTCTAACATCGTAATTACGGTACAACAATTCGGTAGTCTACTACGAAGAAGATAGTCTGTAGCATGATTTGCAGGTTAAAAGCAATTTTTGGAAACGCGTTAACAAAAAAAAAATAGAAACCACGGAATTAAAGAAGGGGGTGTGGCACGCAATATTTTCTCGGCCAAGGTATTATGTAATTAGGCGCGCTTTCCACGTGACATGTAAGTAAGTGCAAGAATGGCGCGCTGTGCTTGCATTCTAATCAATATAGGAAACTGACAAGTGTACATGGAACTGCATACAAAAAGGGATGTCCTTGAGTAAATTCTAACAGAGCGAGAGACTTTAACATGAAGTCGATTCCTATTGTCGCACGGCGACTTAATGGCGTCTGGTATTGTGCCATTCATAAAATCAATAACGTGATAAATCGAATCTTTCCTCCGTAATGCGTTGTAGATTAAAACTAGCTTTTTATGGACATTTAATGGCAATCAATATCGATGGATTTTCGTAACAAAATGTCAAGAAAACTGACAGAAACATGGATACGCTACATAGTTGTAAAACATGGGTTAACGTCACTCTTCTACACCCCTTTACGACTGGGGATTGTTTTCTACGTATATCGATGTATGCAAATGATTAATTGCTTTTACCTACCTGACACGTCGAATCCCAGCCTTGCTCGCGAAACACGGGGGATGCCTGAATTTTTCGTGAAATTCAAAACATTCGTCTGTTCTAATCACTCGTCGCCGAAACTATCAGAAACCATTGTGACCTCACGTGATGACAATTGTGTGCTGCTGCCTTACGACCCGCCCGGCAACTAAAGTAACCGAAAGGGAGGCATCATCAGCTGACTTGGGGCACTGGCTGCATATTGCTACGACCAGCAATATTGCCAACTTTTAAACGTTCCATTTTTTTTTATTTATTAATCCATTATCTGGAACGCCTTCACTTTATAAATATCTAATTTATCATGTTAATCATAAACATTTTCAAACTTACTGATGTAATCATATTAGATTTACGAGATTATAACCATTATAACATTAAATGCATTCAACTGGACAGTGGTAATACTGATTTATTACATATAACTGGCATAACATTTCCTCGAGTGCGCAAGTGTCAACTAATACCAACTAATACCAACTAACACGTATTTAATACTGTAGTGTGTGACGAGTGACAACCAGTGACAACTGAGTGGATCTGTATTGTTGAGAAGCATCGTTTGCGTCGATTTGCAGATCTCTCAATTTATAATAATATCATGGGTTGCGACGGCGGAACTATTCCTCGCAGAGACGAACTTGTTAGAGTTAAAAAGAAGCCTGAACAGGTAAGTTTATACACGCATTGACATTCATACGGATATTGTATACAATGTTTGAACCCATTTGACTAACGCTCCGTTTTACAATTGTGACTCAGTTTCATTAGAAAGACTTTTCGTATAGAAATAGAAATATTTTTACCTTTCTGTATTATCCGAGTTTTTCATTACTCCAAGTATGCTGGATCTACATTACTTTGGATAATACAGGCCCTAAATACTATATTTTCATTTAACTAGTAATACTTGAAGAATAATTTTGTTTAAAGCCATTTCCTGTTGAATTAATTTGAATTTTTTTATGCCAGATAACCTTAATTGCACAGTTAAAGAATTGAGTACTACTTGATCGAATATTATTTGCAACTAAATATGTTGTTCACAAATGTCCATTGCCCATGTAACTCATAGAAAAAATATAATTGTTGACAGAAAGATAAAGATGCAGAACTGGCATTTAAATGGAGACATTGTACCATAAGGCAGTTACCATTACAACCACCGATAGTTGGTTGCGTCTTAGGCCGTCTTTATAGTAAAGAATCAGTGTTGGAGGGTCTTCTCGATCGGAGTACATTTCCCGAATCGGCGACACACATTAAAACTTTGAAAGATGTTAAGAATCTGAATCTAACTGCAAATCCGGCATTTGATGGAAGCAAAGCAGAAAAGGGTGACTGTTATACAGATGGGGGAAGGAGCCCATACATTTGTCCAGTTATTGGATTAGAAATGAATGGCAAATATAAGTTTTGTTTCTTGTGGTCATGTGGTTGCGTAATGAGCGAACGCGCACTCAAGGAAGTTAAAAGCACGGTAATCATTATTGCGGCAAATCTATAAAAATAAGCAGCAAATAAGAATGTTTATATAACTGTTTCTTGTAGATATGCCACCAATGTCAACAACCATTCACGGAGACAGACGTTGTCATATTAAACGCAGAGGGTGATGATCTCACGTTAATGGAAGAACGTATAATGCTTAGAAAGGCTGCGCAAAAGAAATCTAAAAAACAGAAGAATAGTAAAGATGTGCAACCTGAGGATGATAAACAGGAGGAAGTCCCAAAGAAGAAGATAAAAAAAGAGGAAAAGATTGCTACTGTTAAAGTTAATGGTAATCGAACTGAAGCCGAAGATCCTGCATACAAGAAAGTGAAGGATAATTATAGCGTTGCTAAAGATCCCAAAGCAACGGAAGTTTTCAAAAGTATATTTACAAGCCACAAGTCTGCAACGGAGCAAACTAGGGCACATTGGATTACATACAACCCATTTTACAATTAAGGTACTAATTGGTTGTAAGAAGTTGTAATGGTGATACGTTAATTAATGTTATCTATGCAAATAATGCAAAATGAACACATCGTGTTACCCACACCAGCAAATAAATAATTTTATCTATACGAAAGAATTGTCTAAAAATAATCTGTAGTTTATTCAATTGTCATAAACTTTTTCTCATACTGCATTTAACATTCTCCACTGCCAGCTCCTTAATTCATAAAAGAAAAGTTGTAGAGTTACATATGTATACTAAACCATACTTAATGTTTATATATCACAACTGAACAACAATGCAAAGTACACCTATGTCTATATATGCACCTGGTCAATACAAATATATATACAAACATAAGAAACTGTGAAATGATTGAGAGAAAAGGATGTATAAACGTATAAAAGTGTATTGATATAAATAGTAACAGATAACAAAAACTGCTACTATACATATAATCTATCAGAAACGGTAGTTTATTTTTATTCTGTTTAATTCATTTTATTAGCATGCCCGAACACAATTTACGCGTTCATTGTTTCTAAAAAAAATGTCGATACTGTATTTTTTATTCTTGTTTCCCTACGACTCTAGCCAGCTTTACGACGGTCCCACGATTGATTTTAGATTTCAGGATTGCAATATCTACTTCATAAATTGCAATTATAAGCAGGACAATGCTGTAAAGCGGATAATTCGACAAATAATACAGAAAATAAGTCTGTATTGCAAAATATACAAGTTTATAGAAGTACGGACTGCATGGAATCAAATATCGATAATTGGTGTTTATCAAAATAATTTGTCATATTTAAATTCCTATTGGTTACTTTATGTATAGATTAAAGGCACATCATATAATGTGATTCGCGTTCTTCAAGCGTTTACCACAGGTAATTAAATTGTTAACGTTGTATTGGTTGAAGGTCTCTCACGTATAATCACATTTGAGGCACTCTGCGCACAGAAATTGTTTGAATAACTCTGCGTAATCTACCAACTGTCCGTTTTCTTCGAGAATGCCTTTTCGACATTAAGCAATTCCACCGATTTAATAAGTAGAGCAGGATCCCTCCTACAATAATAATGCCTGCTGCATAACTCCATTTATTTGTTACTGTTTCACTTTGATCTTGATTACTTTCATCAATATCCTCAATGATATTGTCCAAATCTGCATGGTGCAACGTAGGAATAATTGCACCGCCGACTCGTCTTCTGAGCCACAGAGGACTCGAATCTTGTAAAACCGGATTCGCCGCTACTATCGAATCTCCTACGGACAGTAACTTCTGGGGCTTGTACAGATTGCTGAAATGTATAATTAATGTGTTAAACTGAATTCCTTTAGAATTGGTGCCTATTTAGGCAACAATTCTGATATTTACTACAGATTTAATTCCCCTTTTCCTTGTTTCATATTCTCTGTTTCTCTTTACAAAATTATCATTAGTACTAATGTTATGTATTTCGACTACTTACATAGGAACAGATTCGTTGACAGGTTTTGGTACAGCGAGAGTGATTGTAGGACAAGCCGGAAGTGGTCGAATATGACCAGCATTAGTACTTTCCGGTAGCAAGACTTTGCTATGACGCCTTAAGTGACTTCCTTCCATTCGTTGTGGCAATTCGCTATTGTCTATATTATTAGGTTTCTCATCAGTTTTCAATTTTGCTTGTCTTTCGCCCGTAAAAACAGCTGCTACACGACCTGTTGTTGTGTATTCTAGTATAGCATCAAGCATCCAAAAACAAGCTAGAAATATGTATGATTGGTTACGTGAAATAAATTGATTTTTTGTTTTCTATAGGATTGATTAATATCAACTGTTTTATAGTTAAACTTTACCAAAATTTTACGTTACTTCCATAATAAACATACGTTTTTGTAAATGACTGTCATCAATACAGTTTGAGTCTCCGTATACTACAATTCTGCCAGGAATAATATTTACTTGATCTTTGATATTAGTCTTTTCAATGTTATCTTTTTCTATAATGTCATTGGCTTCCTTTTCGCTATACAATTCTTTGATTCTCTTATAGTCTTTTGTTTGCAATAGTCCCAGAATTGGGACAGGCATCATAGACCTTGATTGAGATTCCAGTAAAAGTTCTTGCCCTTGATCATGCAATTCTGCATGGAGAATAATTCCATCCTCCGGGAATCTTGATTGACAGAAAGTGACATATTTCAAACAGTACTTCACTGAAGGTAAAAATACCTAATCGAGTGCAAAGTTGCATCTCCTCCATCTCTTTTGAAAAAAAACCCTTTCGAGCAAAATGGGTTTAAAGTCCAAAACTGACGGCTGAGCTTACGCTTTCAGCTATATTGTAAATTTTAAAAACTGTTGCCCAAATTAATTGCATAACGGCGTTGGAACATTAATGTTTTAAAGAATAGCAAAGATGAAATTTAGATTTTTCGAAATTTTTTATAAAAAGTAATTATATGGACATATGACGGAATATATTTTAAGTGAAATAATCGTACCGTGTAATCGTAGTACCAGAAGCAAACGTTACAGGTGGATGCTGGCCAAGAATAAATTGCCCGTTGCGCACTTGATCTCCAAAGGCTATACCCCAGCTAGGATACAACAGATCGTTCAAAGCTGGTACATTTGCACCGCCCGTATCTGGTATCCACCACTGTCGAGTATTTTCGTCGTAAAATTTGACTTTGCGCATTACAGTGACATTGTACCAGTCTGCGAACACAATGATAGAGAGACCTTCTTCTTCCACATCTCTCTTTAACTTAGTGACCTAAAGAATCAATGATTTTTAAGATTAAATAAACTGACATGAAAACAAGGAAACATAAATTTCCTGAAATTGTGGAAATCGCACAGTATTTTACAGAAATATTAAAAAGTGAAATCAAAAGATATTTTATCAAAAAGTACCTCCTCGGGAAAAAATTCCTCTTCGGTGTCTACAATAAGTAAAGTACCATAGTTCTTTGCATTGAAACAAGTGAATGGAACACCAAGAACTTCCAAGTAATAACCAGCATTGCGTAAATGTTGATACATGTCTTTGAAGTTGGTGTGTATATGATCACCATTCCAATCGAGGGGATCATTTTTAGCGCGAAGGTCGTCTCTTGGAAAATATCCCGGAGGATAGCGCAAGTTATGATACTGATCCCATAGAATGCGTTTACTGTAAAACGAGCGATAAAATTGATTCTAGCGATTTAATAAATCTAAGTACTCTAGGCAAAATATTAAAGTAATAAAATTGTGTGGCTTTGTTACTCACTGGCGAGGTGGTGTTGGTATAACTTTCGCTTTTAATGGTAACTCTATCTTAGACTGTCTTGGGTTTTCTTCTCCATCACTTGGTGGTGATTCGATAGTGACAGATATGTGTCCTACGAATGAAATTAAAGATTTATAACGTTAACCCTTCTCAGTGTTTTCTAACGTTTTTCGCACGTTCCGTTAGCTACTTTGAGATATTTTTTATACCGTGGAACGTGAACTGACAAAGATATAAAACGTGTGATATGATATTTAACCTTGCGCTATGCCTTGCCAGTCACGCGAAGTCGATGGAACCGTTATAGCAACTGCCAGCCAGCCAGACCATGGCCAGAGAACATCACTGTGAGTTACTGAGACATCTATCCGTTCCCCATTTCCATTGCCGGTGTATGGATGCCACGTGAAATCCACTACATGGCCAGATACACCCAAACCGTTGATTATAGTTATATTCACGATAGTTGGCATTCCGGTGTGATACACGGCTTGTGTGCAGTATGGCCACATGTACTGACATTCCGTGAGATCTATATAACTATTTATACAAAGTTAAATGGAAAGAATTATGTTTGAATGTCTGATCAGTGATACCAACAAGGTGTTGGTCACAATTATGTCAATATTCTTAGCACTACCGAAGTTACCTCGGGCTAAGTGTAGCAATTGGTGTGTACGAGCGTAGAAAATGAAATGCTCGTAAGAGATCCAACTTTCCTGCACCTTGTTCAAACATGCCTACCCCAGGTAAACGTCGTGCAGACCCAAGTAATGCTTGCTTCATACTCGCTGGTGTTACCTTATATAATACGTACAGTTTTGAAACTGAATTTAAGTTAAATGCTTAAGAGGTTTCACAAATTCTAGTACTTTTATTTCAACCTTCCCATAATTACTTAAGGAGAAATATGTTAAAGATGTATATAATTACTCGTTTAATAGTTTGAGATCCATCTCCTTGTACAAATCCACTGGCTAAAAGTGCTACAGCCCCAGCAACGACTGGACTGGCGACAGAAGTTCCAGAAAGAGTCCTACAGCCTGTTTGTAATGCAGAGCCTCGTACCCCTGAACCATATGTCACTAAATCAGGTTTTACTCTTCCATATCCAGATGGCAGTTCCCAGGTTGTCATGCCCCGCGATGAGAATCTTGCTATTTGGTCTTCCCAATTAATACCGCCTACTCCAATGACATCCATTTGATCCGCCGGATTGTTTAGCGTGCTATGTTGAATTATTATATCGTTTAACCATATAGTATGAGATTCCATCATACAAGGAAACATGATATGCCTACCCGTACAAAGGACCGTCATTACCAATGGCAGAGACCATAATTACACCATTTGCTGTGAGTTCCCATACTTTGTCAACAAATGGATGATCCATAAAATCTGGCCCCCCAATGCTAAGATTCAATACTGTAACTTTTGTGAGGATAGCATAATTAAATGCATCTAAGAACCATGAAGTGTAGGATACCTACAAGAAACAAGAGAAGTTGTTAAAATAGTACAGAAAACCAAAATTTATAGACCACATTTTATGAAAAATACCTGGGTATTCGTAAACACACGAAAAATATGCAGTTCAGCATCTGGTGCAAAGCCAAGGCAATCTATACAAGAAGACGCAATAACTCCAGCTACGAATGTGCCGTGACCTAGGCCATCTTCTAAAGTCTTTTCATTCGTCCAATTTGAACGTTCTTTAATTTTTTTAAAATGTGGGTGACTAGCTGCTAACCCGGTATCAAATATCGCTACCTGTTAAATGTTATTAAAAGTCGTTATAAAAATACAAGATATAGGTACTTAAATTTTTATGAATCTACATATCATTTACCTTCACCCCATTTCCAGTAACACCCATTCCCCACAAAGCATCAGCTTGAAGTATACTTGTGATTTGTCTAGGTATAGCTCTTAATAATCTACGAGACGTGTGGCGATTCGTTGGCTGCCAAAATTGATTATTCTGAAATATAAATTGCTCTTCTGAATTCAATTTATCGTGTACTATAATTTTACAAATTTGTATGAATTATAAGGCAGTTGCATACGCCGTTATACTGTAGAGTTGAATACTTACATAATTATTAATTTTTCTTCTGAAATTCGTATATTCTGGAAAATCTGCTTCTTCCGATGCATTGACAAATTTTAAACTTCTCTGCACTAGTCTTTGAGGTGTTACCCTCCTTATTAGAGGATGATCGGTCAGAGCATCAAGCCCATTATGTTTGTCCGTTTCTTCCAAAAGGACAACATCAAAATCGCTTGGGAAATTACTTGCCAAATTGTTGCGGAATATAATTTTCCAATTATGGATGCCAGATGAATTTAGTGCGGCTCTTATATAGTTCTCGCGTGTGTGTGGTTTGTAGTATCCTTTAAACGCAACTATGTACTCATTCTCAATGATTCGACTACCAAAGTGAACTTTCACTTGTCCCATGCCATTGCATGTATTGCACAATGGTACTTTAGGTGTATTGTCAAGTTTGAATTTTGTCGATTGGTTGCTTTGTAGTAAACAGTTTACTCTATTGTGTGACGAATCTATCACAATGCCAAGTAATAATACTAAGGAGACGTATAGCCAGCATGTATGTGGCTTCATACTATTAGCATCAGCTGCAAAGCGTACGCAAAGATTATTATAAAAAGAAGAAATGTCCGTTATATCAATTTTTCCTGCCTTAATATATACATTTTAGCAATCCCAATTATTTATATTATATCATTAGCTGCCTATAAACGCACTAATGTAAACAGTTTTCATGATCTATACAAACATGACAGAGTACTTGACATTTCAAAACTTACATGCAGTAGTACATAATTCATGAAATGTTGTACTATGTGGTCATGTTCCCTTTTTCTCGTCACAAAGAATAAGAAGCCCGAACAATCTTTCTCCACATAAGAAATTGAAAAGCGACGTAAAGACGTTTTGTCACTCTGAAAAATCTTATTTTCACGTCATAACCTCAACGGTCCTAGACGAATAAGTCCATACCCAACAGCAAATCATAACGTTCGAAACGCGCATCTTGGTCTTCACTTTCGCTTATTTCTTTGAGTTTTGTTCGCCGTTCTTGGTTGGAAACAAATCACATCTGGAATTAGCGGACACACAAATCATAGCGCAACTCGCTATCATGCTGTTTACGAACTTTCATATTGTGGGGAACTAATAATAGGCAGTCGAAAACAAACAAGAGATTGTATCGATTGTATCTGGTTGTACATATATATAATCAAAAACCACTGTCTATAGTTCTATAGTATTTATGCACATATGTATATATCAATATATACGTATATATATATATATATAGTTCTATAGTATTTATGCTATATCGTATTCACGAGTATTTATTTATATATAGTATATAGTTCTATAGTATATATATATATATATATATACGTATATATTGATATATACATATGTGCATAAATACTATAGAACTATAGACAGTGGTTTTTGTATTTTGTACTCAGCAAGAAAGGTTTTAAAATACGGGGATTCGACCCATTCAGCGGATTCAGCATTTATATTCAAAACTCAATACTCAACGAACAGACTCTTGTATTAAAAAATTGTACGTAAGTCGTTTTAGATTAATTTCAACAAATCTAAACATATCTCTTATGAACGTAACCTTTACTGCACACTTGTATCGCATATTCATTACAATAGGATATTAAGCACTTGTAACTTTACTGTGAGATAACATATATGAATAGACGAATATAATTACATACGCTGATCCTTTTATATTTTGCGATGTAAAGTTTTTTGCGACACTTCTCGTTGACGCCCGGTGTTATCTTGACACGCACGTGACGATTGTCAAAATACTACGACTGTTATATATCGTGTGAATAACAATAATAAAATTTCGTTTATTGAAATCAAGAATGTGAAAAATTGTGGATGCAGATTTAAAGTAGTTTAACAACATTGAGTTTTGCCAGAATTTATTTCCGTAAGTATTTATGGGTTCAGAAGTGATAAATAAATTAAGTATACATATATACATTCCTATAATATAAAGTATAGGTATGGTTTTTATGGCAAATTATCTTGATGATTTCTTTTTCGTCACGAGAGGATGCGTGTATTTTGAATAAAGAGCCCATATAACTTAATCTAATCTAAAAGCAATAAGTGATTCTTTTAAAAATACGTTATATATCTGTTTGCTGTGTTTGGGGTAGTGTGACAAGATCAAGAAATTCCACAATGACATCTAACATCAACTTAAATATGAACAAAGACACAATTATAGAGATCAGTCTGGATTCACCGCCCCATGAAAGCAACATAATAATTGATGATGAAACCACCATAGCACCTGTGATTATAGAAGAATTAGATGCAAATGCTCTTAACAATATGGACGTTGACATGACAGAATTTGTCGAAGCTAAAGCTTTAGAAGTAGAAGAACTATCGCAGGATGCTGTCTCGGATTATCCGTATTCTAAAGATCTTGCAATCGATGCAGGACAGCATAATGTGCCGTTAACGGCAGACGAAGAAGATCGATTGACAAAGCAGTTTTTAAATGGCGAACTAACATTTTCTGAATATTCTTCAAGAATGGATCAAGATGTAGACTTAGAAGCATTGGACGTTGATCCTGGCAGGTAGTAATTTTGTAATTGATTAGCCTCTATGGCTTGCACTACTTCTCAGGCGAAATCTGTAACGCCGCTCTAACCTGGTTTTAGAAAGGACTCGGAAACTGAGGAAGCGGACACGAATAAAACCGTGGAACCAAAAGCACAAAGGTCCTACGGACGTCAAAAACGCAAGAAGAGAACTCTTCCTGCAGTTTTGCAAGGTCTTATGGGTGAAGCTAATTTGCGATTTGCAAGAGGCGAGGTAGATCTAGCTGCTCAGATGTGTATGGAAATAATTAGGCAAGTGAACGACATTCGAGCAATGAAAACATTCTTTAGAATTATACTGAAAAAGAATACAGTTCTGCATAATGCAATGCGATGGAAAATAGAATTATTGATGTTCCTTTAGGCAAGTACCAAGTGCCCCGGAACCATTTCATACACTGGCAATGATTTACGAAGTGGATCAACCAGAGAAATCTTTGCAATTCGCATTGATAGCTGCTCACCTTTGCCCAAATGATACCGATCAATGGGTGAGACTGGCGAATTTGTCAATGGAAGGTGGAAATGTGAAGCAAGCTATAACATGTTACTCCAAAGCAATTCAAGCAAGCCCAAAAGATATAAACTTGTACGAGATACGAGCACAACTTCAAGAACAGAATGGCGACAAACGAGCATATTTGAAAGGTTATTCAAAATTGGTTCATCAATTAGAACCTGAGGATGGTGAGAATATTGTTAAGTATGCAAAGATGTTAGCCAAGCGATATATGCAGGACAACAATAACGAGCAGGCATTGGAAGCAATGGATAATATTTTCGTTAAGTGTCCCAGTTTCATCACTTTAGAAGAAGTCAATATCATGACTGAAATATTGATAGCGTTGAAACAATTTAAAAGATGCCTAAATATTTTAACAAAGTACACCACAATTTGGGTAAAATATAAAACTACTTCCAAGACAGAAAGTTTTGATCCAATCTCAAAACATGGTAAGAGTGGGAAGAAAGAAGAACTGGAGAACCAGGATGTAGTGGAAATAGACGATTGCGATATACCAAGAGACGTTGTTGTCGATTTAAAAGCAAAATTCCTTATAATTCTCATTGAATTAGATCAAGTTAGCATAGCCGAAAGACTCCTACCTAAATTTTATCTACACGAGAATCCTGAAATTTCTGGAGACCTTTTCCTCGACGTGGCGGAAGCTTTAATGGGGAAGAAACAATTCGAACGTGCATTGGTTCTGTTGGATCCTTTGGTAAATAGTACTAATTTCAGCTTGGCGGCAGTTTGGCTACGACACGCAGAATGTTGGGTAGGGTGCAAAGACTTGAAAAAAGCAATTAAATCTTACGAAATCGTCCGAAAATTATCACCACAACATTTGGGCGCTAGATCAGCTCTCGCTAAGCTCTACCAATTAAAGGGTCAGTACAACAAAGCGATAGAAGTACTCAATCAAGATCCCGAAACAGATACCTTAGATCCTCATGTAATTTATCGGAGGACGTTGCTACTGTTAAAGGTGAAAAGATACGATGAGTACTTTCGATCCGGTCTGCTACTTTTCTCTCGCCATTGCTCGTACATACGAAGTAAAGATGAACTTAATGCTTTATCCACGGCAAACAGTGTGCGACAACGACTCGAGACATTGCAGCTTCATCGATTTTCACGCGGTGAGAAACTCCAAGAAGAAAATGCACCAACGTTCCTCGTTAGTACAGAACTGACAGACAAAAATGAGTTCTCATTACTGTTGCAAATGTGCAAGGTCGCTTATAAATTGAAGAGGTACGGCGTCTTGCAAAGGATCTGTTTTACTGCTTTAACATCGAAGAGATTTGAAAAGAAGAACTCTCATGTTATGTTTTTATGTCTACTGTCTTGTATCTACAATAACGATTCCTACCACGGATACAATATAGTGAGACAACTGGTACGGATGTGTCAAAGGTCAAATTCTTGGAATTTGTTGAATATAATTATCCAAAGAGCAGAGGATTCCAGGCATAATAGGTTCATAATGCGATTGCTTGGCAGAGAAGATGTATTTTCTTATTTGCACGTAATGCATGCGAACAATTGTCTCGTTTCCGGAACATATAAATACGCGCTGAACGATTACATTTCACTTTTTAAAGTAGCGCCAAGTGCATTGTTGGCATTACTTGTTGGTGTAACTTTATTACAAATGGCATGTCAAAAGTCATCTGCCAAGAAGAATCAACTCGTAAGTCAAGGTAATTTCAATACACGCGTATTGCAATTCTTTTACTAAAACGTTAACTTTTATTTACAAGCGAAACTATAACTCTGAGAACATTTCAATTCATTGTTACATAATTTCATATTATTCTTCCACAGCGCTTGCCTTCCTGACCAAATATTCGCAATTGCGGGGCAAAGACGGTAGGCAAGAAACGAATTACAATATGGCCCGTGCGTTTCATCAGATTAGCTTACTACCGGCTGCTGTGCATTTCTATAAACTAGTGCTCGACGACAGTCCAGGAGAATTAGTCCAACGAAATTCATATCTTTTAGACTTAACAAAGGAAGCTGCCTTTAATCTACATTTGATTTACTTGCAATCTGAAAATCATCATCTTGCCAGAATGTATCTCGAAAATTATATCACAATATAATATTTCTATAATTTTATTTATACCGCGAACTGATCATGGTTAGGTTTACATTATTTGTAATATATTTATTGTACTTGGCCTGCGACAAGACCTTGTCTCTTGACCACGTATAAAATGTACATCCCGATATATCAATCTAGTGTAAAATAAAGTAAATAAAATACTATACATATAATATAAATATTTTCTAGAAATATGAAGCGTTTTTATTTATATCTCCAATTAGCTCATAAAAATATTCAATAATGAATGTGGATGAATAAACGGGGTGACGTATGTTTTTATTTCAGTCTCGTTCGAATGAGTGTGGGCGCTCCACAAAAGTCTTTGTTTTGTGACATTGTTAAAAATAATATTTACATCTTACATACAAAAGGAATTTTAACGAATTTTCTTTCAGGTATCGAAGAGATATGAGTACATCCTTAGCTTCAGAAATTAAATTTAATAAGTTGTGCAATGTTTTGGAAGAAGTTAAGAAAGCACGAGCTGCTCAGAAAGGAGATATTTTGGATGCGTTTATTGCTCATTGCCGTATCGTTACCCGTACAATAGCAGGGGAATCTCCAGATGCGGTAAACTATAAATAATTTTATTGGCAGATATTCGTTGATCACGAGTAAGGGTGTTATCTATAGAAGACTTAACCAGATGATCGTTTTCTCTTACATTAGTGCCGTGAAGACAACTGGTTTTTCAGAAACAGTGGGGAGACCCTATGTATTTTTTAACGTTTCCAATATTCTTCGTTGAAATAAATTTGCAATAATCCCAAAGTCCAGACGTGCTGGGAAATATAAAAAAATACAATTTTGATGTAGCGTGAAAAACTGCAAAACAATATCTCGTTTGCTATTTGAAGCGAATTGTTTTCGTAGAATTTACACAAAAGGAAATAAAAACCTGACGCTTACGTAACGCGAAATTAATTTGCCTTTATTCGAAATTTGGATGGTGTAGTTCTTAGAAAAATAAAAAAAAAGAGAGAGTCCCGATCAGCGACGTAAAATGTTTTCGAGAAGTCAACTGTTATCTGTGATTAGCAATGAATTTCATTTCGCAAATCAGTGTAGTCTAATACTGAATCATTCGTAGTTAGTTATTATTAATAATCTTTTACAACGACTGATCCATTTTTCTTGCCAGGACGTTTCGTTGTTTCCAGTATTCAGATTAATTTTACCGCATCTTGAGCGAGAACGCGGTCCATACAATTTAAAAGAGAAATCTCTCGCAGAACTTTATGCGCGCATATTTTGCTTAGGCAAGGGAAGTAAGGATACAAATAAGCTGATGAATTACAAGTGAGTCTCTTTAACTTTATTGGATTTAAGGGTTTACCCAAAACATTTAATTATGAGCAAATATACGTACTTACATATAGGGACTCAAACAAATTGAAGGAACGAATTTTTGAACATTATCAGACTATATCTTTTCAGTGTATTTTAAAATTTAGCTCACATCAAATGTTGTGTATGTATGGATCGATTCTTACCTTAATTACCTGAGAACTATATTTCTCAATAATCTCACGTTCAAAAACAAGGAAGATATTTAGGACACGCGCGATAAACGTTGCACAGTGCATGTATACGTAACGGTGATTTGTTTTTAGAGCTCCTACATCCGGAAAGTTCAACGGTAGCGATTTTGCGGAAAGAGCTTATTGGGTATTGCGAAATCGTTTGCCACAAAGTAGTACGGAGCTTACGATAGAACAAATCAATTTGTTTCTCGACGATATATCAAAGAGGAGCGAAGCTATTTCGAAAAGGAATGAAACATTCAAACTGCTACTAGATAAAATTAGCGCTTTTGAATTAAAATGGATAACGCGGATTATTCTCAAAGATCTGAAGCTCGGCTTCGGGACAAAAAGGATATTACAAGGTTTCTCTTTATTTAACTCTGGTTTCTTTATTTTTACGCGAAACTTGGCGATTTATGTCATAATTCAGCTTGAATTGTTTTTTTAAATCAACGATTATATACTTTCTTAGCTTTGCATAAAGACGCAAATGCATTGCTGGACGTGTCGTCTAATCTGCGCCAAGTATGCGATACATTACATAATCCTCGTACGAGATGCGAGTATGGTATCCGAATTTTCTCCCACTTCAAACCGATGCTCTTGGAGAGGTGGCAAATTGAAGACGCAGATAAACTATTTGTTACGGGTGAACGATACTTTGTACAAACCAAGTATGATGGTGAGAGGTCCCAATTGCATATGAAAGATGGTAGATATAAATATTTCACGAGACAGGGGTACGACATCACAAAGAATCCTGGTTATGGTGAGACCAGTACTTCAGGTGCGTTAAATACTCTAATAAGTAATACAAATTGCGTCGATGTGTCAGCGAGCAAAGATGTTATTTGGGATATTGATTGATACGAAGGAGCTAAAACGGATATATGCTTTCAGGGTTTCTTAGCGGCGTATTTAGTCGACGTTTGAATCCGAATTGCAAATCTATCATCTTAGACGGTGAATTAATGGGTTGGCACAAGGAGAAAAAATTATTAGGTTCAAAAGGTATGAATTACGACGTTAAAAAACTGTCGGACAAGAGCCATCACCAGCCATGCTTCGTTGCATACGATGTTGTTATGTATAACGATGATCTACTTGATTCTAAGCCTTACGAAGAAAGACTTAAGATTTTGCGGGATGCATTCACGGAGGAAGAAGGGTGTTTAATTCTGTGTAAATCCACGAAAATTTCTCAACGGTATGGTTCATCTCTACCAGCGAAACTAATGATGTATCTTAAAGTTTCGTGTGCAATTATGTTTGTAATTAGTGGTGAGCTGTGCGAGATATTCAATGAGAGCATGAAGAACAAGGAGGAGGGAATTGTCGTAAAAAAATGCGACGTTACTTATAAGCCAAATATGAGGAATGGTAGCGGTTGCTATAAAATAAAAGCAGAGGTACGCGCGCATCGTAATAATGTAATAGTGAATTAGGTACCCGTCTACGGTCCGTTTCCGAATCAAATGAGACCTACGTATTGTATAACGATGAGAAGAAGGCATCGGACGCGGTACAAAGACGAAAATTGCATCTCCATCAATCAGAACCAACCAGACTCGCATTCCTTGCGGTTGTCTTCTTTTCATCGTTATACAGTACTTACAATGTAGAAAATCCTTTTTCAGTATTCGGACGATTTGGTGCAAGACGTGGATTTGATTGTTCTCGGTGGTTATTATGGGGAAGGAAGATATACAGGTTTAATAAAAAGCTTTTTAATGGGAGTCGCTACTCCGCCAAATCGCGAAGGGGAGAATCCATCGGAATTTCTCTCCGTTGTATCTGTGTCCAATGGTATTTCAATGGAATCGACGAAAGATCTTTCGAATAGATTTCAACAGGACTCAACGACGGAGCGTCCCGCGAACGTGACACCTCCAAGGGTAAGTTTGTAAAGACTGGGATTTTTGACGCGAGTGCTAACTGGGGGGCAGAACACATCACATATCTTCGCGCCGCACTTGAAGAATTCTTTTTGGGAGAATCTTCGCACAGGCCTGCTACTGCGGTTCCACGTTCATGTGCATTTAAAAGACTCTTCCTCCGACCATCGTGCGTGTGTCTATCTATGATGAGTTTTGCGCGCACTAGCGTTCGTGCGAAAACGATCTACAAGTGTGAGGATCAAGGATCTATGCGAATGTGAAGAGATTGCAATAATTTACAAGTCTCGAATGTTTCCGATTCTTGATTTACTAATAACTCTTTAGCTGGATCCACCGAATCTATGGATACGTCCGGAAGTTTCATTTATTTTTACAATACGAGCGACGGAAATGACACGGAGTAATGATTATCCGACTGGGTATAGTTTGAGGTTTCCTAGAGTTATGCAAGTCAGGCTCGATAAACCGTGGTACGGTGTATGTACCACTACCGAACTCTTATCGTTAATCAAAGTACGTGAGACACGTTTACTAACGTCGAATGACTGTTTGATTTAATAAATCGAATAATCGCATCTCGTTTCCTCTTTATAAGGACGCGGGACCGATTCAGAAGTTAACCAAAAAACGAGAAGTAAATGAAGATGATACCGAAGAAGTACCTGAAACTAAAGTACGAAAAATGTCGAGACCACGTTCAATGGGGTTGCAAGAGAAATTAGCGCAAGCAAATATATACGATAATCCACCGGTTACTCTTACACAATTATTCAATGGCAATGAAGTTTGCGTAATTAATGGTAGCGATGATTTGCCGAAAGAAAAGATCGAAGAAATTCTTTGCCAGCATGGCGCAAAAGTCGTACAAACTCCATTGAAAGACAACTGTTGCGTGATTATTGGCAACAATAAAACGGTATATAGATTTAGTATTTTTACAGTTCCTAACATTATACAGAATGTGCATCGTAGTAATGGTCTGCACGGTTTTTGAAACACTTGCGATTTTTACTTTAAAAAAAAATGAAGAACATGTGTTAGCGCAGTGTTGTCGGTGACGCTAAACTGCAGAAATGATTTTTTGTAAAGTCGAAAATTTTGTTCAAACTAGAAATCTAAAGAAATATTTACAATTCACTATGCGAATGAACCACTCTGTATGTATGTATTAGTGTTGTTAAAAACGTAACACGTAAGTTTATTACTCTTTCTTCAGATAAGGGCAAAAAGTATTATAGATAGCAAGAAATACGACGTAGTAACGTTGGACTGGTTTAAACGTGTTATCAAAGAAGAAAATTGGTCCGTGTTGCAAGATTTTTTCCCGTGGGAATTGCTGTCCACTCACGAATCAACGGAGCGGCGATTAGTTGCCGAGTATGATGAATATTATGACAGTTTTGTTATAGATGCAGACGAAGAAAGCTTGAAACGCTCATTCGCCAAAGCAGAGGAAACGGTGTGTTAACAAAAATATATGAAACATAATTAAGACTGATTGCAATACTGTAAAAGATAGTAAAGCTCAATAATATTAGGGGTACCCGAAAGAAATCTATTATTTTACATAGTCGCGTTTGAACTCGCAAGGAGAGCCTGGGGACTGGCGCCTCCGTTTTAGACGAGCTTTGAACACGTTACAGTAAGAGGAAAGTTAGGCATGTACCCACGAGAAATTTTGTTCCAACACTCCATCGTTTTTGGGAAATTCCAGGTGAAAGTTTTCTAATGTTTTACAAAATAATAGATTTCTTTCCGGTATCCCTAACAGTGATAATGGGCCGGCGAATCGTGATTTATGTCCGATAATGATTCATTGGCCCTGTCATTTGTCATTTGCCAAAATTTGTCATTTTTTGAGCTTTACTGTATATCAAGTATAACAATCGTGACTTCGTTCTAGATGCATGCTGCTGATTTTGACAGCAATCAGGCAAGAGAGGTAGATCGTGAATTGTTTGACAGTGAATTACCATTTTATTCGGTATTCCGTGACATTGTGGGATACTTCGAGGATGGATCAGATTGTGCAAAATACGAATTTCGTTTTATGGCAGGAACTGTTAAAGAAAACTTTGACCAGTCCGTTACACATGTTTTTATCAGTGGAAATACAATAAGTCCCGCTTTGCGAAATCTCATCGAGAGCAGATTGCAACGGCCTTTAAAAATCATCAGCAGTCAGTGGATCGAAGACTGCTTCCGAAAGAATCAAATTCTTCCGGACGCACGTTACCTGATGTAAAGTATAATTATGTAAAGAATGTTGGTGGCGGTACACGTATGTATATACATATGTATATTTATTAAATCATTCATGTAATTTTATACTTGTCTGCAATGCAAAATATATATATTTAATTATGAAAACAAATCATTTAGGTAAACGTATGCTGTGCAATCTTAAACGCAGATTCAAAACTAAGCTTGTTTTATGGTATTGCGAGAAGAGTTTCGGAATTGAATCTTCTGCAACGAAACTTTGACGCATAGGTGTTGCGTGTATATTTGTAACATAGGCTTCGGGAATATATAGATTCATTTTGGCTCATATTTTCGCTAAGTGCAAAGAAACTGGGTACTAGGAGGAGTGACAGTTGGACAGTTCGCTCATTTAACATCCAGTTTCGAAATATTTCTTCTCGACTGAAGCCGGCACCCTTGCTGTTCTCGTTTTATTTCATCGGAATGCGTGCAAAATCCGAAGCGAAAGGGATGCAGCTGCGACGTTTCCTTCACAAAGCCTGCCATTCAGAGAGATTCTCGAGCAGATTAAGATGAGAGAAAGCTCCAGAAAAGATTCTGCATGCGTGGATACCGCCTTCCTCTTTTTATTCCATCATTTATTAAAACGAGGAAACTTATTTTTCTTCGCTTCGCCGTTGAGAGTTGCTGCGTGTTTAAGGAGACCCAGGAGGGTTTGAGATCATATTTAAACCGCAATCAACAAATTAATTTTAGAACAATCGATCAGTACATTATATTTTCCGTCTGGGTGCGATTACTAGACTGGAACATTTTATTGAGAACTTTTGTTTTCAGGAAAACGAGTTCAAAGTTTCGTCGCGTGACATGCGTGATTCTGTCCGTCGTCTCGATATTTTGAATCTCATCCTTACAATTTTAGAAATTATCGAATAAAATTAACAAAAAAGAAATTGTTCCTGAAACACCATGTTGCAAGTATCTGTAAAAATCTACAAATTTCTTTTAGATGATTTCAAATACAATTAAATTAACGAATATAACATTTTATTTCGTTTCAACATTGGCTACAAAATACGAAATATTACATATCAATTGTGTTAGAGGAAAATCCGTAAATTAAAGCACAAAGGTGCATACGAGTAGCAAAAAAAAGAAGTAAAACATTATTAAAATCATTTCAAATGTGTCGGAATCCACCGTCATTCTTAATTTTTGCAGCAAGTTGTATCTGAAAATGTTGGCAGGGACCTGTATCCGTGATATATCGCAGCGGATATCTCGTTAGCGTAAAGGAACCTTTCGTCTACCAGGTCAGAATATAATATATGAATATGACTGACGTCGTGTTCGTAAGAGAATCTACTTATAGACTCTTCACCTACAGACACGACGCGTATTAATCGAGTTTCAGATTTTCCAAGCGTCCAACCGTACGCGTCACTCTTTGCACCGCATCTAATTTATTCACGGAGCCTCAGTGCTAACTCGGTACCTGCCAATTATACGTACTCGTTACTGTTGTCCCTTGCGCATCGCCGTTGCGCGTTAAATCTGCGATTCAAGCGTTCATGCTTGAACTTCTTCTTCATTGATAATCAGAGATAATTCATTGATAATCATGTTAAAGAGGCCGTAAGACTCCTCAAACCTCCTATCCTCGCGAAATATTGCTTTTAGTTTTTTTTTAATATCGTGATTAATGTGAAAGGACTCAATGAAGAATTCTAATCTCTCAGGATATGATTTCTAAATTACACACGTCACTAACATGTATGCACAATGATGTTTCGGTGGTGTCCGGGAATAACGTGATAAGTTTAAAATTTGCGAGAATTGATTTATGTCATACCTAGATTTAAAAAAGTTGTTTGATTACGCGGGTAAAAGATACTAACATTAAGTTCTGTGACGATGATGTCCATTGCTATAGAAATAGGAACATTAGTTCTTCAATTGAGCTTACTATTTCTTGTTTTTAATATTATTAATATTTTATTACCCGCATTTGAATTAAATTGGTATACTTGATACTCCATGAGAAAAGGATAATCCAAATTACAAGTGAAAAGACAAATTTTTCAATTTCTAATTTGAATTAAAATTTTAATATTTCCCTGCTATAGCATTTTCAATTTTAGACTTACCAAGTTTTTCACGCGCACCACCGATACACATACAATATCGCCTAGCGCTACTCCCAAAGCAAAACAATTTCTTCCCGAGTTATTTTTTCGAGCCCCGGAACCAACGGAAATGCTTAAAGTGGTCGAGTTAAATGGTACACACTGTATACCGCTTTTGCAATTTAGCGGCTTTGAGCTGAAGAGATTCTCTTCTTTCTATCTACACCTTTTCTTCATTCTCATTGAAAGAGACTGCTATATCGTTTAATACTTCCTCGTAATATTCCATGTGACGTGACGTCTGTCCGTAAATATATCTTCCCTTTCTCCTTGTTTCCTGCATCCGGGTATCATCCACGTTCTTTTCGTTTGTCTCCCCCTCGGCGCTCTAATTCCGTTCGTTTCATCGTCGAACTCTATGTCGCGGTCTCCCGATTGATTTTCAAAGGCATCGCTCGTTGTCCGATCGCTGTTGCTCCCTGATTTGCAGCGTGTCGACGGTGACATTAACGAAGACGAAGACGAAGACGAAGACGAGGTTGGAGAGGAGAACGAGGTCGTTCTCGTCGCGCCTCTCGGACACCTTCGTCTCGGCCGCTCGGTTATGATACACGGCTCGTGGATATTTGCGCAAGAAGATGAAAATGGTGACACTCGTTTACCGCTATCGAAATCTCGCGAAAGATTTGTCCATGAATTGTATCGCCTCGACGAAGATAAATTCGATGACGAGGACGACTTGGAAGTGGAATCGACTTTTGTGTTGTATCGCTTAACCGAGGTCCCCGTAAAACGCGGATGAGCTTCGTATCGATGAAATTGAGAGAGGGTATGATTACAACGTTTCGATCTATCGACGTTATTCGTGGATGTCGTCGAAGAACTGAAAACGGAGGACGTACAAGTGTCAATATTTGTTGACCGTCTAAGAACACTTGATCTCTCGTGCCTGTTCTTGTTTTCGAAGATGATCGACGTTGCTTCTTCGTTGTTTCGCGCACGCGAAGCGTGCCATTTGCATTTTGAGAAACGAACTTTGTCGTGGGAATTTAATTGGCCATCGGTTCCCGAATCTGTACTTTTCTCCGATACTGAATCTCCTTTCAGGTGTTTCGAACTCGTGCCTCGCGTTTTGCAACGCGTTTGAGGGAAGTACGAGGATAATTTCGTTGAAAATTCTTTCTTTACGGTAGAAACAGGACGACGCAACGTTACTTCCGATCGAACATCCGAGCAGCAATTTTCACAGAGGAAGTTTGGAGATTTTTTATACGTCACCGATCGTTGCTGTCGCGTAACGGGGATTTCATTCTTCCGTCCTATTTTTGTATCAGTTTCAATGCCACCGGTGAAATACTTTACTTGCAATCTTAACACCGATTCTTGGTCGTTAATAGGCGGATCGTTTGGGGTACATCTTATTACGTCAGCCTCTTGTCTCTGTTCCGTATCGCTCTTTTGACCAGACGGAAAACGTTTTTCTCGTAATTCACGGTACAGTATCGAATCAATGCAATTGTCCGTGACGCGAGATTCAGTCGTCGAAGAGCCGCTCTGCGATAGCTTTTTGGGTATTTTCGAGAAGCATCTAGGCGTAGGCGACGAAGGATCAGTATCTTTAATAAATTGTTGAACAGAAAAAGCGGTGCTGATTCTACGCATACTACTTTTCTCGTGACATTCGGAATTACGTTCATTAATCAATTCTGAGAAACGATTTTCATAGTTCGTCTTTAAAATACATGTTTCCGCGATGTCTTGGCAAGAAGCCTGATCTGTTTCGAGTTTGAGAAATGTCTCTTTCGTTTTTTTAGTTTCGCAGCTTCGATGAGATAATTGCGGCGCGTCGCAATTATTGAACGCCTCTGGCTCTTCGACGTATAACGTATTAAGATTTGTTCCTTCTTCCGTAAATATATTTCTTGTTTCTTCTATGGCGATTAAATCTGCTTCAGAAACATGCAAATCGGACGGTTCGTTTTCTTGTATAAATCTATTTTCCTTTTCCTCTTGCTCAAGAATTATTTGTATATTTTCTTTCGCTACGTTTAAAACATTTTGCTTCGCTTCTACGTTATTATTAAAAGTATGAATATCATTGCGATAATTCTCCGATAGAATAGTGTTAACGTCTTTGCATACTTTCCAACGATCAGCCACCATTTCATGCGAAACTTGTAAATTCGTGCGACTTTTCCTTTTTTTCTTACGCATTTTTTCAGCGCATACCATTCCACTACAATGACGACGAAGACAGTGCCTTGCCGATCGTCTTTTTCGTAGACTTACGGTGGAATCTGTAAACTAATTGCACGCTCGTTTGAAAACTACAACTACTCCGGTAAAGCAAAATTTAGAATAAACATTTTAAAGCTGTTTTTTCTGTATCACGTTTATTCAAGTTAGATCAATGTTTGTGGTGTGTTTCCGCGATTTTTAAAGCCAAATATATTAATGAGTTTTAATGAGTTTTAATAAGTATCTCGGATTGTGTTTCCAATATTTTGCCAGTACGCATACACAAATTAAATCTAACTATGTTATTGCTCTCCTAATTCATCGAATGTTATTTTTACCTTCTTATTTCGATCAATTATACTCGCGCAGCATGTGCAGTCTATGGATGATGTGCCTGCAATTAAAATAAGCGCGGAGTCATTGATCTGTCGCATGATCGAAGTCATGTCCGATAATATGACTTACAGCGATTCGCTGGAGAAGGCGAAATTACCATTGTCGTTTTTAGGAAGACCTTTTTCTGGCACAGGTGCAATCTTCGAGTTGATCGTCAGATCGTTCCAGCGGAACCACTCCCTTATTGTCTTGTACCCTAAAAAAAAAACGCGTAAAAGTGATTACCTTTCATAAAGTTTTTAATTCGCTTTTAAGAAATTCCTTTTTCAAGTAAGCATCAAGTTATATCAATGGAAACATGCTTTCAGAAATGTTTACTTTCCATAATTGTTACTGTCAACTCACTTTTACTTCGTTCAAATATTTCTTTTACCAAATGTTTAATACGTTCAGCTATCACTTCAATAAGTCTTTACTTTACCTTGATGTTTTCTTTAATGAATTTTAATGACCCTATTGATATTATATTTGAGAAATATACATACACATCCACCCGTTTTCTACATCCACAAGCATACATTTTGTTCCGCATTCTGTTACGAAAAAAGTTGTATTTGTTTATTCATTGGTTACTCGATTTATGTTAAATGGTATGCATTAATGAATGTATCTGGAATGATTTCAATTCTCACCCTTCTGCGCAACCACACCTGCCCGGTCGTCTACGGTACAGGAATTAGTACTAAGTATTACAACTTTCGATTATGCCGTATACGCGATAACGCCGGTCATACTGCACGCGAGATTCTTTCAGAGTCCGTTGCAACCGAATGTTATCAATAGGCTCCGGATGTTTATGCAAAACGGATTATTTTATTCATTACCTAATGCATTCTAATTATTTTTTATACGTATATTTCACGCATACTTATCGCATTTGTTTCACAAAATACGTTTAAAGTCAGTATGCAAATAATGCATTTTGCATATACATCTGGAGTCCAGGTATGAATCCAGTTAAATGATTGTCAATAGCTGATGCCAAATACCTACATACTTGCTATCTACAGACAAGGTCTTTCAGGAACAAAATTGGCAAAATAAATGTTCGTCAAGTTCCATTTTAGTATTATGTTAAAAAAATATAGATTTCGTTCGTTTTTGTGGTCACGTATAACGACGACGAGCAGCTTTGAATAAAATATGACTACATAATTACTCGATAATCATCGTATAATTACGAAACGGACCCTTTCAAGAATATTCGCGCGTATGACCAGCGCGACTCACTTTTCGCCTTTTCGTCGTAAAATTTCTCTCATTCTTGCTCCGCACAAACAACTGGGTTCCCTGTATAGTCAGAAATTATTTTCATTACTTTCACGGCTTCTTTTTCTACGCTTACGAGCCGATAGAAGAAGACAGACCTTTCTTTTAAGAAAACAGCGTAGAAGAACAACATTCCGGTGAAACCGACGATAAACTTTCCTAAGTACCAGGCAAAGTTATTGGTACAATGAGGCATCGCGAGGTGTACGATCACTAGCCATATATTTGAGCAACGTGTGTATATACGTTGTGTGATTTTATAAATCTGGAATTATTTAACTTACTGTATTATTATCCCTTTCGTTAAATGTTTTGTGAATCTGTCATCTCAATTTTAATTTTCATCGTGCAAAACGTACTCCGATAATGCAATAATTCAAGTATAAAATTCTTTTAGTAACTGAATGTTTATTACCGAAAAATACTTAATTGTTGATAATTCAAAAACGATGGCATCACGTTTCGCTAAGGATGTTTGTCTTCGATTCAGGTAACGTTTTCGGCTCGAAGGGTTAGCTCCGAATTTTTCTTGCCTTTAAATTTCTTAAATTTTAAATTTCTCTTTATGCAACATATTTGCTTCCCCTGGGCCCACGCTTCGCTCCTTTTCTTCTCTCAGCATTTGAGATACGCGTAAGAGCCGCGAAAATTTGGCGCAATTGGATTTCGACTGTCAAGCGGATTTAATAATTTTCAGAACCGCGATTTCCGCGAAGGTTTCTCGCTGACGGAGATTACGTTGACGAACAAATGAAAATTACATCGATTCATAATTGTCTGATTTCGACAGCATCGCTTACTTCTTTTGCTCGATTTGCTTCCATAATTTCTGTCCCCGGTATCGTTATAAAAGTAAAAACTATTATATCTGAAATGCGGGTATGCTATAAATGTCATTCAAATCGGATCGGATCCTGGTCAACTTCAGCCTCGTGTTTAGCAATAAAGATATCATTGGTACATCACGATTGGTGAGTCGCAATATTTATGGCCCTTGTTGTACTTCATCATGTCGCAGCATGAATGATCCGAAACGGCGCGGGCACCGTTTGTAATTGTTTATCGTTTATAGTACAAAATTTAAATGAAAATGTAAAGTTACGATAAAAATAAAAGTTGTCAGAGGAAACTTAAAGCCAGATTTTAAATGACCTGAAGAAATTCTACGGGGATTCCACCTAGTTTTATTTTCGTTCCTCTTCGACAGTCTTCCCTAATTCACAATTTATGCGCCTTATTATTATAAGTAGAAAAATAGTGGTTATTTTTTGCTTCGCAATGCGCGGCATCAGAAAGAATTCGACGGCTTGCATTTTTACACGAGAAAAGCCCCCGAGGGGAGACAATCTTAGCGATGGATATTCCGGCGTGTAACATCGTTTCAGTCACGCATCCAAAGCCGCCGTTAACGGCGGAAAGATGTTGAATGGCCTGTCAACATATTTGCCGTACTGACAACACCCTCGAGCAAGCCTGTCCATGCCGATGGGAAAAGGAAGGATCGTCTGAAATGACACCCCTTCGTTTCACGCTCATTAGGGCGAATTCCTCGGTGCGTTTCACGCGTGCCTACCGGCACATGTAAATTTAAACTTCGGGCGATTCTTCCATGCGTTCTTTAGAAAAAGTCGTCGAAAAAAGAGGGACATGACTCTTTTTCTTCGCGTTACAAATGCTACCGTGTTTTCGTCCCAACGAGACGTTTAGTCGTAAATGAATTCGATTCGAATGAATATTCATCTTGAAGGCAACGTCCTTTCCGCATCTTAGAAATTCATTTTCGAGTATTATAGGGAATAAGGGTGTAGTTTGGCGATTGAGTTTGATAAACTGTCCCGCATGACAGCATTGAGAAAATGTAATTTCCGTCGACACATAGTGCTTTATTCTTTATTGGAACACTATTCGTGTTTGTTCTGTCTTTAATTTATCCAAATTTTTATTATGTTCTGCAGATAATTTATTTATTTGAATATTTACTGGCGCTTGAATAAAAATCAATTTCTAAGTTTCTAAGTTCGTGTCTGCTTGCATTATTGATCACGTTATTTTAACATAAGTTTATCTCGTAAAATATTATGGTATTTCATTTTAAACGCGCTTACCGCAAAAGGTTTCGAGTAAAATTCGAGTAAAAAATTCGAGTAAAATTCGAGTAAAAAATTATGTTTGTAAATAGTTAGATAACATTGACATCAATCGATGTACCTTCGCGTACCAAGTAGCGATTTAAGACCGTCTTGTGTTCGAATCTCTTAAAACATAATACATTCAGGACCAGATTTACTATCTTGCGTACGTAAATTAACGCTGCTGCGGTTGCGGTAGCGGCAATGTAACTTCTTTTTACTCGTGCCACGATGTTTCCGGTTCGCGAACAGAAATCAAATTGCCGCTTAAGGCCGTTTGAAGGATATTGGAGCTCTGATGATAAGCAAAGCTTTAAGATCAGGTCCAACCTTGTTAAAAAAGAAGTTACGATCATTTACGATAGAATTATCGAGCGTGTAATACGTTCACAATGATTTGCATATAATATCTTGAATAATATCTTTACTAAACCGCGGATGTTTATATTAATAAGTATTTCCTAGAGTAACTAAATAACAAGCAAAGCTGTATAAAACTTTTGTTTTCTGATTGATTTCCGGTAGTACATCTGGGTACCCAAAATACGATCAAGTTAATTTCTTTCAGTCCCACTTTCTCAGACGTATTATACAAATATATGAATTTGCATTGATAACTCTCCGTTATCACCCAGAAAAAAAAACAGATTTTCAAACTGGTTTGTCCGCTTCCGTACATACAGAGAAATCGGGTCGCGAATACATTTGGCGAGTACACCCAAATAACATTATTGAACGTCCGAAAGCGCGACGTGTAAAACGAAACGGGATCACTTTCGGATACAACTAAAAATACGATATCGTTAAAGTATCGGAAAGCGGAAGATAGTGCAATATCTTCCCACCCCTTTCAGAACCACCCCGCCCCCCTCCCGACCCCTTTTCGTCCTATTGCGTACTGCGAAAATAGAAGAGAAGAGAATCTCGTTCCACTAACAACGCTATACTCCGCCAGCTGCGACCACATGGCATTCTTTCTGTGATCTTGCTCTAAGAGCTCGTTAATACGATCCTCTCGGATGTTGCCAACGCACAGTTAATATTAGTTTCGAGTATGTTTTCTTAACGTATGACCGTTCTTTCGGAATCCTGATTCTTAAGCGCCGAACTGTTTAACCCTTAAAGCGCGATTTACACGCAGCGTATTTACTCGTTGGGCACTTCGGCTAAATTCGAGTAGTATCAATGAACGACCGAGTTTGCTCGCTACTAGTCGAGTCAGTAGAGTAACTACGGTAACTAAACCCGTTGACTTCGCCGTGTTAGAAGGAGGGTGCGCGATGGAGAGAGCAGAAAGGGAGAAAAGGGAAGGAAAAAAGAAGTCTCTACCTTCTAAAGCAGAGAAGCCCGACCGTTTGCCCGTGAGTAACGTGCGACTCAAGATGCCCGAACACCCAGGTTGCATTTTGTTTAGAAGCCAAACATTGAAAGTGAAGGAACACAGACGTTAACTTAAGGCTACGCGTAACATTTTACCCCGAAGACGTGTACAACCGGTCGATTAGAAAAAGTGGAAAAAAGGGAAATTTCATTAATATTTTGGATATTCTGGAATTTTCATTCACTATAGGATCAGGTAGAAATAAGGTATAATTGCCCTGAAGATACGTGGGTAATAGTATCAGAAACGGTACTATTATTAATGTGTAACCTTTGTTTGGTGATATAATGCTTGAAACGTTAACATTGTAACAAGTATGTTAAAATTTTGTCTTTTTCTAGAAATCATTTCTTGTAATTAACGGATTGTACGTCGTCCAAGTGAATTTTCCAATTGTTTCTCTATGTTTGTAATAAATTCATACATTAATTTGATGTCCTTTCTCAACGTTGATCAATTTAAATCAAACAACCGATTTCTCGAATTTGTTCGTGTTTCTGTGGATCCTCTGCACTCGAATGCATCGGCATAGCAGCGTAAAGAAATCGAGGCTAATAAATTTGCGCGTTTTCTTCATCAACAGACATCGCGTTTAATCCTTCTGTCCGCGTATACACGCGGCCGAACGATTTCCTCGCGGATGATTGATACGGCTCCGTCACGGTGGCTGTAATCAAAGAAGCCGTCCGTTTAACGAAGATCTTTGCCCTTTTCTTCGAGGTGATACAAAGCTGCTTGCAAATAAGAAAATCAAAAGGCAAACAGCCCTCGATTGGCTACCAGCCTACGAAGGTGGCGGAGTTTCTTGGCGTTTCGAGCCAATCCCGCGATGTTCGTCCTCTAAAAATACATTTCGAATTGGTAGGAGGAGATGGAGAGACACCTCCTTCGCCGGGGAAAAAAGATTCTTGTATGTATATAACTCATTCGGCAGTAACTGCCGAGAGTTTGGTCGAGGAGAGCCTCGCGGGAAGTCGGACCAGACAGAAGGAACTTAGAGTTCTCCTGATTCCGAGAGTTCTTCAGAGATATCTTCCGCGAAGGAGTTCCCGCGCGGTGTTTACCTTTACCCCTCTCATTCTGGATATCAAGGATAAATCTTTCATACGATTTGTTGGATCATATTCGATAAAGTGATTTACGATGTGACCGATAACACCCTAAGAAACAAAAGTGGATTAAGACACAGTGTTACAATGTTCTGTGAAGCAATCTCTGAGAGTCACTTCAATCTACCAAAAGTGAAGCAAACAAAATAAGGAATAAAGATACATCGCGTTTCGAAGTATTCGTTCCATGAGATTACCGTTTCATCAACGATTATCCTGAAAAGAATACAGTGACCCTGTACTCGCTATAATCGCCATAAAGGTCAAAATGAAGACTGACAGTGGTAGTACGAGCCAATTAAATCCCGGAGTGGAGCAACGCCTGAGGAGCCCAAAATGCGCGAGATGCAGGAATCACGGTGTGATTTCTGGGTTGAAGGGTCACAAAAGATCGTGCGCGTGGAAGGATTGTCGTTGTCCTTGCTGCTTGCTCGTGGTGGAGAGACAACGGGTAATGGCAGCTCAGGTTGCACTGAGAAGACAGCAGCAAGCTCAAGGGAATTACTTCAACGAGAATGTGTCCACTGTTTGCCCAACGCCGATGGACTCCAGCAATTCACCGTACCTAGTTAGGGGGGAACAAGGTCCCGCCTGTAGGAGGGCGTCCAAGAATTTTCAACGGCATCAGTTACACTTCACGCAGACCAGTATCAGTGTTACGCAGGGATTTTATGGTCTGAAGACTGTTCACGGTTTACCTGCAACGTGTCAGTATTAAATCTTTGCTCTTTTATACGAACTTGAAGAAATCGTAAAAAGTAATGACCGTATGGCAACAGCTGTCGTTAATGTACACACGAAATCATGTTTCGTTTTACGTACACAGGGTGAGACGTGATTATTAGTACAATCGGAAAGAGGGTGACTCTGCGCGAGGAAATAAATCAAAATTGTAGAATAAAGTTTGTTCGTGTGAGGGCTTGGTTTTAAGAGGAATCGTTTTAAAAATTACTCAAGCACGCGTGTATTTAACTTGTAAGCTCCGCGGACGAGTATTTTTTTTCATTCTTCCACATAACGTTATGATTTCTTGAGGGTATTGCCATTATTATAGACTTTCTGGTTTACGTAATTTTTGCTTTGAAATTAAATTGCTAATCTCAGATAGAATATATTTTAATGGAATGCGCGAGGTTTGAAATCGTGAGTTCGATTTTTCGAGTTTTGCGGATTCCCACAGCACGATGAAATGGGAGAATTATATTTTCTTACTACCATTCTCGCAGCACGATGAAATGGGATAATTACAGTTTCTTGCTGCCATTCTCACAGCACGATGAACTGGGATAATTACATTTTTTGCTGCCCTTCTCACAGCACGATAAAACGGGATAATTAAATTTTCTTGCTACCATCCCGCGCCAGAATCTGAAATTAATTTACAGATATTACGCTAAGTTTGACTTAAAAAATCTTGAGTCCCCTTTATGTGTTGTATCTGACGAAATGGGCTGATAGCGAGAAAGCATTTTGAAATTGAAGAAAAATGTTTCTGTTTCAGTTCCTCCAGATGCACGCTTATTGGGAGCTTTCTCACCTCTTGAACATACCCGGAAACAGGAACCTGACAGTTCGATGAAACTGCAAACCTTTCCCTCCGTATATCCAGCAATTCCGTGGTTCGATCCGGTAACGGAGTCGTGTAAAACGAGAAATAATTATAATCATTTCACGCCTACCACCGACAATCTGTCTGATCTCTCGTCAACTACAAATGATTCGTGTTTAGAAAAGAAATCAACAATTTCTTTTAGCGTGGAATCCATCATCGGGACAAAATAATATCGTAAGAAATTGTTAAGGTACAAGATCTACTTTTCGCGTACTTGTACTTAGCCTGCGAAAAGACTCTGTCTTTCGATTGTTCGGCAACGAGAATTGTAATTCTTTTAGCATTAGTGTGTCTTTGTTGATTCCGCAACTACCTGAATGGTTATTTCAAATTATCACTCTACATAAATAAAACATCAAGTAGGACAAACTATGTATATAAATAAAATCTCTACAAATACCTATATGAATATTGATGATAACATTATAGTAGCCGTAATGTAAAATCATTTTTTATTAATTGTGTTCTTTAATTCGTACGTATGGATGCGAGTACATTTAAGAAAATTTTTATAAATACGCAGTATTTTTGCAAGACAATCTGTCTGTTACTTTTAATTCGAAGATTGCTAGTCTCTCGCATATATTTAAAATATAGTACTGTACATTAACATCGCAATAAACTAATTTACTACATAAACCTGAATAATTATATAAAAACTTAAGGATCGTAACTTTTGACAAAGTTAATTTCTACAGTTTACAGCTACGGAGGCTTAAACAAATAAATGGACAATCCTGTTTCGTGTACGAATTTAACAAGAGAAGTATGAACCAGTGCCAAGGAACATGTTACATGCATTCACACAAGATCGAACCGTTTGTAAATACTGCGGACACGTAAAATCTTATTTTTGGGCAATGGTAAAATTGAGATTGATCATCTTATAACGATATAGGAACTTTCAATTGAATGAACGGAGTCGCTGTTAGTATTACCTGATGTCAAATTTTCGAGGGATTTAAATTACATTTTACAATACAAATGTTGCTGAACACAAACTATCTTCTAAATAAAACTAGGTGAATCGTATAAAGTTCCTTCATTGATTTTAAACCCAACTTCAGATTCGGTTTTCAATTTAATCATGATCATAACTTACTGTAATTCAATCGAAATAATTGCATAAGATTTGCCTGTTTCTATTCAGAGAGCAAAACAAAATTCGAGTTTCTTTCTGAACCTAAGTAATTGAGTAGAACTAAGAAACGATTAAGTTTTCGTGTGTTATTTATCACGTTCGAGCATCTTACTGCAGCGCTTCATGTATACGTCCATCTCAGAAAAGTCGGACAAAGTTGTGTGAATTAATTCATACAGAATATTTGGCCATTCCGTTTCAAGTATCTGCAATTTCTGTATGGCATCGACAGTGAGGTTAATTAAATTTAGAAGATGTACTTTTCCTCTGTGCCTCCAAATAAGATCCTCCTGCAAACGATTGAAAAGCGAATAACCACCATCGTAATAACGATTTTATTATTACAGATTTATTTTTAAAATAAAAAAAAGAATGCAGCACCTGCGTTATGCTTCCTTTCCTCCACTGCAGTGCCTCTTTAGCAACGACACTTCTAAGCGCTGGATCGCTTTTGAACAAAAATTGTTTGGCAGTCATTTTTTCTCCGCTTTGCCTTTGCACTTTATCTAAACGTAATCTTTGTAATAAAGGTTGCAGCAAAGACTCTGGCAGTGAGCACATTACAATATCCCCAAGACCAGCGTATTCTTTATTGGCCAATTCGATTTCCTCCTCTGTGATCTACATGTGAATATATTTTTAGAATATTTCTTAGGCACTGACAACGCTAATGCAAAATTAGCAAATTTCACCTCTTTTCCATTTATGTTCTTGAGCCCCCAATGCGCTAAACGAAATATCGCGTAGGTCTTCCAACCTTTCGATACGATCGGATTTCCCGTTTCTATGTGAATACTCGTTAATCCCTGTACTTCTGCCAAAGCATTGAGCTGCCCAAGGTAACTGATGTTGGTCTCTTTAAACATTAAATGTTCTACGTTCGGAAACCTGTGTTTCAGTTTACTTAGAGCTTTGGCCACGTCGTTAAATTGTACATAATTAAATTTAACTACATTAACGTCTTCAGCTTTTGCGGCGTCCCACGATCGATCGATGAAACGTAAAGCACCTTGACCATAAACGTTTAAACACCGACCGACTATTTCAATTAAATAATCTCCTCCTACAAAGAATATTGTACATATGAGCCAAATGTCTTTAATACTGGATTGTAATAATTCATAAGAGATATTTACAATAACCGAAACAAAATTTGCCCTGTAGCAAAAAAATTAGATTTTGATAAAATAACAACAAACGGAAATTTAAGAAATTCATAATACAACAATCGTCGAATCAATCGAGAAACGAATTTAGGTTTTATCTTATAAAATAGTGCAAATGACACAAATTTGAGCGAAGTTGGAGACCCTGAAGTATGATGACTCGTTTTGACGTGGAATGGCTCATATCTTCTGGGCGCAACTGTTTCATACCTTGCTCTCTTTCTTTTGGTGGATTTTGCGGTGGAGGCGGGCTTGGTGGCGTTAAAGCTCTATATTTAGCTCTAGCGGTGGCTGCCCTATTACTTCTATAACATACTACTTTCTTCACTTGAGCACTCTTTACCCTACCCTTATCTTTCTCGAAATCCTTAGATTTTTGCACCACGTTTTTCGTAATAGACGAAGTGCTCGAATCACTGAAGACTGATTTGCAGCTATCTAAGCTGTTAGTTTTTGAACTTAATGAGCAATATCCAGAAGAGCTCACGGTTGACTTTGTTTGACAATCGCTCAGAGCATCTTGATTATTCGGTAATTTAGAATCTGTCGATGGTTTTGGTACATTTTCGTTATCATTTGTTAATGTGTCGGGAGATTTAAAAATTGCATGATTTTTTGCGAAGAATGCTTGTACGTGATCTTGCTGGCTACTTTTAGATGCGGATGAAGAAATATTCTTTAAGCAACTGAATTTTTGATCACCGATAAACTTATCGATGTCTCCCGACGAAATGTGGACATTAGAACTCAACAGATGAGATCTCAATCCGCTTTTCAAACTTTCGTGACTCTCTAAACTGTCCGAATCGCTGTTTGATGCACTGTCAATCTCACTGCTGCCTTTGATTTTGGATGCGCCGCTTTTACTATTTTTACATAATCTTTCATCGAATCTGTTATTTATTAAACTATCTACAATAGAACCCAAAATAGGTGGGAGTTTAAATTCTAATGGATACGACCTCGTCGTATCTTTCAATCGAAATAAATTATCGCTGGAATTACTTCTCTTTTTTATATTTATCTTCGTTGCTTCCACATTTTCGTTTATAGACGTCAAACTTCCGAAGCCTTTCGACTTTGCTTTTTCTAAGCATTTGGGTTTCAGCGTGTTAAACTTATTAGATTTCGGTATTTGCAGTGCGTTGATACTACTGTTCCTGCTATTGTTTCCACTACTACTATTGTCCGTCGATGATTTAGAATGACATCTAAGAAGTTCCCAGTTGATTTTAGCGTTTGATATAACTTCTTCCCGCCGAACGTTCATACAGACTTGCGCGCTAAGGTCTAAAAAGGCTGAATTACTCTGTTCCTTAGTCGTTTTCCAAGCCATAGCGGCTCGTCTGGTTTGTTCGGTAATTTGCATCATAGATAAAAATTGTAAATTTGGTAAATATGCAGTCAGAAATGAAACATAATCGCTATTTAATGTTACGGGGTTTCCGTCGATTGTAATTTCTTTGATTTGTAAGGCTTTTGCAAGGCTTCCCATATCCTCAATTCTAAAATATTATGCTTCATGAAGTACTGGATATTGATTTCTTGGGTACAGTTGTTATATATTGTTTATAATAAAGTAGGAAATACGCACGACAATGAACGGGGTAAGTACTTACTTGTGAATATCATTATTACTTAAGTATAATTTCTGCAACTGAGGAGTTTCGCCAAACCCTAATAACTTCTTAATCTTATTACGTCTGAGATTTAATTCTTTAAGCGACGTTAAGCCTTGGAAATCATGTTGTCCTACTATTTTGATATTATTTCCAGCTAAATTGAGCACTTTCAAGGATACAAGATCCTCTAAATCAGATATCTGTAGAATCTGATTACCATGCAGATCCAAAACTTCGAGCTTCGATAGTTGCTTTAGTCCCTCTATTATTTTAATCCTATTCTTCCCAATCAAAAGAACTCTTAAATTTTCCAGTGGGCCAAGGTTACATATCTTTTCAATTTGATTATCGTACAAATCAAGAAATACTAGTTTTGTTAACTGTGTCAAGTTACACGCCTCGATTTTGGTAAGAAGATTATGTTGGAGAGACAATAGTCGTAATCGTGCTTCTCCGACTATGCTAGGAAATGTTGCCAAACCACGCCTATCGAGGCATATGCGGTCAGGATTTTTCTCCCTTTCTGTGGCGGTTCTCGTTGCCACGATTGTTCTACCTTCGCCTGTCCACTGTAACGTAACTGCATTACAGCCTTCGACTTCTGCATGTTCTGCGTCAAATGGAGATTCCACAGAGCTGAAATGTTGAATAACAATATCATGGATTAATAATATGAAGTTGTAATATTTTGAATCGTAATCTGAAATCCTCAAAGAATAAAAGTACATATAATATACTGCATGTAATTCATTCCATACCTAATGGAATTATAGGAACGCTTGGAGAGTTTAGGCGGTACAGGTGCTCCAGGTAAGATGGGTAATGCTGGAGCGATTGTCAGGAAATGATTGTTTTCTCGAATATTTACTTGATTTCTCGTGGATTTCCCTTTTATACCGAACGCTACTGTTTTCGACTGCGAATAGCATAGTTGTACAGAGTGCGGCATTTAAACTTGGACGCACAAATAACAGCCGCATATTAAGAAATAGGAAAAAGTACAAGTAGCAGAAGCTGTTCAATATTAGGCGGAGAAACTTTCTGGTTGCTTTCAAGGTTCTCAAACTGGGTTTTGTATCTCTTTGACACCTTCATCTATAAAAAAGTAAATGCAGCCGCAATGTTTCCCTCACGATACAAACAACCTTTACATCAAACTTCGTTTCTATTAACAAAGAAGATTCGTTTTTTTTTCGGGTAGCTCGTACTTGTGCCTGTTCCTATTTAAATGTACATTGAAATTTGTATGACTCTCATAAACCTATATAAGATGGTATATAATATTTATTTGTCTGAAATTACAATAAATAAGGACTATAAATTTGATTAATTTTTTCCCCAGAAGGTTGTCTTACGGAAATCGTGTGTGTATCTTAGAAAACCTCCTCCGTTAAATCTGTGTATTTGGTTTCGAAAGGATATTGAACTTACCCGCGTTGCCGTATCGCTGTTAACTGGCATTACATAACCAATACATAAAAGAATAATCAGTTTTTTCTGCCACGAATTTGGATAATTAATCCCGGTGACATGTCCATGATATATCGCGGACCTAAAGTTTTTGGTCGGGTCGTAGTTGAATAAAGTTGACCGTAAAACTAGCATTCTTGTTTGTCATTGCGCATTTAACCGTGTTACCGTCGTCAAACATTTAAAAATGCCGCGGCGACAGTATACTACAATAAACATTGAAAACTGGGAACGTTACGTTAAAATAATGATTATTTGGTTTGAAATAAGTAAAGTGTTGAACATGTATGTTGACTGGATTAAAAACGTGTACATATGTACACAATTTTTAAAATCTGGAGGGATTGTTTCAACTTTTTTTACTAACAATTGTATCGTTTGAAAATATTATCAAGCTTTTTGATGTAAAAGTATATATCTACTGGCAGATAGCGCAAATAGAAAAATGCGTCGCTGTTCTTTTTAGTGCTTCATGTTTGAGATATATGGAACAAAAACTTCTATCGAAAGTGATACAGATCGAATGAGTCCGTGTCAGGAATATTCCAATCGGTCTTCACTCTAAGATTTTCTAAGTAAGCAAAAACTGTCTAATTAGTATTTGGATTTAATTATTCCAGATCATTATAAAGTAAACAACTTTCTGAAACGATAACGGAGCCCGAGAGGTCTACCAAATTTTCGGTAGAGAAGAATGCATTCATTGTTCGGTTGCCCCATACCTGCCCATACCTAGCTTGTAGTTTGATAAATAAGGTCTCCACTTTATCGATGATCTCGGGAGGTTACTCGTGGTAGATGAGGTATTTGTCCGGTCTGTATTAAAAACGCGGGAAAGAATTGTCAAATTAATTGTTTCTGTAACTATCTGAAACAAGACTTGTGGGAGAAGCGGACACGAAAGACAACTTATCATTTCAACGTTTTATTTATAAAACAAAAAACATTAATGAATTCGTCGTTCGAAAATATAATTTTGACGAGGAACGCCGTTGGAAGACGAATAACTTGGTATAGCATAAGCGTAATACGCCTTGCCGATGCATTTTCTGTACGACTTAGTTTCCATTTAGCAATCTAGTCTATTACATTAATCCGTTAATATCATCCGCTTAATTTTTTCAGGTCTCTTTAGTTCAAACAGAGTTTGTACTTTTGTTTTTGTTTTAGTAACTGATGTGTCATCAATGTGTTCGTATTCTCATCTATTGCACAGCTAAAGGCAAAAAAACGTCCCTATCTATGATTTGTTAAAAATAATTGAAGATGTTTCAAACAATAATTTTTACTATTTTGATGAAGTTGAAAAAATAATTGTTAGTGCATGCGCTGTACTTATTTCTTTATATGATCTCAATAGCTCGTTAAAAGAAATTGCTGTTTCTATAATTTTCATGTTATTCGAATTTGTCGGTACGCAGAACCGCAACATTTCAGCAATGTTGATACTGAATGCCAATCGACACTCGAGCACGTTCACAATTGATCGAGGTATGCATTTCAGAAATATTTTAACGCACTAATTTACGCTGAAACAGTAAATTGCTGATACAGCAAAGTCAATATAAATTTTACGCAATTGTAAAATAATCTGTGTTCTCATACCTTTATGTTTGTAATATCATTGTTTATTAATACTTTATATGCCCCGTAAATAGTAGTACTTTACTGCAAAGTTTTCGCAAGTTGCGGGAAACCGACTTTTTAGAGTTTCGATATATATTACCATCTGTTACCGATACAAGCCAGAGTATTAAAAATAGTGGTTCAAGAATATAACCTTCTGCGTGGTATGCGCTAAAAGGATAAAGAATTTTTTATTTAACATAGGTCCGCAAATCAATCCTGCTGAAGTTTTAAAAAGAGCGCGAAATTGATACGGGAGCGTCAAACATTAAGTGAGATAGAAATTTATAAGCGACCGAATTGCATTAACAAAACTAAAATCAATTTTTTATTTTTACGGAGTTAATTTGCGAGCCTAAGTTAATTAAAAATATTGTGTAGCTTTTAGCGTATAGTGAGTGCACCCCTCTAAATTCAAATAGCGATAAATACAATGCGTTCAGGTGTAGTCCACAGATTATTTTACAATATTAAACCAAAAACTACTACCGGGCATTATGCCAACATTGAAATCCTTATGATTACGTTTGCACAGATAGTTTTAGTAAATATCGTATTTCTCCCTTCTTGTAATCTTTAAACGTCTTAAAGTGTAATTCTTTTTCATTTACACACTACTCATCGCGAAAAATATATAGTTATCGTTATATACATATATTTAGAAATATATATCATTTCCGAACGTACGAGGTAGTTCGTTTACTGTACCTCTCAAAAATATACGTGTATGTAGAATTCTAAACGGTTAAACTTTGCCGACGATAACATTCGTTAGACATTTCTCTGATTTACGTCTATCATAATTATTATAAAAATAACGTGTATATTGTTGGATCTTATTTTTATAATAATTATATATAACATGCTTTTCATTCTAATTTGCTTGGTATATTCGATTTGTACGTATGCAGGATTTTAATAAGCGCAAAATACAACCGACATATTGCACTGTCGCACAAATAATCAGAATTTTTTGAAAACGTTCGATTCTCTCGTGTATCATGCCAATCATTTTGCACAGTTCGTCAATGCGGATAAATACAATAATCGATTTCTGCGTTTTCTTAAATTGGTCTTTGCATTTAAGTTTCTACATGGTACTACATTTCCGTGATTACGTGGCTTGAATTACCTTAAATTTCAGAATTTAATCCAAATTCGAGAACGTGACCTCGAATTAGTCGCAAATTAAATTCCTTGGAATATACCGGAGAGAACATTGAACATTCCACACATTTCGAACGTTTCAAGCTGGGAATGCGTAGTCTAGAATGCGAGATGATTTTAATTAAAATCTCGTGGTCTGTTTAACCGGAAAACTGTCAATAAAATATTCTTTCGCCTCTTAGAAGGCGACTCTTATATAAAGCTCTGTATATAAATTACTCTTACTCCCTTCAACAAATTTATCGCCGATAAAATACATATCTGGGAAGCACGATATTTCTCTGACATCCGAACTTGTACTTAAACTTGTACTAATGGTACACCGTAATCCTGGGAATACGGCCCGCAAGATTTGGCTTGAAAATCAGCCCTAGTTTTACGGGTAAAACGCGTCTATAACCAGAATGTGGCAAGGTATGTAATATATATATATGTATACTTTTATACGGATGCACAGCATCGCAAACATTATTTAAAGAATCTAAGCTTTAAAAACATTATTATCGTCAATATCACCGTTTCTCTGGTCCTCCCTCGCGGCTAGAAAAATATATAGGAGGGTGTATTCGGCTATATCTTCGTCCCTCTGCATTTAGAATTATCTTCATATCGCGTCTCATCGTTCTCATTAAAAATGTTATCTATAATTTGTTTGGAAATGCAGAGAGCTCAATACGCGCACGTGTGAATGAATCTAATGTCACGCGTTTCGACGTCACTCGCGTGTTACGGCGCGGCACGCGAACACGAGTTAACGTCTCCCCAACTTAATATGCGTGCAATCAAACGAACGTTGACGCGTTACAACTGTCTTCTCAGCTTTGACGTTGCCTCGACCGAGCTCACCCGCAAGATCGTTCTCTTCCTCTCGCGCTACAAAAGAACGCGTACCAATATTTTCTCCCCTGTATCGGAGCTTCGGTTGATATCTCGATCGTTCGAAACTTTTCATACCGAGAATCAGTGCCCACTCAAACATTCGTAATGGAATCATAGATACGCAATTGTATGTCTTATCTTCTATCCCTTGGATCGATCGTATTACTGGAGTAGAAGGAAGGATAGCGCCAACGAGGCTCAAAATTTCGCGTTTTGCCTTCTTAGATCGTTCGGAATAATGGCTGTAAGGAATGCACCGATCGCGAGAGTGACGCAGAGGGTAATAGTCGCCCAAAAATCGCCCCAAATGTCGAAGAGGTAGCCGTAGATTATCGTGAAGACGATGCCGAACACTTGAACGACCGCGTTAAGCAATCCTGCCGATGTTCCTTCAGGTTCTGGATATGTCAGCTCAGCGGCGAACTCGAAACCGACAGGTAAATAGCCGGTCATGAAGAATCTGATTAAGTTGGAGAATCATTTATTCGGTTAAATTATTTCCTTTTACTCCTTTTTCCGATGCACTCGTGTCAAAATTATAATTAAAGTTTCACTTGATGGGTAAGACTTGATCAAATTCATCGAAGGTGAGTAATCGTGAATTCGGTCAAAAGATCTGTTACTTTTGGGTTCTCAATTTTACTCCGCGAATAATTATAATTTGACTTAATGGTCAGATGCGAAGAGTTTGATGAAAATCGGATACTCCGCTCTTTAAATAAATATTTCCTCGCTTCGTGTTTGTTTTTAAATTTCACTCTACCAGAATATGTAACCGGATATTCATTTAAGTAGGGTGATTCTTAATTTCGCTCTATCGGTGTAGATAATTAAATTGTCACTTAAGCTGGTTGATTCTCATAACTCACCCCAATATTGCGGCCGTTATGTAAATTACGTAAATCCGACCTGTGTCGAGGGTGAAAGTAAAGATGATCATACCGATGAATGAGAATAGATACACTCCGAGCGTCGTCTCCCTGTAGTTACATCAAAGCACGTGCAATCAGGAAATTATTTTTCAGTGATAATAATATAGGTGCAGATTCCGTCGAACTTTTGATAATTAAAGATATTGTAAAATAAATTACTCACTTGAATTTATGTGTTTTGTCAAGTACGATGCCGCATACTACCGATCCAAGCATTCCGGCGCAAACGATCGTTAGGCCAATTCTGCCGACGTCTTTTTCGTGATTCTAAAAAAGATCGAGCGTTCGTAAGAGATCAGTGTTGGTTTTTTCAACCGTAAAAAATATAGGGAAGAAATATTCGATCTCTTACGCGACAATTGATAATATTTGTAGCAACGATCAATGTTTGCTGGAGGTACTCGAACAACGATCGAACTGATCTTTTTTTTAATCGATCGAACGTTTTTGCTTTCAGCGAGTGTACTTCCATCGGCGGTGGAAATTTTTATTCGATTACAGTTCCGAAGCGCGCCGAAGGGAGTAAAACCAAAAGGATTATAAGAGAGCGTAGTAATTCAATCGATCCATTCTCGTTACTGCTGGTCCTTCGATTTTAATTAATTTGATAGAACGGAATTTCTTTGCGTCATGGAGGGTTCTCGCCAAAAGTCAAACGTCCGATAGAGAAACCTGCTTGAAGGCCACGTCATCCACATTTGGATGACACCTGAATTTCAGTACCATAGTTAAAAAATTATTATTGCATTAATATTAATATTGAATTTATTAACGTGTCATCCGTGTCGCCCGATTGTGGATGACGTGGCGATCAACGCATAATAAGAAAATGTTTCCGATCGTTCTACAATCGTATTTTACCAAGACTTGACTCTCTTGACAAACTGTTACTCGTTAATCAGAAATACTTACCTCAAAATGTTCGAGGACTATCCTATTGAGGAGCGTGCTGATGGCGTAGAAAATACCAACGTTGATCCCGTAGCTTAACAAGAGTAACAGGTAACCGGAATTGGTGAATAATTTTTTCACTGATTGGAAGAAGCTTTCTTGGGAGTCGGCTTCCCTTTGCACGGCTTGCGCCGGACTCGGGGGTAGGGGCGGCTCCGCCTTGAAAACTGATATAAAAAAATTCTGATGACGCGAATCGTGTATCCATTGGGAATTTCAATGATAATTCGTCATACGTACAAAGCAATATAAGGGCCAGAATAATCGAAGTAAAGGCGGCTACGATGTAGAACATAACTTCCATGCCTCGCCCGGTGACATTAGGGTCGTCGCTCTTTTGAACTATCATTGGCGGAAATAGAAAGCCAATCGCTATACCCAACTGTAAGGAATCGCATTGATTGGCATCGTTTAGTAAAAGATACAACCAGGGGGCACTTAAAGCGATAGTATATTAGAGCTATTATTTATATTGTTGCAGGGATGGAAGGAAATGTTTTCACGTTCCTATAATTTGATGACGATTTAAATATGTGTACACGAGGCATCAATGTCTATGCCGAATTCGCATTTGTCGGTATCTGATAATAATCGCGATTCAAATAAAAAACACTTGATACGATTCTAACTTGTTATGCCGCTTCGTTGAATTAAATTTTATTCACTGTTATATGGAAAAGAAACATTTTGTATCATCCAGTGTCTGGATAACGATTTAGACAAATGTAAGATATCGCAGAAGAAAAAAAAAGAACAAGAGAGAGAAGATTATTGATATGCACGATTAATCCCATACTCAATGTTTTTCACGTTTAGTGGTGGACAGCACTAAAAACGTTAATCAGATTTACGAAAAGTGAATATTAATAAAGGAGAGCAAAAGTGGTACAACGAAAAGAATCGTTCCGAGATAAAACGAAATCGTCGAATTAACGGATAGTCGGGACAAATAAAACAATCGGATACAGTTTCCAACGCGGACAGATTACATCGGTAAATGGGGTGTATTAGAGCAACGCGAGCTGTTAATTTGCTGGATGGGGTCTGCTCCCCTTTCGACGTTGCGAAATTAAACGTGGGTGCACGGTCCGACTTGGTTTCCCACCTAATCACCTAGCAGTTTAACTCTCAAACGACCCTGTCCCTCGAATTGTAATTTTAGTGACGGTATGTGGTGTACCCATCAGGTAGTACGCACTCGAGTTTTATTACGGCCACTGTACTCGTTAATCCAAATGCCAGGGACACCCGTGCAGAGGGAATTGAAAAATCAATTCTTGGTTTCGTCTCTCGTTGCAGTTGCAAAATACTTCGTAAAAGCTCTCCGATTTCCGGATGATCGGAGTGTGGTTATTGCGAGAGGACAACGGAAAATTGACAGGAATGTTTTATTTTCTGGTTGTTAGCGGATATAGAAACCAATCAAAAGTTTTTATATTAGTTTGATTTTCGATTTGAAAGTGGCTTGAAAATTGTTTTCAACTAGTTCGAAATGCGTAGGAAATCTCGCAAAAAAACGTCATTCGATCAGGTTTTCCGTTCGAAGTGGGTGTGAAGTAGTTCAAAAACTCTTTTTGTTATTTCTCTCTTTAAACAATGCAATTCGGTAATTATCGTAATGTTCATAAAATAATAGCCAATCAGGGAAGTACCGGTTATTGGTTACCCGGGACACTTCTCCGATTGCCTATCTCTTATATCGATATCTCATCGTCTAATCCCTAAATGAAAAGATGTTCAACATGCGGAATAGTCTACTCGAGATTATGCCAGGTATCGCGTGCTAAACGCAAACTAACAATTTTTGGATACTCTCTACAAACCATGCTATACAATTTTCGCGCTGTACCACTTACAGAGTTCGTCGTGCGCGAATACATTTTTTGCACGCTGCGAGCTTTGCCATACCGCGCAACGGTCTTCAGAAAGGGAGACGAAGTAAAAAGGTTTTTAAATTGCAAAAAGATATACCGACCTGATTACCGAAAACTCCAATGCTGCACGCGCTGCTGACCTGATCTGGACCGAACCAAACAGCCGCCAAACGCGCTGGGACCGACAGTATAAAAGTTTGACTGACGGCGACGATAGTTTGGCCAATAAAACTGATCCAGAATCGATCCGGTGCTACGCTGAGAACTTTTATCCAGGAACCAATCGCGGTTCCCACTGCGCCCATTATGGCAGCATATCTGAGCCCCTAAAATCAAATTAGCCAATTACGGGGTGCACGTTTCCAGGAAGACCGATACAACGACTTCCTGGGTTTCGATTGCATAGCGAAAAATCTCAGTCGTTTTCAACGAAATCCGCGGTAACTCAATTAGTTTCTCGGGTTAATAAAATGTCGAGAATGTTAAATACGCGTATATGTAATTTCCGACAAACGCGGTAAGCTATTAAAAGGGGTTTTTAGTCAATTATACGGTTACCTCGGCGTTTCGTGTTAATTAAAAGTGTTTAATAATCGGTTAAGTAGGTGCGAGCACAATTCCTGGAAAATGCTGTTTCGTATAAATCGTGTTTACATCTTGATACGGCGTATTGCCTTTTCTAGATTTCTTCTTATCAGCGAGCATCGTTTAGTCGTAATGCTATCGTTCGTAAATTCAGTTTCTATCGTGAGATACGACCTGGACGTATTTTACTAACGCTCAAATCTCTAACTGAGAACTTGAGACCGCCCGGTGTCAGGACATTTAAATAAATTCACCTTGATGCGAATTTGAACGGAATTCGTTGGAGGAGTTAAACTCCTACGCGGAGAGTTTCGGTAAAGGAATTAAGAGTCTCAATTGCAAAATTGACCGACGGTAAAATGAGCCCCTGGTTTCTAAATCAAAATAGATTCAACGAGATTGAACAACAACTATCATAATTTTCATCTTTAACAGAGCAAGATATGTCGTACGATTTTTTGAACGCCTTGTACTCATCGTCAGTGGGAAACTTTCATTAAACTTGGAATCTCGATATTCGAACGTTGCGAGATTTTCCGCTGCACGCTGTATAATTAGAACTTATTCAAGATTTTAATTTTTCAATTTATCTATAATTTCACGAAAATTATCATTATAAAATTCAAATTTAATACGAAATATAATATTTAACTTTTATCGCTATTTTATATAAATTTCCACTGTACGATTGATTCGAAATGAAATAGTTCGTCCTCATCGCTGAACGCGCACAATCGACAAGTTGTTATTCCATTGTCGCGGAAAGATTGTTTTACTTACGAATTTGTCGAGCAGATAACTCGCTGGAAATATAAATGGAATGTAGGTTATCATGTATATCATGCTGGTCATGTCCACCATGAAGCTGGACACTTTGTAATATTGCATCACAATGTTCGTAATGATACTGTATTGAATCCATTGCATCGCATTGCTGGCACTGTAGAAGACGAAGATCATCAATATCAGCCATCGTCGTTTATAAAGTTTCGTTTCTACGACCTGCAACGAAGCGCATCAAAAAGTTCATCATCGTGACGATGATGTATCGTTACTGATCTACTTGAACCGAAACGACAACGACGGGGTCGCTCGGAACGGAACAATAACACTCTCCTATTTCCCATTGTTTCATTACGCTTTCATTATATTTTTCTTTCTCCCACCCCCCTAGAAAATAATGCGTTCGTCACCTGAGTTGGTTGGACACCGCCCTCGATGGCTTTCACGTAATCGGTCGAGTTTTTCACCATTTTCGAGTCTTGCGCTTGACCCGGGTCACCGATCAACATTAAATACGAAGAATCTTACGGTAGATCACGAACGCCCTCGCGGCACTCCCTGTCCACCTTCTCTCTCTCTCTCTTTTAATTACTTCCTCTTTTTCCGATACGTCCGGTGTGTGCAGCCTCTTTCAAACGTACGTATTCTTTTCCTCCTGATGGGTTTCGACACATCGGTCGGCTAGAAAGAGTCGGAAACGAAAGTTCGATACAAAAGTTCCGTCGTCGAGGAAAGGGAAAAGAAATTCACCGGCTTATTTCTGGCGCTAACACGAGGATACGAGGGGCTTAATGATTCGACGCGGATGGGAGTACAACCTAATTAGCGGCGCGCTGATTTCTGTTTCCCTCGAGCTTTCAGATATAACGTTACCCTCGACGAGGCGTCGTTCTTGAGAAACGTAAGTAGCGACGAGGACAATGCTTTGAGACGTACGAAATACGTAAGGATTTTTACAAATTATTTCTCAACTCGGGACGTAACGAAGAATCACCGGAAGGTAGAAAAAACATATTATTGGAATAGCGCTAAATACTATTGGAATAGAATAACCTTTATCGCCTTGAATAGTTTAATAGCGCTTATTGTTAGATAATATTATATTCCGGTGTATTCATAATTCATGGTTGATCAACTCAAATTCTCGAATATTGAAATGTTTGATGAAATATTGAACGGATAATGAGATATTTGATGAAATATACATGTCAAATACGTATGCGTGCTAAATTGGATTATAATCCGATCGGCGGAAGTGGGTCGGAAATTGATTTCTAGGTTTCGTTCGAACAAACAGACAAATAACGGACAAACTACGCCAAATAAAATCATATAATAGCAACAATAAACCGTGTAAAAACGGAGGTGCCCATGAAATCTCCGACGACCCTCCTCCATCTCCAAAAAAGTTTCTCCACATCTCTAAAAATAACAGAGATAATCAAGACGATCGGAGTTATTAACGCACCTTGTATACAGAGCGAATCGCTTAACTTTTCAATCGCGCGGGATACCGATATCGCCAGACTTTGGCATATTTTTAAGCTCGCCGTCGCTTGTGTCAATGCAATTTCAAAAACTCACGAAATCGCATTCGAATTTCGTGTAGCGCGCAGGTAGGTCAGGTGTACGTGTCTGAGGTGTACTGTCCCAAAATGAGACGTCTGGCGTCTTCACTGATCCGAGAGCAGTACTTCGCGTTAGACGCCAGCGTCGACACGTCGAACTTTACGTTTTCATCCAGACGCGTCTGGGAATAACTCGTATCTTTAGAAAACTCAGAGCTAGTGGGATTTGGGTATCCGAGATAACGTTTGATTCGCAAACCTATTTCTGATTCCAAAGTTTTTACGCGCCTGCTAATTATATGGCACAGCGCTTTGAATTTAACGGTACGTCGAACTTGAACATTGTTTACACGTGTCTTGATCTTTAAGTTGGAAAGAAATAATGTTCGAGGCGATGAACGATACGCTAATTGTATTTACGAACGTTGGAATCTTTCGAATTTCATGCGCGTGCCATACGTCCACGGGGTGACAATAAACTATCTGTAACGAGATAACGATATTAGAAAATGTGTTATCGTAGGACCTTGGAAACGGAAAGTTTCGTGAATTTTTTCTAGCGATAAGAGATTCAAATGATGCGTTCGGTTTATATTTTTCTTCGTAAAGAGAAATGAAAGAAGTAATTTCGTCGCCGATATTTTACGAAGCTTTGTCTAATCTTTTTGATAATAATAACAATTGAAAATGTTGATATCTCAATAATTGACAAAGGTATATAATTTTTTAACGCTCGTGACGCTCAATAAGTTGGCTTTTACGATATGGAAGAAATAAAAGTTTAAAAATGGAAACATTGATTTACTCCGAAAAAAATTCTTTTGGAGTAATTTGACGATGTACTTGTAATTTTTTGCACGTAGCAAAGATTAACAGATCGAGCGTCGTAAGCGATATAATTATTTATGCTTTTCGTACGAACTAACAATGGATACGTAAGTACCGAGCATCTGTGTTTGTTAAACGAAGGCAAAGCGGATTAAGAGTATTATCATTCCAGACGACTCACGTCGCTCCGCGACGATGATATGTCGTTTAACGCATAATGATTTGATGGAAGCAATGATGTCTAGTAACGCGGAATATCGAATAAACATTTGTTTAAACATTTAAATATATCTTTCCAGTCCCGCTTCTTTGATGTAAATAAATATGTGGTATATTTAAAAATATTAAATATTACATAAACAAAATACAAATATCCATAAATCATTATTTCTAATTGAATTTTAATTTTATCACTGAATTTCAAATGCTCTACTTACATTTGTACGCGAGGATAAAGCCAACGCGTACGCAACTTTACCAAAATACAAATTTAATTAACTCTCGTTATATCTCTCTAGATATTTTTAAAAAAATTGTCAGCCGAAGACAAAAAATTGTTTGATAAACGTTATCGCGCAGGTATCTGTCGCGAAATATCTCTTTTGCGTAATTATTGCAATCGCACATGAAAACTTCGATTCAATCGATATTTCCTTAATATCCGTTTTTCGCGTCAAATATTTGGAATACGTTCGGTACGATGTTAATACCAAATAAACGCGTATGCAACACTTTACGTTGGTGGGATAAAAACTAATAAATCGTTCTATCCAAACGATTCTCGATTACAACTAACGAGCACCATTCCTTCTTACCAGTAATACCGTACTTTCCGATCACGCGTGCCATTTCTTCGAATTCAGTGTATTTTTATCGCTACCTCAAGTACTGCTTCACCAACGACGAATTCGATATCGATACAGGATTTCCGTTGTACGAGTGCTGTTCGATTATTGATACGATTAACGCGTGCGAGTCGAGCAAATGTATCCCGACCTTCTTACATCAACTGCACCGAATACAACAAAGTGCAGGATACGAGTCGCACGATGAACTGTCGAGCTACGGTGACCGATTAAGCGTGCAGTTCCGTCGATACGATAACGATGAGAGGCTAAAGGATTACGTGTCGGACTGATGCGTCGTACCTGACCGTCTGCAATTAAAACCGATCTAAAGGAATTTATTAGCGTTACGTAGCGGCATCGTAAATGCTCGCGAGGTACGTCGCCAGGGTTTGATTGGAAATCGATCGTAGGACTATCGTGAATCGTACGTACGGGAGTTTCGTTACAGATTTTAAGGTCTCGAGGTCAGGGATGTTCGATTCAAACGTCGTTTCCCGCTTCGCGTTGAATCGACTTAGACAACATTGGGTCCGATTTCTCAACGCTTCTAACCGTCACAAGGCGAAACGTTATCGCGGGACATTTTAGTGCGACAATCTTAATAAGTGTCCGTGGAGTATAAACAAGATAATCGACGCGTCTGGGAATGCCAATACAAAGTCGAGAAATTTCACGCGGAAAGGAAAAAGACTTACCTCGAAGGCCGCGGCACCACGATTCCGATTCGTTTATCGATCAATTTAATTATCTTGGCACTGGTTTTAAACAGGAAAATAACTTTCTCACGGTCACACTCCGCATCACAGAAAGATTTTCATCGAACCCTCTTCTCCCTCGCTTCCTTCTATCTCTGACTTTCTTTCTTTCTCATTCAACTCGATTAAAATTTCACACTTTTACCCGCGCAACTCTTGCCCCATCGTCGTTTCCCGCTATCCCCCTCTTTTCTCTATCTCTCTCTCTCTATTTCCTTTCCTTTGCCCAACACCGACGGAAACAAAGCCGGCCAAACTTTATCTCGACTTCGGCGCGGACACGCGTGATTTATTTACGTGCAGGCGCGTACAAAAGGCAGAATTGCGATTCGCGTCGGGGTATAAATAGAAATTGGCCGATTCCGCCCGATAGCGGGAAATCTAATTGATTTTACCGAACTGGCCGTAATACCGCGGGAACTCTCTTGCCGCCGGATTGAAACTCTCTCGTCCGTTCATAAAGATTCAACACCCCCCCCCCCCAACCCTAGCAGCGTACGTCAACGCGTAGGTGGATGCGTGTACCACTCGACAATCGAAGGCTTTCGAGCCGTCCGAATAATAGCGACGTGCACGGGCGCCTGATTTTCTTTCGCTAGGATGCGGTGATTGTTTCGCTTTGGTTTGTTTTTCTCTGTTGCGCGTTCGATAGATCGATCCAGCGGCGAGCGAGGATTTAGTGGACGATTATGCGCGCTCCCGGCGGGATCTCGTGATTCTCTATACCCTTCGATACGCGTTTCCTATCGATCAGTCGCGGGGGAGGTTCCTGCGGGGTAGACTACCTAACCACGGTGGTCGTGACAGGTAAGGTCGAAAACAGACTGTGGGATCGGCTCTGTTCAGTAACGCCGGATGTGTAAACGGCTCGCCGTCATGTTTCAGACATCCATCCACACGGAGCGCTGGACATTAACTAAATCCGTTGGATTCGGCGCGACTCGCGTAACCACGCTTATATCTTTCCTCCTCTCGCGAGGTAGTAGTTACTCGGTGCTAGAGACGTATGTACACAGAGAGAGGCGCGCGCGCGCGCGTGTGTATGTACATCGCGGAAGGCGTTCACTGCTTCTGCGCGCAAAACGCTGTCCAGAAGTTCGAAACTGACGTGATTCAGATTAGGAACGACGCGATAAACGGGAGTGTATCGTCATTCGATTCGTCGTCGTTAACAACGGCTTTACGCGGCGCGTTCTTTCGTCCGATCTTTTGGGAGGGTCAACGATGTTTTAGAGATTTTTTAAACGTTAGTTTGATGAGTTTGATTTGCGGTGGGAGGTGTCGTAAAGATAGAAATAGAATGATTGTTTAAGCGCGCACTTTATCACTAGATCGTGGAAGTTTGTGAATATCAAGAGACGAGGTATTGTCTCGGACCAAGTAGAAGTATGCGAGAGTAGACCTTGCATCGTTTCCGGAAAGAATTCGTATTTTGATAGGAGATCGATAGAGAAGAAGGGGCTCGAACAGAAATTTCACGGCATTTGGGTTTTGAAATTATGTTTTGATATATTATGCATTTTGACGGAATGGCGGGACGTATGTATGTATGTACGAATGTATGACGTAACTTCATGGATACTTTTGTTATATTCTATTTCTAATTCCTGGAATATCCACGGTTCAGTTATTTCTACGAAAGATGGAATTCCACGCGATCAGAACTCGATACAGGGTTTAGAAACTACCCTATAAGGAATGGCCGTGAAGTTGATGTTGCAATTAGATTTGATTACGCTTGTTAAAAAAAATGTTTTCGAGAAAATATCTATTGTCAGAGGACACCTCGAGAACAGTATATACCATGGAATTTATTTTATTTATTATTTATTTCAATATCTTGTTCCGTTCGATTAACACGATTCAGCGCAAGTTTAAAGTTTACACGTTTCTCAGAAATTGTTTCCGTTCGATCACACTTTGCTTTTGAAATCATAAAAAACGTTTCGGTGATACGACCATCGAACAGACTTTTGGGATGTCACGTAGTTGGAACTTTTTTGTCAGAAACATGTAGATGAAATTCTGATTAATTCGATTATCTTCGAAGAGAGATTCGGGAAGAATTTTTCGCGATGCTTTTTAGCGAGTATGGATTTTGCTTATTCTGCCGCTGCTGCATCTCTTATCGTTTATTCGGTAACGTTTCAGTATGCACACTCTAGATACTTATCATTTGCGTGACATTACATCACAACGAGATAATCTGTAACACTTCGATAAATCTAGGTAACACGATAAATTTCCATTATATTACGTTAAATAGCGATGCGGGAAAATATTTCGTCTCGTTTGTGCGCAATTTTAGAATTTTGAGTTATGCATTTTGAAAATTTAATTGACTCCAAAAAATCGGGTTCTCATATTATTCATGTAATTCCTTTAGATTCTTAATCACTGCATAATATTTAGATTACGTTACATCGATGCAATGTAACATCGACACGTGGGCAAATCATTACTAGAATAATTGGGAAATATGCTTGTTCGGGGCTTTGGTTTAATACACACAGTCGATTGCGATAATTATGACGCCGCATTTTGACAGTGGTTTCCGAAGGCATTCGTAACGAGAAATATGAGAAAAGTAGTCAAAAATATTATATTACCGCTAATTCTGTTTTGATATTTTTTTTTTTAAATTTACCTTTGTTGTTTACATTTTAAATATTCATAATTCCACGTAAACTTAAAAATGTCCACATCCACGATAGCTGTATTTCCTTTATTATTTTCAAGGGATAAGGTATTGTCTCGGATCAAGTACGAGTACGCGACATTGCTTTTTTACGAAATTTTTTGACTATTTTTCCCTGTTCTTTGCTAAAGTGCTTTCGAAAACCATTTTCAAAATACGGTGCCATAATTATCGTAATCGTGCCAATACACCTTTTGCACGTATCAACCCCCTGACAAGGGTGTCCAATCTATTACGTTCGATACGTGCGCGCTGGACTAATCGTAAGTTTGCGCAACGTGACGAATACTCGTCGGAAACGCATATTTCGCGCAAATTTATCGTGGACAATATAATTGATTATCGTGCATAACATTGAGTTATAAATCTTATCTTTAGCGGAACCTTGGATTTTCTACGGACACCGAAAACGTTGCACTTTATGCCGGAATTTCTCTAACGAAGAGTTAAAGGTCGCTAATTATATGACGCGCGGATAATTACGCTTTTGCAGTGCGTCCGAAACAGCCTTGAATACTCTTTCGGACACAATAGAAGAGTTATGCATCAACGGACTTAACGCATCATCGAACGCACAGCTAAATAGCGTGAAAATTCTCAAATGGAATTATCTATATTACCAATGAGCATCCTACTAATCGAGTTAACTAAATTACACCGCGACGCGAGAACACTCTAAAAGCGCCGTGTTACACAATGTCTGCATTACAAATCACAGGTGCTGTAATTTCGCGTATTATGTGCACTGCTCGTCGAATAACTGCGTTCCAAACGTGGATACTAATTTTCGCTGGGAACGGTTCGAAGAAATGGCAATTGAGATAAAACGATTTGTGACGTTGCACGTTTATCTCCGCGCGGTGTCATCCGTGGAATATAGAGGCGATAAAAACTGTGAAACGATACATAGCTCGTTTATCGACTGATTAAAAGGTGGATTAAGAGACAGTCGGTCGGAGTTTTGCTGCAAATCCTTGTTCTTTGTTCACGATAATTCAGCAATTGTGCAATTAAGTGATAATTCGCACGGGCTCGTGTTCTCGAATTGCTTTTGATCCCGTCGCGCTTCAAATCCTGTCTAACTCTTTTTCGGTATTTTACAATTTGCTTGTTTTCAGATTTTGCATACCCTTTTGAAGATTTGACCGTATACGAGATTTGTCGTATACGACTGAAATACTTTATATATCTGTTGCTCGATACGATCGATATCTGAACGAAACAACGTTTGTCATTTAATGTAAAGGGACTCGCAAAAAAGATCAGGCTCCGGTTTTCAGTGAAATGATTAATGCATAAATAAATTATAATAAAAAGGAGAACTTTTTGATTTGTAGTTTGAGTTTGGACTTTTATTTTCCCATCCGCAGAAAATAATCGATTCCAGACTGTACGTTTTCCCTGTGTACGAACGATTTAACATCGTTTGCCATCAGAGACATAACGAGCGAGGAAAGCGATCGTCGCGCAGTGAACGTAATTTTTTTGCAGAATGAAGGTTTGCCGAGGGGTCTGGGTGTGTTTGATATGATAATAGAAAGTGCACAAACAAAACACTTTTCTTTTTTATCATCGTTGGCGCGATAGGTCATTCCGAAGTCCGTATCCCTAGTTTCTTTGCGTTTTAAATTATCTTCTACTTACTCATCAGCCATTACCTTCAATTTTTTTTAAGTGGGACAAGAACTGCATTGTGATTTAAGGATTTAGCGCTGAGAAGATAGTTTATTTCGAGAGATAAATAATTTCACATAAATTATGTTATTACTTCCGGTAGAATATTCTTTTTATATTTGATATTTTGATAAACGTTGAAGCATCGTTCTTCAAACCCGGAATAAATATTTTTTTGCGGTAACCGACAAGCGTAATTCTGTTTATGTGGTAGAAATATGCTTTAAAGACTTGAATTCTCTTGAAAGATTTGAAAGACTTGAATTATCGACGGTGATAAGTGCGCCTGGCACATGGCAACCCAATCGGCGCTGCTAAATTTTACGAGCTAACGGTAGGCGTGTTAAGATTGTTATAAGCGACAAGCTATTTTTATCGCCGTTAATGAAAAACAAAAATTCGCAAGTATCGGGAAACATATTTCCAAGTACAATTGAGACTTTTGTCGAAAGGTAGCGTACAAAAGGTAGCTTATTACATTGCAGTTGTTATTACTCACTCAGAGTTACGTTCGAAGCATAAATTAGTTTTTTTTTTTTTGCTAACGACGCAACTCACAATCGTATTAAGATCACGTAACGTTTCAGATAAGAGTTACGCAAGGTCTGCACATTTTTTCTTCGCTTCTGTCATTTTCTCAGGAAATATTTCCGACTACAATCAGCGTTTCCGCAATTCTCATATTAATTAACTTAAGTACTTTCGAGCCAGCGGGAGAAGCCACTTCGTGTGTATTCCTTTTCTCGTTAAAACTGTAGTATATTATGCAAGCTTTTCTTAAAATCAGCGTTATTGAAATGTTTCGAACGTAATACCAGGATTTTCAAACACAAATTTCTGCGCTTCGCGTCTTTTCACTTTAAAACATTCCATAGCGATAGTTACCACTAAACCTATTTTTAATTATCTACTTCATAAAATTAATATTTTGTAAAATGAAACTCTTCGAAATATTTCCACGTAATACCAACGTCTTCCAAAATAAATTCTCCAATCTACCACGACGATTTTCAACATACCCCTTCTTCACCTTCTTCTACGAACGTCAGATACTCCTTCATTTACTCCACAATATTAACGTTCGCGCAGGACACGCGCAAAGGATATGTCGCAAAATAACTGTGCGCCCATTGCACCATCGAAAGCGCGCAAATCGGAGGAAACAGAGCGGCAAATTAGCAAACTCCTCTGCGCGTAGAACGATGCAGGGATAAAAATGACACGTTTGAGCGAGCGCTGTGAGAAAGAAATAGTGTCGCGTGCACGAGGTATGTATGTACGTACATACATTAATGCGTTATATATAGTATATGTGTATGTAATGTTACCGTGCAACGAGACGAAGTCGAGAAGGTGCAAGCGTATCTACGAGCCGGAGGGCCTTAGCTTTGCTTCAGTTCAATCTTATCGTGCGGTCCGTTCACATCTCCTGGAACACCACTTACCAATTTAGTAACGGTACATACCGCGCGCTTCGAAACAAGTTGATTTCGAAATTTCGAAGGAAAAAGTGCGTGTAAAAGCGACGTCGCTCGATGCTATCGGATCATTTTTTTGTGTATTCACGTTTTCCGTGCGCGCCTTTCTACGCGAATGTTTGCTAAATTTTTAATCGCGGAGAGGTGATATCAGAGTCCCGAGGCACGACGCGCATATCTGTCGAAGAAGTTTGCGAAGTGGTGAAAAACCTGGAAGGATCCGGCGAAGGAAACGATGCGAAATCGCAGGGTCGATCGAATTAAATTAAATCTGTTGCAGGGATTTAATCGAAGCACCGTTATCGATATCGGCTCTATCAGATAACTGAAATGTTCGCGTATATCGCTTAGGGCGATCGAGAAAAAGCTATCGATCGGATCAGTCGTCGAAAGTGCGTGACCGTCGTCGAGTCTCGCGATCGTAAGCCCGAGGAAGAGGAATTTTCGAAACGCCTTTTCAAAGTCAGATACTCAGGAATTTAAAACGAACTTCTCCTCTCTCGATTGATAATACGTTCCTTCGATCGATCGGGAGTGAATCGAGTTTGAGGATAAACAAAAACGCGAGTGGAAGCGCCGATCGCGGCAAAGAGCTTCGGTTTTCGCACAGGATAATTATAAAACAATAAGTGGATACAGTTCGAGTATTTGGTGGAAATATTGAGACAAAAATAATGATCGTGACGCCTAGCATGAGTTTAGTGGCAGCTGGTGTCGCGTCCGGTATCTGTTTCATACTCTTCAATAGTTTAAGAAAGGGGTGAGTGAAAATTAGAAATTTTCGGTGGAAATTTCCGTCGTTAGCACATTCTCAATCGCACGGGAACTCGTTACCGATAATCAGGATCGAAAGTACGAGGCCGTAGAAGTAGGCCGATAACTCGTTGGATGTCATTCGTGGCCTAATTAAATATTAGTTTTCCCCCCGATTTCATGTTACGCTTTTAAAAGATGTCCGAGCGAGTTCCCGTTGCCATTTATCTTCGATCGTTTCCCGAAAAAAAAGAAAAAATTCACTTTCATGCCTCGAAGATATCGCGGATCGACGTTAATGGCGCGCAACGGCCCGAGCACGTGCTTCGCTGTTTATAGAGCAATTTAGGCTGATTTTCGACGTCGAAACGATACGTACTTCGTAAGCTTGCGCAAATGGATATGTTTACGACTTAATACGCGTTTCGCATTACAACTATTCTATTTGAACGATAACCATGATTATTGGAATAATTAATAATTATATTGCCACCGTGTAACCCGATTGATATTAAGATAAACATAAGTATGAACCTATTCGGCGTAATAAACTTTTGTTACACCACAGTCGATTACGCGGTTACGATTATGATTAAACGGTAATTATGTAATTATCGAGCTAACGTCGAATTCGAAAGTGGCCACCTTGAGAATTCAGACTAATCGCCGGGGGAATTGTGAACGTTGTTCTCTTTCTGTACTGTAACGAACGCGATACAAAATTTTAAGTGTACGGATCGAGTGATTGTTTCGATGTACCTCTGGTACGCGTAATCATAGATGCGCCGATAACGCACGATAAATTCTAATCTCATTGTCAGAAATGATCGCGAATTCGTCACGATTGCTATTTCAGATTCAGCGTAACTCCGATTACGTTATCACCGATCGGAGCCTGCTGCCTGGAATGCGTTTCTCGAAACGATTTTATCAGAATTCCTTCGTTACTCGACGGTGTAAACGAGGTTTGACGCGTCGTTACGTGGCCAAAGTAGCCCGGGCAAAGGCCTCCGAGAAGAATCTTTGGCCGTTATGACCCGCGAGAGCTGTGCATGTGTGCCGGCAGATTTCACTGCATACGATTACCCGTCTACGGTGATGCGCGAGAGTTTTAGGCGGATAGTTGTAAATTCAAGAAATTTATCAATCGAAAACTCCATGTTAAAATGTACCGTCGAATGGTTATAGAATCGTTTGTTTAAGGGGTCATACACGTTTTCTGGTCTAAAAAATCGATTCTTTCCACACATTTTGAAAGATACATCTTTTAGAAATATTTTAAGCCAACAACGAATCCTGCATTTTAAATGTTCACGAAGTTATACCTATTTGAAGTTCAAATTTGGAACGAATCTATTCAGGCCGCTTGGCAATTGCTGCCGAGCTTGAAACGCATTGTTCTCGGACACGATACTATTGACGAGACTAGGGATTTTATGAAAATATTTATTCATTTACGCGAGACGGAGTACCGTAGACAATACACTTTTAGAACCGTCTGGTGACTAAATAAATATTCGTTTTAATTTTGTTTTTTTCACTGTCTTGCGGAAAAAATATATAGATATATTTCCATATAGTCCGCAGTTTGATTATAGCTCTTTTTGTTAACTGTCACATGATACTACGTAATGATAGCGCACCATATAATCAGTACATTAGTCATACACTTTAGGAGCATATCGTATACTCAAGTTTTTTGCAGTTCCATGGTAATTAGAATTGTTTACTCTATAGCTTCACACCATTTTTTTCCTTTATGCAATGCACCTTTTTATAAGCTCAGGGACGAATATTGATCCACGATTCCGAAGATTTAGATGTCAATCCTGAAATTCTGCTTTAAGGGGTGTTTCGTCGAAAATCAATTTCAGGAAGATTAGTTGATTGTACATTTTGGTGAAATTAAAAATCGCGACTCACTTATAAAAAATATTATTTCAAAAAAATATGTAATTTGTAAACCGGACCGAGAATCTTAATTGATTCGCATTTTAGCAAGGGGAGGTGGGGGGTCAGGTAAACAAGCGCCGTTTCGAGATTTTCTTACTATTCTTCTTCGATTTATACTTTTCTTCAACGGTTTTAAAAATTGTGTAAATTCTCATTCAAGAGATAGCGCAGGAAATAATGCATCCTAAGCTTTCCATAAACTCCGTACTTTTCCCGAAACATTAATTACATTTTAATTAATTCTCTCTACGATTTAAAAAGATTTACAGTTGATCGAATTATAATCACAGCCGAAACGTACAGTTTAAAAATTAACTATACGTTAGTTCGGTATTCTTCTTACGTTTGAACACTATTCCTTCCAGGCTCCGTTCGATTATTATTTGTATTTCTCGTTTTACACTCCACGCCGGCGGGGATGAGAACGCGTTAATTAAGTTTCTATGCTAATCGGGACCAGAAATTTTTGACCGTCCTGTTTTATCCTGTACGCGCCTATAGATATATTTACTCGCGTTTGCAGACACGCGTGAGCGTACGCGTACAAATATGTATGCACGCGTGTGGGTACGACGAAGTTCGGTATGCAGGACTTGCTTTTATTTAGTCTCTCTTGTTCTCCGACCAGTCCGACGAGTGTCGATCCACATTCTCCCGTTTCTTCGGCCGGCCAAAGTAAATTGTGTTTCGGTGATTTCCCCCGACTCGGGGGTGACACAAATGAACGGACGTAGAGTTTTATGAAATTCAAAGCGATAACCAACCAAGCGTGCATTTATTTTAGCGAGACGATTTATATTCAAACTATAGAGGATCAAAAGAATATTCGCTTGACATAGTTTGTTGTTCCATCGCTAATACTGGGAAACACAAATTTCGTTGCCTTAGATCTGACATTTTGACTTGTTTTTGACTAACGTTTCGTATCTGAATTAAAAAAGGACTCCAATTTTTGTCTATTACATCAACGTTTTAAGCTACAGGATACCCTCTCTTTGTCTCAAAATTCATACAAAATGTGCAGACAATGGAAAACAAAGGAAAAAATTATCAAATATACTGTTCACAGAGAATAATTTTATTCATACAAAAGGTATATATAGTTAATGTATGTCAAATTGTGTTCGTACAAGTAGTAAAGTTCTTTTAAAAAATGGCAAACATAAATATTAAGATAAAGATAAAGCTAAAGCACGGAAAGCTAAATACAGTTTAGAAATCAGCATACTATTTAACTTCAAAACAGCTGAAAAATCGAACTCAACAGAAATTGTATTAGAAATTGTTCCCCAGTGTAATCTTTATTGGAACTGCAGTAAAGTACCTAGTTAGATAAATGTGTATATACATTTTAAACGGTTCAATAAATATAATTTGTCAGTTAAAGTAGAGAGAAGATGGGGTCGCAATTGGACGAAATACGGTCATTTATCTTTCTATCTAATCCAAATTTTCACCGCATGAAATTCTCCGATTTCGGGGAAAAGAAAAATAGCGTGAAAGCATGGTAACAATTTCGAGAAAAATGGAATAATGGCATTTAATGTCAAACAGCAGTCGCGATATTATTCACGGTGGTCTGCCTAACGTTAAGAACTAAAATACCTTTTTGGAATTACGATAGTAATAAAAACACTATAATAGTAATAATAATAATAATATTATTAATTAATAATGACTAGAAAATTTCCACCTCGACGTTATAACAAAAAGAAAATATTTCAGACGTTAACAGTGGGAGGACCATCGTGCACGTACAGCTTAAATATTTAATACTCACCGATTTTTTCGTTCCTCCCATTTCATCGTCCATCGTAGCGCGTTTTGGAAAAGTGCGATTTTTAACCCAAATCTTCTCAAAAATCTCACTGCAAGGTAAAATATTTAAAAGGTAACCACTGGTCGAAATATTACTATTAAGGAGATTCCCATTTTACGGTAAACACTATTGCGCAAATATATATTCTGAACGGTCAAGTTGACGTTGGGCAAGTTCGCGTTCGTACATCAACATTTATCGCGATTCGCCACTACGTTTCGAAAGACTGTGCGCCTTGACAGTGTTCAAGAAACGAACTGAAACGTAACCGTCTTTCCTCATTAAGATAACCTTACGGAAATGTTAATAGAGGTACTACGTGGTTTGACTCGAAGGTGACAGTCCGCAGCGAAACTTGGTACATGAATTTTGGCTCGATTGTTTCGCAAGAAGAATAGAACGAGCGATATTGGAAAACTTATGAATTTATCTTCTTTTTAATCCTGCGACCGTCACACGTTACTCGGTTTTATGTTAGCAACAACCAAGCCAAGATTGAAGATAGAATCTAACTAATTCTAACAATAGAACGAGCGATATTAGAAAACTCAAGATCATTTTCTTTTTAATTCGTTTCTTTTTACTCGTTATTAGACACGGTCAAGCAGAGAGGATTTTTTTTCATTTTTGTACGTTTTTTTACTCGGAGCTGACAATTGTTAATTTTTTTTTACACAACTACTATTGGTGGAAATGTATACGTAAATACTATTCTTATTATTATTAAGTTCGCTTATCGAAATGTGTACATAACATAAGAGGACACCAACCTTAATAATGGAAATTTGTCGGTTACGTCGTTATGTATTAACTAAGGGTCAACAAATCAGGTGATTGCGCGCATTCGGCTAAAATTAAACGGCGAAAGAACCGAATAATGCATCGATGATCGATCGTTTCGGTTAAAACTGTACTGGTGATCGCGTATATGTAAATAGTTCTAACCGAAACGTAACCCGTATGGCACGTACTAGGGGCTTGATTCTAAATCAAATTAATTCAGGCGTACAAATCCCTTGCTACATTTTTGCCAAATCCCAAATTATTAACGGCCGACGTGATTTAATAATAACGAGAAGATTGATATCGATTGATATCCTGAGATAACATGCACATTGTTTTGACGTAACGGGCTGACCCAGATCAGAAAGTAATTTCTTAATAAGCGAGAAGCCGCTCTCGAAGGTGACAATAGCGAGCATTTGCGGTTAAGTCGCGTGGGAGGCAGTTTCTCGGTTTATCCGTTTCACCTGGCACGGAAATAAACGTAGCTCGACTGCGTACGAAAATAAAAATACAATTTCCGATCGATTTTGTCGCATAAATAAGAAAGCGTTGACGCTTCATTTTAATCTGAAACGGCGATAACACACGCTCTGATAGAGAATCATAATAACGCACGTATCGCGCAAAATGCGCTTTAATGGAAGCTTATCCGAGCGCCCTATCACCGTGTAGTTTAGAAAATTGTTCAAATTTTCTTATTCGAGCGACAATTTCCAATATCACCGACTTCCCGCGAAACAGACGGCACGAAAATGATGTTAAACATAGGATAAAACGAATCGTCCCACTGGAGCTGTTTGTTCGGTTGCGATTATTCGTCGATCACTTTTAGCCATCTTACTTTCAGATTTTGCTTTCCTGTTATTATGAAAATTACCGAATGATAATGATCGAGGGTAGTCGATGTCTTATGCAGTCCGATGTTTAATGAAAAGCCGCGAGGGTACGCAATGCGCGTTTCATGCGAATGCGGAAAACACGTGCAACGCGTAGGAGCGTCGGCAACGGAAGCAAGAATTTCTGGTACCGTTAGTAATAACGATAATTTGCATTCGATATGCGGCGAACGGTCTCCAACCTGGGGCAGGGGCATATTAAACCCGTCCCTCCAAATGACGCGGCATTTAAGTAATACCGCAAATGGAAAATATTGCCATAGATCCGAGTTTGTTTCCTGCAATGAATTGTATCAATTCTTTTTCTGTTCGATGAAACTGTCGCTCTGATAAAGCGTAACGAGTAATCGTCATGTACGAAGACACGCTTGCATAATTACTATTTAAAGAAGCGCTACATTGACTTTACACTGAAATTGCATTTTGAATATGGAATGGTACAGCGACGAACAACCTTTTTTCTTTGCGGCAAGTTAAAAGTGAGAGGCAAGATAATCTGGAAGGACCATTGCAATCGCAACGTCGGAAAGTTGAATTTACTAATTTACTAATTTACTAATTGTCCATGCCGAAGACGTATTGTCTCTGCGAATAAAAATTACGTGCATTTGCGTATCCCGTCGAACGAAAAAATTATTCTCTGCAGCTGACTGAAGTGGATCGTACGAAAATCTTTCGCGAGCTGGAAGTAAACCATTGGCCGATAACCCAATGGATGGATCACAATCAAATTTTCCGCTATCGCGGATGGAATAATAATATAATACATATATATGGATTTAATGTATTCGTAGAATCGTCGTATAAGCCACGTGTAACGTGTAAAATAATTCTCCATAAAATGATTCATAATAATCCATAAAATAATTATCCACGAGTAGCTTCATACTTGATGCTCGAAATTTTTTTTTTTTTACCGAACTCGATATCATTAGGCCATAAATGCTCAAAGTATGATTACCGGTCTTCTCGTAACGTTCAACGGACGGATAAACGCATCCATACTTTTCGTAACGCGATACATTAATTACCGCAAAGTTACGCAATCGTGCTATACAACGAACGGATATAACGGTACGCGACGTAATAATTACATACGAGAATCTCGGAATTAATGCGAAAAACGCATTGGCGTGATTCCAGCCAGCGTCGCACGCGCGCTGCGTGGACTTTAAAGTGTCATTTGACATCTTTCTTAATTGGCATTCGTACGACCTATCGGTTTATTCACCTTTTGCATTCTACGTTGCGCGAGTTTATCTATACGTTCAATTATTTATGAAAATATGACGTACATATATAAATACCCACGTGTACGCTTTTTGTACGGAATCGTTTTTCCACTTAACGCGTCGTGGTAAATATTGAAAATAAAGAAAGGCCGTTTATGTACACAACGAAAAGTATTACCGACACATTTATAGTTCGTTTAAGACATCAAACATCGAAATACCAACGACCGCCCACGTTATGTAATACATTACGAAACTTATGCAACGATGAAACGTAAGGAACACTTAAAAGGAGTCTTTTTACATAGATTTTAGAACCTGTTTAACCACCTTCCAAGTCTCCCAGAATACGCACAAATAAAAACACGAAGGAAACTCTGCTAAATATCCACAATTTCCAATCAACTGCAAACTCCAAAACGTTTAAATCAGGGTGGGTGCGTAAGATGCTTATGCAATTTTAAACAAAGTATTTCTATACGTAGAAAGTTGAAATTCTTGGTGTACATGGGATGCATGAGAGTATTTTAGAGTTAATCGTAGATGACAGTGAAAGATCGAAGAGCTAATAGAATCCCGATTGAATTCTTGACAGCAACAGTGAATTATCGAGTAACGTATCGTAAGACAAAAAGGAAAACGTAAATTCTTAGTGGCTAACCGTTAACGAACAGATCGTCGATAGCGACGTCTCGCTCCCTCCAACACCGAGATCCTCTGTGTTCAGTGCCGCACACGACGTGCAACGCGTACGTACAATGCCGTCCATATGCATTTGCCCACCAATCAGTATCGTCTGTATATCAATATTCGTACTTTTTGTTCCTGAAATTGATTTTGTGTCGATTATCTAAATAGCATGTAGTTACTCCACTAACGTCCAACTATTTTCATAACGTTTTCTTCTTCTTTTTTTTTTTACGGATTTAAGCAAATATTAGAAATAGAAGACTGTTCACTGCAAGGCAAACGATCGAGCTCGTCTGCTATCAGTTGCATCGACGATTAAGAGAGTTCTGTCATAAATCCACGGTACATCTCTGGAACATCGTAGACGAAGAATAGACTAAAATCTCCAACGAGAGTATCGAAAAGTTGATGGAAAGAATGCCGAGATTGTGCGAGGTGTTTATCAACAATCGAGGCGGGCATATAAATGAGAGCAAAATAAGAAATTGTTACTTTTCATATAGCTTTTTTCGCTTTTTTCTAACTGTTCTTTAAATTAAAGAACATTGTGATATACCAGTCACCAAGAGACAAGTTCTTGTCCCGGGCCAAGTACAAGTACTCGAGGACTAGACCTTGCATCTCTTCAGGAAAGAACGAACGGAGGTTTCCGATGTGATCGAGCCATATTAAAAAACGAATCTTTTATTAACTTTCATTAGAACTTCGTAATCAATCACTCCTTATGCTCACTTTAATGAGCTAGCAAACACTTATGGACGGTGGTGTTAGTAAGTCTGCACGTACGTACGCTCGACCAGCTGGGCAGGCGTGTCCACGTGCAACCTAACAACGCGCGTGAGGTCAAAAGCGCTCGGTGAATTCGTGGCAAGACCGGAAGCGCGTACGTTGCGCGATTAGTCATGCGCGTCCTGGCCGTTCGGTTCAATAGCATCGATGACCAGAAAGAGAAGGAGAGCGGCTGGAGGGGGCGGTGGCGGTTGGAGAGAAAAACTGAGGAGCGAAGGATAAAGGAGGAGGAAAAGAAGAAAAAGGGAAGGCGACGAGAGGTACGCGATCGGCATTCGGATGCGCGTGGCGGACCACACGGTTTGTCGTTAATGGCAAAACGACGTTACACAATGGCCGGCGTATCAAACCATATTAAACAATGGCTGAATGTAACGCGTAGGGGGACCGGAAGTGCGGAGGTACCGAACGGGGGAGCCGAACAACGGCTCTCTCACTGTACAGATGCTTCGTGTCGCGGGTAGTCAGTCACCCGGTGTATTTTGCGTCTCCCATGCCGTACATTTTCTGCCGTTCCTCTCACGGGGGAGAAAGGTGAAAACGCATTAGAAACTCCGATAAACGATCGTTCGGCCGGATATTCGATTTAGCTTGAAATTTATTCCCGTTCGACAGTCGGAGGACGCGCTTACGCGGGTGACATCGAACGTCGTTTCGTTGTACGCATAAGCGCCGATAGCGCGCGAAACGGAAGGGGGTCGAAGAGTTAACGATCGTGGCAGTTTATCGTTCGCGGATCGTTGATTATTCGCGATCGGCTTGTTATTGAGATATTGTTTGTGCTCGTCGAAGGGGAAGTCGAGAGATCGTTAAACTTTGAAAGGCCGTACCGACGGGGGTCGTCGCGACGAATTTTCTCGATGAAGGCGCATCGATAGGAGGGAGTGGGAGCAGGATTTTCTCGATCTCTTCATGAAATCGAGCGAGGTCGGTCGATTGATCAAAATTTTCTTCCTACGGACTATCTTCTGCCGGAGAAAGCGAGTGAAACGGTAAGGACAATGTTAGTCGTCGCTACTATGGTGCAGCGATAAAAGATTTTTAATCGCGTGTCTATTCGGTCGCGCGAATGCCTCTGTTACTTTCTCGAACGTAAAAAGATTCTCGGGGCTAACGGTTTTCTCCGATTCGCGCGATTCCGTTGGCAATGATCGTCGCTGGGATTTCAATGTTCTCTCGAGATAAGCGTGTCGCGGTGCGCACGTTCGTTCGCGCGTGTCGCGAACCCTTTCGTGTATTGCGATCAAAAATCGCTGGTTTTTTTTTTGGATAAGGTAAAAGCAGGTAGAGGAGCGTACTTTCAACTTTCACGCCCGTTCCCCGATGCGTTTCATCGCGGCTAGATCGAAATTCGTTTAATAGCGTTCGCGCGATAGCGATGCGATATAAGTCCCTTGCTTTTCTTGGCGGCCGTCGGCACTGACCAGGACCAACGTGAATTTCACTGTCGAAAAGTAAGCTGGGCAGGTGCCCTCCGCTACGCGGCGTGACATTTCGCAGACGCGTAGAGGTGTTTCTTACGTAACCGAGGAACGGTAAGCCAGACAGAAGAAATTACGCGAGCGTTATGTAACTGGATTACAGCAGCACGTGGTCTTACGAAACGTCTACGGCAGCTGATGCCGGGAAATGAGAAAACGCACGGGACTTTCGATATAAAGCGCCAGATCGATTTATCGTTTTTCTATCGATCGGGAATTAAATAATGTTTAATCTACCGCTTGGTTTCAATTGAGAACAACTGAATATCTCCTCTATTTATGGGCGTATGAAGAACTCCTCGGGAGAGAGGCTACGCCGTTCCAAGAGATCGTGATGATAGACAATTTTTCTTCGCAAGATCATTTTTTATCCCGAGGGGTATTTCGTACGTTCATAAGTAACGGATACACGTAGGTGCTCTCACATAAACGCCCCATACCGTATAACGTCGCGTCGAGGTAACGTAATGATACAAGAAAGTTCACGGACAGACAGTTTGCCCGCTCATAAATTCGCCGACGGAAAAATTCAGAGTTCAGATCCCAAGCAGATCCAATCCATTTATTTATCGAATAGATTTTAAGAATATTACTCTACACAGTGCAGACAAGTATGAAGAACATTTCGAAAGTGTACTTTTGCGTAAAGTTTGCATTATTTTATTATCATTGTCCGCCGATGTTGTTCGCGTCCACTTCTCGGTACGATTAACACCTAAAGGCGTCATACCACACGCGGTACAACGTTTTTGATTAAATGAACGCGAGTACACGGTATAATGTTATTTAAATATTTCGGCTTTATCAACGAAAAGTCGCACCGCCTTCGTGCGTAATCTTTTGTACACCGGGTACAACGACGCGTTTCGCTCTAATCGAACGATTCTCATGGATCCGAGCACGCAATCGACCAAGTTACGTCGTCGCGGTTTTCGAAATACACTGGAAACTTTACACGCGTTAATTACATTCCAGTATTTATCTTCCCGCCGAAGCGTTCCACATCGAGTATCATCTTACGACCCACACATTCCCACGCGAGGTCTCCTCGTAAAGTGACGGAAAAATACGAATCATTGATGGAATTATTAATGGAGTTGCAAATGAGGCCCATTTAAGGCAATCCTTAAAGGTCGAAGGTCAGGCCATGCGAGCTGACGGAGAATCTATATCTTCCCGGATTAATATGCATTTTTGAAAACGCACTTTGCTGCGCCGGGATGTAAATATGACTGTGTAACGAGGTCTGCCAGAAGCGACGAAAACAATCTTTTCGCGTTGAAAACAACGGTCGTTTGTCGTGTACGCGTACAGTATATATTCACATCGGTGCCAATTACTGAACCATGAACATTTTTTAACGGGCCTTCAAATTTAACGAGCAATTGTAATCAATTTTCCTCTACGAGCCTGTTTTGGATTATTCGCGTATTGGTTTTTGACTTTATCGAATTGAGTTTAAGTACCGAGAGTGCAAAGAGGTTTTAATATTTCCAAGAGTCATCACGTATATCGTGAGCAAATGTCAAAACACCGAGAATACGAGGGTAGCGCACAAGATTTTGAAAGAGGGATTGACATGTTTAAATAACCGCGATATTTGTTAGCCTGCGATTTGATGGAAAATACACGCGGCATTGTTTTGCCCGATTAATATTATAAATGAATTTTGGTAAACCATTTCGGAAAGAAGTGCAAATTTTATTTTCGTTTAACTTAACGAACACAGCATTTTTCAAGGTTTTAGTATTAGGTCACGTATTCCAAATGTTTAATGAATTACTTTGATGTTAATTTCGGTGTGATTTTTCATTTGTCAATTTGTAACCGATGTTATCTATTCTACGTTACGACCGATAACCGGACGAAGCGATGCGTTCGACATTTCTCAAGAAGCAAACCATTTCTAATTAATTCACGTGCGTTCCGCTGATGCATGGAAACAGTTGCGCGTAACGTGAGTGCATGTACAACGTCTGATTAATAAATCAAGTAAACTTAAAACGATTGGAACTACATTGGTCTCGTAAAAACTTTTAAGTAACTTTTTAGATTGCGAGCAAATATCAGCTTCCGCCTCACTTTTTCAAGTTTAACATTTAGCAGAGATTAAATATAATTCTTTGACGTTATTTCGTGTACTCGGTATTATGGATGATAAACCTTGGGAAATGAACATCTATTTCTGTCTCAGGAAAAAAGTTAAACATGCATTGTAAAATTTTCCTCGTTGATTATAAAATTCAATTTCAGATTTTGTTCAAACGGTTCCTAATTGTCTATAAAAAAAATGTCGCACTATTGTCAAAGTGTGATTTATATAAATTGGAAATTTCGACAGCGGATTCGAAATCAATGAAAAATTGCAATTGCAACGAAATACCCATTGTTCGCTGTCGATACTCCGTTAGCGGTCGATGCGTGATTTTTATACGGTTTTGGGGTTAAAATTTCAAATATCCCGAAAATTGCCCAACCACGAGCAAATCGAAGAATTGGAACGAAACGAGGAGCGCGCAAAACAAAACCGTGAGAGGTTGATCGACCACGTAACAATTGTGGCCTACACTTTCGAAATTACGTCACGGAGCGCCATTTTCGAAAGCAATCCCTTCGAACAGAAATCCCCCCCCCCCCCCCCCCCGAGCCGGCAATTTCGAGGATCCCCGACTGAGAACACCCGGCGAACATTGTCACTGTCGGACAATTTTTCCATCGTTCGGGTTCGCGAAAAAAGAAATGAAAAAAGAGCCGAACGGGGCCGAAATATTCAGTGAAAGTCGGTATTAATCGACAGAGGGGGACGACAGGGGTTCTCAGACGGCTCCCTCGTCAGCGGGAATGGTCTCACGTACGTACGTGCTACGGCGAACACAGATAGAAATATCTCCTACCATCGAATGGGTTCTTGTGCATAACACTCGAGTTTCCCCGGCAGCCAGTCCACTGTCACTTTCAAACCGACAGTCCGGCACAAAGCAGCGAGGAGCACGATGTCTACTACGAAAATGGTCCGTCGATCGACTTGAACTAAAGAGCCGAATGCCGACGTTGGAATGAAACCAGGCGAATAAAGAGGCTGCTGCTGCTGTGCGACGACGACGTCTTCCACGCGAAAGTTTCGAAACTTACGTTTCTCCGTGGTATAGTGCGCGGTCCGCAAAAGTGATAAAGCTACGGGATCTCCACGAGGACGTTGTTCCATCGGTTGCTCCGAGACACCGGGCGAGAGTCGATCGGAGAATTCACGCGTCGTCGGACGATCTCCCGGGGAATTGTCTGTCGCGAAGGAATTAAGAGGAAAAGAAGCGAGAGGACGAAGATACCGATCATTACGGTCTTTAAAGACGTATGTTTCCGGGATGTGATTCTTGAGAAGCTCGAACTTCCTGGATACGAAACTCTTCACGTGGGATTTCACGAATGGAACTCTAAAGTGAATATTAAAATTTGATTTTCCATATATGTCTGTCAAGAAAGAGCGTATCGAGGAGGCTGCGCACGGATATATAGGACTGACATTAATTTACAGGTACAAAGTTTTGAAAGCGATGCGCGTGAAGTATCGCTGCCGGGAACCAGGGCACGAAGAGCTACAAGGTTGAATTTATGGTTGCAGCGGGGAGAAATCGAAATACAAGCATAAATGTTACCGCAGTGGAATGCACGTTCAACGATAATGCTACTCGTAATGGCTTACGGGCGGTCGAACGAGATGTCAGTAATTTTTATACAATAGCGACACAGTCCGTTATTGCAAATGGAAAGTTAAAATCTGATCGAAACATCGAAGCGACGAAAGAATGTTACCAATTGGGTTGACTTTCTCGTTGATAATACGCATCCTGGAGTGGATGATAAATAAGCGGGGCAACTGAATTGCCGATCGCGAGACAAATGGATTCGAGGGCAATCGTTTGCGCGACATTTTCCGTGGACGGAATAAATTCGAGAATTCTCTGTCTCGATTTGCAAGTATCGCGTTGCAGAAGTGCATCAGGTGGGCGCATTGTGTCGCGCGCGTAATCGAACGTGTACCACGCGATCAACGTCGACCGGTTATACTTTCCGGTTAATTCGATACTCGAGACGCTACTCAAACTGCATTCGTTTTGACGCGAACCTGCTCATTAATATTCCGTCGTAGCCGAATCCTGACAGTTACCCAAAAGATGTAAGGGAGTTTCGTATGCCACGAACGAGTCTCATTCGTATTCAGTTCGAATCGACTCCGCACAGTCACCGAAAGACACAAAGTACTTCGCGAGCTGCTAAACCGGTATCCGCGAATTCGTTTAATTCGAAGCGGAAGGAATAATTAATTAACGGGTACGCAAAGTGTTTAATCGACATCCGGTGGCTACGAAATCTTGATAAGCCGGCGAACGATATCGGGGGACATTAAAATTCGCGAAATACCGCAAGAATGTTAATGGAAACAAGGAAACCAGGCTCTCACCGGTTAATTAGCAACGATCCGATAAGCGTAACCGTTGTCACGATTGCACGTTGCGTCGAGGAAGTTTCCAATTGAGCCTTCCTTCGGTCACGTACGTACGTCACCCCGCTTTTTTTTATCCGTTTTTTGGAGATTCTTGAGCGGGCATTTGCTTTGTTTTTCGTACGGAGAGTAAAACACCGAGGAAAGAACGAACGAGGATAAACGAAGAAGGGGGGGAGGGGGGGAATCCTGAAAGAAAACCGAGAGTACGGAAAAGTGGCGGCATGTTGACTTACGTTACCAGCTTCATCTCGACGCTGTTGCTGGAAGGCGACAAAGTGGTCCCGGGACAGGAGAAATACAATATGGCAACGTTCATGGTGCTCTTTCTGCTGATCACCATCGAAGTCGTGGTGGTGAAGGTGGTCACCTCCGATATGGAGAGAGACGAGGACAGTCATTCCGGTTTGAGAGCCGCTGCAACCTTCTTCGATCGCGAGGACTGATCCGGAATAGCGTACACATACTGATAGCTCCGCATTAATCCTCTTTTCGCGCCAGGTTCCGATGGATGGATAATTTGTTTCCTCTATTTATGTTGTAAAGTTAGTTCGAAGGCTTCTTATCCATCCGTGTGAACGAGTATTTGTTTTTGTACATTATTAAAAGGGCGCGAGGAGGATTAATCGAGGAAAGGGAGGTTCGATTTGATTTGTAATATTGTGCAAACATTGCGGATTAGTTCTATGGTTCCGTTGATATTATGCGCGGCACGATACGCGCATTACGCGTCGTTAAACGATGCGAATGAAAGTGAAGCGCTGCGCGTGGTAATCCCAGTGGCGCAAAATGTTGAATACAAATATTTTTGTAAAATATGCTTTTGTCACGTTTCTCCAGATTTGATAAATATTTAATATAAATATTATGGTAATGTTTGACACACGTAATGCAAATTCTTCCGAGGCATTATCTTTAATTCAAATTTGTAAATCCTTTTTATATACGCAATATTGCTCGGATAAATTGAATCGAGTCTTATCCTTGAAGGATATCGATGATCCCGTCGTTTCTTCTACCGAATATATTTTTGAGCTGAAAAACAAGATACTGAGTGAATATTATAAGAAATATTTGTCTTGAGACTCTTCCGTAATGTCTGGTTTTCGTGTTAAATATTTATGATATATTAAATATAATATTATCATAAAATGAGTATTTATATAATATTCTGTGCTACTAGGGAGAATCGTTACAATGCGTATCGTAACATTATTGATTCGCTCCACTTAAAAAGTAAACGTAACGCGCACTCGTGTATTCGTAACTCGCTCGTCCATGTTCGCGGACGAATAATTGTTTCTAAATTTATAAAACGCCTGCGAGCGTGATTCAAAAATAACGACGAAGGAAAGTACGTTCCGCATTAACGGATTTGATTCATAAATTTCGCACGAGCACACCGAGTCACACCAGTGGGATAGTCAACGCTGATATAATGTACGACATACGATCTTAACAATGTAGGGTATTGATAAACGAGCGAATGAAAGTGGAATAAGTATCGCGCGTAAGAACTACGGCACTTAATTACAATACCGTACAGCGGAGCACTATTGTAAATAGGTAACTTAACGATAACGCGGTGCAGATTGAATTTCTAAAACGTTGCTCCGGGTTCCGAGTCTCCGCGAAATTTGCTTCGGCTTATTTCGCAGTCTGGCGATCGACGTCGTTCCTCTCGAAAAGATGCGAAACGGTAAAAAAGAATTATAGTAATGCTCGCATTTACCGTTAAAATTGCGATTGAATTACTTTAAAGAAAACCAGGATCGTCGCGAGGAACCGAAGGTGACACTTGCAGGTTCCATTGCGAGGATATAAACGAACGACGCCATTAAGGACGACAAAAATTGAAGAGCGCGATAATAGCGATGTATTACATTAGATGCGTGTACGAATAGAGCGTAATATGGGCGTACGCGCGTGTGGGTGTGACCCGCGAGAGAGGAACAATGGGCAACGGTACAAAGCGTCATCTTACCAAGAATGGTACGTGTGATTAACGCTCGTTTCGCAAGTGCAAGAGATATAAAGGGAATCATTAATAAAGCCTATGTAAATAAATTGTACGTAAGACTCTATTCAGCCGTGACGAGCGTCGTCGAGCCGCTGAATTAAAATTCCATGCCCCCGTCTGTAAATTATGAAAACTAGTTTCAAGGCAAGATACGCGAGTGATCCTTTTTTTTATCGCGCATGAATTTATTCTTTATTTGGAACTATTACTCACGCAACGGAGCCGCCGTGTTACGCAAGTTCACCGTAAAATTGATGCACATTCCTATTTTGCAAGTCCAATTATTTCTACTTTTATACAACGATCAGCGAGAGTTCAAGATTATCGTCCGCGCGTCGAACAAAACGAAAGTGTGTTGTCGATTATGTCATAATCGTTTCAACTTATCATACCACTTATCATATAATACCACGGCAAATTTGTAAATAAATATCAATCGTGCCGAAGTGATCTTTTAATAAATCTGGTATAGATTGCCATGCACAACTGAGATGCTTTTAATTTTATATTATTCTTACATATCCTATCCTCCGTCGTTGGTAGGTTATAGATATATATAATTTCACATTATAATGACATTCGAAAAATAATTACATCTTGCTGTTATACATACATATAAGAAACACAGGTAAAACCAATCACATACTTTTCAGCAGAATCGAATACATGACGAGCAGAAGATTTGGATTTAATTTTAGTCGACAAAATAGTATTGCATTTTTTTTTTCTAAACCGATAAAGTAATAATTACATTATAAATAGCAATTTCATTACGGGTTCGTTTGCCGATCGATTCGTCCTAGTATGGAATTAGCCGGGATTGCTCAGTATCGCGAACTTCACCTACTTTCCCGTAACACATGACAATTTGAATTTTCTTTTCAGGAGAGCCGCGAACTCGAAGAGGGAATCGGAACAGTTCTTCGTAGATGATAGCAGTTGCGCTTGTTGCCTGAAACCATTTTTGGTAGGGCGCGGCGTTAGGTGCAACGATTGCGGAGCAAGATCCTGTAGGAAGGGCTGTTCGCGTTGGGACACATCGGACAACGCCTGGCATTGTCTTTTCTGCCACCAACAAAGGTCTCCCGACTGATAAGCTAATGCATTGTGCACGGTGTTTCGCAAAGGTCTCGCTGGAGGGATGCGAGCGGTTGGAAATCGTTGGAGAATTGATCTTTGAGTTTTTATAGATTTTGCATCACGACTTTATCGAAAGAATTTTCCGTTGGTATTATTTGGAGATAAATAGATGAAATAAGGGAAAGAGGGGGGGGGAGTGAACGGTTGTCTTAAGCTTGGAATGAAACTGACCATTTCAAAATAAAAGCATTTTGGCATCAAAGTTTGCGCTGATAATTATTTTTCGTGATTACGATTAGAGTAAAGAAAATACATTACCAAGATTTGATCGAACCTTCGGGGAACATGTTTTCAATCTTATAACGCGCCTGGCCGTTACTCCAACTGAAACCGTTAACGATAATTAATTATAAATTAACGATTAACCGTCGTTCTGATATACGATCATCGACAAAGGATTTGGAGAGATCTTCCGTGATTCTGAGGAAACAACAAGCGTTTCGGAGTATTCTTACGTAATTTTCAGGAAAGAATCGTCTTTCAGGTGGTGGTTGAAGAGAAACGGAAACTGGCTCGACGGTTTTGACGGTGCAATCACCGACGAGGATTCACGTCGGCTCTTCAGCACGGCAAAATCACGGAACTACGTTGCAGGTGCGTTCTTAAATCATTCCCATGGACTTTCATAAATATCTAAAATAATGCTCGCGCACGCCAACCCGATAACAACCAGACAGACTACAGAGTTGCATGACGCATGACAAGCGTAAACGCACATTCGTGTTTGTTAATTGCACGCATCGGATTTGTCACTTTCCCCGCGAGAAGGGGATATCGTGTTGCAATCGTTATGTTTACCGTCGGAAGCTTGCCAATCGAAATTATATAAGAAGGTAAATGCCAAACGGAAGGGAAAATAATAGGTTCACGCTCGTTAATCCCGGAGAGACATCTTTGTAGCAAATCGTTTCAAACGATCTGTGGAAACGCAAAATGTTGTGAGAGTCGTACGAACGAGCCGCGTACACGAATGTTTTATTTATTTTATTCTATCGGGATTACATCGATCGTTTCTCAAATAGTAAACCCTCGGTACAAACATCGAGAAAATATTTCTCGTTACATCGAACGTTTCTCAAATATTAAACAGGCGAAACGAACGTCAAAAAAATATTTTTCATCCCGAAGATTTATTAACTGCATTTCGCGAGAAATAACGAAATTGTAGACACCTCTCGAGGATAAGGTCTAGTTAGATTTATTAGATTAATATTACGTTGAGATTCGCGTTATACTCGCGCGTTTATAAGCAGAATCTATGAAATTGTTTTGAGAAAAATTATATTATTACGTACATCAGATATTTCTAAAATATTTACCAAAAATATTTATTTATTCGAATTTGACGTGGTTCAAAGGATGTTTTTGATATATTCATTGTTAACATCTTGCGCTATTAGGTATGCCACACAGAAGAAGTTTCACTTTGATTATATAGGAAGGCGAACAACGGACGAATGATAAAGTATTTTCGCGTTCGTGATCCCGGAAAAATAAATTTCTCTCGGAAAGTGCATAAAACGCGTACCACTTCCTGTGCAATTATATTAAATTTGAATGTCAAACGGAACGCGAAATACATTAGTTCTCGTTACGATTGTATTATCAACACTGGATTCTCAAATGCATTGACAAAGGGAATTACAGTAAAAAAATTTTTAATATTGCGGCATTGGTGCGATTATGTCTTCGCGTACAACAAAAAAAATGATTTTGAAGCGGAAAATCGGTCATCCCAATTAGCAGTCGGCAAGATGACTTTTCTTCCAATGAAATTTCCCTCTCACCGAGAAAAACAATCTCGAGAGCCACCCAGCGCACGGCGCTTATAAATAATGGAGTTTTTGAGACGGCGCAGGGTGGAGCATTCCTACGTCTTCCCTGCTAATGCAGTCCGACGAAAAGAAATGCCAGGAGAAGGTTTGTCCAACGCCCTAGCGTCGCGGTTGCGTCGCCTAACGACGCCTCGCGGACAATTGTTCGTCTTTTATAGAAAATTGATTTGCAGATAGGGGTCTGCGAACGCGGCGAACGATCGACGAATCGATACACGTTGTGCATACAAAAAAGAGCATTAATTGCAACGACCATGGAGAAACTTGCATTTGCGAGACGAAAGACTCGAACGATTTTCCCACGTTTTCGATAAAAAAAAAAGAAAAAGTTGTGACGCCGCTTCGCGTCCCCTTCGGAAAAGGAAACGAAATTGGGCGTGTCGGCTATATAGTTTAAACCGAGGACGAGCGAAACTTTATAATCACCGGTTACCAGTTACCGTGCAATTTTCAACTAACGAAATTAGACCCACGGCGGCCTGAGAGAGTTCAGTGAAATGTTAATTGCCGCTGATGCTATTTTGAATTACTTGAAATTCATTCTAGGCCCATTGTATTATCTTGAATCGGGGGGGACGGAGCGTCCTTGTTCTTAACCAGAAAAGTCGTGTAACGGAAGAGCAACAATAAGAACGGGTTGAAAAATATCTCACGGTAGATTCACCGCAATGCTCATTGTTCACTGCACAACTACGATCTTTCCACGTGAATCCTATCAAAGTGTTTGATCAGGGACGAGTGCATCTGGGAGACGCGAGGATACGTCGGGCTCCTGGAAACCAGCTTTTCTTCGTCCTGACGAAAAATGCGGGCGTCGGTGCGGGATACCATCTGGAACAGCTATTCCTTAGAAATATGTAGTTTTGTGCACGCAGTTAAGGAACTAACCGGTTAACGGTAATAATACATTCCTTGCAAACCATCGGTTTGCTTAACTATATATTATTACTGTTAATTGTACGTAACTATATACAGCGGGGTACAATAAAAATTAGCACCTTGAATATTACTGGAACCGCGAGAGTAAGAGAACAATTTATCGATTAATAATTGTTTGAAATTACTAAAAAAAAAAGTTAAATTACTCGAAAAAAGTCATCGCACGATCGTATCGTCTTTTATGGTAGATATTGCATGGTTTTCAGAATTTGTTCTCGTATTCTCATGGCTCTACGGATATTCGAGGTGCCAGTTCTTACTGGACCATCCTGGATAATTCCATACAAATGTCAGGAATAACTGTTCCTTTATATATTTAAATTCCTACGGAAATTGTTTCGCGTAACGCTCGATCCCGTTGTTTCTTTTCGCGGTGCAAAAGTAATCGCGAACGAACCGTACGCGCGTTGAATTTTTTAGCGATTCGTCGAGTTCCAGTAAACGCCTCTCGGTTCTTTCAAATTCGTACGCAAAAACCTCTCCGAATAACGCTCGATACCGTAGTTTCTTTCAGTAAAGCGCGAGCAATCTCGAACGAATTGTTTATCGCGTCGTAATTGTTAGCTAATAACGAGACGAATTAGTTCTCTTTGCAGTTCTAACGCCGTAGAAACTATGGATCCTCGAAAAAAGTGTAGCTCTTCGGTTTAATTCGGATCGAGGTGCATTCTATCCACCCAGACGCACATCAGGTTTCTCCATTTACTAACCACGGCCTATTCCAAGGATCTGTTCTTTCTCCAAACATGGTCAGACTGCATCGTGCCGAACACTTTTGTCTCTCTTCTTCGTTTTTCACGAGCCGAAAGATTCGCGCTCGTTATTTCTTCTAGGAAAGAGCGTGGATTTCAAGGCTCGCCGCATTCCACGTTACAAACACTGTGCCAAATGGTGATTTTAATTCGTCGTTCGGAAACTGAAGCGTCTCGCATGATTTTTCTAAACGTTAGAAACTCAAGGTCAATTTTGCGAAAGAATTTCTTAACAAAGAAATTACGACCGCGGTAACGACAAATTAAAATGTCTTTCGGATTAACGTTACTTTGAAGGAAATCGGTCTCCAGATATTTTTAATGGAATTGGAATTAATGATACTTTACGATTAAACAATAAATTAATTCTGGTTTTCGACTGTTTTTATCATAAAATTTTCAATCGTGGGTTATCCATCCGTGCGTCGAATCAAGGATAGTTCTTGTTAACAAATTTGTAGATTTTCCAAAAGTAGGTATAGTTTGACAGAAATTTTACCTCTCGAAACGAAAGAATAATCTAAATTTATCTTCCGAAAACGAATAATCGGATATGTTTTTGAACTTTGCGTAATTCATAATTTACGAAGCTCGCAAGGAACATTATCAATTTGTCAAATTATTCGCAACTCTTTCAGTTTCAGCTTTTCAACCAACCCTGTTGCCAGAGCCGTTTTAGATTTTCAACCGAAACTGTTGCAGCGGGGTGTAGGTTTCGAAAATCTCTCTGCAAAAAGCAGCATGTAATCTCTACTTACGCGAAGCGACCCCACCCGGAGATTTAGGGGGGGGGGACTCGGGTATGTAAATATATGCGCGAAACGATCGTGATGCATCGAGACGATATCAGAATCGATTAGAGCAACCTGTCCGAAATACCGAGTGTTTTTTGGTCCCCTTGGAAACGGGGCACACACTCTTCGCTCTTATTGTCTCCCGGGGCTGAGGTGGCGAACCTCAGTTCTGCTCCAGTACTCATGGGAGCAACATCGCTCGCTACTCCTAGAATCTCTCTTCTCTCTTTCGCCAGTCGTCGCTTTTGCCCCGTTACTTTCGACTTTGAGTCCCTCGCGTAGCGAGTCGCGCTAATTGCCGGTGTTACGAACAGTTCGAAAACAGGATTTAACATTCCTCGGAGTGTACCTACGATCGAGTCGTTGGGAATAATAGGTGAAGTCGGGGTAAACGAGTAATCAAATTCTCGGAGTATTCGAAATAACTTTCGAGATAAAGCTCGAGATTATACGAGCTTTCACGAGCCGATACACGACTGGATAGCGAGCGCAGAACCCGAAAGTTGGCCTCTCGGAGTAATTTGCAAAGTCGACGAACGAGAGTTCGCGTCGTTCAAGGTCTGGTCATCGACGGGACCATAACTTCTTATCGACGCGCAAGGTCACTGTCACGGTCTACGAGGAGAATTGTATTAATAATTGCAGCGTGCGCGAAGGCAACGAGTCGTGTAACCGATGGAACTCAAGTCTGTGGACGAGCCTGTGCGCGTACAACGCATATCGAAGCGATGTACTTGAAGTACGGAATTATAGCATCGACGTCCATCGTATTACCAATTCTCGTCGAGAAGCAGAAAATTTCGTATTATCTCTTTCTTGGTCGCAACGTTTTATGCTCGATTTGAAGAAACTGGGATAATTTAACACAGCCGCGCCGGATTATGAGTGTTACAGTGTAACGAGAACGCGGCAAGAACAGTGCAAGGCGTGTTATTACAAGAATGGCGGGAAAGTCACGATATTTGATCGTAGCTATATACGATTATCGACAAAAACTATAATTACCGGTTGCCAGGAACGAACTTAACTTCACTGTGATTTACTTGAAAAAAAGCAACAAAAGGAAAGCGACAGAATTCTTTCGAAATATCAAATGCAGCATACGTACTCTAGCCGAGACGAGTAAATACGATAATATCACTCGTTGGTGCTCAAATCGGAAAGAGATCGTGCGTATTAAGTCCTTCGTGCTTGGGCCTAAATTGCGTCGACTATAAATTACAGTCTTTTTTCACATTCAGCGAATCATTGCCGCGCGTACGCTCAATTTGATTTCAACGCTCCACGACTCGTTCGCGGCTAATGTATCTTTTTCGGTACGTACCAGATTGACCGCTGGGATTATCATTAACGTCCGCCGAATGCTTCCTCGTGACGCGTTCTTTCTTTTAATCGCAGCGAACCGAGCCAAATTTGCGAAACGCATAAATCATCGATATAATAATACCGGCATTCTTTATTCATTAATTCCTTTCGATTAATTTTCGTTTATCGCATAAATCATCGAATCCGTACGTAATGTGACGACCCTGAATAAATATCGAAGATGCAAAAACCGACGTTTCATGGCGCTCGAGCGGCCTCGAAGCTACGTGATAACTGATAAATATACCGGTCTTGCGGTACTCGCTAAGAGAATGCGGTTACAAACACAGAGAGAGAAAAAAAGGAGGAATAGGGTGGTAGATCTTTAATGGTTGTCGATACTTTCGTTTAGAAAGCGCTCGGCTGTGTCGGTGGATAGAGATTTGTGAGCGCTGTGTGCATCCTCTGTGCAATTCGAATTCAAAACGCGCCGGGACGCTCTTTACGGCTCGTACACGCTCTCGCAAATCGGGGATCTCGGTGACAAGAAGGTAAACGATGTAGAGACTAGTGCGGCACGTACGAGAATCAACATCAATCTCGATGGGAGAAAGTTTTTTCCGTATGAATGAGTAAGTTTTTCCTGCGCCGTTAAACAAACGATCGACGTAAAGAAGCGTTGCGGGCGAAATCACGATGTGCGTTTAGTCAGACGGATCAATAACGCGCTCGAGTAAACACCGAATTTTGAAATTCATTTATCGCGTTTTACGGTTTCGTGAGTAGTAGAATGCTAGTTAAAATTACTCCGCTGTATTAAGCGAACCGTTTGACGTATAACAAAACTGTCGCGCGTCACGAACGATCGATTAAACTACAATTGATTAATTCGATGTATTAAGTTTATCGAATCGTTATCGTTTCATTGTCAACTCTATTTTATAAACGCTCCATTTCGTAATTTCGTTAATTCTCATTTAAGCCGTATACATATAGAGATGACTATTCCATTTTAAATCGTATCGACTTGAGTTTATTTAAATTTCTTCGTGGCCAAAAGCATCTCGATTACTCGATTTTGGAATCGAGCGTTAGTAATCTAGGACCCTTATTGTTAGTGCACGCACTAACAATAAGTGACAAAATCTGTGTAGGACCCTCCACGTACTAACAATAAGTGACAAAATCTGTTTCGTTCACCGAGGAGTAGACGCGTACAACGTTTGTCAGACATTAACTAGAAAACATTCCTAATACGTATATCGTACGGTGTCTAATAGTCGATCACACTTTACAATTTCTTTTTCACTTTCCTTACTCTTACATAAAGCTTCTTGAAAAATTGTTTAAAACCAATTGGGCCGTGCTGAGCAAAGACAAAAAATCATCCTAGCCTTCCGCTGCTGTTATAGTTTTCTCCGCCGTTTTAACTTTTCCTATCTAACTTTCAGGAGTGGAAAATGCAGCCACCAGCTCGGGATTGGCTGTGGCCGCGGAGAATCAAGAAGAGGCGCACACGATGGAAACGGTTCAAAATTTCGTTGAAAGAATAGTGGAAGGTTTAATCGGCAACGTGGACGACACGCCGATCGATCGACTTTACGATCATCCGGAATGTGAGTTATTATCGCAAGGTGATTTAAAAATTTGTTCGCACCAATAATAGGCAAATGAATTTTCTTCGCTATATGAAAGCTTATTTTTTGTTAGATATTCAATCGGAATATTTAATAATTCCGTAATTGTCATAGTTTTAGCGATAAAAATGAAACCACAGTTTTCGAATGATTCACCACGCGAATAAATTCAATTGAACAACAAATTCGATGCGAACAAACGAGTCACCGTATATCGTATTTATATTATGTACATAATATGTATAGACTTACTCATGTACATATATACCACACGCTTCGTAAAAGTAAAAACGTGACGTAAATGAACCGTTATCGTTATCGCGAATACTTTCAAGACTTCGGCTTTTAATTGCACCGTTCCATTTAATGGTATGCAGTTTAAATTGCTTCTCGTACGCGTTCTGTGAGTCCTTTGCTAGACCGTAGGTAAGTGCATTAAGTGCACGCCTTCGCGGACCTACAAATGCTGCCACCTATCGAAGAAGTTTGAAATGCACACCGGACGAAAGAAATTAACTTTGGAGTTACCTTGAACTTTTAAAGTTTCCATTAATTGCAAAACTGTATTCGTCCCGTGATTCGTATTACTTTCTATTTGTCGATTGATTCTTTGACCAGATATTACTCGATTTTTCGTCGAAATTACGATAATGGTCGAAGTGTACGAGACATAAAACAAAAAATAAAGATCAGAGTCCACGGGAAGTAGTATTCAAAAAATTAGAAAGTTAACTTCAACATCTCGTCGAACTAAACTTGATACACTCCACTGGGTAGAATTTATTTTTCTCGTAACTCTTTTTTAGACGTTGGTATAACGTATAAGCGTTCTTTTACAGTGTCCGTTCTTACCTTATTGTTAGGTAACACTGGTATAGAAGAACTTAATTTCAAATCTTTTTCAAGATTTTTCTTCTAGCGCGTTTAGATAAATTTAGAAAATTGGTAAGTTGCCGTTCTCACTGCGTTAATTTTATAAAAACAACCGGCTGTCAAAAACGTTTCAACTTAGATTCAAATTTATTTATACATTTTTTCTAACGCCTCTTTTGAGAAAATCAAAAGGGAATATTGACAGTAGGATACTCAAAATCCAAAATGAGTATCATTTCCGATCTATTATTTAAGATTTTCGTAACCGCTATACTAATCTTCATGGGACAATCAGTTTTCAAAAACTAAAGCACGATATTTGTACAGATACTGAATTCATTTTTAGAGTTTACCCTCGACATGAAATTCGTGAGTTCCGCTCGACCGCATAATGGCCAAAGAATAAATTGTAATACTAACCAGTTTCTAAGCATATACTAACCAGCTGTACTAACACTAATTAACAGATGACAAGCTTTTGGCAAAGTACATTGTACCTTTGGCTGGCGCCCTCGCTCGCGTGGCCGTATCTCTGCAATTATCGTTAACAAGTAAGTACCTCTATTCGTTTGTTCTCCATGTTCGCTATGTGTTGCTCGCCAATTTTTGTATCAATTCAAACATCGAGAAACGACTCGGCGTCAGAATTTCCATATTGTTAATTCTCTCGGTGCTATGGACGGTTATAAGTCCCCGATCCAAAGGCGACGCTTCTCTCATTAAAAAATCGCAACACGTACTATTTTACGTATTTCACTACAAGAAAATGGGGTTTAAAGATGTAAATCGCGACTTTTATACAAAATCCGCAGCAATATTCCAACGACGATATGTAATTACGCAATTCTTCGAATTGAAAATCAGAAAATAGCCTGCTTATGCTTAGCGTCGAAATTATGTAAATTTATTCGTATTTTCCACGAGTCGAACGAATATAGAAAAAAGTCGTCGTAAATGAAATCAAGTGACATTGAGAGAGTCTGAATAATATCGTTAAAAAAAGATGAGACTCCCGTCAAATTATAATTGTCCCGATAAATATGTGTTGCACGCCGTCATTATTTAATTTCCATACTGATTTTACGAATGTTCCGAGAATAGTTATTTTGAATAACGTTCTGCGAAATTTAGTTCCACACTCATCAGTACGATTCGATTATTTATCGTTCATTGATACGTAACGCGAGCATTTTTCTTTTTTGAGATTATTACTAGGATGTAAAGGTGCATAACAATTTTTCTTAACCCGATTCTTTCGTATATTTTATTCGTGACGAATGAATCAGCGGTAATTTCTCGATCGAAGGACAGAGTTTTAATTAAACGATTCCTTCGGACGAGGGAAACAATGGAGGTTGCAATAATCTCTGGACAATAATCTCGAAGTAGGCATACCTACTTGGCTTCGTTCGCTAATTACGTAAGAAATGAGTCAGTCGTAAGAATATCGAATTGTGCGGGAGAAAACCTCCCGACCTGTCACCGATGTACGTCAATAATTTTCATCTTGATGTATTTTATGGTAAAACCAACGATGTGCACGAATAATTTTTCTCTTCGATATACTAGGTGGAACGTTTAAGCGGAAACACTCGAATTTTCCAATACAGTCGTATAACGCGATACTTTTATATCGTGATTTACAAATTATTGATAATTCTTGTTTAAAGCGTTTGAATTGTTGTTTAATTTTTTGATAAAGTAAACGTTCCAAGGAATATTTAATACGCTTGCGTTAAGTGGACACCCCGTATACATACACATTATACAGGCAAATTTAATTAGATCTTATCGATGAAGGTTGTCTAACGTTTTCCTTGTTTCTTGCAAGACACCCGTAAAAAGTTTTTGATATGACGGAAAGTATTACCCGATAATATCGATTAATTTATCCCAGATAAATTTTCTTAATAAATTTTCTTTACCGTTAATCGTATATTTTAAAGATGCGAAGAATTATTTGGATTTTAAACGATTAACATAATTCGTACAGTATTTTATGCCAGCTTTATCTTCCTCCGCGATAAACGCCGCGACACCAACGATGCAACGAGACGAAAACCTTATCAAAAAACAAGTAAACTCGTTTCATCAGTGTCGTAAAGATTCTTCTGTGTCGTAAAGATTCTTCTAACTGCGTTAGTCGCGATTAGTACCACCGGTGCAATCGTGATATTAAGACACAAAAAGGCACAACCGGAAGACTATTTTCTAGACATCGACGTGTAAAACAGGTATTTTTACTGCGTCGTTCGCAATATTTCTAAAATAACTGGCAATTGTAATTGTAAATTAGAATTTCAAATCTCGTTGACTCTGTAGTCGAATCAAAGAACCAGTGTGAGAAACGTAAATAAAACTTAACAGGATACTATTATCCGCGCCGCAATTCTTATTAGTTTAATAACCGGTACACCGCGAAAGTTGTAAAAACTTAACCCGCCGCGTTTCGAAGTCACATAATTTCTAGTAATCCTCGATTCGTGTGCAAATAAAGGAGCGTCGCACGTACGCTTTCCACGAAATCTTACGGCTACGTTCGTCGGTCCATCTGGTTGGGAGTAAAACAAAAAAATGTCAACGATATTTGCGAAAATGCGTTTTCTACGATTCATTGACGACGTTTTTAGCTTCGTCTTGATTTACCGTTGCCAGAACTGTAATTTTCAAAATACCGAACATTCTGCTGCAGGTCAATGAATTTTGTGAAACAAATGTATAACGCTTGTAATTGAAGCAGGAAACGCGTGGAAGTTGTTTCCTCATTCTGTTTTTAGAAATCAACTTTATTGAGGGAAGCGAAACAAAAACATCGTAAAAAGACACCTGGAAATCGGCCAGTTAAGAGAATTAAGAAAATCAACGCTAAATGCCAACAAGTATTGCTGGGTTGAAAAACACGTTTTACCTCTTAACGTGAAAATGTGTCGCAGTTGTTTGGCGCTGGTTGCATAAACATTTCTATCCCTGAAGTAATCCTAAATGAAACGAAAAGTCCCCTCCTCAAAAATATTAATAATCCATCGAGGACACGTATAAAAAAAGTGTGCTTTAACCGCTTAACGTTAAACGAGAATTCTCGAGCTATATCTTTCAGAATTGGCAACACTGACTATGTAAGCATAACTATAATTTAATACACACATATCAAGTGTAACTATCCTGTAATCCAAATCAATCACTGTTAATCACGTGCCTGCCGTCATTAAAAAAATGTTTGTATTCTTAAAAAGCTTACTATGATCTCAAATAAACTTTCTTTATTTCGATACAATATTACACGCACGTCGATCCTCCTTGACATCGCGCAACTTTTAAATCACGCACCGACATATCGATATTTCTTTAGCGTTATATCATTTATATGCCGCGGCAACGCGGCAAAAAAAAGAAATCCAAAAAAGAGAAAGAATAAAAATCCAAGTCGTAGTATTAAGAGGTTAAAGCAATCTGTCGTTTCGCAAAGACGTCGGTTGGTTTTAGAAAACGTAGGTTCTCTCGCAAAGCAATCCCCCACTAAAAGGAAGCCGTACACAGCGCGTCGTATGTGGGGTACGTAGGCTCGCGTATCACGTCGCTTTGCCAAAGGCTCGCAGTTGCGAGCAGTACAGGCACGCGCGATTGCATACCGCGGCTAGCGAATTTGCCGGTCGCGATCTTTCGATTAGGCCTTTTTTTTCGTGTTCTTGCCCTCTCTCCCTCCCACCGATAACGATTCGAGCCAACCGAGGAAGGCGTGTTGGAACACCGATACATTACGTAAATGGTATTACCTCGCGTCGTTGCCGATCGAAAATGTTTCCTTCGCGCGACGATGAGTATTATCAGTGAAGTGTAATCGATTTTTGAGGTGAAATGAATGAAGAGTGTCTGTGATACGTTAAATAAGGTTACGCTCGTAAGCGGATAATAATCGAATCGAAGGGAGGCTCCGTTCGATTTAAATTCACGTAGTCCGAGCACGGGAAACCCGTGAAGTGTCGATTTATCGATACGATTGTTATATATCGTAACACCGCATTCGTTTATTGCGCGCGACGGGGGCGTATGACGATATTCGCGCGAAAATGATCAACTCGCGTTACGTTTAACGAATCGCGTTTAATGAAACGCGTTGATCGATTTCTTGATCGCGAGGCGTGCGATTGAAACGGGAGAGAGAGAGAGAGAGAGAGAGAAGAAAAACAATGATGCTTGAACAAGTGTTCGCTCGTATGAGCGTTCCAAGGATGATGCGAGCAACGACGGGTCAACTAATTGTTCGTTAATTACAACCTCGGGATAAGACGGTCTCGCGCGAGGAAGAGTAAAAGGAGTAATTTTCTCACGATCGGACAAATCAATCCGGTAACCTTGACGCGTACATAGGCACGCGTTTCGCTTTTAATTGCCTCATTTGGCACGTAACGAAACCTCTCTTCCTTTTAGTTCCACTAATCGACTTGAATTTCGCATGTTCGCCGGTCGTAACGCCGACGCGTGGTATTTTAATGGCAAGTTTACGTTTCGAGGCACCGAAGACGGTAATTGTTTAAGATAAAGAAAAAGACGCTCGAACGGTACAAAGTTCGTCTTTCGAAAATTCACGAATCGCATACGTTTCGACTCGTTTCTGATTTTGATTTCCCTCAAGCTATCCTTCCAATGGCGTGTAATAATTTCATAACCACGGAAAACGTGGTACTCTAGAGTTTTTATGTTTCCGGAAAGAGAATCGAGTAAAGGGAACGCAGGGAATTTTATTGCAACAATCGGTTTTTTTATTCGTCGCGATGACGAGACAGCTGAACAAATTTCAGACCCCTACGGAACTCGGTTGCGCGACATAAAGTTTCGCCCGTCAGCAGAAACGATAAATATTGTTATTGCAGTATTAAAAATAGCAGGGAGTTATCGATGATGTCTTCTGAAAAAAAACCTCTCGCACGAGAAATTTCAAAGTTCAGGGTATCGTCGAGCAACTATTCAAATGAGGGTTTAAAGGCCGTCGTCACTGACACATGCCATCGCGTTGGTTCGTTAACACGGAGTGGGACACGTGTGTGTTGCACACATTCTAACAGTGTTACGGTGTTAAGCATATACAGCCGTGATACAGCATTCGTAATAAATTATATTCGTAAACACGTTCGGACGCGTGTAAAAAAAATCTTCTTGGTTCGCTAAATGATCGATTCAAAACTATTGTGGAAAAAAAGGGACAAACGAGAAGAGAGATTAAGTTTTGGGTCTTATCAAAATCGAATGGATTTAATCAAATTGAAATGACACCGGTATCTTCACTGAACGAAGGTCGAAACTTGGGTAAAATCGGTTAGACCGCGAAGATTGTTATTTTTCGTTATTAACGATGCGCTACCTGGTTAACCCTGCATCAGTCGTGTGGTTTTTGTTATTGCACTGTCAATGAATAATCTAGCTATAATATTCAATACTTTTGCAATACATTTTGTGGAAGATAAATATTAATTTTAGTAGCATTAATTAGTTTAATAAATGTCAAATACAATTCGCTTATTAACATATACTATATTAATTATATTATCGTTGTACTAAATTTGTAGTATACGCCACTGAAGCAGGGTTTAGAAAAACCTGCGTGACTTAACAAAATTGTAGGTAAAACCGGAATTTTTTCATTCTCGAAGATCGGAGCTATCGGTTTCTAGAAATCGGATACCACCGCGAGCGTCATTATTTTTCATTAATAATCGGAAATTGCTAAATTAACCGCGATGTTAAAGATGGTCGTTGAAACCTTCCGGTATTAACCGATCATGAGAAACCGAGAAAGTTACAGCCGCAAAGAAATATCTCTCTAATGTATCGGAAGATTCCCACGTTATGGAATAAGTTTCCGTATACTTAGCTCTTACGCGAAACGATTACGAAAAATTCATTACAAAGAACAGTAGGCGACTTTCACGGAATACGGGAAATGGATAATCAATGATAACGGATCGAACGAACAGAGTGAACAAAACGTGTCGATCGCTTGTTCGAACTTTTGGAGTAAGACATTTTTGACGAACGAGAGAGGCGATCGATCATCGAAGCATCCGCGAGTGAAAGACACGATGTTAAACGGAGGATAAATGTTGCTGGAACTAGCCGAAGAAATGCTGATGCTGATAGGCGGCCTGATCATCGCTTACTTCATTTACATGCTAATCACGAGACAAAATGGTAAATACTATAAGTATTTAATTTAAAAGTTTTGGGTTGTTAAAAATAGCTGGCTGAATAACTTTACTCCGATAATAATTCGCATTCCCGAATTCGTCGTGAAATCGCCACGTAACGATGCCGAGTTTTGTATTTATTATTTGTATTTAAAGAGGTCAAGAGCGTTTAAAAACACATGTTACATAAAATTACATAAAATATTCGACACACTGTCTCGGAGCGTAGTTTCCATTTATTATTTTCAAAAGAATTTTACTGTTAATAATAATTCGACGGTTTCGAAAGAACTGAAAATATGATTAAAAGAAAAAGGGCACGCTCTTGATGTATTTATGTGACTTTAAATCACATAAATACAATATTATTTACATCCCCAAACGTTAGATACGCGTTATCGAACAAAACAGTTATCGCGCGAAATATTAAAACACACGCGTATTTTATAATAATATCCAGAAACGTCGAGGGCTGCAAATTGTTCTCTCCAAAACCGTTGGCGACATCGTACAAGTTTTCTTTTAAATTAAATAGAACTACGGTGCTCACCGTTTAACGACCAAGGAAGTTTAGAGGAGTTCTCGTACAGCGAGATGTGACTTTTTGTGTAGCTCTCATTAAATTTAATAACAACCGCTCGAAACTTTATTCTACGCAGACGAAGACTATGGTAAGAAATATTTTTCTCGGGAAAAATTTCTACACGGCGACCAAATATGAACACGTACATCAGTACAAACTTGTTATGGATTGAAGATAATGTTATTTAATTGTTCGCGCGTACGCGTGTTTAAAAGACAAAAAGGAATTTCACGCGATATAGAGGCTTCTACGATAAACGTTTAATGTGCGGGGAGTAAGATGAAAAAAAAAAATTGAAATTGCATTCGAACGTAATCCTGGTTCAACTTCCTCAACCTCGAAACAGGTGCGAAGCACAAGCCTCTTGTGTTAAAGTTAAATCGTATCGCAAAACGAGCGACGTGGGAAAGCATTGCTATCGGCGCGGTATCATCGCGAATTCTGTAAATTGTCACCGACAAACTACTTGCGCGTCCCTGGCACAATTCCCCGAGTACACATAATCTGTCGCGAGGAAACGCGACGTTACCGTCGTTTCTCTTGTTTTTACGCGCATCCCCATTTACGGAATCGTAGTTTATTTTGTAATAACGGATCACAGTGTTTTTCGAAAACTTTGCAGTGACAGAAACAACCGAGGCGTCGATGAAAATGGAGTACTGTTGTAAGCACGATAGTAATGAATTTTAATGAGGTATTAACGGTTCATTGTTTAATTATTATTCTCGGTACTCCGTTGTATCTTTTATTTTTTTTATAACGACCGGCTAGGCTGTGAGTGATTATTAAAACCTTGACAACGATAAATTTCTGGACTATTAAAATTTTATTGCAGTATTATATTTACGGATAATTAAATGGAATAATCGAATAATAACAACATTCCACTTTTATCAGTCTTTACGATCGGTAATATCATTTCCCGACTGTGCTATCCATTTCTGCCGAGAGTAATAAAATATTTATTAATAAATCAAGGAAAATACTCCGCGCTATCCGCAACGCATTTTTCCTGTCATTCTCGCGCATGATAGTTTATTGCCGATGACGGGACGCACGGTACGATCATCCGACTCGCAAGAAAAATGACGCTGACGGTAGCGCGATAACGCTAAACTTATCTCCGATAATAACGCGGCAACGTGACCGCAAATCATCGCGAAGCACGACAATTTCGTTTCTCGCGCATTTCGCAACGGACGGTCCGTTGTCTTTCGCAAGGATGGTCATTAACTTCGTGACGTTCATTCTTTCGGAAGAGCGGCCTCTCCTTTTTCAACGGAAAACCAATATCCAGTAATCGTTTTGTCGTATTTTCGTTCCGCAATCTGATACTTTGAATGAGAAATTGCGTTTAGACGTCGAGAAGATAAAAACTCTTATCTTATCCATAAAAAAGATCAATTTATTGTGTCGAGAAAACAGGTGTCGTCTCGCTATCTTCAAGCTTACGTGTCTACCTAGAATATTATTATAATCATTGCATTTATCATCGATTTACCCACGACGTTGTTTTTGTCTTTACGTCACATCGTTTTTACGGAATCGTAATGTAATTAGCGATAACGGCACGTGGTATTTTTTAAAAATTTATCAGCCATCGTGATGAAAATAATTCGTTTTTATAAGTTTTATCGTTATAATTTGCAATTGATATGCCTTCGAGAGGAAATAACGTTTATTACCTCGTACGTCGAGAGATTGGTAGCCAGTAATGTCGAAGTACTTTTTGAGCGTGTCAAGGTGTCAATCGAACACCGCGAAACCCTTCGACAATGCAGTTACGCGTAGAGCTCGATAATCACTATAATTTCGTTACGTCAGAATATTTACGGACGCTTACAATTCACATAGGGGCACTTCATACCGCGTTTCATTCGTTTTCCCTTAATATTGCGATTAACTTAATTATGCTTCATTAAACGTCAATTAAGCGAAACGTCTCGGTAATGTAAGACGAATTTTAAGCAATTCTCTGACATAGTAATTCTCCAAGAGCGTGATGGGAATTTTGATGATTGCATCGCGAAATTTCGGATGTTGCGTTACTGTGGTTACGTTACCGTGGAAAGCTTATAAATAACATGAATTAAAATTATTTGTAAATTATACTGATACATATTATAAAACGGAAACGATTATTTTCCAAATACAAATGGTATGAAAAACTAAAAATGAGTTTGTAGAATTCTGGGATTCCTAAATTTTGGTTTAAAATTTTCTGCGTCTATGTTTTCTAAATATACTTTGTAGGAAATTATCGTTTATAGTTGAGTAGATAATTTCTAAAAACAAACAACACGGTAGAGTCTTTAGACGATTGCGATGCCTCGAGGTAAAAACACTAACAATGATAACAATTGAGGATCATTGCTCCGAAGAACTTAATCTGTGAATTCAATTGCAACTGAAGTATTCTATTTACCAGGAGAAACTGTCAGAAAAAATATGTATCCAAACGATAGTTTCAAAAGTACACAACAAAATTATTGGCACACTCCGTTTTCCTGAAATAGCTTTAAGCAACAAAATTAAAAAATCTATATTTTACAAACGATTGTTCCAGAAAACAGGGCATACCATTTTTTTGTTGCCTGCGGTACTTCTGCCGAATGCAATGCTTGATCCAATAACGCGTTCATCGGCGATTATTAAAATTATTAATACCTTACGTCGGTTACTTCGACTCGCCTCTCGTGTTACATAAACGTTCCTCGATGTTTAGAAAAGTAAAATAAAAGAGTCTGCTCGGGTATGAATCCATTAATGGCGCAACGACGCGTTTTGCGTTTAATTACTGCACCGGCCTAGCGCAGACGTTTACGTCACTTTATGAATATCAGGCTGGATTAGTCGAAAGTAAAAACGAGATAACGAAGGCCGTGATAGTTTTACATTGTACATAGTATCTGTTATTAATTTGCTAAGGAAAAAAGGATCGTGTTAAAAGGCCGATTTAACGCATTGCATCTCTTTACAGGTGGCATTTACATAAATCTTTATGTATACGAACTTCCTGGTATAATTAAAATGTTAATGAGTGCTTACAATTAGTATCGTGTCAGTGCTATTAGATAACTTCATTGGGAGTAATATTATCAATTTCAAAACTTCAAATTAGAACTTGAAGGTAGCAGAAATTCAAAGTAAAGAATTGTTGATACAGAAGGTTGATCTTTAGCAACTCATTTTACGGCGGATCACGCGTACGTCAATCTTGTTCAACGCGAGCTTCCTGATGTAATTAATTTTAATCACCCATATTTATCAGTGATTCATATCCAAGTCAGTAGTTAGTGTCACATTATTCGGAAGTTTTGAGCAACCGCGTTGAATGTAAAATTTCCGAAATGTAAATCGAGGCTTCAATTTGTAAAAAAATTTGCAAATTTCGGAACTCGAAGTGACGACAAATTGAAAGTATGCAAACCACTCAATTCGATATCTTTCGTGTTATTCAGAATTCGTGAGTAACCTCGCCGAGTATATTATTTCGAAAATGGAAACTAAAACTTCGATCTGTAACTGCGCACAATTTCTATTTACGAGAAATTTGAAATGTACAAAATCACCGAAAACAGGTTCTCAGGTTAACTACGTCCGATAATTGCACCCGCGTAACCGCTTTACTAGAATGTATAGATTCGATTTTCAACGCGCATACCGTCGCATTTCCACGCGAACATATTAATAAAGGTCACTGTCGTGACCTTGAATTTCCCGCGGAAGGAGTTCACGAGGTCGTCCGTTCGAATTTCACCTGATTCGTCGCGGAGAAGTGAAGGGAGCGAGAGAGAGAGAGAGGAGATTGAAAAAGGGGAATGAGAAATTGCCGGCAAGGCCAAGTCGGTGAAATTACCCTGATGCGTTGCTTTTACGCATTATCGGCGTGACTTTACCGCTTCGAAGAAAGTGAGCCGCGAGTTTCTCGTTTACCCTCGCACGGCTCCAGTAGTTTTCCAAGTTTCTCCCCAATTTTTCTTTCTCTCCTATCACTGGTCCACGATATATTCAACGTTTCCAAAACTCACGATGATCTTTGATTCTGCTTGAGTGCTTCGCACTATCGAGTCAGGATTTTGACAAAATGATAAGATTTAAAAATACAGATTTTCTCACTTCAATCTCGTTTTCTTTACTCTCTTTAATTTGTACGTAAACGATCGTTACGCAATAATACGTCCAATCAACGGGGGATCATAAAGTTTGATCAACTTACCCCGGCGAATGTAATAACTCGAAAGCGTAGAATACTTTCGTTGCGACGCAAAATCACTCGAATGTTTACAGCGATAAGCCCACCATTGAAATAATAGGAGCGTTGGAGTACAACTATACCAAGTCCACTCTTCTTTACATTTTTTAACATAAACTTAAAGTTAAAGTATCCACTTTTATATTAGCATTAAGTGCAAACCAATGAAATGTAAAAAAACGAACTTGCTCTGCTTGCACTTTGAGCTGGTCGATCAACAGTGTCAGCGACACCAATGTATATTCGTAACTTAAATTTAACGCTACGCTAGCCGCTTGGGGTACAGGTGTCACTCAGTCTACTTTAAAATTAAATCACTCTTATATCATGCAATTTACACCTGCAATTTCTCTAGTAACCCTCGGTTAGATCTATGTGAACCCAAATTTGTGCTATTTCTATTATATTATTCTAATCGCAAATTTGTAAACGAATACATAAATTATATAAATATATAAATATTGATATTTAATAATGATAAAAAGTGACAAATGCTGATCATTTCTACTTTTAACCAATCATTTAGCGATGGGTGACCGGTGTACCTCACGCGACCAACCACGTACACAAACGTCTACGCGACTAACGTGGGCTAAGACGCTTCTCTTACACACGACTCCAAAACACGTGCAAAGTCGTAATATGGCAATTGATCGTTGGTATTAGAGATGTCAACGATCGTCTGACTCGTATTCTTTTCTTGCAGACCACCCGACGGCAGATCCGCCCACTATGGCGCACACAGCTCTGCGGGAGATCGTGGAGCGCGCCGTCGAAGAAGCCCGGAAGTTACCGGGTCTCGGTGGTTCCGGCGAAACCGCGAGGGTACCGGAAGGAAAGAGCATCGCGCAGCACAGTTACGAAGATCTCCTCGCAACTGCGATACTTAACAAGGTTACTAGTTAATCTCGCAAGAAACTCGAAAATGCGTACAACTGGCCCGTTGATGTTGTTCGCACAATCATTTTGAATGTTACTTTGTCTCCTGTACGCGAGACACGGCAATCTAAATTCTATTCGCACCTACAAAGAATTAATAGAACGCGCGTTTCACGCGTCGTTCGCCGTTTTTCTTTCTTTTTATTTTTTGCTTTAATCGTTCGGCCCCACGCATCGATTCATAATTCAATTGTGCAATCAATACTGAATTGTGCAGGTGATCGAGAAATTCCAAAAGGAACAAGTGGATGGTAATAGTAACGTTCTTCACGAGAAGTCAGCGTCAAGAACAAAGTGTACATTAAGTACGTGTAATGCAGTTGCATGTTTTTTGTTTTTTTTGTTAATACTCCAAAGTATTATTAGCGATACGTTGGTATTACTTTTGCGGCAAATTAATAGCTTCCTGGGGAGAGATGTAAAGTAATTTCCCCGTCTTCTTTTACAGCGGAACACGAGCCGGGGCAAGACGAAAGCGTCGAAGACAAATCCGGTAGCTTGGAACCGTTGTCTCGGGACGAGTGCACCGATTGCGGTGTATCGTGTTCGAGACACGCTCGAAATCAACCGGAACCAATATCTCTCACGGTACACAATTTCTCTTAGATGCAACAATTTCGCGTTATTAATCGAACCTTGAGAGAGTTCAATCCGACGGATAAAAGGATTTTTATCAGTGGCGATAAATCGATACGGCCGAACTCCCACGCCCGGTAAAGAAACGACGTCTAATTTTGTTATGTAAAGTTACGGTAGGATATCCAAGATAGGTTTGTAGGTTGACGGATAATTGGCCGACGAGCTGGTTACGCGAGGTACAACGTAGATAAGCAACGGAAACAGAACCGTTGATCCGTAGGAAAATTTATGTTACGGTGTATCGGGAAAGAATATTACGTATCACTTCATTTCCCGTGTACACGAACTGGGTTATTCTCTTACTTCAGATAGAAGAACGTATAGAGGAAGTTACCACGACGTATACATCCGACGAGGATCATAGAGATAACGATGTCTTGGCCATCAGAAATACCCACAGAGTTCCATTCCCCGAATTCGGAATGGACATCATCGATCGTGAGTGTTATCGTTATTCCGTTATGTGAAATTGATATTTTGTTGTTCGCAAAGGGATACGCGTAGAGGTCTTACTTTTTTTTAATCATTTTTATGGTAACTGATTTCTTTGATGTATATTATATTACGCGGAGTGAGTTTGTTAAATTGTTCGCTCGTAAGTAATTTTCTTTTCTAGAAAAGTTTCTCGAAAATCGTTCGAGAGAAAGTTGTATTACTTCAAGGGACGGATCTTTGTTATACATATACCTCTCGTAAAGTTAATATTCCCTAACTACGTATTGAAATGAATATAGAGTAAATGATTAGATGATTTTTACCTGATTTTTCATACTAAGACCAACCTCACATTACTAATTACAAGTTTGTGATACTGTGAACCCAATCAAGGTTTCATAAACATACAAATTGTGGACACAGCTAATTTGTATTGACGAAAATTAATTAGCACATCAACCCAACCCGTTCAAATTTAATAAAAGCTAATTAACCGTTTTTAACGTATTTCAGCTTCGCAGGAGTCGGAGGAGGATAGTCACGACGAGCCGGACACACCGACGGCACACGTCGACATGGTGTTACCGGTTGAATCCTGGGAGGAAAATTGGCTGTTCCAGAAGAAGCGAGTACAGTCGCAGGCGGATCCCGTGGCCATGCTGGTTCCAAACTTCAACGGCGATTTCAAGGCTCTGATCGGTGACAAGGACGCCGAAGACACGTCCGACTTGTCCGAGTGTTCGTCCGCCCAATCCGACGAGGAGATCGAAAAGGAACTGATGGAGGCCATCAGCAACGTTGTCCCGCGATCTCCGCAAAAAATGGACTTCGATCGCGACAAGGATTTGCCAGTGGAATTGACGAATGGATTCCAATCGACGAGAAAGGATACGAGAGAACAAAGAAACGATGGGAGGATCGAGAGCTCGAGGGAAACCGATTCGCGAATTTTCAGTCAGACGAATGTTGACAATGAGATAAACGAAACGCTTAAACAAATTGATCGAAGAAGAGTGGACGAGGAGAGTACTCAGAAAACGATATCTGTACATAATTCCCTGGATACCAGTGGACAAATTGAAACCAAAGAAATTGTAATTGAAGCAACGAGGCAAATTAATAATGAAGATCAAACTATACTCGAGTCAACGCGCTGTGTGTCGGAGAAAATCGAATGCGAACAATCGGTTTTAAGTGACGCGGAAAAAATTGAAGAGAGTAACAGAAAAACGATTCCATCCGATGCGGCTACGTCGGAGAACGACGTGGATACCGTTGATTTTACACACGTTCCCCAAGGAAGCGTATCGAATTCCACGAATTTCGTGGAATCTTCTTTGTCCGAGGAAAATGTCACACCGCCGGAGGCTAATACCTTTACACCGATGAGAATTTCCATCACGGAAACCGATCGACAAGGCTTTAGCAACGCGGAAATTTCTCCTCGGAGCGACGAGAATATTTTAAACTCGTCGGTATGCTCTAAGAAGAAACCGATCGTAGTCGATGACGATGCCATAGAAACATCCAAGGAGGAGGAAGCCAGACAGACTATGGAACGCAAAGCCGATTTTCATAGTAAGTGTCGCCGACAATTGAATAGGGAACCGTTGCGAGATCCGTTTAACTGAGCGATGTAAACGGGGTCGGTGTTTTAAGATGGGGTTATAATTATTTTGAAAATTTAGAACGGAGATGAACTTACGATCTTGTGTGTCACAGCCGAGGACATTCAGCAAGAAAGGGAATACACCGAGCACTATGATACCGCGACCCAAAGGCATTTGGATAGTTTAACGAAGACTGAGAGAGACGATACGATTGACAACGAGACGGACGAGGAGTATGCGGCTCGGATGCTGGAACAAGGGGAAAGGTAAGAGAAAGGATAGGGAGAAACTTTACGTGGTAAAGGCAATAGTGGTACTCGAGATTATTATGAAGTTAGGGTCGAGGGACCTGAAAGAATGGACTCCCTCCGAACAATTTAAGGCGCGGTAAATAAAAACCTTTTATATATTTCAGTTAGGAAATATAAATTTCAATGTTTGGTATATCTACTGATCATGGCCAGTAGGTATATTTATGTTTATTATATTCTATCAATCGTTTGAATAATATTTCATTACTCGCCAGTAAATAAAAAATAAACTAAAAGTTTGCTTTCGATGCATCTCAAAAAACTCATGTACATACATACCTACATCTGGATCTTTAAAATACACTTGTGCACTCCTCGAAAAGCGAGGATACAACAAACGTTCGAGTATCTATCTCGGTAGTGTTATGTCGAAATACTCGAGGCTACGTTCGTTTCGTAATGTCAATGTTAACGGTCTGCCAAACGCCCGAGGGATTTTCTTTCTGCCGATGATATTATAATCCGACTTCAACATTCCACTGTGCAGCAAGTGCCGAGAGGCTGTGGCGTTCGCCAAGGCTGAATCGGCTTCCTATTTGTCTACCAAGACCGAGAAACAGGAGGAAGCGGTTCAGCTTGCAACTCCACCACGGCCAGGTGAGCAAAATCTCTCGTCGCTTCTCGTTTCAAACTCAATTTTTATCGGTATCCTCAATGGTATCCCTGTTTTTGCTCGACTCTTTCCCACAGGCACTATCGCCGAGCGCGAGCACAAAAAGTGGGAAAATGCCCCGCCGATCGAGAATAATCCTTACAGCGAGGAGAATATTCAAAAACGATTATGGGAGAGACAATACGTGAGAAGATCGTCGGATATACCTGGGTACGATTCATGTTAATTGTCGCGTATAATTCTACGTTAAAAGAGCCGTCCGTAATAAGCCCATCGATCTGTTCAGAATCCACACCGCCGACATACCAAAGAGCAACGGGTCGGAGATGGATGTCGTTTTGTCACCGCACGAACCGGATATTAAACGGTAATTTCACTTGAATCTTTCGCGTATACACGCGTATGTGCTTTGGAAAAAAGAATCGCAACTTCTGCGAGTTAATAGGTATCTTGTTATTCATTTACCTGGACACGCAGTAGTATTTAACTTCATAGATATGTATGTACATCCATTACTTCCTATATAATCGTAGACGTTTGAAATTATTTTTCACGGCCCATCTGCTTCGTTGTTTACAAACCACTTATATTAATAAAATAAGGGGTAGAGTACAATGTTTTACGAACACGTAACTTTCTCATTGCTTTTCTAGAAAGTACATATTCGCGCATACGAACGATGTACGATTAATCATACTCATCGCCGGGGATTACGCAATTTCAACAGCGCGTGTAAAGAACGTCCTGTATCAATGTTGACGCAAATCTCTCCGATCGATTTCCCAGGTTCGGGAGGGACTACTACATCAACAATTCGAAAGCAGGGAACGGCGATAAAGGAAGAAGATCGGCGGCCTCCGTTTCGAGCAGACCGAGCAGCTCGCTGTCCCAACGATCGAGTTCAACGGGAGCGGACCAGGAACAACAGGTGAGTTTCGAGCTCGAAAAGTTCGAGGAGGCTTCCCTGCGCGACAGCCTCTCTAGATGGAGTTATCGCGATCCGCACACCAGTCCGCACTTCGCGATCAACCCTCTTCTGCGTTTCGATATTGACGAGGCGAGCGTAAGGACCGAGGCTCACGAAAATCATATCTCTAACGAGACGACGATTTCTGGAACGATGGCGTTCGCCACGGACGACGAGAAGGAAAAGACTAGCGAGACTTTAAGGAAACACGGTAAAGGGAGAATCGCCGACGGAATTGTTGAAAACGGTGCTAACAGTCATTCGATGATTGGAAATATACGTGACGGTGGGGAATGTTTAGAAGCCAATAACGCTGACACTCCGCGAACAGTGGCGAACGAAGGTGTGGTTTTTGATTCGATTCGCAAACCGGATCGAGAGTTTCTTCAGTTCCCGGTAGAATCGAATCTCGATCGTGATTCGGGAATGTATTCGATCGATTCGAATGATCCGGAGAGCAGCAAGGGTAAGGGACGAGATCAAGATCAATGGGGAAGATTATTTTGGACGAACGAATCCCACAGCGAGGCGAAGGAAAGGCAAATCTTATCATTCAACGGGAAGAGATATTGGAATACGGGTAGCTGCAAGTATCACACTTTTGGCGGGATAAGAAAGTTCGATTCTAAACCGACGGACGACGACTCGGATGACGATAGTTCGAGGATCGAGCGTTCCGAGGAGCTTTCTCGAAATTCCCTGCCCGACGTGTCGGAGTTCGCTTATTTGACGTGCCAAACGTACGGGGGTATCAAACGGAGTAAAAAGATCGAACGAAGAGGTATGCCAACGTACAGAAAGGTCAAACTGAGGCCGTCGTTACCAATGTTTGAGCGCGCTTCGCGAAACGGAGATACCGTCGAGAACGCTGATAATCAAGACGAGGATCTTGATTTCCAAACTTTCGACGAGGACGAGTGGCCAAACCACGGTCATCGAGACAATGACGTTGAAGCCATTTGCCAATATCGCTCTTCGAGATCCGTTGACAAAAGATTCGCTTCGAAGCGTCGCAAAGCTAGAGCGAAACGCGTCAGGAATGACGCGCGGCGAATCAAAACAATTTCATCGTCGTCGTGTGAGTCGTCGGAACAGGACGACTGGCAAGACGAAGATAATATCTGCGTATCCAACGAAGGTATATTGACCAAGTTCCTCAAGGATGCCACGAGGAGAGCAAAGTCACGATCGTGCAACGACTACGGCAACTCTTACTCGTTGAACACTTCGAGAAGAAAAATATTCCCTCGCGATAGCAGTTCGAGAAGAATGAAATCATCGAGGAAACAGCACCGTGTGTTCGACGAGAACGAAAGTTTGAAATTAGAACCGCCTATCGTGCCGGAAGTCGTGGAGAGGACTTTCGAGACTTTGAGAGAGCTTCGGAAAAAGAAACAAAAAGATTCGAGTAAAAAGCTGGGGATAAGAAGTTTAAGTGACGTTACGATATGGTGAAAATAGAAATTAATGGGATTAGAAAATAGATATTCTCTCTCGGGGAAGGAAACGGTTCTGGGTTAGTGGTGTAAATTAGAAGTACCCTTCAAACTTGGGTATCTTCCATTTCGATTTTCTTTGTGTTTATACTAATCGATAAAGAGTGCCATATCTCTAATGGAGCTGTAACGATAACGAAGTTCCTTAAGCATCTTTCGCGCGAATATACATAGTTTCATCAATTTGAAACTTGATTTTACCTAAAACGGATTTTTCTTATTTTTGAGTCGTGAATTATAATTCGATCCAGTCTGAAATTGGACGTTTTAACGATAAGTTAACATTTTTCTTAACACATCGATCACAAATTACGTTTCCGGAGTAATTTTCCCCTGTGCACGGAACGTCGATTAGACCGTTAATTCGGAAAAATCGTAAATATAAATTGATAATTTGCGCTTATATCTTAATTATAATCGTCGGTTCTTAACAACGCAATGTTAAACGCGTCCGTAATACATTGACTCGACACTAAAGCTGCCAGCGTGTCAATACTACAATGAAAGTCGGTGTGATCAATTAAAATTACAAAAGTGCAACCCGTAATTTTCTTGTCCCAATCCTTTCAAATACATTCGATATTTGTCATTTTTATGGCAATCAAAGTTACGACTGTTAAATCAATTAGAAACCTAACATCATAGGAAATTAGGTAGGATGCGAGTAAGACGTTGCACGATACACCATATAAATGTAAATACATTACTGAGACGTAGTTCAAGTTCACTTCGAATGCATGACGTTATAATGGTGCAGGTATTTACTTTAATCTCCGCCACGACGGAAGTCAAACAAAGTTGAGATCGCTCGAATGTATTTCCTCGCTCGCTATAATAACATCGAGACAAGGTGTTGCTAACGAGCACCTCCAAAGAACGGCACGAGTGACAGCATTGTTTTAATGTTATCGTAAGCAGCTGCAACGTGCACTTGAAGAATGACTAAACCTGGAAGATGTTTCCAGGGCTTTTTTTCCGTAACTAATTGTAAGATACCACTGAAACACACAACGCGCGCTCACTCACGTCGACTAATACCGGTATGGATTTCAGTCTTACAATCCTGGTTGCACAGAATGTTAAATATTCACTCGCACCGTGCACTTTGGAAGTAATAAAACGTACCATAATTTATACGCGCGCGAAGTACTTAACTCTTTGGAGATTGCTCAACCAAACGTAGGGTTCCTTTCGCAAGGAGTGATTGTAGTTTCTGCTATTCCTTGCCATTTTAGTGTAGCGCAACGCGTTTTAAAGCTAAAGCCAACGACAATTCGTAATTGCGTAATTATGCAAATTGAAGATTAGAAAAAGTCGATGCTCGGCACCGAAAAGGTTGATTTAATCAACAATAACATTGTTCTTTGATGGCATTACACTTTCCTCGTAGCTGTACGCACGAACGATGTATAAAAGTTGTAACTAAAGTTCCTCCTTCCTTGTATATAGTACACGTAGACTATACAAAGGCACTGATAAAACGTGAACACCTCCGTTTCCGTTATTAGCCAGTTGTTCTATGCACACCGCTCATGCATGAACCTGCGAAAGTCGAACAATTAACCGGTAAGTACCGTTTACGTGCGCTTTCGATTCGATATACGTTGACTAACAAGTGACTTTGTGTTTCCGCATGTATTCGGAATGCGATATTATAACATAATATTATTTCATCGGATGGAAGGATCGTGCCATATCCATATCCTCAGCTGCTTCCTTTTGGGAAATATTTAATCTTCACGGGTCTTCTGGAAGATACGTATCCCTCATTTGCGAGAAGAATGACACGGTTAAAACAATTGATGTTTTTCAGAAAAAAGAATTCAAAAGTTACGCGTTCACAAGATCTTTCATTTATTAATCATTTAATCAGTTGCGAATAAACGCAACATAATAACGATAAAATAATATATTTCAAATGCATATCATTCATTTCAGTATAATAAAAACAACCCCCCATTTCGCTCGTGATATCTACTCCCCAGTGACTATTGAAATTTAAATATATCACTCTTCCAGATAAGAGGGCGACAGTTTTCCAATTGTTGCAATTACAAACTTTAAAAATACAAGTTTCTACCTGTGCCATTCCTCTCGAAGGGGAGTAATATGTACGGGGATACAGTAGATAGTAGCATGCACAAAATTCGCTTTCACATTTTCTTCCGTTGATTATTTATCCACGCGAGGGGGTGAAAGAAAAACGTGTCACGTTCTATCGATAGAAACTGCCGTGGAATTGAAACGCGTTATTTGGACTAACTCGACTTCATTAATTAACACGTTCACTGCCATGCGCTATACCGTATTGGCGTACCGGTCAAAGGTTAATTTATAACTTTACTTGGAGGGGCTCTTTGTACTGTTCATGAATTATCTCTTCTGATAAGGTAACAAAGTTTAGATCATGTAAGATAATATTACTAAAAAAAACCCTCCCAGAAACTATTTTTTTCTACAAACATGCATGTTCAGCCGGTGTGCACGATTTGTTACTACATTACGCTTAGAGATGCACGCGACTAATACTTATTATTAACAATTGCAAAAATGCGAGAATAAGCCGCGAGGGTAAGTCCGCGATAAACGAGCGGCATTTTGTTTTATACACGAATCCGTTCTCTGTTTCAGGAGGAGACACGATACAAGGAAACCGATTCACTTTTCAATCGAAGTAACGACGTCAAATCCAAAGTGGCGAGATGGCAGAACAACAACGTCGAGACGAATTACCAATTCGCGATTCGTAGGAGCGTAAGTACGAACGGTCAGATTCAATCGTACAACTCGGAGAGCATCGAGGAAGAGTGTTCGAGGAAAAACGATCGGCAGAGGACATGGGAGGATCAGCGCGTGAAGGAGTACTTGGAGAACGAGAGAAAGAACAGCAAGAACGAGATCAACGCGAAATTGAACAATCAAGAGAATTACGATAATCCTGGCATATTGGAAACGAAGAGAGGATACGCGGATGAGAATCAAAAGCAGATCAGGAGGATCGACCTGAAGGCTTACGGTTTCGAGAACGAGTTCTCTTTGAACAGCGACAAAGCCATAAAAACTTCCTCGCGAAGAGTCGTGAACAAATTGGACTTAAAGTCCTTCGGTTACGACGGCGGAATTCGGCGCACGCAATCCAACAATCATCTCGACAGCATGGTGAACGATAATGATTACAAACCGAGGACCGTAAGAGCGACGAACAAATCGAATCTAACGTGCCACGGTAATTATCGCGAGAGGAACGATTACGACGATCTTATCGAAACGCGAGCCGCTGGCGACAATGATTTTACTCAAAACGCTGAAACGCTGAACGAATTGCCGAACGAGACTTATGACACTTTCGCTACCTTGAAATCGGCGAAATCGGTGCCGAATATTGCGAAATGCGAGTATTATAACGGGAACGACGATCGGGAGGGGGAGGAGGAGATCGGGAGGTCTCCGAATTCTTACGGCGATGTTAACGAGCTGGATATTATTAAAGATAGGAAGGCAACGGAAGTCATTAGGAATTGCCAACCGGAGAATTCGAACGGTACAAACGGTGACGCTTCGAACGGGGATTCTGTGAATGGTACGGACAATTCATCGGAGAAGCATCAAAATGATCGATCTACGGAGAAACTACCGATCCATGATAAAGAGGAGGGTGTATCGAATAAAAAAGATACCGATAAGAGACTACCGATGCCATCGGTCAGAAGACTAGCTCAAGCTTTTAGTAAACAACCCGAGTCTACGAGCAACGACGTTTTGAAAGTAAGATTGAATTCATTTCATTACTTTAACCCGTGTACTGATACCGACTATACGGATTATAAAGGGCGTAGGAATTTTCGAGTTTGCGAAAACTTCATCGCCATTTTGCCGCGGGTAAAATTAATAGAAAAATTATTCTACGATAGATCTGCCTTTAGTCAAAGTCTAGGTTTTGAATTTTCCAATCGATGAATTGTCGGAGATGAATTTTCCTACAATCAAGTTTCCGCTCCATGCCCAAAATATTTATTTCAAAACATTTTGGTGTGTACGGTTTACAGGTTTTTCGTTTATGGTTGGCGCTAAAGAATTAAATTCGAATTGCAGGAGGTTCAATTATTCGTAACGATGTCTCTTTTCGCAGACAACGAAAGGAATCGGGACTAGCAAAGACAGGTCATCGACGCCGGAGATACAGATAGTCGAAACACCGAGGCAGATGCACAGCCTGACAGCTAGATCCCTGTCGAAAACATTCCGAGAGGGTCTGAGACAGATCCCGAACAAAGTGACGTCCCCGCCGGCTAGTCACGTTGCCATGGAACAAGTTAGGCTACCTGAGAATCAAGGTGAAACCGTGCAACCGAAGGACGGCAGCGAGTCGAACGACACGAACGTAATTTCGCCCGGCAAATTGAAATCAAATATAATATTCTGGGAACAAATTCAGAGAAGAAGCTAAATCGCTCCACATTCTTTTCAATGTGTCGTCTTCGCGGAAACATCGAATATCTGAGGCACTGTACATAACTCGGAAACTTTGAAAGAGCTTAAACACAAGGATTAAATTAAAGTTAGCGATCGATACGGAATGATCGAGTAAAGTAACGATCCGAAGAAAGGGGATCCACGAATAGATTTTGTCATTTTTCTCGAAAACACCGTTGAATCCTTTGATACGCCTATTTTCCGTTTACTATCTTTTCCAGAAAACAGTTAAACTCCGAAAAAGATACGTACAACAAAATGCGGGATCGTATCTTTAGATCTAGTAACGGTCCATACGAAATGGGTTGCCATCCTTGCATTCGGTAAGGATGAATTAACACGCTTAACGAATATGATCCAGGAATTGATTCGGCAAGCTCAATCTATGTACAATCGATTCTGGTGGTCACAGGAAATTCGTGGTAGGGCGCATAATGCGAGCGTCACTGTATTGTGCCAAACGATGCTAACTTGTGATCGATCAAAGAGGTTTTGCCTTTTCGGAATGCACGAGGTACTTAGTAACGTAAACGAATAAAAAAAAATACGATTGCCGTGTCGAACTGTAAATTTATTAGTATTTAGTCGTTAAACTTTTGGTAAATTTATACGATATAATTCGGGATTTTTCATATCCAGGTAGGAATCAAATCTTGATTGTAGCGGACAGGCTTTACACAAATTTTCTAAACTCTCTGACGATTTTATTAGCTGTAAATATGCCTACGAGACATCACCATAAGAAAATTATCGAACACATCTTGTGTACATATAATGTTGAAATGTGAATACGAATATCAAATTTTATATAAATCTATTCGAACGAAGTCTGTAAGGAACCACTCGCCGTATTATTATTTATTATTTATTCATACTCAACATATACGCGTGCATGTACAAATACGCAGAGTCCTAATAACTGTGAAGAGTGCGAGGGTTTATATAAACTCCCCCTACATCTTATAAAAGATCAAAATTTACGTAGTTATAAATTTCTTGTTATATTATCTGTATTTTAAAATTGTACCATAGCGATATTTTATGAACATATTGTTTATTATTTCATAATAATAATAACGCCAATAGAATGTTTTGTTAATACTTTAATCCTTCCATCGTCGTCAATAAATATGAAACACATCGGGACAGGATCGAGGATCGTTGAGAAGAAATGACAACCGTTTACAAAAATCCTTCGATTTATTGGAGTATTATTTCAATAATACACGTCCACCGAATGTTGAACAGACAAATAGTTGCATACACGTTTGATAGTGAAATTACACCCAGGTAGTGCTTGACCATAAAAATATTCGTATTCTTTATAAATTTTGGTAATGTAAGATCACAGTATATGTATGTTGCTGAGCGCAACTGCGTGACGCTTCTTTGATATTTTGCACAAAGAAAAGATTGTCTACGTGATTATGTGTTTAACATAAAATGATTCCAGAACTATTGCAACCTCATGCACGGCTAACTATCCAATAACATTTTAACAGTTTCCTTTCGCGAAGTATCTTCAATGTCTTGCGATCTAATTCAAACTTTCGAGAGGAATGAAAAGTAACGTAATATGAAATGTTCAATAATATATACATCTAGTTTTATGGAATGGTATGCTCTGTAATTGAGTTGCGTTACGTCGTCGATAATCCCACAAGAATTGATCGATCAAGATAGCGTTTACATCGGTTTCCTTCAAATCCAAATTCGGATATCGTTCGATCAAAGTCTTCACTTCGTCCCTTACCCGTTCGACAACCTCTATCGAGCAGCCACGAATTTCTATCTCCTCGTCGCTCCCATTTTCTAGCTCAATACCTGTAAAACGACGAAATTTCCCAATATTTTCCCGCGTAATGACAATACAACGATACGGAGATAAAGGTATTCGTAGGCAACTTACCAGACTGGAGCATACTCAACAGTGGATTGCTATACCGAATAGCACCAAAATGTAAAAGTACCTGAGGTATGCGATAATCGGCGAACATCGTGATACACTCTATGTCGTGAAATCTAGCTATTCCTTCTCCTTTAAAACAGGACCAAATATCACCCACTAATATCTGAGCCCTTTTATGGAAACTAACTGAAAGAAAATTGCTCGTAAAGAACGGTTCATTTTTAACGAAAATCCCGTACCTTTCGATTGATAGACTTACCTCTGTGATCCTGATATTCTGCTTCATCTTGGAATGATTCAAATTCATTTACGATAAGCTTCAATAACTTTTCAGCCGAACCTGAACACGACTTCACGCAGTTTACAAACGTACCTACGATTCGAGAAAATTTCTTGATTTATTATACTTACTTATGCGCAGTTTTCAAGATAACTTGATTTGATAACGGTCGCTTTAATACACGTGTATACTATATCAATATATGTACATGTATACATTTCAAGGTTTGGTATAAAATTGTATTGCAGATTCGCGGAAAAAATTTTACGAGCAATTCTTTAGAAACGCTTTTCCATTTATTTCTAACTGTCGCAACATATCTGCGATATTGCGATTGCCTAAATATAATGGTTTATGAAGCTGAACAGAGTAATACGGATAATGCAAGGGAGATCTGATTTCAGAAAAAGGTGTTACGAGCTAGAAGCGTGTACCTTGATACTTCGTCAATAAAACTTTTCCAGCTTGTCGCAAGTTCTTAACTCTTTCGTCTAAAAGTGGAATGCTAGTTTGACTATCGTCGCCCCGAAAAATTCTTTCAACATCGGACCGTGTTATCTCTGAGTAATATTTAGGATCCACTATAGGCATTCCTTCCTGTTCGAAGTAAATTAGAAAGATTTTACCGACTAATATTCTGATTATTTTTAAAGAAACATTTCGCGAGCGGCGAGTTCATACGTTGAATGCGTGTTTACTTTATAAACGAGCTACAGTAATAAATTGCAAACAAATGAAGCCTAATGCACATGGGTCATACGGAAATGACACGTTACATAAATAAAATGTCGTGCAAAATCATCGAATCGGAGTTCCAAGAATTACATTAACGTTCATTAAATTTACAATCCACAATAATTATTGGAAAGTGGTTTATATCGGTTGGCAATGATGAAGTCGTTGTGCGATAAAAATACAATTGAAATCATTGGTCTCAAAAGGCCCACGTAAGCATTGATTAATCTACATTTCAAAAATACAAATTTCTATAATTTCGTTCTATCCTCTTTTTCATAAAAATCAGAGCTTTAGACAAGCTGGCTGAGACGATTCCTATGCCAAAAGGTGCGATTCCAGATTTTGGTCTACCAAAATGGAAAGTAATGCCTTTAGAGTCGAAAATTCCAATGGTACCTGGACCGGAGGGCGCCTACAATTTTACTCGCCGTAAAGTAGGACAAAGATTATGGATATCTGCGCCAGACGCGGAATTCAACTTAAACGATCCGTACTGCTACGAAATGAAAATGAATTACGATTCGTTACACGACAAACATTTAGTGCCGTACTTTTCTAAGCAATCCAATCTTCAGTTACTGATAAAAGCTGGACTTATCACGAAAAATTTGGACGCAAAGTGCTCGTTGCAGGATTACAACATGTACAGAAAGTTTTTAAGGAAGTTACATTGCGACAGTATTAAGAAAGAATTAAGAAAGAGGGCAAGATGGGCCATTGAGGAGAGGGCTCGTCAATCTGCGGAGGAACAGGCTCAGAAAGTAGCGAAAAGGTGACGTTTTTGGACAGTATGAATAGATTGTTTACAGACATGTCATATTTTGCTATAAGGTGTCCAATCATTAACGATTCTTCCAGATTAAGAGACAGAGAGCAACTTATGCTGGCGAGGAAAGGTATTCTTAGAAAGCGGAAGTTAGAAGAGATGAGAAAACGTCGACAACAAAAGGAAAAGCAGAAGAAAACGCTCATAAGATTACAAACGTTATTACGAGACAAAGAAGAAGCTAGAAAAGCACAATATGCCAAGAGCAAGGCACAGGCAGAGCTAATTCAACAAAAGCGTAAACTTGCTGCGGATGCAGAACGTCAAAGAGTTGTTCAGACTCTGGTGGAATGGAGTGAAAGGGAACGCGTACGAACAGCAACTAGGGATTCGAGATTGGCGCATGAACGGGAACAAAAAGCCCAGATCGTGGAACAGAAGTATATTCTACGCAAACCACTTTAAGGGCAAATGTACAAACATAATTACATCTATTTTAGATGGAAGGAGAGGCAAGAATTACAATTGGAACAGATAGAAAAAGAGAAATTTTTGCACCAATGTATAAAGGAGCAACGTGAGCAGTTTATTCAAAACTATGATCGTAAGATAAATAAAGAAACGCAGCGGATGAAAAGTATGTATTACCTAGCGATATCTCAATAATATTAAATAAATATTTAAATGTATAAATTTTATTATACAATTTTGTATGTAGGGCTTTTGGAAAGAGTGAAAATGTATTTGCAATGTTACATGGCTAGACGTTCGTACAAAGATAAAGAATACATATGCTGTGAAAAATATTATTACACCGAAGAGGTAATGTTATTTCAAAGGAGGTATAAATAGTTCAATTATCATCCTGTAATGTTGAGAGATCCATATAAAAAAATTATAAATACACATTTTAGGACAAACCAGGACGCGATGTTAAAAAGTTTGATAGCAAATCTCAGTCGCATTCAGCATCAACTAAGCGTACCAACGATAAAGTATGATAAAAAGTTACATAACTGTTATCGAGCGACTAGACGATAACTTTATCTCTTCTTGAAAAGTGCTTTAACGTTTGCAAACACTGTAGGCAAATACAAAACAGATAAAGGAATCAAAGAGAATCAAGAAAACATCAAAAGAAAAAGGGTTTATACAAAGCAAGGTAAAGTCTAAAAAACTTCGTGTACGAAAGAGAAAGAGGACAAGGAAATTAAAGGAAGATTTGATTGTACAATCGGAAGGAAAAGAATCTGCCTCTGACATAACCCACGAAACAGAATCTGCAAAGAAAGCAGAGAAGACCGATTCGTTGACGGATAGTGTGCCCAAAGACAAATGTAGATGTCACATAATTCAAGCTACTAAGCAGGCTGCAGCAGTTAAACGCAAAGATTAAGAGGTAAAAATTATTGAAAATATGTTACGGACGATGACCAAGTAATAAATGATTTTTAAATCAACATATTTAAAGCTATAATAATAATTCATAGACTTACTTCCACCGCCCTCTTGACAGCTGCACATAGTGCAAAGTACCCAGTTTCTCCATTAACAGTCCATTTGATAGCGTCATTAGTACTCCAGAAAGAAAAATTCAATGAATCTAAGACAAATATCCAATCTACCGCTTTCGGATCTTCAGGCTTGGGGTGAAGTTCTTGTTGTGAGAAATTGTTAACGTGGATCGTGCGATCTTTAAGTCCCTCCAAGACCTGGAAGAAAGAAAAAGTGCCGTTATCCAAAACTATTTATTAAAATGTTCAAAATCTTATTCATCGCAATCAAAAAACCTACACGTAAACCAATATGTAATTCACGTGTCTCGTATAAATTAAAATAAACGCGTATTCTGGCTTACGACCGTATCAAATTGAACGACGAAAGAATCCCATTTATTATTTTGTTCGTCCTAATGCAAACCCTGTGATATATATATAGTTGAAAATTACTCACCATGTACGCCAGATTTTTGACGCCCTCCTCTTCGATGAAAACATTCTTAGATAGTCTTGCTATAAGTTTTGCGGATTCCCTCGGCATGAGTGACATGGCTCTAACGTTATCACCGGTAATTCCAATGATGATTAACAATTAATATAAGGTGTAACGCGAAATGATCGCGAGACTGCGAACACACTCATTCACACTCATTACTAGGAGTGGTGGCACAGTATCGATACTTCTGTTGCGCCATCGATTTCTTATTACTATCGATGGTTGTTCTGATTATCGATAGTCCAGATGGCGTTCGCAACGTGAAATGTATCTCATCAAATTTGCGTACGCGGCATGAACCGTTAGTTATATCGGCATTATCTGACCAAACAAAGTTATGGAAATATGTTACAAATTCATTTCATACAATGGCGTTTGTTATTATTGTATACCATCTAATTAATGTCATATACTACGTAATTCTAGTGTCTACCTTGTAGTCCAATTCTAAAATAAAACTTAAAAAAGAGTTTGTAACTCGTCATATAATACCGACTGCACTGTTGAAATACTCAAAAATATTGTGAGTGCCAGTACATAGTAATAATTACTTGTCTTTCCATTTCGGTTTCTGCCCGTTATCATGTTTTGTGTCGGTTGATAGAGACTTTCTGGCGGGTGAATTGTCCCATTGATCTTATCCCTAGAGCCGTCAAAATATCGAACACACTGCAGTGGTGCCAACTACGCGCATTGTAACCTTACTTTCCCGATAACCTTCGATATCGCGGTTAATCAGCCTGATCAGCCTACATGAACATTGGCGCTGTCATCGACATATGAAAGATGGCAGTCGTACGTTATGTGAGAGACAGCGAAAGGTCGTCACGATTGAAAAGAAGTTAATATTATACAATTGTAAAGGAACTAGAAAGAATTTCTACATTAAATTTTGGTGTACACAAAGTTAAATTTTCATACGTCGGTGAACATACTGTACAAAGAGGATGAGAACCGCAATGGCATTTGTCGAAGCAAGCTGATTATACGAAAAAACCCAGAATTAGTGAGGAGTATGATTTCTGTGATTTTGTGGCGATTTCACCCATGATCGAGGTAAATCAATTAGTTCTAGTAGTCAAAATTTATATTACATTAAGTATGTGCCTCTTGCTGTTACAACAAAGTTGTGTTCTCTTAACCCTGCTATTCTGTTCAGAGTTCCATCTAACTTTAACGTAGTACTCAGTTTCCCATTGTAAAATAGTGTACCTACTTGGTGATAAGTCATTATAATTGTAGAACAATTTCGATTTACCATAACGGTTTTTTATATATTTATACACATACCACTAATGTAGCATAGTAAACAGGAACAGAAACACAGAGTTGACAATATGTATCCCATAGCTCTTATCATTTTGAGAAAGGTATCGACTATGTACTTAATAAGTTTCTTAATCATTTGACGAAAGACATATACGAAAATGCATTTTTCCATGCCAGTGTACACATAAAGATATAGTAACTGCTATTATCAAAATAATGGTATGTAACTGGACTTAAGAATTTCTATGAGAAACATTGACAACCATCAGCGACGTGTAATTGTCCTTTCATTCTTATGGTCGTAGGCTTAGAGTGATCTATATTTAATCTCAAATTAATGTCATTTCATCTTTGATAAGAGCAATGTGTTGAAACTTTCCTAACCAAACTACTCTTATTAATCATAACATTTGGTAAGTTTTTGGTTCAAATGTCTTGTTTGAAGCACAGTTGATTGTTGAACTGTTAAGTTATTTCAGGGTTTCAATAGTGTGTGTACTATGTAATATTGAACTAAAAGATACAATTTATAGTTTAAAGGTAAAGAACCCGTTGTCTTAGGAAGACCACATTAACACATGTATTCATAGTCGTATTCAACCTTGAGTTTGTAGCATTTTAACATGAAAAGTAGCCGTAAGATATTTGTGTGTCTACAGATAGGCATATCTTATTGGCAGATATACCTTTCCCCGCATTGCACCTTCAATGCAGTCTTATTATACCCGGTATATGAGTACACAGAGTCTGTGACTTTATATGCAGTAAAATATATAGCTGAGATCAATGACACGTGTAGGAATGAGTCATAATATTATTGTAATAATAATATTATTGCAATAATATTATTTATCTGCTATCTGCAAAATCGAATAATCAGAAAGTTGTTTTAACAATTAAAATTAATCGGCATTATTAAATGACGTAGGTAATTGGAATTAATTAAAATAAGATTTCTTGTTTGATTATATACATTTGCTACTTGTTATACTTATTAAAATTCTGCGCAAAATGAATTACATTGCTGCCTTTTGTCAGGGCCATTCGTTCTTACTCTTGCCGGTCGCTGGTTACTCATTTGCAACTCAGTGCTGGACCTAGCAGCACACCCAATGCAACAGGCAAGGTTGAGGGAGAATCAGTTAACTTCCAATCGTTACCAATGCTTTGTGATTATGTTAATGTATCCTTGTTATGGTGCGAGATACCTGACAATAAGAATTATTTATGACCCAAAGAGTTGTGATAGTGCAAGACGATAACGTGTATCAGCAGTCAGTGTGCTATTCCCATCTCCGCTACCCTTGACTTAAGCTTTCTGAATGGCTTTTGTTCGTCTTTGGTATCTCGTTACTTAAGCCATAGTGAAAAGTTTGGTAATTTAATATGATTAGCGCAACAAATAATTCTGCAATGACAGTGCGCAACTGTCGGATTCTCGTCTGAGCAAACTCATCGGCATGCTGTAGTAGGCTGAGATAAAATATTATACTAAGGTAGTGGCTTAAAATTTTGTAAAATTTCACTATATGAAATGTGGAATGTAAATGCGTTTTCTTTGCACGCATTCTATTAATACCTTCTGATCACGTGCAACCTATTATTACGTTTTATAATATTTACTGATTAATAAATCGTCTACCAAGAACTACATAATGTAATCTTATCAAGAAGGTGCCACGATTTCTGTTTACATAATTTTGCCTTCAGCGAAACCTCGAAGAAATAATGTCCATAGTCGTTTGCCTGTGTTATCAAGGAGCGCTTGTGACATTTTTCAAAATTTGAAGAAACTTCTATCATATATTTCTACTCGATTTACATCAGCGTTTTCTCGAGTTGACTATAGAACTATTTGGTAGTAAGATAGTTTACGTACACCATCAAAGAATGCGTTGGGATTTTCCACAATTTTGGAAAGTTTCCCTCGTATGTCTCTAGCTGAATTAAGTGTACATTTCGTTACGTTTGCTCGGAAGCGTAGCCTGGGGTGTCAAGTAGTTCCCGCTGTGACTAGCAGCGATCAGGCGAGAGATCTATGTTAAAAAATCTTAGGATATATCGATCCGTATTGCGATTTCCGCATACACCGGATCTACGTAGGGCAAGACGGTAGTTATCCTTTTTTGGAAGAATCTCGACCTCCGCACCTTTGTGCTTGTTATCACGGTACATCGCAATTCTTAATCAAGAGACAAGGTCTTGTCCCAGGCCAAGTACCAGTACACGCGAACTAGACCTTGTATCTTTCTCTAATAGTATAAAATTATTATACTCCTAAATCGACCAGTAATCTATCTAGTAAATTCTATTGAACAAACAGATTTTGACTCATGGTATCGTAAATTTTATGATATCATCGCAACCCACATGCTTTTTTTTATCATTACGTTTATTATGGTTTCAGACGTTGTATCCATTTTATTCCAACAGAAAGAATATAGTACCGCTTGGATACGAAAATGCGAAATATTCTGCAACTCCGAGATAATATCTTAGAGCTTTGGTATACTGACTCAAACAGTCTTTTGACCGATCTAAACGCAAATGATTTTCGATGCTCTATAAGACAGGTTTAACAAATTTCTAATATAAATTTGATCTTGAAAATGCCCTACCCCTCCATCCTACACCTTTTTCTAAGTTTCTCGAAAACATTGATTCGCTAAATATATCACGATCACAAGAAGGAGTTCCCATTCTGCAGTATTTGTCTGTTTCAGACTATTCTGATGCAAATAAAAATGACATTCAGACCGATGTTTCGAACTCGTCTAGCAATGAAGACACTCAAGGAGGTAGCACAACTAATATATGCGAATACTTAACGTATGATACCCTGACCCACCGATGGTTCTAGTCGAATTAAACGTGTTAAGAATTTCAAATGAGAGGGGGATTGAGTGATATTTCGTTCCAAAAGTCTCGTCGAATTATGCCATTTTTGTCTATACACCCTCGTAGTCGGGATGTTACCTGGTATTCTTTCCTACACAATTTTAAAGAACTTTGCTGGAGAAACTTTTCGAATCAGAGTTGTGGAGTGTATATCGTTGGTAAGCTTTCCCAATAAACACTGGGGTAAGTTACAATAGAATCATTGGATCCACGTCGGTAGTGGCGGGGTGAATAAAACAGTAGTTTATACGACACGATTGAATATTTTATAATACTGTTCCTTGTTTTGTTATTGTTTACCTCAAAATATGTTGGCTATTATCGACCGTTGTCGCAAAACTATTTGCTTAACGTATTTTTATTTTGGAGGGACTTGAAGTGAAGTATCACTCGACCTAGCTCCCACTCGAAGATAACTCTTCCGAGTATTTATCCATTTGAGGTTCTCGAATCACCCTACGTAGCGGGTTGAACTATTTCCATAGAAGTTTTCACATGTGGTTTGGTTTTCAAGATTTTTTGTCCATTTCTGTAACTTTTATGGTTTTGGAGAGAGAAAAAACCTAGTGCATGGATGGTCTAAATCACCCTCTGTAATCTCGGATACAATAGTCCGTACTAACGATCAGTGATTACGTAATATACAAGGTGGAATTACCCGAAAAGCATTGAGGGTTGGTGGTACTAGTATAAAGAGAATATAAAACCTTCCCATTTTCCGTAAATTTAATCCTTTCCGAAATATAAAGGTGAAATTTTGGTAAAAAAAATTTGGCGGAAAGATTTTATATTCAATAACCAAAGCTCTTGAAACCAAGATTTCTGGGCAGCTGAAAAAGCTGTTCCCATGGATGACATTTTCCGTAGCTTGACATTTCACGGGTGGGAGAAATTGAAAGACTTTGTTTTTTGCTATATTCGTGGCATGTATTCCATATATTTTTTTTCAAAGTGCATGTTCAATCGCGTCTTTTACGACACGATTGCGTATTTTATAATAATAATGCCTCACATTGTAGTTTACAATAAGTGGCAGCTATACGTAAAGAACAAAATGCAAATTGGAGCTGATAGTTTACAAAGACCATTTGTTTCCCCTCGGATTCTGCAAGTTCTTAAAACACGTGCGTCAGTCTTTAAAAAGACTATGAAAAGAATAGCAACATCATGTGTGCTGGCCGAGAGATAATGAAGAATACCAAATGCACGACGCATCTGCATTTCGTTTTTCAGCGCGGTTGCACTCTGACGCACCAGAACGTGTCATAAAACACTGTGTTCCTTCGAACAATCGCTTCAAACGTAGGCATACTGATCACGCGTCGCGAATGTAAAAAAAGGCAAGTTTATATCTTTCGCTGGTGAAATATCGAACTACGGAAAATCTTGAAAGTAGGCAGCTCTACCTTCGATGGCCAATTAGAAATTTCCTTAAAATTTCAGAAAACACCTCCTAAACTCAGTTTCAGAATCTAATCAATTCTATTGCGAGAAAGCTTTGGAGATGTTGGAGTAGTATATATATATATATATATATATATATATATATATGTATAATAGTATATGTACAGTATTCAGCAGCTACACCTCAGTAAAACATTGTCAGTAGATAATTTAAGGTACACGATCTTTTTCAATAGCTTTTTGTTGCTTCAAGTGCTGTTTTAAATAAGTGGATTTAAAGTGTCTGCGGAACTAGTTCCAGGATCGCACTACATTTCCTGCGCTCCACAACATATATCAGCAGCTGATTTTACTAAAATTATAAATTATTATAACTACGAAAGGATTGAGCTCTCGATAAATTCGAAGACGAATTTTGTAGTTCTTTTTACGAGTACTCTCAACCCTCAAAGTTTTTCGGTGTAGTTCGATGACACTCTGTATCTGCAGTGCTTTTTCCGAAGCTTTTCCTGTTCTTTCCAACCCCGTACCTTGTCTTCGTTTAATATCGCTTCTATTATCAAATATTTATCTTTCTGTTACGGTTATATCTGAACCATCAACTTATCGGTACACTTTAGCTTCTTAGTCTCATTCACACCTTTTATTGTACAAAACTCGTCTCTTACTCCCTTTTTCGCCTGTATTTTACACGTTAATTATTATTTTTTGGTCTATCCATTAGACCCTTTATAACGCGTCTTTCTTGTATCTTTTCCCATATTGAAGTTTTATGAAGAACTCAGACGTCTTCATTTTTGTCTTTTTCTCCTCTTTCTACCATGTGTAAATAGCAAAATTGAGCTCAGTTTATCTTGTCATCTATAAATATGCAACGTACTTGCAATTCCACGCACAAATGGAAAATAAGTTGACATATTTTATAAATACTAAGAGTTAAAGAAACTAAACTGTATAAGTAATAAAGTAATAGAATATTGTACACATTGCAATGAATTTTACGGTAAATATAGATTTTTACCATATCGTACAATTTCATCGAAGTTTTCGCTGGAATAATATTATAGATAATGTTGCTGTATGTGTGATTTTCAATACCCTTTGACGTTCCACATATTCCAAATGGGAATTCTTTTTGAGTAATTCCTTTGTCTCGATTGTTTATTTTGAATGTTTGAAGAACGCCCGTTTGCGATATGGTGAATATTGGATAGGTAAATTTTTATTTCCAGCTTTACTCAACTATCGAAAATGACTCCTCCACTAAATCGGAAACGGGGTTCGTCAGTCAGTTTTGTGCGATCAAAGGACGACAGCGAAGATGCTGCGGATGAAATTCAAATATCCCTCGCACCATACATACAAACATTCTTGGCACACAGCGGTCAGGGGGTTGGTTGTTGCGGAATTAGCCTTCCAGTGCCATTTGAACGTGCCGCGCCAAGATCTTGGTGGAATCCCAAATTTGATTCCGAGATACTTGAAGAACAATTCAAGAGAAGTACCTTTCCACAAATTCGGTTGAGATTTCGGTGTGTGCCAATCAAACGTCCATCTAGTCCAGGTTGAATTTGTAATTGAATGAATTTGTATTATTTCAGATATGCTTTGGTATATATTTTACTGGTATCTCTATCATGGTTAGCATACTTCGTAACAATTGGGATTAAACACGATACTCCATCGTGGCCAGCCATAGCAGTTATTTTCACTACTCTCGGAACGATGGTGTCAGCAGTGTTGTATTTAACGCATACGGAATACTATAAAACTTACGTACTACCAATTTCTGTTGGTGTTGCGTTTATGCTTTGTTTTCTGTCCTTACTTTTTCTCATAATAGTACCACCCTACATAGATGGCCTAACTTTAATCGGACATTTTGCACTGTGTTCTGAGATATTATTACTGATCTACACTGTGCTGCCAATGCCACTATACGCCTGTGTAGGAATATCAACGGTTTACTCATTTATCTTCGAGATATTGACGGCCTATCTATACGGCTCAAAAGATGCAAAAGAACGTTTCTTTAGCGAACATATTTTGTCAAATAGTTCCATAATAACTAATTCTACGATAGATTACAGCAGAATATCTACAAACACATATTTCTCACTTTCCCACAAAGATTCGGAACTTAACAATAGCCAATTTTCGGATAAAATTCTGGGGCGCGACGAAAGCAACGATCACCCAACGGGGATTACAGAAAGTCTCTCAGACAGTTTTGGCTCGAAATTTTTAGCCACCTTGGGACTAAAATCATCTCCCGATTCAGAATCCACGATTGGAAGAATATCGGGAGTTCTGAATGAGAGAAATATTTTATCGAAGTTGAATTCCAGTGTATTATCGATGATCGCGCATGCAGATTCTGCTGTAAACAACTCGACGAATGATTTTATTTCCGGAGGTGTAAATAACACGAATCTCTTGTTTGGGGAGAGCGAGGTAGCTCGTAAATATGCCGAACCGGCAAATTATGTTTTAAGCAACAACTTATCTGGTCGATCGGTTCCCGACGACAGTTATATTTCAACGAATTTTGGGATAAGAATCTTAATGCAAATGTGCATTCACCTAATAGGTGTACACATTTTAATAATGACTTTTGTAAGAATGCGTGGAACATTTATGAAAGTCGGACAGTCATTACTGGTAAGACGTCAATTAGAAATGGAAAAGCAACTTAAAGAAAAAATGATCCACTCGGTAATGCCGCCTAAAGTAGCGGACTGGTTGATGGAGGAAAGTGAACGTGAAAGGGAACGCGAAGATTCTTTAAAGAAGGGCTCGATACCTTCGAATCATACCGATATTCGCTCATTATTTCGACCGTTCAATATGCACTCGATGGAAAACGTTAGTATTTTGTTCGCCGACATCGTGGGATTCACGCGAATGAGTTCGAACAAGACTGCCGAAGAATTAGTTGGAATTTTAAATGATCTTTTTGAACGGTTCGACGATCTGTGCGAGCATCATGGCTGTGAAAAGATTTCCACTTTGGGAGATTGTTATTACTGCGTAAGTGGATGTCCAGAGCCAAGAGTTGATCACGCAAAGTGCTGCATCGAAATGGGACTGGGTACTTTTTTGAATTATCATTATTCTTCGCGTGAGTCGCGACAAGGTATCGCAAAGAAATGTAAAATTTATTGATTCTTTAACAGCGATGATCGAAGCCATAAAACAGTTTGATATAGAAAGAAGGGAAGGTGTAAATATGAGAGTCGGAGTGCATACCGGTACTGTGTTGTGTGGTATCGTGGGTACGAAGCGTTTCAAGTTCGATGTTTGGTCTAATGATGTGACGTTAGCAAATAAGTTAGAGAGTACAGGGAAGCCAGGGAGAGTTCATCTTAGCGAAAATACGTTAAATTTTCTCGGGGACCAATATATTACGGAAGACGGGGAGCTCATAAATGGTAATTCGTTTCCTATTGTTCTCTTAGAGCAATTAGGAGAAATAGTGACCTAATCCGTGACTAATTTCAGGCATCAAGACTTATTTCATCAAAGGCCGTAAATCTGACATTACCAGTCAATTTATAACGAATTTAGCATCGCCTACCAGTATATCGCCTTTGATGCAGTCGCGTCAGCGCTTGGCGTCGTGCAATAGTCAATCTAAATCTAAATATCATTACCTCCACATGGTGACTAATACGAGCAACTATAGAATGAAGGCTAATTCCTTACCGAGTATTCTAGATTCCGAAAACGGTGGAGATATTTATACTGTAGAGGAAAAAGAGGATGCAAATAAGAGTCCAATATCGATCGCTAGTTGTGGGAAAAAGAAAACGCGAAACAAACCATGGAAATACTTGCAGCGGCAACGAACTACCGAAGAAATGACTCGGTTGGAAACAGACGAAGCAAAACCAATTAGTATTGAACGGTCAAAAGTTGGAAGTGAACCGTACGATAGTCGGAATGGATTTAAACAAGTCAGTTGCGCCCGTTCAATGCGTTAATATTTATCGAAGTCGCATTTGTAGTGTCCTTTGTTACCTCATTCATATACCTTCGTTTCCAGAGTTGTATTCAAAACGACGTCGATATGGACCCAAATCCTATACCTTCTAGTCCTTTGTTATCTGGTCAGGAGCCGCTTAGTCGTGCCTCTTCTATTTGTAGTAGGAAAGACTCTGGTATCAAAAGTAATAGTAGGCGTAGCAGTATACAACAGCAGGTGAGGTAATTTAGATATGTAGTGAATTATGTTGCAGCGGCATTCGAAAAATATCTGTAACATTAAAGATTTGATAGATTCCTTTTTCATTTCTTCTACTAATTAAATTACATTGACATGTGCCAGAGCGTAACTTCACGCGCTTTAATGTTCAGAAAAGTAGCGAGGAAGATCGTAAAGTAAAAAATCATCTAACATTTTAGTTATTCTTGATGAATGGTATGGCTCAGGGTGACTTACTGGCGCACAGAGTGAGTGGCTACTACACCTCTAGTTCAACGTTAAATTCCCTCCATGAGCAGTCGTCTTCGGTGCCACCTTATCCATTTCCTCCAGCAGTGACGGACACATTCGGCGCGTGCTTTCATAAATTAAGAAAGCAATCCGATCTTCAATTAATCAGGTGAATGAATACATACGACGATTAGTAGATCTGTTTTAAAGAGCAAAACTTATAACTCGTACGATCTTATCTTCGCAAAGGTGCGTTCAAGACAACGCAAGTTCTCAACGGTCGTACTTCGTGAATCCACCTCTTTCGAGCGTCACTCTTTTTTTCAAGAACAAAGAAACGGAGAAGGAATACAGAGTGAATGCTCATAAAGTCAGTGAATGTATCAGCGGTAATCCACCTACATTGGCTACTTCGAGGTTTAACACGTACTTTGACATATTGATATCAGCATTGATTTATACTGCTGTCTCTATTTCGGTTTTTTTATTCTGCGAGCCAACGCTATATTATATTATCTTTTTTGCGTCTTCTTCTATGATTCAGATCATAGCAGTGTCACTTTGCATCCGGCAACTCCTATATCCAAATACAACTCACGCGACGTTCACTCAAAAGATATTTAAGTTCTTTTCCAGGTGGTATCCTTGGCATGTTTGCGGTGCAATTTTGGTTGGTTTACCAAGTACTTCCATTCTTCTTAATTTTACATGTAATAATTTCCACACTGTTGAAACTTTTGAATATTATTATGGCTATCTCATTTTTATTGGTTTGATCCATTTTTGTAATTTTACGCAACTAAATTGCTGGATGAAGAACTTGTTGGTAACGTTTACTGGTGTACTATTTCTCTGTCTTGTGGCAAGCTTTATACCCTGCTATCACGGAAAGTTTCCTATTGGTGAGCTATCTAACGATTCATTGCGACAATCGAATCATTCGATGCATCACCAGATTATTAATTCGACTGCGAGTAATTTTACAGACCTTTCACGAGGAAAGGTAATGGAAAGTACTACTCCCATTTCCGTGTTAGAATCCGTAATGAAATCCACTGTTGTTATTCAAAGAGAAGCAGATATTAGATATAATGAGAGATTGTACAATTCAGAGATTTTCTTAGACATGATACTTTTGCTTTTCTTAGTTTGGTTTTTAAATCGTGAATTCGAAATTAGTTATCGATTGAGTTTTCATGGAAACGCCGTAGCAGCGAGAGACAAGGCGCGTGTGCAATCTATGAAGAATCAAGCCGATTGGCTTTTGCATAACATTATACCAAAATATGTGGCCGATCAATTAAAAACGACAGCCAAGTATTCGCAGAATCACAAGTCCGTAGGAATTATTTTCGCTAGTATAGTAAATTTCAACGAACTCTACGACGAATCTTACTTGGGTGGTAAAGAATATCTTCGGGTACTTAATGAACTAATAGGCGACTTTGACGAGCTTCTAGAAAAGCCGGAATTTTCAAATGTAGAAAAAATCAAGACGATCGGTAGCACGTTCATGGCTGCAAGTGGTTTAAATCCAACTGTGAGGCAAAACAGCGAACACGTGTACACGCACCTCTTTCAGCTTGTAGATTTTGCTATGGCCATGCATAAAGTAATATATGATTTCAATCGAGATTTATTAGGTTTCAAATTAATTTTACGAGTAGGTTTTAATTACGGCGATGTTACTGCTGGAGTGATCGGAGCTACAAAGTTGTACTATGATATTTGGGGGGACTCCGTAAATATAGCTTCTAGAATGGATTCCACGGGTGTACCTGGAAGAATACAAGTGGCCAGGCACACTTTGGATATTCTATCGGACAGATACGAATTCGAACCGCGCGGTCAAGTCTACGTAAAAGGAAAAGATAATATGGATGTCTTTTTAGTAATAGGCAAAAAGGATAGTACTAAGACGATAGATAAATAAATATTTTGTGCAACTGACGACAATCGGAACTGCTGCATGTTCCAGTCTTGTATTCGGATCACCTTGTTTTAAGGAACTTATATATCAGCATAGAGCGTGTAACAATAAAAGAAGTACTCGCTTTAGACCATGATTACTCACTCATTAAAAATATTTATTCTTAACAAGATATTAATTCTATTTTTCTAACTATCGAACACAGAATATTTCGAAAAACAGATTCGAAGTTTATACTATAAACTGCCGTCGTAAAGTACAAAACTGGATCGAGCTTAAAATCTGTCAAACGTGTCGAAGAAAAACGAACATGTTTAGGAAAGACCTACGTAAAGCATCTATAGGAATAAGAGTTGTGCGTATATTGATTTCACGTGACTGAATAAGTCACTGTACGGCGAGCGAGCGAAAACCGGCTGACCGTCTTTTACAGTTCCTAGTGAATGTGCAGAGTTTTCTATAAATATTGAGTGTTAATGCCTTTACACTCCATTGGAAACATGCGTTCTTAATCGGTATGTTATGCCACAGGGATGCAAATATATTTTTGTGTGAGGACGCATAATAAGGCCACGGTCCTACACATGTAATCTTATGGTCACCTACCATTTGTTACGATCTAGTAGATGTACTGCAAAAGGACAAATCTATTTAGATGCAGAAAACGTATTTATCGGGCACACTGTGTATCTTGGCTACACAACTTAAACCTTAAATTCATAATTCCTATGTGGGTGAGGAGTAGCCTTTTCGTAAATCTGAAGTTTTATCGGAATATTTGTGAGACAACCGAAGCCATTTTTAATTTAAAGTTATTTCATTCCGTTGTACTGTAGACAACGAAATTTGGATGCCTTAGCAAACTTTGTCTTGTATAGCACTATTTCACTAAGAACTGAAGTACTTTCACGCGATAAATGTAAACATACATGTTAAAGAATGAATGAATTGGTACAATTCAGCGTCGTCTCGAATATACATCTCTGTATATTATAAAAATTTTGTTTCTTGTCCATAATCTACAAATCAATAAAGCGAGTTTTATTGTTGACGATCGGTTATTTAATAACTAATCCATTATGTCACGTATTAAAGAACATCCTGTAGGGCTGCCAAAGGAGAAATGTGGCGCCGTAGGTAAAGACTGATTTTCTCAATTCATTACACATTTTGTTTTACTTTATACGTAAATTATCTTGACGTTGGTTGAGCAAATCAACTGTACCTTCATAAAATTGTATATACGCTATTCGCAATATGGAAACTTCCACATTTCAATCCCATTTTTTACAGAAGGTAGAATTTCAAACAGTAAGTAGTATATCTAAAAATTGATTTTCGAAATCGTTTTATCAAAGCACTATAAAAGCAGGATTTCGGGAAGGACAACTAGCCAATCTGAGAACTTCATGCGGCTGGCAGTAGGTCAATTCTATCCATGGTTTATCATAGAAGTTCTGTAACAGATCATTCCCCAGTAACCACATTGAGCTTTCTTAATTTTAGTTGCACCGCTGGATCTCACAATGGTAATGTAATTAACACCAAAATTATTTCAAAATCGCAAAATCATTTATTTAAATTAGTAATCATTCGCCCCGCGATCGTTGATAATCGTCCAGTTTTGCAACATCATGAGAAATCTTACTCGTTAACAAAATTTTTTACAAATTCGAATGATTATCGATAAATGCGTAGAACAGATTTCGACAGGGATTACGAGTTTTTCTGTTACTGCTAAGAACCTAATCAGGATTTTTCCAGATTTATACTCATTTATAAAACATCATTACTAATGGCATGTTTTCCGGTAATAGTTCTTTCTTTCCCGCTAGAAAATTTTATTAAGGAGAACTTTACAAAATATTGGTATTTAATACGTAGCATTCTGTTAAAACGGAAATCACGTTTTCTCATGCACATTTATATTTGTTGCTGTATAATTACCCTTGAATGATCAATCACCTACAGTCGACAATTTCGTACTAATTTCAATCGAAAAAGCTAGCTTTGAAAAGTACAAAATTAATAAAACATCTGCCACAATATAGAGTGATTAGTGTCACGTACATTGTGAATTATACAATAAGCAATACAGCTATGCCATACTGTTATTGTTTTTAGAATTATGTACGCCTTTAGTTCAGACAGATACTTATATCAATTGAAGGGTTAAACAATTGTGAACGCTACAATTTTTTGAGGCAGTCACGTCATGAGTCAACAACCTATGGAAAATATATATAGACAAATACGCATGTTTATGAGAGAACACCGTTGTGGCTTGCTTTGAATCATTATATGAGCTTCTTTATATTAGAATACGCAAATATTTTGGGAAAAGAATAATTGTTAAACAGTCTTCTTAAAAAAATAGTATCTCCGTATTCTTAAAGTTTTCCCCGTAAAAAGCATCATCGCTGATACAAAAACCTGAAGTTCTTAGAAGCGATAGAAAAGCACGGTATCCCCATCCACGTACAACGTATGGCGCACATGTAGGATAATCAATAAATGGCGGATCTCCCGTACATGTACAATTGCGAGCCCAAAAATAACAGCTTCCAAAAGTGCATGCTTGATTCAACATTTCATATGCAATCCGCAGTTAACTTAAACGCGCGCACGTTATCTTAGGCGGTCGTTAGTTTGTCGCTCGATTTATTTGTTTGTCAGTGTTTTCCGGTATCAATACACGCGTTGTGCGAACCTCACTTTCAAATGAAGTGTCAGTAGCTCCATGCAGCGAACACATGTATACAGGATACTCAGAAAAAACGTACTCCATCGCTTAGTTGCTTCTGCTGGGTATTGACGATACGAACAACATAACTGAGGGTGTTAAAGCCATAGTGGTGTAAGTTCATTTTATATTTTTATTAACACACGCCATCCCGATTATCAAACTCCGAGAGGATCATTAATATTTTAAAGGGATCCCTTCGAGAGGCTAAGAATTGGACTTTTGGGCGTGTGTTACCAGAAATACAAAGCTGACTTACTCCACTATAGGTTTAATCTTCTCAATTATCATATACACTTATGTCCGGAGTATGGTAATTTTCGAGAAAAATGGGCTTCACTTTTAAACATATTATGCCAGTATAGTAAGATTACGTTGAGGATACTTTGAACACTTATTATAATTGTTATATTTTTCGCATTTTCATGTAAGAATTTGGATAAGAAATTAAATAATTCTTTCCGCGCAAAAACAAAGATCGGATTCTAGACATTCATGATCATTAAACGTGCAATTTCACAAATCGCACAGTTTTTAATGGCACATCAAGCACCTGCAAGGTAGTGCATGTGTATACAACACTCTATGTACATATGTATACGTACTTACATACATACTGCGGACATAGATGCATCAATAAGACTACCGCATGCGTAAATTAAACTATTCATAAAAACAATTAATTCAGAGGAATCCGTACTGATCCAATATTTTGTATTGTTTCTTTTCTGAATCATACCGTGCGTAACATCAAGAGTGAAGAAAAGAAACAGTTCGTCGACAGAAACTTCTATTTCAATCAAAGAAGTTAATCGGGTGCACGAGATCCCAATCAAAAGCTGAAATACTAATGCTAACACTGACGGTCTCGGATTAAACGATTAACTTCACGCTAAGAATATTGCACTGAACCTTTTGCCTACCAATTGAAAACAGAACTGCCATAGCACAATGGCAAACATTCTAACATTTTTTATTTAATTCTCCAATTGTAGTTATTTATTCCTTGAATAAAGATCATCGATGTTTGTAGTCAGGGATCACTATATCACAAAAATTTCATTTTGTCCACTGAAACGCCCCAGCGCGTCAGAACTTCGCGTCGACGTAACGCTTATTTTCAATTAATTTTTTCGCTCTTGAAGGTCACGCATAGGTCGAGAACACGTATAGACATAAGCTGTACGGATTCCCCGTAACGCAAACTTGTTTCAGGACAAGTTATATCGACCATTCTTTCGTACGAAGAAAATTCGCCATCTATCGAAGATTATGTATACACTACCTTCGTGTAATCGTTCGCCGTATAGAATCGATTTCACGATAATTTATAATAATTTGTCCATATCGACCAAAAGTACACAGTACAACCATCTAAACAAAGTTTCTGTTACGTAGGCCCTGCAAATAGAGCTGAGAGTCCACTGTCGTTTGCGTTTTTTGAGATTTCATCCACGCGCACTATTTGAGGTTTTCCAAAAACTTCTATTCGTGGTAAATTGTCTATCTTCACTTCTTTACGGAACAACTGACCCACGCTTCTACCGATAAGCTGTAACAAAAAATACGGTACATATGCAATAGAGTTATGTTGTCGTTTCATTTTACGCTTACTACGACTCGAATTAATTTTACCTGATTTGTGATTTTTTTGAAAAGATCTTTCTTTCCTTTTTCCACTTTATTTCCTTTTGTGCTAACTACCGCCATTTTTTCATCGAACCGCTGTAGGTCGGCTGGGTTAATGCCCGGAATATGTTGCATCACTTCAATGATGTTCGGGAATTTAGGTCGTAGACATTCGTACACTTGTGCACCCAATGTTATGAGAGAACCTTGATTAGCCTCGTGCTGTCCATGAAGTTGCAAGCCTTGCAGAATAGCTACCATGATGTGCGCAGCCATGGCAGGAGTTAAGCTGCCATCAGCTGCTAATGCTCGCACTACTGGTCCAGTCAACATCGTGGCCTTTAAACTAGCATTCGAATCGTTCCAAGCCAAAGCCCTAAAGACAAACAACAATCATATGTGATAAGTACTCCTGCCACTACTATATTTACTCCGAGGTAATTCCCCAATGTCCCTATATCAGCTGTTGCAATATCAGCAACGTGTCTAATTGACTTACAATGAGCATTTACAGTACTTTTAAATAATATTAGATAGATCAATTATATCAGATCCTTTCAAATAACTTTTCTATTCCATTCTGTCAACCTTCTCAGAAATTGTAATTAACATTTCTTTTCCTATTTATATATTCCCACGTTTGACCGTCTTGTCTTGCTTTGGTTTTCTTTCTTCACTCCCTTGTATCATTTACGATGTTTTCCAAAGCTATACTGTGTCGTACTGTGTCTTTTTATTCCTTGACTTATTCACCTTATTGGCCTTGTTCTCTGAATTCCCTTGTCTTCAAAACAACGTATTAACTTATCCCAATAAAACGCCTTTAAAACATTCAATCTTACGAGTATTAAGAGACAAGATCTTGTCTCGAGTCAAGTACAAGTACACTAGAACTCGAACTTTCATCTTTTTTTTAGACTTCTGGATAAAAAGGGCAAATTATATGTGCCCTTATACTCGCAACAGAATGAAATTGAAAAATTAACGCAAATTCGAGACTGGACTAGTGAAAAACAAAATAAAGATAGGATTGATAATTACCCTAGGACACATAGTACAACGCTGTGGCAGGTGGATGGGTGGCGGAGGACAAATGCTCCTAATTCACTGACAACTTCAGCGACGATACTGCTTCCGCGTGATAGAGGAGGATCCACAGCCATGCCCCCGCTATCTTGCTCCATGATATCCGGAGGGGTCGCGTCACTTGCAGCACCTCCAACCAAGGCTACTTTTAATACGTCCACAAAGTCTCTCGTCAAGTTTCTGTTTAGCATATCTTCGATCACTTCTTGCGTGTTAGTATTTTCTTCATCCAAGCTACCAGATTCGTAAAGACGTGTGATATATTGCCACTTAGCGCTTAACCTATGGCACACTGAAGAAAAGCGGTTGAATACAAAGTGAAAATAGAACGACACATTTTATACCGCTCAATATCAACAAGAAAGTATACGTATTTCTTACTGTGTGTAGAGACATGGGCAAGTACAGGTACAAGTACACTCTCGTAGAACGCCGGTGGACAGGAATATATAAAAGGTTTCATAAAGACACGTATAATTGGTCGCAATCTATAGTCTGGAATCACCTGAAATATGATTATTCGGCACGCTTCTAAATACACTTGACTAAAACAAATAAAGAGGACAAAAATAAGGAAGCAAGGACATGAATTTACAAAAATTTGAAACACACAAAGAACGCAGTAAAACCGTAATGACATGAGATGATTAAGTAAAGTCAGCTGAATACAATAGAGCTAATAATATGCAGTGTTGTTTCTATAACTTAACCACCTTAAATATTTTCATTGTAACTGAACTGAACCAAATTTTTTTGTCGGTAACGATTCGGTATAGGTTCCCAATAGGCAATTCGTTAAAAACCCCAAGTTGAAGTGTTGCTGCACTACTTGGCAACTCCAAGAAACCTAAGGCTAAGCTAAGCTTAAACTTGGACAGGCCTGCACTGAGTGATATCAAACAAATATCAGCTGTATTTTAATCACTTGTGCTGAAACCTCACTAGCGTTTCACTTTGTAATACTTTGCGGAATCTTTGACGCATATTCTTCATAGAACAATATAATTAGTTGAAAGGCAAATAACATTAAATTACCTCCATATTAGAAAATACAGAATTCAGGAGTGCTGGAGACAAGCCAGGCAACTGATAAAAGTCCCTCCCAATCATGTGACATCCGCTACCTAACATGTGATAGGACTGATCATGGATAGTACTGAGAAATGACTGCATTCGTATCAAAGCTGTACTGGAAGATTGCTCAGGTTCGGATGCAGTATCATTTGTTACACTTAAGCCTAGGAGGTTTGCTTTCTCTGATTCCAAAAGTCCATGAGCATTTTTGTATCCCTGATAAAAGAAGACAAATATAAAGATTTATATTTAATTATTTGCCTAAGAACGATTAACGTCATTTATGCTTTATATATATATATATAGTTTACCTCCGATAAGGCCGCTAAAGCTGTAGGTATAAAGAGGGCATTCATCGCTCTGAGCAATGCAAAAAGTGTAGGTAGTACAGGAATGACATGTGGAGTGGCAGGATTTCTGTACACCGGATTTCCACTTTCGCTCAGTGCAGCTACGAAACTCCCCCTTGCAGCACGATCCGGATCATCCGGAATGGAACATCGTTTTACAACGCTTAGTACGGTACAAATGCATATCATAAGATTAATCCGATTTTGTCCTGCTGGGTCTTCCACAATGTTTTCAACGGGTGGTCTATCCAACCCTATGAACCTCATTAATTCAAGTGGGCCTTTAAACGATTCGGTTCCAAGTGCTACGAATCGAGTAGATCCCTCACTAATGACTTCGGCGACAAATCTAGTTTGTCTCTCGTAATCGCAAAAATGATTCGATATCAATAGCAGAGCCTCGTAAAGCATCAAACTTTCCATCTTAGATAACGGACTAGGTTCTCTAGTCAAACCACGAACCATCGTATGTATTTGATCAAATACTGGGAGAAGTAATAATGGATACTTCAAACTGATCTTGACCATAAGGCTGGCTGCATGACGCCGTACATTCTTTGCTGCTTTAGAACGGGTACCCTTTGTTTCACCAGGTGCTTCAAATACCAGAGCTGCAAAAATCTTTTCTAGCACTCTTGGAAGAATAGCAACTCCTGGCATGGCCATCGAACCCGTAGACATTGACAAGAACACAAAGAGTGCACTGATGCAAGAAAGCAAGGCCGACAACAACCAAGGATCTTGCGGAGAGTAACCTAAGCACAATTCCAACAGTTGCAAACCATCCTGCACGCTAGGTCTTTCGTTGATCAGTAAGATTCTGGACACAACTGAGTCTAAAGCTTGTGCGAGGGCTTCCCATTCCAGATACTTTGGGTCATTCTGATCACTTTTACACTGAAGGTCTGCCATGCCCTTCGTTATTTTAGCTGTCAACCATTGTTGCACATATGTAAATGTTACTAATGGTGCTACCATTGTCGCCTGCCGAAATCCTTCTAGTAAGTCAGTTCTGAATCGGTGTAGAAAAACGTGAAATTCCTCTTCCGAATCATAGTCCGCGAGACAGTAAGTGCTCATTCCATTGCTTTGTCTACTGTGCGGATATCCTATTTTGATCAGCTTTGGAGCAGTGTGTTCCACATATTTCGGAATATACGTTAATAGGAGTGAATCTACCTTTATCTGTTCATGTTTAAACAGCATTATCCAAATTGTATTCGCTAAGTGTGTCAAAGTTAAGCTGGAATGCACAGTGAAGGTCAGCACTGTGTCCAAAAACAAGTTCAAATTTGTGGGCCGAATGCTGGAACCATCATCTTTACCCCAAAGTGTGCAGAGTTGAGTCGCCATACCCGTTAATACCTAAATTTGATGTAAATGTTATTCTGATATAAGGTCAACATGTCCTATTTGCAAACCAAGAGACAGCATGGAAATGGTAAAAGATGGTTTGAGAACATAATTTCATAGTAACTCAACCGACGAGCATATTTGGACTGCCAATAAGTAAAGCATTTCTGTGCAGAGAAGTAAGAGAGCATTGCTGCCCGTTCACTAGCCCCTGCCAGCAGTTATGCCCCCATTTGGTACAGTAACAATAAGTTCAGCTGTCTCTTTAGTTCAACCTTAACAGAAAATAAATGATTTACCTGTGTGAGTTTCTTCAAGAATAAGTAATGACTCTCATGAAAATCATTTGGTCTAGTAAGAGCTGGTATCGCAGTTGCTGCTGTATAAATATACCTCAAGGCTTCTTCAGAAAATAAGATCATGAGCTGTTTTCTATCCTCAGCTTTCCCTTTACGGTTTACAATTTGTAGCAAACATTCAGCTGCGGAACACTGAAATATTGGATCTCCTAAGAGGAGACACAATATTTGCAATAACCTTCCATCCTCTGCCATAACATGAGTTATAGAAATCCACTCTACGAATCCAGTTAACGTTGACAATACTACCTATTAAAGAGCGATAGTTAGAGATACACTCATTACCTAATATCTGATTTTTTCAAATATATTACATTTACCTGTACAACTCTACTGTGTGCTGCAGCTTCAGATGTACAACCTAAAGTACCCCTCTTTTGAAATTCCGAAAAATGTTGCTCCATCAGTCTTAAAAAAAAACTGAATATCTCAGCCATATTCGTATTAAGTGCTTGATATATATCTTTTCTCCTTTGATTGGATTCCAGTGTTTGCAAAAGTGCTACATCTTCTACTAGTCTCAGAAATACTAACAGAACTAGTTCGGTTTGACTTTCACCTCTTGTACAAGCTTGACTGAGTTCAGCAAGTAGTGTGGGCCATTGCTGAGGCCATTCTCGCTTTATCATTTCTACAACGACACGAGAAAGGGCATCCTTTATATGAGGTTCCTCTTGTAACAAAGGCTCTGTACCCTCCTGCAGTAATTTCATGGCATTTTCCTTTATAAATATCTTCTCCGATTGAGATATTTGTGTCCAACGGTATTTGATACAATGCTCCATGAGTTGTAAACCAAAATGCCGAACAACAGAACTTCTGTTTGGTGATTTTTGTGCTAGATATAGACCACACTGTGCGCATAACGGAGAAGATTCTTTAAACCGTTCGCAGGCATTATACACTTCCAAACGCTGCTGTTGAGGTATATTTGGTGACATCATGACCTCTACTACTCGAGCAAGTTCTGCAGATATTTGTGCAACATCACCTGCCCCGAACTCCATTCCTGCCTCTTGTGCTGCAATAGAATTAAACTTTTACCTAATGCAAACCATTAACCAGCTAATGCTTCTATCAAGTAACAGTTTCATCATCATGCATCGAACATTAGTTTGTGAAAGATACAAAAAATAACGAGAGAGGAGCGACTTTGAACTTGGTTATGCACTTTTGATATGAACAATTTTACCATTGAATACCTGCAATATTGCAACCTGTTATATTGTGGTAGACTATTAACAAATATGTTTACTCGCTTAAAGTTGCAAGATGATGAAATCTCTGATATGGAAATTGCATTTAGAGAACAATGGATCGTCAAGTAATATATAACCATCATCATGCTGTCAGTGCATACCGACATATAAAAAAAAAATATGGAATATTTGTTTTCATTATTTCTATCTATTCCACAAGTATAGCATAGATATTACCGGAATATTTGTTTCTTTTGTAATAATAAGGTTTCATCCATATGTTTCTTAACTAACAGTATTCTGAAATACATAGTACGGGACCAAAAAATAGCACGAGTTTTGCAGATAACTAAGAAATAATGTTTACGCATCACAAAATAATATAACTTGGAATTTGTATTTCGAAACACGAATCAAGTTGAGCGCGATCCATGATAAGGGCAGAGAGCTGGCACATTTCGAGATAAGTAACACGTGAAGCTGTACAAAAATTTGAAAAGAAGGAAAGTAAAAGTATATCTCTCGAATCGCATAATTGTGACGAAAGCATGACAGGAGGCAAACAATAACAGCAATGCGGTACAAATCGAAAGTGTGTACAACATGCTCAGCTAACCATGCCTTGACAGAACTTACTTGGCGTACTTACATTGTAATACGATCGTAGATCGAAGAGGATCGAAGAGATACGTTCGGCAAAATTACTGCCGTTACGTCTAGTCAATTCATAGCTGACCGTCACTTAGGGAATCAAAAATTCGCGGCGTGTATAGCACCGACTGTATATTTAATCAAAGAAGTTCATTTGCTTCTGTGAGAGCCGTGAGAGATGCGGCACGTTGAGTGACTAAATACACGTATATACGTATGTATACATGCACGAGACGTAAAATATGTACTGCCCTCTAGATAGTGTAAATCCAATCTAACCTCATTTTTGAACGCGTGCATGTAAGTTAGTATTTGGTTATCGTATCTTTCTCATCCTATTGAATATTATATTTGCAATAGTGAGAACGTAATTTCACTTAATACAACAAATACTAATGTAAAATCTTTTTATAACGTCGTTATAACCGTTTAGTTGTAAGAATTTGTCAAAAGTAAACGATTCTCAGGTTAACTTCACGATTGGGCTTTGAGAGGTTATGCCGGTGATCTGGTCTTGTTCAGTCTTGTTCGTGATACGTTGCACCCATCGCCTATCGATAAGAGAGCGAGTGAGAGGGGGAACATAGGAACAGAAAGACAAAAGTAGGGGGTGAGTGAGGGAAATAAGAAAGAAAGCATGGACGAAGCATTGAGCACTCCACCTACATTTCAGTTGAATTTTTCGAGTCAGATTTATTGTGTGGAATTATCTCCCTACGAATGGTCTCAACATTTGATTTGTATCGCTCTCGCCGAAGAGATCGTCGTTGGGACAGTTAAATTTCAGGTAACGTACGAAAGGTAATTCGTTTTCTGATATATGGTCAGAAATTTCAAACTATAATACGACAGTGCCGGCTTGAATGTTTATATTAATATGGTACTGCCGTTACATTCAAGGAAATAATATCGGGGATGGGATGTCATTTATCACCCAATCTTTGAAAGTATTAAAACAATAAAAAGATTTAAATCGTACAGTACTCGACGATAAAATAAACTTAGAAAATCATGTTAATCTTATCAACACTTCTTTCTAAGATCTTTACTGACAACAGAACTGATGATTAGAAATATGGAAACATTATTGATGAGCAGTCTCTTTAAAATATGTAGTTTGTTTACGTCTATTGAATTCTGGTGATAACGATTGTTTGTACCAAGCATAATACTAATTTTAATGTTGATAAACATTAAGGATGAAGATGAAACTGTGGAAGATATTGCCTACAATCCCATTAGAACTTTTCATTTGACCAGTAGACCACATGCCATTGCATGGAGTCCAGAAACCTCCTTGAGCGTGGTTCCAAAACTTGTTATATTTAGTGTTGCTTGTGCAGATTTTAAAATACGGTTGTACTCGAGCAACCTAAATGACATTGATGCGTACCAGGTAAGAGCAAAACAATAGGTACAGCTATATGAGAGATTACCAATTTGGTTTATTAAAGCAGTAATTATATAGTAGTTCATTACTTTCTTGGCTCTCCTCACCAAAGGTTTTGCGTGGACACAAAGATTATGTAAATGCAATTTGTTACGAGCCCAAAGGCGAGCTACTTGCCTCTGTCTCTGATGATCACACATGTAAACTATGGGCTGTAAAAGACGACCAAACGTGTATCTCAACATTTTACTTAACGTCTCCAGGAATGAGCGTATATTTTCATAATGAAGAGTGCGACAAGCTTCTCGTAGGTGAAAAGAATGGACTGATTCATATGTACAATGTACGAAGTCAACAAGCAATTCTGTCATTGGATGCTGGCGTTGTTCCCTTAATGTCAGTTGATTGGGGTCCAAATCCATTAAAAGTTGTATCCATGGTAGCTGGAGAATTGCTCCTCTGGGATTTATCTAAACTCAGGTAGTCAAACTATATGCAATTTAAATTAAAGAATAATCGGCCAACATGTATACATGCAAGTAGGTTTACTAAAAACTTTATAACACTTTTGTTTTAGTCTACCACTGCAAGTTCGACCTCTTTACGTAGAAGGAGGATTAATTGTAAAATTTTCGCCTGCATACGAGAATCTCGTCGCAAGTATCGGCAGGCCGGACAATTTGTTAAAAATTACAAATTTAAAATCGAATCAAGATGTATTATGTGGCAAAGTTAAATTAGTTGCTGGTTTAACTTGGCATTATAAGTTGCCCTACGTTTGTGCAGGAAGTGATAGAGAACTGCGTTTTTGGAGACTGACTAATAATTAGACAAAATTATCTCGTTATTAACGAAGACATAAAAACACCAACTTTGTAAATATTACCATTGATGCTTACAAATAAATATCATATTTTCCTAATGTATTCTATATACCTAAGCGATAGCTTATGGTCATGTTTAATTGTAAGAAATACCTGAGGAACTGTATCAGTTTTTAATAGAAAATTTTTTATTTATGAAATAGCACTCGTCCACGCTTTGGAGATATCGCTTACAAACTTATCTTTAACATCTTCATCTAACAGTTTTCCAACTAATTCATTCGCCTTACTGTAAGTAATGGCAGGATTTGGAATGCATACTCTTTCGTCAAGAAATTGTTTCTTTTGAGTTCTTAACAAATCCAGATCGTGTACTAGAGTCGTTGTATCTTGTTCTGGCTCAACTCCATCCTCTTTCAGTGTTTTACCTAAACAAATTATACATATTGATCTTCCAGATTTCTTGATAATGCAAAACATTCTATTATAAGTCTACACATGTCACAGTATGTTTTATCCAATACTCTTTTATCACATTTTACGCCTCCCAGATGTCAGCTGCTCTATGCTTAAAATTTAAATCTCGTTATTTGATCATTTGTACAGAACAGTTTTTTTTCTAGATAGCTAGTTTTATTTATGACCTATTGGGTAATCAGGTATTATACCCAAACAAGTTGTATAAAAAGAAACTACTTCCAAGCATCGGTAAAAAATCTCGGAGATCAGCAATATGGGCGTCCAATGTGTTAAGATTAAATACATGTTTAAGATTAGTTAGACAATTTTAAAACTTACTTAACATAGAAGCAAGTTGGGTTTCCAATTTACTAATTTCATTTCCTATTGACCATTGTTTTATCGCTTCTTTGTTTAAAACGTCTTCTATCAAGTTATTTATTAGACTGATGAAAACCAACGCATTTTCGTTAATAACTTCCACCGGTGCCTCATCTACGAGCCAGTTTAAAAGGCCAAAACATAAGTAAGCGCGTAAGCTGGTTGACGTAGGACAGTCTGTTTTCGTGTAAATGCTTTCCTCATTCATTGGACTTTTCTTATCCAATTTTATGAGAACTTCAATCAAGAAATTGCGTTTATTTTTTATATCATACTGAGAAACAATGCTTAATGCTGCTACAATATGTTTTAACTCTGCTGCTTTTTTGTTAGACGTTACTGCCATTGCAATTTCGTGACTAACTGTAAACCATAACTGAAACGATAAATTTTTGTTTATAACCTTGTAATTAACTCTATTTACTGCGTTATTCTATACTGTTACACTTACCACTCCTTCAGATTCCAATGTATGACAGAATTTATTTCGTTTCAAATCGTGATAATAAGAGTCACAATTTCCATATAAGTTTTGTAAATCTTGCAATAGACCATTGTCTGATTTTCCATTTAACCATTCATGAATCGTCTCAGACTGTGTTTTCCTTGTAATTATCTTCATCAATTTTTCAATTGCATACAAATGTACGTCTCTGTACTGCAATGCATACATAAATACTTTTCAATCTACGTTAAACGTTCACAACATACATAATTTTGCACATAATGACACAGGAAACAAAAATGTACAACGTCCGAATTCTATTGACAAAGTCATAAAATAAGGTCAAATCAGGTTTGCGTTGAAACACTCAGGTGAGTGTTCCAACGGTGCACTATTTAGTCAATTTACGATAATAATCGATTTAAAAATAAATCCGCCCATTATTCATCGGTCATACTGTGTACATGCAATAGTATAAATGTACCTTAAGGCACGGGAACTTCGTGATTATAGTTCGGGCAAAATCATATTCTGCATTTGTGAGTGCTGCGGTTATCGCTTGTTCAACCAATGATGCACTAAGAATGTCATCGTTAGATAATCGTGCAACTTCAGCTGCAGTCATTAAGGTAGTTGCATCTTTTCGACGGGCTAGGTATGCGGTTGCTTTGGGGAAGTCTCGCAGCATAGCATAACTGAAACAGTTGTAATGCGATCACTCGTAAAATATACGACTAAACAAAAAATGTAGATGAATATCGCAACATCGTTAATATGATTTTAACGAGATCCATTCTCCAACTTACATGTGAGCTGCTTGTTCAAACTGTCCATTGTCCGCATTGTGATTAGCCCAATTTTTTAGCACGCTTTCTAAAATTGGATCGTCTGCATCAAGTTTACACCTTCCAAGGGCATAAGCTTCTTTGTAAAGTTGAGCTTCTTCAAATACTTCTATCGCTTTATACGTCTTATGTATACAAAGGAGATAAGCTACTGCCTTGTGTGGATTGCCTTCGATTATAAGCTGGTTTGCATACATTTCGCACATTTCTTTCCAGGTTCTAAAACATTCACTTATTAGATGTAATTTATAAAAGGAACAGGACATTTGTTTTTCGATTTTTTGGATGTCACAGTTCTTAACATGTTGACATTTTTGAAATTTGTTGAGAAGATCATAAAATACTGCAATATAGATATTAGTATCAATCAGTTAGACGTGTGTGAGCGTGCAAACTTGTCAACATACATAATATATGATCATACAATATCGACAACTTGAAAAACTTTTAAAAAGCGATATAAATTAACTAACTTTATCGAAAGACTGGGTGCTAACGATACAAGAAAGTCATTAAGGCGTTTTTCAATGACAGCTTGTTCCAAGTTTTCTTTAAGGTTGTCGCACCACACATCCACTTCAGTGGCTATATTGTGTCTCCCTTCCTTGCTGTGATCAGATTCTACATGTTGACACAAAGAAGATATTGAAGTATAATTTGTAATAAATAACGTGTTACTTAAATAATGACTAACTTACTTTCATTTGTTAAAAGTAACATAAGATCTTCTTTCTTCGAGAATACTGTATGTTCTGTAGGATAAGACGCATTTTGTTGATCTTCTGCGGAATCTACATTTAGACTATGCCTGTTACTTGTAATACTTGTGATAGCATTAAGGAGGACTGATTTATCGTTCATCATTTTAGTACTCTTTGCAAAATATGGCGTGCGCTCACATTTCTTTTTCCTTGATTCTTTGGTCGAGACCATCTTCGTCTCTGAATTTAGAAATATTTGTTACGATTTATATGACAGTAATTATGCCTCTATTTTCCTAATAGAATATTAAGAAGTACATGGTACTTATTAATGTTTTATTAGATTATTGTCACACCTGAGATCGAACATTTTGAAGTGGTATTAGTCAAATTCGCCAAATCATTTTGAAAATTATCGATTTTATCTGATTTGCCTTGTTTCTTTTTGTTTTTCCTTGACAATGGCTTTTTACATGTCTTCTCTTTGGGAATTGTTGCATCTGCATGTTGAACTTTCCATATTCGCACTGTGAAATCTGCTGATCCAGTTATAATGAAATCTGGATTTAATGGACTCCACATACAACACAAAACTGGACCGCAGTGGCCAGAGTAAGTGCCCATTACTTCTTGTGTTTCAACATTCCACACCTGATAACAGATTGTTACATGAAAATGCTTATATTCTTTTCCTTTGACATTTGAATTAAACCTATTTCGAATACGGTCGAATTATCGAAAGTTAACTTTGATGCATCAATAAACAGGTGAAGCAAGTAATAATTCATTCATCCTTGTCAAAATATTTAACGAAGATGTACAATTATAATATGCAATAGCGTTTAGCTTACGACTTATAGAATCGTGTCTGTTGTAACCCTTACCTGCACAGTGTTATCATAACTGCCAGATATCAAATGTCCACTGAAATGTGGACTCCATGCTAGACAAACGACCTTGTCACTGTGTCCATTTAAAGTAGTTACAACTTCATGGACGTTATAGGAAACCTGTCTCTCTTCTGCATGATCATTCTCTGATGTACTTTCTAATGTTTTTAAATGGTTCATGAAATTTGTCAGATCGAGAATTGTTATCGTAGTGGAATTGAAAGCAACAGCTAAATAATGCCTCAACGCAGAAACTGTCAAATCGGTTGCCGTGCTTTCAGGATGCCATGATAGACAATGAACCCTTTTTGTATTTAACTTTGCATGTCCGCATGCTACCAGATCACGATTATAAAATGATATTGATCTGAAGAATAGCAAAAGTGATTGTAATATGACAAACAACTTCTATTTTGGGACACTTGTAGAAACTACTCACCCATTTTCAAATCCCACTGCTAAGCAAGAAAAATCTGGTTTCCAGGAGAACTCCGTACAATCTTTCTTTATTACTGATGTAGGTTCTAACATAGAATAATCGTAATTTACAAAATTGTGCATGAAAATTTCAACTTGAGATTTAAACATAACAACTGACCTCGTTTTGATTCTTTTGGATCATAATATACAAGCTCTCCTTCTCCACTAGAGTACAAAACGTACTGTTCTTTATTTTGTGGGTTTGGTCCCCAACCAAGAACATACACTGTATTTCGATGATACTGCCTATACAATGTCGGTGGCTTGTTGCCATTCACATCAAATACACCAACACGGCCTTCCCCAGTCGCGTATGCAAGTAAATTTTCTTTTTCGGGATGCCACGATACCTGTAGTACTTGTAGATATAAATGATTGAAGTATATAAAATATAATACGTTTAAGAAAATTAATCATTGTTTATAAATCTTACTGCGCGGACTTTTCCTTTAATCATTTGCCACAATGATATTATGTCGAATTTGGTACTGTGTGTTTCGGACAAATTCCATAATCGTAACATCGAATCTCCAACTCCAAATGCAAGGCGGCAGGTATCTAATGGGCAAGCTGCTATGCAATAAACATATCCACCCTGCGTGGGGATAGTATAGTCTATTTTTACATCTGCACCTTCTATACTACAGCAAACAACCTGTCGATCCTGGGCCAAAGTCCAAATCGTGACGCTATAATTCATTATCAGTGTTTAGTGTTTTTTTAGAATACTTAGTATCATAAAGGTCTTGGAATGTTTTCTAAATTTGACTGTCACATTTGAGTATTATGTGTTATGAGTGACACAGTGACAAATGATACTACTTTTGTACACATATCGAGTCTAAGACCTTGTTTCAGCCCAAAAAAGTGATATATCCTTATGTGAGATTAGTTATTTCAAAACGTCTTGTAATTTGCATTAAATAACTAAAGTAAGTCGTGATTCTTCAATTAACCTTTCCTTCTTTCTCCAATCATCAATTGCGTTTTGCACTGTAACTGGCACATCCTTGATACAAAATAAGCCTCTGGCATGACACGAATGAATTAATTTGCAAACAGGCTTATTTTTCATGATTATTGATAAATCCCAGGAAATCATTTCACCCCAAGATGAACTTGCCATCAGCAATTTGGGCCTCACCCAACGAACTGCAATCCAATTACCTATAGATGCATTTAATTTACTTTTATGTCTACCCGAATCAAGCGGGGCTGCGGGCAATGTGATTTCCATTTCGTAACGCCCATCTCCACCTGCCCGCCAAATAAAAATTGACCTGTGTACCATACGAGAATATACATAGTAATGTAAATGTATTTATATCATAGTTGTAACTTAAACAATTGTTTAAATTACCTATCTCTTCCTCCTGAAGCTAATAGAAGATCCTTCTTGCAACTTTTATTAAGAACATTTTCATCCGTAGGACACCATGATAAGTCCACTACCTCTGTGTCATGTCCTCTTAACTTGTAAACCACTGTTCCTTGACCGTGAAAGTTCACAATATGAACAAGACCATCTTTTGAACCGACCGCTACAAGATTTTTGTCATGCGGACAAGAGGATATACAAGTAGTTGCTTTTTTTCCTAATGAAATTGAAGAAACGGTATTGAAGTGTGCATTCCATGATAGCACACAACTATCCGAGGTTAAGCAATATACAAGTAAAGGATCTTTGTACGACCATGCAACTCCAATGCCTTGTTTGCCCTAAACAGAAGAATATTATCAACAAAGACATAATACACTTGTTCGAAAAGACAACTAACAATTTACATGGTACTCACATTTCCTAACGAATAAACATGAGCAATAGATAAGGTATCCACATTCCATATTTTTATGTTTTCGTCGTCACCCGTAGAAGCCAAAAGGTTATTGTTCAGCTCCTCAAATCGTGGAGTAAATGCTAACGATGTCACTCTATCTTTATGAACATTTCTGATTAACGAATACTTCAAAGTGTTGTCATTGTCATTACTCTTGACTATAACGATTAAGTTTCTGGCACCCCAGGCAACAGTTCCGTCATAGGAACAAGCAAGAATATTATTTAAATACCAATTCGGCGATGGGGGTAAAGTGGTTTCATTCATTTTTCCTACAACACATTTAAGCTTCACTTTAAAAAGTTGAATGCATTATAAAAGACAGGTAGAAAATACTTATTTAAATGTGCGAATTATTATTAAAGCCGGTGGTTTGAGGTTAATAAGACCTGCCGGCTTATCAATTTCATTTACACAAGCTCAATTAATCCAACTTTAATAATCAGGAATAATAATTTACTATGCATGTACACACACGTGTGACAATGAGAAATACCTCCAAAGTGTTGCAAACATAACAATTTACGAAGCAAAATACACAAGTTTATTATCCAGGCGATGTTTCCTGCAATTTCCTGGTCTCAGCACGTGTCTTTCGGTATATTTTAGTGTATATGTATAACTGTACACAGATATGTCAATTCAAACTGTTGTTACATTTCTAAACAAAGATCGACCTTGAGAAACTTCCCTTGATAAGCATTTTTTAAACTTGCAAGTGCGACATACTGAACATCTTTAACATGATTGATAAATGATCAAGTATATTCATATAATATAATATAATATCAAATTCGAAAATGGTATAGAATTGATATTTTAATTCTGCGAGTATAATTGAACATTTCTTTGCTCAGGATACATGAAATGTATAAAACAGCTGTGCAGTGGTGTGTAGCAATGTAAACAAACTGCATCACCAGGTTGCACCAGAGATTAAATTGTGTATATTTTGCACATGCATATGTCATTTGATGCATTGTGTGTACATATACAATACTTACTACGTCACGAGTGAAACAGGCTTGTCGTTTACTTAAAATACACGTATTAAGTGATAGTATTCATTTATATGACTAATTATGTACGTGATAAAAATACCACAATAACTGGAATGATGACCAGTGACAGTATCGTGCTGTAGCAATTGGTACATATTAAAGTACCAACGGTATTAGCATAGTTTGTTTGTGCATTATATGTGCAAAACTCTTGCGGAAAATATTCCTCGTACATTTAATATAAATGAATCTACGATTTGCGTTGCGGGCGTGTTAAGGGCGCATTTGGAACAGTATAGCAGCACTTTACTTCTATCTATACCTTGTGCATCGTGCCATTACTTTGCTTGGACCGTGATCGCGCAGAATCTCTAAAATGAAGTGGTTCGTTGTTACGTATTTTACGTTCAATCTATTTTCCATTGGTTTGTCTTTTAGCTTTTCTAAAATTTTCAATGAAGAATTTGATCCGGACGTTGATCTCACTACGGTAAGTTTATATAAATTGTTTTTGTTATATGCACAACCCTCTCGAGGGTTATACCGAATTAACATAATAGAACCGAACGGGTTTTCTCCGTGACATACATTGTATTTAATCAACGGCCACGAAATTTTAATCATCAAGGTGGATCAATACCACCACAAACATGTTACAGGACAGTTGTCATTGTTTACTATTGTTTGCGTGCCGATAAAACTGACTTACCGATGCAGCAGGGTCATGGTGATACGCACGACATCTGTGCCTAGAGTATGAGCAGTTGGGGTAGCATAATTTAGAGATAGTAAATAGAAACAGAAAGTATGGCACTATAGTCTATAAAGTTAATTATATATTATATCTGTCTTATTGTTTGTTAACGCTAAACATTATAATTATATGAAAACGGTATTTTCACCTCCTTATTTTACATGATACTTCCCCTGTCATGTATTATCGTACGTAATTACTGTTTCGTGGTAATTAAATACATCCTACAAGTAGTGTTAACAGTATGGGACGCCTGAAGGCATTGGAACAGACTTTATTAAATCAATAATGTGGTTTAGACACTGAGAACAGCCGAATAAATTCACAAATTTTACAATTTTTCTGGCGAACTTTTAGAATTAGCGAGAAAATGATTACACGGAAAAAGCTCCTACATTAGCCTTCTTTCTCTCTCCCTCTTTGGCTCCCTAAATATAAATACATATTTTGCGAAAGGACATTTCTATTCTTTAATGCTGCTCTTTTTATTTTTATTTTATGTGTCATATTGTATATACCTCATTATTCGGGTTTTATACGATAGCAGTAAGTACTGAATGTGTTTGTTCGTGTTTCAGCTGCAAATGATACGGAGGGCAGGTTATCCTGCAGAAGGTCATATTGTATCGACGGATGACGGTTATCTTTTAGCATTACATAGGATACCTGGTGAACCGGGGTCACCAGCAGTTTTTTTGCAACATGGTCTGCTAAGTAGTTCGGCCGACTGGATAATTCCAGGCAAACATAAATCTCTCGGTACAAAAACATACATCGTTATTGTAGCATTATTTAACCTTCTCAGGCCCAGAGCGCATTGCAATGTACATTAACAATTTATTTTTAAAACCTTTTATTGGAGCCATTTTCGATTTATTTACACCGGGCCCATTTGTACATCAGTATATCATTTGTACAACTATATTATTTCGTTGATTTTTGTCAGTGTATGCCATATAGAGCGTGTCATTTTTGTTATACGTAGAAAAATGACAAAAAACATTTTTTCATGGCCCTTTAATATACTAAATGAGAATTCATTAAAAAAAATTTTCCACTAAAAACAAAAAGTCGCGACTAAGAAGGTTAACAATTGATAATGTAAGTGGTTTTAAGGTAGGTATTAAAATACGCAGAAGAAAAAAGATATGTATGTAGCTTCCAAGCAACAGCGAGTTGTGGCTCAATTTCAGTTAAAACAACATAATACTCGGATAATATTATACTTGTACTTGAACCGAGACAACATGACGTTGTCTCTTGATTTCACTAGAATATGTTTTTGCACCCATTTTACTGACATTTTTTTTTAATCAGTTCAGTTATTTCATTTTCGCGATTCGTTACTTTTTGTTTTGAGATTTTGCGTGGAAAAACAAACTACCGCAAGGAGAGATAAGCCTGCTGATCGCGGCATCCCTGTGCGATAAGAGGCGTGAGAACAATGGACTTTGTTTTTCCGAACACGCTATATCGTCGTTTCGCTTTTCGTTATTACATACATAATTATTCAAAACCGCAACTGGTTGAACTTTTAATATCAAATGTTCAGAAAACATAATTCTGTGGAGTAAGAGACAACAGATATTTTTTTTAAATTTAATTTGTTAGTTTTACGTTACACAAATTATACATGTTTGTTTTGTAATTGTAGCATATATTTTGGCTGATCGCGGCTACGATGTGTGGTTCGGTAACTTCCGAGGTAACACTTACTCAAGGGCGCACGTGAACGTGTCATCGTCGTCTTCAAAGTTTTGGAATTTCAGGTATTAACACTACATGTAGTGGTCGGCGACACCACATATTCGGCTCATATGGTAGTACAAACAAGGATTTTCAGCTCCGCTCATTATAGTGTTAATAATTCATTTTTACAATTCCGATCTATGTGATCACGAAACGAGATCGGTATTGTATTACCGACTTACCAGATCAAATTAACACCGGATCCGTATAAAAAGCACTTAGGAATGTCAACTGTAATAAAGTGACAGTTGTATGATTAATTTTTGGTATTTATGTATTGCATCACAAAAACAATCTATGTATTTCGTTTTGATGACATGTACTTCATTCGAAACGTTTGAATACGTTTAGCTGGCACGAAATGGGCGTTTACGATTTACCAGCCATGATCTCTTACGTTGCAAATTTCAAAAAGGAGGCATTAAGTGCATATATTGGACACTCTATGGGTACAACGGCTTTCTATGTAATGGCCATTGAACGGCCGGATGTAGCGAAAATGATACGCATGATGATTAGTCTCGCCCCAGTTACCTTTATGGAGCATGTGAAAACTCCATTCAGATTTATAGCTCCAATAGCAAATGATTGTGAGGTAAAACAATTTATCATTAACCGTTGAAAGAATTTAATAAAGTGTATTATACTTTAAGAAAAAAGAAAACTTTTCCAGCGCGTCTTATGAGTACAAATAAGAAAAAAGTTATGTATTGCTCTACCAAGCGAGAATGACCATGCTAGGTGGAGCTTAGTGTAATATGATAGTGGGCTTTAATTGCTACCCTCTCTCGATGTACGAGTACACATATGTATACAATACGCGGGGTACACGTGCCCCAGGAAGCAATTTGGACCCATATTCATATTACATCCTTATCTTATTTATATCTGCAGGACATACTGGCAAAGTGCGTCCGGAGAAAACTAAAATAAATATTCTTTTTTTTCACATTTTCATTGGGAAAGTAGAAGATCTTACACTTCATGGGAGAAGATGAATTTCTGCCACAAAATTCTTTCGTAAAATTGTTGGCAAAATTTGGATGTGAGATTGATATTTTTGAAGAAAAAATATGTGCTAATGTATTATTTGTTGTTGCTGGTTTCGATAGTACACAGTTTAATTACGTAAGTATACTTCTGTATTGTGAAAGTTATGTTACGCTCAGTCTTTATAAACCTATTTATAGTTGTCATGTATGATTAATTGAACTGTTTCCGTGCATTACAGACGTTATTGCCAACAGTTCTCAGTCACTCCCCGGCTGGTGCATCTACTAGGACATTGATTCATTACGCACAAGAAATTGATTCCTTGCGATTTCGGCGTTACGATTATGGGCCAAAACTGAACATGGAAATTTACAATAGTACTGAACCCCCCGATTATGATTTGTCGAAAATTTCAGTACCAATAGCATTATTTTACTCTGACAACGATTGGCTGTCGAATTCAACTGTAAGTAACCGAGACATAACTAAAAATGACTATTCATCTTATGTGCGCTTCCAATCTTATTTATGCTTCTTTCTAGGATGTGGTAAAGTTCGCGAAAAACATAAAAAATATAGTCGACATGTATAAAGTACCGTATCCTAAATTTAATCATATTGACTTTTTGTGGGGTATAGACGCTCCTAAGTTAGTTTACGAACGATTGATTTATGTCTTAGAAAAAATTAACCGAAGAATGTATTTATGGAGAGGATGAAAACGTAACAATAAAATGATAATATTAGTTTTATACATTGTTTACAGATTATGTAAATTAATTTAGTATTGTAGCGAAGTATGATTAGAACAAATGAAGTAAAACTTCGTCTTTTTTATACTATATACAATTCAATAATAAACAAGGACATTGACATATTCAACCTTAGCAGTGACCTTTATACATATATATATACTGGATGTCTAAAAAATACCGCTAAGACACTTTCTGCGTAAGCAATTGCAAATGTTATGCAATATGATTTCATTCGTTTTACGCGACAATGAAAGTTCCGCCGGATGAACGAATAATGCCTTTAGCCAAGGTAACTGATACAAAATTATCTTCTGATACATCGCATGATACAAGGTAAAATTCTAGCTGGAATATCAGTTTAGAGTATGTTTTAAGCAGTGTTAGTCGCGAGAAGAGCTGTCACAAATTGTATCCACTATATAAATAATCAATATTATTATCTGAATCAAAAACAACAATGGTTATAGTTTGGAGGGAAATGTGGCTTTTTTCGATATTTTCATTCACCGCTTTCGCTCTGCAACTCGGACGGCAATCACAAAGTTTCATTGGCGAAACGTACCGCAATGATCCGATCCCTTGTTATAACGATAAAGCATGTATTTTCATCGAGCACTGTCCACCTATTTCAAATTTAATGAACCGTAATCTACTACCGATTCATAGGTGCGCAAAAATCTGGTTTGTTTGATGCTTCTTCTTTCTTTGGTTATTTCGAAAAAAATTACTTATCAACTTATAAAGGGTGAAATATACAAGTGAAAACTAAACGATGTACAGATTTCGTCAAGCTATTTGTGGATACGAGAGTACAAAGCCAAAGGTTTGCTGCGACGTAGATAGTAATTCTGTGAATCCATTTTTTACCGAAGAAGGTGACATATATTTTCCCAAACCAAATTCGGTTCCCGAGTGTGGTAGGAGCTTCATTCGAAGCAATTTTGATACCGTGGGAACGTATCCTTTTCTTGCGAGGGTTGGTTTTATAGGTAAGTATCCGCTCAACTGTCTGTAGTAGAAACAGATTACGAAATATTCGTCGATCACAATTTGTTTGCCATTCATACCATCATAGGTCTAACGGGAGAAATCAAATATTCCTGCAGTGGAGTGATTCTAAATGAGCGCACAGTTTTAACTACAGCTAGTTGCGCACTTGCTAAATCGGACAAGTACAAATTGTACGTACGAAAAATATTAATGTTAGCAATTTGAGGGACCGTTTCGATTAACTCACTTTTTAATAGACACTCCGTTCTTGTTGGCGAATTTAATTCCGAGACTGATCCAGATTGCAATTCCCTGTTTTGTGGACACGGAAGTCGAAGGTACAATATATCGTACGTAATAAAACATCCAAATTACCAGAGCAACAATTTTGCAAACAACGTAGCGCTGCTACGTTTGGATGGATGTATACAATTCACTGGTGAATTATTTGTTATTCTATTACCGAACACCCAACGAGCGAAAATTTGGTAAAATATTTATATCTTCCTGTTTAGTAACTACACAACCAATATGTATTTTACCAAGGCAGGGGCAGATTACCGACGGTAGTATCTCGATTCTCGTTGGATGGGGAAGATTATCCACTCAAAGGGGTAAGAGGACAAATCTATGTACGTGAAAGCCAGTAACCAGTATGTTATTTAGATTTTTCTTTAGTGAGATCAGGTAAGCAGCAATCGTTGAAGATGAAAATTATACCTAATCAAGAATGCTCGCGTTACTATACTCAAGAATATTCCGTCGAATTGTGCGCCATGGGAAATGAAATTCCTTGTTCAGGATACAGCGGTAGCCCTCTTTTACTTGCACAGGATGAAAAATATTACTTAGTAAGTTAACAATCGCGTATATTTACAATAATGGCGCATACATTTACTGTTTGTGTAGAAAATATTAACAACCATAGTATTCTCACACTTTTAGTTGGGACTCCTGTCATACGGCCCCAGCTGTGATTCAGGCCCAAATTTACCGTCGGTTTTCACAAATGTACAAAGATACGAAAGGTGGATCCTACAAAACTGTTAATTGTTTCTTCAATGTTCATTTTTGCCTAAAAATATTCAAGTATTTCCCTCTGGTCATTTCTTTTGCTTCCTCTAATCCCAATTGATAAGCCAAATCGTGTAATTTTTTTACTTCGGAGATGAGACCAGTCATGGTTAAGTTTCCCAATTCTGTAATATAACTAATGTTAATGATCTGCGAGTGAAATTATTCTGCCCATAATTCTATACTTACGATGTAACTGATTTATATCGTCTGGCGTGAGACCCGCAGCCCAGGACGATGGCTCCGTTTGCGGCGAATTTTGAGCCACGAACTCATTAACACCTGGAACTTCACCAGTCGCTAACATATATGGTGTATTATCGCTTATATCTTGAGAATACTACACAATATACAAGGTGCACTCACTCTGTTCAGGCCACAGATCGGGTGATGCACGATCTAACTTTTCTAAACTCATGAGACTCTCTTCTACACAAACCAAATCTGTAGAGGGCAGAGTATTTTCTATTGTTTGAACTACGATACAAAATGCTTTGATGCAAGAATGCAAACATATTCATTATATTTATACCGCAAACTTACCTGGTTGATCCACCGGTTCTTCTGTAGCCATGGTTTTCATCGGGACCTGGCGTGGCTCTCAACGTTTTTCTAGCTTGATATACGAACGACTACGAGGGGTGACAATCTAAAATGTGGTAGGACTATTTAACGAGGCAAGAAATGTTCATGAACAGTTCGCACTAGCACGTCCCACGGTATCTTCTGCCCCTCGATTTGTCCTACGCTGCACAATGGTTGGAAGCAATGGTAAAATTTTATGGTTACAACTGCTTCGCTTCGATCTCTTCGGCTTGCCGCAATGCATGTGTTAACTTCTGTTGTTGATGGAGAATATATACATTCTCTGCTTTCCGCCGTTCCTGCCGTTCTATGTCACGAATCACTCCTAGGTGAAGTTGATCTCTAAAAGAACATCAATAAATCAGAATGTTTGAAATTAAAAAAAAAATACATAAAAATGGTGTTTCGTGCCATGGTAGCATCGCGTAACATGGAGGTCGTTTGAAATGCAAGCACCGGTAGCGTATTTACTTGCAAAGAATGATTAAATACTAGAAATCATTCCGTTTCCTCAAACATTTTCAATGTCGTAAACGCATGGCACCGAATGACGCGCACTTTCTTTCAAGATTATGTTTACAACTGCATTTGTAGTTTGATCGCGCCGAATTTCATGGCGCACGCGTCGGCTATTCACGTTACGCGATTTTTAGAACGAGATCGTGAGCACCATTGGTACTACTTAACCTAGTAGATCTAAGATTCGTTCAATTACCGGTCGTATTGTTGCTTGTAATGCACGTAGCCAATTACACTGATAGTAAATGCACAACACAATCCGAAAGAAACTTTCGCTGGAACTGACATTATCCGCGTCCCAGATAGTTTTATGTTTATTCGCACTCTCGGCGTACGATTATTATCGATGCGGGAATTAGTGGAACTGCAGAGGGCTTTGAACTTGGCATTTAACCCTTCTACTTCGATATATCGAATCAATCGAATACGTTTTCGTGCAAGGTGCAGCGGGCTAAGTGTGTGCTTTTTTCATCAGGATTTCATCAGGTAGAGAAAACACAGCGCTCCCGGAATGAATTAAACATCATCTATCGTTACGCGTTTCTGCAAATAGCTGTACGTTAATTTCTCTGAACGTGACACAATTCTTTCCAATTATTATTCATTATCAATGTCAAACAGCATGCATTATTACAGCACCGACGGGGTATAGGACAAACTGGGTAAGTAAAACATTTATTCGTGACGATTTTTCCAAACTCTATACCAATGGTGTTCAAATTGTGGCTCTTCTGGACATTTAATGTGGCTCTCAGGGAGGGCTAAAAGGAAGCAACAGAAGACCTGATAGCGATAAGTAAAATTTCAGTCATTATTACAACATTGAATTATCTATCGAAAAACAAATGGAACATAGTGCACTTGATGTTGTCGTGGGTCCTCTTTAATAATGAATTAAAAACATTCGTATCAATTACAAAAGATTCCGGTCAAGCAGAAAACATGGCTCTCCAGTTTTTGTGATAAACGAAATATGACTCCTGTCATGAGAAAGTTTGGTCACCACTATTCTATATTATAGAACCCCTTTTTCATTACCGGTTCATTCTCGCGGTAAATTTTCCTTTCGCCTTACATTATTGTGTTATCGACGGTGTTCCCGATCCGTTGACAAGAAACTATTATAATGTGCCACGAGATGGCGCCACAAGCTACCAAAAGAATATTCCAGCTTGACATATCTACCCTGATTTCGATAAAATTTTAATAAACCGTTGTTCGTACGTATTTCAAATGTTACAAAAAACCCATCTTTCGATACTTAAAAAATTTGATTTGCGTCAATTATACTCTGAGATATTTATTACGCAATAATCCTATTAATAATAATCCGACTAACCCGTGCGTACTTTTGCCATCTTCGACGATATACGTTCCTTCAAAGAAAAATTCTAATCGGTCCCGTGACCGCGCAAAGATCCGAAATATAATTGAAACCGGAAGGAATCTAATCGTATTTTGCACGGCAGGATGGGAGGGTCGAGCCTGGCGACAGTAGGAGGATATAGGGTCCGTTCTTATCTGCAGAATACAGGCAACGTTTCTCCGCTCCTCTCGCAGTCCACATCTTGTAATCTATATCGTCGACCGAGGAATAGAGTAGGACACTGGATGATGAATCGACCATATTGCCCTTTACTACCAGCGTCCCTCAGACCCACGAGTTGGGCTATTATTTGCGAGTCCGAATTTCAATGAACGCACGCTCGCGGGGAAGGTATCTGCGTCGAGAATGTTCGTGATTCCGATTAGAAAATTATTCAATGTACCCACTGGCCATTTTTGCGTTAAACGTAGATTTCATTATCTGAATCAATTTAAATCGTGCTCTTAAAAGCAGGTTGAACAACTTGAACGGCATGCGTATCCGCTGGTCTTGGGTAATAGGCCCCATACACGGACGAACAAATTGCGCAACACAGGCTGTTGTGCAAGAATTGCATAGTGCACGGTGCTATCTTACGCGCTGCGCAACTATTTGCAGAAATTCCAAACTGTTTAAAATTAATTGTACAACGAGTCGCCGTTGCACATCTATTGCATCACGTATGGGTTTTGCGCGACACACGTGTAAGGCCTTTTGTTTTGTTTTTTGTCGGTCTGGGCAATTTCTTCGCTCGTGTATGGGCGTTATACGAGGAACGAAAGTAGTGAGACGTTACGACTTATAAAAATCTGACCGTCGATGGGCAGTTTGGTATTGAAGAAGGTAGCGTGAGAGAATAGTTTAGGATATAATTATCGAATTCCGTGGGATAGCTCCTGGACGATTGTTGGCCCGGTGGATCCTTAGTGTGAACTCTTCTGAACTTGGACATACCTACATAGATATAATGCATGCGTAAGAAGAATGGACCACCCATGTAGAGAGGTCTATCTCTCTCTCTCTCTCTCTTACTCTCTCTTGACTTGGCCTCGAGTGCCCTCAGGAGTCGCGCGCGGACCAAGTACTCCATCGGACCGACAAGTAGTCGGTCGGACAGCATACCGGGTAGAAAATGACACCCCGCCCGGCTATGAGACGCGTATTTTCTATACGTCGGATAACGTGTGCGATATTCGCGTTGCATCTTAAATATGTTGCGTTTCAGGTGTTGCAACATTCGTTACGCGAATCTCTCGTAAAACGAAAGTACGTGATTTTAGATTTCTACTAAAGCGCCGTTAGGCGACATTAATAAACATAGAAGATCGTAACACTTGCGATCGTAGTTTGTAAACCATTGAATCAAAAGTTTGTAACGTTGAGTACAATTAGGTTTTTAACTTAACCGATGAGTAGTTTGCGTAACTATTAAATTGCGTCGGACCACGATATACGAGTTTAAGATAGGAGACAGGTGTGATTGAAAAGAACGGTGATAATTCAATACTTTCGTGGCACTCGATACGAGTACGGTAATAACTTCTGTATCGAGATGTTAAGGGAAGAAAAGAAAATTGGGATTGTTAGAACAAACGGGGAGGAATTCCGAGCCGGGATAAGATTTTCCGCCTTCGAAGGAGCGCGTACGGGCGATATTTATTTAGTACTTTCGGGACACATAGTATATCAGACAAATCCGTAGAAAGCACACCGGAATGACGAGTCGCGGTGCTCTTCCTTCGTGAAGAGCGGCAGAGGCCGAAGATTTCAGGTCAGTCCGTCTCGAGAGCATAATGCATCACAGTACGGGAAAGAGTTGTGTAAACGAACTTTCATCAACTTCCGAAAGTAGTCGCTTTTTTCCCTATCCTTCTTCTCCTGTTGATGTTTTCGCAGAGCTCTTCGGGACTCTCTTGCGTGCCGTAGAACCTGCGCCCCGACACAGGTTTCAAAGGTTTTCCGTACCCGATTCGTAAAACACCGTCGGGTCGTTCGTCGTCCGTCCATCGTTAATAACGACACGTTCGCGGAGTTTTTACATCTCTCATCGTTTTTTTCGGCGAACGCAGGAACGTTCGACCCGAAATTCTTTAAACTACGACTGCGTGTGGTCCGAAGTGGAGAAGGTGTTAATCGGAAGACTCGCTACCGTATTGCTCCTAACCGGCCCTTCAATTAGTATACATCTTCTACCTTCTCTCGAATCGCACGGTACAGGGACTCTGATGCTTCAACCAAATTCACGTATCCATCCGTTCTCGACGGAGAAAACGTACTACTAGCCTCTTCGTCGTGATCACGGTCCGCCAGAACTGGAATAGAATTTGTAATGGTTACGCCGTTTCCAAAGAATTCTCGGCAAACCGTCATTCCGTCTTTTACAGAAATTTCAAAAAGAATCGCACGTCACGAGCTAGCGATTCTTAAGCGAATTCGCGAGCGTAAATATAATTCTGAGAGTGTACGGAGAAGGGCCGCGCGTCATCTTTACTTTCGAGATATCGACGTTTAAAGTTCCGAACACCAATTCTTTCTATTGAACTTCGATTCAATTTTATTATTTTTGTTTTAAACATATGAAACTCGTTCTCATATATTTTCTTCTACCAAATACACAAATCACGAAGGTATCCTACACCTCGTTTAATGCGTTAAATCAAGTTTACTAAAATCGTGACAAGCGGTGCGTTTATTCTATACTGTAAATTTCTGTAAGCTTATATACCTGTGCAATTTTAGTCCAGCAAACGTACCTTTGATATACCCTGACAAAAATATCGTGACACAAATGATCCGGTTGACGTCTAAATGTACCGCGGTACGCCGATATCGTTAAGACGTTTGTCGGCGACTAATACATATTTAGAGAGTACACCATAGCAAAGTACTTACGAGGCGCAAAGTGAATCCAACGCAAACTGTTTGAATGAAGTTGCCTTTTTGTTATAGTTTACCACCTGTCGCGTGTATGCGCAGGGGGTGTGGATTTAGAAGAAGCGTGAAAGAGGGAGCGTGTAGGTAAAGGAGGGAGAAAGAGGAATCGTTGTGGCATGGAGGATACGAGAAAGTGGGGGGCAAAAGAGAATGGGTAGCGGGTTAGAGGGTGAACGGAGGAACATGTGGTTCTATTTGTAAAAACAAAGTTTGCGCGGGACAAACACGGGCAGCAGACTCTGGCGGGCCTAGTCGGCTTCCAGGTAAAAGCGCAACAAAGACTCGATTGCATTCTGTTCCGCTCACTCTGATTCCTTTTTCCTGGTTTAGGGTTCGTTCTCGTTACCCGCGTGTACACCGTCGAAGTACGATGTGTATTATCCGTATTTAATGTCGAGACGCGCGGTTCTCGATTGAACGATATTCGGGGACACGGGACGCGCGCTACTCTCGTTTCGCTTATATCCGACGTCCCGTAATACGTTTCTTTTTTTATTCCCGTGTCCACGGCATTTATGTAATCAAAGGTTGGTCTTATCGAGCAGATATCGTCAAGCGTCCGGATAATCATCGACGAGCAGTGGCGTTATCGTCGATCTCTTACCGTTACACAATTTTTCATGTAGATTAAATTAATGCACTCATTAATCTCGCTCGCTAGCACGTGTCAATAAACTGTGTTTCATCCTGCTTCCCGTTATCCTATTTTATCTACAAAAGAGCCGCTTCATTCGAGTTAGCAAGGAAATTGTACCCCGTGCGATTCGAAGTACGAAAGATCGAAAGACTAAATTGCATTGGCACGAACGAACGGAGGAAACGTAGCTCCGAAGTTTCATCTAATTTTCGAGAATCAGCCACCACGTCGTACCGTGACGATCTCGTTAGAAGTCTCCTCTCACAGCGGGGGGGTATAATTTTTTGGCCTGACACCGGAGGCATGACCTTCCCCCATACCCTTTTTCCTCTTCATCTCGGTACTCCCACCTTCTCTCTCTCTCTCTCCCTCTCCCTCTCTGTGTCTTCTCAATATTCGCGAGAAAAGGAGGAAAAGGAGAGGAGGCGCCGTTAACGGTAAAAGGAAGGGGGGTAGGAAGGGGTTGTTCGATGTTGGAGGAGGCGAGCGTGGAGAGATGGTGGCGGCGGTTGACGGTGGTTGACGGTGGTTGACGGTGGTGGTGTATGCCGCGACAAATATTTACCTGTCAACACAGAGAGGCTCGCACTACCATCCGCTCCATCCCTTCGCCGCAAACGACATGCATATCCAAGCGAACGTTTGACGGGTGGACGAGAGAGGTGGGACGTCGCGAAGGGAGTCAAACGAATGATAAAAGGGGCCGATTGAGAGACAAAGCTGAACGAGGGAGGCAATGACGGGCGATAAGAACCGAGAGGACTTGATTTTCACACGGTCCTCCGACTTCCCTCGCGAGAGGACGAAGAACGAGGCGAGATGTAATTAGGCGTTCGTTTTAATTCCTTTTTATTTAAATCGACCCGTCGCATTGGGAATGATATTAGAGTGGACGCGCTTCGGAGACCTCGAAGGGACGATACGGAAATTGATATTAATTTTTGTACCGCGTATCGCGAGCGGGAACAGGATTACGAGTGCTTTTTAATGCCGCCTGGTTTTTGCACGTCGAAGCGTGTTTACGGACCTACCAGTTTCGCATAGAGTTGACAAAAGTTTGCAGTAAATTTGCCCACGTTGTTTATTGCGTTTTCTCGTAACACAATAGCAAATTAAAAAGCTATTTTTCGTTCACCTCTGTTTATTATACGATACGCTTTTGAAATCGTTTCGCTAACATTCGAAGGAAATCACGAAATGGGCTCTGGTTTTGTCGAAAATTGGAGCACCAAGTTCAATTAAGCGTATACGCTCTGTTTTCACGAGATGTGTACCGGCGAAAAAAATTTGTGTAGCGAAATATAATCATTAGAAAGGAGGAGAGGGAACTAGGATCCCTCTGTTCCCCGGCCATCGGACCGCGTAACCCGACCACAAATTCCGAACTTTTGCAAATGTAGCTCCATCGAAGCGTGGTCGGATGCGATATCGGTTTTTCCCAAATTCCGCGGACAAAAGTGTCGGAGGGTGTCGGAGCGGGGGGGTAGAGAGAAAGCGATGGAGAGAGCGAGAGGTAGAAGGAAAAGGCGATGGCCACCTACGATCCGTCCCTCACTCGTTCGTTCGTTCGTTCGTTCGTTCGTTCGTTCGTTCGTTCATTCACTTACTCACTCTCCTCCCGTTTCTATTCTCTCCTCTCTGTGTGCTTTTAATTTACCGGGCGGCAGGCAAATGTTTGCGCCACTCCCCCTCGATCGTACAACCCATCTCTCTCCTGTTCCTCCTCCTTTGCCTCCTACGCCACTTCCTACTCTCTGCTTCCTCCTCTACGATCATTCCATACACCCTGTGCAGCCCCTGGCTCGAGTCTGTCTCCCATCCCCTTCCTTGCCTTTGCCACCGCGAATATATTGACCGACCGTGGCCATCGAGCCTGGATGCCAGAGCGAGTTCACCGTCGATGGTAATCTACGTAATACGCCGAGGTCACTTATCGAACAATCACTTCGTATCGCTTTGAAAAAAAGCGGAGCGAGATCGGCAGAGTGGTTGTAGTAGTGGGTTCGTGGTTTCAGGTACTCCGACCCGTATTACACGACCCTATAATGTACATACGCAAGAATGAGAACGAATCGAAACGGGATGCTCACTGTGTTTGTGGAGCGATTTCCGACGTCTGCGTAGCTTCTAAAGAACGACTGTACCTAGATCAACGGAAATTACAGCCGGAAACGAGAGGAGTTGACTCCAGTTCCGTCGTTCCGTATATTCTTGAGATACAATAAAATATATCGCCGGGCTATATTGATAAATTGAGTTTACTCTCGAATTACCTGGACTGTATCGACGCCCCATCGGTTACCGAGCAAACCAATAATCGCAATGACGTTTTCCAGAATACACGGGTAAGCGCGTACATGCGATAATAGAGCGGGGGTCGCCAAATGGCAATCCGCGGACGAATTTTATTCGGCCCTCAGCAAGAAAACAATCGAAGAAAAAAATCTTTTTTCATTACATACGCGACGCGACACGTGGACGAATATACGTCGTTATCGTCATCGATTGCATTTCAAGTAGCTAGCTGAGAGCAAGACCTGACATTTTTCTCATCGAAGGATTTCCTGTAATTTAACAATTTTTTTATTGTTTTACGTATTTAGTGCTTTTATTATTATTTGTGGTGGATTTAACGAGGTTTTCATTATATTTCGTCATTATTGTTTTTATCGTATCTTTAGTTTCCTTGAACAAATGTGTACATTAAATTCTGATGGCCCGAGAAAACTTCCCAAATTCCTAATAAAATATTAATCGGCAACCATCGTTATAAAATACAGAGCACATCGTACACCAATTTACGTATTCTCGCTAAACGTCGGTATACTCAACGAGCAATAGCAAAATACGCGAGACGCTTGGATATCCGGGATACGGCTAATCTAAATTCTAATAGGTCCCGGGTTATCTGTAAATTCGTGTACACGACCTCGTAGCCGAGGAACGAATGCTGACGTCGAGAACGTCGCGTCGTGGTAGGGACGCGTGCGCGCTTCACTTGTGGCTTTTAATAAATGATATAAAAACGAGATCAAATATTTAACCGGGAAATATTTGAGCGAGTGCCTATTATTACAGGGTAGTCGCGTAGCATAGATATCCGGCCGCAACCCCATGGTACTCCGCGCCATTCCGTTTATGTCTGGCAAATATACCTAGTTGTTCGTTAGATATATGCATGTACGTAGGTATCCGTGTGTCGATTTAAAGCGACACCGTCGAGCAACCAAGTGCCTCTCCACTTTTCACTCACCCCGCTTTTCGGTTTAAACATTCTTACTCGGTCACTCTTTTGCGCCGCGGGAGTGCTCCGGCGCAATTATCGCGAATTACGCGGCTGATATTGAATGATGGCCGATCGACGGGTCCGTTATCGGACCAGTGGCGGCGAGATATTCGTGAAATTTCTTGGTAGAAAAATGGCGAGGATCGCGACAGAAATTGGTTACGAGTCGGCACGAGTGTCACGCGCGGAGCGCAAATAATTATCGTTCTAAAAAGGACATTAGTCGCGCAACGAGCTAATATTTGCCCCGAGTACGGGAAGCGAGCGGCGTATCCTCCCCCGTACGTTCCGTGGGAAAGTTGAAAGATTACGTAGCGAGCGGTTTGCGGGCGACACGAAGAACCAAATAAATTCCCCGAACGGTCGGTAATTAATGGCCGGCGACGTGTTTGCGCATACGAGGAAAATGTAATGCAAGTAACGCCGGACCGTAAGGTGACGCGTAATTACGCTCGGTTGCCACGCGGCTTCCTCCCGATAAAGGAGGGGCGAGCCTCTCGTTTGACCCTCTTTTTTTTTTCCTGAAATCGCCACGTGACCGGAAACGCCACGATGGACATCGAGAGCGTCCAGGCGCGTGTAACGACCCCGCTGGTCGAATAATTAATGATCGTATTAAAAAGTAACGAAACGTCGTAACGCCGTGTGACGGGAAGTGGCGAAAATCTAGTACCCCTTTGTCACTCGGGTGAATTTCTTTCTCGTCGAACGAAGTTTCATCTTCCGAGGGTTTCTCTCCGCGGGATTTTCAATTGCTTCAGTTTTGTCGTACCAAGGTTTTCGGTTTCATAAGTAGTCTATGCAAAATGCAAGCTTCCTGTATTAATATAGAATTGTTTCGAAATAAATGTGACGTGCATCCGTACGGTACGTAATATGTATATTTGTGTACGTATCGTTAAGGGAAATACGTAATATCTGTTTATAATTTATAATACCAAGTGCGCGATATAAAGAAGAATGATTTTATATTTTATAGTCCCAGAGTGACGAAACAAACTTCTATCCAACACCCACTTTCGTATCGATCATTCGTAAAAAAAACTGAATTTCCATAAACATCGGCAGATCTACTAATAAGCATTATCGAGTACGATTAGCGAATACGATAAACGTTTCAACGCGGTTCATCGATGGTAAACGTGGACCGAATGAAAACTCCCGGAAAAACGGCGAAACGCGTTAAACGCTGCGCCGTTTCGATCGTAATCTACTTAACCGAAATTGCTTCTCGTCGCCGATAAAAAAAAACCGACCACCGTAATTCCGTGCGCTCGCGCGAGCCGGCGAGCTCGGCGTTACGTTGATAGTAGACGTAATTAAGAAAACAAGAGTCGGCAGGGCGTATTATCAACGATGTCGGTCGACCCCGTAAAACCTTTATAGGGGCATAATTTCGGCTAACGCGCAATGCGACAGTTATTAGAGGGCGGCGAGCGCAAGTATTTTGGGCCGAAGACCTTTACGCCGGTGTCTTCGGCATCGCCGTGCCCTCCTCCCCCCCCTTTTCTTCCTCGTCGTTCTATTGCCGAGCAAACATTGCCAGTCGCCGCGTCGCTAATAAACCTGACTTGAGAGACGTGATTTACACACTGGCACAAGTGGACTCGCTTGGCACAAATAAAGCGGTGCGCGCTTTTATAGCATGCCCCTATTGGATCTAGCGAGACGAGCGAGTCCGAAATGATTCTCCTGCTTTCGATTAATGTCCAAGGTATTGTTCGTGGTGCGGCGTACGTAAGTACTTGCAGTGTATGCGCGTGAAATACGAGAACGAGAAGAATTTATTTGAACGGTACGTTAAAGGGTTACGCCATCCTGAATTTTTTCAGAAAATTGGTATACCTTTTTTAGTTTTCTCGAAGTTCGTACTTTTCAGAATATTTTGAGGGAAGTTTGAAACAACAATTCGGAAAATTGACAGAGTTACAGTGCAGTGGTTTGAACGAAGCGCTGCCGCTTATGCTGAGCGACTAAACTCATACTTCTTTGAGTTTTTCGAAAAAATAACACGTTTTTCATGGTGGTTTGGCAAATATCTCTAAATTCTTTATAAGATTATCTATTGTCTAACATAGGATTTTTCCGATACGCTTAACAATTTGTTTATAATTCAAGTTTTAACTTTCTATTGTGTAGTCCAAACACAAAACTGTAATTAAAACTTGAATTGTTATACAAGAAGAATAATACGATATATTCTTCCCACCAATTTATTGAACATTTTTTATTATAATCATGAATTTCTTGCAAATTGACTGCCGGTCACCGGTGACCACTGCGGCATTCAACGCGTTAAAGAAATAAAAACCCCAAGTCGCACGGAATTAAAACTAATCGAATGAAAAACTTAAATAAATATTAAACTGTATGACAGTGAGTAATTTCAACTTTTCGAGGTGGTTTAATTTACATTCTACCATGCATGAAAAGCTAAACAAAAGGTGGGACATTTTTTAATCCACCTAAGCCGAAACTGTTAAATAAAGCGATCGAAATCGTACTCGTTGACCCGTTAAAACGCTAATGAGCACTAAGAGGAAATTTGTCGGACCGTGCGTTAAAATCATACCCTCGGCATGGTTGAAATTTGGATCTCATTTTCCACTTGCGGTTATCAGACTCCCGGTTTTCCGGCTTAGAGAGAATTTTCGCGCAAACGTTGTCACGATAAACGTATGGTCGTGCGTACAAAGGTGAAAGGTTTCGCGTATAAATACGTTTTATCGGCGAAGCGCTACGTTTCAGAAAACGTAGAAAGTCTTGCTATCGGTAGGGAAGGTGATAAAGGGGAAAAGATGGAAAATCTGGTGTTTGAACTTGGTACAGTAGGATGGCGGGTGTACAGCGTACATAATTGTATGCTGTCTTTGAAGCTGGTTCGGCTCGCTCTCCGAAGGATAAAGTTGGGGGGGTGGAAAGTGGGGGAGAGAAAGACAGGGGAAGGAGAGGAGGAGGTCCATAGAAGGGGGCGGCCGAACGAACGAAGGAACGAACGAACGGTAAAGCCACCCTTTGAGACGAACTGGTTAGGAGATGAATTCGAACGCTCCCTGGAAGAGAGGGTTTTGAAGGGTAACGGGAGGGAGCGGGTACAAACACGGAGATGGTAAAAGTTTATTAATTAGCTGGAATTAAGCGTGGCTAACCGTGTTCCTGAGAGCCACTACCGCCGCCCCGTCGCCCCGTCGTCGACGAGAGAGCTTCCCCGTCGGTGAGCTGCAAAAGGACGGAAGGAAGAAAGCAACCGAACACGAGCACCGTCCCGGTACCTCGTTGTAATCTCGAAGCAACTCATCGACCATTCCAATGTAATTGGCGGTTTTTTCGGTATAATTGAATATTTGATTAACCTGGGAGGGAGAACGGAGACACGAAAAATCCCGGTTAATTCGCTAAATTCCATGACCATTAATTCCATTTCGTTCAAATTGACCGACGCGCTTTGTCGTTGAGTACATTCCCATTGTTTCACCCCGTCCTGCGCGTACCGACAATTACGATCGGCATTTGTAATCTCTGTCTCTGTTCCGTGCGCTACGTGAATCGCGTTTGCTCTTTATCGACCGACAGAGCGAACGATAAGCTCGTGATAAATAACGATCTCTCCCACATTGCGGGTGATATTAACATAAAAGGAAACTGCCGATGCAGGAATCGTCTGGAATCGAGAGAAAACCAGACCTTGTATCTTTTCAGGAAATAACGGACGGGAGTTTTACGAGCTGGTCAAACCGCATTAAAAAATGAAATTTTTAAAAAGTGCGACAGCCTTCGGAAAACTCGCCTCGAGACGAATAACTTTTTAGATTTTCCGAACAGGCTTTCCTCGATCGTGACCGGCCAATTATCTCGTCCCGGTGCAAGTGCAATGTAATTTGTCTGGTAAAGCGGGCGAAGCATGAGAATCGGTCGGTCGCACGGCGCTCTGCTTATTCATATTTAATTCGCTCGACTCGTCGGTCGTACACGAAGGGGTTGCTCGGGACGAACGTGAGCGTGAATCGTAGGGGTTTACCCACGGGCAAGCGTGGGGCATTATACTGCCTTTCCGGGCGACTTCGCCTCATTGTCTGCGCATCATCGTCGATAATTCTCATAAACTGTACGTCAAGCCCTCTTTATGCCGTAACGCCGGCACCCCCACGATAACGATACTGACATTTTAATGACCACGACACGCCGAGTCATAGGCCTCTCTCCGTCGAGTCTGGCTAGAGCCAGTCTCTTTTATATTTTCGTTAATAGAGTTACCTGCCGTGGCGTGATATTCGTTCGATTATTATAGGGAGCAGTTTGCGATTGATAATCCAGGCGGTACGAGTTGAATCGGCGAGAAGAGAAACGGTACGAGTCGAAGAAATGGTGTTTTTGAGATATTTGATTAGGATCGTACCACTTCGATCGCAATGCTCTTTGTTCCAACCCATAGATCTTCGCGTTTTGTGTTAAATATTCGCGTTATCTACGAATTAATGATTTTGGAATTGTATCGTTATTCTTTTCATCGATTGAATTGTTTCTGGAGGAGAGTTGTTATCAATAGCAACAAGTTGGTTCGATATTAGTCGTATGAGCAAGAAAAATTGTTGTTTCCTCTTTGATAATTCGATGGGGCTCTTATTGGGATTTAATAAGAAGCAGCACAAGAGAGGAGTTTTATTCTAGATAATGTGTTTTGACGTATGTACTTGATACTTTGCGTAAGACCCATTGCGTGTACATACGTTCAAGGGTCGAATGAACGTTAACTTTTAGAATTTTACTCATTCTGGAAAATCTCTACAGATGGCGCCAGCGAAGTGACTTCACGGGTTGCGAGTAATCGCATGATCAATACGAGATGTGCAATTTTTTGGAATCCTTGGATTATTATCTGCTAGAAAATTTATGATGTATAATTTTCTTAGAAACTTCGTAGAAACGATTGCTGGACACAGGAGGGATTCTTATATTCCGCGATACGCCTCTGAGCTCATCCCTCCTTCTTCTAGGCTGACAATATTTGTGCTCCGAATGCTGAAACCTCGAGATGAAATAAATTCTCCGTCGCTTCGTCGGAAGCGTGAAACACGTTAACGCTTCAAAGTCGAATCGAGTATTCGGAATTAGGAGACTCTCTGGCAAACTGAATGGCAAATTAGTTGGCGTAATTGATAGGTTAATGCTCGAGGGATCGATAGATTCTCGCATTGGTAGTCCGACGAGAATTGTTTGTTTCTCCAAAACCCCAACGCTTACCCATCTTATTTTCCATTTTCGGCGCAGGGGGCTTTAATACAGTGGATTCTAGAACAGTTAGCGACGGGTTAAATTCATAAAACGTACATAGAGAAGAAGCATCGTGTTTCTTTTGGAATGGCTTGGAAGGGTGAATAGCGGGGACTGTAGTCTCGTCTTTTCCAAACAAGAATTTGCACTCTCTTCGTTACCATGGCTAGGCGTCTCTGCAAACTGCACGAACGGTACGGTAAAGTAACGTGGAGTAACGCAACGTATATACACGGGGTGGGTGTATACACCCACCCACCCCCGGAGTCTCGACCAACCCCAGAAGAGGTGAGCGAGAGAGACAGAGGCTTGAGAGAGTGAGAGTGAGCGAGAGAGAGAAGGAGAGAGAGAGAGAGAGAGAGAGAGAGAGCGATTTGCAGCCCCGTGGGTTTGTTTGACTTTACTTGCAGCTATGTAATTGAATATTATACCAGGCTGCCTCGCTGGAAGGGTTGAAAACTCTTACGAAAAGGGAAGGGCTCGCTCGAGAATCCGAATGGTGGACGAGAGATAGCCCAGAAAGCTGGAGGGGGATGCTTGATGGAGTGGTTCATAAGCGGAACCAGAAAATTAACTGAAAATCTCACGAAATCGCAAAGGACCTTTCGTAGCGGATGGCGTGTTTACCCTTTATTATGCTCGCGCATCCTCCCTTCTAACGAAACGCGCTTTCTACTCACCCCCTGCGCGCCTCCCCCCTTCCCCCTCCCCCCCCTACCCCCTTACATCGAGAAGAGTTTTCTTCCAAAGCTCCATTGAGTCCCCGGAGTATTTTGCTCTTCCAGAAAATCTTACTGTCAATTTTAGACTTTCCTCGGAATTCCATCGACGCTCGCGTTAGATACAACTCTTCTCTGTCGACAATTTAATATCAATTTATTTAGTCGAATCCCATCGATACAGTTCGTTCGTTCGTGCGATCTAAGTCGAAATATATTAGGCGATTTCGCGCGGAGTAAAAGCAAACGCGATGTTCGGAGTGTAAGTAAATTTCAGACTGGAAGCGATCGAAAAGATCGCTCGCTTCGAATATCGAATCGAACAGCGAATTTTTCTGTATCGTCCATTCTAATCGCGTTAAATCGTACGCCAAACGTTCGTCCCTCTCCCCGATGCTCGCGCCGAACGGTGTACATTTATTCCCGTTCGCGTGAATTCGATGAAGCGTGTCGGCGAGGCGTAACGCGCGCCAACGAAAAGAGATTCGCCGAACGACTCGCTACGGCGAGAATTCGTTCGTCCGCACGTCACCGCGACGACGCGGCTCTCCGCGTCGCGTCGGCTTGGTTTCCAACTAACATAAGAAATAACAAAAGCGAAATGGATATGGAGGGAGAGAAGGAGAGATAGAGTACATGCCGCAGGATGGTTGGTATACAGTAGCCGCGTACAGCCCGCTGGTCGATGGTGCGGCCCGTAACGCCCAGCCACTGCGCAACCAATGCGCGAGTCCACCATGTTTAATGCTGCGAATTCGCTCACCCTCCGTGGTGGCTCCTCGGCCTCGTCCCTTCAGCCCTCTCATCCCTCTCATCGCTCTCATCCCTCTCATCTCTCTCATCCAGCATCATGCTGGTACCGACCCTAACTTCCGTCCGATCGTCCTTCTCGCTCTCTCTCTCTCTCTCTCTCTGCCCCCCCCTCTTCCCCACCTCTCTCCCTCTTTGCCATCCCCTCCTGCTCTGCCCTTTCGCCCTTCCACCCTTGCTCCCCTCGCGACTCCCCTTGTGTGCCCACACCCGCGGATCGGCTCTCTTCGCTTCGCCTCTCCTCTCATCCCATCCTCTTCTCTTCTCTTCTCTTCTCTTCTCAGCGATCTATTCACGCGCCACATAACGGACAACAAATTCCCATGTACAAGCGACTTCAAACCGCATCAACCATCTACCTCTTTCCCCCTTTCTCTCTCTCTCTCGTCTCGCTCGTTCGCTCGCTCAACCCCCTCCCCCCCTCCACCTTCTCTCTCTCTCTCTCTCCATTTCTCTAGGGTACCAAAGTTCCACGATCCGTCTATCTCCCTCGACCTATCCATCCCACGCCCCCCCCCCTCTTTTTACCTCTCGTTTTCTCTCATCATAGCCCTGATTCGATGTAACCCCCCGGTCTCTATCCCCGTTTACCCCGTTCCTACACACGCGAAGCCCATCGCTGCCAAACAGGAGAGCGGTCTGTTTTTAACGTGTTTTTTACGCGTTTCGATTGTGTTTTCGGCGAGTAAATTGTAGCCAATCATTAGCTAGACGGAGGGTCGGCCACCTTGTTGTTCGGTGTACGTTTCAACTCGCAGACACGATTAAATGTCTGTCGCGTGTCGGCGCGCGAGCGTTTTCCGCTCTCGAGCCGGTATCGCGACGAGGAGTTAAAAATATTCGCGCGGAGTCGCGTGTTTGCACATGCGACAAATCCACGCGATTCGTTCTTTTACATAGGCGGAACCATAAAATAATCGAAACGTCGCGAGAAGAGAAACGTTATCAAATTCGCCCATCTATTCGAATAATTCAAAATTTGGATAGTCATCGAATTCGATCGTTGTTTTGATTACTTGACAGGCCGGGTAAGCCCCTTTTCGTACTAATACGGTTATAACCGTACGGCAAACATCGAATGGCGATATTCTTTTAGTGGAGCGAAGAAGACCACTGCCTCTTTCACATTACACGGTCACGGCAAAATACCGTCGCAGTGCCAAGTACGGTGCCCGGGCGGAAACCGTCAAGCTCACAATCACCGGTATACGCGACCAAATGCACGCTTTCACATTAGACAAATTCCTTGCCCGTTCGTATTTCGGCCGTACGGTCGAGATCGTATACCGTTGAAAAGGACGCACTCATTTCCGCCCACGCTCCTTTCAAACGGCGAAACCAAGACGTTCCCCCCGCGACGATCGCGACGGAAGAGATCGGCGGATACACGACCGCTCGCAGACGATGTTGCACACGATGCATTTATGATTAGCGATGTATTTAGGAATGGCTAGGTCGGCCTATTGACAGAAGGTACGTCCGATGGCACGGCGTTTGCCGTTTCGCGAGGGAGGAGGGTAGGAAGGAGCGAATAAAGCGACGGGGCGAGGGAACGTTGGAACGGGGTGAACGGGGGCGACCGTCGGGGAAGCAGGGGCAAAGCGGGCAAAGCGGGCTAGTACGGAGAAGCACTAGTAACGAGTATTTGCAGGCCGGCTCGATGCATAGTTAATGATTTGTCAACTGAAGCCCCCCCTACTGGACCATGCCGAACCTGACTAGGCCATACATTATAACCAGCCAGATACCGGGTGATACGCGCGGTATTCGCGGATATATACGTGACCCGCGACCGCGCCCCGCGGACATGCCATCGCACGGAAGCTTAATACTAAGGCCCACTTCCGCTTTGTGCCGCGATCAAAGTGTCGCGTTTACCTTTGCCTGCGATCGTATTTGCTGGCGCGTGTCCCCTTCGCGCCGCTCGTCCACCCACGATTCCGCGCCGCTACTTACTCGGCTAGCTGGAAGTGACGGCGAAAAAAAAAGGAACCGCGAAAAGCACCGACGTTATTTTTTGATTCTCTGCGTACTACACGCGTGGCCCGTACGAGCAATCCGGAACGCTTCGATCCTTTGAACTCGGGGAACGTCGAGCGTCGCGCTCGTTAGATACTCGTAATCGTTTGGCGCTTGAAACGAAAGGAAGACTTTCACGATTTTCGTTCTTGTTTCTTTTTCTTTTTCTTTTTAAATTATGTTCATTAAAACGGTCGATGACGGTCACTTTGGGAATTGAACGATAGTTCGAAATTTTGATAAATTTGATGCATCAACGAGGAGCCTCGGCATTACGTTTTTAAAATAAACATCGTCGAAATAACCGCGCTTTTGAATTCTCGATGTGGCAAAATATAATATGAACAACCAATTTAATTATTTCGGTAATATGCAATTAAATTCACGGATTGTATATCGTGCTTACTATTTTATGCGTACCGTGCCTTGACGACGTATTTACATTCGCGGTTATATCAGCGTTTCAAACGCCCGTTGATCGGCAATTACGCTAAAATTTCATACGATTCTCTTTTGAATAAATACAAATCTGATCGATGCGAGACGTGAAGAAAAGGACGAGCTTTGTCGGAGCCATAGCGCCGTTCCGGAAATTATGCATATTGAATTTAACACGCCCGACCAATCGCGCGACGAATGCTCGAAGCACTTTTCACACAAAAAAAAAACTTCTCGCAAAAGTATATTCTTTTTTTTCGGATTTTTCGGCTTCGTTCTAACGCCACCGTGCGTGACCATGCGTCTGGTAAGGGAAAGGGTGATCCCAATAATCCTAACGACCGATTAACGGTCGACCACATTATTGGAAAGGACTCGCGGTTTCTTCCAAGGACTGCGATCAACCCTATGGGATATTACGAAGGGATTGTGGTTTACGACCACGCGTGGTTCGCACGGAAACGCCATAAAATATTTTCACGGTACTTAGGTTCGTCCCTTACTCCGCTACGAGGAACGGTAGTTTGGATATATCCGTGAAGAGCGAATACAAAGAATCGAACAAACGCGAGGATAAGTTTTCATTAAAAGTAGATACTTAACAGAGGAGAAAAAAAATATTCATGGTACATAGAATTAAAAACGAGAGAGGGGGTGAAAAAAAAAAAGAAAACCGAGCAAAGAGAACTCGAGTGGAGTCCTCGGCGAAATAATGTAAATTTCATTTATTATGCACCGGAGGTAATTAATTCATTAATTTTGAAAGTTACCGCGCTCCGGGGCTAATTTGAAAAAGCAATCAATTTCCCGGCCGGAACGAAGTTAATTTATCACCGCGATGATATTACGGTAAGATCGTCATAGATTTGCCGTGTGCGAGCAAAGAATGCAAATGGTAATCCTAAAGCGACGATTCCTTTAAGCCGCGTCAACACCTCGATCGTTGGTATACGTCATTAATTAAATGTAAGAGTCGATGGAGTGGTGCGCAGTGGTTAGAGGCTGTAGACAATCTCCAAATATTTGCGAGGCCAAATATCTTACCTAAACATCCGAGTGACACGGTAGTTTCTAACCATCGCTCTCATCTCCGTGCGTATAACTGCTTTCGGGAACGTGAAATCGGAGGGTGATAACGCGTTTAATCCAAAAGTATTCTCGACAATCCTTTTTCCCCGTTTTCTTTTTCCTACGCCGTTTCCCATTAATCCGTGGCTAAATTGAATCCACGCACAATGAGATATCAAAATCACGTTTAATTATTTAACGCAGGCTCGACGAGCTTGCGAAAATAATGAATAGCGTTAAACTCGATTAAATTCAAGTAAAAATGTTCTCTAACGCGTCGCGTCGTACGCGCAACCGTCAACGAAATACGTTGCGCGTTGTACATAAATATAATGAATCCTAATCGGTTCCTTGACTCTCGTGCCATCGATAGGAACCCCGCTGCGCCGGCGGTATGTCGTAGAATGTATGGTGTTAGATAATTGTTTGCCTCGCAGTATGGGGCGGGCACGCCCCACCTGGCACTTGGTCCCCCATTCATTCTCAGGGCTATAGGACGGCACTGAGGGCACACACCGTGTCCCATAACTCGGTCCGTAATTTGTCACGATTACCAGGAGATTACTGGTGTCGCTGACAGCCTTTTGGCTACCGTTTGCCAGCGCGGCTGCTCCTCCCCCGAGAAGCGAGAAGCGAAATCTTCCCGATCTCGCTCTTTTGATTAAAAGGACACCTATTCACCTATTTCACCGATTCGAGCGTGCATTATCGCGCGCCGGATGTCCATTTCCGATTCCGGGAATATTCGGCAGGTACTGGTTTCGCGATACGGCCACGATTCCATTCGGTTTTCTTTTTTTTTTTTAACGGTACACTAGAATGTAGTTACGAAGTTTCTCTCTCCGCTTCGTCGAGCGTCGAAACAATTTTTAGCGAGTACGTTTACCGTCGGAAATTATAATCACCGGAGAGGATTTTTAGAAAAAACGAGGAGATCGATGAATCTGGAGGGCGAATGGACCGTCGGGAGCCTTGCATAATTTCATATATTCCGAAAGTGAGAAATTCGATAAGTAAAATCGATCGGGTAATCTGGGTGGTTGAGATCGCGCCGAGGGAACAGCGCCGAGTTTGCGTTTCACCGAGCAATTTTGGTATTCTTCTACCGTGCACGGTGAAGGAAGGCGTCGCGACGCGGAGCGTCGTTTGTCGTGCATACACCGCGATTTGATTCCCTCGCCCGTTCGTTCGTACGTTCGCCGATCTCTACCCTTGGCTCCTTTTCTCACTCGTCCGTGCGTCTTTCTTCTTTCGTACGCGTACGCTGGCCTGAGAGGGAAAGAAACAGAGAGAACGAGAGAGAGAGAGAGAGAGGGGAGGGCGGGGAGGGGGAAAAAGTCGGTGCGCGAGGGTGTGAGGACCACGGAGGGGAGGGAATTCCTCCGACTATACGTATTTAAGAGCGAGAGAGAGAGAGAGAGGGGGTAGGGGTGTGCGTGTGTAAGGGTGTACGCGTGCTATCTTTGCTCGTGTGCGCGATGTCAATATTATACGACAAACACACTTAAATAGGCTTAAAATACTAACATCCACCTCGTTCCACGGCGCTGTATGAACTCGGTGTACGATGTGTGTGACTTTATGGAAGTGTGTTTAGCCATATCGTTATGTCGCGCGCAGGGATTCGTTCGAATCGTGCCATTGCTCGCGGCTACTCCAAAACCTGTCGCGTCTGTCCCCTTTATCCTCCTACCCTCGCCACCTCCTGAAAAATTAACAATCTTTGGAGAACGCGTATGCACGCAACAATTTTCCCCTCCACGATTCCAAACATACTTTAATACTCTGCTATTACTTGACGCTTTCATCTCTTTTCTTACCGTTCGGCGAACGTGATGATTATCATTCTAACCCTAGCTTTCCTCGAACGTTTGACTATCTTTCCCATTGTCGACTTGTATTATAAAGACACTACGCTTCAGAACTGAGGAGCGCATTCCGTCCGTGGACACCTAAGTCATAAAACTTAACATTATCCATAGCCAGTAGTTCTTTGCTCGATACACTTGTACGTTATTCGTAAAATAAACTCCAAGTGATATCAACGACGTTGACGCGAGTCTGCGACGAACTTACGGGCATAGCGGTACGATCAACGAAACGTCGAGATCCAACGAAAATTGATCGTTTAAACGAGATCCGATAGTAGGATCCTCGCTCGAAATAAAATCTGTCGCCGGTGAAAGAGATCGGTGGAAGCGAGAGGTTAAGCGCGCGAATCGAAACGACGAGCCCCGACGATGCGTGGAACGCAACATTGAACTTGTAAAGAGCTAACGAGATCAATGTTGAGGTTCGAGACTGGTGACTGGCTGTTTGCTGATTGGCTTAAATCAACGTTAAGCCGATCCAATCCAATCCATGCTTCGAGGCAGGCGGTCCCTTGCCTTCCCTCTCGACGGGGCCGAAAACTTTAGGGTGAAACCTTGCACCGGCCCGATACACGTAGACGTACGAACCAACTTGAGGCCAAGATACCTATTATACGTACATACGTTTCGCGATAGGATTAGGGATAGAGGTAGATGTACGGAGACACTGATCACGCCGTGCGTCGGTACTTTGGTATTCGTACCAACGTTGTACCTTGACGTCACTTTCGTTTCGAACGTTATCCTAGATGCCCGATTATCGAGTCTTCGTGGATTCTGGAGTAACAACGATCGACCGCGAGGAATCGTTTGATCCTCTCACACTGGCGATCAAAAAAGTAGTATCTAAGGGAAAAATACCGAGCCAAGTTGAAGCGCGCAGTTCGATAAAATTAAACAACTGTTGTAACCTTGCAGAATAAAAAGTGTTAGAGCATCCTGTCTAGGCTCATTTTAAAGTGCGAAGCTTCTACTTTCGCTTACTGCAAACCGTTTTACCCTGCGAACTTCCAATTTCTTTAGAGAAAGAGTTGCCTCGCGATGCGAATAGTAAGATGTCATAGCACGCGCAAGGATATATCGTCGTTGACATTTTTCGCGGATGTCGCTAACGACGATTCATCGTTTCGTGTCTTAGGGTTAAACCTACATGACTTTTCCTTGAACATAATTTTCGAAATAATCATCGTACCGCTCTCTACGTCGAACTAATTTACATATCTCCGGCAATTCTTTCCCGTCTACGCGCGAATACCTATTTACGTACGTAGGTATACTTTCGACAGGTTCCCGTCCGGTCGGTTTCTCACAATCGATCATTGATTTCTAACAAATCTGACGTAACACTCCGCCCCTCGTCAAAAGCTATCTTTTCGTGCGGTTCTCCTTCCGTCCCGCGAAAAAGGACCAACCGATTTGCCCTTAGCGCGGAGATCCGCACTGCGCAGCCCCATTCAAACCTACGTGAAAAGAAATTCACGAAAAAGGCACAACACGAATTTCACGGCGATTCTACGTGCCACAATACTACCCCGGATCCGGACGTTTTGACTTTTTGTACGCGGTCTTTAACCATTACGGTTTCCGTCGCCGTCGCCTTTGCCCCTTCAATTCCACCGGACGTTTGCCGCTCTGGACTCGAGCCAGCCCTTTTACTATTCATCGTCTACGATGAATTTCGCCGTAAGATTGGTTAGCGTTTCCCCTTTGTTAATCCCCAATTACGGAAAGTTTTTCAATTAGTCATTAATCCCCGAATCGCATTATATTCAACGATCTCGCGACTACTGGTAGGTCTATGATCGATAATTGTCGATAAATTATAATTTACATCGACCACGAGACAGGACGCAAAGAATCCGCAATCAATTTCTTTCCATTGAAAAGATACATACACTTTCGACTTTGCCAATTTCAAAAATTTCTTTCCACCGCTTCTCTTGGCTCGAGGTCAATTTGGGAAACGTCCACCATTCCGGAAGTACAATTAGAGTGTTTTCGTGTATTTAGAATCGACCTATAGAGTCTTTCCAAGCCAATTTGTCGGGGTTGTCTATTTCTCGGGGATCGATGAATGCCGTTACACCGCCCTGCCCCACCCCGAGGAAGCGGTATTCATAGTTAACGTCCCAGCCAGCCTCCGATTAGTTATGTATATAATGTCCTTCGTGTATCGTTGGGGCGGGGAACTATAAGGGATGTCTGCGTCGTTGAATGATGTATAGTGCCTTCGTTGACCTAGACGGCCAATAATGCTTGGGAAATACGTGTACATTACGAAAAGTCAATCCCTACGGTTTAATCGAGTCGTATTTCACGTCGCAAACGTATCGCAAAATATTTTTAGCAGATTTCTCGCCGTGGACTTTATAACGAGATCGAAGCTTTTAACGGTATTACGGGCAGGAAGCTTTTTTACGCGAGCTATTTTATTTTTAATATACTAATGAAAAGAACGATTGGTTGTCTATCGCGGTCGATCGAGCAGCAAAGCTATACTACGATAATTTGATCGATTTTTACTCTTCGTTTCCAATCCGAAAGTACAGGAATCACCCTGCAAATAAGACAAGGCAGGCGATTCCATTACAGCGACACAATTCGATGTAAATAATACCGGAGGGTGATGGAAGTTTGGGGATTCTTTAATATCGCTAGTAAATAGGTTTACCTCATCCCCGCGAATCGATATTCACGGATTAGAGTCGGAGACACCGTGGGGTATGCACGGGACGTAAAGTAACTGTTTTCGAGGATCCGTTATCGTTTACCGGCGCTCCGTAAACTTGACAAATTTCACGATCCCTCGAGTGTAACGAGGTACGAATTCGAGAGAACCAGTTTCTCGGATAAGAATGTAAGACGTGGAAGAATATCCATTGGCGAGAACGCGTGTCAGTCGGTGCAAAAGGGCGATGGATGACTGCGTGCCGTGGCGCAAGCACTGAAACAACATTTTAAGCGGACAAACATGCATAGAATATGATAACAAAAGGCGTGACCGGAGCGGAACACATGTCCAAACATTAGGCACAATGTCCTACCAGTCAGAATTGTCCCCCCCCCCTTCCCCCCACCCCTCTCCCTCCATCCCAGTATCCTTGTTTGCTACGCGCCGCCAACGGTAAAATGTTTGCAATGCGTTACACGGCCATTCAGGCAGTGAAACGCTCCGGTAAACTCTGCCTAAATGCCATGCAATGGCCAAGAAATGGTCCCGAAGAATGACCGCTGACCGGTGCCGTTCATCGCCGTAGGTATATATCTTTTCTCGTCGCCACAATGGACGACGGGAACGGGCCCACGATTCCCTCGTCGCCGATTTTACGAGCCCTCGCCCCTCGAGTGCTTCCGGAAGTTCTGACGCGCCTCGCGATCGAGATTATGCGTCGTTGCCAACGAATTGCCGACGTTAAACGCGCACTCGTAGCGCCGCCGTCGTCTCCTGTTTACCTCTTTTTAAGGGGGCCGAAGACGGTTCGGAGCGTAACAAACCGGGAAGGTTCGACAATGAAGAGCGCGTGCCATTTCTCGTCGAGCAGCAACAAAAGGAGAAGATAAATACGAAATTAAAGAGACAAAAGCGAGAGAGGGAGAAAAATGAAAAGAAAAGTAGGGCGAGCTTGGGAGTGGGGGCATTGCCTTTGCCCCCTCCCCTCCCACGCCTACTCACTCTCTCTCTCTCTATCTCTCTTACCCTCTTACTCCTCAGCACTCTACGCAAACTCCCTACACAACCCCGAAATTCTCCGCGACGGGAAGTCGTTAGGCGTTTTCTGACGCGAGATAAAATTCTGGGAAGCACGTTGAAACGACTCTCTACTCCGGGGCCTGGGTATTGTTTTAACGTGTTTGAGTCAAATATTGACGCAAGTTGGGCTCGCAAGCCAGCCTGAAACGAAACGGAACTGAGCGGAGCAGCGCGGAGCGGAACGGAACGGAACGGAAGGGAAGGGAGAGGAGAGGAGAGGAGAGCGAGATGAGACGAGACGACCCACATAACCTGCGCGAGAGGAGGACGGGACGAATCCGAGTCCATTCTGGCAGTCGTCTCGCGGTAACGAAAAAGAAGGACGAGAGATCTAACGAGAAAAAGAAAAATGGACTCCTTTATTTCTTCTCTCATCCCTTTATCCCCCCCTTCCCCCCTCCCCCCTATTCTTATCCGCACTCCCTTCTGCCACTCGCATGGAAGGCTACCGTTGAGCATCGTTGAATCGCTGAATGTATACATCCCACTGGAATCCTCCGCGATCTTGTTTGAATTTCTATATAACCGAACCGAGATACGCGAGTTTTACCGGAGCACGAAATTCATTGTCGATTTCGGGTTTACCGCGGCCGCCTTCTTAATTGAACAACGCTACCCGTCGAATCGCCGAGGGACGATCTTCCATCGTTTTATTTATAAATTAACCGGGCGCGTTCAAGATTGTTTATAAGCGTCAGAGTTCTATGTTAAATTTATGTTATTCAAATATATTGTATCGTCGCAAAATCGTTCCACGGCGGACGTTGCTAGAATCAGTGTGTACGTAAGAGCGTTGAAAGTTTCGTCGGTTTCAGTAGTTTCGGAGAGTCTCGGAAACCTGGGAACTCGTTTTTGGTATAGCATTTACTTGGACGTAGAGTCAACACGGTGTTTTCGAATATCGGAGTCGATCATTTTTTCGGTCTCCCATCGAGCTCCCTGTACTTATAAACAACTTCGAGCCCACCGTGCGCACCGATGAAAGTACACGAGTTAAATAACGTATTAAAGCCCCTCTGCGTATATTAACCCGTATTTTTCGACGAGCGTACGTTTCATCGATCACTTACATTTCCTTTTTCAACGCCCGGAATTATAAGTACTCGGGTATATTGAGTTTCGCCGAAGCCGAATCGACTCTCTTCCGAGAAAATTAAAACCACCGCCGTTAAATCATTCGACGTTCAAAGTATAATATAAAAAAAAAAAAAGAGAGAAGTCGAGTTTGAACGCATAACGAATGATACGCTGGGCGAGCGGAGCGCGGAAGAAATTCGTAGAAAAAGTGGCGCTTGGGAAAATTAAACCGAAAGTATGTCGAATACGAAGATTTGGCGCGTCGTTCCGAGAATTCGGATGCATCCCGAATTTCGCGTACGGTACGCCCATGTTTGCTCGAGAAATACAAGGTAATGATTAATAAATCTTGTTCCGGTTCGTTCAAAGGATCTGCGTTACGTCGAACTTTGATTTTATATGCCTAAGAGGGGTAGAAGCAATTTCGCTATCGTCCTATTACTGTATGAAGAAAAAGCAGAGGAATATCTCGTTAGAAATTATCGCTGGAAACTTTCTCTTCCGTACGACCTGCGCGTGTAATCGATAAATCGTCGATATTACTCAATATCATATTATATGCAAATATCGATATTTATTTACATCGTCGATATTCGACCGTGTATGTACGTACGCTCGCACACGACCTACGCGTACACGCCGATACACGTAGATGTAAAGCCATGTAATTCCACGTATCGCGCGTCCCTTTCCGCTTCATAACCGTCCGTTCCGCAATCGGCGAGCAGAGACGAACCGGAGGAAAGCAGATCGAAGAAAATCCTACGTGCGTAAACCGCTTTGGCTCTCATAAAATCTCATAACCCGAGGCGACTAGACGCAGGGCGAGCGGCTATTGGAGAAAGAAGAGGGAGGATAGGAAGGGCCGTTGGGGCGAAGGAAGAGGAAAAATCGCTGGTGGCTCGATTCACGATGGGGCGCGACGCCGACGAAAGGGTCCGAGCACCGACGTACACTTTTGCCCGTGGTGAATTTTCAATAGAAAACGGGGCGACGAGTGGGGAGGGTGGGGGGGGGGGGCAGGAGGGACATTTGTTTGTCTTTCGGATCACGCCTTTAACGGAGCCTTATATTATATATAATACTCGCACGTCTGGGTGCGTATGCGCGCGTACATACGCGTGTACGTGCGTTCTTGCGACCCTGACAGCGCGTCTTCGTCACCCTTTGTGAAATTTACAATTCATACTCGCGGGCGCTCGTCCACGCGCGTTTCATTTTCGAGATTACGCTTGTAAGCCGGAATTACGTTCGTCCAGTCCTTTTCAACGACAGCGGAAGCTGAGAAAAGGCGTCCCAAACAAACTCGCGCAATTAGGTACCGTGGGTCGGAGATTATAGCTGGAGACACATTATGGTCGCGTTAGGTGAGCTCATGTGTTATCACGGTATCTCGCGACATGGGGAAAAAATGTAGAACGTATATTTTTATTGTATTTAAATGTATCAGAACCACGCTAAAGTCACCACACGCGTATCACGCGCACACACTTTGCACTCGTCACAGGTACCGTGATATCACACGAGCTCACCCGACGATAACGTATTTCCAGCTTATATCGAGTCGTATCTTGACGGGAACGGGGATCCCATACTTCGCGCACGGCGTGAATTTGATTTCGAGTCAAAAACAAGGTACACACGTCAACGCCCGACGTATTTGCGCGCGGCCATTGTTCGAGAGATGGGATAATCTTTTTCAAACCTGGAAGTAAGAAAATTGTCGAAAGAAGGGAAGAGGGAAGAGGGAAATGAGGGAGAGAGAGAGAGAGAGAGCGTGTCGAAAAGTGGCTATAAAAGAGAGGAGAGACGGGACGAGATAGGCAAGGGAGACGACATAACACGGCTCTTCTCGGCTCGTCCTTCAAAAGACTCGGAATATTGTCCTGCAGTGCAAACAGTCCCAGACACATTCTGCGTTCCACTTTGCCTCGAGGCTGCGCCAAGACGCTTCGCTTCGCCTCGACTCGGCTCGGCCGTGTTTGCCCGCAGGCAAATGTGTTTCCTTAGGCTGTCCGAAATGTTTGGACGAGCCAGCGCACGCTCGCGCGCAATTCACCCGGTATTATTACAATGCTTATCGGGAGCAGAGCTTTCGTTAAAAAGAAAGTGGGAGGGTGGGGGGATGGGATGGGGAGAAAGAGAAACGACAACAATAACGTCAAAAAAACCGAGACCCGAAAATCGAACGATCGTACCTCGTTTCCCGGATCCCTCGACGAATTCTCATCCGGAAATAAAGGAGCGATCAAACAACTCTGACCGTACGGACGGAGGAAAGACGAAGCGGCGAGGAATAGACCGACGTACGATCAAAGTATCGACTTATATCAGGGTATTCTTCCCGTTCACCGATTGGGTCATCCTCCCTACGTATTCCGATGAGAGCCCCTCGGGGCGCTCCGCGCGGCGCGGAGCGTCGCGACGCACGGCGATTCGGTATAGGTTGCGGGCCGCATCGTATGCGCGCGAGCGCTCCACGCGAAACGTTTCCCTCGCGCTCGCAAAGCCCCTACGCGCGCTCGCGCGCGCACACCTACGCCAGCCGTTCACCTATAGCACCGGCGAATAGATCAGGCTTGTGTCGGCGCATTGTCGTAGGGACTCGTGTAGGCTCTAAGTAGGTTGTGTGTGTTGAGTCCGCAAACATGTCTGTAGCGTTGTCAGGCGGGCAGGAAATTACGTCCGCCTTTAGCCGCGCTCTCTATATTACACCACCCCCTAGTCGGTACACCCGCTCCCCGGCACACACGGCGACCCACACCGCAACAGAGAGGGCCGAGCGCGTGCGCGCGCGCACACGCTCGCCGCGCATCCACCTATCGCACACCTACGCCCGATATCCTTATATCCTGTCGTTGGCCTCGCGTCTACGCGGCCACACGTTCGTGTGTGTGTGTGTGCGCGCACACACGCTGGGTGGGCATCCATGTATCCTCGGAGGATGAGAGAGAGCTAGGTTCCGTACGTAGTACCTACCTGGGCCAGAGATACATACGCGTGTACACAAACGTCGTGTGTACTCGCGCGGTATGCTACATACCTAGGGCTAACAATAATGCGACTAGTTGCAAATGGGATGGATACCCATGCCTGCCAACGTGACAACGTGTAAGATGCCACCGTCATCCAACCGGGAGCGACTTGGGATTCTACGAGACACGGCGATGGAGATGAATGTCGGAGCCTTTCCTTCGTTTGGAGCGCGTGAAATAAGACGATTCTCCTAACATCCGCTGGTCGTATCGCTTCGATAATGAGATCAGATTCAAGATCGCGGAACATTGGGGTATTATTTTCTTTTCTTCGATCGCTGTCGACGGAAGCGTAGTGGGATCGTCGGAGGCGAGAGCTTTTCTTTTATTTACCGGTACGCAAAACGAGATGCCTCTCTTGAGGTCTGCCGGTCGTATCGCTTCGGTAATGAGATCAGTGTGATTTTTGTTCATTCGATATCGCGGAACGTTCGGGTATTATTTTTGTTCCTTCGATCACTGTCTGCGGTAGCGTAGAGGGATCGGTAGATCCATAGGCGGAAAATTAGAATTAGCAATGGTTCCTTCGACTGGTGGTGAGGAATTAACTTGGGACGGAACGAAGTTTTCTTTTCCTCCAGTGTGGTCGGTATCGTTCCCGTCGAAACAGCGACGATACTGGCAATAAGAGGGAACGCGCGAAGAACATCGGAGTAAATGTGAAATTCGAAAGGTAAATTTGCGCACAGTTTTTCTGTTTCGTTCTCTTAACGATCCCGTAATGTTTCCGAAAATGTTTCGCCGCAGCGTATACCGTTGGTTCCCGATGCTCGTTTCGTTTGTGTTTTACTTCCAATCGTTGTTTACGCCTCGGAATTGCAGTTCTGTAACCGCCCGCTCGCTCGATTCGAATTTTCGCATAGAAACACATTTTGCCGACTTTCCTACGGTTAGGCGGTAACAAACATAAAGCGCTTTGAAACTTAGAATTTACATTTCACCTTGCAATCGCAAATGGACTGCTCAAAGCAGGCAAGAAACGCTACGCGTTTGGTCGTTATTTCCGTGTTTCCTTTGTGAAAACGGGAAAAAAAACAAACAAACGGAAAGTGGAGCAACGCCGAATTTGGCGTATCCCAATTTCGCGGGGAGTAAATAAAACGATCCGATAAAAATAAAAGAGATACGGTAAACGTCGTTAACAACGGTCGACGTTAATCCGCGACGTACAAAAATAATGTATATTCGCGTATCGACAAATATATTTCTTCGTCGTTGCTGTAGACAAACGTAAACGTTACTCGTGGCACGATGAATTAATACCTTTTACGTTTTCCTCGGCCAGTCAGCAAACTTCACGGTGAACCTAGCGCCCAACAGACATAATGCCAGCTATTTGTTATCAAATTATTTATCATAACTGGAATGGAAACGAACGAGCTAAACAAAATTTAATTTGCTTTACCTTTTCCGTTATCCTCCTACGACAAACGCGCGAGGGACGATAAAACGTTTTCCTCGACTCTGGAGAATCGCTCGTCAGATTCGAATCGAAAAGAATACGCGGATAAGCGTGATCCGGAGAATCATGCGTTTACAGTTCTCGCTCTAACCCACGCTAACGAACAAAACCGTAATATCCGACGTTATCGAGATTTCCAAATCGGAAATAACGAGGAAAAGTGTGCTCTCCTTCGCCGAAAGTAGAATCAATCGTTCATTGGCCGGAGCACGGGGTTCCTGTCCAAATACTGATTGTGAGTCACTGTAACAACAGTGGATCACCACTGCCTCATCCTCGTCTACGTCGCCATAGCGAGAACGGGGTCGAGAGCTCACAGCTGATTGCTCCGTATCGCTCGAGGGACGAGGAGCTTATTTATTAATTGACACGTACGTACAACGAAAGGCGATGCACATTTCTTTCCTCGTTACTGTCGCGCAGATCGAGCCTCGACAATAATTCCGCGTGGATACACATTCGTGTGTATCTTCGATGAGCGGAATTTCGCGTAAACGTTGTTCGAAACACAGCGAAACGGCAATTTCTTTTATTTCGAACGATCGTTTAATATTTGCGTTATCACTGTACGACCGATAAGCACCGCACCGTTCGCCATTCGCGCCACGGGAGTGAAATTAAAGAATAAATATTTTTGACGCTCCAACGCTACGCGCGTATTTATGATCGGGTTACAAAACATTGCGAGGACGACAGGTTGTACGATTTGAAAGCTGTAGCGCAGAGTTTCGCAATTACGATATCGAGCAAATACGCGATAAAGGGAGCGTAACGGTATTAAATTAATTCGAGCAGATCCTCGAAACGCAGGGGTGTGCGCCGTGAAATTGTTGGGGCGCCGAAACGGGTGAGAATTATGTACAACGGCTTACAATAATATGGGCGCTAATGCCATGCAAAGCGCGGGGTCCCTGCGCGTGGTTATTTCGCGACTGGTGCAAACACTCGAGAGTGTTTTCTTTCGCTCGTAAGGACGGATCTCTTAATTTTTACTCTCCTTCGCGTTTCGGTGCCTAGGGAGAGTCTAACGTAAACGTCGATAAAGTTTCTTACAAACGTGTAACAAAAGTAATTGGTCGCCGAACGGATCGTCGCGACGTATCGACCGAATTCAAAAGCGAAATACACGAGCCATGTTGGACAATGTTGTAGATACGAGTATGTAGCATCTTGCGTTGTTCTTTGTTTCGTATTTATGCTTATGATTTCCGAAGTTCGCGGTTTTGCCGAGTCCCACGTCATGTAAGTACCTGTATCACGATAAGTGTCGCATTGTTGTTCTCATGGCTTCGGTGTGTTCGATTTTTGTTTTTGTGCATGCGCCTGCGTGTGCCTCCTCCTCCTTCGAGACTCTTCCGTTACCGTTACGATTTCCGATTCACATCACCTCGTGCTGGGATTCCTGTATACCGCGTAATCTTATTAATAATCCATATCTTTCCGTGTCGCACAGATAACCGATTATATTATTTCCAAAAGCCAAAGATTCAAGATCCCGCATTCTCCCGATCGCACCGAATCCTAAACGACGTTCTAAGCAATCGGAAGAGCGTCCCGATCGATAAATGCCTACGATACGATCGGATCGAATACACGCCCGATCGCTAACTGGCCCGATCGTGGCGTGTTCGGTGGCCGTACGCTACGTTTTTCCTCGTCGAATGTAAATGCAGGCAATATCGCTATGTTGGCGCCAATGGCGGACGCTCGAGTGACTGGTGCTGATTGATGTTGCCATGTTTGGTCAGAGGGTTGTTTCTCCGCTCCGCAGCAGCCCCCAGCGGACCCAATAAGCACCTCACGCATACACGCCTGGCGTCCACCTACGCCTAACCTTCCCGAAGGAAGTGGAGCCATTGTTTACACGAGCTGCAGCCCGTCTGTCGCGATACCTCTTTTACCCATCCTCCTTTGTATCCCCCGGGAGAAACTAGCTTTAAACCGCCGACATCGTCTCCTCCTCCACCCCCCACCCTCAACCCACCTCATCCCACCCACCACCTCAACGCTATCTAGTCCACTCTACGTAGACACGCGGAGCAAACGACCTCAATTTATTGTTGGTACTACAATTGTACGCGCATCTACCTGCAACTCGAAACCGTTGTCAAATCGGGTAACTTCGCGGCATGTATAGTCAGCGACGGTAGAATGCTTGTTGAATTTTTTTCCAGGTTCGACCGCGGCAACCGGGGGGATTTCGTTTGATCGAACAATAGTCGTTGCATCGCTCCCGTATGCAGTTCCGGACGCGGTTGATATTGGATTTACTTAAATAGTGTTGTTTGCTCTTCTTCCCCGTAGATTCGAGGTAGATTTAACTTACGGCGTTATAGTACCCTCCCGTTGTAAAAGCCTGACTATAAAAGGGTTGGCAATATTCTCCGTTGCACGAGAAATTCTCAACGTCAGTCAGTGGGGCAAATGATTTTGGTACGAGGTTGAACGAGTAAGAATTGTAATTACTCTCGTATTGCGTAAAACTGTATTTATCGAGAAATCATCGTTGCGATTGGTCAAATGGTTGGCAGAAAATATGAGTCAAGTATTACATTTCCCCGGTAAACAGGCTTGTTTATTCAATCGTTACTGTGCTTCCACTCGACCAACCCGTATGCTCATCCACGCCGAACCCCTTTCTTTCCTCGGTGTCCCTTTTTCCAACTACCCTCGTTTCGATCGCGACGGATCAGACGCTTCCGATAAAACCAAGGAAATACGATGGACCGTTGCACTTCGTTTTACCGGATACTTCGTTAATCGTCGCTCGCTCCTCCCGTATAATGTAAAAAGCGTGGACACGCGGTGGGATTCGACGACCTTCTCTCAATAAGTTATCGCGTTCGGACGAGATTAAGGAATTTTTTAATGCGATTCGATCACTTCGAAAATTCCCCTTCGTTCTTTCCTGAAGGGATGGAAGGTCTAGTACCCGCGCACTTGTACTTGAACCGAGACAAGACCTTCTCTCCCGATCCGTTACTACTTTCGAATCTCGATACCGTGGAACGTGTGTCGTTACGTATTTCGAGCGTCAATGCACTTTACGAAGATGCACCCGGCGGCAAGAATAATAGCGCGCAACGCGCTATCCCGCGTGACCGCGATCTACGGGAAAACGAGTGAAAATCGAGTTAAAATTATTCGCTCGCAGGAGCGAATGCGACGACCATTAAAACCGAAGCGTCGAGCGTGATGCGCTCGTCGCGGCGTCGCTCGTTGCGTCCGGCGGCGATGCCCTCGTTCCTCCCGCCCCCGGCCGCGCGTCCTGAAAATGCATTAATTATACGAATGCGGACGTGTTCGCGGCACAGGAATATTTTAATCTACTTAAAAAGCCATCCGTTTGAAAGTAATTATCGCGATGAAATTAAAATGTCAACCGGCGGCGCGCGTATGTTTGTGTTTTGTGATCGTCCGCGTCGTGTTTACCTGCAAATCTAACTAATCTAAATGGTAATGCGACAGAATTACGATACGCGAGCCCCGCGTTCCCGCGTCTCTTTCTCTCCTCTCTCTCCTCTCTCCTCTCTCCTCTCTCCTCCCAACCCCTCGCCCCTCGTTCGATGTCCACGCTCACACCCACCCAGCTTCCCACCCACCCGTTTGCCCGCATTTCGTTTCGAGCCCACCGACAACGTCATCGTAGCCCCATTACCAGCGCGCTTTTAATGAATTTCGACCAACAACAGTGGGAAATACGCCATTTTAAAACGTTTATCGCTTTTGCATGCTGAAATTGCGTCTGCTCTCAAAATACGGTATTTTCACCGTAGAGGGGATCGAACGATGCGTCTACCTACACGCGTACGCGTGTATTTCCAGAAATCAATTTGAACCTTCGAGGCTCGGGCGAAAAAAAAAGATCATTCCAGACCCTTTGTGGTTAAATCGATATCGTTTCGTTGATTCAACGTTATTCCACTATAAAATTTAGAATCTAAATAGTTCGAAAGCGGTGCTTCGGCAAAGATTCGACGAACGACGGCGCGTCACGGCTACGTTCAATTAGCCACTTTCCGATACTTTTTGCGAAAACATTTGCCGAAAACCTTCTCCCCCGATCGAGCTCGTGTCAAGTTATTTTATCGGTGGAACGCAAACCGCGCGTAAACGGGGTCGAACGGAATGCCGTCGCTGCGTCCTCATCTTTCCTACGCGACGCCCGGACTCGCTTCCCTTCGAAGAATGCGACGCGCATCGGGCACCGCAGCCAATTTCAATATTTGCGGAAACTCGGCTGACGGGAGTTCCGCAAAATTTGCAGGTAAAAGGCGAAAACGTCCGAGCTGATTTAACGAGTCCTTTAAGGCACCCTCAAAAGGGACGTTTGTTGACAGGAAAACAGACTATAGGAGATAGCGTCTAACGGAAAACAGTTACGCGTATGTATACGTGTTTGTAGGGTGGACTCGTGATGCGTGTGTGTGTTACGCGTCGACGCGAGAGCATAATGGCGGTGTTAACGACGAAGAAGAGTTTCGCGACACTTAAACTGGAAATAGACGAGCGTCGAATCGACGAATACGTTAGAGCCACCCCGACGGACCCTTCGATCGCAAGGAGACCGACAAGCGGATTTCGTTCGAGTCGTTATCGCGTTGACTCCACTCGAAAAAGTTCCAACGAAGACGCAAAGTGATTTCGTCGTTCCGTAAGAAACGGATGGGAAACGGGACGGAACGGGACAGCACGGGACGGGACACCGTCAGACGCGAAGTAAATAGCATCGTCGAACGTTGAAAAGCGCGCGAGCATCGACGGGGGTGGAGCTGCGGGTCCAGGGATCGACCGCGTGAAATCGACCACCTCGCGCTACTCGTGCACCCAGCGTAGCACCTCCACCCCACGTACCGGCGTCCACCATCCAGCATCCACCGTCCACCATCCGCTTCCACCCCCTCTCCCCCTCCCTCCCCCGTTGCCTCCACCCTTCACCCTCGTGCTCGCTGTATTATCGTACGACCGCACGGGCTAGCCCCTACATCGTCAACACGTCCGGGACAAGCGAGCGCGAGCTCGCCGTTGCGCGCGCGCTTCCGCTTTCGAACCCTGGCCACACGTACAAAATCGGATATATATATATATATATATATATATATACATATATACGTGCACGGGTACGCGTAGCGCGTATACGTATACGCACGCTGGCTGGTTTACCTGTGCGCCGCTCTTGACATACGCGCATAAGCGAGAGAGAGGCCGCGCCATCGTTCGACGATGTAGTACATCGGCCCCCGTGTATCTCGTACCTGTGTACGTGCGCGCGACGTGATTAAACCGCCCTCCGCGGCCACCTCCTACCATTGCTTTCCGCCCCCCGACAACTGCCGGCGGCCAACATGGCCGCCGCTAATTAGCGCCTAATTATTATTTATTGCATTGGACGCGACCCGCTCTCGGGGCTACACCGACACCACCGTCTGTCCCGGCACACCGAGTAATATAACTCTGCCGCTACTCTCCGCCTCGTTGCCCCACGGAACCTCGGGCAAAAAGCCAATCGGGCTACGTTACGATCCGCATACGCCCGAAATCAATCTGGGTTGTCGCAGTGGCATTCGACGGATCATTTTTCTCTGTGATTCGCGCTAAAGGGTACGCGAGAGAGAGAGAGAGAGAGAATGTTTGATGGATCGGGGTGAGGGAGGGGAGGAAAAAAGAAGGGGGACGGGTAGAAAAAACGAAGGGTCGGAAAACAAAGTGTCGCGCCGGCAACGATCAAGAGACAAGGTCTTGTCTCGGGGTAAGTACAAGTACGCCGGAATTATTCTGTCGCGCAGAAATCGTGAAGCGCGAACACTTCTACCACCACGCAGTGGCATCGACAGATCAATTTTCAATGTAATTCGCGATAAGGTATGCCTGAGAACGAGAACAGGTCGTGAGGGAGTAAGAGCGACGGGAGGAGAGAAAATAAGTACCGTGTAAAAAAACGAAGGAACCAAAAACAAAGTGCTACCCGGCCAACAATCGTGAACGATTGTTTTTTCGCCAAGAAATCATGAAGCGCGAACGAGTCTATCGCGTCGCAGTGGCATCGACGAACAATTTTTCTCCACGATTCGCGGTAAAGGGTATACCTTGAGAACGATAAAATATCGGAAGGGAGTAAAATCGACGGGAGGAAAGAAACGAGCCAGGCGGGTAGAAAAACGAAGGAACGGAAAGACAAAGTGTCGCCACGTCAACGATCGGCAACGATTGTTCTCTCGCGAAGGAATCATGAAGCGCGAGAACTCCTCCGCCGAGGATGCGAGATCCTCGCGACCGGTCGGGATAGAAGGATGGGGCCGATGGAGGGAGTCGAGTTGCGGCTGGATCGGTTGAGCGAAGTCGGGTCAGGTCGAGTCGAGCAGAGGTACCAACAGGGCGGTCGCAAATATTGGTATTTGGCAAAGACTATTCTTGATCCGTGTCTCTCTTTCTCTTTCTCTACGCTTCCTTGTCATCTCGCCCCCTCCCCTCCCTAACCCCCCCCCCTGCCCCCCAGCCACCTTTCGCTCCTCCATCGCGCATTCTCTCACTTCTACCCGTCTCTTTCTCTCGGCGCTATCTCACCCTTCGCGCGGCACCGTTCCTGGAACGAACCCCTCTTGCCAATAACTCCTGCGCGGATGGGATCTCGTCACTACCGCCGACGAACGTCTTCGTCTTCGAGGTCATCGGAAATCAGTTGTAACCTAGGGACGTATCTCGGATCGACGTCGCGGGCCCAAGCGGGTGGCTTGTAAAATCCTCGAAATTCAAGGATTTATATTCATGTTTGATATGAACGAAAATAAGGGTATCTATAAAGCGTTGAAGCGTAATGTAACTTTTGTTGTATGAAGTTCTTGGGATTATAATTAGGGGGTTGGTGTGGCGACCACATCTGCTGTTTTACAGAAGTTTTGTTTGTCTCCCCAGACCACAAATTTAATGTGCGCCTATGGTGTACTACACGTTTGCTCGAAGGAAACCGATTTTTAGGATATTAATGAGAAATTGATCTTTGAGTATACGATATAATGGAGCTAATTACTAATTAGACATTCAAGTAGCGTTTTTCGTGACTGTTTAACCACCATGTCGCGTATTTACATATATGTGTTACGTATATATTTAAAATTCGAAATTGAAGTGCGTAGCATGGAACGAACTCAAATATAAACGGCATCCGGTCGATTTTTAACCCCCGCAAATCACACGTAATTCCACATGAAAGAAACACGGAAACAGGTTGCAATACTCGGTTCGATATTGTGCTGGGAGTGCACTCGAGAATAAAATACGTGAAAGTGGCCCTAAAGCTTATACTCGTGCAAATATTCGTACGTGTATACACGCGTATATCTCTTCGATCGGTGGACACGGATAAGCAATATTTTTACGGACGATCGCGCAACAATCCAGGCACAGCTTCCGTTACATTCGTGTTGGTGGATGATTTTTTTTTTTTTTTTTTTTTTCCAAATGGAAGCCCTCGAAAGCTCTCGGTCTCGTTCGCGGAACGCTGGATATTCGCAGGCGCTGCCAACGAGCGTGTTCTAATATTTACTTCATAGAACGTAAAAATGACAAACTAAACATTACATGTTAAAAATCTAACTGCAACGGACCAACGATATTTTCGACTAAACGTTAACGCGTTGCTTGAACTGCGAATTTGCGCCATCGCCGGGTAAACATTTATAAAAATGCATGTGTGCGTTTATACGCGCGAGGCAAGCGGAAATTAAACTCCAGAAAAGTTTTCGGGGGAACTAGGTTCGTGTTTTTCAAAATTGAAAAGAGCTGATGAATCTTCGGTAGATCTTCCCTTATCGTCGATCTTGGACCGTGAGAGTTGACCATTAGCCGAATTAATTATCCTCAATAATTATTTATAGCGGCGGCACCGGATAAATTTCTTTAAAAAATTCTCACCACCTACACCGCGCGCGTTCTTTCCGCGTTGATAGATGCAACTCCGTACGTATCCATAGGTGTTAATGTTTGTTCAGGCCAGGGACGCTATCGCGTTCTCGGTACCGGAAAATCTACCAGATAGTCTTCTTCGCTCTCGGTTCACTTACGCGTGTATTACCGCCATACATACGTACACGTAGGCGTGCATACCGACGCATCTTACTCGTCCTTAAGGCTCTTTCCACACCGAAATCGTTTCACGTTTGCATACTTGAGGATTTCGACGGTAATTGTTGTATTCTTAGGCTACCAAACGGAGAGACAGGCAAAAGAAATGCTGTTCTTGGACCATAGTCGCAGAAAGCAAGTTTTAATTTGTACAATTAACAAACTCCATGCTTCTTCTTCGTTCGCGTTATCGCGGAATTTCAACCACGTGACAGTTACCGAAGTGGAGCGAAATAATTTCAGACGATCCCCGATTTCACTTCTTCTCGAAAGCAGGACAATTCGGTGTGAGAGTGGCTTAACGGCTAGTGAAAGGAGCGAAGTTTGGCGTGGCAGGGCAGCGATACACGTAGGGTAGGTATACAGAAAAAGTACCACGGTGCAAAGCAAACTGTGGGACTACTAAGGCTAATCTCAAAATTGATAACACAAAGATAACGTCGGCCCAGATGGCTGACATTGCGTGCCACAAGAAACGCGTTGTTATGGACTTGACGCAATCCATTTAACGTCATCGCGACGGACTTTTAATATCCCCCGAGACACCGGACACGGTTTGCTTCGGCTCATTGCGATTGATTATCCCTCGCGTAACGCGATTTGTACGCGAAGACCGTAAACAAAAAAAAACAAAATTCCTCGTAAAATACAACCCGGTACGGGGGTAAGTAAAATATTTACACAAGTTTTTACGTTTATTTACGCTTATATATGCACGGATGTATTACACGTTTGTAAAGCGCAATCGGTTAACGACAAAGCGACAAAAACTACCGGCTCTCTCTCTCTCTCTCTTCTCGCGGAACAGTGGCGTAACGGCTAAGCGGTGCCTAAGCGATGCCTAAATTACAACCCTCGTTCGGGATGTTGGGAGATCGGAAACTCGATAAAGCTGTGTTTTCGAACATAGGCGTGTTCCGCACCACAGGAGTATGTACTTTCTACGAGTTTACCCCGCCCAACCGTAGAGCGTTTTATACGACGCCGAGGGAAAGTGTGCGAGGCGACGCGGATTCCGCGTACACGTATCGTGTATGTACATATGCATACTTATTTCTTTCCTTCCTATCGGGTTTTCGCGAGGAAACGCGTTTGGAGGTTCGTCAACGCTGCGAGTCCCCGTGTCGCGTTTGAATTCAAGGACTCGGATAATTATATGGCGAGAAAGAAGTAATTAATTTCGAAACACGTAAAATGGTAAAATTCGCTCCGCAACACAATACAAAGTTTCTAATATATGCTGCCGTCGAGGGACAAAACTTCCGTTATAGTAAAACTACAACTGCAAATTAAGCGACAAATTAGCGGAGCGTGGCTCGTCCGGGTAATAAAATTAGGGCTGGAAATCAGCCGCTCTCGTTCCGAAATCGTTCCTAGACGCACGATCGATTCTCTCGAAGCGCTTTAGAACTGCCGTAGTTTGTGGAGCAACATTTATTCGCTTCAACGAGAGCCGATTAAAGCTCGAACGCGAGCCGAAGAACGTGGCGGCACACAGAGACGTGACTGCCGCGAAGAGAGAGGGAGTAATATATCACGCATGACGCCAATAGAAACGAGCGGCCTTCCCATAACAATAAACCGGCTAATTAGTTCGACACGAGACGACGAGGCCCCGGTCTTTGTTGCCCAACACCCTCCACATACATACTTAACCCTCGGCTGATCCACGACGACGCGTATAGAATAATTTCGGCGGTACGATTATCGACTTCTACGATCGCCTCTCCCGCGGGAACGAAGAACGAGCGATTACGAATTCGATTATGCCTTTGGCACTGCCGAAAGAAATTTTAAGGACCTCAATGGATTCACGTGAGTTACCAAGATCATTGTTAATTAAAGCGAAGGGTTGTTAATGCTACTACTAGCGATAAATCATGTATACCTGTTTCTGCCGTGACCGATCATTAAAATAACTTATAGTTCTTTATGTACAATTGTGGAAACGATACAAGGTTTAGTTCTAGCATATTCGAATTTGGCCCGAGATAAGACCTTGTCCCTTGATGAAGATAATTGCCAATTTGATTTGAGTGAAAAATGTAGTTTTTTTTTTTTATTTAAAAGCAGATAACGTATATTTTAACATAAGTTAAGTGGCGGTGCAATAACGTTGTATGTAGGAAATTCTAGGCGATATTTAGGTAACCAAGATTTAACCGATCGTGGTAGGAATAATATAAAAACTGACCTCTTTTGCGGCATAAAATATGAAATACTATAAGCCAAATCGAGTCGACTAATCGAGATAAGGTAAATCGTTGTTACGTGAGAGGGACTCGTAGTTCGAGCCGGAAATAGGTCCTCTCGGTTTCGTGACGCGACACGCGTCGGGACGCGCGCGACGCACGTTTTGCCCGAATGAAAAATCGTTCGTGTCGTCTTATCGTGGAGATCGAGAACACCTGGGACACGCGTCTGAGCGGTTAAAAGGCACATTAAAATATATCGGTCCTCTAACCCTGTCGACGAAGTAGGTCCGAGACAACAAAGGCACTAAACGCGCGCCGCTTCCCGGGGTTTCCTCTCGTCCGAAGAACAGGGTAAAAGTCCCCTAAAAGATGCCTGATTGCTGGACAATAAACTTCACGACGATTCGGCGCGAATGAAAAGGCGACGTTCTCGAGCTCTACCACCTCCCCCGTTTCGTCCGTCGGCTACAGACATTTACATATATTCATGACGCGCTCGCTAATTGGTATATTTCTACGTTTCCAGCGGACAATAGTCCAGACGGAGATAAGGCTCCGGCTTGGCTTTATTGTGTTACAAATTTTACGGGCAGACGGTCGTTTTTAAAACTTCTTACCGGGTATCGGGGAGATTTTCATAAAATTTTGTAGAAATAATGTTTATATATATGACTACGAAAACGCGTTCTTTTTACGAACGAGCTTCGTGGTTTTTTCGCCGTAGCATGTGTACGCGACGTCGTTCGAGCCGTTCGCGTTTAGATGACAGGAGAATAAGAAATTTTATGAAATGTCTAAAATACGTATGTTCGCTAAATGTCAATAAAACCGAACCCATAGAAGTGGATCAAAAATTGTGTTCAAGAACTCATAAGTAAACACAGAAACCGAGCTAATTAAAACGATGTAGAAGAACCAACGGTGGACGGTAAGTTGCGCGTTGAAAATGTCCTGAGTTTAGAATAATCGTAGAATCGATAAAGCGTCGCCCCGATTCGTTCGAGCTTCGACTATCCCACTCAACGGGAAGTCATCGTAAACTTACGTTAGGCGCGTTTCGTACCTGTCGATATCTCTGATTGCGTACAAACCGTGTGATTAGCGCCCCGTCGCTAATAATACAATTCTCCGGTAAGGCTGACCAGGCATATGGTGGGCACACGTAATTTTTCAGGAACACTATATCGCCCTTCGCCACCGTTGTATCGGGAAACGGGCAATTTGACGGTAACAAAAGACCAGGTTGTCGGCAATACCGTGGATACAACCGCTCATTGCCGTGAGCCAACACAATGCGGTGGCAGTTAACGAACGCGATTAGGCTTTGAAATATTAATTGGCAGGACTACGATGCGCGAGCATGGGCAGACTTAATGACGTCGTCCCCGACTTGGACGAACCGATCGTACGCGATAATTAATCGATAATTGAAAAGCCTCTGCTCGGATTGCGTGGAACGTTGTCGGCGAAATAGGACTGGATTTATCGCGTTAATTGACGTGCATAGAGGAACGTTGATCCTTTAATGTGAGGTTTTTTTTTGTTGGTATGCATCAATTTGAAGTAATGAGGTGAAGTAACTCATAGGATGACACCACGGTGCCTTTTTTGTAGGAATATTTGTATCGTTGTTCGACGTATTTAAAATAATATTGGAATTGTTCCTATGAAAAATATTAGTTTTCCAGTTTCTCCCTATTGAAAATATCTCTATGACTATGAATAAATAATTGGGTGAACAATGAGATACGCGTTGAAAAATACTAGAAAAATAAGATTTCTCGATTTCTTTTTAATAGAGATAAATCCGGTAATCTTTTAGGTATTGTAGGTAAATGTACGAGTATTCTTTCCTAGAATATTATCTGGATTGCAGAACCTTTTCTAGAGACGGTATTGAAATTTAAATACCAAGATTTTGATAGAAAAGTCATGGAAAATATTAATAATAAGAAATACATTTGAAAAGTCATTTGAGCGGTACAATTACTTTTTCGAATCGCAAAATAACCCTTTTACAATATCCTCGTTACATTACCGTCAACGCACCCGCGTAACGCAAACGTAATGTATTAGCTACGTCCGTACTAGCCTGGAGATCGTTTAGACCAGCCATACTCAACCAGCGGCCCCCCAAGTTTTAGTACTAGGAAACGCTTGTACATATATAAAATATTACACCTGCTTGGGATACGTAACAACAATGAACAAGTGGACACACACATATACATATATATATATTTCTTTCCCTTTTTTATAGTGTATAGTATAGCGTACTAAGCCGCGGCCCTCGTTACGTAGGAAACGCATCATGTGACCCCTGAAGAAAAAAGGTTGAATATAGCTGGTTTATACGCACGGTAGTACGTCATCCTAATCGTTGCGCCGATAACAGGTGTCGGATGTTCTGGATTACGTCTACCGAGACGATTGGTTCTGCCGATTCTTAATGATTTTCACGGCGTATCCGGTCCAACCTTGCGAACCGTATCCCAGACGGGGCCGTCGAACCGCCGGATTGCCAATGCGATGGAAACTCCCCGGAAAATCCTCGGTCAGCCTTTTAGGCTGAACCTTTCATCGAAGTAACCCAACATCGTATCCGTGTCTAATCGAGCAACGGTCAGCGAAACCTCGGAAGATTCCCAAGGCGCACCTATTTGGATCATCCCACCAGATTACGAAGAAGACGAATTTAAGAATCGAGCGCAACGTTTGAACCCAGTCTCGCCTAACAGGATCGAGAATTCCGCTAACGGAAGATGTGATTTCATGGGAAAGAATTTCGCCTTACGAAATAATTGTATCGACGCTTTACCTCGCCCTTTCGAAACTTCCTCCGTTGTCCACGGATCAAACGAGCGAGGACCGAGTTACGCCAGTTTTGCTGAAGAAACTTGTTTCTTTTTTACAGAGGGTAGTGTAATTTAATTAGAAAGATATTTTTAGAAATGACATGGGGAAAATGTTGATTATCGGAAAACAGCCTGCGGAGGATTTACGAATGTTTCCTGACTTTCGATATCGGTTCTTCGTTAAGATTTCTTCTCTTCGGCTTCCAAGATGGAGGATTGGGCAGTCTCGGTCGCGGTACCGATTTGGTCTCGTTACGAGTCCTACTTCGTGTCGCGGTTTGTCGCCTCTTGTTCGTCGGCTTCGCAGCTTTTCTCCTCTTCCTCGCTTGCGTCTTCTTCCTCTGGATCTGCTTCGAGACGTCGTCCCTCAAGGTGAGCAATTTTGCGTAATCAGGATCGAATCTATTTGTCGCGAAAACGATTAAGGGGTCAACATCCCGCACGGAGCCTCGAACTCAAGGTCGCGAGCGTCAAAATCCGCTGTGATCTTTCGGTACCTGAATTTGTTATTTTCCTTGGCTAGAATGCCGAAATCGAGGCCACGGCGAAGAGCCACGGCTATTTGTCGACGAAGACCTTTGCCCGGCACGATGTCATGCTTGTTGCTAATCTGCTCGACGATTTCCTTTTCGGAAAAACCGTTCTGCGGTCTCTCGGTCCTGAGTAGGTCGTAAACGAGGCTCGACCTGCGCACCATCTCCTCCGCGGTCCTCCTGTCGGTCCGTCTTCGTCGATTAACGGGTGAATTCGTTGCGAGATTTTCCGGAACGAAACATAGCGTACGGCCGAGATGCGACGTCAATGATCCCTACCGTCGATTGGATATTGCTCGATAATATTTTTATCAAGTCGATCTGAATCGCGAGTATATTTGCACCTACGTTCGCGTATATCGCGATATGTCGTTGGTGCGCAAGATTAGTGGCGTTTCTTAAAAATAGCTATTTTTGAGATTATTGTAAAAATGTATAGCTGTATCCACATGTTTTTATGTAGAAGGATGACATATCGCTACTTCCAGTAATGAGGGCTAGAAATTATGTCGTTTTTTTTTTCACAAAGTCTGTGTGACTGTACAAACTTTGTGGAAAAGGCGACATAGTTGCGCGATGAAGGGTCTCCCATGTGCGCCCGCCCTAAGGGAAACAAGAAACTTTTAAATGACAGTCCTGAAAAATGTATTGTTTTGAGTTTTGTCGCTATTCTTGTATACCAACGATATGGATTCACGGGTGCACGTATGTACATAGTGGAGTACATACGTATCCTGTACTTACGTGGTAATGTTGGCTAAATCTTATCAAGACAGGGTCATATTTCTATTTATCCGAAATACTAAAGAGCCATATCTTCTACTTGATCGGCATTTTGTGTATTTAATACATACAAATGTTTTTAAATCATTTAATTACCATTGCATACATATAATTAATATACATACGGTATCACACATATATTTGCATACACATAACATATACGACAAAGAGGACACACAACGACAAGTACATTACATTCCATTTTCTTGATAGATAATTGAAAGTTGTAATACCGACTGAAATTTCACTTCACGCTATTCCGTCTTCTCTTGCTTCTTCTCAGCCCTCCTCGATACCCACAATTAAGTGCCCAGAGGAGCCACGTTTGGCCACAATTACATTCTACGCCCTAATCATTCATTATTATATCCTTCCGCGACCTGTCCCCAATCCATCACGAGCTCACCTATCTCCGACGCGCACACTCCCGCGAGCCTCGGTGTCGATATCTACCGATGTTCTTCATCTTTGGCATATCTCTAATGGTAAGATTCTGTTCCGGTCCTCGGAGCCGGTCTCGGTGTTTGCCAAGAGGGATGCGGATGCTCGAGGGGTTCCGAAGGAGTCGGGAACGGGTGACTGGGCGGCTTTGAGGATAGTTGCCGAAGGAGAGAAGAGACGACGGGGGAGACAGCGATGAGAGGGGAGGGCAAGACGGGGTGGTCGCAGGGGGGGGGGAGGGAGGAAGGGAGAGAGGATGAAATGGTCGGCGCTTAGAAAGAGGGAATCCGACTGGATGGCCGGCAGGCGACTCTGATTTCCGTCGGGAATTTCGCCCTATCCGGAGCAACCAGGCGAAGCCGCCTTTAATCATTCGATTGCCGGCGCTTAGAGTCCTTCCTTACTCAACCCGATATCCAACCGCGCGCGCGCGCGCGCACCGAGAACGCTATTTACGTTACCATTCGGTAAACCCTCGGACATTTCTCACGACGGACGATAGATTCGTTCTATTCTCTTTCTCGTCTCTCGGCGCCGGGATCGCGGGAAACGCGAGACGATGAGAAATCCCTCGATAATCCAGATCGAATCGTTTGAATCGACGATTCGTTTCGCGAGACGAGGATCGTTCGTGCGTATTATACGAGATACGATGTCCGTCTCTCGTATACTCGCACTTGGCCCGAGACAACACCTTGTCTCTCTTGATATCCGTCGCGGAATTAATACGCGCGCGATAGGAACAAATCGGAACGCGAACTCCTCTCGACGCGAGAGGGACGCGTAAACGCCACCGACCGGCGTCAGCCTCGTACGAATCCGAATGTAAGGTTGACCCCGAAATCCCTTTTCTTCTCTCCGAAGGATGGACCCCGCGGGGCATTAGGGGTTTCCCGGTTTCCTCGGTGCTTTTTGCAATTGTGCCGTCCCCCACCGTTACCGCGGTTGGTCCTCCAAGTCAGGGCAAGTGGATTATTGACGGCACGAAACAATGGCGTAGCTTTGTTCCGCGCACTCCGGACGTAATATGTTCGATGCAGTAGGGCCTGTCCGTCCGTCAGTTTTGTGCATCGAGTACCCCCGGCTAAGCCGAACGAGTGCCTCCTCGAATGCCGAGTCAAGTACCAGCCGGTACATCTGGCTGTCTGATCGGTGTTTATTAAAAATCATACGCAATCATACCCACCGCGGTTGTTCGTCGTCCGATAGAAATAGGAGTCTGGCCAATCTGGGGTTAACCTACGATCCTCCGATCCTCTCACTAATCCATCGCGAATCCATCGTTGTCGGCGTACTTCGAATAAAGAAACGAACGGTGTGGGTCGAAGGTGGAAGCTATCGAACTCGGATGAAGCGAAATTAAGCGTCCCGACTTCCGTGTATTAACTAACCCTTTGCAAGAAGATTCGATAACTTCCCTCGGATACGGGTTACCTCGTCTTATTCCGCGAAGCAGAGAAGGAGGTTCTTGGGCTCTTATTGGCCCTCCTTCAAAGAGGCAGCCAGTTTGTTCCCTCGAGATAGTACCGAGGGGAAAAAGATGGTCGCGAACTGGGAATTCCTTTCTCGACGATCCGTTCCTTCAGGTCGCTTGGTCGTGACAGCCGCGACACAAGTATTTACATTCGTTGGAAAGTTCTTTTTTAAGGTAATCCTAGTCGGAGACATAAGTACGAAAGCAGAGGGGCGATATTTTTGTCGAAACTTTATCGTTACCTTCGAATAGGCTTGAAGTAAATATAACGAGCGCACGTCGATGTCTACGTTAAATCGAGCGGTAATTTTAGTATTATTCTAAAACCACTTCTTGGTGTCGTTTGATGGACGAAACAAATAATGGTAAACCTCTTTCGCCAGCCACTATTGCGCGCGTGGCGTTACTTTTCATTGGGATTTAATTGAAATTTCGCTTAATTAGCCGGCGATAAATAACGGCTTTGCGAAGCGTAGCTTATAAATAAATGAAATACGATTGTATTTGTACACGGTATTACCAGCTGCGCCTAAAAACCAAAATCAGATTCGAGAAAATGAAGTTGCGCTAGAAAATACGGGCGATAAAATATTTTAATTAATTGGGCTTTAATTTGTTCCTCGCGTGCCTCATGATATCGCGCTTAAAAAGTTAAAAGCTTAACGCGGTGCGCGCGTGTAAGCTAATAAATTATATCCGAAAGTTAATGCTTTAACTGCGATACGAGCCATTGCTCGCCGCCTCTCCGGTTACGATAAATTTTTTGCTTCAACGCGGGACAAGCTTCATTATTATTTCGTCCGGGTTTTAAACGTAAAAGCTATTCGCGCGATACGTAACTTTACATAGATTCCGAATTGGGTGAGGTACGCGTGTACGTACAAACAATCCTGCCCTCGTTGTTCCGCCGTTCCTCTGTCAAGAACAATCAATCACGTTTGACATAATTACACGCGCTAGGACTGTTATTAATAATCGTCCCTCTATCGATTTTACCTTTGAATGTACCGGCGAGAGGATTATTCCAACCGTATATTCCGAAACAAAAATTCCCCGCGTCACGCACGCGAATGAGAGGAACAAGAAATAGGAAAATAAGGGCACAAAGTAGTATTAAGAAACCTCTGCCCCTCGACCAGGACCAGCGCCGGTGGGAATAGCAAGGTTTTGCTATAGTGAATTTTGCCATGGAAGTCGTGATCCAACGTGCAAACATCCCTGTGGGCAAGAGCTTCGATTTGGTATCCGCCGGCGGTAACTACCGTGCAACCCTCGAGAGATTCAAAAGTGGTGCTCACCGTGAAACCAAAGTTACGAACATGAAACAGACCGCGGAAATGAACTCCGTTTCTCGCTAACTTGACTCTCGCTTTTTCTGTTCCAAGACGCGTGGCCAGTTATCCGTAACGCAATTTCAACGGATACGTATCTCCTCGAATCTTTCCCAGCACGAGATATCGTATTTGACGATACACGGGAGCGACTGGGCGAGACGAAACGTCGATATCGAATTTCTGATTCGACGATTGCCATTTCTTTCGCGACGCACGATCACTCGCGCCGAGGGAGCCCTTCCGGTTATACTCCTCGTTACTCCGTATTCCGCTGACAAAGCAACGAACACTTGAAACGCAAGAACGAGGAGCGGGGGCGTGGAAAGTATAACGAAACGGAGAGAGACGGAACGAACGTAGACGAATTTTGCATTAACGCTTTGGACGTTTGAGCACCCCGTGGAACCACTTCGCCCAGGGGGGGTGAAAGAAAAAGCGGGGGTTGGGGGTTTGACAGTAGCTGGTGGCTCCGAGGGATTCAATATAATCGCGCAATAAAATTCACTTACAAGCTGTTGCCCCCTTTCGCTCTTCGCCCTTCGCTTCCTCCGCCCTTCGAGATCGGCCGCGATTCTCTCTCCCTCTTTCTCGTGGAGTACGTTTCTCGCTCCTCCCAAAAAAACGAGGCTTCGACCCGCTCAAAAGCGTTCGGAGGAACACCGTAAAGTATTATATTATCGCGGAGCTTTCGCGGAAAGCTCCATTGCCGTTTCTCGTTTTATCGTTCGTCGTCTAAAATCCCCGGTTCGCGTTTTCTTCTACGAACTGTCGTTCCTCTCTCGTTCGATTATCGTTTGTTGTCCCCTTTGCTCGGGGATTTATTGCTCTCGATTTGCAATCGATACGAATCGGAGTAGAATTTTGGTCAAATCGTGGCTTCCACGTTTTAATTATAGATACGTATTTGGAAAGCAATATTTTAGGCAGCGGGTATTTCGGATTATTTCGGTCGAGAAGCAACGATCGAACCTTGGAGTGAACCCGCGTCGCCACTGTGGCCTGTCGATCAATCGAGTTGACCAACCTTCCATTAAATTATGCATACGCAATCTCGACGTGTCGATAGCGACAATGCGCGCGCGCTCGATGAATATAATAACGACCCCATTACTTCCACGAAACGCCGCTTCTCGATATCGAACACCCAACCCCGAAAGTGCCGAGAATGAAAAAGTACCATTTCCGTGTAAACGCAAACAAATTTCGACGGTTTGAAGAGTGGTCGAAATTTCGTACACAGCATTTCCAGGGGAATTTTTTTTTTTTGTTTTTTTCACCGTGGATGCGAGCGAACGTATCAAACCGATCGGTGCCACGAATTCCTTTGTCTCGCCGCAGTTCGAATAAAGCGCGCGACAATCTAGCGGCGAACGGAGAAACCCAGCGAATCTCCGTTTCCGGGAAAGTGTCGGATACCTCTCGCGGGTTGCCGCTCGGCGAAAGTTTTTTGACGTCGAAGATGCAAAAATCGACTCCGAACGGAAATCGCATACTCGCGATGTCAGCGCGCAAGCTGGAGGGTTAGCGCGACCGTAAAAACAGGCTGGCAGCTGAGTGTACATAGGAGCCTGCGCGCGAGCTTTTTCTTCTCTCTTTCTCTCTATTACACTCTCCCCCCCCCCTCTCTCTCTCTCTCTCTCTCTCACTTTCACTCCACGAATTCTACCCCATCGGTCCGCATCCTCTCCTCGCATCCCTCAACGCGGTGCGCGCTCGCTGCACCTCGGGACCTATGCAAACACCGCCTATTCATTGGCCAACATACATATATTGCCACCGCCAAGCTGAAACGAGCGGAGCCGAGCCGAGCGGAGCCGACGGCGCGTCGCGGCGCGTCTGTATGATTTAATGGAAGGTACGTTGGCCCGTTCGATTGATGCCTGCAATCTCGCGTGCTCTTCTATCCCTTTCTCTCTCTCTCTCTCTGTCTCTCTTCCGTTTCTCTGTATAGCCGCACGTGCTTCGGTCGATCGATAATCTTTAACCCATTAGTGCGTGAGGTTAAAACGTTTGTTCGGAATATTTCGAGAAACGTTGCACCGGAGCGCATCTCGAGTATCCGGGGTGCGACGTCCATTGTGACTGGTCGCAAGACCAAAATTCTTATCTCGAACCGTCAGCTCGATGTACGTGGGACGCCAATTCGGTATATCGAGCCCTCGTTAACCCATTAGTGAGTGAAGTTGAAAAATTTCGGATTATTTTTTCATTTTAATTCGACTCGGGTCAGATATATGTTTTTCTGTGGCGGTAGTCTCTATCGCAGAGGACTCTATTGAACATACGTGTATTTGAAATTTGTTTTGAACAAATTAGCACTATTATGCAACCTGATCTTTTGGTCCTGCAGAAATCGCGGATTCGCCAAGCTTGATTAATTTGGTCCGGTTTGGCGGGTACAAATGTGAGGCGCGCGAAGAATAGCCCTGAATAGCACAACAACAAAGTGTTAATTATCACTGAAATATCAACAACAATTAAAAATTTGCTCTATCCACCAATTGTCTGAACATTTTCGACACGAATGTGCAATATTATGCACCCTGATAGACGTCTCCAACGGTGCAAAAAATAAAAATATTCCCCTCCCTTATAAGGATCGCTGTGCACTAATGGATTAACCCATTCACTGCCAGGCAATTTTAAAGCTTTTGCATCAAGATTTTATTTCAAATAAAACGCGGAATTGCACAAAATCTAATAACATTAAGCTGCAGATATACTAGTAAAATGGCATTTACCGTAATTAAAAAAAAAAAAACATTATTACATCATCCTTTCTAATAATTCCCCCCTCAAACGTCTATAAACTTCTTCCGTGACTAATTGCAATCAATCTAAACTCGTAGCGCAAACTACTAGATACATCTTGTAGTCGACAGTCTTGGTACATACGCTTGCTCCGAGACATCTCGTCGTTGCCAATGAGCGGGTTAAACGAGCGCCCATTGATATTCGTCTCAACCATCAACATCTGAGCGATATTCTCTATTATAATCGAACCGTACAAACTAGATAACAGCACGATCAATTTTTTAACGGCCATTCGCTCCTCCGTCGTCTTTCAGGCCGATTAACAAACATTGATCGCGAGGAACGGAAATACGAGTTGCAAACAAATCTGAAAGCAACGCAAAGGTCCCTGTCCTCCCCGATTCGCGCGGAAGACGTTAAGGCCCGTCCAGACCAACGCGGCATAGCCCGCCGGCACGCTCTCGCGGCCTCGTGATGACGTCACAAAATTATCTTTGCGCAGCATCTCCATGCCGCGCGGGCTGACTTGGCGATCGGGTAAGGGAGCGGTCTCGATCAAAGGAAACGCGCGCGGCCTATTGGCCCTCTCTCACTTTCCTCCGGTGTGTCACTCTCGGACTCACAGCAGCTTCACGGATGTGCTTTGGACGCATGTGTGTTGGTTCGTCTTCGCAGATCGTGTTTGCTTAAAGCCGCGGCATGCATGCCGCGTATGTCTGGACGGGTACCTGGTCGCGCGGCAATTTTGATAAGAAGCCGCAAGAGCGTGCCGGCGGGCTATGCCGCGTTGGTCTGGACAGGCCTTTAGAGAATCTCGTGGGGCCGCGGCACCACGCGCCTAGCCTACGTACAAGACAGGCGAAATCAGCCACCGAGAAACGAAACGGAAGGAAATAGCGGGGTGGAGGATCTCGCTTCGTCGAGCGTGAATTCACGATATTGCCCCAAGATGTACGTAATTACGGAAGCTTCGAGATCTCGTTCCATCGTCCGGCTTCCCTCCCACTCCAACCTCGGAGCGTTTCTTACTCGTGCCAATGAAACATCTTTAATCGAACGGTATATTTCGCTTGACTCCTCGTAGCGCGGCGATACGAAAGATGTCCCATCCCTTCGACTTATCTAACGCGCACGGTGGAACGTTATTCCGTTGCCACCTTTATATCGTGAAATTTAAATCGATTCAAACCAAGGCTCTCTTATCAACGAGCTCTGGACGCGTCGAGTTTTACACGTTTTCGCATCTCTCCGGGAAAAATTCCTATCCAATCTCCCGCGTCTGGAACGAGGATCCTCTTGCCTGTACCAAGGCATTCGATTCAACGTTTTTGAAATCGTAGACGTAAATTCCCCATCTACGTACATAACGTAGATTCGAAATTCACGGTGCAATTCGAAAAGACTCCCAACATAATGCGCGAGCACCCGTGATGGATTTATGGTAGCTGCAGGACTTTTACGAGGAGTACCTAGCTGTTAGTCCTGCGAGAGAGGAGCTAAAATGGAAATCCTGGCTGCTGGTTGGCTGCGGCTGGCTCCGCCTTTCATCCTTGCCCGGGACTATGCGTTACATCGCGCTGTTTAAGTAGATACGTATACGTTACGCTTACGCTGAATCGTGGTACCAGTTATAATAGAAACCCTCCACAACCGTGCCGCTGCTCTCTCACACACACACACACACGCCACCTATACGTGCACGTCTGTTATGGGTTTGCGTAGCGGTATGTAATCCTCGGCCCTCCCCGTCTCCCAAGTTCCTAAAGCGAGGATTACGCGGCCGGGAATCGAAGCAAGTCGCTGCTGCGTCTATCCGCGCGGGCTTAATTCCACCTACGAATATATCTCGCCGGTGTGTATCCACCGGAATACGCGGGGGCCCTTTAAATCATTCGGGAATGGCTACTCGGTTACGCGTTTCTCGGTGTTTGGTAACTTTTCATCTTTCGAGAGCCACCTTTTATTAACCCTCCGTTGCATCGTGTTTTCTTGGGGGGGGGGGGGGCGGCAACAGAAAGTAAATATCGACGCTGTAATAACGAGAACCCGGAAGAATTTGATTGATTTTAGTCGTAATGTGTATTTAAACAAGAGCGTGTCGCGTTAGATCACAATTCTTATTTTTGTTTTGAGTTTAATTAGGGGTTCTGAAAATTTGTTTGGACATGCCCCGATCAAAGCATTTCTAAAATTGTAATGTCCTCCTTGTGACAAAAAATGACAGATGAGAGGGAAATATGACAGAAGAAAAGGAGAGTTGAAGTAATCGTTAAATAATTATAATAGCGTGATGCGATATTAAAAAGAGCAACAGATAAAGTTTAAAAAGAAAATGAATATACATATAGACAATTGGAATGCATAAATGAATATAAAATAATTTTCATTGGAGCTTTTCATGAAGTTTTACTTTTCTGCTTTTCTATTTTTTCCATTGTTCTCCCAAAATATTGAAATTGCCCCATCCCCCAATAGGGGCGTGCGCCCCACGTTGAGAAACACCGGGTTAAATCGTCCATATATTTATGACCCCTTTAACATTTTTATCGGGAAATAATGTTGTCCGATCGGGGATTGATTTGATCGCGCGGTTAACTTTCTGACTTAGTTTGCACGAAGATAAGTGTGTTTATCCGACGGGTCGTTGGTCGACGCTAATTGGCGATTATTACTCGTATTTTGGTAAGACTACCCGTTTCCGATGTTTCGCCGGGAAAGATCTACAACGCTGCGAAATGGATAAATATTTACCGGAAAACGAAGCGATAATCAGTGGTCGTATAATTATCGGGATAAATGATACTAATGTACGTGTTTGATGTTTGAAATGGATATGCGATGACACGCAGTTTGTCCGAATCAAATATATTTTATTGATTCGCGAAATGATACCTCCTACCTTTCCGGCGTTAATTGGAAGCTTCTATAACGGATGTAGTACCATTGCGTATCGGCAAGTAACGGCGATCGAAAACTGTTCGTAAAATACATCGACGGTATTTGCACTCCGAATAACATTATCGAACAAATTTTTTAGCTCTCCCGTCGAATTGGTAGAATCCACTTTTTCGAAAAACATGAAACATTTATTTTTACAATCCGTACAAGTTACGTCACGCTCGGAGAAATATATATGTATCTCTCCACCGCGGAAATGTCAGATTTTTGGGAAATTGTCGTAATAAACTTTGAAGACGAACGTCGTAGACGCTAAAATCAAATAAGGTTATCTGTCGCGTGAGCGCGCAACTATCTCCGTCTATTCGCGGGAGTTTCGGACGTCAATGCCAGACACGAAAAAAAAAAAAAGGTACCAAACTACCTGGGAGTGGTAGTTAAGTCGTTAATTATAAGTAGTCGTCTCTCGTAGCTGCCGGATAAAGGAGTCGTTTCTCACGGCGAAGGTGTCGCTCGTTGCGCTCGAAGAGCCGTCGGCGCGTGGACAAGAATAATTCTGCGTACACGTTACCTACATCCACGTACATACACATAAGGTACAGAGAGTCGGCCAATGGACTCGCTTTCTCTCCGTCCCTCGCCCTTTCTCCTTCCTCCTCTCCTCATCCTTCTCTCTCTCTTTCTTCTATTCCCTCCGGCCGCGAACACAATCAGGCGGAACGTATAGCTGTATTCGGTATTGCGGATGTTGACTCGGAGTATATTTGTCTAGCAATGGAGGAGCGTTGGTGAGAGAGAACTAGGGGTTGGTCAGGCACGGGGAGAACGCTCGGTTCAAATTGCGTGCCGCTTCGTTCGGCGTCGCGACGTTCATAGACGCATTTATTTTGCCGCCGTGAAACACGAGCGTATCGACGATAATCGCGGGGGAAGGAAGAGCGGATAATCGAACGTCGAGCCGATAGCTTTCGGGTAATTAAAAATCGAGGGTACAGAGGGGGTGCGCGTTTAACGGGGTTTCGTGCGAGTACATCGGAGAAGATCGAACGCGTCGTAACGCTTGGAGTTTATTCCGACGCTGTTATCGGAGCGATCGACGCCCGCCGTCGCGAGCGTTCGCGGAATTCACGGTAGAAACGTGTTCGAGTACTTTCGCTAATTCTGAGCGACGGACGAGAATGTATTAAGAAGGCGATCGTTTATTACTCGACGCGGGGGATGTCGTGTTTGAGGATACGCTGTGTATTTGACGAGTCGAGTTGGCATATATTTGCATCTAGGGGGCAAAAGTTACTTGGAACGTTAACCTAATTCTCACCGTGATACGATTCACGAATGCGCGTTCAACTGGTCCGCATAAACCAAATAGCCTTCATTTCGATCGGTTCCTCGTGTTTTTTAACACCTATAGGTTTACGGAGCGCGTCATTTTGACGCATTTCGAATTTTATGATGAAATTGACTGAAACCGTTTACATCTTTCTTCTACCATTTGCACTGCCTGTAAATAATTTAACACTATTTCTGTCGACGCTTCATGCATACCTATTCTTACCGTAACCGGTCGGATGACTGGTCTTTAAAACAACTTATATTTCTTAATATAGAATGAATATAATAGCCCATTTGATAGTGCAAAAATGTAGTTTCAATTATTTAGAAGTAGGTAACGTATATTTTAACATTGAAGTTAAGTGACGCAATAACGTTGTATGTAAGAAATTCTACACGAAATTTAAGAAACACAAATGTACTTAATACATCAAAATTCATCTTCGTCAATGCTTTCCAATTTTACAGTTCTCTACATAATATACACTACGTCGTCAAATCGACGCGCACCCATGGGGAGGAACTACATAAGAAATGTCCGTAAACCTAGCGTTAATAAATCTGAGTCCCTGCTTTTCGCAAAAACGAGTAAGAGCGGCCATTAGCAGTTTCATTTAATTAAACTCCCGTTTTCTCCCCCCCCCCGCTCCCGGTTTTCCTGTCAACTCGTCGGAGATGTAATAATGTCCGTGGCAGCAACGAAATCACTCGGAGTATCGAGGAAAGCGGCGTTAAAGAAAATTAAACGTAAAGCGGAGTCGTCGGTCCGGTAGCAGCCGACCCATAAATGAAGTTCCTTCGCCTTTGGCGGCCGTACGCCCGGGAGTCCACGGGGATCTAATTATCAGTTTGGGAAACTTTCGAAATTAATAAAACTCCGTCCCTCGCCCACGCTGCCCTTGGTTAAGTCTCTCTTGTTATATTGCTCTTCCGAGTCTCGAAGAATCGACCTCTTTGATGGCACGGGAAGGGAGGGCCGGGGGGGGGAGCGGCGAGGGGGCGCCGGGGAGGAAAGTAGCGAGAAACAGCACGGGGCATGGGAAGAGAAAGGCAAAGAGCCGGTTCGAAAGTCTCGAGAAGATAGCGGGAGGGGAATGCTGCTCGAGCGACGGAGGTTCGAGCCGAGGATGCGAAAAGGGGAGTATTCGCGAATAGATTCGGAATGTACCAGCCTAATACGAGCGAAACCCCTACCCTCGAGAGATACCCGTGGAAAAGTTTTCGCGGTGCGCTTGCCCCAAACTTCTCGAGTCTCGTGTCTTCGGGGTTTCTACTTCCTCGATCGCTCTCCTTCGTCTCTCCGCGTTATACGCTCACTCGTTCGAGAATATTGTCACTAGCAGTTTCCCAATAATTCGGGAGCTCTCTCGATACTCGCGGCGGTACAGCTCTTACTTCTGACGCGCGAACTCGACGATGACAAGCGATCGCTACCCGATAAGGGTTTTACGCGAAGGACAGGGACCACGCCCAGACCTGTTCCGTAAGCGTGAAATATCTTTCCGATTATTGCTCTCCCGCTCGCTCTCCCTCGTTCACCGTTTACTCTTATCTCGCTTCCACGGTATCTTCGTTCCTTAAACTGAGCTCGATCGATTTTTTCATTGCGCTGGATTTACGCGCTTTTTCTGCCTCGCGGGTTTGTTTTTCTGCGATTTAGAAACCTATGAGGAACGGGCATATTTTAATTTTTTGCCGCCGTTGCAGATGTCGATCGAGTTGCGTGATGTTGCTCGTTCGCTTCGAAAATGTTCGGACAATTGGCGACTGTAGCTAATTTTTAATTATTGTTGATATTTCAGTGATAATTAACACTTTGTTGTCGGGCTGTTGCTCTGCAATTTTTACAGGATATTCCATATCCTACTACTGTCTTTGGTCCTTATCAAAATCATGTTTCCAAAATAACAATATCACACTTTATTATTACAAAATTCGGCTTAAATCTAGATCATGCACATCTCTGGATCTTCGGAACTCCAAACTTTTTTTTACTCTATCAAGTGTATTTCGGGTCGCTAATCACGAAATAATTATAGAATATCTATTCTATTGAAAATTATTTCACAAGATATCACATGTGTTTACTTGCTTTAGAAATAGTTTGAGGATCCGGAAATTCGGAGATGTGCATGATCTAGATTTGTTCCCAAAATTCACCCCGCATTCCTTTTCAGACTTCGAAATATTGTAACTCTCATATTGTAAATCCAGCGGTTTGTCGCGTCACGTGCATCGAGCCTGCGCTTTCTCGAAAAGAATTTCGGTCTTGCGTCGCGTGACAATGGTCACGACACCCCGGACACTCGAGATGCGCTCTGGTACAACGTTTCCCGAAAAATATTTTGGACAAATCGAGAGCAGTTCGGCGGGGATGGTAACGTGCGCGTAGCGATGACATCGAGTGTCCTCGACCCGGCCACGCGGGGATCCCGATTCCTTTCGTTCTCCACGCACTTTCGGTCATTCACGCACGCACCGCGCCGTGGCCCCGTAGTCTCTCTCTCTCTCTCTCGAGTGTCCTACAAGTAATTCGACGTCACGCCAAGCTGCGGTTTTACATCGAAGCCTCGAGTGGCCCATTGATACACTTTTCGTTTCGCGCCATTATTCGCGGCTATAGAAAAGGTATTTTACCTTCGTTTTCGTTTCCCCGCTTTTGTGACGTTGCAAGCTTCTCGCTGAAAAGGGGACCGAAGGGCCGCCGCGAATGACGAACGCCGTCGATAGGACGTCCCACGAGATAGGGGGCGGGGAGGTGAATCTTCGCGACTCCGAACAGCAATATTTATCTTTGGACAAATTGTTTTTCACAAATCACCTTATAATCTCCCGACTTAATCCCGAAAACCATTATACGTACGCGTGAAATCACATGGGATATCCGTTCCCGTTAATTAACCAATTTTATTCGCGTTGACCGCAATAACTCCGAACGCGCTGCATTTTACCTCTATTTGTTCTGGAAAATGTTTATCGGCCAAAAACGAGTTATAAATATATAAACCACGAGCCTGTTTTTTCAACGATTAATCTGATACTGCACTTTTTCTTTTTTTGTTACCATCCATCCGTACCGTTCGACTATTTAACGAGCCAAATGATAATTCCCCGAATCGCTGGATAATCGATACCGGCTACGCGGGGTTATCGAAAACTCTTGATCCGAGGCTCGATGCACCGGGAAAACCAAAACAGTATTGTACTCGAACGGGCGCAACGATTAACGAATCCCCGCGCGAAATCGAAGGGTAACAGAATGGCAGGCGTCGAGCGAAAGAACCGAGCGACAAATCGTTATTCAAATCCCCGAGTAAATTCCGAACATACCGAGCAATATGTAGCGTTTAACCGGCATTATTCGTGACCCTTGATCGCAACGGGGTTACCGATGCCAAGGATCCGGAGCCTGAGGGGCGAGAGGGGGTGGGGGAGGGGGGGGGGTGTTTCGAGGCTTCGTAGCAGCATGCGCCTACTATAATCGTTGGTAGGAGCGAGTACAATGCGAGATCTGCCCGGGCTGAGGGGGAGTTCGGGCTGCTCGTCGGTGTGCATTTAACGGGAGCAACCCTCTCTCCCTCCACCCTCGTCCACCACCCTCGCCGGTACCATTTCCAGGAGGGGCGCTAAGCCTCCCTGTCGCTCAGGATTACCGGCTCTGATTTGCTCGTCGAATATATCGCGTCGAGTCTCTCGGTTCTGCGTTTGGGACCCGACAAACCACCGCTCACCCCCTGGGGCTACTTGGACGGAGCTACGTCGGTTGCCCCATTCGCAAAGATCAACCGGGGCCAGGCGTGCATCTCCACCTCCACCTCCACCTCCACCCCCCACCCCCCGCCCCCGCTTCCCGTTCCACCGTCATCGCCACCCATCACGGAACAATCGGCCAGATTGTTTTCGGGGTCGCGGGGGAGGAGATCGAGGGGGCGCGATAGGCTTTCATGGTTTTTTCATTGGGACCGAGGATACGTGCGCTCGTTGTTTCGCGTCACGAGATTGAGGGGGGAGGGAGACGATATGGCGGTTGCGAGAGCTAACCGCGTTTTATTATGGGGATTTCACGCGCGATAAGATTGTCGTGAATGGGAGAATTATGGTGGCTAAATAGCAGATTTTCTTTTACCCTAAGTGTTGAACGTAGAACGGGAAGAATAATTTTTGTGAGGAACAATCGAATCTCGGTGTTGAGGCATTTTGTTGGAAACACCGAATTGGCACCTGAGACAACCCGAGTTGCTTGACATTACCAAAAGCACTAGACACTTTTTCCCTCCAATCGACAAACCTCTTTTTTAAGCGCACACTGAGTTCAAGACGAAATTTTAAAAATTCTTTTTTTTCGATTAGCACGCGTAAAACTGTTGTCGCGAATTACAGATTGCATACGCGTGCGAACAAATTCAACGTGCACGGGTCCAATTACCAAATATGAATAACGTTTGTTATAATGAATCAAGTAACCACTCATCTAATCACGAAATGTTTTCGTCCTACCGTAACGGACCGTAGCATCCAAAACTTAACGGAAAGTTAACGGGACACAGATTTAGTACATTTCAAAAAATTCAAAGAAACGGCACGTAATGGCGTTCAACAGATTTGAGTGTTCGGACGCGTACGCAACTCGTTGAAAATTAAAAAAAAAAAGGAACTCGAAGGTCCAACGTATTAGCCTAGTCCTCGCGAAACTCTCGTCGTGGATGATTCCGGTCGTGCGACTTACGCGAGAGCGGGTTCCTAACTCGTACCGTTCCTTTGTTTTTGAGGAGCCAGCGATAATTCCGTCATGAATTTTAACTCGACGCTGCTCGAAGCGTTCATGAATTTTAATTTACCTCTTTTCGCTCGCTCCTCGTTCGCTCGTCCGCGTTCCAGCTCTCTCCCTCCCGTGGCTGTGACCCTTCCGATCTTCGAATCCCGGTAACGGTAGGGAGAAGGGTCAGAGGGGAAAAAGTGAGCGCGAGGAACGACGCCGACGTGGAAACGAGGGGAAAATGTTTTAAAATGTGAGGGAAAAGGAAATTCCCTTGCCGACCCTCGATCTCGTTTCGCGGCCTCCTAACCGTCCCGTTCGAGATCGTGCAATTTCACGCATTCGCTTCTGTCGCGTGTTCGCGCGAGGATGTTCGGTGAACGTGAAATTCTCGCTACTTAGAATCGTCCCCTGGTATTATACCCTTTTACTCCGGTGTCGCGGAACCTATGTTCGTTGGTACAACATCAACAGCGCAAATAAGAGCGGTGTCGTAAATTAATTAAAGTACCCGTAAAGAGCTCCAATTCCAGATTGAATGAGATTTAAGAAATTAATGACCCGTAATTAACGGCGTCGCGAAAAGCATCTCATACGAGATACGACTGGTAAATCGTAATTAAGTAACTCGAAAAAGTGGATTACCGTATAACGAGAGATGGAGTAGAAATTCTGTAAAGTGCAATAATACAAAAAACTGTTACGTCTCCCTTATGTAAATTATATCTTGAAATCTCATCATTTCATTCAATACCCTCTTGACTTACACCACTCTTTCCCATCCATTCGTGTGTACGATTCTTACTTATCCTGTTATTCAGCGTGAAACTAATAAAGTTAAACTCGTACCACTCTTGCACAAATCAGAACGAAGGTCAAGCTCCCGAGATGCGGTGTGAAATCAAATAAGCAAAGAACAGCTTTACACCACTTTTGCATCAAATCGTTCGCACGTAAATACGTAACTATGTAAAACCTGATAAATCTCCATGCGTCCTAAACCTTTACTCGAATTCTTTATACGCACCGAAGCTACTGACGTCACGATCGTCTCCCGACCGACGCCCGTCTCTTTCGACGTAAACCACGAAGGACCATTAGTATCGTCGCGCGTTATTTAACGAGACCGCGTTTGCGTCTCGAGGATGAAAATAAAATCGTAGACGCGTAGTAGCGCTCGCTTCGGAGTTTTTCGCTATTCCGCCGTACGACTTTACGCCGACGAGGTGGACTATGCGAGGTGGTTCACTACTTGTTAGCACTCAATTAACTACCACCGGCTCGACCAGTCCCCGGAGATGAGTCGAGAAATTCCTTCTTTCTCCGTTCCATCGGCGAGGCCGATGAGCACGGTCCTCCGTCCTCGTCGTCGGCCGGGACAGCTTGAAAACATCGACGCCTCCGTACGAGCGTTAACACACGGCGCGCATTAATAAACCGCGCGTCTGTCCTCACTTTTCCAAGAATCCTCGAGAAATATTAATGAAATATTAATATTAATGTCGGTGCCTCCTTTCGTAATCGTAGACGCAAAAACACGATGACCCAATGGCCAAGGATCAACGGAGAAGTCCGCGTCCTCGGCTCGAAAGACGCTGACACGTCGTAAATGCATTTCTTCGTGTCGCGGGACACTTTTTTTTCTTTTTTGTTACTTTTTATGATGAAGTAATAAAGAAAGAAAAAAGAGAATTTCGCCGTCGACACGTTTCGCGAAACTGATAAACATCGGATCTTTTTTAGCCGCGTTACGCGTTGGGCTTGAGTCGACGATGCGAATCGCTTCACGCTTATTTTTGTTTGAAACGAAGATATTATTGGATAATCAACGTGCTATTGGAGCTGAACTGCGAGCGGAATAAAAAATGCGGCGGGTGTGATTAATATTTTCATACGCGCGCCTGTAGATTCCAGTATTTCGCGTTACTTTGTTGAAATGAAATTTTATTCTCGTAATTAGTATTTTCGTTTTTTTTAGCTCGTTTATTTGCTTGTCCGGTGACCGACAACACAGGTTTTCTTTCGTTACGTGGGTAATAACAGAATCGTGTACATACGCTAACGCGTGTTATCAAAGTGAACGTTTAAGGATTTAACTTATACGGTGTATAGACACACTCGTATTTGCCGACAGACCATACATTTTTGCAAATGCACACTCATTTAAAAACGCAATTTTCTATGTAATCCGCGGTAAAAGGTAATCAACGTGCGATCGTTTGCCTCGTAGTGTTTAATCTGCGAGAATTTTTAAAGCGAACCTGTTAAAGTGTTAAAAAAAAAAGAATTCTATTTCCCGTAATCCACGGTGCTGTTTCATTATTCTTACTAGACCCGTATAAGGTTATAGCGCTCGTAAAGAATATACCGTTTTCTGGGCATCGAATTCACGAAAGTCTCTCCGACATCGTTCGAATAGCCAGCGATTCATTCGGTTACTTCACGTTCTCAGCCCACGGACAAAATCTTGCGTTCTCCGCACTCTGCGTCCGCTTATATAACTTATGTCGATGCATTAACAGAAACTCCTTCAAGGACTCGAAATGGTATGCGCATTGCGAAAAAGGAATGTACGTATTGGTTATTGAAAAATTGAAAGCTTTTAATCAAACCAGGTCGTAATTCTAATTGGTTTTGTCGGAACTTTCCGATAGAAAACAGCGGTGATTTTTAATCTGCAAACAATCACGGACTCGTAAAAACAGGAGAAACGTTTCGCGGTCCACGAAGGTAAAAATAAAAAGCCATTATTTGCAATACTACTTTGCGTATTAATTTTTCAATCTAACGTTGTAGAGTAGAAATTCTATTCTGAATTAGGTTTACGACTTCCACGAGAACTGGCAACGATGCTGGAACAAGTAGTTAAAAACCACCGATCTATAACACACCTCGCGTCGAAACGAAGAAATTGAAGCAAAGTAACATCATCGCGCGTAATAGGACGTTGTTTAAGGATAATCTCTTCCATCACGACACATCGGTACTTACCACGGATACCGAAATGATCTTCGATTATTCATAGATCTCTGTCCAAACAGAGAAACATGAGTCTAGTGACTTTATGCTCTCCAAACACGCGGGTACACTTTCGGCGCGTGTGGATTATTCATTATCGCGCGATATTCATGAAGAGCGAGCAACGAGAGCTATTTTGAGAGGCACGAAAGATCGTGGGCGTCGCGGACGATAATTTCTCGAGGGGACGATCGACACGACCTCGTTCGCACTCCATTTCCGCGGAAGATCAAGATCGCGTTTCCGGGGCTGGTGGAGGGAGGGTTGGGCGAGTAACCTGATTTTAGCAAATGCCCGTGAAACGCTTTGTATTAGCCCTGCACATATAGACACGTTCATTCCGCGCGACAGAAGTTTGATGACAAAATATTTGTCGTTCAAACAGCGCCCAGGTCCTGGTAGTCCCCCCTCCTCCCCTCCTCGCGTTACGCGTAACATCGAGTCGTATCGTCGCGTTTCGCACGATTTCGACAAATCTCTTCATCAAACGACAACAACGACGCGAAATCGAGAGGCTCGTTATTTTCAACTTAACCGTGACCTGCCTCAACGCCACGCGACGCTCTCGCCGGAATGTCGGCTCACGATTGTAGATCTTCGACTATTACGAATCGTAGGATCCCTCGTTAACTCGATCGAGGGGAGTTCAATGAGTTAAGGCGTAACGGTTGTTAAAATTTTGTGTTGCTCTCGCGTAAGAGAACCGGTTGTAAACACGCGATAACGGAGCTGCGATGTTACTTAGGTTCGCGTTTAAGAGAGAGAGACGGTAGCTTTCTTTGGTACTGTTTCGATGATCCGCTTGAAACTTTTTATGAAACCCGCAAATCGGTGTGGTTGCGTCAAGGCGATTTCTACCGACAAACGTCGTACTATCCTTCGTTTTCGCGTTGATTAGCGCGTACGGGCGTGAATAGAAATCAAATTGTTGCTGTCGAACGGTAATATTAGGTGTAGCGGAAAGAAATCTATTATCTCACATAGTAGCTGTTGAGCTCAGTTTTGTGCCCGAACACGGTGCTGGAACTATCTATGTAAGTTTTTATGAAAAGCGCATAAAAGACTTAGAAAAACATTGAGATACAGTTGCAAAGAGTGAAGGAAATGACATTTTATAATATTCAGTAATCGAAATTAATAAAACGAATACAGTTTTATGTTATTCTACAAAATAATAGATTTCTTCCCAGTACCCCTAATAACATATGAAGAGATAAAAGTCATAGTGATGTAAGTCAAATTTATATTTTCATTGACACGCGTCACTCTGATTCCTGTAAAATATTAATGATTCTCTCAGAGTTTGAGAATCAAATTGCCTTGTATCAAGAAAAACACAAACTTGACTTACACCCACAATGACTTTCATCCATTTATATCTAAAAGCGTCAACATAGTTGCGGTGCCGTCTAAACGTCAGGCGTTCTACAATTTCCCCAATTGCAAGCAGAACTACAATACGCCCAGCACCATGTCATTAACGTCCAGCAACAATGTTTGACGCGGCATGTCTTAATGACTGTTTAGAACATCGTGCGAATATCTGCTTTGTCGCGAACAGTCGTGTAGTCGCAATAACGTCGACGGGACAACAGACCTGTTTGTTCGACAAGAAGAGTGGTGCAGCTGTCACGTTGGCGTTTAACGTTCCGACGTGTTTCGCGACAATTTGGTGAGTTCTGTGTGCCAACGGGCCTCGTTTATGGGACGTGGTATTAATCGCGTCGGTATTACAACTCGCGCATAAGTTACTCCTATTTGATTCAACGCCTGCCGGATTCGGTTAAAGCAAAACGTCAGTTTCAAAGAAATTCGTAGATCGCCGTCGACGAGAGTGCTCCAAACGTAGAAGGCAAATGAATAATATAATCCACGTGACTTCCATCCATTCGAGAATCGTCGCCGAAAAGTTGCTTCGGAAGAAACGAAACCGTACGATCACCGCGTAGACCGTTAGGTAGATCGCGCTGTAGACGCAATTGCGTAAGTGCGAGGTCTTCGTGGTTGGGCACGTGTCGCGGGGAGCAAATAAACGGTGCACACTTGCCGCTACCTTGGTACCACGTGTTAACCAGGCTAACGAAGATAATCAGTCATTACGAGCGTTTAGCGCGGACGAGGAACCGAAGCCTAGTCGTCGTCGCATCGGTACGACCGTATTCCCATTGGCCGTCGCTAACGTGGAAGTAACGCGTATGGCAAATACGCGAGCGCTACTCCCTGCTTCCGATCTATTTCTTCCTTTACTTTCGTACCGAAGCGTGAATCCATCTCCAAGATTTCTCGATGACCCCGCCGACCGTGTCTCTATTTTCTCTCTCCTCGTCGAGAGGATCCTGGATCGCTCTCATCGTTTCTCCGAAAACTGATCCCAGAGATAGACTCTCTCGAGCGTGGAAGGGAATGCGAGAGAGCTCCATCCGATCTATTTTTTCCTCCAGTTCGATGCCATTTCCAAGATTTCTCGATGACCCCCGTCAACCGTGTTTCTGTTTTCCTCTCGCGGCTCTCTCTTCTCTCCTCTCCTCTCCGTCGAGAGGATCCTCGATCGCTCTCCATTCTCCGAAATACTAATCCCAGAGATAGAGACGCTCGAGGGATGGCATGGATGAGGAGAGAGTTCGAGGGGGGTTGCATTCTAGCGAACGCTGGTCGACGAGGCGCGGCGAAAGACGCGAGAGCCGTCGAGCGTATGCAACCACGTACGTTCGCATATGGCCGCGGAAGGTCGAGTGACGTGGTCTCCACTCCCGGCTGCGCAAATATTGATCGAGGTGTCGCCGTCACGAAAAATTCCACCGAACGGGAATACAATGTCACCGACGTCGCGAAAGATGGCGCGGAACGGGTAGAGGCAGAGGCTGGAAGCGGAGACTTGAAGTTCGACGCCGACGACGACGACGGCGACGAGGATGCCTCTTCGGCGTCGCGCGGCCATTGTCATCCCTCCGGTCCCCCGGGTCCGGGCGAACTCATTGCGCCGAGAGGAATGCAGCGAGGAGCTTGAAACATACAAAAGAATGGACAGGATTTTTACGTTCCGTTCGATTTCTCCGGATTGCTATTCGATTTACTAGCTAGAAGTAAACGCTAACGTTCGTGGCTCGAACGCGTACAATAGAGTCGAATATCAAAGTTATCGTGCATCGATATTCGGTGTCGCGTACGTTACGAAATCTATGAAATTAATAGCTCGCGTGCGCACTGTAAATAAAACCGACGTGCGTCGAGCATACTTGAAAAGACGAGAGTATTCAAACTCGATGAATTGTTCCCGTCCACCGTATTACGAGTAGGCGTTACAGTTCTATTAGTTTCGCGAACAATGGACGCGGCACTGGTTGCAATCTTTGTCGCCGGTGCGCGAACGAACGTTTGAAACCGTCGGATCGTTTTCCGATTACTATCCGTGGAGATAAAAAGATTCTTGGCGCATTATTAAAGTTAGCCGATTGATCGGTAGTTAATTAGCGTAATTTGCAAAGCGTACGTTTGCGGGGAGTATCGTGCTCACACAAAGGTGCGGCGGAAAATCGATCGATCTCCAGGAACACCAGTAATATCGATAAACAGGTAATTGGCTGAGAGAGGTAATATTCCGTGATGGCGGGTAATTCGATACATCGCGGAGTAAGGTCAGAATAGATCGAACTCTATGCGACGGTGAATTCAGTTTTATTTCAATCCACCGTCGCGAGATCGCAAACGCGTCACAGAAAATACTTTAATACCAATATTACGTCGGATTCTATAAACGCGCGCGAGATAGAGAGAAAAAAGTTCGGTCGGAGTAAAAGAATTAGAGATCAAAATAAAAGTTTACGCACACACACACACGAAGTTCCTTATAAAATAATTGTCATTTCCCGTTTTTAACGGAATTCGCAAATATTTGCGCTCCGCTGTTAAATAATCGTTACCACGAGCGTACGTACATACGCGCGTGCACACATACGTACCTTTGTACAGGTGGTGAAACAACTTCCAAATTAACGTGCATACAATAACCAGTTATCCAGCAGAAATTACGCGCACGTACTTACGCGTTATTCCTCGACCACCGCTCAACGACGTAGGTACGCCGAAATTCTCCCTTGACGTTTCAATTGTTAAGAACGAGACTCGAGTTAAAGCAATTTCCACGTACCCCACCCCTTGGGACGTAACCTCGCGAACACAGAGGGTACCTCGAGGATACAAAATATTTCCCACGTACACGCGAAACAACAAATCGTATAATCGCTGCTCGTAAGTACTTCCCATCGATGACCGATACGTACGGCCGAACGATTGAAAGAAAAGCAAGAAGGGAAAAAAAAAGAAAAAACAAATTTCTACCGCGTCTCGCGGATGAATTTGTATTGGGTAATCAAACGAAGCGGCAAATCCCCTTTCTAGGACGCATAGGGCGGCCGAACAGGTGGTAAGCGCGCAGTGTGGGGTAAGCACACGTCAAACCACCCCCGTGGTTAGCCCCGTACGCAACACCAGACACTATGGGGCCACAGCTGGGCGCCGTGTAACTGCTTAGCCCCCGAACTACTCCTGCCCTTCCTCCGACCCCCTTCCTCCTTCGACCGGCGACCACTCGAAAAAAAGGACACGCGGCCCCCTGGCCCGGCCTCCCCCTTCCTACCTACGCGCCCCTGGTTCGACCAAAATTCAGGCCAAGATCGTCCTGCCGATCTGGTACTTGGTGGTTTTCTACGTATCGTCCGGCCACCTTTTAACCTCGTAATTCGCGCTTTATTTTTCGATCTTGTCCTCTTAGGTCACCGCGGTCTTATCCCTCGGGGGGTGGAGACATTCGGTAGAGAATAGTACAAGGGTGGAATATATTCAATCGATATTTGTTCTCTCGATATAATTGGCTCGACAGGTATATCGAGACGTGTCGGGGCATGAGACGGGAGAAACCGTGCTACGCTATTTGGCAGGTATTTATTTGTGAAAGTGTATAGCCTCGTATTTATACGTTCAGCGGATGTATGTATGTATATATGTATATTGTACATATTTACTCTTGGCGGAGTATTTGCACGAAATGGTTACACGGGAGGATCTTTAAATATTAAAAGAATATTTACCGGGCAAATGCCGGTAAATCACTAGAAATAATGCACCGCGATCTTTATTGCTCGTATCCTTGAAGGAGGATCGTTAAATAACCGGTGGCAGCGGACGGAATTAACGGGAATGGGTGCGCGAAATCGTGCTGAAGGCATGTTTATGTTTAATAAACATGTACATACAATATGCATGCAACGATGAATGTAGATACGTTTCGTGTTTATCAAATATATAAAATATGCTTGCGAAATCTAGAAATGTGGAGGCAAGGGATTATCCATACAAAGTGCAATCACGATGCGATAAAGCGATGAAAAAACAATGGGACATTGATTACAAAATTCTGGGCAATTTTATACATGTTTCGAAGGTTTACGGCGTATCAAATTGGAGGTAAATATTTAACTACACTTTAGCCGATTGCGCGGGTACTCGGTAATTATTGATAAAAGTTGTTAATTTTATTTAATCATCGCTTAATTGTTACGCTATCGTTACTCATCCAATTATCTCTTCAAACACGACGTTAACATTTATCGAAATCATCGGAGGCGGTTCACGAAATTTTTTATGAAAAACTTATATATTACCGACTTTGCGAAACACCGTGACGTTTATTTGATCGATAACCCTACTGTTTGTTCCGTGTCACCGATCTCATAATAACAGGAAATATCTAAATCACGAATGACAGTCGTAAGCTGTAAAGCACTGTTAGCATTGTAACAATTGTACTCCGACCACTCGAGAATCATTCGTGGGATTGCAAAAGTAAGTATGCGAGAACGTTACTTATCAATTTTCACGGCTGCACTGCGTAACGTGTTTATCGAGAAGCCTCCTGTACCAACGCGTCGAAGCGACGGGCCAAATTCGACGTTGCATTATCAGATTTGACGATGATTGTGGAGGCCGTTCGCAAATTTGAAGCGAAGCTATTGCGATAACGAATCCCGGTAACGCATGTTAATCGCATTACAGCGACATCGCCGATAAATCAGACAATTAGCGGCCGTAAGCGCATCGTAAATCGGAATTATCAGAATCGGCTAATGCATTTTGACGTTGCATGTTTGCTTGGTAACGCGTTGCGGTGAGGTGGCATATATGTTTACCAGTCTTACGATCGCTGTACCGTCAACCGTTTATTGTGCCAACTACGGACGCATTCGAAGCATTATAATCGAGTCGAAGGAAAATAAATTAGTCGAGTTTGCATTACCCTATACGCGTTTCGACCGATCGGAGGTTTACAATGTCACCGTTACGGCAGAATTCAGGTGCGAATACCTTGTTCAAATGAGCGCGTTAAGAAGAAGTCCATTGACCGTCTCGATACCGACTCACTAATCCTGATAATTGTACCGGTTAAAGCGACGAACGAAATTTCGAGGCAAATCCGGAGCTCGAATTATTGCGCAAAATACTAATATTTGAAAACAACGCGCCGACGTATCAGATCGCTGTTTACGACTAGAGAGCTCAATTTCTGCAGCGATTTGCAATATATTGACCGGAAATTAAATAACTGTGTAAATTTAATATCGTTGGGAGAGAAAAAGGAGCCATATCGTTCCGCGTATTTTGAATAATAACGATCCACTCCATTTGTGTTACCATTTGAATCATTACAAGTCGATTCATAATTGCGCTTAATTCGGATAGATAAACTAAAATAATATTTGACGCAACGGCGATAAAATTGAGCATCGTCGGAGTGGTGAAAATTTCCGACCGGACACGAAACTTGTATTTCTTTTTCTACAAACCGGTCTTCTCGCTAAACGAGTATCACTCATTTATACGCAATACCGCGTATTGCGTTTAATTAATTTCAGTCCGTCGGTGCGTTTTAACGCCACTTCAACCAAACCACGCGAAAATCCTTTAACGCGTCCCTCCCAAAATTTCCATCGTCTTTCGACCCACCCCTAGCCGTTTTAACTTCGTAACGTGCCCTATCGTGGATCTCCGTAATAAAGGATACGGTATTATCCCTGACTATTAAACGCACACACTTTAATTGCAAGTATCAAAAGTATAACTCTGATACGGTTAAAGCGTCGGGGCAGGTTTATCGGGGGAACGATCGCTCCTTGTAATCTTCCCTGTCTCCGATTCGGGGTAACCGCATTTTCCCACGGAGAAGCGAGCATCTATTTGAAAAGCAATTGCCTTTGAAATTGCCGGAGGTGGAGTTAATCGTGACGCGGTACTAGCCGATGTAAACTACCTTTCGATGATACTTCCAAGTCCATCGACGTTGAACCAATTCCCCGAGGCGATGGACGCGTCAGCCAGCCATCCATCCCCCGTTACGTATGTATGTACATACATACGCGCGTATTATTCCCATAATTTCCCATGCCCCCCCCCCCCCCCCTCCTCTTCATCCCGATCGTAGACTATAGCGAGTTCTCGCTACTTCGTGCAATTACGTGACTATCTTTAAAACCGTTTACAAGAATGCGAGTTACATCGTTATCAGATATCTATGTAACCGAAGAAACTTTAATTCACCCAGTTCTCTATTTACCGATCCCATACGCATCGTTTTGCACTTATTTACACGTTATATCAGTTATGTTTAACTTTATCCCAGTGAGAACGGCGAACGGGTATAAATACAAAATAAAATTAACCGGACTGAAATAAAAATCGAACTTTCAGGACGATTCGACAACCACGCATTTCCAGGGCATCCTTTCGCGCAATTAATCCCGTACTCGCGCTACTCTTCCAAAAGCCGTGAATCTCGATGTCCGACACCGATCTCAGCTCAGCATTCTTTTTATCATCGGGTAGATTTGACTAGTGGAATAATAGAAACGTACGTGGGGCACTGGTGGAGACGAGAGAGAACGAGAGTAACAGCGGCTCCGTGTCACTGGCTTGAGAGCAGAAAGAGGGAGGAGGGTTGAAATGGGGGGGGGTCATCGTCGCCACCCATACGCGCATTCCGAATGTTTTGACAGGGGGGTGGGTACACGTGGCGCGTAGCTGTTTGTAAAACATCGCCGGTTCCTTTATCGCGCCGATATTAACCAGAAGCGCGCCACGTGACCGGCCTCTAGGCCATTGTTCGCATTGTTGCGGCTCGAGAGCCGCGAGAGAGGGAGGAGAGGGAGCAGTGATACGGTATTGTTGCTAGGGCGAGAGACGACGCTCTGATTTTCTTTCTCAGCTCGCCGATAATCTCATACAAATTAATTTCTTTTTACCCCGTCGCGTGGCTCGCGTCGCACGATAGCGTTATGGGTGGCGAGAAGGTGCGCGAATTTTCAATGATCGTACTGTTGTGCTGTACGTATGTGTAGTTTTCTATATTCACCTTTATCATTATTATTTAATCGCTTGAGGGACTCGCTGTTTCAAGATACCCTTCTTTCTTAGTAGCGTGACATATTTTGCTATCTCTGTTTAGGTCAGCGAGCTTAGGTCAGCTCTCCATCAGGAGAGCGCAGAACGCGAAGGGACTCGAGAGTATTAAGAGCATTTAGTTAGTAGTTTTTTTAATCTTTGTATGCAATATAAAAAATAAACTGTATATTATATCAACGGTGTTAACCCCAAAATCAAAACCCACCTTTAGTGCATCACGGTATGTTTATGGAGTTGCAAGGTAATCTCGACCAGGAAAACTTGGTTCACGTTAACCCTCGGTAATTCCGCGTATCGTACTCCAGCCGTTTGAAGCAAAAATTGTTTAAGTCAACCTTTTACCTCGTTTGTTTTATCACCGCGCGTCGAAAGCTTAACCTTCGGTCTATTTTGCTTGGAAGTGATGCGAGTCTAGAAGTCTAGAGTCTAGAAAGGGTTCCCCCAGTTTCTGGCTAAATAGCAGAACAGATAAGAACCGTTTGCTCGAATGGACGGAGAAAGAGTAGCGCCGGTTAAAAAAATATCGAACTTGTGGAATACTTGTGAAACTATTCCGCTGATGCCAAAATCGAAATTCTCGCGCGTAATTGGACCAAGAGCAAACCGAGAATTTACTTCGTTTATTCAAAAACGTTTGTCCCGTAATTGTGATCAGTTGAAAAATAAACTCGTAGATTTTAAGAGAAATAAATTTGCTTCGTTCCAATACCCAATTTCATTAACAAATATTGCTTTCCCTCGAACTTAATTTAGTTGATCGAAGACATTAGTCGCCCATCGACCCGCGCAGATAGTCGGTAACGATTCGAGGAATCTTCCACAGTGGAGGATAGTAGCCGCGAGAAACAATTATTTGCACGGTGCTGTTTTCATCGTCGGCCAAGTATTATAATCGAGATTCGATCGGTAAACGTCCGATAATATCGTGGAACTCTTATCGTCTCTCGCGTTACTCTATATACGTTTCGCCAGATTTTTATCCTTTATGCAGAAAGAAAAATACGCAAGGTCTGGCGCATTGTTATGTCTCGAAATAAAGATCTCCAGGGGGGGGGGGGGGGAGGGACGTGGCGTAATATCCAATCCTATCTTATCGTTACGCGGTATTTGAAATTATTCCAGTACTCTCCATCCGAGGCCGGCGCATATTCAACGTAAATTCAAATCGAACGAATAATTTGATCGAACGATACCGCGTCGAGCCGATTCCTCGTTGACTGGGAAGTCGATTAATAATTCGGTCCCGCGCGTTTCTCCACGCCAACGAAATCTTTTTGAAGCTCGGGCCCAGAATCGTCGAAGCTTGGCTAGTCTTGGGGCGAAGGGTGGTAGGGGGGTAGTTGCAGCGCATGCCACGGGGGTTGAAGTCTGTTTGCTCATGAAATATGCAGGCATGCGCCCTCCATAACTGCTCGAAAGCACTGAAACTTGCGTGCAGCTTGGCTCTGCCACGGGATTTTCTGCCTTTCCGCGCGAGGGAAGACCGTGTACAAAAGCGGGACATTTGGGTAGATGCACGAGCGTTCTTATCGTTAGAATCGACTTATAGCTGAAGGAAGATAATAATAATGTGGGATGTGGAAAAGTACCGGTGACGTTGGTAACGCGTCGCCAAAAGGAAATCTCACGCTCGTCTCCCCCGAAATCTCTTTCCCCGGGAATAAGTTTACACCTTTGGTATTCGAAATCGAAATCGGCGAGAAACAATAGGGCAAACGTGGAGAGAGTCTGCGGAGATTGAGTGAATCGAGAGAAACGCGAAAGAGGAAAGACGTGGCGACAGAGAATTTAGAGATATTTAAGGCCCACGTACAGGATCAAGCCGTTTGCACAAATATCGTGTCTGCGGAAGCGATTTGATCGTGTATGGCACGGATTGAGTATGCTTAATCATCGGGCATGAAATTGCGGAAACAGACGCTTGCGCAAATGGCTTGATCGTGTATGGGGGCCTTGAGGTGTTGCGAGTGGTGCGAACGATTTCTATGAAAAGGTGCGAATAATCTCAGCTGTTGTATTTGTTTTCTCAGCATACATCAGTTTCCGAATTTTTCATATTATAATATATATTGGAATATTCCTTCTCCTTTTCTAATAAAGAATATTTCCTGCAATAATATCGAGGAATTCGGAGCGAATGGATTCCCCGATCGAGATCTTTAAAGTACGAGGGAAGGAACGTTTAAAAAAAATCCTGCAACCAGGACGAAGCTCGGAATAGAAATCGAGTTGAAACTCTGCAAGAAATAGAAGAGAATCCATAAGAGTCGTTGACCAAAACTTTAAACGTTCTCTTTTCTTCTCGCCCATCGGTATTATCAAACGGTTTCTGTGGATGCGGATGTCTCGGGGAAATAAAGAGATCGCGTTGCCGTACGAACAATGTGTACAACGAATTAGGGAGATTTCGGAGAGAAACGACCCGGAGGGTTGACACGGAGACTGAAAAAGTCAACTTCGCGCGAGCAACCTACCCTCCGCTTTTACCTCTCGCACGCGGCCCGCTCCGCAGGATACTGCAATTTAAAAGCAGCAGGTACCATGCTAATTATCAATGCCCCGTTTCTACGAGGAAGCGTAATTCGATTTCGCGAAGGTATCGTGTAATAAGATACTTTTCGAGGGACGAGCGGATTAAGCTCCTCGACGAGTCAAACATTGCGACACGAGTCTATCGTTTTTGCGTTAACGTTTCGGCTTCGGACTCTGAAATATCTATTAAGAATAATTGTGTCAATCGAGAGACAAGGACTTGCCTCGGGCCAAGTACAAGTACGCGATATTAATTATCAGCGTAAATTTGCGTAAATACTTCCCATCGATCCGAGTTCTAAAATATTTATTAAACGCAACCGTTTTTATATTAAGTAATCAAAAGTATTAATCGTCCGGGCAAATATTTGCCAGCGCGTAATGCTTCCCGTTGATCCGTGTTCTAAAATATTTATTGAACATAACGGTGTGTTTGTATCGTCAGATAAAAAGATATTAATTATCGGCGTAAATTTTTGCCGATAATTAATGTTTTCCGGTTAATCCGTACTGCAAAATATTACGAGTTGCCGTGGTATCGAAAATCCCAAATGCCATTCTCCGATGGGAAAAACATTGCGCGAAAAAGTTACGCAATTAATAATATCCAACATGCCGGATCGTGCAACTTGCGCCGAAGCAGCGCGTGTCACGGGCCGGAGGGCGCGGTGGACGAATAAAACGGCTTTTTATACGCGATCGGTATCGCGAGTTTGATTTTGGCGTGGGTTAATTGCGATAACCGGTTGTTAGGTGGCCTCGAAACGGGGGGTGGGGGGGTGGCAACATATGCTCTCCTCGGGGTTAAATAATCCAGCGTGACTCGCACTCGGGATACGTCCACCTATACCTGTCCTCTACGTGACAAGCTTTCGTGCAGCTCGTCAGCTCGTCAGCTCGTAAAAACGATCGCGGCGTTACAGCCACGTAAACCTTACGCGTAGATAGAACTCGCCATATGCTATGTTTCGTATTCGCGACATGCCAAACTACGCGAAATACCTCGTACCGTTTTCGTTGATATGTAGAAAGAATCTCTTTGCTCGGGTATCAGTCTAGTCGCATCGAGATCTCGGCTTTGATGTTAATGTTAATACTGGTGACGATGAATTTTAGATACTTCTTATCGGTAGGTGATCGAAACGATCCGTTTTGCGGGATAAGAAAACGCGCGTCGTACGATTGATTCGTAGCAATTGTGCAGCAGGAGGAGAAAAAAGAGAATTTATAAATTCAGAACAGGTTTTATTAATTAGCTATGGGATTCTCTTGATTCAATTCGTAAATCTGCGGGACTGGTAACCCTATAGCGGAACGGTGTAGATCGCGAACACATGTCGCGCGGCATATGCTCGTTTAATAGTGTCATGCGTGTCGCGTGCTTTGATTACCGATTATTCGTAATAAACGCACCAAACAGTTCAGGCTTCAGGTAAATAATTGTTAAGAGCGAGTAACCGGACTGTCCCGTGGATCGAATTACGGAACGACTGAAAAATGAGAGATTCGATTTTATAGCGATCGAATCGAATCGAACTTATCGTCTCTAACCATTGAGTACCACGTAGTTTTTTGTTTCCCAGTCACTCGTAAATCTTTAATAAAAATATCTTTAAAACTATGAACATGAAAAAAAGACAGTTTTGGCCGCTTAAACTTATACTTCCAACCGCTGTACAGCGTTGGCACTTTTGCACACAGGACAGAAAGAGCGCGATCGTGCTGCTTGGCACTCAAACCGAATCAAACGAACGACCGATCCTCGTTGACGAAAATTTCAAGTTAACACCGCGAGTCGTCGCAAGTTAGCGGGAAAGGCAACTTGGTTCTTTTTGAGGCTCGGTTGTGCAAAAACGATGCTCGACGCCACGCGAATCGATCGCACGGACGGCTCGGTACACTCGATAATCGAGAACCGGAGCCCTCGAGTGCCGGCTCGATCGCCTCGTGTCGAGGAAATTCAGATGAGTCCCTTCTCTACACTATAAACGCGCTGTTTGCCCAATCTATACCACCTACCTACGTACCTACTACCTACAACCCCTTGCGCTCTCCGTCTCTCTCCCTACAACAGCCTTACGCGAGGAGCGAGGGCCGGTTAGGGCAAGCGCGCGCGCAAGAGAGAGTGAGAGAGAGAGAGTGAAAGAGGAGAGAGGGTGGAAGAGGGAGAAGGAAAGGGTATGAGAGAGTGATGTCTTATGTATATACGTATGAAATATATATATTATATATGTACACATATGCATATGCATACTGGTATACGTATACGCTCGACTAGCCAGTCAACCTGCCAACCAACGGAGCGACGTTTATCGATTGGACCTTATCGAGCTATCGGTCCGCTCTAATATGCGTTCATCGTACCGTCGACGACTATCCAAGAAATGTGAAATTAGAAGATAGGAGAACATGGGAATAAAGTGTAAAAAAAAAACTTTCTTATTCCACGCTCACTCCCTACATATGTATATCCTATCTCGTTTCATATCACCGGGTCTGACGAGGCGTTTCAAAATTATTTCGCGAAAATACCGTGCGCGCGTACGTAACGCACGTGGTTACGATTCAATTGCCATAAACACGGTGGAAGGAGGATCGAAAGGAAAGCTTCGCGATACAAATCAAAAGATTTAATATCACTCGCGAGCGTGGCAGGATCGTAAAACTGACGGACGTTAAATCAAAGAGTTATGCCGCTCGAAAATCTTTCGGCAATTCGTACTCGCTGCCGAAGGATGCGTTAAATTAATAAATTATAAATCTCGAATGACCGAGGATCACGACACGCATTCTTCTGTCAGGGAATAGGAGCGAACGGCGTTGCGAGGAGCGCGTCGAGGGGGAGGGGGTTTCGCGTATCGTGGGTCGTTTCAATTCGGGCCGATGCCTTGCCCGATCGGACACGGGCCTCATCGTCCGCGAACGATGAACGATCGTATGGATCGATCTTCTTCGGCGGTGCGTCGTAAAAAACTCATTACTCACCCGAGGAATTGATCGCGAGTCCGTGTAATTGCCTGCCCTCGGTCCGCGAGAGATTGATCCGGACTCTCCTCGTTCGTTGCGCTGCCTCCAACTTCCTGCGAGGGAACCTAACGAACAGAAAGTGAGGCTTTCAAAGGTAGAAACGTTGGAATGACTCGAGTTCGTTCGGCTCGATACCTGTCACCGCCGAGTCAATCGAACGTGTCCGATTGCCGCGGGGTAGAGACGTTGCGATACTACCGATACCGGTAAAGTATCTAAACTTTTCTTTCGGTACGGGTATTTTTAGTATAGATATCCTTGTTTCGATGTTTTACTGATATTGATATTTGTATTCGATACAAGTACCGAGTATGAGTATCGATACTTGCCGTTGATATCGCGTCCCTAGCCATGGGACGGATTTACTTCGGTGGCCACCGATCGTCGTACTTTGAACTTTCGGACGCAACATAATCATTTTTCAAAACGATTCGACAAGACTCTCGTTATTTTGCTAGAACGACAAGTTTTAACGATGCACCTACTCGACGCATACAATAACGAATCAGCTTCGTGCAGATATTCGCTTTCTCGCCTAGACATTTTTTTTCCTCGACGATGAAGAGGAACTCGAGGACTTTATATATTGACTCGTTTTACTCGCGCACCAAGATAACGTAAAGTACCTTACCCGGCAGATAAGTATTTTTCTCGGAAAAATTGCACGGCGAGTATTACCGCCGTTTCGCGCGAAAGGAGGCTGTCGTTGGATCGTCCCACGGGTATTATTCATCGAGATCTACGCTTCGACGAGGACCTGACGTTACGCGACGCGGTTCGCTCTTTCTTTTTTATTAATAACTCTTTCTCCTCGGTAGCGCGAAATTTTTCATTCGCCAAAGAGGAGAGAACGTACGCGGCGAAAAACGCATCTACCCGCGCGCGCGCGTGTATACGCGAGATGCAAAAGAATCGTATCGCCGGAAAAAGATTGCGCGACGCGATTAAAATATTCCCGAGGTGAAACGATTAAACGCGCTACTAATTAATGGGCATCGATATCCGGAAGGAACGACGACTTCGAAAAGAAGTTCTCCGCCCTCCGCTACTAATCGGATCACGCGAAGCTCATCCGGCAACACCTACGGATCGCTTAATTAATTGTATCAACTGCTGCAGAAGCAACGAAGTGAACGTGATTTGACTAACGAGGCAAATTCTTAAATTAACGAAGAAGGTAGCCCCCGTCTGCCTCTCAGGGCGCCGCGACGCTCCCTCCCTCCTCAGCCTTCTTCCCATTAGGCGCCCCTTTACATTCACCTCGACCTTCTCCATTCTTCTTCTTTTTCTCGATTATTTAACGAGATTATTTATCGATTTCCGTCGCTCTCCTTCCTAATTTCCGATTAGCTCGAAGATTCCTTCGCAGTCCATGACGAATTATTATCTACTTCGATTGTTATCGGATGTCCAAATCGACAGATTTCATCGTTGTACGTTCGAGATGGGCTGTTTCGCGATTAGGACTCGCGAGTCGATAGGAATACGGTATCTAGCGATATATTTCATTGGGTGTATTAAAGCATTTTGTTTCCCAACGTAAAACGATGGTGCACGGGAGCTTCTTACGGACAGGCCTTAAACAGGGTTGTAAATTAATGTAACGGGCGAAGAATGAGGCTGGTGCTCGCTATTAATCACGAGGAACTTAATTACAGTCACGCGCTAGTGCGTCATTGTTCCTCGAGATCTTTCGCTGTAGCCGTAAAAACGTGCTCTCGTGAAATTACACGTTTAATACGAAATATGTTCCACAGATCCGATTATACGAGGTCTCTGGAGTAACCTGAACGATAAATTGCATACCGGGTGGTGCGGTTTCTCTTTAACTTAGCAACGCTATTTAAATGTATTCGAACCTTTTGATCGAAATTAAATATTCTTCGAGTATACGGGTTTGACAGATTTTCTGCCTGATTATTATTTTTCACAAACAGCTAAGGTACTTTATATGTTATATAAAAATCTGTAAAAATAAGCAGCGGGAGTAATTAAATTGCGCGATACACCGTGACAAATGTATGCTTAATTAAACGATACGGGATCGCGTTCACGATCAAACCGCCGTCTCTGAGAGATCATCGAACGTTCGCGATACACTCGATATGGAATTAATCGCGTTGTAACTCGTCGTAATAAATCTTTCAGAGGTGAAGTAATTAAGATCGGCGCGAAGCGGGGAAATTGAATCGAGAAAGCGGCTAATTTAAAATAACGACGCAACCCTTCGAATCACGCTCATCGCCGGGATCCGTTATTCTCCATTTCACGTTTAAAATCGAATGGTGCGTGAATCGGTGTTACGCGTGATATTAGTGGCTCGAGCGCGGAACGATTTCACCTCGGAGGTCTCACGCATGTTATTCCTTCTCGGCGAGTATCTTATCGTCGGCGGAACGTAGTCCCCGTTATCAGGCAATGTATTTATGGGGTTGGATACGAACCTGAAGATTGGATAGATATCGCCGGTAAGGTTGGCATATTTAGTAACGAGAGCGCGTAACCGTACCCGTGGTTGTATCAAAAATTCAGAATACCGTACCAATTTTATTACCCGCTTCTCTTCGGTACGTTAATTGTTCCTACGAACGTTATTTATAGGCCCCGACGTTACCGCCTTATCGGAGCTCGTAGAGTTACGTGAAACGTAACGCAATAATACGTCGGAGCTATTCAAACAATACCGCCCGCGACGATACTTTTGAATTCGAATTCATCGGCAACCAGGACGCCGCGTGTCAGCGTCGCGTGACATCAGGACACGGGCGGGTTTACACAGGTGTTACGAGATGTACAATTAATTGGCCCTCGACTTCGAATGGAGGTTAACAAATTTTATTTCGTCACTCGGACTACCACGCGCAATGTTTCAAAACCCCGCGACCTCGTTCGTCTCGTTAAAGTAAAACGGACGGACAGCATTATCGTGGGATTTTCAATGGAAATTCTGCAGTTGCGGATCAAACATCGCTTCCACGCTGTTTTCCCCGATCAAGAGATCTCGATAAAATTAACTTTGAGATTCTAGAGAGATCGCTTAAAAATCTCACTGTTCCTTTTTTTTGTTTTTTTTTTTTTTTGTTTTTGAGTGAAGAAAGGAGATCGAAAATCACGTTTAAACGCGACGGTATCGACGCGAATTTTCCGGAACTAAAATCATATTTCGATGTATCGGGTAGTCGTGCACGCGCGAATAAACCTTTAACGCTGCCGTGGGCGTTTCGATCAGCAACGCCGATTATCGGTAGATCGGTGCGGCGCGGCGCCCCGCCGTTCGAAAACGTCGAAAGCTCCGGAACCGTCGCGAGAACTGGCGCGCTTCGATTGGCCAAAATATTTAACCTACGATTAACCGCTCCTCTCGTACACAAAATGATTCAAGAATCAAATACCAAGAGTCAACCGTGGGGTAGACTGAGTACATATTGTACCCGAATACTATCGCCTACCGTCCTACGTGGATACGGATACGAGTTCGTGTGTATCCTTGTGCGTATAACGACGGTATAATAGTAGATACACACGGGCGAGCGCAAGCGCGCGCGCGCGCGCACGCATACGAGCAGAGTCGGCGAGTGAGAGAGGGGTTTATGGGGTTGAAGCGAGGAGAGGGAGAAAGAGGAAAGGAGGACGAGTGGGAGGGGGGGGGGGATGGAGGGAAAGAGAGTGAGAGAGAGCGGAATAGGGGTGAACGTTGGGAAAGCAAGGGGGAGGGAAAAGGAGAAGCAAAGCTCCGCGAAAGAGAGAGCGACGAATAGCGTTTGTACAAGCGAGTACGCCGCTCCACCTTTTTGTCTATGTGTGCGCCGGGAATGAGCGTATGCACGTACACGCGTTCCTCCCTACGTACGTCGGGTCCGCCGCGGTTGTACGTGTGCGTGAGCGCACACGTATAACCGCGAGCGGAGGAAGCGAGAGAAGGTGGAAAGAGAGAAACGGCAGAGATGCTGCTGACATTGCTTGAACATATTTGAGTTGCTCCGCTCATGACCAAATATTTATTTATTTGCTCGGTAATACACATTTGTATTAACCGCGTAGCACGATTCGAGGCACGTTCATTCAGATTTCTCTCGCAAATTTTGCGCGACCTGGTACACGACTAATTAGCAGTACTCCGCCTCTACGTCTATCGTATCGCGCGATTATCAGACCTAACGATAATGGGGCTCGCGGTATTCGTTAATTGAGAAGATCGTAAAGCGGAGCTATCGGCGCGTATTTCGCGATTGCGAGAATTGCTGTGGTCTCGCGCGAATGGAATTGGAAGGTTGTCGCTCGAGAGTAACGTGGGCCGTGAAAACGGTAAGCTTATTCGATTCGATCGGCGTAACGCGTTTCGCCCCGTTCCCGTGGAGAAGAGACGAGCGCGAACCGTCGTCGCAGGTGTTATTTCGTTCGACGAATAAAAAGAACGGATTATACGGTTAGATACTGGTTTATTAGCCAACCGGGAAGCAAGAATCGAACGCGCGCGATTTGTTTGCGCAACGTTAGCGGAAATAGTGTTTTCGGAGTAACGTTCGTATCCGAATATACCATGCGTTAACCGCTGGTATACGGGGATCGACGAGCGTTACTCAATATATGTAGAAGGGATTACCGAGGGCTCTGATAATTAATTAACACTAACCGTAACGGGGCCGTTCAAATCACCGGTTTCAATTAATATTGTACATTCGTTATTATTTTTTGTTTGTTCATCTAACTTTGCGTAAAGTCTTATATTATCTGATTAATCGATTTGTTGAATTTTATTTATCTTTTGCTTCCTTTTTTACCGAGAAAAATTCAACACCTGACTTGCTTACGAATTTACATCTTTTTTTAAATTTGCCTGCCTGTAACCTCAGCTCTGAACTCGAGTAAGATCTAAAAGTCTATAGTTGCAGTATCTGCTTGGTTTCATATAAAAATAAATATATAAAAAATATATGATTGATTATTTTATTATTACATCAAAGTTATGTTGTGCAGCATAAATAAATTGACAATTTATATCGTAAAAACAACTTCTATTTCGTAATCGGCCAAACGACCGGTTTATTATTCTGCGACGGGGGAAACCGCAATCCAGCAGATTCGACGAGACGGAGTTATTCTTTTGCAATTCTGTCTACGCGTATCTCCGGTTAGATCCGAGAATTAAAAATGCAGCGATACGCTCCCGTATTTACTCGCATTTCCACGAAGTGTGATAATGGGTCCCCGACCCCCTTCAGATAAAAAAGACAACGACACCTTACGGCCCTCGTTTACCAGCGAGTCGAAGGGGAAGAGGACTAACGGCTGCGGGGGTAATCGCCGAGATATCGCCAATAGTTTTCACCGATAATTAATCGATGAAAAAACATTTTGTTTGCGCCCGACCTACATTACATTGCGATAATAATACTCTTACGTGACTGCGACCGAACGCAATCGTTTCCAGATCGCCCGACGAACGTAGGACCGTACCGTTAATAAGGCTTTAGTACTCGCGAGGGACGATCGAGTTTCGTTTGGACGTTTAACTCGAGTAACGAGATTCCCGTTTTGTATTTAAGAAAAGGAACAACGCCGCCTATCAAATCCGTGTACTCCGCCAAAAATCAAGAATAGTATTCAAACGCTTGGCGTTATTATCTGGTCGTTAGAAAAAATGTTTCTTGGTAAAAAGTACTATTCTCGATTGAATTGATTTGATCGATTCCTAATTGCATTTATTAATATTCCGCTAAAAATGAAGAATAGTATTCAATCGCTTGGCGTTGTTATCTGGTCGTTAGGAAAATTGTTTCTTGGAGAAAAAAATACTATTCTTGATTGAATTGTTTTGATCGATTCCTAATTGCAATCATTAATATTCCGCTAAAAATGATAGAGAGTCGATAGGTAAGCCGATGAATTTTTCTCAGTAAAAAAATAAGCAAAAGAAAAATAAAATTAGGTAAGAAGTTTGAACGAGAAACGAGGAGTAATGCAATATCAACGATAACCAAAATAGAAACGACGTTCCGAGTACGCTCGGGCAGCAGATTTTCGTATCGCTCGGCATTACGTTTATCAGTCATAAAAACGTACGAAATCGGGGACGCGTATAAATCTTTCCCAACCGGCGAATAGGGAAACGCGCCGATATGTACGAACCAACGGAAGCACGGGCGAATCCAGGATGCGAGGCAAGAATTTCCGGAGAAACATTGCGAAATCGTTGAACGGCATGTACTCGCCGTTCCGGAAACGTGATTTTGCTCGCTAACATTTCGCGAAGTCGTGGGGCGGAGGGGACGTCGGGGTTCTTGCGAACGCTAAAGTCGTCCGCACCCATCGTCTCGACCCCGATGGCATTCGCGCGCGCCACGCGTCCCGACGCCCGCGTTCAATTTTCGTCCGCGAGTAAATTTTGTATTCCTCCGCAAATACACGATGCTTGTTTACGATGCGATGAAGCTGAAGCGAAGAATGGCAGAGCGAAGGGGGAGGAAAGGGTAGGAGATCATCGATTTTACGGAAATACGCGTCGCGCGCGTCGACGAACGTGAAAAATATTTTCGAGCAAACGGGATCGTCTTATCGGTAATACCGTTTCGCTCGATCGTTGATAACGACGCGGATGTTAGACGATTGTGGGTATACGGATAGAAACTCGAAGACGATGGAAATTTCGTTTACGATGAAACGTAAAATTGTTCAGGAATTTTATTAATATGGCCGTCTGACGTACAATCGTATGTAGATAAGGACTGACAATGATCACGGTCAAGTTACAAGGAAATTTATGAAACTACGAAACCCTTTAATATACTGAAATATATAAACCAGAATGTAAAATACCAATAATCTCCAATTATTTATGAAAACAATGTGTCGACCTTTAGCAGCGAGTTATGCTACCATCGTCGCGACATTAATTTTAAATTGAAATATGGTGATGTTGCAAATTTATTATCAAGAATGTAGCATGATGAGAAAATCACATCCGTCCCCGACGCGAATACCATTAAGAACGATTATTCCCCAATAGACGACGATTCTGTTCTAAGCGAAATTAGTTTAATATACATTCAGGGCACGTTGAATCTGTGTCATTGAGCGTTACTCGGCTACCGGGTAAAAAGGGAAGGTTTTTTTTTTTAATAATGTTTTCCCAATGCCGGAGAACCAGCGTCGATAAACGTCGGGAAATAATGCGCCTTCCCTGCGGAAATGTTTTTAAAGCTAACAAGTAAAATCGGGGCCTCTCTAAATATGCTCTGGAATCAGGACTGCCAACACCGAGATCGTCGCGAATCGGGGCTACCCTTACTTACGGAATCCGTTACCACCCCGTCAATAGGCAGGAAAAGTCTCGACCGAGCGTTATCGATTTACGGTGAAAGTAAGTACAGACAATAATACGACGACGCTCGTCGGCTACGTAGGTACATACAAATGTTTGCGGGTAAATATCGTCGTCTCGTTTCCTTTTCGCTTTTACGCGCCAGCAATGTTCCACAACGGGTGGAAATTCAACGCGCCCGCATTAATACCGTGTATACGCAATTAAAGAGAATCGTTCCCGCGGGTCAATTGCGTCTTTCCTACCCCTCCTCCCACCCCCCCCCCCCAAACTCCCTTCGTACCGAGCGTCGACAGGACGAATTTTTCGGTTTAACGCGAGATAACCGAGGCTTCGATTCGCGGTCCGTTTGAGCGTCAAAGACGATGGTAATATCCTCAATTTCGAGAGAGACCGAACGAGACAAGTGTATCAGGCTCTTGCGAGGAAAGTAGGAGTGGGAAGCGATCGGCAAAGTGGAGGGAAAGAAAAAAAAAGAAAAAAAAAAGGAGTCGAGAAACGGAACGGAGGACGTTAAAAGCCGGCTTCGTGGGCGTCTATTTGCGTAGATCCAAGAGATCGGACAAGTGGCGAAGCCTTTGTCGGACTTTGTCGGCTCCGTGGGTGGTTCCCTTTCACCCCTTCTCGTGTCTCTCCTCTCTCTCTCTCTCTCCTCCTTTTTCTCCACCTCCCCCTCCCCCTCCTTCTCCTCTCTACGCTTACGTTCTTCGTGTAACCCCGTCCACTCGAGTCCTCCCACCTCTTCGAGTTACCGTCACCCTCCGAGCGGCTACCACCCTCTATCGTTTTCCTCGTGGACATCGTTATCGTCGTCGTCGTCGACGACGTTCTCCTCCTCCTCCCACTTCTCCCTCCCCTCATCCGTCTACCTTACTGTAATCAACCGGACGAGACATTCAGCGAACCAAGGAAGAGGACGCCGCCATTTTAAAGTCCTACTCGAAGGAAGAACGCGATATCCAGGATACGGTAACCGGGCACTGACCTCGGTGCTGATAATTGTCCATTCGGGAACCTTGGAGCGTAATTGCGATCGTCTGTCGAGTCGAGTATGCCGATCGTTCGTTTTTCCAGCGTTCGATTAAACGATGAATAAGATTCCTGACAACGGTGAAACGTGATCTCGCAATTCCAACGATACGGGGTTAAAGATAATTCAGGAAGGAAAGTGTCGGAAGATGCTGTATTTAGCATGTTGCGTTGCTTCTAATCTTTAGTTTGTATGCTATGATTTTTGAAACTCGCGGTTTGCCTGGTCCCGCGTGATCATATTGTTGTGCTCATGGCTTGTATGTGTGTACTTTCTTGTCCTTCAAGAGTGTTCTGTTATGCAGTAATTAACGGACACTTTCCCTCGTGCTCGATTAATAATGTATACTGCTTAGTCGAACTTAACCCTGCATTGGACGCGTTCTTCAAATTCACCTCAGTGCTCGCATGAATTACTATTGTAATCCGAATTACGTTTTTTACTTTTAACTGGTTTTGAGTCGAATTAGAACATTGTAACTAAGAAAACAAAATATTCGGTACACCTTATAAAACAACATGATTCAAACAAAATATTATTAATTAATTTTTTTTACTTCGTAGTAACTAGTCCATCCAGTGATTTCTAAAATGTGGTTACAGTAGTAATCCGTGCGATTTACGCAGAGTTAATAAACCTCTTCTGCGTTACAAAGAAAATCGAGTGATTTACGCAACAGAGAGATGTTCGTAGAACCACGGCAATGGCGATCTCGCGAGTCTGGTAACGTCGCAATATCGCGGCACCGTGACTCGTAGTAGCTTACCTCCCACCCAAAAACTCATATCTCGTTATCAGGGAACTTTTCTCGCGCGTGCTTTAAAACGGGAAAGCCCGTGGAGAGTTAGTAGGAGTTTAAGGCATCGGTGGTATTGATTGGTTTGTTTGCGAGGAGCACACAAACCAATACACGAAGTCGACTGGAGAGCGGGACACGCTGGCGGAACGCAGCGTGCTAATATTGGCGCGGAAATTACGTAAAACAAAGGAAGCGTGCCGGAACTCCGTGTCTCTCGACAAATCGGCCGGTCGATCTTGTCGGGAGAGGAGGAGAGGGGCTCGACTATAATGTTACCGGGCCCCTACTCCACCCGAGAGAGTAGTATCGGTCGCGTAACTTTGCGGAACAAAAAATAACAACCGCGGGGCGTTCGGCGCGAAAGTTGCTTCGTTCCGTCGATCGCCGTCGAGCAACAACCGACGTTCCCTCCGATCAACGGCGTCGAGACGCGAGGGAAGACTAATCGCGTGCCGGCAAGAGCAGTGACGTAACTAAAAAATACAGTATTTGAGAAATATCATATAAAAGGAAAAACATAAAACGTATATTGAAATAGTATGGGCTCCTTTTGAACTTTGGATAAGTATTTTCGCCAGTAAGTTAGAGGCGTGTGTTTGAAGCACACGGAGGCATACCATACCATGACACTGAAATTACTTCAAAATGGCCATTTTTTAAGTTGCGTTACTGTACTCGTTGGGCTACGTAGTGATCTCTAACGATCTGAACTCGGTCTAAAGCACAATAGGTTATTATTATGATTAACTACGTACTGATTTGACGACGTAAAAGGATCCTCCTAAAAAGAACCCTTCCCCCCCCTCCCCCCACCAAAAAAAAGGTACGCTTCTTCGAGGTGAAACGGGATAGACGAGAAAGTCGGCGAGCCGGTAGAAGCAGGGCCGCACTCGAGGAACAGGGCCCTTTCCACGAAATCCTGAGCGTGCCGCTGTTTGTCCAGCAATGAGGGTCAAACATTGGATCGTGCCCGTTTCGTCGTTCTTTAGGTACTCACGTACCTGAGGCACGCCGGGTCTCGGGAACACATCCGTTTACCGTTTGCCGTTTACCTGAAAAACTGCCGCGGCTTTCACAAAGAGCTCGAGGGGGGAAAATCCCGCGACACCTTTTCCATACTTTTATCGATCCGTTAATTAAGCGTTCATCGTTGGCCGATGTTCTGTCGCGAGTTGTTTTGCAACGAACGTTTGTCGGGGAGCTGTTGCCGTTTTATATACCTCGTTGAATCTATTATTTCGTTCGGTGGCTTACAATTTTTATTCTACCACTGTTCGTGAACGGTGGGTCCGTGACGAGACCGTCCTTCGGAGTTAATGGAAAACAATGAACGCATTATTTCTGGCACAGACGTAGCCCGAGATCCGTTTACGAGACGACGGGATGGTTAAGGAGACGGGCGCCAGGTAGGAGTCAATTTATCGCTGTGCAAATATCGCTATCGTCGCGCGAACTCGAGCTCGTATCGCTGCAGCGGCCGGGCACGGCCGTGGGTTGGATGTGTTCCTTTGGAAATTCAGAAATTCTCATAGGAGCGTGGCGAGGCACGTAAAATGGGGCACCCGAGTATCTCGGCGGTTGTTGTTGGCGATAGAAAAAAGAAAATACGTCGGTCTACGCGTGGAACAACGAGAAAAGTGTTGTTACGGACCTTACGTGAGCGTGAGCAAAGATTAAGCATAATTTATAAAAAGAACGCTTATTGTGAACACAATCACTCGTATCGAGAGATCGAATGCAACCACCTCGTTATCAAACATAATAACATGAATATCAACGCACAGCAACCAACAACAGTCCGTCGGTGTTGCCGGATGTCAGGGAGGCAATCGATTCGTAACGGTATTAATATTGGATCGCGTGCCTCTTGATGTCGAGGTAGGTTTAGCGAGATGCATTTTTTTCTGTCGCTAATAACAGCCGAGATATTTAAGTGGCCTATTCAAATTTCTCATACCGTACAGTAGACGCGGATTAATAAAGTAGACGAAACAGTTTTGGTAACCGAGGACGTTATGTTGCTAGAGGAATTTTTCTTGGTAAGACGATAAAAAAAAAGTAATCAGATTTTTGAGGCAGTTTTAAGGCGGGTGTTCTGCTTAAATTTCTCATCCAGCAGAAGAGGTGGATCGTATATTGTTCAGGGAATTTTCGTTGGTAAGACGGCAGAAATAAAACGTAATAAGAGTTTTAATACAGGGTGATAGCAAGAAATAAAAAAACTGATACGGTTTTTCGAATTATTCTTGTCTACTTTGACCGTCCTGCCAACGAAAATTCCTTAAGAGTATCAATGAGGTATCTCAATGTTCTCTAGGATTACGCGTTGAAATTTACTGGTAATCCCGCTTTACTTTTCGTTTCGATACTCGCGACAATGACAAGTGTCTCTGTGAGATACGTGAAAATAAATTAAACGGCCCATGGACACGGTGCCACGTGGCAAGCATTAGAATAAGTTCAGACCCTACCGCGTTATATTTGCCATTGTATTGGGTAGGATGAACCGGGCTTTAGATCTACGAGGCTTGCTCAGTTGACAGCTCCACTATTATGCCTCTTTCGCGGGAAGTACAACGAACGAACGCGCGTAGGGGAAATAGTGTCCAAGTCTACCCCTTCGCGCGTTAACTCTCAGAAATCGCGGGACAGATTTCGATGAAACTGAGCGTTCGAACGAAAAGCAACGACCGTGATTTCGGTGTTTGCAACGTCACGGGACGAAGTCTTGTCCCTGGTCGAGTATAATACAAGTACGCCAGAACTGGACCTTGTATATTTATAAAAAAAATAACCAACGAAGGTATTCGAGATGGCAAAACCGTATTAAAAAATTAATTAAAAAAATGGTATCATTCAAAATTATTCTTCGCTGATCGATGCCAGTCCCGACGATCGTTAAACTGGACAATGAAATTAATCGATAGGACGGTGAGGAGGGACGAAAATAGAGAAACGAGAAAAATCGCGCGACGATGCAAAGGAGGCAGGTTCGTCGGCGGGAAATCAGTTTGGACGGGTCCGCGATGGATTCGTGACAGGGGTGGTCGGTGGGGGTGTTCGATGGGGATTCAGCTTAAGATCGCACCGTTTAACATCGTGGAGAGCGAGCAACCCCTGCGGACAGGCCGACGGCGCGACACCCGTCAATAAAACACCCCATGAAATGCTAACTATACGCGTTGCGGCTGCACCCTTCGAGCTACGCACTTACACCCCCGGGGCTTTCTCTCGTGCGTGCACGCCTAATCGATATGCACACTACCGTCATCGATCGCAAATGGGGAAGGGGATAGAGGAGAGAAATTATCTTTCTCACCGAGCTTTTATTCTAGAAGGTTCATCGTATTATCGTTTATTGCGAGAACCGTGAAACCCGTACATAATAGCGGGCATACGTTTGCCGTTAGGCTTAATTAATCAACGAGCTTTTGTTCGATTATCCGTGAATGGATTTATTTATTTATCATCGAACGGAAAACGAGACAGGTTTATGGATCGATGAAATTAACGCGTCGGGCACCGGTGGTTTTAAAAGATACTCGACAACGTTCGAATACATGACTTTAATCGCAAATCGATTCGGTTGGATTTTCGCGCAATATATATTTTTTATAATAGATCTGTCACATCGCTATATTTCGATTTAAAATCAATGCCCTGAAGGTTTTCTCACACGCTACATTTTTGATAACAAATTTGAAACGTCGCCACATTTGATTTAAAATTAATGCCATGAAGGGTTCCTCACCATGGTACATTTTGAATAATAAATATCACCATATTTCAATTCGAAATTAATATCCCGAAGGTGGAAGCATAACTCGCTCCGTCGACATATTATATTCACAAATAATTGGAGATTATTATTGATACATGTAGTTTGTATTTTATTTATATAATTCCGAATTCGAATCTTTTTCAAAATTTCCTAAATGTCCCTGTAACGTGACCGTGAACGTCGTCAGTTCTTATCTACATAAACCGACTCCGCTCGCAATCGAATGGGAGGGGAAGCGGGAATCGCAAATATTCGAGAAGCACGCGACGCTTACGAACGCGCGGGCGTTTCGAGGAAACGCGAAATATACCTACGGTGTATCCGTATCAACGATTCGTTGAACGTAACCTTGGCTGTGCGTGAAATGGACCGTACGAGATCAACCGAATCACGACGGCGACGCAGTTGCGGGACACGCACATACGGCGGCCGGAGTTTATCGCGGATGAGACCAGAAAAGAAGGGGTGCAAGGTACGCGCAAAGGGGGATCCCAGGGGATTGTTCGGGGAATTAGCAGGAATATAGCAGCGTTTAGTAGAGCGTACGCGCAGAATTCACCGAATCACTGCGAGCGCCCTTGTTTGTTGTACTCGCGGATACATACGGACATATACATACGGGGGCATTTTTCCGCACGAGCAATGATCTCGTTATTTGTTCCTCGTCGTATGGGGTGCGACATTCATTCTCGCTTTTCATCAACCGGGGAACCGGATTCGCGAGCAAGAAGTTCATTCCGCGCGACGCCCGTCAAATATATGTATGTATGCCCATGATTATGAAAGTGGTTATATTTCGTTTTATCACGTTATTTGATTTGAAAGAAGAATTTGAAGAAATTGTTAAATCATAAGAATAAAAAAGATGCAAGGTATAGTCTCGCGTACTTGTATTTGGTCCGAGACAAGACCTTGTCTCTTGATAAGTTTCAAAATGAACTGAAGTGCATAAATTAACTAAAAATAAAATTTATTGCAACTTTTCATGAAGTTCTAGTTTTCAGAATTTCTGTTTTTGTTTTTTGTATCGGTCCACATTTGCCCCACAACATTTAAATTTCACCTTGTTGGAGCGCGTTGAGAAACACCGCCTTAACGCGATTTTGTTATTTTCTCTCGAGCAACAAGGCAGTTAATAATTTTGTTTAATATTCTTTTGATTACTACCATTCTTTTTCCGTCCATTCGAACGAACGGTTCTTACCTGTTCTGCTACTTATCCAGAACCTAACAAAGCCTCGTTCAACTCCTGCGCAAAACAAAACAAAGGTTAAATTTTCGAGACCAGATGATGAACTCAATAAGTAAAAAACTAACTTTTGCCTCAAACAGTTAGTGTGCCATTATACACAGTGACTCCCCCTGATATATCGTTACTCCAAACGGATTTAAACATCGTTAGCGTTCAAGTATTAACGAGAATCACGTTCTGTGTCGTCTTCTCGCGTCACTCAGAAATTCTCAAATGCGATTTCGTTTCACCCCTTCATTGTTGAACGAATCCGATACGGCGAAATCGAATTTTTTATTACGTATATCGTTTTTTCCATTACGCGCATGATCGGTGGGGGAATATTTTTAAAAGTAAAGAGTTCCGGTGCCACGACTCACCGACGTCGTTTCTAAATGATATCGACGATAAAAAATCTCAACGCCTACGAGTGCCGATAACGCGCGATGAGCGAATTTCCCAAACGCCCATAGGCGCCGCCGTTAGCGACGAAACGGTTAAATAACGTGAAAGGTTCGATTAAACTGCACCTCCCGATCGGTGAGATCTAACCGTTCTTTCGACTTAACGTTTCTCTGATAGTCTCGCTTATATTTAACTTTCGCGAACATCGAAAGGTGAGACAGAGAGAGAAACAATTCTCCCGTTCGCGAAACAATGAGAGTTGAAACAAAACGCATGAAAAGTTTTCCCGGCGATATCGATTAGATATAATTACCGTTAACGAGCGACAGATTAAAAATCCGGCAAATTCGACCAAAAATTGTTATTAAATGTAAACACGGTCGTTTTTAACGATCGTACCGCTGATTTCCAAATCGCGCCAATCGTTTCGTTCTACATAATCATCGAAACGCTCGAAGAGGGGGGATTATTTTAACCGACCGAAACATACAGAGTATTTGCTTTATGTACATAAATTACCGCGCGAAGTAAAATCGAGTCGCTTCATCGGAGAGTCGATGCTCTCCCACAAAATCGACGTCGGACGCGAAACGCGTAACGTCGCGCGCGACATATAATTATACGCTAAATACGGCTTTGATTAATCGTTATTTATAAATATCCATTTTGTTTTCACGGCGTCGCTGTAACGCCCAGATATTCGTAACGTCCCGATGAAACGTAGAGTTTCGAAGCGCCAAACGATTAATCATTAATTGATAAGCAACGGCTACTCCCCGCTTCTATAAATGCGACTATGATCATTTGGAATATTAAATTTCGCGTTCTTCTTTATCGTCGAGCGCGTAGCGCGGGGTCAAATTTGAGAGTGTCGCCCGGGGGAAGCAGAATCCGTTATCCGAGAAGTGACCGGTACGTCAGCGACGCTTGATGGATGAGCGGTGATTAATTATCCGCTGTCCACCCCCGTTGCCGGTTTCGTTGGTGTTCCCCGATAGTAAATATAGTAAATACGCGATGTAGCGCCGCCCTCGTTCCTCCTTCTATTACGTCGCTTCTCCCGATCGTTCCAACTACTTACGTTGGTATGTATTCGACGTAAGCTCTCCGCAACGCTCGACGCATTAATTTTCTAAAGTACACGCTAATCCATGCGAGTTTTACGAATTCCCATGAATTTCTACGCACGCAACGCGGAAAAAAGTTGGTTGATTAATTTACGGTTAAAGTTCGCCGAATCGACGTAACGAATATTTATGTCTCTCTCTCGAATTAACGCGTTCCCCAGACTTGTTTGCGATTTTTAATTCTTAATTAAAACGATGCGAGTATCGTAGTTGCAAGATGCCCCGAGATTATCGAAACTTAACGATGTCAATTCGAATCACGAGGCAATTTTTATTCTTTCTGTTGAAATAAAATTTCGTATCGAGACGTCGCAGAGGCAAACCCGACATAGCCGATTAACGCGGATCGATGAGAAAAAAAAAGAAAGTTATTCGAACGCTCCCGAGCGCTGGCAGACCGCGGGATATTTTGCAAATGCGCAGCGAAATGTCGGAATCATGCAAACAATTTCGCGAGCACTATACTCACGTACGAGCGTTCCGTGCGCAACGTGTCGGACAGAACAGAGTGTGGATTTACGAGACAATGATCAAGAGATGACCGTGGTCCACTACAATTACCGAAATGGTTACTCGGCCCAATCAGGTTAACTGCCAAATTGCGATCGATCGTCCTTCGGTCGCGTAAGGAACTATGCAAACAGACCGGAAGATTTCGGCGTTCCCCGCGATAGGGTGGGGAAATTAGGTTAATCCCGACAACGATTCTCTTCGATAATTACAATAGCCGTGTTCCCTCGCGTCACGCGTTTACCGTTGTCCCTGCCAGCTTCGTCCTCGACCCGCGCGACTGCGAAATTAACGTGCAATTTTGTAAATTCCGATAACGAGGTACGAGGGCGCGCTTCGCAATATTTCCTGCCACGATGGAACGAGCCAAACACTCCCGATTTGTCCTCTCGAAAACTGAATTTTCCACGATACGCGAGTTTTCCCGTTGCGAGGATACACGGCGAGCGTCACTAACGGAGAATTGTGCGTGCGACGTGCCGCGCGAGACCGTGCGTGGATTTATGGAAGGATAACCGGGGGATGAACATGGTCAGCGATCATTACTCCCATGGTCATTTCGAAGGATCACGATAAGTAAGGGGCAAACACGATAAAGCCGATGGTATCTCATAGAATTCGGTACTATCCGTGACACTCTCGGGTTCTCGTTCAGCGCTATCAAGCAAGTACGTACTTTTCAATTCGCGCGATTATCAAATTTCTAATACGATCGCTACCGTCCGGAGTTAATTTTCCCCGTGCGAGGTGCCAAAATCCCGCAAATCCAACGGGGAATAAATTTCGATCGAGCGGTCAACGCGGTCGGTCCGCAAATCCTGCCGAATGGCGTACAATCGCTACGGTGACAAAGCGTCGGTAACGCTGGAATTTCGCCGTTTGAAGACGATTGTGCAAACCGCCGTTTGACGGTAGCGCCGTAGACTCGGCATAATAAATAGACCGATCGTCGGGCTGTTAATGCTGTCGCGAAATCAGCGCGACGAAATCTAGTAACGTTTTAGCGATACATCGAACTCGATACCCTTTTGTTTAGCGTAGATACCAAATGCGGGAGGGGGGGCGGACAGGCGCGTAACAAAGGGGGCTCGTTTAAAACAATCGGCGACGAGCGAATCGGCGAGCTTAATCGTATTAAGGATAATAGCGTATAATTAAGCACGGCGCACCGTTTAGAATCGGGCGGGGGGTAACCGAACATCGAAGCGCAGAGGGGTTCGCTGCGAGAATGAACATGTGCGGTTGCCTTTGATCCGTCACACCTGATTTCACCCCTCGGCCACATTTTTACGCCCAACGAATTAAGTTGGGCCGCTTAACCTGTATTTATCGACTGCTACGCGTCGGGAGGGAAAAAAAAAAAAAGAAAGAAAGAGAGGGAAAAAAAGAAGTGGATTAAAAGTAAGCTGTCTCCTGCCAAGTATTATGCACCGATAGAGCAGCGTCGGTGCAACTCGATGTTTGTTATTCGAATCGTATTAGCCGGTCGGTGCCACCCGATGCTTTTTGGCAAGTGTATCTCGCCTCGGGGCACTTTTTCGATTTATTACCTTCCATTTTTTCACGAGTCTCCCCGGTGTAAAACTGAAAGTGCGCCGTTACGGAGGCTAGCGGCACAGGTGAGAGTAGATAACCGATCGACGAGCGAACAAAAGAAAAAAAGATTCGACGAATTTTCTCGCGTCGCGTTCTCCGAAGCGTGGTGGGTATTATCGCGCCGATTGGCGCTAATAGAAGGAGAGCGTTAAAGAACGTTAACCATGGCGTAACGAAGAGTCGCGTTACGAGCGTTCGAAGCTCGACGGCAGATTCTCTCCCGCGATATCGCGAAACGTAACGTCAGATACGCGCCGATATGCTCGATATCGCGAGAGACCGCGAAGAATCCCTCGAATATCTCGAGTATCGCGCAACGATTTGTAAACTCGCGGTGCAAAACCGATCCATCGTTCTTTTTTTTTTTTTTTGCTTTTGCCCGCGTTACCGTGAACACTCGCGGCTGGCAGGCTGTCGGATCGACAGCGAGCGGAGGAGGGTCGGGATAACGCGTATTCGCGTTATTTCGTCTTGGAAACATCCCCCATTCCGCGTCGTAGTGAAGAGGGGGGATGGAAAGACGGAAGGCTGACTCAAAGAAGACGGGACGTAAGGGAGAAAGCTACGTGAAATCGGAAGAAAAAAGGCACGGAACGAGCGAGCGAGGGAGAGTGACGAAGAGGGAGAGAGAAAGGTGGGAACGGGAGGGAGAACGGCGGAGGGGCGAAAGGGTGGGAGGGAGGGAGAGAGATGACGCGATCGCTGACGCGTGTGGGAGCGGCTATCAGTGAATGTGTGGAGGTTTATCAGCGTGGGGGTACGAACCGCGTCGGCCATGTTGAACGAGCCTGCGTTCTGGGTCCCTCCTGTAACTCTCCCACCTCTTCGGTCCTCTCCCTCGTCCTCCCGCTGCTCTTTGCCGTCGTTCTCTGTCTCTCTCTCTCTCTCCTCGGCGCCCGCCGCCGCCGCCGCCACCGCCACCGCGGCCCCCGCCCCCCTTGCCGTTGCGCGTACTATACGTGCCTCTCCTCTCCACCACCACCACCACCACCACCGCCACCACCTCCTCCTCCTCCGCCCCTCTCTCTCCCCCCGTCGTCGGTCTCGGTCCGACGAAGGCGCGTCAATACCTCGGGCGCGCGTCCTTTGCACCCCACGCCGCGGAGCGCGAAATCTCGTGGGCCGCGTTCGCTTGGGCCAACCAGAAGGCAAGCTGATACCCCGGCGTAGCGATGGCAACGCTTTCCTCGTCGCTCGAGCTGCAACCTGCAACCGCCGCCGGCGGCCGACTCCGCTCGCCCTCCCCTCGGCCTAACCCCCCTCGTAACGCGAACGAAGGAAAATGACGGCGAAAGACGATTTTCGAAGGAGAAGAGGAAGAGGCGGGGTGGTAACGGCGTCGTCGCCGACGGTATCCGACCGAGCGAACGAGACGGCGATGGAACTATCCGCAAAAATTCGACCGTTCTCGAGTATCCAGCATCCTCCTTTGCCAGTAGGGTAGCAGAGCCAACCGACGGATCGACCGGAAGAGTCGCGAAGGGAACAATAAAAGAGCCTCTGTCGATACACCTATCATCGCTAATCGCGATTGATTTAAATTTTATGGCGCTCGTGGAGAGACGCGGGTACTGGGTCGGATCCGCGAGTCAATCGCGACGGATCGGATATTCGACGCAGCCACGAAACATGGCGCGGTTTTCGAGAATTTGTAGCATTCGCGTTGATCGTTGCGCCAGTCGTATCGCGCTCGTTAAACGAAATTCATGAATGAATCTCCCCGCGCCGTGGGGGATCGTTTCGAGTACGAAAGCCGAACTCATTGTGCCGCACGCGCTTCCCCTTTTTCGCTTTTACTCCCGTATTCGTAACGACGCCTCGAACCAAGAACGGGCAAAGTCTATCTCGGATAGTTATTCGCGTGCTCGTCAAGAACGACCAAAGTCGTTTCGGCGGAACGGCGAGAGGTACCGGCTTATGAAATATTAAAACACCTCCCGCGAGACAGGGTGGGAGGGGGCTGCTCTCTCCCGTTCCCCGAGCGCCTCCTGGAAATGAAATCCAGGTGGATGGTACGCGGCGACAGCGGCGCCTCGGTAAACGACTACTTCGCCCCGATCTATTTCGTACATGTACGTACGCGCTTACGTTTTCGCGAGAGACGATTGTTTTTGCCGTGAACGAAATTCGATGAAACAACGAGGTACGAGCGTGCGTCGCGAGTCGTAATTATTCGTTTTCGTCAAACTTTGTCGTAGTCTAAAAATAGTCCGTCGATGGAGAGTCAGAGTTGTCGTAAGAGAAAGGTGAATGTATATACAGGGTGTTTCTAAAAGGATGACACAAATATTTGCGAGCATATTTTAGAGCTCAAAAGTAGCAAAAAATCTTCGCGTATATGGAATGCGCGATCTTCTCGTTTCCAAGATACAGTCGCTTTAAGCTTATACTGTCGTACTTTGTCTGGAGAAATTATTTTTTGTGTCGGATAATACGAATGTTTGTATGGAGTCGCATTGAAACTCACTACGAGCACTTCTTATCGAGTGTTTTTATATTTTTCCGTTTAATACGTACACTACCGTCCATAAATATTTGCTCACTCGTAAAAAGTGAATATGTATACAGAGTGATATCGTACAAATTTGTAATGAAAGTCACATAATTAGTATATCAAAACGAACAATCAGAAAAATACAAAAACTGACTGCAGAGGAGCCCGATGGCTTGACTTAGCACTGCACTCTCTGCTATTTTAAATATTTGCTTAAAAAAACAAAGGACAAATTATGAAAATAGTCGAACGTTAGTAGAGCAATGACAGACTATTTCAGTAATCGACACAAAACAAATTTTAAGAACAAAAAATATGAATAAACATGGTATTCGTCGGTAAGCAAATACATATGGTGGGTTTCGGAAACAGAGAGAATCTTACTTCTCGAACTACAAAATACGTTCGCGAATGTTCCGGCACCATTTTGGAAACATCCTGTACGAGTTCCTACGAGCAAACGTATCGCGAAGACGACAGCGTCGGTACGAGGAGAATTGGAAAGATTTTATACGACATATCCTACGTATAGCCAGCAACGTGTCCGCACGACGGTGCCAGACGTAACGACCTTCTCTTGATTTTATTAGCGAACTTCCCATTAAGACCAGGATTACATTCTAATTAACAAGGAGTTTGTCGCGCGACCGATCCTTAATCCGTTTACGAAAATTTCAATTTCTCGGCCGCACCTAAGTAAACCGGGCAACCGTGCTCGAGCCGCGTCGATCTCGAGCCCGTATACGAGTTCAAAGGTCACGCGCAAACGTGCAAATCGCTGACAGACTTTGCCCTTCGCCGATGAATCCATCGGCGACGAGGCGGAACGAGATTACGACGGTGAATTAATTCTTCCGGTATACAGCGGCTACGAGACGGTCAATATTATTGTCAACGCGATTGACGGTTTCGATTGAAGATTCAATTACCTTATCAATTTCTCGGTCCGTCAATATTTTCGGACGTTGTGTCCGACACGCTGTCTGACAATCGATTGTCCCAGATCTCATACATGAGCGAACAAATTGCGCAAACTGACGTTGCACAATTAAATTCGCAATTTTAAACAAACTCCATTTGTTTTTAATCGTGTACATACCATACGGAAACATGACTTATAATAGTTGCGCATCAGCACTCGTTGTACAATTAATCTTAAACAGTTTTAAATAACACCGTGCATTATGCAATTCTAGCACAACAACCCCCGTCGCTCAATTTGTTCGCTCGTGTATGGGGCTTATCCGAAACGATAGACAATTGCGCAGTCACGTAAACAATGTGCTATGTCAATGGCGCCCGTCAATTTGCTCCGAGGCGATCAATGGATCGCCTCGAAGTGCTTCATTGACAATGTTATTGACAATAATATCGGCGTCGCGGGGCCCTCTTATTGTCCCGACGTTTCAGCATTTTTGGTACCGAAACCAAAGTATTTCCGATTCGTGGAAACGATTCGTCAAACGCGCGTCATTGACGTAACGCACAGGTATACCTACGTACCTGCACCGGCGGAGCCTTTACGCGGGTTAACGCGAGGCGACATTTAAACTACCATTCAACCAGCACTCGACGTCACTCTGCTCCGCAGTCAAGTTAATTACAGCCTGTCAGCGATCGCTGATAATCCGTCGAATCGACGATATATTAAAAACACCTCGTTTCATTGCTTCCACTATCAACGGTACTCAACGATCGAGTTCGAACAACGATTTTAACGAAGCACGGCGCACGACAAGATTGCCGTTGTTAAAGAACTACGCGCAACGGAGATAAGTAAAATTTTATCTTCGTTAATTGCCGTAATATCGTGAGAATCAGGGTGTAGCGGGGATAATTCGATGACAGGTTTACCTTTCATTAATACGTTTCGGTTCGGCGATATCCGCGAAAAAAATCCTGCATATAAATACGAGAAATACCATGGGCCAGTTAAATAGCACCTCGATGCAAATATTTGTTTTATGCGTAATAACGTCGGTTGTTTGTAATGTGCGATCATTAAAAGTGATCCTGCGTAGGTACGTACGATACATCGTCCATTAAACAGAGTAAAATAGCGAACCGTATAATATTTAACGCGCGACCCGCGGTGTGGGGTAATATTAAAATTTTCATGCGGCGCAAACACACCCCCATCTTTGTTAACTTATCGACCCTTGAATTTTTCAAGCTTCGTAATAATAATTCCCGGCATCTCTCTCCGGTTAATAATTCTAACCGACGTCCCAAATATTCCGCCGAGGATAAACAAATACGTGTGCCCGCGACGGGCACAATAACGCGGCAATTGCGCGCATTTACGATCTAGTTATAAAATTAAATTCAGAATTACGTATGCGAATTATGGAATGGATAAAATGTATCAAAATTGTTTGCAGTTTTTATCGTGTTTACCGCTCAGCGAATTATATCATATTCCTATAAAGCAATTACCGTCCATTAAAATCAAATCCGAAGCACCGGATCTAATCGATCGTTAATGTATTTTTGTATACATCGGAAAAGCTATCGCTAACGGCTCTGACATTTTGTTTTCCGTTACGCTTTATAAATTACCCGCATTATTCCGGGCGCGTTGCGATATTCCCATACATCCACGTACGATTACGCTCGCGATTCCCGTTTGTATTGTAATTGTAACGCCCGAGAAAAAGAATCCAACGACACGAGTGCAAAACGTGACCATTTTTTCCAAGATCCATCGTGTCTCGGGCACGTTTATCAAAGTAATTAATACGATGAAGGAATCTCGCGTCACGGAAATTACGTCGATAACGGAGTTACGTAGAAAACGATGAGCGGTAGGTACGTGCGAATCGGTTAAGCGCAAAAAGAAAGGACGAGATCGGAATGTTATCGTCGAGAGGCTGCATCGAGTAGGCGTTTCTTATCTGATAATATTTAATTGTCCATTATGCTTTCGAGAGATCTCGAAGATCTTACACCGCTACGTCGAGGAAAGGAACTCAACGTAAACGACGATCGACGACGTATCGCGGTTTCATTTCAAACGGGAAAGAGCGTCGCGCAATGATTATTTCGGTATATTCCTAATGGTGGATGCACACGCGCATACATTATTTCTCCCGCGATTAGTACGGAGATACCTCGTTACTGATTCAGCACCGAACCTTGACTCCTTGCCTCGTCTTTACCGGCAACGCGAAATTCACGCTTGCGCAACCATAAATTAACGAAGCTGCAAATTAGCCCAACTAACACCGCGCGCATATGCACGGCAGTGCAAATATCTGCATACAGGCGACGCAATGCAGTCACGCATCGACGCCACGAGGTGCAGGGAATAGGATATCGATTCCCTTTCGAAATTTTTCGGAAACGCGATCGCTCCGGTAGTGCTCCGCTCCTTCGATTTTACAACACCCTCGGACGCCGACGCGAGCGCCGGCTCCGATGCGTTTCAACGTTTAAAATACAAGTACCGCGAAAAACGTTTAAATTCCTGGCCGTGGAAAAGCGCGATCACCGCTTATTATTTAACTCCGCTCATCCCACATTGGCGGAGGATACGAACGATAGAAATCGTGCACCTTCGGATAAAGCGTTAAGTTTCGTACGAGGGGCAGACATCCAGAACCCTTGGTATCCTCCTTTGCGGAGTTTTCGAGAGGCATACGGGATGCTGAGAGAGATTACGGGAGTGTACGTACACGAACGACCGTACGCATGCACGCACACGTACGCACTCGAGTTTCCTCTCCGTCGATATCGCTCGGCGTTCTCTCCCCTCTCCCCTCTCCGCGCTCGCTACTCCCCACCCTCTCACGTAGTTCCCCTAGCGAGCTCCTCGCGACAGCCCTCTCCACGCCCCACTCTGGGTTTTTGGCATCGTTCTCCCCCACCACCACGATCTACAGCCTCCCCCCACCCCCCCGCCTTCCTCGTCCCCCCACTCTCTATTTCGTGCACCCTCGCTCTCGCTGACCCTCTCCCTCTACCCGTCCCTCTTACTCTATCTTTAATACCGCTTTTCTCTTTTCCACTCTCCTCTCATCTTTCTCGCCCTTTCGTTTACCCTCTCTCTCTCCCTCACTCCCTCACCTATCTCCTCTCTCCTCTTCGTCGAACGTACGGACACACGCACACCTCCTTCCGCCTCTTCTTTATTCCGCCGCTAGCCCCATATCGAACGTAGGCGAACGAGCTTAATCGCGGTGGTCTTGGTCCCTCTCGGTACACGGCTCGCTCCGTGCGCGCATGTTTCTTCGGCCGGTCACTGCATTCGCGTCCGTGTATGCGCGCGGACGGGTATGCGCGCGGGCGCGCACGTGTGTACAATCAAACATTGTTCATGATTTAGTCAAATATTGGCGAAATACACAGGTTTGTAGTACCTCTCGATGTATATCTGCCAGTGTATCGTGCCGAATAATCCGCGGGAGATTGCACCTCGATTGTCCACCCGTTAACTAAGACTCGTTATACGATCCGTCAACGTAAACGCGGAAACTATTGCGATTGTTCGCCCCCCCCCCCCCCCCAGCACCCCCTTTCGCGTACGTTCCGTTTCTATGTATACTTACGCGCAACGAGGTTAAGGCCGGACGCATGTCGAGGCACAGGCGACGCAGCACAGCGCAGCGCATAAAAGAATTGCGCGATTTACGTGAGCGCATATTGCCAAGGAGTTTGTGGTCGTTATTCAGTGAAAGCAGTCTACGCGTACATACCGATAGCTAAAAAAATCATCGATTTAAGTCCTGAATCTGATTCCGACGAGGAATTGAATGAACTTATCTTATTGCATTCGTTAACAAAACGAAAAAAGTTAATCTCAACATTTTTCAAATTTATTTATTTACGTATTGTCTGAATTATATTTTCTTCCAGCGCGTCGTATACCTGCTGTATTAACTAATAAAAAAATGACACGCGCGTAGTAAACTGTGTCCTGAACACTCCGCGTCGCAGGCCGACGTAGGCGCAGTACTGCGCTGCGTTGCCCTGCCCTGTGCCTCAATATGCGCACGCCAGTTCAAACAAACAGATTACAGAAAACTGTGCTGCTGCGCGTTGTCTGCGTTTCCATATACGCCCGGCCTTAAGGTGTGGAAAATACTCAGTTTTGAGGACACCGGTGAATTATCTCGAGTACTCGCTGCAACTGATGGTAGTGTGTTTTTTTTACCATCGAATACGGGAGATCCGTCGCGATAGCGTTACTCGACGAAGCGACGCTTCCAAAGCGTCTCTCAATTTTCTCACTCGTGCGCCTCCCCCCTGTCGCGATAAACAAACTCACCGATTATGTACATGACACAGGTTTCACGGGTCAATCTGGGTTCGATAAAAGTAAGATAGATATAATTAAAACTTTTAATGCCCGGCGTGAAAGGGGCAGATAAGATAATAAGAGCACTACGGGCGTAAATTCGGCCGGCAGCGTTAGCTGAAAGAAAATCAATACTCTGGGAAATATATTGAAAAAAAAAAATTGACGTCACGAAGAGTCTTATCTGCGCCTGGCTTAGGGGCAAAAATAACGAAAATGTTGTGCGCCTCGACGAGAAAAATTCAACCGGGGAGCGTCATTGAGGTGAGATTTCGATAATAATTAATCGAATGCGATATCGACCGAGTCATAGGCGTAACAAAATACTGAACATACTACTTAATCGGTCGATCGTACCGTAAGATCCGTATCGCGGTCGTTGTCTCTTGAAAAATTTCATTATCCCCATTCGGCCGAGCAGCGATTGAATTTTTCCGCGAACTGATACGTCGCTAACGATCGTCTTCGTCAAAGTTACAAAGCAAATCCGTATTAATGAGTACGTATCGATTGCATACACAGATTAGGCCATTTACGCGAGACACTTGATCCGTCGCTCTTCCAATAAAAAGCTTAAAGTCAATGAGAGCCGGTTCGAGTGCTCGTACAAACTTACCCGGATGAAAGTTAAATAATATTATATAGACATTCGGTACGTTTGCGTGATAAAATGTGAGCATTCCGTCTCGCGGTGCGATTGATATCGATTCACGAGTATCGCCCGTGAAACCACGTGCTATTATTCCTACCCAAAAAAGAGATTCGCGAATAATACCTTTGAGCGTACCGGTGTGCGCGTAGAGAGTCGTACACGCACGTGCCGTCGCGCTATCTTAGCTTTCGATTCGTCTACTTAATCCGAACGAAACGTTGCGAGCACGTTCTTTATTATCGTATCTGAGATCGTACGATTTCGAGGACCCCCCCTCTACCGATGGCAAAATTACAAACATCGAATCGCTACGATCGAAGCCAGAATATTAGCCGTCGCGTCGGCGTTCTTGATCCGACGATAAAACAAACGGTTCTTCGATGAAATATCACGAGGTGGTGCAAAAGGGGAAGAGGGACGATGGCAGGTATGCACGGGGAAAGGTGAGCGAAACGGTGCTACAACGGAAAAAGAAATACAATCGGCGCATAATTTTTCGTAGAAATACGTGGATTTATTGAAACATTTACATCCTCGTTAGTCGTCGTTTCTCCTCGATGACGATATAATGTTTTTCCACTCGTTTCCCGCGCATGTTATTAATCACGAACGGCCGATCACTTCGATCTAGGCGGATTGACAGTGATGAGAATATTTTTTTTTTTCACGACCGGCATACGCGCGTTGCATCCGGTGGTAGAGTCGAAATGACGCTGAAAAAGTATCCGAAAGCGGGCGAGTTAAGGAGAAGAATCACGTGTTATATACTCTATAGTAGAAACGTCATGAAAACCGGAGAAATGGCGGCAGGAACAATGAAAGCGTAAATATGAGATTTCGTAATTTCGAGATTTTAATTTTTTTTTTTTTTGTTGCGCGCCTACCACCTCGAGATCCATTTCGATGATCACGTTTCGTAGATTCTTTTGTGGGGGTCTTGCTGCTCCCCGTACGCGGGCAGGGAGACGAAAATAAGGACGAACGGAGCGTGAAACAAAACCTAACAGATCGGCGACGATATTAACGATGGCAATTACAGTTAATTAGTGATCTTCCGCGATGTGCTGGTCTCTATTTACAGATTTGTATAAGAGTGCGCGTATTTCAAAAGCACCTATTCGATCGATACGCGCCGTAGAACGGAACGAAGGGAAGCATCTCCACCCAGGTAAGATGAGATTAGAAGGACCGAGAACGCGTCTTCGGTCAATTACGTAAATCAAACACGTGACCATTTGCGAGGCCGTACGCGCGTCTGCGTTCCGAGAACCAAAGGAACGTATGCTTTTGAAATACGCGGTATAATATGTTTTACAACGTCGTCTCTCATTCTTTCATTCTCTCATTCTCTCTCCCTCGCTCTCTTTCTTTCTTTCTCTCTCACTCACTCACTCTCTTTCTCTCGATCATTCTCTTTTTCTCCCCCTCTCTCTCTATATATATATAATATGTATATACCTAACATAATGTATCGTTAAAGACTCCATTTATTTATTTATTTATATATATATATCTATATATACCTCTCTTTAACATATAGTATTGTACATCATACGCGTTACGTTGTGCGGCTATCTACACGTATCATACAAAAACACTGGACGTGTCCTGCGCGACGCTTTCAACAAAACTTTTCTTCTCTCTTACGCGTGTGTGTCTGTACGTGTCGTGTGTTTCTTTTATCGTGTGTACGCGTTTGTTCGTGTGTCACGTGTGTGTCTCTCTGTGCGCGCATAGGTGCGCATCTCGTTCTCTTTCTTTCTCGTGTACGTGTCAGTGTACCGTGTACATGGCGGTGTGAATGCGCACCCCTACACTGCGGTACTGGCGTCTTTGCAAGCCTACGTTCATTAATTTATACTTATTTTCACGGATTATCACATTTTTTTCGCTCTCTGCCGACACCGCTGCCTTTTCGGCTGGCACCGCTTCCAAGCTTTTGCAGGTTCGTAACCGCCTCCCGACGGAACCTTCGGAATTTATCTAGGAACCTCGAAGCACGAATAGCGAATCATGGTCGCCTAACTTCCTCGACGTTAGCGTGACGCTGTGGCACCCGCGCCTCTAAATCGTACGTAACAATATCCGCTTACTTAGTTGAAAATCGAGATTGTCGATAAGTTAAAGTTTACCGCCAAGAGTACCCCCCTCCTATCACCCACCCTCCGTGGCACGTTTCCGTCACTGCCGAGAGAATCGATTAAATTATTCGCCAAATTATTTTTATAACGTCCAATAGATTGGCAATTAAACGTGTCGACGTATTGTTTCAACTTATCGCCCCGCGAGATCTTCAGTCGCGATAAAGCTAATTGTCGAATTAACAAACTTCCCGATGTAAGCGATACGCAAATAAATGCGAGTATAATTGCGATGCGATAAGTGACATTGGCGGTACAGAGAAATCGAGATCAACGATCGTGAAAAGAGGCATGTGTCATCGGAGGAACGATAATGCCAAACCTTTTCTATTGCTTTGTATTATCGATCTCGGAATCTGTGCTCCGATAACCACTCGACGCATCATCGTTTCTCGATCCTGGCCGTTGCGTTGCTCCGAAAAACGTGCGATTCGATTTACAAATAAGATCTGGATAATCGGTTGGAGAACGTAACTACGGCGCGCTGAGCGTTGCGATTTGGGGAAATATTTGTACAAAAAATAGATGCAAATATACAATATGTAATATTAATAAAATCTTAATCTTCGATCTCATCGCGAGCAGCCGACAATATCTGACGGTCGCGATTCAAATATACGTCTCCAACGAACACTACGGGAATTTACCGTTCACGCGTAAAAGGAAAGAAAGAAGAAAGAAAGAAAAAACCTGATAAATCTTCGACTCGTTTCGACCGTGCTTCGAAGTCCGAAGTCTCGAACTTTTCTATACCTCTCTGTTTTTCTTTTCCCTCCCAACTTCCCTCCAGCGAGAAAGGAAATTGCACTCGTATATTGCGGAGAAAATAAATTACAAGCGATCGTGGCGGCCTCCTTCGGCTATTCGTCAACGACGACTTATCGTAAACAAGAATTAATAAAAAAAAAGACTGACCTCCAAGGTACACTCCGCGAAAGAGGATCGCTCGTATCGTGGTTGCGTATCACAGAGAACTCGTACCTACGTTTCGAGGAAATCATGGCAATTCGCGGCGACAGATTGTCAACTGGGAACTCCGATCAAGATCATCGCCAAGGAATACTTGGAGAGAACGATACGTGCTTTCAGAAAGAATATTCTTTTCATAGATTACGATTCCATCGTCGCCTAACCGCGAGTAGATAAACTCGTACTCGACTGGCGTCTTCGAGATTTCTTTTCGGAATCGCTCGTACCGCGTGGAAATACAAGATAAAAGAAAAAGACTGAGGAGGCTTTCGGAGCGTACGTTTGCCACAGATTTGCGTGGAAATAGTAAATTTTCCATTTCTTATCTAAATCGAAGCTATTCGATCCAGAATACAAATATCGTTTCTATGCAAAATTGTCGAATTGACGTGCCACGACAAACAAAGCCGGGTGGATGGTAAAAAAAAAAAAAAAGAAAAGGAAAACAACTGGACGTACTAACCTCGTGAATATCATGACCTCGAATAGTAATAATTATCCAAAAGTTATCTTATCATCTAGCACGGGCGCAACGCGAAGGACAAAGCGATCCCGTTAAACGAACGGCAACGACGAGCAACGACTGATCGCTCGTACCTGCTAATTGTACAACTCGTTCCGTCACTAACAACATAAAAAACAATGAAACACCCCCGCCGGTTGTTGGGCGCCGCGGCGCCGTCGCGATACGTCTGGGAAAACGTCGTACTTTCCCGACGTCCCCGTCGAGCGAGTAGACTCCTGGTCTTACGGACATTACTCGAAAGAACTAAAGGTTGATCCGCAAAACCCGTGATCCTCATGCATCATCGTACCTCAGAGTCTCGCGTCGATCTTGTTTTTCACGCGATATCTTCCTCGTCGTCCTCCTCTTCCTCGTCGTAATCGTCGCCATTAACGACGGGCCAACAAGCGTCGGCCGCGTTATCATCGTCGCACCGTCGCCGGCGACGATGATGGTGGCGATGATGATGATGATGATTATGATGATCGTGGTGATGAGTGGAAGGACGAAGAGACGCGCAAGAGGAAATGGACGTGGGTGGCAGAGACGAAGGAGCGGAAAAAGATGGTGAGCAAGAGGGGGGCGCGGAAGGAGACGCGGAATAGGCGGACGACGACGACGACGACAACGACGACGACGACGACGATGACGAAGAAGACGAAGAGGCCGAAGGACGATGAGAGGCAATTACAAGGTCGTTTGCCGTCAAACTATTGGCCGCAACTGGTGCGATCTCGTCGACGTTCTCCTCGACGACGTCATCGACGGCGGCGTTAAGAGCCGCGTTAGCAGCGACTCAGGCTAAGGCGTAGGGGTGTGTGGCGTGATGTCACAATCCCGGCGCAGCTGTGGCGATCGTGGGCGGAGGTGGCGCGCTGCTGCTGGCCACGCTGGTTGCATGATGGTAGAGCGAACTTTGATAATAATCTTGATGATGATGATTAGTCATGTTGTGCATCGGCCCGCCAGGATTCGAGCCCGTATGCATGCCGTTGTGATGATGATGGCTTGGTGGCGCCGAATGCGCGTGCGGATGATGAGGCGAGCCAAAGTTGGCGTAGCTCTGATGAAGCTGCTCGTACATCTTCATCTCGGGTGGTTTGGTGTCAGGTGCGCCGGGCGACGTGCCGGCGGTAGCGCCCGGTAGTAACCTGGTGATACTGAAAGGATGGCTAGCGGCCGTGTAGGGTGGTTCCTGCTTTAGGCTTCCGGTCATCCCGTGATGAAGGGCCGCCGGATCGGAGAGTAGATGGGGATGCAAGCTTCGACTGACCATGGCGGTGAGTTCGTCGTGGGCGACACCGATGTCGGAGCCGAGGAGGCCACCGATATCCGTGGAGTCGGCCTTGAGACCGGCGTGATGCTGATGCAGGCCAGCGGTGGTGTGGTGATGATGATGAGAGGACACCAACGAGTGCAGATCCTTGTCGTCTTGCTGCTGTGGGCCGTGATGAAGGGACGACGACGGTGTCTTCTTACCTGCGAGTGCCATTTCGTGGGACGTCGGGCTATTGTGTCCGGCCGGCGCGACGGTGGCGGCCGTACTTGCCGTCGGGAGAACCGAGTGATGCTGATGGTGCTGCTGATGCTTGTTGCTCTGCCTGGTCAGCTCCTTCTTCTCGTCCTTGAACCTCTTCTGCCGTCGCAGGAAGCAACCGTTCTCGAACATGTTACCGCTCTCCGGGTGTAGGGTCCAGAAGGAACCCTTGCCAGGCTTGTCGGGCGTACGCGGTACCTTGACGAAGCAGTCGTTGAAACTGAGCGAATGCCTGATCGAGTTTTGCCATCGTTGCTGATTCTGCCGATAGAACGGGAAGAGATCCATGATGAATTGATAGATCTCGGAGAGGGTCAGCATCTTCGTCGGGGCGTTCTGTATGGCCATCGTTATGAGGCTTATGTAGGAGTAGGGTGGTTTCGAGTGCGCGTAACTCCGACGATAAGACTTGTCGTTGCGCGCACGCTGCACAGCCGAGTTTGGCGAATCCGGCTCCGTCAAGGAGAGTGGATCCCTGGATGTAACGGTACCGCCGCCGGGCGTGAGAGGACCGTAGCCGACGGCGCTCATGCAGGCACCGCCGCCACCCATCGACCCGCTACCGTAACCGCACATGCCACCGCCGCCCATCGAGGCCATCCCCATGGCCGAGCTCATGGAGCCGATGTTGAAACCCCCGGGATCCTGGGGACTGCAGCTCGGCCCGACTCCGACGCCCATCGACATGCCCATGGACACGGAGCCCATCGAATTGATCGAGCTGTACGTTGGCGCCATGCTGCCCATCGTGGACATCGCGGCGCTTGTCATGGCACCGCCGAGGCTGCCAGCCTCGCTGTACAGTTTTTGCGACTGCAGCATGGTCATAGAGCTCACCGGTGCCGGGGTGGGCTGCTGTCTCGTCGTCAAACGGGAGTCATGAAAACCGCGGTACCACGGCTGCTGGTAATGCGATGCTCCCTTAATCTTCTCACCGTAAGCGGGAATTATACACCCACTCTCCACACTCCCTTGTTTCTCCCGCTCTCCCCCTCACTGACGTTTCCTTTCCCGATGCGTGACACAAACTTCGTTATCCCCGGCGAATATTTATGCACCTCGTTCGCACAGAGTTTCCTTCCAAATTCACCAAAATTACACAGTACCACGAGTCTTCCCTTTCTCAATGAACTCGGTTTAAACTCCTCCGCGATTTCTCTCGGGCAATGGCGAGAGTGGCGAGACGCGACGAGGATCCGTCGGAATCGCGCGTTGAAACACTGTCGCCGAAGACACACCGTACAACGAACCACACTACTTCGCTGTCCTCTTTTTCACCGGACGAACGACGCGTCAGTTTGTGCGATGAAGCACCGACGAGTACTCAGATCAGACCTGGCGCGCGCGCGTGTGCACCGTTAGATACGGGGATAGTAATCGTTGTCCCAATAACGCGACTACTATAACTGGAAACGGAATGGCACGGCACGACACGACACGGCACGGCGCGACGCGGCGGGACGCGATACGATACGATACGATACGATACGATAGGATACGATACGACACGGCGAAGAGCGGCGCGGGCTGCTCTCACGCGGAGACGAGTAGGACACACAGCAGCGGTCGGTTATTTGAGCGGGGCCTGTTTGAGCCACCTCACCTCCACTCTCCCTCATTCACCAAACTAGTCTCTCTCTCTGTGTGCCGTGTGGATGGAGGCCGGTTAGCGAGTGTACTCCGCTACTCTTGAGTCTCCCGATCTTGTTCAAACACGCCCCACTCTACGCCACTGCCGCCGCGCCCGGTTCTTCCTCCGCGGCCAATCGATGCCAGCCTCTCCCCACCCTTAACTCCAACGCGACCAATCCCCGTCGACCTGACCCACCTCACCGGCAGCCCCCTTCGTATCGTGTGAATCGGTTGCGCGATTATGTCAACGGCCGCTTACCCTCTCTCGTTGCGAGGGAAACGAATCGAGCGCGCAGCTGCGATCACGGCGACTACGAGGAACCACCGAGACCGCTTGCGCAATTTCGTAGGACGCCCGGCAACGACGTCCCGACGCTCGCCTCGCCTCGCCTCGCCTCTCTTCTCTTCTCCTCTCCACTCCTCTATATTCCGCGCCATTCCTCTTCTCTCCTTTCCTCTCCTCCTCTCCTCTCCTCTCCTCTCCTCCTCTCTCATGTCATGTCAACTGTCTGCCACGCATTTGACACCTATCGCGCGTCACGCGTCGCGTCAAACTCTATTCTTCTTCTTCTTCTTCTACTTCTTCTTCTGCTTCTTTTTCTTCTTCCACTTTTTATTCATATATACTCTTACTCTCTCTCTATCTCTCTCTCTCTCTTTCCCTCGTCATCTCGTACTAGTGACCGCGCGAACCTCGGCTCGATTAACCCCCGGTGAATGCATTTTTCTTCTTCCCACGCGTAACGCTTCTTCTCTCGCCAGTTTCAACGCTCGAAACACCAGCTTCGATCGTACCGCCGGCTCGGTTACGAGTATCGCGGCCACTATTTCCCTTATCGCGCGAGGAAGGTATTCGTGGTTGTTTTTTTTAAAGCCAGTTCCTCTCCGAATGTGCTGTGAAAACGTTAACCATCTCGCGTCCGACGGTGAACGTTGGGAAGGGATACGCAAGGATCGTGGAGAAGCGGAGCGAGGACAAATTTTCTGGAGCGGGGTACAAGTACGTAGAAAACCAACCAATTCCGAGGACAGATTTTTATCAGACGATTCATTTTTTTAGCTTGCGATTTTGATCAACGATTCGGTTAGTTCTCTTCAGTTCGATGAAACTGAACGCAACGCGATGTAAATTCGAGAACAATTTAATGTCACGACGCAACTAATAGTCGGTTTTGGTAGCCGAAGTGTGGTTACCCTTATCAGTTTATCTTTATCGCGCGCAGCCGAGTCTGAGCAATATAAATTTCGTGTATTTACATTTTCTTTGACACGTCATTACGTAGGTATCGCGTACGCGTCGGAGCTTGTTTGCAGACAAAATATTCTTGTTCTTTATCTCCGTGAATGCCGCCAATAGGCTCTTCATAAATTCTACTTAAACGCGAACTACGTTCGGCAACGATTTCGTGCCGTGGTAACGAGCCTCGCGCTCGTCATTTCCTCTCGTCTTTTATCCTCCTTACCTCGGCAATATCTGCGTACGCGATAAATTTTTATCTTCCACGATCCGAGTCCGGTGATAGGTACGTGACAAGTTTAACGATAAAAACGGAAAAGCTTTGCGCGTCAATGGTAGCGTGAGAGCAGAACGACTTGAGATTTTTTTTTAAATCGTGCGAAGAAAATCATACGCGCGCAATTAGAGATAGGAATCGTGCTACGCGTAACAGCGAATTGGAAGGTAGCACTCCATGATTTGCATTTTGAGCGTATCCGCGTAGAGGCGAGCGTCGCGTCGCGACGGCCAATCTCGCCGTTGTCGGTTCGCTGGCGTCGGATTCGGGTATAGCACGTCAACGATGATTTCTCTTCCAACGAGATATACGACGCAGCTTCGCTCGATCAGTTTATCCATAAACAAACGTATACGGATATGCGAGCATAATATTTAACGCACCTCCGTATTATGGCGACGTAGTCGGAATATGGTTATAAATATATATATCAATTTGATTACTCGTGGAGTACTTTAAAAAATTAGTGTCGATTGTCGAGCGACAAATTCCCGACGTCACTGTTAAATACAGCCATTTCGACGGACATCCGAACGAGCGCCTCGAATTTTTCACGACGCGTCGGTAATTAACGACAAAGAACGAACGATCGACGAATTCTCAACGAGGTTTTCTTTTGCTATCGGAGATTATCGTCATTCCACGAGCTTGTTCCCCGCAAAATGCGTTTTTAACTTTATTAAGCTGCGCACCCGCGGAGTAATACGCTTAGCAAACACGTTCGCGAAACGCGCACGAGCACGGAGTTTCAACCGTGTCTACCGTTGGATTAAGTGTCGGTAATCTCGAAAGCCATGTATCCATCAAAATCGCCGAACAATTCGTGGCCCGTTCCCACCGTGAGTCCGTACAATTAAAAGCGTGCCCCTACGAAATTGCATTTCGTGTCTGTACGTTTCCCGGGAGTCGTCGTTACACGTCTCCCGATCGATAAGGCCGATTCGTCCGCTCGCTCGAAGAAACACCGGAAACCTCGGAAACGCGTAATATCGCGCGAAATAAAATCGAAAACGTTCAACGGGTAACAATGAGCCCGCCATTTTATCGATTCGCTGTCTACCGTCCCTTCTATCTTCTCCAATGACCGACGGCTAATACGACTCTCCCCTACCACGACGAATCGCTTTCGAGTACCTGCCAATCGGATTAAACCGAAGCCAATTAAAAAAAAAAGAAATAAAAAGCAGACGATACGTCCGTGGAAGGCTCGAAGCGTAATCGGCGCAACGAGAATGCAAATACCGATTATGTCAACGAATCGACTCGCTCGGTTTTTCCAGCCAAGCGGGACACGCGTCCGCGGTACACCGTTTGTTTTCGCATCCCTTCGGAGCGATTAAAGGACGACAGGGGCGAATCTTATCTAGCACCGAAAATAATGTCGAAAACTCGGGGGGGGGGGGAAGGACGAGAGGTTTCCCGCGTAAAACGGGGAAAACTCGCGCGACAACGGAAAACGCTACCGTACGGTCAGACACCCCATACACGCGCATCGAAACTTTCTTAACCGGTAAACGTTGATTCGCACAGTCGCTTTAGCACCGCTTATTATCCGCAGAGACCATAGAGCGGACTCCAGCCCCGGCGAGAGACCATCGTTTGTTTTCGTTCTTGCGGTTGCTCGATCGTAAACACCGCAGGATTATCTCGGCGGGACACGCTGCCCGCCATTCCATTGTTTCTTCTCTCATTGCCAGTCCTTAAATACGGACAAATACTCGGGGCGGGATTTCCTTTTACTTTTTATTGCTTGCCTCCCCTCATGGGCGGCCCCGCACCATTATCCTCCTCCGGCGGGACGACGCGGGAATCGTGGACGCGTGGATCGGATCGAGATCCTCGGAGGACCAGGTTTCTTTGCTCTCGAGATTATACGCGTATGGTAATGTCGAACGCGTTAAACCCGTGCAGATAGGAAGCGTCGTACAGCCGTCGTCGAATAATCAATTACGCCCGCTCCTGATCTCGCTCCGATTGATTTTGAGACGAATAAAAGTGAGGTGAAAATTGAAACGATTGCTTCAACGAATGTAGTTTCAAACGCGCGCAGAGGGTGTCTAACATACATTGCGAGTTCAAGTTTCGCGCGAATTTCTCCACTTTACGCGGGGACCTCTCGTCGACATTATTTTCGGAGCGAGATAAGATTTACCCCTGCCGTCCTTTAATCGCGCCAATGTAATGTGGAAACACAGTGTAACAACGTGGATAGATGTTCGAAGTAATATAAAACGTGAGTATAATACAAGGAATAACGAGAACGAGTGAGCGCGCAAAATTCTTAATCGAAAAGGACGAAACGTTTGGTTCTGTTAAAAGAAACATTAAATACCGGGGAGGACCCGTGAGTACCTTGAAAAACAAAAAAAAAATTTCGCGCACGCCGCGGAAATGTCTGCAGAGAGGATGGGGGATCCGTTTTCTCCGCGAGATTGCCACCGAATCGCGGTAGAAACAGGGGAAAAAAAATGAAATATCGCGGCACTCGTGACGGGTCGACGAATCGAAGGCATACAACTCGATGATTCAAGCGTTTAGAGTCGGCTAATACTTTACTCGAGAGATTCGTAAACACATACATACGTATGGAGGTATTCACGAACGAGCGGCACGTTACAACGTTAGATCCGAGCACCCACCTGTACAGCGGGTCTTTATCGAGCCACCAATTGTTTGCGGAATGAAAATATTGTCCCTGTAAACAAGTAGCTACAATGTACCGAGCGTACCGTTCTTCGTTACAACAAATCACTCCCTCCTCGAACGTATCCCCTTGGAATACAAGTACGCAATCGAGAGCTGTTTGTTTCGATTAGTCCCGATCCTTAATCTACGATTAAATAACGATTTGCTATTTGACCTAGATTACGCGTATCGCGGCCGCGATCGATTCTTATAATCCTCCAGTGAATGAGAACGACCCGCGTCTCGTATCGTTCGCCTTCGTGGTACCTACGAAACCGGGATGCACGAGAGACGTTCTTATTGTGTTTTCCTTCTTCTTCTTCTTTTTTTTCACGCGAGGTCCCGAGTCACGAGACGGAGCTTATTTGCGTTTCTTTGAAGCACCGAGAGGCGCGAGCCCCGGGTCCGTAGACTCGATAAAAGTGTTTTGTCATTTTTATAAAGAGAGGAGAGAGAGAGAGAGAGAGAGGTGACACGAGGGTAGACAGGTGGTGGAACGACGAGTTCCCGAAGGATTCTACCTGGTCCACGTGGGTGGTCCGCCTCTGTTTTTCCTATTATTAACGCCGTTGATAACTCGTCGGCACCCAAGGCCCTTCGGGTATATCGCTCTCCCTACCCCAGGAATAAAGCGGAATTTTCACTGGGCCCGTCGATTATTTATCGCTTCCGCGAAAAAGATGCTTCGTCGCTAATTAAAAGTTTCTCCGTCGTACATTACGAACGATTCTCGCAGACTTTAAACAAGTACTGTACGTACAACATTGGAATAGTTAAATAAAAATAGAGACCCTCGTCGTGGAAGAAGAAAAAAAAATGATTTGTTCAGTCGTAAAGTTAATCGACGGCAAAGAGAGAAACGGCAAAACTTTGAAGAAACGTAAAATGAAAAATCATTGCCGTCTCTCGCGTCGGTGGACGATCGCTGGAGAGCGTTTCGTTTGTAGGGCGGCACTTTGAAAATCCAGGGTAGGTTGATACCTACCCCGATGGTGGTGCCCTAGAAAAATATCTCGAGGCCGTCGACGAGGACGGGGGCAACTTAAATACCTGTCATGCGATTACGGTGCCACGGACGTTCGTCTCGGCGGCGACCGGTGCTAAGGGGGTTTGTTGTTTCAAGGCGTTACGAACAACAAACCGTGCCCCGTCGAGAAGTCAATGTTTCGCGCGGAGCGAGAGCCGCCCCCGGAAAATCAGGTGCATCCGTCTCGTAGTCACGTTCGAAAACACGACTCGCCTAGGTACGGGTAGGAAATTTTTCGCCGTGAGGAAGGGAAGAAAAAAACAAAAAAAAATCACACAACGAGTATGCAAACGACGTAAATAATATTCTCCGCGAGTCTCGCGTGCTACGGCATAAATTAGATTTTACAACGAGGGCCCGGTTGAATATGAGAGATTACTCCGTTCGACGATGTGAATTCGTTCTGTCAACAGTGGGTTATAGAGTGTGCCGGTGAGAGAGGCTCCGGGACACGAGAAAAGTTAGTAACCTACTAAATACCCAGCATCCTGCACGGCAAACGGCGGGGGGGGACGTCTTATCACGCTTTAATTTACGAGGTATCCACGCGATAGCTTGCCTTCCCTCTGAATAGGTGAAAAAGTCTTTTCGAGACTGACCGAGAGCCCGAGCAACGTTCCGTGGATCGGATGCTACGCAAACTGTCCCAGATCCGGTCGAAACGAGAGCCGACGCTTGAAGATCCCCCGATCGGGTGAGGGGGGTGTTGGGTCCTCGCAAATCGTACCTACCCCTTTGACTTTGTAAATCGTTGTCACAACATTTGCGCGAGAGAAAAGCGAGTAGAGACGCGTCAAGCGTATTAACGGCCGATGGGAATCGGGGCAAAACCAATTTTCCGTCTCACGGAAAACCCCAGTCCTGTGGCGCGAAAAATCACTCTGGATACCGCTTCTCAAATATATTGACAGATTCCCACGAAAGTAGGCATTCTACGCGTAATCCGAATTCTGTTCTCGATCGAAACGGTATTATATCGCGAGTTATCGTATCGGTTCGCGATTGAAAGTCGTTTCGTAGAAGTGTGAACGATGCCATTGTTCCGCGTCGACAAATATTATTGAAATGTGAAAATATTCGCAGATCTTTCAATCGCCATTTTTCAAGTACAGCGAACGTACGATCGCGCGTACGTATAAGAGTATACTCGTATCATAAAATTCGCTATCTTCCTATAAATAGCCTTGCGAGAAGTTTGTAGAGGAGGAGTAAGTGGATGCAGGGGCTGAGCCAAAATTGAGTCACTTAAAAAACGATATACCGAGTGTGCTTTATCGTCCCCGTAGCCGTGCAGACGGAGCTTTCGGAGGAGTCACGTGCTGTGCGTGCTTTGCCGAGGTTTCCCCAGATTTGCAACCCCCGAATTGCCGGGTGGCCTATCTGCGTCGTGAAAAACCTAACCGTGGCCGTCACCCCCACGATTCGATGAAAGCAAAAATAATAGACACGTCGCACGTTTCGTTCGCGAAGACCCGAAACGAGATCGACGATATCGACGCTCTCCCTTTAACTTCCTCGCCGATGAATTCCGCGCGAATATTCTCTCACAGTAGAAGAATGCACACCCCGCGGCGTAATTTTTAATCGTTCGTATGCTTACTTGGAGTTTGATTTGAAAAATGCGAACACGGTCGTACATACGATAGCGCTCGACGTAACGTTCAACAGTTTTATCTTTTGTAATATCAGTTTGGCAATAACGATGCGCAAATTTATGTCTTTGAACTTCATAAACGCGCCGTTATCCGTGGCGCTTATCGTTGCCATCGTTCAGTGATTTCGAAACACCCTTGGACACATATGTACGTATGTGCAACATACGCACAGTGGGTAAATAAAGTATTGGCACGTCAAGAGTTATTACGAAATAATGATCCACGAAATGGAGATTTTTTTTCTCGTTTGTTTAAAGCTACTTTAGAAAAACGAAGCTTGACAATACTTGTTTTTACCAGCTGCGTATCGTTTTTCTTGCACGCGAGCCGTCGATCGTCGAAATTCTCGAGTAATCGGTCGGAAAGTTTGAGATGTCACGGTCTGAAAGGACAAAAGCCGATATCGGGGGAAATCGACGATATTCTGCGTATAAATAGGCCCGACAATCCGTGTAGATACTACCGTTGAAATGGCTCTAAAATAAATACTGGAATCGTAAGAGACAACTCGCTGATCGCGACGTTCCATCGGTGTTTATCGTTTACTCGTTATCATGGTAAACCAGTAAATATTTACGATAATAACTCCCTTCGCTATATAGGATCTATAAAATACGATCGCTCGCTACTTAAAACCTTTGATTCGAGTCGAGTCTTGGAAATAATTCGGGTAAACTTTTAAATAAAAACTGTCAAGTTACGTTAAACGCGTGCCAAGAAACTTTTGTCGTTCATCCCTCGTCGCAGAGTGTCCCACCTTTCTTATCCACTGCTCCGAAAGAGTTTTTCGCAAACAAGAAGTACATATCTCGCGATGTGGCACGCTCCGTGAATCACGCGGTTATCGACGAGAACAACAAATGCATAACAACCTGTGACCCGAAGCGCGTCTCGACGCGACGCAATAATTTTCGGACCTTCAGACCTTTCAAAATAAAGAAGGTCGTAAATCGTAAGTGACTCAGTAGACCAAAGGTTTTCCGGTAACGCGACCTGTCGAGATTTTCGTCGCTTTACGATCTTGTTTACGATACCAGGAGCGATTAGTCACGTGAAATTGGGACTAGATCTCCGTCTGTATCTCGCTCGCGACAATCGCGCGAGTCGAATTATCTTGTTTAATGCCAAAGTACCGACGACACGTGGAATATATTAGTCACCCGACGGAAATATTCTTCGTTCTCGTCATCGTAGATGTGCTTTCCCGTGAAAAACCCGAACGGCTCTATGAGTATATCCGTTTGAGTTTTGCGTTTATACTAACACGTCCTTACGTATATCGTACATCGTTCTTTCTAATTGTATATCCAGCGTTCTCGGTTGTTTCTGATTTTAACGTTGTAACGTATCCCTCTGTTTCACAGCTCGGCAGAATCTACACGCTCGCGTAATATCATTTTCGTTTCATTCCCACCCACGTTTTTCGGTACAATTATCGTAGAACCGGATACAATTTGCTTCGCGTCGTCTCCGTCCGTTACGCGCATATCAGCGCGAGCGTAGAGGGTGTGCAAAGTTTAAATAAACAAAAGCGAAACGAACATAATTTATCGGTGTACGGTAAATTTAATTAAGTCGGCCGCGCGACAAACTATTTTTTGCTTCAGGAACGAGCGGAGAGGATTTTCGATATTTTCTGGCTAGGAAAGGGACTGTCTCTCGGTACGTATAAAAGCTGTACGCGAGGAATCGATTGTGCAAACACGAGCCGTGCAACCCTCGGCCCCTGCCCGCCGATCTTTCGTTAAATTTCCGTTTCATCGTTTCCTCGCAAACGTTGCGAGAGGTAAAAGTTGTAAGCAGGCCATCGGGCCAACTGAAAAACTTTCGACTCTCGTTATTTCTTCGAAACGACGTATCCCCCGCGCGCGTAAACACGCACGCGTTTTTCCTTCGATTCGTGTATAATACATAACCGTAGCTTCAACGACCGTCGACGATCTTTCCGCGAAATTGTAACGTAGGAAACGCAAAGTCGGGGACCGACGGGACTATCGCTCGACGACTCCTTCTTCCCCGATCTACGCTAACGATAATCCTGACAAATTCAGATACGAAGGAAAACATTCGGACGGCGTCAACCCTCTAACTAAAACTCTGCCGTGGCGTTTCGTATCTGTATTTAAATTTTTTTTCGTTCACGGAATACAGCCAAGTAAACGACGACGGAAACGCCGCGGGGAACACGAGCGATCGATGAAAACGTTGGAAGATGTGGCAGGTGGTGGATGAGTCCACCGATCAAAAGCCAGGAATTGGCAGCGATTTCTCGGCACGCTTCCCCTCCACTCCATGCTCCAGTCAATTTTAATAATGTCCGCCCCCTCGTCCACCTTCGCTCGCGATGACTGGCATGATTTTTCGACCGGTTTCAATTATCCGTCGAACTGCAGCCCTTCCGCGGAATATCGATCCCCCCCCTTCGGTGGTCATTTCGCCCCCGGGAACGTTACGCCGCCGGAACCGACCGAGACTGGCCGAAACGTCGAATTACGATAGTACGATAGAAATGAGAACACCCGTTATCATTGCCACCGATTATTAGATACCCATCGTACGGGCGTAGGATCCATGGGACTCGACGCGATAGTCGATTGAAATTAACGGTCGGACGAACGCTGGAATACCCCTCCGAAGGCGTGAGTTCGGAAATTCATGCAACTAGTATTTAATTCTAGAAGGTCGACGTTTAATTCTAGATACTTAAACTTAAATCAGTGTTACTGTGTAACTAAGCATTCGACTCAAAGACATGTATAGTTTTAGATTTCCTTTATTTATTTGAAATGAATTAACGTAACTTAAGAGAAGTATTATAATATTTTTATTAGAAAATACGAAAGTGGTAAAAAAATTAGTGTTTGCAGTCTTAGCGCTGGTGTGAGCGCTACGGGAATATTTCAAATTCGTAAAACTATCTAGGGTTACAAATTTTTACGTATCGATCACGCAGGGATTCGGGAGATTCGAGCACTTAAGTTTTATTTTATTACCTTTATTTTGGTTAAAATATTGTCGAAGATTGCCGTCGTAACGTTTGATAATGTAACGTGAGTGTTTGAATTATTGAATTAATTAATAATATGGCGTGCAATAGATGACATCGGTTAAAAAAATTATTTCATTAAGGTAAACATGTGTTTATCAAAATAACAATATTTTTTAAACCAGTCTTTCAAGCTTTGCCGCGGAATTCGTTTTAGAAATGTTTTACAAATTCTAGTTCCTGCGTTCGTGAGATACGTCGGCAAAGAAAGTCAAATTCCTTTCGTATAAATTTATTTTCTTTTTATTCCTTAATTCAAGTTCGGAATACTCGATAAATTTGTTCAACTCGATACTCACCGTAATATTATATAACCGCATAGTTATAGTACCGAGATAATCTCGGAAACGCTTGGACACGCCGACGCATGGCCGTATACCATTATTTCGTCGCGTAAGTGCAGATTATCGCGATAATTATTACGAGAATCGAGGTGGAAGATAAATCTGACCGGTCCCACAGAAATCTCCGAGCGTTCCACAATAAAAACGTGCAAGTAATACCTGCACCAGGTATAAGGGGCTAATACTTTCCGAGAGATACGGGAAACGCAAAGGAAGAAGGGCGACGTGCCAAAGGAAAACTAAAATCCCCCCATAAAACGATAATCGATTTACGATAGCGGCGCTTTACGCTTACGGAACCTCAAAGAGTTCCACCGATCTTCTCGGGTCCCTCTCGGAAAAATGAGAAAGAAAGCGCAACGATATTCGCCGGTTTCCCGGTTCCCGGCAATAAAATGATTTCGGCGCGAACGTATCGGTCGCAAGGATCTCGGTTGTAACGCGAGAGTCGGTGTTTGGGTTTCGTGATCGCAAATTTTTCTTAAATTCGAATCATACGCGCGCGCGTGAGAAAGTAAGAGCGAAGTGCAATAGACTCCCGTATAACGCGAGTTCCTACGACTCTTATTTCCTACAACCTTTCCTTAGTTCCTACAACTTTATGTTGAGATAAACTGTGTCTCTGTGTTTCTCGGTCCGCACACAAAATATTCGTACAGCACGATTTCCTGTAACGAATTCGTACAACGCGTAACGTATGAACGGCATTATACGGGAGTCTATTGTAATATCAACGTTGACGAGAAGCGAGGAAGCGAGCACACCGATTTTACCGTCACGCTTGACACGATTCTACGACGTCTCTGCCAAGATCGAAATAATGTTTTGCTATCATCGCGCTCTACCGGCGATATCCATACATCGAACCTTTTACTGTTTCAGACGATCTTCGTGGGAGGCTGCACAGTCAAGACAAACATCCATACACAAGAATAACATCTTTCGTGTTCCGCTAATCACAACACTTGGAGCACCCTGTACACAAGTGAGCAGAGAGAGAGTAGAAAAACATTACCTTACTCGGCGGTGAAGCCACCGGAAAAATGAGGGAACGCGTCGGGGTTAATGAAGTATCCATTCGATCTATCGCATTGAAAGGCGATCGAACCTACGCTAGTTATTTTCAATAGAACGACTGCATTGTACTATATTTCGAACAGTACCAAAACAGGTCATTTTGACTGGTTTTAAATGTTCATTTAAATTGACCATTTTTAATATATGATAAAGTATATTTCTACTTATATGTAATACTAAGTATATGTGTACTATCGCGTATAGATTTTTTAAAGACCTAAACTTTTTTTTAACATAAACAAAGGTTTTTTTTCTTGAATAACTTAGTTTACAAATAACAATTCATTTCGAGTGGTCTGATAGAACCTGGTATACATTAATTGCCGGTAAGTCTAGTGTTAAATTAATTCATTTAACGTTCCCTCGCCGTTAAAAGGAAACAACGGAATTTAATGCGGAACTGATTGTGAGCACGCTTAGTTCGGTCGACAACATGATACGTTACAGACTTGAAATAAAACAGGGAGTCTCCTTGATTGGGTACTGAATTTTATTAAAGTCTCAAGAATATACGTTTACATGCATGTACGCGCTGTACGTTTAGCTTTAAATCTCTACCTGTCTAAAATCGGGTTTAAAATAGTTTATCTATGAAAATGATTATATTGTTAAACAAGAGATACTACGTACGCTGATCAATTGTACATTTTAAGTGTGGTATATACCTGGTTTACGATACAATAGCATACATATGATATATTGACGACCTGAGTATTACGTACGATTTTAATGGCACTTTAAGATCAACTAATGTGGTATGTACAGTATGCGAAACATATTTATAATACGTTAAATATATGGTATGGACAGTTAATATTTCATCGACAAATTATAATTGCTCGATTTATGTAAGTACCGGAATAAGAATATACGAATTACAATTCATTTCATATTTTGCATAAATAGCGAGCCCTCGACGATAGAGACTATTTCGCCGTGATTGTTAGCTCATTTTCTACCATTACGAAAGTTTCGACTAAAGTGTCAATAATTACTATCTAATTGATACGAGTAAAATATTAATATTCCAGTCAATACGGATTTTCTTATTAAATACGAAATAAATATTATCGAGCAAGATATCACGATCAATTTATTATAAGCTATGACACACTCGTACCGTTTAAAGTATGAATTAGTTCGATGCAAGTAGATTCCAAACTATGTCGTGGACTGAACCGAAGCATTCCTAACTGTATGTGTGCAACTAAAAAAAAAACAATTAAGCGTGAATTTGCAAACTACGCTAGACTCAAAGCACTTTTCGCGTAATCGTTTCATTTGTTTAACATAATTTAAAGCTGCTGAGAAGAAGAGGAATTGAAGAAATAAATTACTTGTCCTCAAAGGTATGTACGTACATAATTATAAATTTCATAATTCAATCATATCTGCCGTATCACAGACGAGCAATGGATTTCTCACTGCATATGGCAATTTTAATTAAATAAATTTTTGCCTAAGAATATAATTTTGCGATAACAGAATATTGGGATAACATGGGACACGAGACGCGCATACAGAATCCCTGTACACGGCAGTAACTGCTTCTACCATAAATTCATCTAAAGGTATGTACAAAGATTACTCTTCGATCGGACGATTGAAGGTCGATTGGACCGTTCGCCAGTCGACATTTATCATTGATATTTATGTGACCGAAAACGTACTTTAGATAGGGTAAAATTAGAACCACCGCCTTAAAAATTTCTCGCTTCCCCGAGATATATTTACTATGTACAATTCTATTTCTTTCGTGTATCCTGAGAATAACAAAATATATTTTTCTATCGTTAGAAAATATGAACATTTCAGGAGACATTTCTAAAGGTTACCAGAAAATTATTACAAACGACGACGTTATTTTATAAATATCAGATCTTTCTTATCTTGGAGTACCTACGTTACGAATCACGAAGTAACGAGAAAAAATTACGAATTACCTATACAAAAAAACATGCGGATTACCGCGGCAACGTTCGGTAATGAAATTATCTCTGTTTCGAATCCCTGTTTTCTTGCCGATAATTATTTTCGAGTGGAATCGATGCAATGATCGCGGTACTTTAAATTAAAAGTATTAAATATACATGTAATTCCTAAACCTATACGGTGTGACGAAATATGAACAAATGATTTTTTTAAAGTACACTTCTGACCCTCGCAAAATTGGAAAAATGTGCATAATGTGCATTACGTTACACAAACGAAACTCACTTTAGGTGAGGCGCGAATATCGGTATTAAATAAGTATCGATCTAGTATCCTTTTCCATCCTAACTAACAATAATTATTGCAAAAACACATTTTTCTCGTGGGCCGACGGTACTGTTACGCGTTGAAAAAATACTGCATTCCTACCGCGCTATCATAGATTATCTTAAACCGCTATACGTACCAAACAACCTTGAATACCATTGCAATTGGACAACTTCGAGGAACGACTCGATCAAATCACGCGTACTCGTATGGACATAATGGAATTGTACGAATTACCAGGAATCGTATTTTTTTTCTACAAATCAGGACGACTGAATGATCACAGGTCTGGTTTACTCTGAGTGGTAGAATCGATCGAAGAAGATAATAGCCAGTAGTTAAATAGGAAATCCGTCCAGCCTAAAGATCTGTAACAGGCCCAGACAAATTGATACTATTCTCGATCATGCTCGAAGTCTTAAGATCGTTCGAGCTAAACGAAACCCTGTCTTTAAACGCTTGTTCCTGATCGCCGTCGACATCATCGTCCACGCAATCTTCGTCCCCGTCCAGAGCCTCTTCTTCTTCCTTTTTCTCTTCGACTTCTTCCTCGTCCCCTTCTTCCTCTTCTACGGAAGACGACGACGATGACGACGACGAAGACGACGGCGAAAAACTGCCTGTATTCTCGGCTTTGCTTAGGCTAGAAGACAGACCCGAGGCCGCGAGTTGACGCGGGTCGTAGACGGTTTCCTCGTCCGTGGGAGCGATCATCTTATTACGCAGAATGTGCACCAGCTTCTCCAGTCTGACAAATCACGTTTCGTTTCACGTTACATTCGTTCGGACAGGCCGATCTTCCACCACTAATCGCCCCAAAGAAAACTCTGTAATATTCTCTTTAGAAGCGGGCAAAGCAAAAGTTTGAGCGTAAAGCCATGCTGCCAGCTAGAAAACAAAAAGAATAGGAGGCGTTTCGATTCCTGCCTCAAAGCGGAGTTTCAGCGATCTTAGAGGAATGTTGAGACAGACATGTGTACAACGTTATGTACATATGACCAACAATCTTTGACTCTTTATTTGATTATTTTTGCGAGAGCTTTCATCGACCGTTGCGTTATTACAGTTAACACTTGTGTTAAAACGTCAAGAACGATTTTCAAAGTTTTACGCCGAACTTTCAGATCTTTCTACGCGACGCGCGAGCAATGTTATTTACAATACAGATAGAATGGAAGTTCGTAAATATCTATGAAAGGTATTACGACGCAACGATTAGACTTAAAGAGAAATTCATCCTTGCAAGGAGAGGAATGGTATAACAAAAACCATGCTAAATACCATGTAAGCTGCGAAGCTATGCCAACAAGAAATAAGAATATGTTGATTTACCGTCACTTTACAACCACGCATACTTGGTTCACTAAAACTTTCATTAATCACTATTATTAAAATTTACATCGGAAGCAAAAGAAGAGTCCGGAGTCTAATAATAAAAGCAGAAACCTTTTAATCGTAACATCAGAATCGTTCAGTTGTATAATAGGAAAAAGACTCCAACAGTCTTTAAAATCAAAACTCTTGTTTTGCCTTCCATCCGAAGAGAAGAAAATACTGGGAGGGAAGGAGAAAGAGAGAAGCAGAGCCACTAACCATGAAAAAGGAGAGTTTAGTCGTTTGATATACCGTATCCGAACAACTCTACGCGTTTGAGGAATACAGGAGGATCATACGAAGAAGCATGCTCGAAGAGTGAATGATACGTGTAGGTATGTGCTATTTGACATGCAGATAGTAGTAGCCTCTAACAAGCCCTTGAAGCCCCTTTTGCGAGATGACGACGAGTGGTTTGCATTTTGTTCGGAGCCCCGCGCGTACGTAACCTAAATATAGGCGGTGGTGTAGGTGGCGCGTGAAGGTGCTGTCAGGACTCTGGAGGTCAGGATTCTCGCCGGGCAGAGATCTTTCGGCACGAAGGAGCCACCACCGACTACGGCCACTTCCGGAATCTCGGTGATGGCTCGGCTCGTTTGATCGTCATCGAGACAATCTTCGTCCTCGCTCACCGTTCTCCGGTTATCTTTCGATAAATTATTGTTCGTCGATGCCGCCAAAACGGGAGCGCCGTCGGGGATCTTGGATGGTTTGTCGGTTTCGCTCAACGATCGTTTAACGGCAGCGCCGCTGCCTTTTTTCCGCCGCGACTTTTTCGAGTTCCCTTTCTGGTTACGCTGATCGCGCCGCTGAATATTTTCGTTGGACTCTTTCTCCGCGATACTCGTCGTTGCAGTTTCTACCAATTTCGCTGGCGCTGGATTCGATTTGGTTTCGCTGTCACTTTTCCAAACTTTAACGTCACACCCTTCCTCGATGTTACGTTCTCTCGTATCCTCAGAGGTCTCCGTGACATCTTTGCTGGTCGTTACGGGATTTACATCGTTTCCCAGGTCTCCATCGTTAACAGTGACGACGTCTTCTTTCTTGGAAATTGTTTCCAAGGATGAGAAACTCAGAAGCTTTTCCGTCTTCGTGTCCGAGCATTCGTTCGAGCAATCGCGAGTGTCGTTGGTAGAGCCGACGGCGACGCTCGATTGTTGAATCGAGGATACGCCCGCGTCCGCGCACGGATCTCTCCTATCGCCCAGAATCCACGGATCCCGGTACGATTCCACGGACATCGGACTACAATCAATCGTATTTCGATAAAGATTCGCTTTTTCGGGGACGAAATGGTGAGCCACCTCCGCGGATCGGGGACATACAATCGAGGTGAAATTCTGAGGAACCGAGGAAGATACGGCTGGGATCAGGCTACATGTGTCGGAAAGAGCGGTACGCACGGGGGTGCTGGTTATACAGGGCGGTTCAAAAGATACAGGCGTGACAGATCTTGCTACTGCGTTTACGCACTTTGCCATGTGATTCTCGGCCAGATTCCTGGACGCCCGTGCCTCCTGAAGCTCTCGTCGCAAAGCCAAAGTCTCCTCCTCGAAAGCTGCGATCTCACGACCTTCGTTACTAGTGCCAACACAAGTTTCTTTTTATATGCTATACCTTACCATCATTGCAAAATAACATTTCCCCCGAGTAGATTTGCATTCCCTGATTTTGCATTCTTTCGTGTATTCGTGTCAATGTTCGTGCGTGAAAAAAATTAAAATCTACGCCGCTATCATCAGTTACGTTACAGCGATTGCTCGAATCTTTTTACAATTTTGCGAACACATTTTTGTATCAGTTTCCTTCGCGTAAAAGAATATTCCGCGGAAGTTAATAAACCAATGCGCCATAGTCCTCGTTGCATGATAATACGCGGTCATTCAGATTTGTTTAAGCTGTACAGTGGTGATAATTGCGAATACGCTTTGTTTAAAAATATATAAGGTCAAGGCATCGATATTCGTCAAACGAAATTGAAAATTTGAAACTACAATGTTTAATTACAATCAAATACTCACTTTGCGTTCAGTTTTAACGTGGCCACGTCTTCCTCTAATTTTGCAATTTTCTTATTGCTTTCTTCCTTCTCTTTTGTCAATTTTAATATCTGATTCTGAAATAAATATTAGTGTCGCTTTGAATAATAATTCCGGGGGTTTTTACGTTGATATTTCTAGTGTTTAACGCGCAATATGGAAAATCAAAGAGTTTTAACAGTCAATTTGGAGATATATCTTCAGTCAGAAACCCGAAACAGCTCCTAGTTTTCTCCCGTAGTAAAGAAATGAGGATAAAGACAAGACAATAATATTCGGCGAAGATACGACATCGGGTGCTGGCTCCTTTTAAACGAACCAAAACGATTTATAATTATGTGGCGACGTAACAGTTTGTTCAAGATATCAAGATAATAAAGTATTTAAATATACAAAACACCATGCGCAAAAAAAAGAAAGAGCTTTTTAATCGTATGCAAAAGTTCGCTAGAAATGATGGTCTCGCATGCATTGTCAATATCTTTTCGCTCTTCGATTACTTTCTCACTTTAGCTTATGTTTATATAAATATTTGTGTAGTACTGATAACTCCTTCCGCAATACTTGCTATCGCGAGTCGAAATATTTTATAGATATCGTTTCATGTGCGAAAGACATTCACTTTTCCACACTTTGGACATTCCGATGCGTGAAAATACATATAAGGAATGATAGCCGTCGGCTGTTGTGAGGAAAGAAAATTTACATCCACGAAAGTGGAAGGTCCCGGAGGTTCAATTACGAGATTGGCAACGCGGAGGCAGCATGGCGCGGACGGCCATCGCTTCGGCTGATGAGGCTAATGGATGGTTGAAACCCGAGAAGACAGGAGAAAGAGGGAGAGGAAGGAGACCAAGGGATAGGCCCTGACAGCCGCTAAGTGCCCCATCCTTCACCCTCCTCCTCCTCTCTTCTCTCTTCCCACTTTTGAAACACTCCTGCCCCCGTAGGTGCCACCCTTGTGTGAAACCTAATCATTTTTACCGCGTCACGGATATTTCGTATTACGTCTGCATTAGGTTCTCCAGTATCAGACAATTTTATCAACTACCGTCGCCGATCCACCGCTGTCTGACTGCCAATAACGGGATTTAGTTTTTGAGAAAAATATAAGGAATTATTTTGCCAGTTCGGTGTTTCCCTCCTCGAAATGATTGTCACTCATTTGTTGAATTGGATCATGTTACGTTACAGCATGCGATCACGCATTTCCGATATGATTTTCTTATCGCAAAGATACTAAATTACAATTCTGTTAATACGTGTACGTGAATGGAAACTGAAGACTGAAAATGTTTGTGTACAACGTAATGTTTCTGTTATTGTTATAAACACGTATTGCAGATTTAAACCAAAAATAAACCACTTCGATGGTTTACAAAACGCAGAATTATACAAAAGGAAAAACTGATCGACGCAAATTCGCATATAGACGATAATCGAAAGGGAAAAATTGTAAAGAAAGACGAGAGAGGGGTACACAGATCACCTGGCTGTCCTAATCAAACAGAACGTACGAATGCTACGCAAACAGTATGTCCATGGCCATGTCATGGAAGACCGAGTGCCGAAAGCATTGGTAGAAGCCGCGCTTTACCATACCCTTATTGGAAAAAGAAACGAAAGACGGAAGAGAAAGAGAGAGAATATTCGTTGCTTTCTGGTCGCTTTGTTTTCTATTCCCACATTTTCCGAGTCAATTAAAGGATCAAAGTCGCTTTTCTTACGACTTCCTGCTTTTTTCTAACGAAATCTATACGAACGTCTGCAAAATTTTTAAGAATTCCCTAGAATAACTCCGTATAAATATTACAAAAATAGCAAACGTTTTATTGTTATGATGCCCTCATAGAAATAAAACATCCTGGTAGTAGATAAAACTGCAGGTATCTATTGAATGCCAATGTTTACACTTTAATAAAAAATTTCCGTTGGCGAAAAATCAAAATTAATATCCAATGGTCGTTCAAGCATTTTGAAATATACCTAATCTATAAATATAAAAATATACGTACATCCAATTTCTCCGCTTCCAATGATCTTTGACTAAATTTCTCTTGCAGCATCGACTCCGCTCTAGCAACCACTGCTTCTTCGCATGCTTTATTTGCTTCTCTAATCTCTCGAATCAGATCTAAATAGAATCGTAGAATTGAAACTCATTCACGATGAAAATAAAACTGCGTCTATCGAGAACTCTAAAATATTTACCCGAGAACATTCCTGGCTGATAATCAGTGGAGGAACTGTGTTTACACCGAGTCAGTTTGGACTTTACAGTTTCTAATTCAGACTTAGTTTCGCTTAATTCTTTAAATAATTGACTATTACTTTTTTTCAGTTCTGTCATCTGCAGAAAAAATTTTACAATTATCAGAAACAATGTCCGATAACTTCAAACACAGATTTCCATACCACGATATAATGCTCACATACTTATTGAACCTTTGTAAATAACAGATTACGAACCTGTTCGATGAGAGACAAAATGAGTTTATTTCCATGACCTATAGTCATAATAGAGCTTCCACTATCGGCACTATCGGAGTCATCGCTCTGAGCGTTTGCCAGCGTCTCCGCAGGTCCAAGCCCTGGGTCCGAATACCTGCGATGCTCCGAATTGAGTTCGTCACCGTTAATTTCGTTACTTTTACTAGCAGAAGGTGGTAAACTCGTGTAATCCCCATTCTGATAGTTGAGAGGTATGGGAGATCCAGTTCCATTTTCTTGCAGACTCGTATAACCATTCACCATGGAATGTACGTTAGGGCCAAGATTTATAGGATGCTTTTGGTTAGAGTGCCGCCTAGATCTGCCATCGACAGTCCTGATGCCTGGAACTGGAACCGGCTGGTACAACCTGTACATCGCTGGCAGCGAAACTGGTTCCATTGCGTATGTCATTGGCATCGGCGTATAACCGCACACGCTAGGATCAGATGTGGTTGCGAATAGACGTTGGCCGTTGTTTGGAAAATTCTGCTGCACGTTTGGCTGCCACATTATATGCTGATACTCCATTCCTGATGCAATATCATTGTTTTGATTGTTCTGTGCATTGTTCGCTCGGGGACCAAAAACACTGTCCCTTTTGCTAGATCGTCTCTTGTTTTTTTTCGAATGACTCGAAATGTCTTGACGATAGTCTGACCTCGATGTATCCAACCTAAAATGTTTGTTTTGTTTAATTTCGCGTATAACTGCGGACCATAGGGTTTGTACAAAATGTATCGAGTTTTACCTTTTATCCATTTTTACGAAGGATTTGCACCACGTCGGAGATTAATCGGAAATTGATTTTCGTGGTATACGTGACATCGAGAATGTTGAAAAAATTTCGAACCACTATGCGTGTGCTAGACACTTACTTCCAATCTGCACAAGTTCTCGCTAGTAATTTGTACTACTGTTACGAGAGTAGTGACAGTAAACATTTATTACTATATTTGTTATATTACTTATAGTCTTCATAGTATTTATAATATTACTATATTTCTAGTAAACACAAACCGCCCTTGAATAGAAGACAATTCAAGGCTCAAGACTGCTCAAGACCACCCGTTATCATTTAACAACTGATTGGTTGGAGGCACGAGTACGCACTATTTTCGGAGAAATGATTGTGCTTGATTCACTTGAATGACGCATTCCAATTCAAATTTGCAATCCGGATTCATAAGTATATTTAAATTATATCCACTTACGATCCTCAGGCTTCACTTATGAATAAGTTTTACGTCATATTTTATTTAATGTTTTCCAGATGACAATTTTTTAAAATCGCTTGTAAACGAACAGTTTCCTTGAATGACTAACAAGGCCTTTGTGTGACAAATAATAAATTAAAAAATTGATGTGTATGCATTTATATACACGTATGTATATATATAAAATAATTTCTTGCAGACCGTATATAATGAATTGCAACATATATTTCAGCTTTCCTGATCTGAAAGAATTATAATTATAATTTATTTAGTTCTGCCTGGAATTTATTTTTTGCAATCGGTGCCTTACTATCGTCTTTATTTCGAAAATTGGACCAATTTGGTAACGCGCAAAAATTGAATAACAATAATTAATACGATTAAAACTGCTAAATAAGATCCTTTATCTTTTAACTCTGTTTATACTAAATAGGCTGCTATATAGAAAGGTTAACACATTTTATACATTCTACTGGGATTCTCGCAATAAGCACGTACTTAAACTTTCATAACATTACTGTTAAAAACATTCGTAAAGGAAAGGCGATACTATTTAGTAGTAGTATTTTATTAGCAACAAGTAACAACAAGCAGCAACTTGTCATAACTTGTCAGCAACCAGTCACGCAAGCCAACGTTGTCTTACACAGCCTACGATTTACGTTTGGCGCCCCTGATTCCACCAAATTTCCAAGTGACGTGGCTTCAATGACGGCACGAGTTGTCCGCTCCTGATGGGAAGCCGTATCGTTCAATTTATTTCGCGGAACGATGTTACTACTCGAAAAAACTAATAGCAAAGTGTATTTATAACCGATCCGACATTGCAAACAGTGTTTACGTTAACCGATCGATAATCCACGTACGTACCTTTAACCCGTTTAGTAACCAATCCTACTTTCATACAAGCTACATATTTTCTACATTATGGAAAATATAAACTTAACTGCAATGGGATGTTCAGTGATAAAGCTTTTTTGCCTTCAGCACTATGATTAGTTACGAGGATTTCATTCAACAAAACGAGGACCGTGATGGGGTACGTTTCACATGGAACGTTTGGCCATCGTCTCGTGTTGATGCTACCAGACTCGTTGTGCCATTAGGAACACTTTATCAGCCGATCAAAGAACGGCCTGATCTTCCATCGATACAGTACGATCCAGTAATGTGTACACGATCTACTTGCAGAGCAATTTTAAACCCACTGTGTCAGGTGGATTATCGAGCTAAGCTGTGGGTGTGCAATTTGTGTTTTCAAAGAAATCCCGTAAGAACTAAATAAATACATGTTCCTCTCATGCTCAAAGCAATGTTAATCTTACAATTTAGTAATTTGTTATTTGGTACTTTTAGTTTCCTCCGCAATATGCTGCTATTTCGGAGCAGCATCAGCCAGCAGAACTCATTCCAATGTTCTCAACGATTGAATACTCTATAATGGTAAGTTACCTTAATAAATTTCAAAAAACGATATCGAGTAGTTAGCCAAATGTCACTTCATTATGTTGCAATAGAGAAACATTTTATTATATATACTCCATTTGTAATTTAGAGAGCACAATGTTTACCACCAATCTTCTTACTTGTGGTGGACACATGTATGGACGAAGAAGAGCTGGGATCTCTCAAGGATTCTCTCCAGATGTCATTATCATTACTTCCACCTAATGCTCTAATTGGACTCATTACATTTGGAAGGATGGTACAGGTCCATGAATTAGGTTGCGAAGGATGTAGTAAAAGTTATGTGTTCCGTGGTACTAAAGATCTCCAGCCCAAACAAGTTCAAGACATGTTAGGTAAGTGCTACATTTAGGTGAATTGAGATCAAGAATTTACCATTACACGCCCTTTCTTGTCTTTAACAGGTATAGGCCGACCGATACCTGGGCAAAATCCAAATCAACAGAGGGGACCAGGTGGACAACCGATATCACCAGCGAACCGATTTCTGCAGCCTGTACATAAGTGTGACATGAGTTTAACGGATCTCCTGGGAGAATTACAACGTGATCCATGGCCCGTTGGTCCAGGAAAGCGTCCGTTACGATCTACTGGGGTAGCATTAGCCGTTGCTACTGGTCTCTTGGAAGCTAGTTATGCGAATACAGGAGCTAGGTATACATTGTTCACATGAGTATCAGATAAGGATGCTATCAGATGTCAACATTCATAAGAATATTTTCAGAATAATGATGTTTGTTGGTGGACCGTGCTCTCAAGGACCTGGTCAAGTTGTAACCGATGATCTTAGGCACCCCATTAGGTCTCATCATGACATACACAAAGATAATGCTAAACACATGAAGAAAGCAACGAAACACTATGATTCTCTAGCTTCACGTGCTGCAACCAATGGCCATATTATAGATATTTATTCCTGCGCCCTGGATCAAACAGGTTTATTGGAAATGAGGCAGTGTTGTAATTCAACTGGTGGTCACATGGTTATGGGAGATTCTTTCAATTCTTCTCTATTCAAACAAACTTTCCAACGCGTGTTTACCAAAGATGGTAAAGGTGATTTAAAGATGGCATTCAACGCAACGTTAGAAGTAAAGACATCTCGGGAGATCAAAGTTTCTGGAGCAATAGGCCCTTGCGTTTCTTTGGGAGTGAAAGGAGCAAGTGTTGGAGAACAGGAAGTAGGATTGGGTGGTACGTCTCAATGGAAATTTTGCTCCCTCACGCCTTCCACAACTACAGCATTATTCTTCGAAGTTGTAAATCAACACACCGCACCAATTCCGCAAGGTGGAAGAGGTTGCATTCAGTTCATTACACAATACCAGCATAGTAGCGGTGAACGAAGAATCAGAGTAACCACTGTTGCTAGAAAGTACGTATTATTGACTGAATTATTCGAGCATCAATGGATACAATGTGATAATGTTCATAATTACAGTTGGGCAGATGCGTCGGCATCACTACATCATGTAAGTGCTGGCTTCGACCAAGAAGCAGCTGCCGTTCTTATGTCTCGTCTAGCAGTCTTCAGGGCCGAGAGCGATGATGGACCAGATGTTTTACGTTGGGTTGACCGAATGCTTATCAGACTAGTCAGTACTTTTGAATAAAATGTTGCAAGTGGAGTGTTACGAAAATAATTATAACTTCCAACTTTTTGATTGCAGTGTCAAAAGTTTGGAGAATACGCGAAAGATGATCCCAACAGTTTCAGACTTGCGGATAACTTTTCTTTGTATCCTCAATTTATGTACCACTTGCGTAGATCACAATTTCTCCAAGTATTCAACAATTCCCCAGATGAAACTAGCTTTTACAGGTAAGCTTGAGACCTTAATTCCGTAAGCAGAATTAGGAATTTGGCATGCATGTATCAATTAAACTTGCAATTTAACGTTACAGGCACATGCTTATGCGTGAAGACTTAACAAACTCTTTGATAATGGTGCAACCAATCTTGTACAGTTACGGATTTAGTGGTCCTCCTGAACCTGTTCTATTAGATACTTCGTCCATCCAATCCGACAGAATCTTGCTGATGGATACTTTCTTCCAAATACTTATTTTCCACGGAGAAGTAATTACTTTCCTACTCATTTTATTAACATAGCACTGGAAGGTATGACTGCAACAATGTTTGTTTGCAGACAATCGCGCAATGGCGTCAGCTGAAGTATCAGGATCTTCCGGAATACGAAAATTTCCGCCAATTGTTGGCTGCACCCGTTGATGATGCTGCTGAAATATTGGCAGGCAGATTCCCCGCCCCTAGATATATTGACACAGAACAAGGTGGTTCGCAAGCGAGGTTTTTGCTGAGCAAAGTGAATCCAAGTCAAACCCATAATAATATGTATGCTTATGGAGCGGTAAGTAAAATTCTTTTATTTTTCCAACTTGATAAACATGCGTTATGTACAATAATACGAACGATTATTTATTCTGAAACTTACATTTGCCGGAATATTTTATTTAGCATTCATCTACAACGAAGTAAATATGAAACATATGCATAAATTGTTCGAATCATATGTAACTAATATTTTTTTATGTCACCATGATCCTGCAAACCAGGGGATGCCGATACCCAGTGGGGTGTGTTTTCTTTTTGTTTCATTCATTTAATAATTGCCTGTTCTTACTTGCTTTGATTGGTTTGGTAAGAGTTTTCTATGAAACAGTCTGGCAATTGGGACAGTCAATATCCGTCATGAAATCGCAACAAAATATGAACTTATTTTTCAACTAAACAGTTTTCGATCGTTAACAATAATCTGGAATTCAGAATTCAACGGATATCGACTCCTTCTTGATAAATTCACGGGTGTATGGACATGGTATTTACCACGCAAGTTTTAATTATCAAGCAAGCCTAGTATTCACCACACACTAACATTTACGTACAAACGTTATTGTAGGAATTCAATGGTGGTTGGCGTCAGGTAACTTGTTTTGCTGGAAAAACAGACATTTATAAAATATGATTAACACCACTTTTTTTCCTTGCGAATTTAGGGGCTGGTTCAGGGTTGAAAATTTGCAGCTTTTCTTTTTTCAAGAGGTCCTGATTGTAGTTTCTAATTCATATTTTCTTTTCATTTAGGAAAGCGGGGCACCTGTTTTGACTGATGATGTCAGTCTACAAGTATTCATGGAGCACTTGAAAAAATTGGCCGTATCATCCACGGCTTAAATTGCAGGAATACACAAAAGTAATGATGATATTCGTTATTTTGTACACGCAAAACGTGACACTTCAGTTTTTACGACATAGTTAATGAGGAAGCATCGATGATTGCAATGTATTAGTAATAAAATAAGTACGCGAAGAAAGAGTTTATATATATAAGCTACACGAGTATAATAGAAAGACATTCGTTCACTGGAATTCCTTACTGTTTAATCTTTTCGAACACTGAGGGTTTGTGTAAAAATAAAATAATTTTACAAATACTTGTATTAATGTATTCCATATTCTAGGTATCCTGGTATTTGTCATTTTAATGTATGTCACAAGTATCACAATGGTGTAACTTATTTTTCTTGTACGTAATAAATATACTTTTGTCATTTTTTTGGAAGATCATTGACGGTACAATAAACTGTACAATATATTCTGTATTATCGATTACCAACAGTACGGCCACCTTGTAATAATAATGAAGCATTTATATACTGCAAATTATAATCATAAATTAAAGAGATATTTGAATGCACAATCTTCTTTTTATTAAGTAAAATAATACGAATTGTACCATTTCATCTTTCACTATTTTTCACTATTTCGATAAAAATATTTAGTTACCTTCGCTTTCATCCTATATGCAATAAAATTACCTAGGAAAAGATTACTTGCTACATACAGTATCATTAATTACAACATATTTTAGTACATGTCGGCGAAATGTGGATTATTAAAAGACTAAAAATTAAATTAACTAAGAAATCGTATAGACATTTTTTGTTCCACATCTGTTCTATCCAATGCTTTACAAAATTCTTCAAATGATATCATTCCATCTCCATTCTCATCTGCTTCAAGTATCGTTCTCTCAGCAATACTAGTTAGTTGTTCTTCACTGAAATATACATAAATTGATTTTTTTACGCACAAATATTCTTTCGTTTCAAACAAATGGCATAGGAAAAAGCTTCTTACCTAATATTTGCACCAACCATCATGTGCAATATAGCTAGGAGTTCATCTTTCGATACTAAATCATCATTATCCAAGTCGTACATTTTGAAGGCAACTGTGTATAATAATCAAAGTATTGTTTATAATATCATTTACCATTCTATTTAAATTAATCTCAGATTTTGACACTGCTTACATCTCAATTTTTCTTGTCTGGAATTCAACCTGTTCGGACTATTCTTTTTAATAGGCCGAAAATGAGCAAGGACTTGCATAAACTGTAGAAAATTCACTCTATCATTGCCACTTTCCTCAAAGAACGCATTTACAATTCTGTCGCCAAGAGGGTTTATAGCCAATTCTGGGATTCTTAGAAAATCTTCGCGACTAAGCGTCCCGCAATCTCCACGATCAAGACTGGTAAAACGACTATACAAACGTTCAATTTGGTTTGACGTAACTGTAAGAGTTCCAAATGATTAAAACTGTGAATTATCGCTATATTTGTTTCACATTAGAAATTTATTCTTTAATTTATGAGTAATATAAATAATTATTTGTTAATTTTGTTTACGCAGAAAGATTAAAAATTTGTAGCAAGACGCAAATGATATAGACATTGATAAGTATAGTATTGTGAAGGTATTCCGTATGAGGCTTGATTTACGATACTCCACTCATAGGTCAACAATGCGATACGAGCAATGACCACCGTATATGATAGTTAACAGCGAACATTATTGTGAGTATATTATAGGATGTATATTCTTTATTTTGCAATTAATAAAAACGAGGATGTGAGTATTAGTAGCAATTATAGTATTAACACAAACTTCAAGTATTTATCACATTCCCAAAACAATATTGTAAAACGACAATGGGTGTGAGCTGGCAATTTAATATAAATACGTCGCGAAAATAAAACTTACATCCAGTAGCTTCCTGGATTTGCGCTATCTCTTCTTCGCGTAAAAGAAGACTTGATTTATTCCCCATTTTTTTTTCTTAAAGTGACAATTATAAAGTTTTGCGATCTTCCAATTCTGTAGTCGATTTTCACAATTATGCAGGTCCTAGTTCATATTTACTTCTCCCGATCAAAGTACAGTCTTACGTTCTTATCTAAGTTATCCACAGTTATCTGACAGATGACAGGTTAATCAACTGTCAAAGAATAACAGGAATAATTGAAGAACATCCAGCATATTCCCGAAAAGTGTTGTTCATCCTCGGGCGACATCTATCAAGATAAAGTGTTATAAAAAAAACAGGGACAAAATTTCCTTGGCTAAGAACAGAAATACCGGTACGAGCAAACTACTTATTTGTTAGTAATGGCGAACAATACTATTGATAGACCAACTATCAATAGATTAACTATCAATAGTATCTGATAGTTTGAACAAGAACTATTGAATACTATCGATAATTTTCAGTATTGCCAACAGTGCAGTCCGAGAGATGAGTACCACTGGCAAATAATTGCTTGAACACCATTGGTGAATTAATGAAAACCTACGTGATAGAGCGGTTACTTCAAATATTCTGTGGTTTCGGAAAAGTTGACTACTGGTTGGCGAATCAATCAAAACCAATCGTGGTAAAACCATTACTTACTATATAGTAGTGAATCATTCCGAGCACAGACAGAAAACCAGACACCGTTGCAAGCATCTGCTTTTATTTGCTGGATATGAATATGTATCCGTTCAATCGCAATTTTACATCTTTTCGGCATTCTGATATACCACACATTTTTTTCCAAACGATTGGCGTAAAATAAAAAAGGAGTACGAAAACACTTACCACTTATATTACTTTGTTGTTAAAACTTCATGTTACAATATTAGCTAACTACATATCTTAACTTAAAGTAATTAAAAGTTTTGTTAGTAATAACATTGTAACACATAATTGAATGGTCCCAAATGTAAAGCAACTTTACCTAATAAACAAGTAAAACTGGTAGATTGCATTTATTTATGTAATTCCGTTCCGTTGGGGAGACCAACTACAATAGTAATAATAATTATTCACAATAAGTCGAAATTTTGTAAATATAAACATGTATATAAAAAAACCCTTCCCTACATAAATCAGTATTTTTTAATGTATGTTTTTATGTGCTTGTTCTGGCACAAAACCACAATTAATTGCTGAAAAAACTGGTTTTCAACTTTCGCTCCCCATTGGCTTAGATTATATCGAAAATCGTCGACCTGGTCGAAACGATTTATCGAGCATAGTAATTCGTTTGTTCTCCATGCTTTCGCGGGAATCAGATATCTCTGAAAATTTCTCTCAATATAAGTTATCATTGATGATAACACTTATCTACTAACCATTGATTTCTTATAAATTATTATGCTTTCGATAAATATATTAAAATATCAGCGTTGTGTTCGTCAGATGTTAACGTTTCAATATATAAAACATCAATTGGGCAGCTTTTCGTTTCCAATAAATCGACCGCGTTGCTCAATTAACTCGTTACGTATGTTATTGTTTTTGTCAGTTTTGTACTAAATACTCAGTGACACAAAATTGACACGGTTCCAGGCGAAGCGTCAAATTTCACAGATATTCAGAGGATTTTCTGAACATTTACATCGTGTAAATGTTAAAGGAGATTCGGTAAACGATCGATTTTTGCCTTATTCGTGCTCGTCACGCAAACGAGAATCGCTGGACATTTGAAACCTTTACCTCTTTACGTTGCATAGCGTAACGAAGATTTCCCGTAACGTATCAATCGATTTTACGTGGAAAACATATTTTGGATCAATACTTGGCTCTATGGCATCTACATCACAATCACTCCGTCTTTCTCACTCTCTCTTTCTGCACACAGCATGCACATACATATATATTAAGAACAGCACAAGGCTAATCTAACTTTAGATACCGTCTCTCTACCTGAGTAGTACTACCACCAGGAAATAGTTAACTTGCATACACTCGTTTAAAAATAGTAGTCCAGGGTAACATCAGGAAGAAGAATAAATATTTCATAATTAATCATCATGGCTTTCATAAATTATTGAAAAAAGAGTTTATTGCATTTCAGCTTTAGACTGGCCGAGACAAGAAACTATGAATACTGTACGACTGTTGTCGGGGCATGACATGCCCACTGTGGGCTTGGGTACATGGCAGGTGATTCGATAGACCTTCACTAATATAATAGTATAGCAATGTTTTATTGATACTTGAAATATTTATAAATGATGGTAAATACCTGAACGATCCTTTGTGATCTTGTTATCTGTTAGATCAAGTTTTATAAAAATAAACCATTATATTATTATATATTTAATTAAATCTGATATAGCAAAGTCAGTAAAAATGTATAGAGTCTATAACAAGACACATTTTTATGTACTTTCAGGCTAAACCAGAAGAGATTGAAACTGTTGTGTCAACAGCTTTAAAATGTGGGTACAAGCATATCGATACTGCATTTAATTACAACAATGAAGAAGCGATTGGAGCAGCTTTAAAAAAATGGTTTGAGAATGGTGGTCGGCGTGAAGATCTTTTTATTACAACAAAGGTAAGAATTATAACAAATGATCGTATTACATTACATTATTGTGTGCGTTAGTCAATTTTGAATAAAATTTGTAAAAAGATCTAACATATATTAATATTTTTAGTTACCTCACTATGGTAACCGACCATCAGATGTAGAGAAATTTATTAAACTCTCTTTGGATAAGCTTGGATTGAACTATTTAGATATGTATTTAGTTCATATGCCATTTTCATTTAAACGGAAGAAAGATGCTTTTGAATCAGAAACTTGTGACGATGGAAGTTTTGCATTAGATCTTGATAGTGATCCTGTATCAGTATGGAAGGTTGGCTATTACTTTACTAAAAGCTTTACAGTAGTTTGTAATTGGCAATTTAATTTCAAAGTACTTGTAGGAGATGGAGGAACAAGTGAGACAGGGACGTACAAAGTCTATAGGTTTAAGTAATTTTAACGAAGAACAAATTTTAAATATTTGGAATAATGCACAAATTAAACCAAGCAACTTACAAGTAAGATTTAAGTACACTGAAATCAATAAAAAAACTTAGTTTCTCAAGAGTTGAATCAAAATAGTCCTAATGGTATTAGTTTGATTCCTTTTAGGTAGAGTTACATGCATATATACAACAAAACTCGCTACGAGAATTATGCAGAACGCACGGTATTGCCGTAACAGCATATAGCCCGCTAGCATCACCTGGAGCAAAAGTGCATTTCCAAACAAAATACAACTACAACCTTGAAAAGTTTCCAGATCTTTTAGGGCATCCCATAGTACAGAAAATCAGCGCAGAACACAAACGATTGCCAGCACAAATTTTATTGCGTTACTTGTTGCAGTTGGGTGTTATTGTTATCCCAAAAAGTTCATCCCCAGAAAGAATTCAAGCAAATATCACTTTATTCGATTTTACATTAACTGACGAAGAAATTAAAGTTCTAGGTACTTTAGATAAAGGTCCAGGTGGAAGGATTTTCAACTTTTTGTTTTTCAAAGGGTAGGTTTATAATTGTACTTATTCTGTACTCGTACAAAACTATCATTATTCAATCTCTGACATTTTTCTGTTACAGTGTCGAAAATCATCCACACTACCCATTTAAGAATGAATTAATATTATAACTGTGACAAAGCTGTCAATTATGTAGTTCGCATGTATACGTGTTTACATGTTGAATATTAATTAAAGTAATTATTGAGATTAATGCATAAATGCACACATATGCAGTTCGTTAAATAAACCAAAGCATGATCAAAACCTCCTAATGCATTAAACTCATTTCTAACCAATATTGATCGAGATCGTTAAAAGATTCATATTTCCAAGGTGTCAAGATATTATTCTATATAAAATAAGATACTTTTACTTATAAGTATAAATAAGATTTTATTGCAAACAATAAGTAGATCAGTATAAAATTAAAATTATAGATACCTGGATTTATAATCAAAATTTCCTTCGTGAAATTGATGACTAATTTCGTAAGTTTGTTTTTCGCGAACTAGGAATTTACATGATTCTCATTCGAGTTTACATAAAAAAAAGGCCAAAAAGGGTCTTCCGCACTTCTAACTGTAAATGAATTCCTTTAATTTTCTATACAAATTGTCAAGTTTCCCAAGTACCGGGATACACGATGATCGACTGGTATTGACGATGATATCAAGTTTAAGAGAACCGTTTGGCGGGAAATGGTTGAAATATTCTTTTCTTCGCCTATGAAAACGTATAATGGACTAAAAGAGGAATCATTCGCTCAATTTATACGATATCTAAGTATCAAATTGTTATATATATTGATTATCGAATAATTTAAACTATCAACTTTCGGTATGGATGAGGATAAGTAACGTCAGTGCTAAAATATCAAATAAGTGAACCAACAGAATTACAATAAGATTTCTAATAATTGTCAAGGTGCGTTTGTAAATGGATACTTTTATTCGACCAAAGGAAGAATTTTGCACGGAAAGCCGGCACTCTAAATCTATTATTAATTTTATCAGTTCTAAGTCATGTTAGATAAAAAAATTTGAGGGAGTGGATTAAAATATAACCTATAACAAACAAAGTGTATTCAAAACCCGAAATATATTGCTTCGTATAAGTTATTTAACCACGGTACACATACTGTTATCACATCGTTGGGAACTGACATTCCTTCATTCAGATCGGACAGCGACAATAAATTCTTAATGTTTTAGGTTATGTTTTCTTCCTTACTGTTTATGTGGATGTGTTGAAAACTTATATATTATTTTTTTATGCGAACTGTTACTCTACACTGTTGTTTATTCAGATTTTATGCAAGTAATACACATTTCTGAAAATGTTACGAAGGATAAACAGTTTACTGCAAATTTCCGTAAGTAATTTTTATAACGAATAAAAGATTTAGGTGTTGGTAGCTTTTATTCATCTTTAATCATCGTTATTAAATCCTGCATTAGAACTTAACTTACTGCTAACTATAACAGTTTTTGTAATGATTGCTGCAGATGATAATCTTAAATATTCTAATTTGTGTAGGTACCCTGTCAGAAAATAAGCAATAGGTACTTAAATTTTGTACCTGTTGTAGTAGAACAAAGTGGTAGAGGTGAACGTGCATATGACATTTACTCACGCCTTTTAAAAGAACGGATTATATGTCTCATGGGCCCGGTATAGTACAATTATAATAAATCTGTTCCATTATGTCTTAAGTTTTATAAATTTATAAATAAATCTAATTTTACGAGGTATGTGAACAGTACATTATCGTGTTACAGATAACAGATAATGTGTCTTCCGTGGTTATTGCTCAATTGTTGTTCCTTCAATCAGAAAGCAGTAAAAATCCAATTCACATGTATATTAATTCACCTGGAGGAAGTGTAACGGCTGGGCTTGGTATATACGATACTATGCAATATGTTCTCCCTCCAGTTGCAACCTGGTGCGTGGGTCAAGCATGCTCCATGGCTAGTTTGTTATTAGCTGCTGGCGCAAAAGGTATGCGGCATTCATTGCCTAATGCAAGAATCATGACGCACCAACCATCGGGAGGAGTATCTGGTCAAGCTACCGATATACAGATTCAAGCTGAAGAAATACTCAAGCTTAAAAAGCAAATTAATAATTTATATGTTAAGCACACTGGAACGGAGTTGGAGAAAATAGGTATATAAACCTGCACAATATGCTTAAATGTATATGTAACATTCTATAATTTTACAGAGCGTTGCATGGAAAGAGACAATTTCATGAGCCCCACCCAAGCTCAGGAATTTGGAATAATAGATAAAGTACTAGCCCATCCCATGCAGGAAGAAGAAGAATCTCCAGCTTTGACAAAGAGTACTCTTGAAGTTTCCACTCAGCCCTAATAATTAAATTGGGGTAGAGGTTTCATTTGAAAACTATTAATTCTATTAAAAACATGTATTTATCAATATTTAATAATAATAAAATATTTTTAAAACAATTATAAACTATATTGTGTATATAGCTGCACTTGAGTACAGTAAATTTGCTTACAGCTTACGAATTTTATGTGTGTAGAAAATACAGAATGCGGGTTTTATATATAATAAAACATATGAATTGATATCTCAATGATGAATCTCTTATGTTCCTCAAATCTTAGTCTTCGGGCAAGCATGATATTATGTCACCAAGCACTTCTTGCAGTATATGATAAACGCATGTATTACTACAATTGTAGGGAACACTATGTAAAGTACGTAAAATGGAAGACTGAGTTTGTATCAAAAAGTACGTATATACATATAAGCAATTTTGATTGTATCTAATATAGAATTTCTTGTGAATGCGTGTTTCAGTCGTATTTAGCGTAATGGCAGTTATATACTTAAAGTACTCTTACAATATACGTTGAATTTATAATCCCATTAACAGTCTATTATCACCAGAAATACACCGTAAAAAGGACGGAATTGGTTACGTGTCTCAATGCTAGGCAACAATAAAGCAGTGTTGAGAAAGTTGTGACATTGCATGCCATCGAGAAACGCATATTTCCCTAACACCAGCTTTCGAAAACCAGTCTCGTGAATTCTCCTTTAATCAATCATAATCACCCATCCCGTTAAAATCACTGAGGACAAACTTGAGCATGCGCAAGCATCAATATATCTTTTTTCTCCTTTGGAAATCTAAGTTCTCTTCCAGCTAGGCGTGCTGCTTCAAGTTCCCTTTCGGCTAGTGCCAGTTCCATTGCAACAACTCCACCGCCACTTTCGTGCTCTCTGGCAACCCAATCTAATGCCATTTGGCTACGCATATCGTCATCCAAAGCACGATGACTGTAATGAGCAACTACTTCCTGCCTGCTGCATTGCCTTTCTCGCATAGCTTTTAACGAACCATTCCAATGAAGCAATTGAAAAACAGTCATTAACTCTTGGAATTCTAACATCGTTCTTCCACGATTACACTCTAACATAAAACGAAATGCACCTATACCTGTGTTCGGATCCTCTTTTTCATCTCCGTTTACCTGAAAATATGAAAATTTTGAAACTTATTGAGAGGAATAAAATCAACTAAACAAAGTACTATTGTTTACAAAGATATTTGCACCTGATTACCAACTCCATTCGGAGTTACAGATGGTTTGGCAAAACTTGCTCGTGCTTCTGCCACAGCCTTCTCTATGAAGTCATCCGTTATTTTTCTCGCTGGATGCTCATTAAAGACAGAATTCATCAAAGCAATTTTTGCTGCTGATCTACGAGCTTCTGCTTTGGTAGGACAATTTTGAAAGCTACCAAAACACGATCCTCCTGGAAGCGTTACATAACAAACATAGGGAGGGCTGGTACCAGGTACAGATTCGTAAATAACTAACGCTCCATTCCTAAGTTCTGTCCCTCTACTCTGTTTCATTTGCCAAAATTCTTGAAGAGCCTCTACAACATTGACTATCGAACAAAACATGACAATGCATTAAACGTTATATAGATGTGATTAAATAAAGCAAAGATAAATATTTATACAGTACCTCTCCCATACCCCTGGGTGTGCTTGGCAAAACTATTGACAACTGCTTCCACTGCCTCTTTCAACACTTGCTTATCTCGGGCATCTACCAGTCCACCTGTGATACCCATATTTTCGGGAACACGAGATTTTGTCTTAACTGGCATTATGCCCTGCATTACCCTTTAACAACTCACGTACATTTACGTTCTGAAAATATAATTTCCTATCAAAGTCAACGTATATATATTAGCACATTAATTGCATCAATGTATTATATTTCGCATATTCGAAGTACTTAAAAGAGCAATAATTTATAATCTAATGACAAGAAAACTTGTGTCCACGTCAATACCGGTTAATATTAAAACGAAACCTCCAATAAAGAGAGAAAAAAAGTGATTGACAGCGCATGAACGTAAGTTTACTTTGGATTCGGAGCTACTGGCCCATCATGTGACCTATGAACGGAGAACAATAAAAGTGATTACTGTGAGTTGAGCATCTACGTACGCAGCTAAAATCGGCAAAACAATGCTAGCGAACACTGTCTTTCCCACTGTTCGGTCTGACGGCTCACGAATGCTGGGACAAGTGGAGAAACGGTGGAGCAATCGCTGCGACACCGAAGGCATCAAACGTAAGAAGAAATCCAGGAGGCCCACCTGCAGAGACCCGGATGCCCAGGAATTCGCGTAAATTACTCTCCGATCGGCGCACCGAGCGCTGCGGGATCAAATTGCAAGACACATATAACGCGTTTAATGGCCCCGGACCACTGACGATTTCCAGAAAACCAGGGCTGTGTAAGCTCCTCGTGCGCCCTGTTCCATTTCGATAGCATTCGATAGGTTCGATACTAAACGGTGTCACGAGGCTTGCCAACCGATTGTGAATGCTTTCCATGTTTTCTTACCTTTCTTACCGTTACTTACCAAAAACAGGGACGGTTCGTTGCACACCAGACCCTTATTCGAAAACACAATTGTTCTGATTTTTGTATACGGGACGTATGGGACAAGACCAGGTAGTATTTGTTATATCGAAAGACAGACTAATAATCGAGCACGTATAGAACATAGGAAGAATTTTAGTTTGTGTTGTATTTTTTAAGAAAATAATAATTAATAATTCCCCTTGCTCTATATGGAACATTGGCGGAGGCGACATTTTCAATTGCTATCTAATATATGTACATTTGTCTAATTTTGTACGGAGTATAATAATGTTTGCACAGGTAATTTTAAATACATTGTATGGCTATTGTACGGGATAAAATGAAAGGGACAGCTTAGATAATAAATATAATGAAGCGAATAAAGCGCTGCGCACGAGTTCCTTCCGAAGCGTCAACAAATAATCGATAAAAAAGGAATGCCGTATATAGTAAAAATGGTTAATGTTCACCATCTAATACCTTCTTCGAAGTTGTTGCAATAATGCAGATATAGGGCTAACAATGCGCGGATATTTAAACTATAAATTTCATGGAGAGTTATGTAAAATACTGTAATAATAAATTTCTTCGTCGTAAAAAGTTACAAACTTTGAATGCAAGATATATACATCAATCTTTCAATAACGTTTGTTATAACAATCACTCTTCCCTTCATTATTTTAATTACGCACTCGTTATAATATGTGAGTACCCCATATAGTAACTGTGACACCGTTATAATTGATAAACATGTGCACCAGCTAAAAAGTTACCTTCTAGCGCACAATTGCAAATTTTTCGTTTTCATTTACATAATACTCCTTAATTTTAGTAATTTAATGTGAAGACAATAGTTTTTACAGAGTATTACAAAAGTAGAGCATGGGTAATCCATCGTTTATTAAACGTTCTCCTATGAAGATATTAAAATTACCATTGAAAGTTTTGTGCAGCAATCATATGTTTTACATCCTAAATTATGGTAAGAGAAGAATAAACGGATATCTATTGCACAGTATATCTGCGCGACAGGTGAAATTTGGATAGAACAGACAACGCGTCTCCAAATTTAAACAATCATTGTAGTACTTCCGAGTCCTAGAATCCAACTACGCATGATACGTGGCGTGGCGTTCTACTCTTTCTTTCTGTCCTTTTTTAGGAATTACGGTTCCAACTTGGTGGGGGAATGATTTTACGCGCGCATCTTTCCCGCGTGGTCGGGGCATAAATGCATTGTGTGCATCGGTGAGCGTATGAGTGTGTACGTTGGATCAGCTGAGCGCCAGCTGTCCCCTGTGCGAGATCCAATAGGAATCGCGCATACCAATGTCTATCGGCGCCTCGAATACACGGCCGGTGCCCACTGGTTTGGCGTTCCCGCGAAAGCAATTCTTAAACAGCAGTTCTCGATTTCGAAGCATTATTTCATGCGTATATAATTAATTTGACGTGAATTCGCGAGTGCCTCGGCTTTGTGATACATGGTGCGATCAATTCGACCAGCATTTCCGAACAAGTTGGGAAAAGGTCGTGATATAATCGAGCGGGAAATATACATGTGCGGCACGCGTGGGTCCTCTAGTTTCGTGATTTGATGTGTCCTCTACGTAAGCGATTTTGAGTTTTAATGCGAGCGCATTAGATCGTTACGTTGAAATGTGTTTCTCCCGGACGTCTGACTATCATTTCTGTGACTTTTAAGAAGATTTTACGTGGAAAAAGTGCAGCAGCAGAAGGGTGTCTGGCGAAGGACGCCAAGCTTGCAACGCACTTCCATAGTCCTTGAGCTCGGTGCATATACGTCGTAGGAATAGGATTTCGACAACAGGGATAGATACTAGAACCTCGTGGAGGGTATTTCCTGCGATTTTGGACATTTTTTGCCCCTTTGAGGTTATGTTATACATATAGAGGGCGTGACAGTACCAGATTGCAAGCAGGGGTTGGTCGTTGTTTCGCGCGCTGGTCTCCCGCGCTTCGAGATCCACGTCCCGTATTTTTTGGAAAAATTACTGTTCTGCGATACCAGGAGGCTTGGAAATACATCGGAAAAGACACAGAGGAATTTTCGCGTTATTAAAATATTTTTCAAGTGAAACTAATAATATAAAGTATCGAATCAAAGGCGGCCAAGAATACGTGCATTATGGCGAACGAGTGCATGTAAGCTTCGCGCGCTCTTGTACTTTTCGGCATTTTCCTGGATTAATAGTAGCAATTATATTGTAAAAATTGTGTAAACGTTCCATTGAAACACTGAACAATTTGTGTGCGAATGAAAAAAATTATTCTATTCCGAAATATTTTCTGAACACGTCGACAATTCTACAGCAAGATGCCGCAGACGAGGTGAGTGAACGAGTTCCCATTTGGTCTCGAAATTTTAGTAATTCCTTTTGATAATCAAAATCAAACCTTTATCATTCGTTTGCTCTGGGTTAAACTGATATACATCCGTTTGGGCGTTCCCGTATTTTTTATATAATGTCGAAATTCAGGTGTATAACCTTTCCTTATTAAAATTTGCTCTTCAGAAGCTTCAGCAATATTGCATTTGATAATATGGCCAGGGATGTTTATGCTATAAGCGTAGAAATAATTTGCGAAGACCATCTGCATGGTATTGCATTTCTATGGGCGTGTAGAGTCTGGAAAAAAATTTTAGTCGCTGTATCACCTAATTCTTTCATATAATTCTCATGTCCTCTGACCGTGCTTTTAAGAGTATTATACTTATTTATATGCACAATGTATATACGTGCAAAAGCAGTCTTATACCGTTGGTTATAAATCAATCTGTTTGGTTTATCCAGTTTACAGGGAAAGAAATCACAAACTTATTTGCAAGGAGGTAAAGTGGTGACACAACCATTAAAACGCAAAAGGCGTGCAACAGAAATCTCTGAAGACGCGGAGAATGTATATCCACCCAGTAAAATACCGGCAATATCTCAAGTACCATATACAGAATCATGTCATACAACACACTCTGTAGAAAATTCGTGCACACCACATCAAGTGTCTCCATTGAAAGAGCAGCAAGAGCCAGCAACATGGTCAGAGCTACGAAGTGCTACATGTTTCCTAACACCATCGGCTTCTAGTAGCACGTCCAATAGACCCAGCCCTCTACCTTCATTTCCATGGGCGGATAGTTCCCAAGTATGGTCTCTTATGTGCTTAGGAGATCAAAAAACCATTACACAGAGAGACCCACAAATGTTTCTGAGGCATCCAACATTACAACCACGAATGAGGGCAATTTTGTTGGATTGGTTGATTGAAGTTTGCGAGGTGTACAAACTACATAGAGAGACTTATTATCTTGCCATGGATTATATAGATAGATATCTGTCTATTCATCTAAGTGTACCCAAAAATCAGTTGCAACTTATAGGCATCACATGCCTTTTTATAGCAGCTAAGGTATGTCCTCCTTTTTTTTAAGTTACTTTTCATTACGTTGCAATTAACAAAAAATAATTTACTAAAAGTTGAAATTTTTTGCAGGTTGAGGAAATATATCCACCGAAAATAGCTGAATTTGCATATGTCACTGACGGAGCATGCACGGAAGAAGAAATTTTAGGAAAGGAATTGGTGATCTTGAAAGGCCTCGGGTGGAATTTATCACCGGTCACTGCTCCTGGATGGCTGAATATTTACATGCAGATCGAATCTGGCGATTGGTCGAGGCCTAATGCATTTATTTATCCGCAGTACGGAGGATTACAATATTCCCAAGCAGCACAATTATTAGACCTGGCAACATTAGACGAAGGAAGCTTAAAGTTTCCGTATAGTCACATAGCTGCAGCAGCAGTTTATCATACACAAGGAAGAGAGTGCGCTTTAAGGGTGTCCCGTCTTACATGGGAACAACTTTCGCCTTGCGTCAAATGGCTCACCCCATTCGCGACGACGGTTGCGGAGGAAGGTTCTCAGTTCCTTTTAAGGTCCACGGTACCACCCGCGGAGTCACATTCCGGATCCGGGCTTAGAGCAACAGTGCCCAACATAGTGATGGACGAATCACACCGTATACAGACGCATGTCGTTGATTTGAATATGTTAGAAAAAGCACAGCAACGGCTAGCGGAAGAACTTCCGTCGACCGATACAAACGAGTCTGATTCCAATCACGAACCCGGTAGGCAGAGTCCAAATGAAAGTGGCCTTTTAACTCCACCGTCTAGTAGTCAAAAAAATTCCCCCACGCCGTCGCGTCTTCCGCCACAATTACACCCTTATACCTAATTGAATGTTTACTATCACTTCGAACTCCATCGAGGAGCGTCGCGTATACTAACCATTCATGAATAATAATTCTTTAGTAAAACGCGGTAGTACATGTGTAATAGGAGACATTGTTTAAGTTTAAACGCTTCGAGAAAATACTGGCATGCGTGAAATTGCACATGTATTAAATATGTATGGGATTGCACAAGCGCACGATAATGTCTGTAATTACAGTATGTTATCGTAAATAATACGGTGCTTCCCACTCAAAATCCATTGTTTCGTCTAATGGCATTTCTTTTGTAATAATAAGACTTATAGTACAAGGTGTTAGCTATTCTCAAAGGTGTCAGGTGTGGCACGAAATTAATTTAATATTACTTGTTTTATTGTAGACGTTCGAAAAAAAGGTGCCTTGCGCGAAAGGAATGTAAACTTAAATGGAGGCCTTTGTGGCTACTTTCTGTGATTATACCCCTGCAGTGAAGCTTCATGCACTTTATTAGTACGTTAGGGTGAATTAATCATTGCTACTTTGATAGATCTAGAGAGTAAACAATATTAGTGCCTTCAAAAAAAAAAGTGTCCTTAAGTATAACTTTTTACCAGTTTGGAGAGGAAGAGAACGTTGTGAATAGTATTCTTTTATATAATTCGCTTTATTTTAACGCAAGGTATTATAACAATGCGTTATCATGCCGGGTGAATGTATTTTTATGTACATGTACATTGTGAGAAACTAATAATTAGAAAAAAAAAGTTATGTGGGTGTGAGGGACGAATGCATGAGTGAAGAATAAGACTAATAATCCTTAACTAAGGCCGAAACTTCGTGATGAATTACACTGCCTTGCATGTAGTAGTGACGCGGCGGTTTATATACATTTGTATGAAGAGTTTGACAATAAATATTTGTAAATTACAAAAAATAAATGAAAATAGAACATAATCCTATCCTCCTAGCTGAAAAAGGACTATAAATTGAATTTTTTAAAATATTCATTAAAATAACTGTTTTAACGTAATATACAGTTCAATGATAAATTAGTAGCGAGTTTCTTTTTCACGCATAAGAGTATGCAAAAATCGTCGGTGTTAGATCATTCGGAAAAGAACACAAAACTAGTCGCCGCTATCATTTGATCGAATGTCGATATCGATATTACCAACAGCGAAAATTGTATCGTCGCGCCGCGGTGGTCAATCGCGAAACGCAATAATCCGCTGCGATTGGCTGGTGCGTTTGCATTCAAGTTGTCAAACGTTAGACGGCCGTTACGAAAGCGGTCGTGAACTGAATTGTCGTAACGGTGGCGGTGTAAAAGAACGTGCGTGCACAAATTTGTGTCTACGCGAAGGAGGAGTTCGCGGTATTCAAATATCCACGCAATTAACAGTGTTTCGAAAACGTTAATCAGGTGACAGACAAGTCTAGTCGGGAAACACACTTGGGAGATGTGATCTCTTTGTTTGCAGCATCGGACAAGACGGAGTGTGCGAGTGCTAAGGGAATTCCAAGTGATTTTGGATTTGTTTACCACACAATTCGGGATATCGAGTGATTTCAATTGCAACTGCGTCGGTCAGCAGTCGAATCCCGCATACATTGAGCGGTACAACCGCGAAGCTTGTGAAAAAGGTTCATCGTATCATCGTAATGTCAAGTTCAAGGAGTCCCGGAGGACAAATTCGCGAAGGAACCCGTGTCGTATTGCGAGAAATCACTGCAACTCTTCACAATTCCCCACCGATGCAACCTCCTCATCGCAAGGTACGCATTATTACATACAGATTCGATAAACCGTAAGATCTTTCTCGTCTTTGTCGATTTACAAGTTTCATTGCCCCACGATTCGAATATACTTCAAACAGGACGGTCGACTTCGAGCACATTTGCAATCTGCGATGTTTCAACTATCGAAAATTAATAATAGATCGTTGCACCCATGGCGACGAACGAAACATCCTTCGGGTATTCGACTCTCTTATCGCTTTCGCCTTTTCTTTTATCCCTTTCGTATTTCCTCTCTGTTTTTACTGCTAACAGTTGTGCCGGAGAGTGTATTCCTATAAATAAACCCTGTATCTCCAGGAGCACCTTGAAACAAAAATAAGTTTCACTTTCTGCGCGGGAGCATTTCTTTGACATCAAAAAAGGGCCCATACATTTCTCTTCGATTAAAAAAATCATGTTCATTATTATCGGGATGTTTTTGTAAAATCACAATTAAGTTTGCGTTGTGACGTCGCAACTTCGCTTTCGTCATGAACGGCGCGCCGGTAAAATCAAAGAGCGAGTATTTCGTCGAAAGTCAATAAAAACTGTTAAAAGCGTTAACGAAAGCCGTCAGGCAGTTGACGTAGCTGTCCTTACATTTTGAAAAACTATCCTGCAGGAGGAATTGGCGAATTCTTTTAGTAAGGAAGTAGGCTAGTCACTCGAATGAACCACGGGACTGCAGCCGGCGGGACCCGAATGTCTCACCGTCGAAATCAGGAGTGGCTCAAGTTTTCGCGGCCGGGGCCCATTTCTCGACATTGCACCGGTGAGAAACGTCGCATGCGAGAGTTCTCATTTGTCACTTTGAAACGTGTGATATTTAATTTCGCAACTTTCAGTGGTGTACCTCAAGCTATGCATGGAATTTTCAATTTTGCATGGTTCCTTCAAAGTCGGCCAAAATCGCTTGAAAATTTAGTGACAAATGACAAATCTCGCGTGCAACCTAATTCACCGATTTTGAAAATTGAGCCCCCAGGGGTTCTGAAGGGTGAGGGACTCCATACTGTTTCCATTACAACGAATCTTTTAATTGTGTTGGAGAGAAGCGATTAGGATAATCCACCATCGACATGCTCGCGCGAGGAAGTTTGCAGTAGCTCATAGTTCGGAACAAACCGTGAAATACTACCAAGATTTCGTAAAATACCATTTGAAGGTTTTTCAAGGTCAATATGAACCCGAAAACAACTGATTGAGAAGTAAGGGCTGCGAGCCGGGGGTCACTGACCCTACGCAGCAGACGCGACACCCAAAGCTCGTTTCTTCGTTTGAGGACTTGCCACTCGTGAGCTATATTGTCGAAGTGTTGGGAGAGAGAACATTAAAAAATTATAAAACATTATTTAAAAAATGATAAATTACACGAAATAGTTTTAATATTTCAAAGTACATGATATAAACAGTTTTAAAAAATCTGATAACGATCGGAAGTGGTTTCCATTAGTAATTCTTGATTTGCTTTTATCAGTCACGGTGAATGCTAAACATAGTAAAATTTAATATTATTTCTCATACGATCTTCGAATATTTTCGAGGTTCAAGAGTATTTTATAATTAATTCTGATTTGAAACATATTTTAGACAATAACGTTTCATACCTAGCATTGTGCACTTACTTTAAAAAGTATCTTGAAACACTATGATAAATAACGAGCGAGACTTGCGAAGAACTCGTGAAGCTCCAAACGATACGTCGTCTAACTACCGTTAGAACACCTTATCCGCGAGTACCGTACTATCGTACAATTACTCTCGATTTTCGGGCACGTAAAGTATGAAACAGCCTTGCCGCCTATTTACCGTACCTGACGTTGATACAAGGAGTGTATACGTGTTACTCCAGATAGCGCCACGCAGGCTACACCTCACCGTATCTCGAATCGTGTCCCAGCACTTCCATAAGTTCCATAGTTGGTGATCTTTGCAGCATAATGTCCGTACGGCGTGTGCGCGGCCCGACGTTACGGCGGTGTACAGCAAGTGTTAGTAGGTATCATCGTGGCACGGTCAGTGGCGATGACTCTCTCGTCACCTATCTTACCGTTCGATCTGGTGCCCCTTTTCGTCCACGACGCGATCTAACCCCGTAATCGCAACCTGGTAGCAGTCCTTCTTACTGATAGCAAATACCAATCGAAAAGGTGAGCCGTTAGGTTTATTCGTGAAGCGGAACACCTTCGTATCTCTGGCTTCTCTGCGCGTGCCACACAGACACGTTTCTCGCGTGCCGTTGCGAAGGCGATGGTGGTGGTGGTGAATGTCTAGAGTATCGACTAGGGAATGCAGTGCGCTAATATTAGAAATTCGACGATAGATATATCTCATTGAACACCGTGTTTAGGTGAGTGCGTTGTCTTTCGGCGAGCATCTCATCGTCGTGACCAGAAGATCGTGGGGGTGAAATTTCCTGTCAACGAACGTTGCTTCCTTCGGTTGCTTTGAATACTTGGAAACATCGAGCAGCGTCTGGATAATCCGTGATGTTAACATCCTCATAGATGTTTTACGGGTGGGCTCTGTTTATTCCTTATGTCATATCGGTGTAATCGAAGAGGGTGGGATGAGACGAGAGACACACCCCGAGAAGTGTCTCCTGTCATCGCGGCCAGATGGAAATGAGTCATGCCGATAGTAGTGTTGTGGTCTTGACGGTGTCAAGAACACGCCGAATAAGGAGCGCGAACTTCTCGAGTTTCGAACAGAATTGCATTTAATTGCAGTGTTTCTCCGTCGTTTCGATGATTCTGACATTGTGCGTTTTAATCGGATATAAGTGTCATTAATGTTGGGGTATCATTGGAATTTGGTGTTCAGACGTTGCGAAGTTTTCGTTCTAGGTGGAAATTGAGATTGGCGTTCGTTTCAAGTCGCAGGTTATCGATCGGGTCAATTATATAATTTCTATTATTTTCTCGAATATTTTTCCACCGATCTATGCAGGTATATTATGGAATCCCGATTCGACGAAAATTGGCATTTCGGTTGAACAGACGTGCGGATTCGTTCACCATTTTTGGTTAATGACAATTAAACCACATTCGTCTCGATCGTGAGTCATTTTTCTGTTGGCCTTAGAATATTTCATGTAAACGCATGATTGGCCGTGGGTGTATTGAATAATAGCGGCTCGCTGGTACTACTTTCTAAATAAGTCGGTTTCCAGCAAAACTTTTGTAATTGGCATGATATATTATACCTAATTGGGTACACTCCAAGTGGAACGTTTGGTATTTCGACTTATTTATATTAACGTGTTTTATTTTATACCGATTCCTAAATTCTACCGTACGTAATACGGATACGTGTAAAATTATACATAAACGAAGGGATAAATAGCAAAATGAACTTTGTTTCGTATCTTCAAAAATAATCATGACTTGGTAACAGGGTATAAGAGGGGGAATGAAAAGGTTTCTACGTGGGGTTCCATGAACCCGCGTGTAAATATGGGTTCATATCGGGTGGTGGTGACAGCCGAAAGTGGAGGTCCTTTCAGAAGTCATGGGGAATCTCCTTCGCAAGGTAAACCCGTGAAAAATTATTGGAATGTTTTCAATCAATTCTTTCGTATATGTATATGAGCACTTCTCTGAGATTCCATTTCACGAAATTTTACCTGCGTATGCAAATTTTAGTGTCAAATAATTTTTTTTGTGTCAAATGCACTTTTAGAAACACTCCGCGCTAAACTAAATTTGTAGTAATTATGTTAAGCTAGACACTGCATAATACAATTGCGTTAGAAACAAATCTCTGATCAAAAATCGCAATCTACGCGAAGCCGTAATTTTAAATATTTGAATTTGAAGTAGCGCGTAAGTCGAATCTAATCAACAGCATCAAAACAATTCGAATAATTTTCGAAGTTTCCCAATTTCTAGTAAAAGAATTATTTGCATTCTGTGTCATTTGAATTACTCTGATAATTTTTATTGCGGGTGGTTGCGTATCTTCTTCAACGATTTGACAAATGCGAACATCGACCACCCGCGTATATGCAAAATATCACACGTTCAATTACAAACAGGAGAATTCTGGGGACAGTAAAAGAGAACGCGAGAGTACGTACGATGATCTTACCGTACCCGGGCTTACCGATCTCTTCCTCTCTCTCTCGACAGGTACAGGTATCACGATTCGCGTGCGGTACTTTGCTACAGAGACCATTATCGATCGTTCCTTGAACGGCTTTTTCTTCGTAGCTGAATCGTGTGCCGTCTCTCGAGGACGCGAACAGAAATCGCTCATAACTGTTCTTGGCATGGATACGCGAACGAGACTGGCGGCGCGATTCAGCAAAGCAAAATCTTTCTCTCTCTCCCCCCGATATTTTATAATTAGTCTCAGCGAGGTGGCAGTTGCGCAATTCTTTCACGAAATCCGCGAGATCTCACGTCAGCTGATCTTTTGCCGCGCCGTTATTAACCGACCCAGTGAACGACATCGGTTCGCGGGATACGCATCGTCAATGCTGTCGACGTAAAATGGAATATATCAATAAGCTTTTACACCGTGCTACCTCCATTCCGGCAAGGACACCCTCGCCCACGCAACCGGTATTTTGTGTCTGAATTGCATCTCCCGATCTCATTCCTCCTAGCCTGGTCGGACTTGTGTATTTCGCGTATTTATACATATATTCTTCCACAAAATTGTGACTACGTCATATTACGTTCAATACACGTGTACATCTAATAATATAGGGTTCAATGAGCGGTTGCATTAATTCTTTACGCTTCGTTGTGGCGAGCTTGCAACGAATTAACCGACGGCGCGTCGTTAGTCTTTTAATATCGATTTAAAGATTTTACAATCGCACATACTTTGTTAATTAAAATAATATACATCGTTGATTACTCGAGTTCAGATTATCTGTATTTAGGCACCTGGGGTGTACATGTATAAAAATAGTTGCGTAGCGGCCTGGCATACGATTTGATTTTAGGAATGCAAATTCGTGTCTTTCGATTTTGTGCAAGTCGAAATATTTGTAATAGTATACACTCGATCTTAATAACAACTTCTCATTAGAAACAAAGAGCGGATAAAGCCGCGATACATTTTCCATTTATCAATACTGATTATGTGATTTTTCATTTCAGAGTGGTAACGACAGTACCGTTCCAAAATCAACGGAGCATGAGGTGAAGGTCCGATTTGCACGTGAATTCGCCGACGTCGGATCTATCACGTATTCGGCGCCAGAAAGCTTGTCGTCGGCCAGCAGTTTCCATAGTCTGAGCAGTACTCTCAGTACAAAGAGTAGTAGCGGTATATGTGCCGATTCGATTCCCCAGAGCCCAAATGATACTTCGAACATCTCTTACGTGGACGCCAACATACCGGGCGTAGATGACCTGATCCTAGCTTGCGCCGATATACAACTCGACGGCGACGGGGATGAGCTGCTAAATAATTCGCAAGATCTCAGTCAAGATCAAACGTTTACGTCGGCTATCGGTGAGAAAGACGACGATCTCACCAGAGATTCTTTGAGCGAATTCTTGCCGGAAGAGGACCTACCCAACGTTAGTCAAGTGATCGAAGATAATTCGACGGAGCTCGATTCCACGCAGTCAACACTTAACCGCACACAGGACATTAACGATCGATCTACCTTGGGTACCATTTGTATCAAGGAATCTTTGTCCGTAGTTCCGTATTTGTCGATAAACGACGGTATCGTCCCAAATACAGAGGAATTGAAGGAAATATCAATATCTCCGCAAAAGAGTGCTGACGTAACGAGTGATATTCAAACGTGCTGCGCATCTAACAGTCTCGAAGTGGGTCCACTGCCGCGTCATAGCACCGAAGACATTAATCTTAATTCAACAGTTACCTTATCTCCTAATAAGTCAACTCCGAACAGCGTTCAGCCGGACGATAAAATTGGAGCAGAAAATATTTCGACAACCGAAACATCGTCATTGTCGGGCGTTGTATTGTGGCCTACGGTAAATTCTATTCCCTCCGAGTACGAAGGAATAGAAAATGTATTGGAACCATCATTGCCCAGCATATCAACGACCGCATCATTGAATGAAGAATCTGGAGCACAATTAAACGAAACTAGTGTTCTTGATATTACGAAAAGTGTAAAGAGCGTATTACCGAGATCTTCGTCTCCGGTAAATCATGACAGTACAGGAACAACTTTCCTGTCTCAAGACGTGTTAAAAAGTTCTAGTGTCGCGGAAACAGAGAGCAGGAGTGATAGTCAGTCAGAAGTAATTTCTCCAGAATTGTGCAACGACACAAATTCCGAAGAGAATTGCACTCGCCTACTAAGTGATATTCCTACCGACACACCAAAAACACCAGAACCTCCGAAGAATTTGGAAGTAGATATTCATAACGAAGTTGAGATTACACGTAATAACGTATATATAAAAACCGAAAATTCTCCACACAAAGAAGTTTGCTTGACGATAAATACTCCTACTTTGTGTAAAGAAAAAAAAATATCAGTGTTGGAAAGTAATACATTACGTGAAACTCCCGTTGTAGAAAGGCTAGAAAATAGTGTTAAACAGGAAACAATAAATATAGTGAAAGAAGAAGAAGAAAAAGAAAGGGTAGAAGGAAATTTGGATAAAGCCGAATCATCGGACGAAAAGTTAGATACTACTCTTACTTTGCAAGATACTTCTCTGACTTTTGAGGCTGTACCCGAAGACGAACAATATGCAGAATTTAAGCCACAAAGGCAGAGCACTACTTTAGCGCTAATCAATGAACAGCAAAATTTTGAAGGATTAAAATCGGCTGCGGAAGAGGTTGCCAATGATATTTTCAAATCCTCATTTGAATTCACAGACGATAGTAATCGTTTCGCCACCGCAACTTCTGATCGTGAGTTGATCTTTTGATTTCGCTAAGTGACGTGTGATTATTATGATATTGGTTAACGGTAACGATCATTCTAATTACAGTCTTTGAAGATCCCAGAAGTTTCGATTTTTTACTAGCTCGTAGTAATCCGATAACTGCAAATCGTTTGAGAACGGAGTCGTTGTACGTAAAATTTGACCCGTTGGTATCAGATATCAGTATGTTACCACAAGGAAATACTCAGCCTATGAACGGAGAACAGAACGGCGAAAATGATAGTCCCCTACCTAATATTGGGACGCCAAAGCGTAATCCCGCTATTGCGGCTATAGATAGGTTGCTTTTTTACAGTCCCATTCCTACCAGTACGATGCAGAAAGCGGACGAACCCCAAGAGAAAATTGTAAGCTTTTATTTCTTTTTATTTTACATTATATGCTCACTGATCGAATAAAATAAACACATTACAGGAACAACCTACGGAAGAAACTAAAAAACCAGACACAGCGATCATTGTTGACATAAATATGAACAAGGAATTAGAACTGGTAAGGGCCACTGTATTACAATTAGAGGAGGAACTTGAAAAACAAAAGAAACTGTACGAAGCAGAGTTGGAGAGGCAAAAGAATGCGTTCCAAGAAAAAATAAATAAGTTACAAACGCAAATGGCCCAGGAGCTGAAAAGTAACTCTGAAATGACGTAAGTTATTTACTGCCTGTAAGTTTTACAGTCGTAGCAAAGTCGATGTTAACAATATATTGATTTAGGGTCGTGGTTGAGGAATATGAAAAATCAATTAGCAGCCTGCTGACAGAGAGGGAAAGGGACCGTACGAATTTCGAACAAGAGAAAGCGAAACTACAGGAGGAACTACAAACGACAAACGTTCATTTAACAAACACGGAAGCCGCTTTCAATGACGTTCATCATAAATATGAGAGACTCAAAGGAGTTGTATCTGCATATAAGAGTAACGAAACTGTTTTAAAAGAAAGCATTCAAGAAAATATGGATACCATAAAGGGCTTAGGAACCCGATATGATCAGTTGAAAAACCATGCTATGACACAACTTGAAAAGTACGTCATTCAAAGGTTTTATTTAAAAGAAATTCAACACGCGCGTACATGTGCCCGTATTAATTGTTATAATTCATTTTTTAGAGCAAATTTCGACTTGGAGCAAATACGAAAACAGCACAAAGATGAAACAGTTAAACTTCGCGCAATGGTAAGGAAAGCGGAGCTTAAGAGTAATTCACTGGCCGAACTCGTTGAACAGAAAACTAAGGAAAACAAAGAACTAACCCAAATATTGGATGAAGTGATCGCTAGGGTGGGTCACCAGAATGCGGAATAAAAGCGATAAAAGAAACGAGTTGTCGCGCATGGAACGCGATTAGTCTTTATTTTTTTACTCGCCTCCTTAATATCTTAGGTACGATTGGTATATATGTATTGTATACATGTGTTGTTTCTAAACCTATTTGTAAAATTATTAATTGCGGTTTATGTTTTGTTTCAAAGAAGCACCTTTTATTAATTATTTATAAGTTGTGAAATATATAATCTACTTTATTGCTAATAAAAGATAGGCATATTAAAAACACTCAAATTTATGGTTATGCAGTAAAAAAGTCTAATACTCCACAAGCAATTCCAGTACTCACGCATTTCCCGTTGACATTTTATATAATTCACTATAATACACTTCAATACTATATCTCACTATATTAAGTTAAATAAAAATTATTCTGTATGTGCATGCCTATCCGACATACAAATACCAATATGCAATCACTTTTTATACTTTGTTTGTAAATAACAAACCTTAGGAATAAGTTAAGAGCTAATTTTTTCGTACCAATGAGTACTGTCAGTCTGTAGGTCTTGCATCAACAATAAAGACAACGTGATGATTCGCTAGTTTCAACATACGATCGCTCGTACTTCCTGGTTTACGAGGTATATCTCTATTCTCAAGATCCGGCATTAATTTTTTGATAGTTCGAGCTAGATTGGATGCGTAATGTTTAAACTGTGGATGAGTCATACGGATCCCTTTACTTCGCAAAGCCTCCGCAACAGCCCAAAGTAATTTCTGAAAATAAATAATCAGGATGTAGCACATCGCAAGAATAATAATTGATCGCAAAATCTTATTACGAGTATGCACCTTTCTGTGCGTGTCACTGAGCTCGTTTTGCCCTTGACTGAAAGGTATCTTATTCTTTTCAACTACATTACTCGATGAATGTCTCTCTTGATCCCACGATGTTAATGTATTATTGTGCACTTCGTGAGAACAATCAAAGGACAAACTTTTCGCCCATTTAAAACGAGGTCCTTCCAATTCCTCTTCACACTTTCTTTTTCTTGATTCTTCAACCGCTGGCTTTTTAATCCCTTCCGAGTCGTCTTCTTTTTTTTTAGGTGTAGGAAACAATGCTCTCTTGATGTTTTGAGGATTTGATTTAGTTGAAAATAATTTACTTGGCCCGGCTCGGTCCGACGAAGGACTTTGAAACAGTGCACGTTTCGAGGTTTCTATTCTAGATTTTACTGGACTCATGCCATCCAAAACAAGCCTGCGAACTGCTTTCTTTTTGCCTGAACTTTTGGGTGTTTTACCTCTTGGACTTTTCCCTCTTGGACTTTTACCCCTTGGACTTTTACCTTTTTTGACAAGGGGTTTCCTGAATTGGACAAAATGATAATATCATACTTTATAGTTATAATAATGTTGCTTAAAAATAGTGTTCTTAAATAGTATTATACAATTATACAATACCCACTTAATATTTAATGCTAGAAGCTTTTTATTGTTAAGTGCCAGTCCTTGTAAATTTGCACTTGAAAAAGTTCTTCGTCTTTTCGTCAAATGACTAAACCTCTTCCCTGGACTTTGGCCATTATTTCGTTTTGCCAAAAGGCTACGCTTTCTGGCACTTCCTGGTGCTTGTTTTGAAAACCATACTGTACAAGTAGATTGTGTCTCAGCCCCTATGTACTTCTCGCATAATTTTAATGTGGTACTTTCAAATTCTTCAATTGCTTTACTCCTATTGTAACTAGAATATCACAGAAAGTATTTTAGAACTGTTATTCAAAAGAATGAAACTTACAAAAAATAAACATTGATATGAACTTACTGTATTCCATGACACTTATGATTGTATGCTTCAGGCCACGCTAGAGTGGCAGCTTGTTTATCGTCAATGGTATGATAAAGAACTGATTGTTCTTGCACAATATTAGAAGGCACTTGACTCGTTGAATTTTCTGTTGTAATTGCTTGTGTTTTCTTGAGATTAGAAACTTTGTCTACATTTTCACTTGTATCCAGCATCCCTTTGGTGTCATTAGGGATACAGAGTTCGAATCTTAAATTATCATTACTACTGTTACCCTGTAAATCCTTTCTTGTTAATTTGTTACTAAAACTGTTTTGATGCTGCAGGTCACAAGCGTCAAAAGCATTAGATAAATTTCTTGACGTATTTTTCGAGCGGGCAAAACAATGATTTTTTTCCACCGATTCCTTCTGTTGCTCCACAGATTTATGAATTGCATCCTGTTGCAACTGTTTGTTTGGCAATGGACACGGTGTACAGAAAAAATTATGATTCTCATAAATACGTAATAGGAACTCTGAACAATCGGTGCGGCAGATCGTGAGTTTAGGTGGTGGCGGCACGCCGCACAAATATTTATTCATTCTGGCCAGCAGATTGTTATCCGTTTTAGTAACCAACTCAGCTTGGGAAGGCTTCTGTGGACTACTAACCACCGACGCTACATCATCTGCTACTGTTTCATTCTCATTATAATATTCGGCGTCACTGTCAAACATCTCTGGGCTAGAGACGTTTGGCAGTTCCTCTTTGTTTGTATATCTTCCATCTTTATTAGGGTTACAGCAATCCATGGCATTGTCTGTAATATTTAAAAAAAGGCATGCATATTTTACATTCTACGAATAGGAATTTCAGTTATTTTTTATATCATAATTCTATGGCACAGAAAATATATTATAAGATATTGGATTCTGACTCAAGTTATGTATTTTGAATTCAATTCTACAGACTCAATGTATCATAAAAAAATAGCTCTACAAAGGCACACGGATACTTGAAATCATTTTGTGTCTTAATTTGTTGGAAAAATATCGAAACAACGTCGAATTTAAGAGTCGCAATAAAGGCGATACGTCATCGTAATCTTTGGAACACGACGCAGATATTTACCGAAAGACCAGTACCCTCTTCACAAATTAAAAAATTAGTGAAATATATTTGCAAGGTTAAAAAACAATTAGCGCAGGTTTAAGATCTTTCATTTCGTATTGTATTTTATCCAGTCAGCTTTTTGATGTTTCCTAACGAATGCTCACTTTCTCATTCAAAGACGAATGCCAAGTTGCGTGAGAAGCATGGCAAGATCGTTACTTACAAGTTCGTTATCTAACCTTGCCCATGGTTGCTCATCAGAAACGGGCTAAATATAAATATATAACGTCGCACTAAAATCTCAGTTGCTGGTTGCGTAATTACATTCATAATTTAATGTTAAAATGGATCGCTCTGTCCATGTGTGAGGGATTAATATTAAATGTCACGCATCGCGTTTTGCAAGTTAGATCGGCAGAAAAATTATCGCGTATTGTATGTAATGCACCCATAATTTCAACTTACTTACGTCTCTTAGTATCGACGTTAAACAGCGTCTCGTTCGATAATCCACTGGCCAGTAGCCAAATTGAGCTGTTTTTGTTTCCCTACGATGAAGACAACAGTTCAATGCGGACCATGTCGGAATGGTCGGAATGTTTCGTACAGTTCCGTATGTCACACAATTGCCGTGGCGACAGTACGTCTAACCTTAAGGCTGTTTTTCGTGTCCCGATAGTTTTTACACACTCGATTTTGCTTTCACCACGAGCGGCCACGAATACTTCGCGAGTACATAGTACATATATTCAGTGTGACTCAGTGTGATTCAGTGCTTCGGGTTGCCAGTGATGTGTGTCGGACGTACGGCTCCGACGACGATTTATAGGTAATATGAAACTATAAAAAATATAGTAATAAAAAAAAAACCCGCGATGTACTATATTTAAAAACTCAAAACTTGCACTTCTTTATTTTATAATAACGTAACGTACATTATCATTTACGTAAAATAGTTAGAACGCGGCAATTAAATTTGAGTCATCGATACAAGTGATACGTCGACAATTTGAAACGTGATCGAATGGTATACGGGTATACATGTGTGTCACACATCGGTGCTTGTTGTTTGACAGAACAATGATTGCAGGTTGTGTGCACTTAATCACACCAATATGTTCGTTATTGTGTATACTACGTTTGATACGAGCTTGATAATCAAGTTTCTTTTCAAGTGGCTTTAGTGATATCGCTATGACTTTGATGATAACGGTTGTACATTACATTGGATTGTGTTATATACGATTCGAAATTTAACCTGCACACATGAATCACAAGGTACGTAAGCACTCTGTAAATTTTTACCTTTGATACGGTCTGACCGATAAAATTCATTGTTAATATACTTCGTGTCATCATTGTGTCGGGGAAGATATCTTATATATATTAATAACACCAAGTGGTGTATGGTAGGTAGTTGTTATATCTATCGTCTGCTCTGTGTAATGCCAATTCAATTTAAAATAATTGGCACAGTTTTACCACGAATTAATCAAATCATTGTACATTTAAATGTAAAAACGGATTATTTATACGTGGCAAAATTTTCTTTTCAGATGAAATGTATTGCAAACTGATTAGGACAATCACACGAAAACTAAAAAAAAGGGATTTAAATGCTTTATGTTTGTAATTGCAAACTAGATTACAATTATAGTTGGGTTTTCCTGGCTCAGTGCCAAGGTTGTATATCTGACAGAAACTATACCTCATGAGAGCTATATGCCATATAATACGTCAATTTGTATAATTTATTCAGAATCCTTTTACAAACTTTCAATGACACTGTGCAATTCATTGTTTGATGCGTCGAGAAAATTCTGATTAAGGGATTGACAATAAATGAAAGAATTGTGAAGGAATTATTTAACAAGATATAAAAATGGCAAATATGTTTAGAACTTTCATCTTACTTCTCTACAAAAATTTAATAGTACGAAAGAGGCATTGGAAATTGACAATATTTTTGGAAGCTATAGTGCCTATTGCATTATTTTTACTGATACAAGCTGTACGAGATTTTAGTGTCGATCCACCACGTATAATCAATGAAAGTACACACTATCCTATAGAGACCAAAGAGGAGTTGATAAACGATATAAACAGAGACCTCACGTATTTGTATTTTGTACCAAAAAATGAATACACTGAGAAAATTGTAGAAGATACGCGACTCTGCCTAAAGCTCCCTTACAAAAGTAAGTATTACCATTTCTAATTTTCACCTGTTACTGCATAAAGCAAATTTAATCAGCAAATTTAATTTGCTAATTTTGTTTCACGCTTCACAGAGGTGACAGGATTTTTGACGGAAAACGAAATGTTAGATGCCTATGTAACATTACAGGCCACATCTCCATTTACTAATGTTTTAGCTCTTGATTTTGAACAGTACAATGTAAGCGTTACAAAGTACAAAATAAGACATTCCTGGAAAATTCCAGCTATGTTGTTCGAAAATATATACGAGCAACATTTAGGTTCATCGCATGCTATGTACCTTAACATAATGCCATTTATACAGCTACAAATGTGTGTTGATGAATCCTTTATAAACCAGACAGCATCGTCTCCATTGTTTAATAGAAAGGTGTAGTATAATTTACACAATTTTGAAACCGAGTTGTCGACGTTTGTCATCCATTAATGTTGTTTCAGGTATCAATACAACAAATGCCTTATCCCCCGTACATTGAGATAGACCAATCTGACACAATATTGCGAATAATGATGTGTACATTTGCTGTTATAGCATTTTTAATTCCTCTTTGCATAGAAGCAAATTATGCTGCAAAGGAAAAATTCATTGGCATAAATGTTAGTAGCCCGTAATCTGATGTATTATTATTATATAAAAAAACCTAACAAATAACTTAATTTAAGTATATTATTTCTAGGTTCTCATGGCAATGAACGGAGTAAAAGAATTTCAGAATTTATTGAGTTGGTTACTAACTGGTGTAATGTTTAGTGTCTTTTACGTAATTCCAATAATAATATTGTTCAAAAATACTTTTTCTGGAAATGTGGATGCTTACTTATTCTATGGAAATGCTTTTATATTTTGGCTATTACTTACTACACATGTTGCTCACTTAATATCGTTTGGTATGCACATTGCTGCATATTTTTCAAAACGTAAGTTTACATTACCGAGCATAATATAGATATTAAATAATTGTTATAATTCACCGGTTTGTCTTCTTGCAGCACGTTTTGTGATAATAACACTGTCAATTATTTACACTGCTTCTTTTTCACTTCATGGGAATTTGATAAGAGAACAATTATTTTCAATAATACCATACCTGGGATTACTGTTCCCCAACATTTTATTGTATAGGTTGCTTGAAGAAGTCAACAACTATGAAAGTAGACGTACGTATTTTAATGTTATTAATACAGGTTGGAGTGAAGTTTCCATCACATTGAAAGACTAATTAAGCATGTTGCCATTTTAGTAATCGGTATTCAATGGTCCAATTTTTTTATTGCTGGAGATTCACAATACAATGTTACTGGAAGTATGGGATTTATATTCATTTTTTCAATTTTGGGCATCATTTTCCACTTCACTATGGCAGTGTATATTAATGCCATTTTACCAGGAAAATATGGAGTACGGAAAGAACCATTTTATTTTCTGAAGGTAAAGTATTCAATGTTGGGGAAAAAATACTATTTTAAATATTGCTCATGTACATTGATTCTATGAATCATTTTTTCCTGACAAACCCAAATTTTGTAGTGTACCAAGAAAAATAAAATTTGCCACGACGAAGAAGTTGATGATTTTGACTATGAGAAATTAAATAACGAAGACTTCGAGCCAGTGGCAAGAGGTGCGCTTATCCCTGGAATTCAAATACGTGGTATTAAGAAAGTATATAAAACTGGATGGTTACGTAAATGTGTAAGTTTAATACCATATACCAAAAGGCACACATATCACTGTGTATTACATCACAAATTATGTATTATTTCATCAATTGTTAAACATATTACTGTATTAAACTTTAGGCCGTTCAAGCACTGAGAGGAATTTCAATGGACTTATACAAAGGACAAATAACAGCCTTACTTGGGCACAATGGTGCTGGTAAAACTACACTTATGTCCATTTTGACAGGTAAGAGGATAGTTTATATCCAGTTATTCATAATACCAGCAAACGTCTAGGTGGAGTGCAATAGAGTGCAAAAAAAATGTTTTACAATACATATTCTTGATAGGCGTAACAAGTCCAACTGATGGAAGGGTTTTCATAAATGGTAAAAGTATAAAAACAGATCTAGAGTCAATTAGAACTGACTTGGGATTATGTCCTCAGGAGAACATGGTATTCCCGGACCTTAATGTATTTGAGCAAATAGAATTCTTTGGTCTCGTAAGCAATATTTGATTATTGTATATTTAACTAAGTTTGGATACAGATAATGAAATATACCTGTTAAAATCACCTGTTAACCCTTGCAGTTGAAAGGTGTGAATAAAACAAGAAAGCAAGTCAAACATAGCGTGAACGTTTTGCTTAGCAAACTAAAGTTATCCGAGAAAAGAAATGTTCTTCCAAGTAAATTGTCTGGAGGACAAAAAAGGAGATTATGCCTAGGGATGGCTCTAATCGGTGATGCTAGTGTAAGATTTTGTCAGTTATTGATACACGTTCGTTTAATTATATTAACAAGGATATAATATACAATAACTTAAACCAATAATGATTTATTTAGACTGTGATCTTAGATGAGCCTACGTCAGGAATGGATCCTGAAACTAGGCGGGATACGTGGGATATTATATTAGTAAGTAAATACGAGTAACAACCTGTGTGCTCTAGATGCATACTGTCTTTATACGTTTTTTTTTTACATAGAAAATAAGGGGAGAGAGAACGATTTTGATTAGTACGCATAACATGGAAGAGGCTGATATACTTGGCGACAGAATAGCCATCGTGCATGGAGGCCGTTTGAAAAGTTATGGCACATCAATGTTTCTGAAGAAACAATATGGTTAGTTATATTATTGTTTATTCATTTTTGTTCAAGGCGATTGAAACGGTAATGCATCATTCCATGTTATAACTTCTGCACTTTTGTAATATCGTTTGTCTTTTCTTATTATAGGTCATGGGCACGTTGAGGTTACTTTATCAACTAAATCATGGTGTAACCCAGATAAAATTATTAGTAAGTTTGATCCGAGGACACAGCAAATCAGTGTGGATAGTGAGAAAATACTTTTAAGCGTGCCATACACTGATTCCTTACCCCAGTCATTGGATAAAGTGGAGACCCAGAAAAAGAAATTGGGTATCACAGGGATCAGTGTATCCCTTATAACTTTGGAACAAGTATTCTTAAAGTACGTTTACCAAAATGTTTATATGTCAGACGAATGATGCAATTTCTTGACATTCCACTTACATCTTTTTTTTTTACATAGAATTATTAAGAAAGAAGATAATGGCAAACATTTGAACGAATTGTTTGCTGCACCATCACAAAAAGTAAAAGGCTGGAGATTAAATGTGCAGACAATTTTAGCATTGTATCATAAGAAATTGGTATATGCTAAACAAACTTTGAGCACTGTATTAATGATTGTACGTATTATTTTTTAAATTTAATTCGTATACGCAAAATAATATAATTAAAAATAGATATGTTAATCAATTATAACGATGTTTTACAGCATTTATCATTACTACCGTTAATAGTAACAGAGTTCATTTCGTTTGCAGATATTCCTTCCTCTTTTATCAGTATTATTCATGAGTTTAAGTTACAATATTCCCAGCGATTCAACTCCCGTATTCCCACTAAGGCTTGATATGTACAGATCACCTGTGGTTATATACTCCTCTAGTGATGAGACGTTCGGAAAACACTATAAAGACGCTGTAGAATCCTTTTATGGAACTACGATACAAGCATCAGGGAACACAAACGTAACAGATGGTAATTACATACCTTTTTTTAATTGTATGCAATAAAATACAATCAAATTACCAAAACAATAAACGTTTTTTCAGCTATTTTAAATTATGCTATCAAGGATATTGCTAAGTATCGCAATTATCTAATTGCTGCTGCCGAATTTAATGTCTCAGATGATATTGTTTATGCTAATGCATTTTATTCTGGTAATGCGATTCATGCTTTACCTATAACTGTGAATTTGCTATCAAATGCATTGATGAAGACTGTAGCTGGCAATGAATATTCGATTCATATTTCCAGTCAACAGTTACCGAATACTCTCTTCTCGACGAAGTTACAGATGCCAGAAATGGAATCGTTATCGAGGGTCTTGATATTTTGTGCCTTTTTCTTTCCCACAGTAGCACTTTTTGTTATTCACCCTTTCCATGAGATTTCAACTAGAGTAAAACAACTTCAACGTATGACCGGAGTTACATCTTGGTCGTATTGGATCACAATGTTCACCTTCGATTTTCTAATCTTTACGACATCAGTATTTGTTATTGTACTAGGCTTTTATGTCATGGATGTTCTCCTGGATATTCGTTTGTACCATCAAACAGAAATACGTAAGATAGTATTACAAATTGCCGTAGGCGCTATATACAAATCAATTTTGTGTATTGATCGATTTTTTAATGATAAATTTTGTCTTTATGTAATTAAGTATTTTATAGATCTTGTTTTATTCTTTTCCGTAAAGAGTTGGAAAATTGTACTTCTTAAACATAGATGAATACACAACTCTGATGTATTATTCGTAAATGAACTTTGTTTACATAATTTTTATTTTATTTTCAGTGACAATGATATTATTGCTTTTACTCTTTGGCATCAATTCTCTATTGATAGCATATGTTTTTAGTTTTGCCAATAAATCAAGAAACACTATAATGACGTTCCTTAGTCTCGCACCACTAGGCTTGTGTAAGTGAATCTCATGTCTTATGAAACATAAGGAAAAGTGAGGTCAATTCTAGTCTTCATATTATTAACCGATGTACGCTGTTTCTATATTTTAGCTGTTTTACAATATCTACTGCACCTGGTGATCGGCAATTTTGAACACCTGAAGATTCTACATGCATTTCAAAAGAGTCTATTTCGATTGATACCTCACATAAGTCTTTTTCACGGACAATTATCTTTCTTCGACACTGCTGTACAAAACGCGAGGTGTCGGCGACTGCCAAATCGATTGCAGGAAATAGTTTGCCTTGGTTCAGCAGATCTCTGTTGTGGTACGAACTCATTGCGGTTCATTATACGCAATATATCGACGTAATAGTAATATACTATGATTCAATAATATCTTGTATAGGTATGGACTGCGCAGATGGTACCTGTAAACATCCATTGCCTTATTTTAAGAATTTCGAGCGCGAGATGAGTTTAGAAGAGAATGTTGTATACCTATCCGTAACACCAGTACTATATTTTATTCTGCTTATTATGTTGGAGGAGCGAGTTTTCGCAAGATTGTTCGCAAAAGTGATTGGTAGCAAATTGAGAAACGGGTGTGAGACAATGGATGAACAGGTAAAGAAGGAAAAGCTCGCAGTAGCACTAGAAATGGGAAAAATTAATAATCGTGGTAAGATTTGTACACGTATTTCACTTCTGTGCGTTACTTGTGTTGCAATAAAATGCGCTAATAATATAACACGAATTTTCAGTTACTGCCAATGGGAAAACTGAGACTAGGACGATAACTGCCAATGAACCCAACTTCCCAATCAGTCCAGAAAACGATAATAGCAGCCTGTTTTTAGTTTACGAATTAAGTAAATATTACGGAAAGTTAACGGCAGTAAAAGAAATCAATTTCCGAGTGAAAGAACGGGAATGCTTTGGATTATTAGGAGTTAATGGTGCTGGTAAAAGCACTACTTTTAGAATGCTGACTGGCGAAGAGATACCCAATAGTGGCTGCATGTACTTAGGACAATCTGAAATTCAGTCGGACAGGAAGAATGTAATATCGATTTTCCTTTCTTAAAGACCGGTTAACAACTCGCACTTTTTTTTCGCTTTGTTTAATAAAGCTTAATATGTGTCGCAGTACCTTGCCGAAATGGGATACTGCCCGCAAACGGATGCATTACTCAGCTGCTTGAATACTTTTGATCACTTACGACTATTCGCTTTGCTTCGAGGCATACCTAAATCAAAAGTGGATTTAGAAGTGAATAAATGGATAAACCGATTAAGTAATCAACGCATATCAGTTCTCAGTCTATTATTTACATGATTCTCGGCTGTTCGATTCCTATAATCGCATATATTTCGACAGATTTAAACGCTTGCATGTCTCAACCAAGTGGTACTTATAGCGGGGGAAATAAAAGACGTTTAAACATCGCAATGGCACTAATCGGGAATCCAACCCTGGTTTTGTTGGACGAGCCAACAACAGGCGTTGATCCCGCAGCGCGAAGATCGCTTTGGAATATACTTCAGTCCTGCCAAGCGATGGGGCAGGCTATTATACTTACGTCTCATAGGTATTATTCTTTACTTGCAATTGTATATTGCTCGAAAGCATTGAATTGTATTTTGTTATATATAGTATATGTGTAACTAAAAAAATGTTTCTAATAGCATGGAAGAGTGCGAGGCTCTGTGTAATAGGCTAGTCATTATGGTGAAAGGTGAATTAGTTTGCATTGGCGCGAGTCAAGAACTGAAACACAGGTTTGGAGCTGGCTACGATATCCATATAAAATTGAATCCAAATCGAACGAACGACGATGTTGCTGGTATAAAAGAGGTCATGGAGTCTTCTTTAACATGTGATATCAGAGATGAAAACTTGGTAATGATTAAGGACAGCATAAAGTGTACACGGATTCTTTCTTGCTCTCACTTTCAACTGAATATATTTCACTATCTATTCTGTAGGGATTCATGGCCTATCATGTCTCAGACACGGAAACAACGTGGGAGAGAATGTACGGTACGATGAACGACCTGAAAAGTCGGTACAGCTGTATCGAAGATTACGCTGTTTTATCGGCTACATTGGAGCAGTTATTTATTCAATTTGCCAGAGGTGTCGAAATGGTTAAACATGAACAATCGCCGGTACATTCTACTAGTCAAGCCGTAATAGTATAGGTATTATATACATTTTTTAGTTCAAATTGTTCTCAAAGCTTTAAACATATTTATACTAAACATTGGAATGTTCGCGTTCGATGCGCATCGTAGAATTACGTCCTACATACCGTACAAATACACGTGTGTACGTATTCGTCGATATACATGCAGTGAAAATTAGATGTGTGTATATGGCAGCTTTAATACACGTGTGATTTATTTTTACGAAATATTATATAGAAAATGCAACTTTGCGCCGTAAGTGTTATTTGTAAATAAAGCGTGGTTAAAAATTTGATTATTTCTTTTCCTCTTTTTGAATTATTAGATAATCCTGGTAGTTAATTTCTGCCGTAATTGGTTTCGTAATCAGGGCCCGAATTAAAGAATTTGTTTTTGTTTTGAAAAATCCGAATTCTTTCTTTTAATTGCAACTTTACGTTGTATAACGATCATCGGAGTTATCGTTACGAAAGTAATGAAAGGGTTAACTGTTGTTAGATATGTAGGAAAACTAAGTAGTTCTAATAGGACGGGAGAGAATAATACAAAAAAATGCTCCTGTTTCATATAAATAAAAAAGTCATATAATCGATATATTCTTATGTACATAAGTTCGTCTTTAAATGATATTACTGTAATGAAACGAAATCTACTGTGTAATACGCAATGACTTTTACGGTATCGTTGTCTAGTATCGGTAGCCGCCGCCTGAGCTTGTTTGGTATGAATTCGGACCCTGGTAAGAACCTCCACCGTTACCACCTCCTCCTCTGCCTCCGTGACCACCTCCTCCTGTGACAGAAAGTACAAACACCGGGTAACGAAGATAACTTCGATACAACTTGCATTGAAACACTAAATCATACGTAGATGATAAAAAAAAAAACGACTGATTTCAATGAACACCTTTAATAATGGCGTAATATTTCTTCCAACTGGCTGAAAAAAAGAAGGTGGAAAGAAACATCACGATTACAGCGAATGATGAATTACCTCCTTGAGGGTATCCGTTGCCACCACCACCTCCGCTGCCACCACCACCACCACCGCCGCCGCCGCCGCCGCCGCCTGATGTATCCTGATTCTCGCCTCTCGCCTCGGCGGCAAGAGCTAATTCGACGCCTCGTTGAATTTCTGGTGGGATCGGGGGTGGAGTTGGAAGATGAGCACCCTGAGGGTGGAAACCTTCCTCGTCGGCGGTGTAAGTAATGCTATACTGCACACCGTCGGGTCCGGTGTACGAATAGGATCCACTCACTGATTCTGTGTCACCTACAAAGCAAACGCGTGGATGTTTGACGCAACAAGGTAGATTGCATCGCGTTATGTTGGGCATTTATTCGGTTTATCAGTTTCTAAAAAAATAATCATTGCTCGGTAATCACTCATTTTGAATTGAATTGACGGATGAACAATGGGAATCGTTTGCGACCTTTAGAGGATGCCTCTTCGAAAATAGAAACAAGGTCGCAATATGCATGTTACTTTGGATACGCGTTATTTTATCGTACGACAGAGCTATTGTATTTCCAGTGATTAAATCTTAATTGCTTGGCATGTATGAGGAATATGTACGACGAATATGGATTGATTGTTCGATGGTTGCTTTTGGAGATACTTAATTTCATTGTTTGGTAAATAAGTTGAAGTTTCTCAACTATACTGCGTATTTGTCGTTATCTTACACGCTGACGATGAAAAATATTATTCTGGCGTACAGAATACTCTACGCGAAATTCACTCGTACCATCGCCGTGAAAGATGTATGAAAGTTCAAAGTTCGAAATATTCGATGGTACGAGGAAAGATGAAACAAAAATTGTGCCGTATATTTGTAAGTTCACTTTGAAGACCAAGAACTCTCCATTTAATCAGATGCCTCATGTTAAAAGTTCCGGCCTTATTAGTTCCAGCGATTCAATTGTGAAGGAGAGTGATTCGAGGTCGATGATGAATACGAATTCATAACACCGAGAAGTGGCAGCGACGGACCGCGAAGGGAAACCGTGATATCGTTGTTGAGAAATGAGAATGGCCCTCATCTCACCTTGCTGCTGACCCGTTTCTTGCGCAGTGATACCATTTCCTGTTTCATAGCTAAATTGATAGTTGCCATCGCCACTGTTCTGGTTATTATACGAGACGATGGGTATCTCTTGACCGCCTCCGGGTCCACCTCTTGGTCCACCCCCGCCTCCGCCACCACCGCCTCCACCTGAAGTCATTAATTAAATATTTTACCAATGGTAAGAATATATCAAAAAGGTTTCAAGTCGATGGTCGTGGATGGAAATCGATGTTAACTGAACAATCAGTTTTCCTTCGCTCGGATCTCAATCGAGTTCACGTAGATACCAGTGTGGTACATATTTTCACGTGTTATTTTCAGAATTTGCGATTATGCAAATTGTGCAATCTTACAATTAGTGTATTTCGTAATACTTGAACATGATACGAAAGTGTGCACATGGTACGAGAGATTGTATGAAATATTTGAAATTACAGCGTAGCTGAATGGGACCTAGTTATTGCTCGTAACAATGTTTCACAAAAGAAGGTGAGAATAGTGTGACTTGCTTATTCGCGCAACAGCTTCTGTACATTCTCACCACCTTGGAATACCACTTAAATTTAATTCCTGGTTCTGAGAGTCAAGTCATTAACTATTCGTCACTGTAGTTTCATTAAGTAAGCGCCTCGAGGAGTCGGAGTGATCAAGCATTTCGTATTAGTAGTTTTCACTTTCTTTCACTATAGAGGTCCATTTCCCGTAACGCATTTTACATATTCAATATAATTTAACCGACGATCGCCTTGTATTGCATAATAGATTTCTCTCTCCCTCTTCCTCTATGTTGTAATATCACATTGTTCTATAATTTAAATAACTACTCGAGTTAAGTATATGTTTTCACCTCGTTGTATAATACGATACAGAAATATAAAAATCATCGTCCCACAGTCCACGAAAACTGAAGATTACGGCAGAATGTGAAATATAAAACAAAAAGTCATAACACGACCGACAGTTTCGTGAACGTTCACTTTGGGAAGACCAAAACGGAATGAAATTTTGAGTCAGCCTTTCCACGCGGTAGAACTCACTAATATTAAACAAAGATACGAAGAAAATCAGTAATCACGGTACTTACCACCGCCGAAATTGCCGCCACCGAATGCACTAGGACCACCTGGTCCTCCGGGTCCTCCAGGTCCACTGGGACCACCAGGTCCGCCAGGTCCACCGTGACCACCAGGTCCACCACGACCACCTGGTCCTCCAGGTCCACCAGGTCCGCCACGATTTGGAGCCTGGATTAATCCTGCTCCACCTGCACTACCCGCATTGCCAGGAGGAAGATACGTATTCTCTAATCGGGCCGTGTAACACGTGCCCACGATAGCCAGCAGCGTGATGGCAAGCTGCTAAAATGATATTTTTGATCGATTAGTATTTCGAAAAATCGAATTTTACGACCGATGCGAGGAAAGTCGTATTATCACTGATACTTCAAACACACTATATCCTATTCACATCTAGTAATCTATATCAACGTGAATCTAACGATACATTATATTTCTGAGATTCTCGAACTTTATTCGAAACAAAAAGCAGACGGACAAGCAGATGTAGAAATAAGAACTCCGATAGTTTGAAAGAAACGTCGACGAAGCCATCGAGCGACGCGCGAGACAACACGCGTATATCACTGTCGCGCCGTAGAGGGATCTTCGACGAGCCGAGATCTATATTACAGAACCGACGATCGGGCTGTCAAAGACGAAACTCGTCACCCGTGTAAGAAAAACTAATGATCGTGCGATTCGTACCGGTCTCATTTCGCTAAACTGAAGTTGTATCCTATGTTAAAGCGGTCCTCCCCGATGATACTCGTCGCACAACCTGATGTTATATTACCAAACGATAGGAATAATTGGTCTGTGAGGATCCAGGCCGAAGCAACCGTTCTTATATACCGATCCGTGCTCGAGGATCGTCTTCCTCCCACCCAGCAATGAGAGAATACTCTCGGTACCCGGTGAACACCCCGTTGCGTCCCTCGGCGAAGTTCGCGAACACCGTCTTTGCCGGGTAACGCGAGAGAGCGAGGGAGACGGAGTTACGACCGCCGCGACTAGGAATATGGAAGAGGGCGGGTGGAGGAGGCGCAGAGGGAGACGACGGAGAAGACGAGCTGAAGATGAGCCTGGGCGAGAGATGTAGGATGAGGGGTGATTACGCAAGTGAGGTGATACAGATCGGCGGGCATCTCTCGGCGAACCTGAAGGTCGGCCAATCGGGTCGGCATGAAAGTGAACCGAGCACGGCATACGCGAGAGTTAGAGGCTAGAGACCAGGGAATGAACAGTATGTGCGGCGGAAAGTGAGATCAAAGGAGAGCGAGAGGACGAGCGAGAGAAGAAGGAAGAGAAAAGAGAATCGACGCGGAGGGTGACAGGAGGAAAAACTGCCTCGATGGTATCGAGGATGACACGTACGGTTATATCGTACGATGCATCGTGTTTCTCCTTGTAATTATATCGGCTCTTTCGTCGGACATTATGCTCGCCGCGGGGTCGCGAGGTATCATCATCATCCACGATGGATGGGATGGCTTATAGAGAGCAACGCACGCTCCGCAACCGCTCGCGCGATTATTGCGCAATCGAGTGCGTTGCGCATCCACTCTAAGGCCGGGGTACATGCCGCTTTTACGTTGGTGTGCGAGGCAGCTACGTATAGGGAAATACCGCTCCAAATCGTCTGGTAGGTACCGATCGGCACGTAACTCGCCGCTTAACGATCCACCTCGGGTCACCGTACTCACGCTCCGGAGCAGACGCCTCGACGCGATCGCTTCCCAATACCTGTCTTTTACCTCGAACGTCGTTGCTTGAAATGCGCCTCGATGGCGTGCACGTCTATTTGATTTTACCCCGGCGCAGACAGGAGGCGAAGTTCGGTTCCTTATTCGGCCGGTTCACTTTTACCGGGTCGATTCGGTGACTCGGATTACTACGGCGTTACCGCATTGAAGATTACTCCCGGGATACGATTAAATCCCATTCGAATGCACACGCTCGAATTACAGCGTGTGCCGTGGTAATTTAGATAATCGAGCATCGCGACGTATTGCCCGATTTCAACAATTGATCGCTACGGTTTTCGCCTGGATTCGACGATTCTTGTGCAATTCCGCCGATATCGTCTCCGGTACACTTCGCGTTTCGTTTAAAGGGCGAGTGAAAAGTCTTACGTAACGGGTTATACTTTCTTTTTATCGGGTTTAGAATGAGGCGCTTATGAAAGAAACTTCAGTTCCTGAACCCATGAGGTAATTCATCTTACTCCCTCACGAGCTATCTTGGAAATCTGCTTTGCCATTATATAAACAGTTTAATACCTAAGCAAAATCGCGGTTTCGTTCTATTTTTGGACCGTTTGGCATTACGATTTATTGGGACGATGTACCGCGATGCAGGTGGATAACGAGCGGTATAAATTTTTTCAAAATTCCCACAAGTACCTGTCTCTCCCACAAGTGCCTGTCAATCTCCCACAAGTACCTGTCGATGAATCGGCCGGGAATCGTTAAGCGACGTAATAAAAGTTCAATGAGGAATCGTAAAAACGTCCAACTCGCATTTCGCGTCTACGCATTTCGCTTCTACGTCTATGTCGCAACCGAGCATCTCGTTCTCGGTTCGAGTGAAAATCCGCGAGAATGATATAAAGCAGCGGGGATAAAAGTTGAAAGATCTCGCCGTGATGTTTTCGCACAAAGTAGGCACTAAATTCGTCAAATTGTATCCCCCGCTGTTCTCGGTACTAGCAGAGCTGACACTTAAGGGGGGGTTAATACACTTATCCAGGCATCGCACGGTAATAGATTACCCTGTACGCGATCAGATTTCTCCACGATCGGAAGACAGGAGTCAAGAATCGGGTGAGACGTCAGGACAGGATAGAAAACAGAGCCGGTGCATTTTGATCGATAGGATCGGAGCGTTAGTTCGCGCAGCTATTCGAATTAGCTGATGCAGGGGTGCGGCTCGGTTAAAAATCGGGGCAATCGTGAGGCAGTGCCTCGATAATAGGATACCACGACCGTTCGAGACAATGTACCCTACTTTAAAGGAGCGCGTTTGCTTTCTAAACGGATCGAGTCACCGAGCGCCGATATTCTTTGAGAAGACCCAGCCCTTTGGCGCGCTATCCGCGCATTCATCTATCTTGCTGCTCGTGTTATGCCAGAGGTGAGGTTCATCGGCGAGTAGGCTCGAAGAAGTAGTTCGGCACGGACTTGGAGTAGCGACGAGTTACACGCTGTGGGCGCTGTCGCCAAAAAAGGCTCGTGCACGAGAACGACGGGCTCTCCTAGCGAGTAATAAGTGATCTATGGCTGGCCGCGTCTCTCGAAGAACGAGACACCTGATCCTCGGTGGTAAACACCGAATATGGACTTACGATATCTGGAGAATTAAGTCGCGATGCCGTTCGCGAACTTTGTCCCCGTCCCTCGTAATTGCATATTTTCCCGAAACCCGTATCACGCATCCTTCTCGCGTACTAGCGTCGCGGATTTGCATGATACGCGTATGTACATATATCCGTGTAGCCTCGTATGTGTTTCGTTGCGTACGCGTATGCGTTAGGGACTAATGGCATACTCCTGCGAAATTGCGCATTCTTGCAATCTGAATAAACGGGCGACAATTCCTATCGACTTTCTCCTTGGTACACACATTCCTCGAGAATAAAACACGAGCAAATCGCGGAAGTGGCTCACACATCGTTATTTATTACAGTGATCTGCTGCAAGGAGACTGTAGGCATAATACCTCCCTCCAATCGTCTGCCAACTTGCTTTCTTTGTTACGACCTCGCGTGGATGATCGTACTATTTCGAAACCATCTCGACGGAGGTCGATGAGAGGGAAAAAAAAAAAAGAATATCTGCGGTCTCGGCAATTCTTGACGCAACGACAGCTAGAACGCCGCGGCCGACGACGGCGACGACGACGACGACGACGACGGCACGCTGGACGCCGATGACGCTTCAAACGGAGACGACGAACCGCATGAGTGAGCGTTCGCGATTCTACATCTTGGCGCAATTGGATGCAAACTGACGCAACGTCGATTCGTGTCGTCCCTTTCATTGGAATTCCGAAATCCGTCTTTTGGCATTTTTAATCGAGATAACAATAATACCATCGTACAGCTCGATCGACTCGCAATTCGTCTCGCATGCAAAATTTCTACTTTTACCCTCTTCTTCGCGTCAGCACACGGCGAGCGAACGACTACGCCCGGCACGAAGATCAATTGCCAGCCATCGAAACGGAAGAACAGATCGAAGGAGACCACCCGAAGAGTCGTCGTTGCCCGCGCATCACTGTCGCAACGTCGCGACCTCGTCATCTCGCGCATTAGAATTCTAAAATGTGTCCCCGCGGTATTTCCATCCGGGATCCAGCGATTACGATATACGTGCCTGTAAACCATCGACAGATCGGGGTAAGTACATCTCCGATTCAACCTGAAGAGGATCGACCCGCGTGCAAGCGAGCGAGTGAATGGGTGCTTACGGTAGCTCCGAGAGCCTCCTTCTCCGTGGGTGAGTCGGCGAAAGAAAATATAGTTCAGGCCGATTGCATAATATGACGGAGGCGCATCACGTCGGCTCAACTCGATCCTCGAGCTACCTCAAGCTACCTGGAGAATCCACGGTAACAGCGGCGCGATCGACTCTTCTCCACCGTCATGGATGACCTTTGAAGTCGAAGGCGCAGAGTGCTTCTGGGAACGATGTTCCTCGATGGTAGGGGTGCAGCTGAACAGACAACGTCACGAACCCGTGCACTTCGAGTGCGCCCCAGGGATAGGGGGGAGGAGAGGGGGGAAGGATGATCCAATTTCAACTTTGTATACCGACACCCGGACTCGACCTCCTCACCATGAATTGTACGGGATATAAGGGCAGATCGTTTAAATATGGACTCGCGTAAAGTCGCGCACGAAACTACATCCGACACCCTTGACTTATATCGGTTCACCGTTTTCTGAGTTTATTTTATCCATTGTCTTGACGCGTTTCGTTAATATTCGTATTAATTGTCACGGGATCCGATGTGATTGAACTAACCCTTTGCACTCCAAATTATTTTTCTGTTTTCTTTCCAGTAATAGTGCATCCTTTTTATGCATTTTGTTTTAAATGGATTGCAGAATATTTGGTTAAGAAGTTAAGTTTATTCAGTGTTTTTTTTTCACGGATTTACACGTGTATGTTATTGGTACTTTTAAAATATCGAGTACTTACCTGTGACTCTACATAGTATGTTGCCGAAAAGAAAATTGATGTCGACCCGCACTGGACATTGGAATTCAAACGGTTAAGGGGTACAAGTCAATTTTTATTTCAATGCAGTTTCAAATTATTTTTGTTATATTTTAGTCGCTGATTAACGTTGGATGAAGTATGCGTAAATATCAAACAGGCAAAATCCAACGTACGGTTACCTGAAAAGTTCAACAAATCAATATGCACTGCCAGCTGCATCGTTAATAGCAACGTGCTAATTGGCTGTACAATAATTTTATAAAGATATTTACGACGTGCGAAGCCCACTGACGTTTAATTATGAGCTTTCGTGCCTCTCGATCACACTCGAAGACCCGAATAATTACTTCCAAAACATGATTCGCGTGCTAATTTGTATTTTACCGCTCGAACGAGCCTCGCTAGTTGTAACACATGCTAATTAAAATTGACTATGCGTTACGATCCAATCAATAATAATGCACACGATTGAGATATACTACCGCGATCCTCGTGTATCGCACGACTTGAGAGGAATTTTAATGAGGGTTGAGATTATTTGTGTGCGTGTCGACAATTTAATTCACCTGCAATCGTTTCACCCGACGTTGCGTAACCTTGCGTTCCGTATTGCAAGCAATTAATGCAATTACTTTCTCAAATATAAAATGTATTGCACGATCTCGTCATTAGCACTTACACTCTTAAATAATTACCTCATCCATCTTTCCCTGCCAGACTTTTTATTCATTAATTGAATCGACCTGTGTGAGTAATTCGACAGCTTTTAATGCCCGCTATCGGATCTTGCGCGATGGAACATTTTTCAAATTTAGGGGCAATCGACGCGCGGAACGTCGGTAAAGATTAATTGTTCGGCGATTGTTACCTCACTGCCATCTTCTTGCGAAATGCTGAACTATCTTGACGCCACATTCAAACGATTCGAATTGCTTCGAGCCGGAGTTCAATAGAATGCAAGAACCGTTACAAGTGGTTATAGGAAGTCTTTGTTGACCCATTCGGCCGCTGAAATCCGAGAATTCTCATAATTAGGGTCCTTGGGATGGAGGAAGATCAAGAAGAGAGTCATCTAAATAATGCTCTTCTCTTTCGACTTGCTATATCCAACAGTTTCAAACACATTGCTGAATCTGTTAGGTGAGTACGTGTTATTATTTTGTGTACAAAACTTTGTGAGTTAGCGGGAAATGATTTTCGATCGTGACGTTTGGTGATATTTGATATTTTGAAACTTATCCTCATTCGTGGAGATCTAAAATGTTTACAGAAGATCTTAATGAAAGCGTTGATTGTATATAACCTAGAAAACACAAGGATCGAGAAAAATATATTCATGAGGGTTAACAAACTTTATACAAATGTTTTTATTGTAACGACAGTTCGCTTTCAGGTTATGTCGCGTTCCCTATATATTGAACGATAACAGTATTGCCAACGTAAGTGTGTCAAGTACGAAACGCGGTAAAGAATGTTGCGTCTCGCTTGAATTACGAAAGAGGGCCGAGAAGAGTATGTAGCGCACGGTGTACACTTGTGATTCGAAAATGTTCGGAGAGCTCGACGCTTCGTTTATCGACAGAAACGTGAATGGAAGGGGGAAGGGATTGGGTCAGCAATGACCCAAACGATGAACGATGGTGTTACTCGATGTCATTGGCCCCTGTGACTCGCATGTTAATTTGTCGACGTTCACGTGGCCGGGCAACTGTCGGTTCTCGTTTGACCGTTTCTTTGGCCGCGAAGACCGTCGATCTAGAAATCGGTTCCCTTTGATTTCCGCTTCCGAGAAACTGCCGGGCTTTGAAACCCAACACACCAGTTGACCTTCGAGAAATTCCACGAACTGCTCGAGGAAACAAAGGGCCCTTGGTGCGGTCACCATCGCGTTAGCCTCCGTCATTCGTTCGGTGCGTGTCGCAGAGATCGTGCGTGTACCCGTTTCTCCGTTATTCTCGCGTTGGAATAAAATTCGGTGATCGAAACTTTATTGGACGCGGAACACTTTGCGTTTCTCGTGTCTATTGTACGCGGTTTTTATCACGTAAATGTACTTAATTGATCGACGATCTTATTTGTAGGAGAGGATAAATATTTCAATGTGATATATCGTGTCGGGAAGTCGGAAGGTGGTCGATAATGTTACGTGTGCAGCGTTGAAAATTTATTAACACTCTCGTGAGAAATTGGCGTTAGAACGCAGTGCTGCTATCAAAGATGCTTGCGAAGCATGCTTGGTTAGGTCTCGACTAATGCAAATATGTAGCATTGATATCAAATTGCACCAGTCCCGGCCTGATCAAGCGTGTACGAAACAACGGTCAAGGACTCGAAGGTGTGGTCTTTTATTCTCTTTGTCACGTTAGGCATTTTTGTAAATGTAACGTTTGTAAATGATTTAATAAAATGAAAATTGCATAAACTCGAGCTGTTTCCCTTCCGTGACAACCAAATGTTCTTAATGACGCTGGTTGCACAAAATGACGAATTCTCCCAGACTTTTTACACGCCCGTTTAAAAGAAGAAAATTGTACGGTACGAATCACAGGTGTCGTAGTATACAAAAAAATAGCTGTTCTCTGGAAACATTACAACGGATGACTCACGCTAAAAAATTCCGGAAATTGTGCAATACGATTACATCTTACTATTGTACGCCAGTATAATCTGGAAACTGGATTGGGTTGCTTGACTGCCGCTACCGCGATCGAAGCACATGGGTTCTTTGTGTGCAGCAAACTAAGAAAAATTTGATTCCGGTGATAGCCACTGCATGCATATCAACTACCGAGCGTGCATAACTCGCGGGAATGCATATTTACTCGGCCATGTGTCGAGTACAAAAGAAATGTTCACGCTCGAACTGGCGTATGCGTAACAGCGTACGTATCAACATAATGTATACTATTTCATAGAATATCTACTTTTCGCGTATGACATTTTTCCTTGAATCGAGATTCCACGTATAAACAATATCCAATAACTTCTCGCAGTAGATTGATTCGTCGCTACTTTATAATATTAACATTTCCGGAATATAAGCGAATCGTAATGTTCTATAAATAATTCATTCAACCCTTAAATGCATGGATTTGTAAGGTTCTTCTAAACTAACAAATTTGGTATGTTGTTAAATGGTAGTGGCATACACTTCTCAAGTTCCTAGAATCATTTTTATAAAGGAAAAATAAATATGTTTACAGTTCCAAAACCAGATGCACTCATGGGTTAACATTTGCTATCTATGATACATAATAGCGTAACAATAACGTTGCAGTACTTTCACATTCTGCCGGCATACTTTCCTTTCAAAAACCCACTCGGCAATCGCGTAGTTTCGAACACAATGATTATTACGATGTTCGAGTTATGATCTTCTTTTTTGTTCTAGCGAAGATGAGTTTCGTCAGATACTCACGGTTCTCTCGACAAAAAAAAGAAGTGTCGTACAGAAATTACATAAGGCCATGGTGAAAGAACTTTACGAAAGCATGAGCGGTGATTTGGAAGACATATTGAAAGACGGAAGCATGGGCGACGCATTAGCTAAGGTGTCGAAATTATCCGAGAATGCGGATGTACCTGCGCATGAAAAAGTTTGGTGGGTCATCATTTTATTAAACGTTCAGTTTTACATTGTTTTCTTTTGCGTTTGTCCTTTATATGATCTTCTTTTTAGGAGGCCTCCTGGAGATGTGAGCCTGCACCTGAAATCCTTAGACGCGCACAAGATTAAAGAAGAAACGGAAAAGCTAGAGAAACGAGTAAATGAAATTGAAAGTGAAAATGAAATATTGATGAAGAAAATTACAGAAAGTAGGTCGAAAGCGTATGCTGTGCGCGATACTATAACACGATCTGTAAGTCGTTCGGCAATTGCGTTAGAGTATTTGGGAAAAAGGTGGGAGCAATTAGAACAGTGCTTCCAATTGCTCGAAGAGGTGTAACGCATACTTTTTAAGAAAATTCGAAATTCCTGATCGAGAACTATCTTTAAGATATCATAATGTACATAGTTCGAAATGCTTGTCCGATGGTCCGTATTTCTGAGAATAAGATTATATTAAACAATCGTACGAGTTATCATTTTTTATTCCAAATGGTAATAATACATTTAATATTATAGACAGGTACTTGAAATTTTAATGTACTGTTTCACAAGCAGAATTTTGATCATGGCAATCTGCTTTAGTTATTCTAGGATCATTCATCACCGCGTTTGCCTTTCTTTTTAAATCTTCCGTAATATTCGTACGTCCCATTAGTTTTTTAAGTTTCCGTAGCAACGCTAAGTTCTTATTCTGAAAAGGCAATGTACAGAATACGCATCGAGTATTGAAAAACGCCGCAATATATTTCAGGAGAGCGTACATACTTCTTGAATCTTAATCATGGTTCTTATTTCCTGTAATTGATTTCGCTTCTCATCTGTAGTTACTCTGAGTTCTTCCAACGTTTCCTTCAAACGATCCCGCTCTGCTGTTAATTCTTTGATCTTTTTAGAAACTGCCTCTTCTAGCTCCACGCAACGATTTACCTTCGTTGCACAAATCACGTAGTTTTCATGAATTTTTGTTAAATCTTCACAAAGATCTTCGTTTTGTATTTGCATATTTTTTAAGTCGAATAATCCTATGTTCCTCAACTTGTTTACATACTGACGTTCCATCTCCACTTCCTGACATTCTTTTCGATACTTGAGCTGTTTCATTTTATAATATTCAAGTTCTTTCTCCATTCGTTGAAGTTCGTTCTCGAAATTCGTATGTCCTTTTATCTCGTCGTACTCTGCCGCTAAACGGAAATATCTTGATATAGTTTTCATATCTTATCCCATAAAAAGAAAGAGTAGGAAATAATGTGATAAGTCTATTACGGAATTCAAGAGTATTCACCGAGATCAGTTTTATGGCTTTCATTTGATTCTGTCACGTCCATTTTCTTCGTCCCGTGACTCTCGACTCTCGGAATTTGAATCTGCCAAACAACATGTCTGCCGCCGCGCCAACTGGTTCCCGCCTAAATGATGGCCCCGTTCTGATTGGTCGGTGATGGACCAATGGGACGGTCGGTATTTGCCGGTAACCTATCATGACGCTCAGTAGATGGCGACAGTATTAGCTCAGTCTCCATAACGCAGCCGCGGTTCGCCATTGTGCCGTGATGGCCTGCTGAAGTTTCGTGTTTGTGAGTGAGAATTGATCCGGTTTACCGTCGCTCCGGACTTCCTCCACGCACACAGTAAGTTCAGATTCTTAATTCCCGTCAATATTGCCTGATTTTAATTAACGAATTCGTCGTACTATACATTTACCATCGCGATAAGAGATTTTGTTCCAAAGTGGCGACGTATACGCTTTTTTGGGGGTTAGTTTCTGACCCCCGCGCGTCGAGTCAGCCCTCTTCCGTGCGCGTGGTCAAGCCGTGTGCCGATTACTTGTAAGTTTTTTTCTCGAAAGCCACGAAGACGTTTCTGTTCATTGACGATTCCTCGGGGAAAAAAATTGCTCGAGACCTCCGGCGCGACTTTTGAGGTTATAGTAGGATACGAACTCGCTGGTTTCTCCAGCGACCGCTACTACGTCTTGAATTTTTTGGGGACTATAGTCCGCCGCCGAGTCAATAATTTCGGCCATTAGATGAGGCGTAACATAACCCGACGAATTTTGAATACTTTCCTTTCGTTGAAACGGAAAAAATGTGTATGCATAAAGATAATTCAGCGCCGTTTTCGCTCAATGAGTTTTTATGATATGTCGAATACCGTGCAGATCGGAGAAGTCGCTGTATACGGCGAGCGGACGACAGTGATATCTTCACTGTGCGTTATCTTGCGCGATAAGAACTGAATGTGTGTACTTACATATAGTTCTAGCTGCTTCGTGCTGTACGTACGTTATTGGTCACAGGTTCTCAGTAGTGGTGTCTTTCTCTGAATGTCCTTGTTAAACGAGGAATCACGATGCGAAATATCGAAAACAGAGTTTTGAAGAATATTACGATAGACTGACGATAACGGATTGGGAAAATTACGGAATTGTGATCGATAGCACGTATTTCTGCATCGCTAACAATGCTGCTTTATCCAATTTAGATTCGTCAACGTTAACCGTATAGAATAATAATAGTATTTGTTCTTAATTGCGACTGGAGAATGTCACGTAGTAAAATTCGTGTGTACACAGGCGCACGATTGCTCTACATTTTTCTGTTCATTATTAGCCTGCTTGTTGTCCATTACAGCTCTAAAAGAAATTAAAATAACACATAAAAAATGCTGCTTGGTATCGTCACGACTCTGATTCCCTACAACAGTCGTACGTCTCCTCTTGTTTCAATGTTTTACGTGTTATTCGTTACACCGTGTTCCTTCATGTTTTCCTCGTTGCAAGCGGCACTGCAAGGAACGTAAGCGCGCATTATCGTTAGAACGTTTTGGCGATTACAAAAGTACGTAGCTAAATAAGTCGAAACGGATAACAAAAGCGTCAAGATAACTGTTTCGCTATGCGGGATGATGCAAACGCTATTGCCATATTTTCGTGACCGCTCGATGCGTCAAATTTTAATGCTCTACCCATGCGAGCGACAGTACCCCCGCGCGTTAAGGTCGAGTATTAACATTCTCGCGTATTTAACCAGAATGACCTTACGCACTGTTGATACGAATGCGCACATCGGGTCCGTACGATATCAATTCAAGAGTGAATTTTCGTTGCGTGAACTCAATCGGCACATCAAAGTTTCAGACGTGCAATTTCTTTTCCTATTCGTGCAAATAATGAATCGAAGATGTAGAGATATCTTCGCGGATGTCGGTGGAGGGAAATAATGGCAACTACGCGAAAGTATGCGGTCATTTGTCTTATTATTTTCGGACGGGAACGTCGATGTCGTTATATCAACGCGGACTGGTACTTCAATATTTATATCCGCACAAATTTGAATACCACGTTCATAGGATTGCATAACAAGCACAGCGGAACAACAAATTTTTGTGTTTTATCCTGGCGAGTACTAAATTCGTCCCCATATTTTTTAAACTACATATTGCAAACCTAAACATTAAACATAAGAGAAAATGGAAGAATCCTAAAATAACGTTCGCGAGGGTTTCCTTCGATATTCCGCTTCATCGGTGTACTCGAAGCGATCTAGAACATGCGTGAATTCGCTCAAAATTTCGTAAGCAACAAAGTTATTAATAGCACACGCCGATCCAGAAGACATTTTTATCATAGCCACTTCGTACTTCCCGACCGACACGTTCTATATTGAAAGTCATTTAGCGTAACCAATATTCGTTTAAACTTTTGTACCAGATTTATATTCTCAGATCATTTAAACAGTCGTTATCAAGTTGTATATGACGAGACATGGAATACAACGATCTTCGAACATTCGTGAATTATCTAAATTAATACTGTCATTTCCATCTCTTAATTGTTTGAGGCTTGGGTACAATAACCCTAACTATAGCTTGGTTCTTACCGACTCGACATCGTGATCGCTAATTTCTATAATTCCATAGGATTATTATCAGACTCTCCCACGAGCGTTAACGACTTCCTTGTCCTGTGCAGATGTATCCATATCTTACAACCATTGCGGTTACCCATTGTTAACCATTTCTGACGATGTGGCGACTATTTCTCTATAAAATGTTTAATTTCCCACGACGTTTAACGTAATCCACGAGACTTGGGCATCTCAACGTAGCGCTATCGAGAGCGTTCGAACATTTAAACAAACGGCACGAGATCTCGCGTAAGATCGAAAAATTGCTGAAATAACGTAATCAATACTTCCCTACGCTTTACCCGTACCGGCGAAGCATAGAGCTGCCATTTTGACCTCAGTTTCGATTCCCCACAGAGAAAAGAGGAACCACGGGCACGCGTCGATCACTCAAACTCGAAAGCAAAAGCAAGATTATCTCAGATTTCTGTCCTACGATACGCCATTATCGTCCATTTCTCTGGTATCGAATCACACAGTCGGTCGCAATTCACCGCGCGGCAAACCGCGGGAGTAGTCGACGGTTCTCCGTCATATTCAGCCGTGGCCATTATTCATAATTCGAGGATCGCGTAATTGAAGCCCTATGGGAAACGGTCGGATAGTTCCAGGGGAAATGCAACACCGATATTCGCCCTCGGTGGATTGACGCGGGGGTGGGGGTGAGGGTTGGTAGGGGGGGAGGTCAGTTCGTGTGGGCTAGGTCAAGCTGGGCTAGGTCGAGTTCAGGTAGGAAGATCGGCGAGCAAGGGGGTGGATGGACGGCCGACGGTGGGGGGCGCGGATCGCGGAGTAGGATGAGGTGGGGGGGAGGGGGTTGGAGAGGAATTAGTCGCCGAGGGAGGGGGAGGGCGGATTTCTCCCTCGTTCGACACAATGGCACAACAAAGCGTTACCGGGGTAACTGGACGACCGGGGTTGCCATCACAAAACTTTCCAACTTGTGACTGCAAACATTAACGACGCCACACGCGCTATCGAGAGAAAGAGAGCGCTAGTGGGTGGGAGAGGGGGTGGGAGGCGGGGGGTGGGGGAGAGCGCGTGAGTTCACACGCACGCCCATAGTCACGCGAGCACGCGTGCTCGGGACACGCACTTTTGTCCTCGCGGTTGGGCTACCGTGGGCGGAAAACGGTGGAAAAGGAGGAGGATGACCGACGGGCTTCGCGTTAGATTATTTTTGGAACACGATATTCTACTCTTCGCGCGTACTTATTCTTTTTTATCTAATGCGAGGCGTAACTACTGTCGCGATATTATTGATCTCTTTTTTTTTCCCGAGGTTCGTTCGAATCTAGAATTTTCTCGATTTAGCTTTACGCGCGGAGGTAGATCAATTAATTTGTTTACTCGGTACGTTCCGCCGCGTCAACCCCCGAAACGCGCGATGCTTCGATTCGTATCGGCTATAGATTATTTATTTGTCCCACGAGTAATTTCCGTTGAATTCGTGCAATCGCGTTTGGTATTGATTTTTTTTTTTTATGTCGACGGTTACTCGAATTCGAAGAAATTTGTTTTGCTTATCACTGTCAGAGAGATATGGCGGAGCAAAGGTCCCTTGGTATATTCCTGTTTCGTGAAATTCATCGATCGACCGGTTCTTACGTTCACTCGGCCATTCGTTGAATAATCTTGATTCTGGTAACTTCGTTTCATTTTTTGTTTAAATCTTAGCGCAACGAGGTAGCTCCGTTACCGACCCCGTATCATTATCTTCCTTTTTGGATGCTACACCTTATTCTTCTCCCTCGTCAGATTGTTTTACATTCTGTTTTCATGAAACTGCTCTCGTTACCGACCTTGGTAGCGTTAAGCATTACAGCATTCGGTATACCGATGTAATTACAGACACCGATGACGTGAGCTTTTTGTGAATCACGATGATTTCGAATTCCACCGCGGAACGTGGTGTACTTTAGCTACGTCTATTTCCTGTCGGGATTCACCGTCGAGTTTGATTTTCAACGATCGATCGTCGTAATCGCACGAACGTTACCTATAAATATTTGTCTCGTTGCAATTAGCGGTATTTAGGTTGCACGGCTGCCTCCTACCTTCATCCGTATGTCGCAACACGCGTTATTAACGTAAGATTCAGCGAGTGTATCGTAATGTACGTTTCGTAGGAATAAAATTTACGAGCCGAATCGGCGACGCGACGTTAACATTTCGTTTCACTGAAAACGATTCTGCGTTGCGATCTTATTTGTAAATTATTCCATTCGGATTCTGATTTACATAAAATGCGGGTTAAGTTGTCCCCGATGATTGCCAATTCTTTTTTCCTATCCGAAGTTGCAATGCCGCCCGTACACGCGTGTTTCCCAAGATCTTTCCTGTTTACCCACGGAACACGCTGGGAAAGGGAAATCAAGTGTTACGGATACCAAAGGTTCGATCGTTCTGATTTGAAAAGCTTGCCGTTACAACGAGTACTATTTTCTTTTCGCGTTAAAGAATTCTGATAGGCGAAAAGCGAAGAATCGAAATGTTTTTCAAATATTCGCGTTCGATTCAAAATTAGATTCCAAAAATGAACGTGTTCACCACGAAGCATGGATGACAAGCAGAAATGTAATTTTGCTATAGAAGGTTTAAATAATTTACGTCAGCTATTTCGTACGCTGTGTGTAATTCGTATAGTTATTTTCTAGTGGACGGGGTATAAGAAGGAAAATTTATATATAAACTTTTTACTATCCTATGAGATAGTTTTGAGCATCGTCCGATTGCTTTCGAACTTATAACTGTCGCAGTTAAATTTGTACGAGTATTCGTGTCTATGTTTCCACAAAAATGTGTCATCGATTTGCTCGCCTTCGTGGCGTTCCAGTTCGCCACGTGGTTCGAGAACACTTGCCTGGGTAAAGTGAAATTCGCACGTTAAATCGTTACGCGTGAGTGACGACATGGATGTAAAACGGTGCAATTCCAAAATAGGAAACAACTGGTAAGGCCTTATCTCGATAAGGCATTACGAACGATCCCCGATGTTTTTCCAAGTTCTATTTTACTACCCGTTCAGTAATTTTTATTTGTTTACCTGTCATTAGGTATACCCGGAGGAACAAATGCTCCGTTCTTTTTTAAACGTTACGTTAGGTTTCTCGAAATTTCTCGAAACACGGTCAAGGAAAGTTTGTGAACTTCCGAATCGAACATTTATATAATTATATGCCTTAGAATCTCACGAATGTCATTCGCAAGACGACAGGCGTTACATAATTTAGTTTGAAGCCGGTATTTGATCAGCGACGAGACGAACCGAAGTTTAGTACCTCGAGTAAATACGTTTGGATAATCGCATCTCGTAATCCCTCGAAATACACATTAAAAACAAGGAAAAGAACACAATTGGATTTGAAAATTTCTTTTATCCTTAGAGTCCTATTTTCGGATTACGAGTAGCATTACTTGGATCGTTAGCTGCGCTCGACCGTTGTTGCAGTAATCGTGATCTAATTTCACCGTTGAGTCCTGCGGTATTTAATCAATACAATCCGTGGCCGCGTACGCGTTCACGGTGACACGAGTTGCACACGAATCGTACCCCGTTTACCATTAGAAGTTACATAAAATATGATTGCCCTTGGAAGTTAGCGGAGCGTATTATCGCTAGCAAAGCTGCTCATAATTAGTCCCATAGCCGCGCCAAGGGGCCGTGAATATTCAGTTGGCCATACAGAGCGTGATTGCTCAAGAAAATTGCGACAGTACATTCCCGGTGTCCCTCTGCCGCGGAGTTTCCCTTTTTGAATTTCGCCTCCTCCTCCCTCCCGGTTGACTCGTAGTCCTTGGAAGCAGCGGCGCGAGTACTTTTACAGCGATGGAATGCAGCGGTTGCCGGTGTCGTTCCTTGTTGATCTAGGTCTACCGCCCGAGAATGCGTACCGGCGAGAATTGCATCCAGCCATACACGCGAATATCTCGAATTTGTATGTGCACGAAACTCGTGCGCACGCAGAGATGGTCTATTAATACGTCTACCAAGAGATTGTCAATAACGCTTGCACGGTAATGGAGTACCGACGATCCTTCCAAATTCGCTGATTCGCCGTTTCGCTGTAATGCTCGACGCGATTGTCGTGCAAAAATGAATTTGACTTCGAATTTGTAGGAGGAATTCTGTGATTTCGTATTTTATTCCGGAGTAAGGTAGTAGGTTTAGAATATAATATTTCAAAAGACTCTGTAGGGCGTCGTGAAAATGTTCTGAAGATGTTCGTCATTAAAATATACAGCGAGTCCCCCGACTTACGCGATTAATGCGTTTCTGCGAAAGTTGAAAAATCCCGTAAGCCGAATATTTTCCTTACAAGTATTTATGTCTGTACACACGATACTCACGAGATGAGTTACTTTTTATAACTTTTTCGCGCACGTACCGATAAAGATACCGTTCTGGCAATCAAAAAACTAATTTCACAGTTTGAAATTGGTTTTCTGACTCACTTTTAAACATCCGTGTATTTAAGACTTCGCTATGTCCGTGATGTAGATCTGTAGACGTTCCGAGTTAAAACTTCAATGATGCTCTATGGGTGGTGAGGATCGGTAGGTTTAAGGAAAACTATTATCTGGTGGGAAAAAATATGGTGAAGATGATGATGTTGTTTTGATGGAAAGTAAAAGAGGAGAAAGCTAGGATTTTGGACAGTGGACTAGATGATAAGGAAAGATGCGTAAGGGTATGGTGATTCAGGATCCAAGAGTGATTTATAAAATATCCACTATACTAACTTATGACTAAACTTATTATTGGAGAATTGATACAAATGGGGTCGGCGCATTGCATCGCGAAAACGCCTTCGTAGACGTAGTTTGAATAGTAGTCTTCGTAATTTGTCGTGAATTGAGATTCTCGAGATGAGATGCGTTTCAGAAACATTGTTTAAATAAAGCGAACGATGGGTTTCTCTAGACTCGCATTGTCTCTCGGTGTCATGGCGTCTGCACCTCTTACGATGCGTATTGCGACGTTTAATGTTCGCGAGGATCAATGGTTGATTCTTTTGTACTCGGCTGACGAGAGATTATTCGCGCGTTAATTAATTTCCATTCCCGAGAGGCAAATGAGGTTACGTCGTTGAACGGGACCCTTCTCACGAGCAGCCTAACCGATTTCATTAAACTCAGAATCAGCTGTGATTTTGTTACGACGCGAAATGGATATTGTACTTATCGTAATCGCTGCACGATCGATATCGTTGCTCTCGCGTTAGACTGGAAACCTGAATTTCTCTCGACGCATTATTTACGCGATAAGATCAATAACTTAACGATCATCTTTCTCTTGTTTCGCCAGCGCGAGGAAGTTTGTTGTTGAGCACGTTAAACGAATTCGCAACTAATAAAGTAGCATCGCGTTATCGGTAGCGTTAGAGGCATTAACGCGTTGATTGCCGCGTCACCCACATTTGGGTGACACGTGAGTTTTAGTACCGTAGTTACGATTAATTTTATTGTTAGCAACGCCATCGTTATCGGCGCGTCACGCGTGTCATCCAAATGTGGGAGACGCGGCGATTAACGTGTCAATTACTTTATCGTGTATCGTATATTTATATGAACACGCATATCATTGTGTAGCGGTATAAAAGTCGATAATCGAAACATTTCCTCTGTTTAAACAATCACTTGTCAATGGGAATATATTTCTGTGTATCGGGGTTTCTTGATTTATTAATTATCGGCGAGTCATTGAAATATTTATCGAGCATCAACGGCACTTGTATATTTCCTCGCAAAATATCGGCTTGACCGTTCTAATTTTCACGTTTGACGAAAAGGGCGCAATTTATTCGAGTTGATGCAAAACCATATCCCTTCGTTGCCACGCGCGAATGAATTCGGTTTTTAACGATTCTGTTTTCATCACGCACATCAACGTCAATTCAACAAAATACTGTTACACGTGTAGGTGTATTCGATTAAACCGCCCGTGAACATAGTCCGTGCAAAAAAAATTAATACATATCTATCGGTATTGTCGTGTACACTCCCGGCAATGCCTTTTAGTTAGTTATTTAACAGTTCGGTTAAAAAAAAGTTTATAAACGGTCCATGATATTTCCTATCGCTTTTTTATATCTATAAATCTACTTTACATAGTTGAAACAATGCATCCCTCGTATAGACCGCTTATTCGTAAATGGTACTGCCAAATTGCAGATTAAAACGATATTCCTGGAAAATAAGCGTATAGCTGGCGTTAACATTACATTTGGATAGTCTCCACCTTCTAATACTTCGCGAAACAAGCTCATCGTGATACTCGGGTAGAGAAGTGATCGAGATGCGGTGCTATTAGAAATTATGTACGCCGTTCTATTTTCCGTTTCTTTTTTAAGTTCAACTAGGCGGTTGTGAGTAGTTCCCCCCAGTGTTAGTGGTTTGTACCAGTATCATCCTACCGGTCACTCTTGCAAGTTATGACAATTGTTCCGTTTTGTATTTTTATTTGAAACGAACGTTTCAGTGGAATAACCCTAGGAGAAGGATTCCGTAATCAATTTACTTTAATCATACAAATATCACAGTTTTTTCTCGCTAACAAACTTCAATTAAAGGCCCTTTACGGTAATTACCGTTCTGCCACGTTCGAGTCACAGAAGCGAATCAACGAATGGCTAGGAAAAGAATGGCATTGAATAATCAGTGCAAGCTTGTCGTATGATCTCGATAGGAATATTTTTTTTTTTTTGTCGACTCCGGCCAATCGTATCCCCCTGCCGCGTCGTCCATCTTTATCGCCATAGACTTTCATCCGTATCTCTACTACAATATTTTCTCAGACGTCGATACAAGAAAAATATTTGACTTTCCCTCGATCACTGTGACTTGTCATTTATCTTTGTCTCGATAAACATCGCGCGAATCTCCGGGGAAAATGCGAACCGAACCACGGCTCCAGCGCTGTTGACGGGAAAGTTGTTTCACGTTTGACAATATTCCCTTCAAGTTTCTCTTTTTATATGGATATATCGGCGTGACGTAAAATGGGTCTTTCGAAGAGTTTAAAATCGCCGCGCAAACGTATGGTGTACGTAAATTCACTCACCAGCTTCATTCAAGTTCATCGTATTTTTTCCGTTACGCGTAAATCCTATTTTTCTTCTGCGACAAAGCATCTTGGTAGGCGAAAAGTAAAAACTTCAGAGTTATCTAAATATCACGGCTCCGAGGGTAAATACACAGCCTTCTGTCCGAAATTAGATTCCACGATAAAAAAAAGTGACAGAAAGTGGCTATAAAAAAGATTAATTTAAGCAAGCGCGTGGGCGCTAGCGTTGCGATTATTTTATCCTTCGAGAAATGGGGGTGGGGGGGGGGAGAGAGAGGGAGAGAAGGAGAGTTCCTTTACGTTGCGAAACGTTTGATCGTGCGAAACGTGGGCGTAAGGTGCCGCGGCCTCTTGCAGGTGCAAAAGGCCGGCGGAGGAGCACGATGCAAATGTCCTCGTTTTACGACTTTTATCCCTCTATCTCGGTTGACCTTGAACCTGACATTGGCCGACCTTTGACAAGGGGTCGCATCCTTTCGCTTTTTGCAAGTACGAAAGTTTACTTTCACCTTGCGCCGTATTCCTGCCCACGCGTCCTTTAAATGCACGCACGAAAGAAAAGGAGAACGACTCTACCGGTGCACCGGTTGCGACGGTGTCAGATTTGCATTTCTTTCTGTATCAGAAAATTATGCCAACTCTATCAGCGCACATTTTTCCTTCTGTTTCTTTTTTTTTTACACCGAGCTAGCTGTCTCGCGAACTTGATTAAAAGTTTGGACGTTAATAACGATATCGGCGCGAATTCTATTGAGCAATCTTGAAACTAAAATAGAGCAAAAATGATAAAGTAGTGTAACGGCATTTAGGGCGTTCGAAACGTTTGCAAATTCGCCGTGACGCGCGCGCGTAACCGTCCGACGAGTTAGCGGGCCATTAGCGAAAACGTTTACTTTGAATCTCAATGAAAATATTTGATTCATAATGACCCAGCATACGACCACCTGCGTCGGGAAGCCGTGCCAGGCGATCTTGGAAATGATAATTCTAGTCATTACCTACGATCTTGGCACACTGACCACTTCGGTTCCGCTGTGAATGGTCCAAGCGCCGATTCGCATTTTCGTATTCACTTTTCCTACCGGAAACTATTTCCGCTTTGATACGTTCTACGCGGATTTGATACAAGCCAATCGCGCTCATCGATTAAACCCTCCGATGCTGTCGAACCTTCAAATCGCATACCGAATTATCGATATTTGTCTAATTACGTAGCATTTACTTGTCAACCTAGCGAAAAGAAAAAATTCAGGTTACGGAGGATCATATTTTCTACAAAAAGCAAAATAAGTTCTGCGTATTATTCTCGGAGGCGTGCTCTATTAACGATATTTAACCGGTTTTGTTTACTACGCGACAGCGCGTACACGTCGACCGCGTATGTTTTTGCCCCTTTATTAAATTAAGTAGCCTGTCCGGTGTAATTTTGTTATAAGTATCGCTTCTCGGGTACGTTGCTTCGTTAAACGTGGCGTGACTACTCTGCGCGTTTACTACCACAATCTTCGTTGCGACTGGAAACGTCGACGGGTTGCTGCGTACACGCGGAACTCGAAGCGCAGAAGTTAACGATGGGATTCTCGATATATGTATAATCGTACCGCGAAATTTCCATTTTAAATGCCACGGCTAATCGACGGGAATGAGGTCACGGATTCGCATGCGCGTGAATCGTGTCTTCGCGTATCTCTCCGTTTTCGCTTTTTCTCTGCCCTTTCGCTCGGCTCGCGCGGATTCGCTTACATTGTTTTTCTCCCTTGTTTCGCGAATATACATCTTCGGAAGCATTCCGCAGTCCTCGCGCGTACAACCGAGGAGGGTTACCGATGTTGGGACACACAGTCGGAGGCATGGGAACGGACGATGGGTAGATAGTAACGCGCGGCATAAATAATATACCGTAACAAGAATTGAAAGTACGGTTCGATGCACGTACATCATCGGTACGCTTCGAAAACGAAACATACTTTCTCGAATTATATCCCATAGACAATCGTGATCGTGGTCACGGTGACCGCGCGTCGTTTATTTAACCTTGCGTTAGTAAACTGGGATGATGTGTAATTCTACCCGGAAATTTCTCTTTCCGTGATCATCGAAATGTGTTAATTGCTTCAATGACCGGTCTTTCCTCCCATTGTCAGTTTATCGGTTTTAACGTGTATCCAAAAATGATTTAATACAAATAAAAATGTTGTTACAATAATAAGAGGAATTGGTGTCAGAATTGTATTACCAACGGAAGGTTAAGAGCACAATCCTCCGTTTCATTTTTCCGTCCTTTAGATTCGCTTTTTAATACGATCTTTTTTATACGCCACGTACACGCTTGTATCTTATAGTAAATGGTACAAAGCTTTTAGTTTCAGCGAAGCGAGCAAACGCGCTCTGCTTTTCTTATTGCGAAACAATTTCTGATCTGTCTGCCACTGAACTATCCGCGGAACGCAAAATGCGTGAATCGCAGAGGGAGGGATCAAAGATTCCACGTTTTTCAGTACAAAAGTACTCACGCTTATCCCTTAATACGGCTTCCGCGAAAGAAAAGCCAATTGTTATTCGTTGTCCCGAAATTTAGGTCGGTCGCATCTTCGAGTACCCACCCCCCCGCCTCTTTTTGGATCATTGATCTCACTTGAACGCGGCCAGGAGCACATACGAGAAGTATCCTGACTTCGCAATAATTCCGCCATCCTCTACTCCGCTCGTCATCGACCCGTCTACCCGTTGCGATAGAATGCCGCCTAGAGGTGTTCGCGTTGCAGGGATTTTAATCTTCTCCCGTTCGTGATTACTTCAGCTCCGAATTAAATGGATAATCTTCTCTGTTCCCTCTTTCTTCCCGCGACGCTTCCCCTCGCGCGTTGTTTTCTCTTCCGCTTCGTTCTTCTCGGAACGTTGCGCGCAGACTTCGGTACAAATATTATCGTCGGTCTCGATTTTCTATTTTCTTCCCCCCCCCCCCCGTCAATCAATTAAACTAAGTGAGCAAACCCGCGGGAAACTCGATATAAAATCGTTTCGTAAATTGGACTTGAGCCTGATTCAAGACTTCCGTTGCTCTCGCATTTCTGTCATCGAGATCGTTGCGTCCGTATTTTGCGCGATCCGTTCGATCCGTAGTAAGCAGTTATTTATCGTTATTGTGGATTGGGAAGTCTGGAATATCCGGCGATGCTACTACATTCTTTATAGTTATCGCTTGATACGGAGTTATATCGTTTATACCATAATGCAAAGCGCCGGGCGTTTCTGGGCGTCCCGTGTTTATTTTTATTTACACGGAAAACCATTGGATGCCGTGATTCGATTATACGACGTACACGCTGTTACTCCTCGAAAGGCTCGAACGTATATTTAGTGGCGTTTAACGTCGCGTTAGGATATCTGTTTTAATTAACCGTGATTTAGCGAGTCGTAATTGAACGTTTAACGTAACGTGGATGTCTCATTGTTCTCGAAATGATTAAGCGCTTCGTTGCATCCGCGGACGGGAAGGAAACTTCGATTCTTCCAATTTGGAATTCGCGTCACGTTTAATCGTGCGTTACCATTTAAATACTTTCTCCATGTACGGATTTATGGCGCGATGGCGATAATTATGGCGCCGTATTTTAAGAGTAGTTTTAGCGAAGAACGCGGGGAAATAGTCCGAAAATTCCCAGGTCAATAAATTTCGGGAAAATGTAATAATAAAGCGATCACGGCTATGGCGGAGGTAGGAATTTTAAGGTTCGCGCTGAATTGTAAACGTTGAGAACGTAAACAACAGCGGTACATTGTTGAATATTCGATCGTAAGCTACAGGCTACATTGTTAAAAAAAACTTGTTGCTTTTTTACGAAATCTATTGACCCAGGATTTTTTTTTGTACTACTTTTCCCACGTTTTTCGCTACAAATGTCTTCAGAAACCACTGTCAAAATGCGTCGCCATAATTATTGTAACTATGGAATTCTGTTTACCATTTTTTCCACTTTTCTCGTCACATGCCTTCGGAAACCACTGTCAAAATGCGGTGTAATAATTATCCTAACCGACCCGGTTGTTCGAAGAGTGCATTCAATTTATCCAAATCGTATCTTCCGTTTGATATTTCCACTTTAACGTCCTTCAAACTCTGTATTCAAGTTTCATCGTTACTCTAGCAATCGCAACAAGTTTACGAGCACCGGGTACTTCGAGTAAAATTCGTTCGACTGTCGGAGAGCAATATACAAGCCGTCCCTCAAATTTCCGAAATATCTTTTCTTTTTTCCTTACCCAAGCCGGCTCAGCCTGGTAGAGAGACACGTTAGTTCAGGTTCTCGAGACCTTCGTTTCGTGGTACGTCATCTTTACTGCTTATTTCTGTGGAACTCCGTCGTCTACGGGTATCTCCTTGGAGAGGTTACGATAGGAATAATTCGTCGTGGAAGATAGAACCTTTTCCTGAATTATTGAGAATGGCGTGCGACTCGTCGCTCGATGCCCTCGCGACAGAACAGTTTTCCGCGAAACCGGCTTTCCGTCTTTCGCGTCGTCTCCATCAGGCCCGAGCGTTACATCAAACGAACTCGACCCTTTACGAAAGCAATCGAATTTTGCGGTACGTCATGGCCGCACGCGCCCCACATTTCTTTATTTCATGCCCGTATCCGGTCGTGACATAATAAAGTTAGCGCGATATTGTTACACCGCGTAACGATAGCTTCCGTTTGATTATTTTCGGAATAGCTGTTTCTACTCGCGACATAAGTCGGCCGCATATGCGTGTCCGTCCGCCTATCATACTCGGCGTATATTAGGGTCTCATTCAGTATTTCTCTATTCTGTAGCAATTATGAATTTTTGCAAGTACCATCTCGTTTCGCGTTAGCTCTGCGTTAGTATCGTGGGAGAGAGGTCACCCAGTCTATTTTAAAATTAGATTACTCTTATCTCATGCAATTTACGCCTGCGATATCTCTAGTATCGCCTGGTTAGACATATGCGAAACTAAAAAAAATAAAAAAATAAAAAGTTTGTGCTATTTCTATTATGTTATTTTAATTATAAATTTGTAAACATATACATTAATTATCCAATGAAAGTTATCTGCTTCATTATCTAAATATATAATGATTGTTGTTTAATAATGATAAAAAGTGATAAATGCTGATTATTTCTACTTTTAGCCAATAATTTAGTGATGGGTGATAGGTGTCCTTGCGACCAACTATATACGCAACAAACATCGGCGCAACTAACGCAGGGTTAAGAAAAGTTTATTTCTATGTCTTTCCTTCCAAAGTTGTGCGCGTATTTTATTTATTTACGCGAATATACGCCGATTATGGCAGGCGGACGGACACTTCTGCGATCGACTGCATATTTTTCGTTCGCTTCGTTATGGAGCTGTCCGCGACGGTACGTTGAATTTCGGCAATCTCGCGCGGTTTATAATTAAACGGAACCGATTCGTCCGCGTCGGGCTCGACTCCTCGCAAACGTGGAATTTAGCGTGGTTCGTCGGTAATAGCGACGTTTTTTTAGACGTCCCACAGGCGCTCAGACGTAATCGATAAATTTAGTAGTTCATCGAACGGGAACCCCATGGACAAACTAATCAGTTTCTGTCTCCAACGTCGAATTACGATGAAAATAGCTTTGGTTAGCGTTTATGGATGGCGCGTAACTCCATTGTCCGGTCAATACAATCGCATAAATCTAGTGCGAATAATACTCGCGCGGCGAGAATATTTGGACGCCCGCGCCTTATCGGATGTAACGACGAACGGCGCCGCGAGCGAAAGGTAAATGAACGTCGACCAACGGTGATAATGGACGATCGAGCGGTTTTATCGATCGGCTCACCGATTTCACGCGCGATTGAAATCTAGAATTTGTTCGCTATTCGGAATAACAATTATCGCGATCGCACAAACGTACGCTTTGGTACGATAGTGACGTACGGCGATTGAATCTCTTGTTCCCCGTTCGATGAGCTTCCACCTGTCGAAGTTATAATTATCCTCCGCCAAAACGCGTTATTTTTTTTTTGTAAACCTTGCCAAGCGTTACGTATAACCCGGCACGTTATTCGCGCGGATAATTTACGGTTCAATTCTTTTTCTCGCTCGCTCGCGCGGTGCGTGTGCGTGTGCGTGGGTGTGGGCATCCGCGAGATTTCAGATTTTTCAACAACGCGTCTAGCACTCGTAACGAAAGCTTGCGATTAGTGGGAGCGGCAGAATGAATCGCTGCGAAGCGAACGGGAATGAATGTGAAGGACGTGGGTACCCATTCGTCCTCAGCTGGGCGAGTCGTACGATTTCAGGTCATCTTGCACTTATATCGGCTTTAATTGAGACGCTCGTTAACGGGATACCAGACGCTGGCACGTCCTCGTTAAAATTTCACCGCTCCCACTTCTGCCGCTGCACTTTACGCGTTTTTCCTGCGAACCAGGGAAAAAAAAACATTATTATACGTACTTTCTGGAGTTGTAAGAGGGTAAGCGTTATAAACAAACTAAATCCGTAGGAGGTGACAAATTCCGTCGCGCGTAGCCGCGCAAATTTAGACGAGTTAGAATCTTTGGTTAAACGAGATAATAGAAATTCTGTTGTGCTCTTATTCCTGATTTTTTATGGACGGATACGAGGTTTAATACGTTGACTCCGGCGTGTACCGCCGGTGGCTCACGCGCTTGGAGTCTTCTAATATGTAGTTCATTCGCAAAAAAAAAATTGCCATATAGATGAGAATTAAAAATTACAAGAATTTAAGGTACATATATTTATTGAAACAAGTAAGATTTACTTAATTTCAATGGAATACTTATAAAGATGATTTAAGGGGTAATTTTTATTCCTAAAACCGCCCGATGGCGGGAAACACGAAATGCAGCGTCGGTATCAACGTGTTGACCTCCGACCCAAGTTCAGGTCGATTGGTTCGTTACAGCCGTTTACCATACGGATCGTTTTCTAAAAAGCGATCGAAGTCCATGGATACTGGCGTCGCGTTAAGAAGAATCATACTTTGCATTTTGTAGTGTCGTAGAAATCCAATGCAACGTAATGGACGTCTCGCTCCGTGCAAACGTTTTCGCGTTACGATCCTTTTACGATCATTGCACTGTATACCTCTACGATAAGATTAGCGCAGTGACCTGATTTACGTGCACGCTCTTTTTTATGGATATTACGAATTAAATGCGTGAAACGTATTTTTCCCCTTCGGGCGCGTCCGACGCAGATAACGCTGCGCGAAAAACGCACGCGTGGTTCGCCGTTGAGATTTTCACCGTCGCTGTTTATAGAGTTTTGGCGACGGTGCGTAAACAATAACTTATTGGAAGTGTTGAAACGTCGCGAAGGCTTGACGAGTCGTGAGAGGTGAGCGCGCGCGTAGGTATGCACCCACGAGGGAGCGGAATGAGCGCAAATCGTTGCGCAAAAATTATCAAGGTACTATTACGATACATTTGAATCTGACTTGATAGGGAATTCTCTCAGGTTTTACCCCCCCCCCCCCATCTTTCTAGCGCTGAAATTGAAAAAATTCAACGCGTTTTTGCAACGCCACGACGACGATAACCGCGCGGAATCATTGCTTTGCTTCGATCATTAGAATCTTGCGTAATGACTCATAACGACGCGCGTTCGATTAATGGTTCGTACCGACGCGTGTTCGTCGTATCGGCGATAATCAACATTGCGATCTTAAGTGGCCATATATTGCAAGCGAGAGATATTTTTGTATATCTCGCGTTATCTAGCGTAACCGATTCTTCAATCGCTATTTTAAAACGGTCGAAGCGTATACATAGGTGGAATGCGGTCACGCGAAATGAATTTGGAAATTGATTTAACTTATCGTTTCTAACGGGATACTCACGAAATATAGATTTTTGTGGAACTAGATCCCTCTCTACACAAACTCCTTGATGCAGCCATTTGGCTATTTTGCATCGCAACGAAGCAGGAAAAACATTCTCAGCGAGAAAAAAATTCTCGAACGTGTCGTTGTACACGCAAATCTACGATATCGCGTCACAAAAACGATACTTTACATCACCGATAAATTCATGAACTTGCAAAATAGAAGCTTGAAAATTGTACAAATAATTCCGTAAACGTAAACGTGTGTTGTTTTGACTGCTTCGAGTTAAAGCGAGACTCGTGTCGCAATAAGTGCGTAAGGAACGCCTATTAATAGCGTTGAAATATATCTCGATAGAATTGAACAAAGATCCCAACAAATCCGAGGATTATCCCGTGATATGCGGAGATTATGATACGCGTTCGGATAGAAGGTGGTCATTTTGAACATCCCTCGCGAAAGTAAGAGGATACCATCGTGGAAAAACAAACACATTAAGCTCAAAGACAAAGTCAAATATGACATATGTTTACCCCAACTATTTTACTCTTTTTCACCTGCCAAATCCATCCCAAAAGCAGTTCCCACGCGTTATGGGACACGCGGCATGGTAAATTTCATATTACGGTTGTAACATGATATTTACCAAACATATTAAACTCAAAGACAAAGTCAAATATATGACATACGTTTACGCGAACTATTTTAGTTTCTTTCACCTGCCAAATCCATCCTAAAAGCAGTTCCCACGCGTTACGGGACACATCGAATGGTAAAATTTCACAGTACAACCGCGTATGACACGCTCGCACAGTAGTACACGGTCGCGACATTACGATATAAACACGTGAGCCAACATTATTACACGCACTATCCCAGTATTGTTCCCTCTATTGATCGATCACGCCATGCAACATTTACCCGACGATCGGGGACCTACATTCTCCTTTATCACCGCACTTTCCTAATTATACCCCGCTAGTCCGGCCATCGATAGCGGCGAATCGCGAAGCTATTCGCTTCCACGAGGTGTGAGTTACGTTACGCGCAAACACGAAGTCGTGAACTCCGCCGAATAACGTATCGAATATTTGATTATCGAAATTATCGAAATATCCTCGGAACGTCGCGTTGTTTTCGCGCGCGGTTCGTTGATACGAAGGTTAGTTTAATTATTGCACGGTTACTCGACGTCTATCGAATGTTTCGAACACACTTGCAAACTTTCCAATCGGGGGAAGTCGTACGGACGTCATTATTTTAGAGTAGCCCATCGACATTATTCCTACGGTAATGCGATAACGTAGATTGCAATTGACACATTTCGAGTCGGTAGTTCGCTTATAAGATTAGACTCGTTGAAAACATCGATATTACTGCAAAGGTTCACAATTTATTATTCGATTGATACTGAAAGGCTCGCGCACGGATGTTAAATGCAATTTGATCGAAATGTTATTCGCAAACACCCAATGTTAACGCGGAGCTTACCTTCGTTCCCACCCTTCTTTCGTTAGTTCCCGTTCGTAGGTGTCGATCACGAAAGAACCTTTCCGATTTGATTGATGGCCCTTTCGTTCGAAAGAGCTTGACCGTCGATCTAGGAATACCGTAAATATACGCGAACGGGAAAACTTCCGGGTAAGATAATTTTTTTTTTTCGACGATGACCCAATGCCGATAAAAGCAGGGATATACACCCATCCCTCGATTTACACAATTTTTTAAATAACGGATTTGAACAAAAAAACTGGTAAAAATTAGCATATTGGCGGCAGGCATATTCCGTTATTTTTTTCATTAATTAAACTTTGGGTTAAATTTCTTAGGGATCTCATATTTCTTGTTTATATGGGCCCAGACTATGGTAGTGGTCTAAATAAAAAATTAAAGAAAAGGGTATCAATTATTTTGCGTCACATTTTTTAAAACCACATAATGGGTAAAAAAAATAATATGGCATACCACTTTTATTATCATGGACACATATGTGTTCATACTCCACGGCGATAACTTACCGAACACATACGAGGGTGAATCAAAAAGTAAAGGCAACTTTGTGCTTTCGCCGGAATAAACGAAAACTGGGTTCGCCTGACGAAACCACGCGTGTTTACTCGGAGTGTTGTGCAAGTAGGAGTATCATACGTAAGCGTCATACGTATGGACGTTGCACTCCACGAATGCACCATCGGGGAACAGCGGGCGTGGTAGACGTGGCTTCGCGAGCAAACCAAAAATCCTTTCTCACGGGCGGTATTCAGAAGCTGATTGCACGATACCAAAAGTGCATTGCCGTGCTTCTGTATACCGTCCGGGGAGAAAGATTTTTGGTTGCTAGCAACGCCGCTATTCGTAGAATGCAGCGCTCATACGTATGACGCTTTCGTATGATACTCCTACCCATGATAACCATACGTATGATAACCCTAGTTGCACAATACTCAAAGCAAATACGCGGTGACGTCAGACACACCCAGTCTTCGTTTATTCCAGAGAAAATACAAAATTGTCTTTATTTTTTTGTATTCATCCTCGTATATGTGACAATAGTTCACGCCGGAAGCTATTGGCCGTGCACACATATGTGTCCATGATAATGTAAGTGGTCTAAGTTAAGAAATAAGAGAAAAGTTTATTTCGCGTCACACTCTTTAGAATTGTATTAAGAAAAACGGTTTCTACGCATTCTTTACGCGCGGTCGAAAAATGCGACGAATATCGGTTTCAAACGGCCGACTAGTCTCGAGTGTGCGTGCGTGCGTGCGACTGTTATGCATCGAAACACTGGTTGGATCATTGCGAGATAAAGAAGGAATGAGACTGGGGATTGCAGAATTAGGCAGTCAGTCAGTAGCACTTGTCTTGACAGTGTCAAACTTCTTTATTAAATATACATATCAAGAGACAAGGTCTTGTCTCGGAGCTACAATTAATCTCGAACTCTTAACCATTGATTAAAAACTATCTTTGCACCCATCCGATCTTATTGCGTTATTGTTTTATTGAGACGAACGCCCCCCTCGGACAGAAATAATGAGATTAAAAAAAATAGAAGAAAGAATATGCGACATACCACTTCCATAATCATGGACACGTATGTGCCCGTAGCACTCAAAGGGTTAAAAGCGTTATCAACGGCGACGCGATTCGTAATAACTCGACAACCGCGATACGTTGCGTCAGTCGGATCGAGGTTTTAGCGGGTCGTTGACTTTTTAACGCCTCAACACAGCAGCGCAGCTACGATAACGCGAATCTCTGCTTATAAATTTTAGAGCGGCCTGAATCCTTGTTCCGACCAAGCGTGACACTCGCGACCCACGTCCTTTGGTAGTAAGTAAATTACTTCGAAGGTTCCTCGTCGTACGCGGTAGGCCGTGTATAAACTTGTAGCATATTATATCAGGTCTCCGTAAAGCATCGCTGCAAACTCCATCGTCGAAGTTTGTGTGGAAAATGTCCGTGAAGTAGCTGCCGGACGAATATAAGTGAATATAACAATTACTCGAGCCTCGGTATCCCTTGTCGCGTTATTTCGATTAATTAATCGACGCGCGTGACGAGGAATCGAAATTTAAATGAACAGCGCACTCTGTTTCCTACGTTTGCCACGGCGGAACGACGTCAATGTTGTATAAATACGGGCTCCAAAATGCTGTGTTAAAAAATGAGAACGTTCTCCGAAATTGAGGGGAATCAAACAAAAATTTGCACGGGAACAGATTGGGTGTCTATTTCAAAAATGTTTCGGTACGACGTATTGACAAATTATCGATATTTATTTACGTTCGTTTTATTTCAAATTGTTGTTCATCCTTGTTAATACAGCATTTTCAACTATTACAATATGTTTTATATCCTCGCGAATTTCTCTTGATTTCGGCGAATGTTATAATTTTTGCGATAAAACATATTTGAGTCTGAATTTATAACATTTTTCTCTAACCTCTAACCGTAAAAAAACTGTTGTTTGTGCATGGTCTTTTCTCTTTCGACTTGTATTAACAAAATATCTATTCCACCGATCGCTTCCGTTCATGAGCGTACGTATAACTTGAAAACGTGCGCTAACGTGTATAAACGTTTAATCGAAGAAGAAAAATATTCGATTCCTTTCACCGGCGGATCCAATTTTCTTTCCATCGCGGATATCATCCCCCCGCTCTTTCAAACCGAAAATTTCCTTTCCATCGCAAATACTCCCCATCCTTTCGAACCGAAAATATCGCGCGTTACGTGCTAATCGCTGATATTAATAAATACTCTCTCGACGAGCAATGGGGATCGTTCAATCGTTCCTCGCACTCCCGCAAACCGGACAACAGCCGGGGCTCTTAGCTACCTATAGGATTATTACCACGTAACTGCCAATTACAGAGTTTCTCGTGGCATTATCTTCCCCTCGGTGCATCACGTTATAAGTCCCCTCCCCCCCTCCCCTTCAGCCCATCTATTGTTGGAAATTACACCCGGTACGTTTCCACCGCGAGCACCTACGCGCCAGTTCTTCCAGGGAGGATTTTGTGACGGCCGTACGCGGGATCCAAGACCGTGCGTATATCGTCGATACACAGGGGAAAGGGGGGGGGGGGCGGGCGAAGGAGTGTAAAAGAGAGGAAAAAAAAAGAGAAAGTGGAAGGGAGCGAGGTGGCACCTCGAGAGAGTACGACAGGTGAGAGGGGTCGTACGTCGGAGTCGGCGTCGAAGAAGAGGAAGGAGGCGGGTGGATATCAAATATGCTCGGACAGATGCGTCGTCCCACAGTAGTTTGCCATTCTTACTCGTACCTTTCTCTGTTTTCCCCTCCCCTCCCCTCGCCACGGTAGAGACTCCCATCGACCCCTTTCTTCTTCTCTCCCGCCGTCTCCCCGTTTCTCACGAATTTTCCCTTCCCCTTTCTCTTTCTCTCTGTCGTTCCTCGTACTCCCCGATCGCGTCCGTTCACGGTTCTTCCCGTCTCTCTCGTACCCCGGGCCTTCTGTCTGTCTCCTGGTCTCTCTTTTTTTTTTTTTACCCCGTCCCGTAATTACAGTTTCCACTGTTGCACGCCCGGCAAGGGTTCGCGTACTTTCGAGCGCAGGTAGGGGGGCGGTCGTCGCGATACCTGCATCAGCCCCGCGTTCGTCACACGAATGGTGGAAAGGTGGTAATCTACGTTTGACTAGCGAACGAAACTGCCGCCGTTGTTAATGTTTTATTGCCGATGCGTTGTTCGTACTTCGCTCTAATCAACCGCCGGAGGGACTGATTTAATAATGAAAACGTCTCGCGGGTCCTCGTTTATCGAATTAGATAGAAATTGTAGAACTATTACGGAATTATTATTTATTAATAACGCAGCAGAGACGTGTTTAGCTTGTCGATGGCTGAAAACAGATTCCGAAATGCATAACTGTTAAACAACAACGACAGTTGTTAATAAAAATATTGCGTTCGTGGTAGTCTCATGTTCGTAACAATATATCATATTATTATCGCCTTTATTCATGCCATGTAGTAGTATTTTTTCTTGCAACGAACGTCATTTTTGAGAGCCAATTTGAAACAAGCGCTTTGCTCGGATTTATTCATTGCTTTCTGTTCGGCGGGTGAATAACTTTTCCTGGAAGACCTTTGAAGTCTGAATTCACTTCTGGTTCTCGTAATTTAATTTTTCTCCATCGACTCGCACGGTGTTTCAAAATTGTTACCACTCACGATCCATAGATTAATAAACAGTGCGAGGGAGACAATGGCAGAGCGGAGACCGAAACGAAATGATTACCTTTGTATTACCTCGGGGCAATGAGTCTGATGAAATTATAACCGATCATGGCGACGGGGTTCGTCGAAGTTAAGTCCGCTCTCTTCATCTTCGTTCCCCTTCGTCTTCCACCTACTTTGCCATTCAAATAGGGACAGTTGGAGCAGGACAAGAAAGATTCTCATTCTTCTCACCTTACCCGCGGCCGATCCACCAGGTGCGATCGAAATCTATTTAACTTTCCATCGCGTATTCCATTCGTAAGATTGGCCGACGCGCGGTACTCGGGGAAGAAAGAGAAAAGTGGAGAGGAGAAAGTCGGTGAGGGGGGAGGGGTAGTTTCGATGGATAAGGGTGGGGGGTGGAGGGCGATTAATTATGCAGAAAAGCTGCGATCGATGGAGGAACGTGCTCCCGTAAAATATTGATACCACGAACAGACTTTACTACCATAACTGTTCTCTATTCTCCACCCTCGATTCAACAACCACGGCAGCCGCGCGCTGCTGCTGGAACGTTGGGGGCGGGAGGTGGGGGTGAGGAAGGGGGTGGTAGGACTCTCGATTGTTCCAACATGTTAGCGATACGGAAACTCGATAATAATTTAAAAAGAAATCTTGGAAAGGTTTGCCCGCAACGAGGATTCCTTCTTAACAGCAGTTGCGTTTTAACGAGGGGGTGGGGGGGAATTATACGAGAAAATCGAATTACAGTTTGCCGTCAGGTGAAACGAGCAATCTTTTCATTCGAAGACGATGGTCGGTATTTGAATCGTATAATAACTCTGTATTGATTCTTTTGATCAATTCACTCTCAATTTTTCCTCCCCCTCGCCCCTGTTCCTTTTTGTCCATTTTATCCGGACAATTTTCTGCCTTTTAACGATGATACGATAAATTGGATAGTTATTTTTAGTGACTTGGGATTTACCTATCGGGAGCACTTCATCCACGTACCGCCTACGTGGATATCAATTGGTTTTGCGCAACAGCCGTAGAAACTATAGAAACGAAGGAAACCAAACAGACATCGATATGCAAAGGCCGTGTCACGCTATTTCTCGACACTAATTCCGGTTGTAAGGGATAATTCTGAGTAAGCGTAAAACGGTCGAGGCTTAAAATCGTCCAGCTTATCGCGTAACAATATACGTATTCGTTAATTATTCGTTGCCACGGTCTCCGTTACTGGCTGCGACTAATCGGAGAGACGAACCGCGCGTTTATTCAAAGATCCATGGTTAACGGTGCTGCTTAACGAGCCGCTAAGATAATAAAAGGTACGAGCTGCCTCGGCGAATTACTTGTATAAAAGAGAAATCGTTTGGATCGCGTACGCAAGTTGAAACGCAAACATCGAAACTCGTCAAGATATTGCGAAACGATTGCTTTCGTGAAAAACGTAAAGTAAAAATAGTTAGCGAGAATGTTTCGCCTAAAAGCGAGCTTTTGTTACCGAGAGTGTTGTATTTGTCGATACTGTCGCCGAGAACCGCGTGTCTGAGATTTTCGCACGTCTCTTCTCCGAAGCGAGAGAAACCCGAGAGAAAAGCACGCGTCTTTGTTTCTTTTTTGTAACGTATCGTCGTCGTAACGTTTTTTTTTTACCGAGGACGAATCCACTTTATTACACGAAGGGTAAAGGTAGATTGAGAATTTTTTTTATGACCTGAGAATTATTTTCTTGGGTGTCACCCAGCGAAAGAATAAAAATGCCTTGACTTTGAGGACAGATCGGATTCTTCGGGCGACATATGTATATATTTTCTCGTTAAAATCGGATCGAGATCACGATGATTGTTGGCCATGAAATAAAGTAATTCGAACGCTACGCTATTAGTTCGAAGCACGTAACGCGGTTCGTCCGATATCAATTGACACTGTACGATCATGCGATGTCGTCACGGATCATCGAATCAAAGTCCAGGAAACATTTATCGTTGATTAATCGCGACATAGTTCCGAGCGCATCCCGATGTATCTTCGAGTAATGCTCGTTAAACTAAACTCCCTTGAGAACGTTGCACGGTCACGGTGATTTTATTAACCCGGAATCGATCGCGTTCTTCAATTTCGCGTCAGTGGTCGCATGGATTGCGATAGTAATCGAAATGGTGTTTTTTTTTACTTTCAACTGGTTTTGAGTCGAATTAGACCGTTGAAACTGAGAGAAGAAAATATTCAGTACACCGTATAAAACAAAATTGTTCAAACAATATATTTTAATTAAAATTCAAGATATGTGGGGAAAAGACAGAATGGGACGATGTCACGTCCCGAACTTTCGTCGCGGACTCACTATGGATTTGAACTGGCGGCAACCGATAAAGGTTGAACTTTTTGCGTGCCACGGGCAACATTTTTATTTCGTCGGAATGTTTGCACGTCGATATCTTTAGTCGAGTGTAAATAACAGAGAGATTGGACCTCGCGCTGTCGTTTTCTTTTTCTTCCTTTGTCTCTCTCTCTCCCTTATTTTTTACTTACGTGTCACGTTCCCGCGCGACCGTAAAGCGTTCCAGCACGCAATAAATGCGATAAATTCGTGGAACGAAAAAGTAGTCCGGTATCGAGGAACGAGAAAACCGAGGCCGAGGAGAGAGGAATAAGGTCCTGACGATTCGAACGAATCTCAAGAACGTTGATAGGAAATATCGAACGGACGGGTTTGCATCATCCGTGGAATCGGGGTATTACTCTCGCGAGGGGAACAAAATCCATTTGAAAACGCAATTCCGGATTCCCATTGTTTCCTAACTACGCGATACTCGTAACGTTAACGGTTTCGTTACGCGAAACGCGGCAGGGGTGGGGGGGACCGTCGATCTCGGTGTACACGGGGGCCAATGGAAGTCGGAAGCCGCAAACTTGAAAGGTACGGGGGTCTTACGGTTTCATTTGCGGAACCATCGACGGTCGTCTTACGTCCCGACTTTCCGCGTAAACGACGCTTTTGAGAAGCTTACCGGCGAGATTCCAGCTAGACCGCAATGGTTCCCGTCTCGCGCTCGCTCGGCAGTGATTCGCGAGCGATAAGTAGTTTTCGCGCGAAGCACGAGGTTACGCGGCAGGAAGAAGGAGGAAGGAGAACGAGAGAAAGATGAGGAGAGCCCGGAGGAGAAATACCATTGTTCTTTCGCGCGGCTCCTCCGGAGCCGGTTTCGAAAGATGGAAAAATCGGCCTGCGCCGATACCGAGGGTGGGGCGAATCGGTAGGAGAGAAAAGGTACTCGGATCTCTTCGTCGGTTGAAAACGGTCCGGTCGGAGTCTTTCTCACGGCCCGAGGGTATCCTACGACCGCGGACTCGAAGGATTGCCACCAAATGAGATAGAGAGATATCGAACGGACCGAGAGACTCTCCCGCGCTCCCTGTCCCTCGCTCTCTCCCCTCCGCGCTATATGTACACATTTATTACGGGTTATATTATCATCGTGTTTATTCCTCGTAGCGCTCGCATTGCAGGATCTCCGCATTTGCTACTCGCTCGTGGAAATAGCGATAGTGAATTAATCCATCGCGGGTTATCGCGTGAAAATGAAGAGCGATTCGGCCGTTCGCGTCGTTAAAATACGGGCTTAACGCTCCGTCATGAATTTCGCTTATATTATATTGTTCGGCACGGCGAGTTGCGAGCTCGCGTTTAATTAACGTCGCTAGTTTTGTATGGGTCTCTTTTTTATTAATTTCGCCGCGTTGAAAAAAGTGTTTTAATTAGAGAAGTAGGCGGCAAAACGTCAAAGGGACGTTTTCTTTCTTTCTGTTTTGCGTCGATTGAATTGATAGTGGCGATGTACAGATTCGTCGAAGTACACATATATTTCGCGGGAAGGAAGTACTGGGCGCTGTACCGAAAAATTGATATTTGATACGACGTATCGCGGTCAATGAACTCTGTACGATTTTGTTTGTACCACCGGTCGATGTAGCCTAGACGCTTCGTCGAGACGAAAGTACACTCGTTATCAAGACCACGCAGATCTCTCTTCGATCGAGAATTCGATGTAGAGATTTTAATTGTTGGCACGCACAAAGCTCGCGCACTCGATCCCTTTTCCCCCGGCGTCCGAATGCGCGACAAACCGTGACCGAGCGATTCGCCACTTTTCTTTCGCCGGAAATCCCTTTTCGTCTCTCTCGGCCAGCCGCCTGGGCGCGTTTAGCGTCGCGGAATCGTTACCTGCCTTTACCTCTCCCGCGGCGATAGAGCGCGTCATTGTTTTCTTGGATGTTTTACGCCTGCCGTGCAAAGTATCCCGAGGTAAGAAATTCTCCTTTCGCGCTTCCTTACCGCCCCATTCCTCTCCCCTCTACTCTCCCTTTCTCTCAAAAGTTACTCGCGATTTCCGTTCGTTCACCCTTTTCCGGTCATCACCCTCTCGTTCCCCGTTCCCTCGCATTGTTGTCCTTTCGCAACTCGCTTCCGTGATTTCTTCTCAGGATCGTTTCCACGCGGCTGGCATTCCTCTCGAAAACCGTCAATTTTCGTGGTGACTTTGCCGAAATGAACTTTTGTTAGTGGTAAAAAAATATCTCGGTGTTTCTACATTATCGGGAATCATGAAAAAGTAGTTTGCTTTTTTCAAAAAATATAGAAGGTCATTGAAAAAGTAGTTTAGAATAGCAATGAGAAAACTGATTTCATCAGTTCAGGGTCGTTTCCACACGGCTGCTATTGCTCTCGAAAACCGTCAATTCAATACTAATATATAAATTCATTTGGTGTTATTATCCGGTCGTCATACAGACAATGCAGATAATAACGCCAGATGAATTCATATTGTTGCGCGAAATTCTGCGCGTGACGCGTCGCGAAATCATTACAAATTGGAAACTGAAGAACCATGAAAGAACTAATATTTATTATAAGCGAGATCAAAGCTTACCATACTGCAAACGCTCGATACATCTTCATGAAAAATTCTACATCTGCAGTGATCTCATGTTCGTAACAATACATTACATACATTGAATTAATAAAAACGGTTGATTCCTAGCTTCACTTATAACAAGTGAAACCCGTCAATTTTTGTGGAAAATTATGTTCGTCAGTGATAGAAAATATCCCGATATTTCCATAGTGCCGGGTATAATTAAAAAAAAGTTTTCTTCTTTTTCTTTACCGCATCACGACAGATCGTCGCGACGCGATTTGAAACTAACGGATATCGAAGGCTACTTTTCCAACGCAACGAATACTTCTCTCGCGAATCACTAATACGCTCGTCCTGCTCTCTGACTTCCATTCGACTGTCGATATTTGTCCGTTTTATTGGAACGAATTGAAACGAGCGTGTGGGTTTAATCAGCTAGTGGAATTGTCGATCGCGTCCACGTTGTACGAGGCAACAAGGTTAGCGTGTCGCGTAATACGGTTTCATCTTAAAAAGAAGGTATCGAAGTTATCGAACCAGTTTCTACGGAACGGGTAGCACACACGATATTATCTAATTTGCGAATTATTTATCGTCCTGGGTTAGCTTTCCTTCCACCAAGACCGTAACGCGTTGATCCTTCGACTTTCTTATCGCCGTCATGGGAATTTGAAGGAAGAAAGCAAAAAAAAACTCTAACTGAATTTGATATACATCCATTTCTGACGCTTACGCGCAACTGTTTTAGAAACATTGGGAATCTTTCTAATAACACCGCGAAAATGGCCATTGATTCTTTTAAATACGCGTAGCTCGTTAATAATTGGAACCTCATTTGCTGATAATTGGTATCTCGATGGTCGGGACAAATTTGTGCTCGGTGTTCTACAAACTGAAGCAGCGGGAAAGGCTTCAATATTTGCTCTGCCCCGAGGCTGTCGGCTCGGAGCCTACGAAATAGAATGGAATAAGTAGATGTATTAATAGTAACGTAATCAACCGAGCGCATAGAAGAATCTCGTAAAAGTCACCGCAAACGATAATCCGTACGGAAATCAAATTATGAACAAAAAGAAAAGCGAACTTGATCGCATATATCCCATGATACCTCGCTTGAACTCGCACTCGAAATTAACGAGATCGTCCAACGCTTGCTCCGCCGTAAGATTCTCGTCCGTTGACAAAAAAAAAAAATTACGCGTATCTCGAGGCCCTTACCAGAGCTACGTCACCGTAGTATTTTTCTCGCGTATTCTTCTCGTCTGCTCTTCGAATCGATTGCATTCGGCTCTCGACTTCGGGCTCCGAATTTAATAAAATACACCGTGGAACGCGCGCGCGTGTCTCGCCGATCGGCGGAAGGGAAGAATCGAACGTTGAAAATATCCGATTGCCCTTACGCCGTAAACGAGTATTCTCCCGGCCAAAGTCGCGAATAATATCCTCGTATCCGATAGCCGATTCCTGCGAGTGTTCCGAGTGGAATTCGATGGAGTCGAGGAGCCGGGAGGTTGCGTTTCGCACCTTTCGTGACAAATGGCACCCCCGGGGATCTTGGGCATACGTTTTGGGGGCCGAGTGGTATGAAAGCGCGATAGAGGAGCTGTACCGTTAAGAACGCGCTTGGAAAGTCGTTGGGAATAGCTGGATTCAGATATACCGTAGACACTTCCGATAATGATTCGCGGGCATAGATTTGGCGGGTGTAGGAACGCGAGGGAATAAATTACCGAATCGTTCCCGCGTCAAAAGTATCGAACCGTCGATCCGACGTTTCTAACCCCCTTCAACGATCGTTGGATCTTTATTCTCGCCTTTACACGGTCATTCCCGACGTACGAGCCAGGTTAATCGAATTTTAATGGCGTTTAATTGCCGTGGGTAAGTGGTCCCGCGTTCTTCGCGATTCCTAAACGTTGGATCGCCGCGGCACGCGTACCCATCGTTTTTGCGTATCCCTCCCCCACCCACGACGGCACGGAATCACCTTTTTCGAAAGCCCCCGCACCGAGCGGTGGGAGAAAAATGGTATCGGGTGTTGTAGGGGGATGCGAGCCCCGGAGGGTAGGGTGATGGAAGAAAAGCGGTTGCCCCCGTGAATTCCACCCCGAGGTTATAGGTGCTAATCGTGGCGTGTGCGTGAAAGAGAAAGAGAAAGAGAAGGAGGAGGAAGGGAGAGGGAGGGATAAAGGTAACGCGTGGCAAGGTAGCAAGGTAGAAATATCGACCGTAGATGTGTTGATGCAAACCGTAACCATGGGTAACTCGAGCCGATTGACCAATTGCAGTCTTCTTGGTGGCCATATCCGACCAATCGGCGTTCGGTATGCTTGCCGGTTTTTTGATTGGGCGATACCGGGGATAAGAGACCAGTTCGAGGCCGCCGAGAGCCAGAAACGCACGCGAAGACATCAAGTGGAGAGCATCGGCCTGCCACGGTCAGGAGTGCCTCTTCGTCTTCGTCAACGACGACGACGACGACGACGACGAAGCCGACGACTCGCCGAGTACACCAAGTCCACGGCTCGGCGGCAACTACACGGGATAGAGGGCATAGACAACGACGACGACGACGACGAACGCGGCGTTGACGAGAGGAGGACTACTTCGACGCCACCCTCTCTCGTCCTCTTCGTACTCCCTCGTATAACGCCACTTTGGATTTGGATTCTGTGTCTGTCTCGTCGCTGGTTTTCTATCTTTAAACGCCCCGTGTAAGGCTCTTTTATGCTCAGCTATGCAACTCGTGTTCGACCACCACCCGCGGTGTCCCTTGCACCATGATCGCACGACCATATTTTTTTTTTTTTCATAATACGCACCGAAACCCAAACCGCGGCGTTGGCTCACTTTAGCCGGCGTCTCGCATTATACGCTCGACGGAGCGCCACGGCGCACCGTTCTTCAATCTACCCGCACACTATACCTCTTCGGTCTTTCAGAAAATTCCGCACCTTTGTTTTAGGCGTCTTTGTACCGTGCACCCCATTGTTCTCTCGTATTTTCCACGGCGCTGTAGTTGGATCACTCGGATCTTTCCACCGACGAATTCCTGGATTTGTCTAATTTCGCGTCGTGTAACGGGACCGAAAGTGCGCGCGTCAGGAGAAGACGAATGAAACGATTCCTACTTCCATTGACGCGTGTCTCTCCGTAACTTCCGCGGCACTCGTAATTCTAACGAGATCACGAAAATTCTCTCATCGCGCATTCCTCGTGTCTTTTAGATTACAACTACGACCATTATCATTCGCGAGTAACTTCGATGCGTGTACAGCCGCGAATCGTTAAAGCGTCCGCGGTCAAAATACGGCGGAAAAAATATCCAGGGAAAGTAGAAGAAACTGCCACTCGTTGAGCGTGTAATCGCTCTAATTAAGTTTATCTCGCTTTCTAAAACATTTTGAGCCACGATCGTCGAAAGAGGCGGCGATCGCGCGCTGATCGGCTAATTTGCTACACTTTTTAAAACAACGATTCTGCTCGTCTACGAGATGGTCCCGAACAGATGGTACGTCGGTGAGGTGTTATCGGTACGGTCGCTCGCAATAATGAAAAAAGTAGCTGACGCGTCGAACAAACGCACTTTCGCCGAGAGGGCCGTTAGAGACCGAGTTTGATTAACCGGCCGTCGATGTTTCGACGAGGACGAAATGTCCTGTTCGTCGAAAGAGTATTCGAGTAGCAGATAACACTAGCAAAGTGGATTACAGTGTACTCGGAGGTTTAACACGCTTTTCGCCGGTAGAGCGCATATTTTACATCGGATTTGCTGCTCGCTTTCAGCCACTACTACTACTACTACTACGACCACCGATACCACCACCACTAACGCCCATCGCCACGACCGGGAAGTAACAGCGTTGTCTCCCCCCCCCCCCCCCCCCCTCGCCGCTGATCTATGTGTTTGTCGAGTCAAAATTAAGTTATTTCATTATCGCACGCTATCGTAGCTTTCTGCCCCGCGCAAATATGCTGCTGTTTTGGCGCCAAGAATCTTCTTCGCTCGTCAGGCAAAAAAAAAAGAAACGCGACGCGTTTCCCCGCACGTACGGTATTTCGCGAAGCTCCTAATTGTACGAAGGAGGACGGCCAGTTTTCATTAGAATTGGAAATGCGAATCCGTTAAAAGTGGTTGCCGTCGAGTTAATTTAAACTGACCCTGACGTTGGTCCGATTTGCGCGGTCAATCGGAACTTCTGAATATTTCACCAGGATCGCCGCAAACGTTTAATCCGTAATTAACCGATAAACCCGTTATAATTAGAGATTTATGCGAACTTCCCGTGGTTCGCGATGGAAATAATAAAATTTCCTTCGATTTTTGTTTCAGACGGAGAGACATCGATTCCAGTAAGAACACTTCGTAAATCGTTGAACATCGAGGGCTCTGCTAGTGCTGCGTCCCGTCTCTGCCTCTCTCTCTCTGAACCGCGGAAGGTGAGTAAACAAATTTAATCGCGACCTGTAAATATTAACGATCTTTTCCTACCGTTCGTCTCGCGGAGTCGTTAAAGTAGCAATTATCTCGTCCACTCGAATCTGTTCGGAACGATATTGAAAAGAGAAGTCTATCGGGTAAATTAAAGTAGACGGCTGAAAGGATCGTTGCTCACGGCGATATAAATCTGCACGGTAGTTGAATAAACATCCGTCTCGATGGCATAGACGCGAAAATCCCTTCCGAGACGTTTATTCATTACGAATGCACGTCATTTGCGATGATACCGGGACGGATAGGTACCAGTTTGATCGTTAATTATACCGCGGTTTCGCACTTTTCGCTCTAGCATAAAGATCGCCGATAACGCTGATTATCGTACCCATTGTCTCGAGTAATGGACAGTTCCGCGGTCTTTTCGAGACAGGGGATTCGCGGTAACTTCGCAAAAGCGTTTCCCCGTTTCCGCGTTTTTCCTTTCTCGTTACGCGAAACTCGCCTTTGCGAAATGCTCGTTTGCCGATGACGTAAAGATAACGGGGGGGCCCCGTTACTCGGGTCTCGTAACCTGCATTCAAATGAAGAGAAAAATGGGACTCGCGTCTTTAATGCCGCGAGGGGGGGGAGGTTGGGGGGAGCTCTTCTCTCTTTTGTGTTCCTCTCGGTTACGCGTAACAGCGTATTCCTATAATAGAAGAAACGAAACGACGATTAGAAAGCTCATTTGCAAGTTTCAAATTTTAAACTCGAAATGCGCGCCAGTTTCTCGACGATTATTAGAACGTTTCCAGCGACGGTTGTTAGTTTTTACGCGACATTTCAACTTTAACCGACCGCGTTTATCGGAAGGGGAAGAAATTATGAAAACTTGAGGGAAATCGAGAAAGGATAGCTGAACTCCGTTCAGAGATTCTCCTCGTACCCGTGACAACGTCGAGCGTCGACGATACGACGGTCCCCCGTGGGATTCGTTGATAATTTAACGAGAATCGTAACATTCGGTACCATGTGAAATTAAGCATCCTCTCTGTACGATGAAAAATTAAGCATCCTCGGTACGATGAAAAATTAATGATCCTCGGTACGATGTAAAATTAAACGGTAAGCGACGCGAGTGACGCGCGCGCGCCGATAGCGAATCGTTGTAACGCGAAACTATGGAAACCAGTTTCGGCCGCGAGAGTGAAATAAAGCTTTCCGTTTCTTCCCTCGCGGATCAAGAGCCGATTCGCGAAGCGTGACGGTGAATCCTCGTGCGCGCCTCACCATGAAATCACAGTCAGTCCATCGTGTCCTTCCTTTCTCTTTCTACGCTTCGACTCTCCTTATCTCGCTCCGTCCTCTTTTCGCTTAGAAAAGAACGGCGATCCGCGAGTCCCTCGCGAGTGTTTCCGTAACCTACCTGCCACCCGGTGTCCGCGCATTATTTACCCGTATCATTACGATTCGCGGTCGCCAATTATGCTTTAACCCTGATGGTTGGCCATTACTCGACACGTTCGAGCGCCAGATTGTCTACACCTTTTTCGTCCCGGCGCGTTTCTTTCGTTGCGCAAACATCGTGAGGTACGCTTAGGATTTCGTCGCGATACCTGCGGGTGATGTTAATCGTTCTCTGATCGATAAGAATAATTCGAATGCTGTACTTTATCAGTCATATTCCTTTACATTTTCGTGGGGTTGTGACTCTTAGAAGGAGAGGGAGAGAGAGTTATGTGTACTCGCAATTTTAAGAATTCATATCGCAAAGTTGCTAAGACGACTTGGATTCAACGATGGAACGTTGCGATTAACCTCGGAGAGTTCGTAAAGATGTTTAAACGACGACGATGTCGCGTTTGTAGCGGAAACGAATCTCGTTACGAATAATAATAAAACTGGTAATTTAATTTAATTAGTATTCCCGTGTACTGTACTGTAAATTGCACAGTGTACTGCCTGCTATAAATTGTACGGTACCTTTTAGGTTTTCGGGGAGTGGATTTAAAGGGGAAGACAGTGAAAATCAATTTTCTTTATTAGATCAGACGCTTCGGCGTCTGAGGCGGACCTCTTCGCGGCAATTACTTATTTGCATACAAAAACAAAACTAACGTTTTGATAGACGGTGAAAATAATTGAATTAGATTCGGTGAATTTTGCGACAGAAACGTTGTGGAGTATTCGAAGCGTTTCGATTACCAAATCCTCCGTATTAAATTACAATATCATTTAACCCGTTTCGGAGCGACAGAATTGTAGACAAAAATTTTACGGTCGTTGACCCTTTTTTTTTTCGCGCGTTCTTTCATGATTTAGCGACTCCGGGAACAGTGTTTCGAAAGAAGCTCCGCGAACTTTCCTCTCGGTCGAAATTTGCCTCTTTTATCCTTTACCTTTGCATCTTTGAAAAGTGTCCGTTTCTACCATTCACGGTGTGTCAAGAATGAACACGGTTTTCGGTAACGAAGGTTGGTCGGAGTAATTTGAATACGAAAGGAAAACAGTCGATAGCGAACACAGTTTTCATACCGACGTTCCGAATATTCAGGAGGAGAGGGCCCCTCGGTATGTACGTTTGTCGTTAACGAGGTTCTTTGATCGTGGATGTGTGTCAGAAGTTCGTTCACCGGATGTCTTCCGTGGGGCGAACCCATCCACGAACAGAGTAAGCTGGTTTTAGGAATTCGTTTAGTCGACGATAAATCGGTCGCGTCGGGTATTTTTAGGAAAATATTGGGAGCTATGGTAGAATCGTACCGATGGAATTGCAACGGAAAGGAGAAAATGACGTTGATCTAATAAAGAATGTGTCGCTTCGAAATTTTCGGACGGAACTATCTGGAGCTACGCGATATTTTAGAAGAGTAAATATCTCTCTGAAGATATCGCGGTATAATTGGACCGTCACGAGTATTTTCGAAAAGTCGAATTCAGAAATTCTCCTTCCGCTGGAACGTATATAAACGTGAAACTTTTTACGAAAACGGCAACGCGAGAACTCGGGCGGAAAATTGCGTTTCATTAAAATTTTCCCCAGTTTACTTTGTAACGCGTGCAATTCTAAAGATTGACAAACAAGTGCCGCGGGAGCACGTTAAGTTTATAATGCGATTTCACTACATAAAATGGAACACAGCGAATCTGGTTTCAAACATAACGAAACGAAGTCTGTCGCCTGCAAGGTGAAAAGAATTAGACGTTGTCGGTGCTGGAGGCACAAACCATTCCCCGTTTCGGTCGTCAGTGAAAAGTACATTGAAAAAAGATTATAAAAAAAAATTCACATCACGTATTCCCAGATATATTTGCAAGTCTATTTGTAACATTTTTTTTTTATAAAATGGAGCAGTTTGCAATGTTAATACTAACACGTACCGTTCTCTTATCGTTGGTTTGCAGTAGAATCCGTCTTTGAATAATTTCATTATCGTACGATTAGATTAAAACTAAATCGATATCCCGCGCGTTATCATGTCGAAAGTACGGTTATTTGCTACAACGACGCAGCTTAAAATTCATTTTCCAGGTGCTCGCAAAATATTTCATTTTCATAGTAACTCAAAAAATTCGATAATTATTATCCGAAAATGAAACGTAAAAATTCCAACGGTTCCTAACCAAACTTACGTCCTCGAAAGTTCTGTCGGTCGTAGCGAATAACCGAGACGCGTATAGAAATCCTAATCGCGAGAGCGTCGAAAAAGTACCGTCGTTTAAAACGGTACCTCGAGAACGAGAAGACACCCGTGCGGCAGAGAACAAGGAATAAAACGTTCGCTTTTGTCAGCTCCTTCCCTAAATTCCGCCCATAAATTACAATACAGGACGGAAGCGGAAAAACAAGAGTCGAGCCGAACGAAGGAGCACGCGCTCGAAAGAAACGAGGAATTCAACGGGCCCGTTTCAATACACCACACGCGGCTAAAGCATTGCGTAACTGCCAAGAGTTCGTTGGGTATTCCAGCATCGACCATCGATTTCGTGGCACTGGCCATCAGGGTTCGCGGTCCCGAAATCGCGATTTTATTTTTTCTTCGGCCGACGTTCGTCTCTCGCTCGCTCTCTCTCTCTCTCTTTCCCTCCCTTTGACACTCTTCCCACCCCTCTCCGTCTGTCGCCAGCGCTCGCTCTCTCGCTCTCTCCTCTTCTTGACATTTTTCATTGAACAACGGAACGACGAGAGAGCGACGGGTATAGCGTGACGGCTGGCGCGTAGCGTACCGGTAGAGGGGGTTTCGCAGGGGGTTGAACCGAATAAAAAGGGTGAACGAAGGGAGGAAGGAGAGCGCCGCGCAGGCGCGCTGACGCAACAATATGGTGAATTCTACGAAGCAGCCCAGTATCCACCCGACCATCAGCTGATCAATATACTTCCGCACACACGCCACGTCATACGCGCGACACGCATGTCACGCATCGTGTTAACCGTTACGCGTGGAGCTCTATCGTCCTCGTCGTCGTCGTCGTCGTCGTCCTCGTCGCCGTCGTTGTCGTCGTCGTCGCCGCGTCGTTGTCGTCGTTGTGCGAACGTGCACGAACTTCCGTGCACGCGGTCGTGCGCGGTGCCCGCCTCGGGAAAGAGGGGCAAAAGCCAAGTTTCCCTCGGGACGAGGAAAATCCACGGTGGAGGAGTACCACGAGGCGGAGGTACGTTTCAAAGGAGAATCATCAATTTCGTTTGCGAGCGATTCGTTGCTCCCTTTTCCTTCGTCCTTTAAGCTGATAGGGACCCGATTCACGTTTTTCCTTTTTCTTTTCTTTTCTTCTTTTTTTTTCACTCGCTTTTCGCCGAATCTCTTCCGCTCGATACGAATCTGCTTCTCGCCGTATATCGTAATTTTGGATCGCTCCCTCTCGTTCGCCGTGTCTACCGCCGCATTCTTCTCCGTCCTCTCTCTATCGATCAGTTTCGTTCTGTTTTTAAGGAAATGCCGGCGCGACGTACGCGCTATGTCGTTCGGTGGATGGTTAGGAAAGTTTTTTTTTTTCCTCTCCTTTCTTCCTTTCCCCCCGGACATTGATCGCGATTGTTAATCGCGGCTGGACGCGGCGGGTTCTGCGGTTATCGTGTGCCATAAAGCGATTCGTAGAATCGATTGGATCCCAAGGATGAAGCCGTGAAGCGCGACGCGTTTCGTTCGCTTGGAAATTATCGGTTTGTCGTCTTCGTGGCTATCGATGCGCGTTCCCGCGAGGGGAGATACCTCGGACGTATATTCGCGTACGCGTGAGAAAGGAGAAAAGAAGAAGAAAAATGAAAAAGAAAACCAATGTACCGCGTTCACGAGTATTGGCGTCCGTGTGCGGTGTCGCCGCGTAGAGTTTCATCTTCGATTGATCCAAAAGTCTGCGCACAGTTTCGGTAACAATGAAACATTTGAGTGGAGTCGCGCGCAAGGATAGCTATTATATTTTCACGAGTACGCTCGTACGCCCCAGCGGGAAATTACAAGTTGCCTCTCGTACCCGTATTATCGGGTCTCATGAATTTTAAGATAACTCCGCGACGCAACGGCGCGGTATCATTGCGGGGAGTATTTTTCCTCTTCGAGTACGTTTGTCACCGCAGTACCGCAGGTGGATGGCTTTCCGCGTCGCTATCAGATTCATTTTCTCGGAGTCGGAGTCGGGGTCGGTGTCGCGTAGTCACGGAGTAAGAGTTAGTGTGCGTGCGTGGCTGATTTATACCAGGCTGGTTTCACGAGAACCCTCACGGAGATTGTCATCGACCTACCTGCACGAGTTTGTCGCGTAAGGTGTAATAAAGGAGTAGTGCTTTCATTGTGACGCGTATGCTACTCGAAAGAATGCATTTCTCGCCCACGCTTCTTTCCCTCGCGAAGCTCGGAAGATTATTTATGGCCAAAGGTTATTTTATTCCAGACTGTGCGCTCGGCTTCGAACATATAAATACACTTTTTTTTCTTTCTATTTAGTAACGGGGCAGAAAAATAAAATTCGCGATGCTAGTTATATCGCGTTGTTGGTTTTATCGAAAGAGGCGTTCGTTAGTAAATTCTAGAATTCAATTGAATCGATGAGAAGAAGAACAGTAATAGTCGAAAAATCTGGATTCGAGATAATCAAGTTCAAAGTTTCAAAAATTTTGTAGGATAACCAATTTCAAAAAACAAAAAAGTGGAATTTGAACTGGATTACTGTTTTTCCTCTCACCGATTCAATTAGGGGCAGGGGATCGAAGTTTTAATCCACTGGCCACGTTCCAGGCTTAATAGTTTATTAATTCCAAACGCGCCTAAGTAATTTCTCAAATCCTATCCACCACCGGTCGGCATTAACTCTTTCGCGGTAAATGGTCGAACGTATTTTTGGATCTCCGGTTGCAACACAACCATTGCCTGTAAACGCTAAAGTTGAATGGAATTTGAGTTTAATGATGAAATTAGCAACGAGCATACCCACTCGCGCTTCAAGGCGTCATAGTCTCCTTTAACTGGATAACCGCATGTTTTTCACGTTATCTAAGCTACCCGGAGCTCCGTTACGTTTTTGTTTTAAAGGGTATAATAAATCTGAATTCGTCTGTTTTCATACGTCCATTTTTGTTTCCCGTATCAAATATCACCGAACCGTAGCATTCGCCATGGCTTCCAACGCGTTACTTTAATTTACCTCCGTAATTAATTTTTTCAAAAACATATATCCGGGGCAAACTCTGGCCGCGTAAAAATTGCGACGAACAAACGAATATATACATGAAAAAAATACAGCAAAATTGAGAGACAATGCGAGATAGAGTTTCGCTATGGCGAGGAGGTTCGCGCAGAAAGTACAGACGAGAGCAAAAGACCGCAAGAGCGAGAGAGAGAGGAAAAAAGGGGCAGGAGAAGCCTCTGCAACCGTGAAATTCTCTCACCGCGTGGCGATTGCGGTGAAGTCGTTCACTGACTTTTCCCTCCCTCCCCGTTCATACCCGCGTCATCGTGCCATCTCCCTTCGCTGCTCCCCCCCCCACCCCTTCTCTCCCCCCTGAACGCATCCGCATTATTCGTTCGCGTTATAGCTCAGCGGTGAGTGCACTTACGTACACACGTGCGTTTTGATCTCCCCTCCCTTCCGCGAATCCCCCGTGCACTCATCCCGCCGTCCTCCCGCGTCTCCCTACCTCGCGATTTTCCCCACCCGAAGCGAGCTCGGGTACCTTCTCGCCGTAAGGAGGGAAGAGGAGGTAGAAAAGAGGGAAAGAGGTAGGAGAAGGTTGGGCCCGCGGGGGCGGGAGAGGGGGGGCGACGGGACGGAGGAGCAGACAGCGGGCTCGTTGGAAGAAGGAGACCTCCTCACTACTTCGCAAAGTTACCCGTGTTCTGCGTCTAGTGTCGGTTCTTCTGGTCCGTCGCAACTCCGCACACGATACGCGTTCGCTCGCCCCGTCTCGCCGCACGTCCGTGGTCCTACCGGTCGTGCCAGCTAGCGCGAAAGAAACGTCGCAGGAGGTCGAGCGAGGCCGAAGGTAGATTTAAAACGGTTTCGTTGTCCCTGACCTATCTGTCCGGGCGCGTTCTTTTGGAATTTCGACCTTGCTGGGAAGGAGATCGAGAGAGACGCACAGAGAGAGAGAGTGGATTGAGAAGGCGCGTCGCGACGCACGTCGGGATATACGCGGACGAATTTTGCCTCCTACGGATGGATCCAGTTTTGATCGCGTTAACGATCGTAGGGGTGAGGGGAGGGGTTTAACGATAAGGTGAAATTTACGATCGACCCCGTCTCGCTCAAACGCGCCACCGTGGCGGGTGAGGGGGGTTTCTTTTTAATAAGGACGGCTTTATTGACAAGGAATTCGCGAGATGCGATGACCTCGTACGAGCCCAGAAAGACGAGGAGAGGGGGTGAAGGGGACCGAGGGCGTGCACACCAACTCGAGTACCGAGCGCGAGCTGGGCTCTTGTTAATTGTGAATTATTCTCGACGAGTATCGCGGTAAATTATACCGCCGCAGCGCGCTCGCTGGGCTCATTGGCTGCGTTTACCAAGCTTTGTTAATTCGGTGTCCCGTGCACGTGGATTGTGACCGGTATTTATAATCTCCTCCGCGATTGTGCCGTGTACGGTGGTAATTGTTTGCGTGACTTTCTTCTCGTCGTGAAGTGAACCATTGTGCGTCGGAAAGGAGGAGCGTTCTCGTCGACGAGCGGAAGTTTTTTTTCCGTTTCCCTTTTCTTGTATCGCGTTTCGCTCGGGAATGTCTACGATGCGCGATAACGTCGGCTGATTGTCGGAATTAACGTACCGTTTAAAGAGTAATTATCCGCGGTAGCGAGAGGATGGAATTTCATTGAAATAATATAAGTCAAAGTAGCAAATTCCTCGCGACCGCGTGGAATTCGTTGACGGTTTACCTTGATAACGAGGTCTAAATCGACACGTTCTTTTCTCTGTGCAGGGTTTACTGCCGATCCATCCCGGAGGTTGCAGAAGCGAACACCATTATCGGTGAGTAAGACCATCATGTTTTTTTCCCCTCTCTATACAATGTCGCGCGCAATGTGTCAAGAATGCAACCGCCTCTCATTGCTCGCGCGAGACACGCATCCAGAATATTCACGGTTGACGCTCGTAATTCGAATACGCCGCGCGTTACTTACAGCTAGCTCGTCGTTCCTCCGGACGACGGAAAATCCGCGAACGTTCGCGGGAACGATTTACGCGCGTACGCCGATCGCGTAATTGCCGCTGTTACGTTACGATCTCGCCCAACAAAGACGCCAGGAGATTTCGGAATACGAAACGTACTCATTACCGGCTCCTTTCATTCTTCTGCATAGCGAGTAGCTTACATTCAAGTCTCCCATTGTTAGACGGTGAACGTTTCTCTGGCGCTCGCGCGCGCCTCCGTCCCCGCTGTGCCTTCGCGCTCGATTCTTACGAGCCTAGCTGCTCGCGCAGAGGCTTCGACGTGTGTAGCGGTAGAAACTCGTTCCTCGCGAACACCTTTATTACGTCGAGAGAGCTCTCGTACTACGCGAACGCAAACAAACGTGACCGAGGCCAGACGTTCTGAATGAAATTCAAATTGCGCGAGGGACTATCGCGAGTCCTTGCCCCGCGGTTACGAGCTCCCGCGGCCGCGAGCAGAAATATTTCTTTATAAAACTGATTAGTCCTCATATCATTTCTTTTATCGTTCGAACGTAATCGTCGGTTATATCGGTCGAAGGTTTAAATACGATCGTCGGTAAACGCGGGACAATTTATTCACGTTTCTACCTAACGGTCGAATATAAAACCTGATTTTGAATACTTGCCGAGAGTCCGTTCCTTACACTATAACCGCAGAAGTTTTCGTCGTCGAGTAAATCTCAACTGAAATCGTGAGATCGCTGTTCCCCCGTACCGTCCTACACTCGAAAACCACTACGCCCGAGTAGCTAACGGGTATCTGGGTCGCGGTTTGTTGAAAAGGATGGTCAACGTACGTCTCGCGACGACGGAGCGCTCAATAATATTTCCCCGCGGAGGCCGTACGAGAGCTTCCATTGAAAGTCGGCTACCTCGGGGAAGCACGCGGGTTTTTTTTTTATTACGGCGCAATGAAAAATCCCGTCTAAACGGATCTCTCGTAGCCGGGTCTCGTTCGATGGAAGGCGCGAGGCAAGAGAAGGCGAAAGCCTTCGACGCGAGATAAAAAGAAGGGTCCGATGATGCGGAGGGAAAAGGGAGCCAGCCAAGTGGTCAGACTGGTGTAACAGGACGTTACTCCTTGGGTGCGCGCTTAGCAAGGGCAGGCTTGTATTATTATTGCATCTCTTTCCGTCCGGCCGTGTATTCCTCGGCGCGTCTTCTTCTAAGCGAGCCTAAGCGCGGAATGCCGCGGAAGGGGAAGGGAGGGGGGAGGGAGGGTTGGCCTACGGATAAACGACCCTTCGTGCTACGCTGTACCCAGTGGCCGCTGGAGGGTTCTCGGTCTAGGGTCAAGGAACGCGAATATCTTTCTCTCGGTTGGTTTCTCGCGTTGTTGACGCGAGTCAATCGTTTAACCGTTACCGTGGATCTCGGGTGCATCGGCTCGAGATATGGAAGCAAGTACTAGATTTGTTCTGGTGGCTGTCTAACGTCGTTTTACGAGGCAGCAGAGGTTTGACGGATGTCACTGGGAGATTGCGGCTTTGAGTTTTTATTCGGCTGTGTCGAACTCGGTGTGGTCGCGAGGACAAATGCAGCGCGGATGGTAATTTCACTCGTCATATCGTTTAAGGTTTTAAACATTGATTTTTCATATTGGACTACGGTCGAGGGTGATTATTTGTTGTTTTTAGGCTTGACATTTGTTTTCGCGTATTCCGGTTTGATTGAACGCGTGACTCCTGTATTCTACGGTTCGGTTAACGCGTGGACTATGTATTCTTGCGTTGTTGAACCTCGGTGCTTTGTCGTTAGTATTTAAATAATCATTGCCAGGCTCCGGATGTTTATGCAAAATCCATTATTTATATGTATACGTACGACGTCTAAAATATGCGTAAAGTATATGTGTACGTATAATATATTATGCGTATACTTATCGCATACTTATGCATACTTATCGCATTTATTTCGCAAAGTCAGTATCAAGTAATGCTTTTTGCATAAAATTCTCGAGTCTTGTCATTACGGTTACGCGAATTGCAGTGTTGTCCCTTCTTTATCTCTCCGGAGAAAAAGTTAATTGACGCCCCACGATCTGCGTAACTGTATTTATAATTACCCGTTGTCTTTCTTCCGGAGACAGATTATCGCCGTACCCATCTCATCCGTGAAATTTTGTTTATTTTCATCGTGGCTCAGAGTTGATTTTTCCGGCGCATTTGTAAATACCGGCTCGCGCGTTACCGCACGACCGCACGGCCGAATTGTCGGCCGAATGAATGAACGAATTTACGGTTCTCGCCGGAATTCACGCGACGCTAAATAAATTTCGTACGGGCTCCCTCGTCGAGCTTCCGGCCTGTTCGTTTCATAGAATCTAATTTTAAGCTCGGCCGGACGAACGGAGGAACGGTTTGTACGCGACGAACACGAAAGCTCGTTAGACGCTCGTCTCGTGGAAATAATTGAACCGTCAGACGCACAGAATAAAATAAAGAAGAGTCACGCGTGTCCGGAGATCGATTTCGATTTTAATCAATGACAATCGCGTGACCTTCCAAAATTAGTTTGCCAGACGGCCACGAAGAACTCGAGAGCGATCCGAAGGGATCGATGGGAAGATTAGCCGGAAATACCGACGCGGTGGTTACCGTTATTTATTTTTATAATCGCCACGCAAAGCGATTGACCTCTCGCGGTACGATGAACAAAAGTACGAAGTAATTCTGGCACTTCCTGTAGTAGGAAACACAAGGCGGGGAATACCTCGAGAAGCGTAAGAAGAATCGGCGTATTACTTGCTCGCTCGCCCGTGAATTACTGGCTCGCTGAACAATCCCATTTATACGAATAATCAGGGTGAGGATGTTGAAGCTCGACTCTCTCGTCTCTCTGAAATAATGTCTGTCACGTTAGTGTCGTAAAGACAATTCCGCGGCAAATGACGTCGAGGATAGAAATTCTCTACCTCTCCCCCTCCACACAGTTATTTTCGTTTAATTCGCCTTTCCTGCGAGTTGCTTTTTCGAACATCTCGATAGTTACTTTTGGCAGCGTATGTTCGAAATTATCCGCCACCCCTGTGATCATCGTATCATCGATTTTCCACGCTTTTTTAAAACCATCGGTACTTTGATTTTACGAGTGTGTCGCCTCACCCTCGTTCTTCGTCGTGTTCCTCTTTCTTTTGTGCTATCGATTTATCCTTCGTTCCGCGACGAACGTTTCCCATTATGATCTCCCCGGCGACGCTTGCGGGCATCTGTCGTTTGTGCACGAAACTATTAATTAAGGGTACATTGAATTCTGTTATGACCAATGAACGAACGGCGAGCGTGAGGGTCTCACAGAAGCCCGCTGACAGTCGCGTTGCCTAATTTGGTTCCTCGCAAGAACCCCCCCAGACCCTGAGACGATCCGGCGAACCGCGAGACCGTGGTACGCGTTCACGACAAACGGACGAGAGTTCGCCGAGCATCTTCGCTCGTGACAGAAATTAGGGTGGATCGCGTAAAGCCAGTTCGCGCTTAGTTACCTTCCAGCTACGTTTTACCATATTGTCTCGCGGTCGTTCGACTGGCCCCGCTCGCTAATGTACCCGTTGCACGAATGTACGATAAAGCCGTCTCGCCGTGTTCCCGTGTTCCGCTGTCCCATTATTAATTGTCAAACGATACGCAGGGCGAGGCGCTTAAAACGCGCTCCACCGGGATAATTCCCACGTTCGCGGAAATCGAAGGAAATGTCTCGATACGCGACTGGTACCTATCTGGGAAATGTTAGATGATACCGGGATACGTGTTTTTCATCGATGAGATATATTGCTCGAAACGTTTTGTGCATTTTGAAAAATCTTAGGGTTTTAAACTCTTCAACCCTGTATACACCTATCCCTCGATTTACACGATGTCGCCTTTACAGGGTTTTTAAAGTAACGGATTGAAAAGAAAACTGGTAAAAACGGACATTTTTGCGGTATACATGGTTCTAGTAATTTTTTTCAATAATTGAACTTTTGTATACATTTTTTAAAGATCGTATATTTCTACAGGTTAAATGAATGACATATTTACAGTTTTTACAAACGGATTACTATTTTGTTCTATCTTACTTTAATTTCACGTTGAAATAAATAACTCAATCATGCATACTTTATTTATACGGTTTCCGGAGGAACCTGTTTCAATTGTAAACCAGAGGGGATAGTTGTAGTTTCTAATGACTCGAATGAACCAGAACGCGGCACTGCCCTGATTCCTTCTCCATTGGTTCGTTGTCATCGGTTGTCCGATAATTATCTCGATTATCACCGACGCGTCGCATCGACGTCTCGTGCATGTTTCATTATCGTACCGCTTAATCGCGGTCCGAGGAGTTTTTCGATGGCTCTCGACTACTTAACGCACCGTTATTGACATAACTGTCTTACTCGCTCGGAGGCTGCAATTTCCGGCGCTTTGGACCGTTTTAAACAACCTTTCCACGAGCTAAACCGTCGGCGCGATTCGCGAACGAGACAGTTCTATTTGTTTGACCGATTTGGACTGTTGGCACTCGGGAGTCGCCTGTCGATTGCATCTCTCCCATGGACTCTCCCTATTTGCCTATTTCTTTTTGCATGCGTTTTCCGCCTCGCGTGTCCGCGTTTCCGCTTCTATTTGAGGATAGCTCGCGCTCGCTTCGCTTTATATTTCGGGTACCGTTATTGTAAAATACAGAGATATCCGGGAGAGTAGTATCGCAAAATTGAAATACCGTTAAACCAATCGCCGGTTCTACGCGTATCGCTCGTCGATCGATGAGCATACATCTAATTTCAAAAGCAATTTCAATTATTTAACTTTACGAATCGAACCGAGGAATCTCTGTGATAACCTCAAAGGAGCTTTGCAGAATGATGAATATTGAGTTCTTTCCCTTTGTACGCCATACGGCTCGTTATTCATATTTTTATGCACACACCAGTGCGCCGACTGTGAAACATGGCGCGTAAAGTGGTACGCGCGTTAGCGTTCCTTTGGCGGACGGATACAATTTACGCGCTAATACGAGAATCGCGGGTGACCCAAGTATTTAACGCGAATAAAGGGTCCTGTTTTGTCTGTACCTACGCGCGCGCGTCGGATTTTCATGACAACAGTTTTTTTTTTTTTTTTTTTTATCATATTCGCTGTGACCAACCTACCGCTCGTTTGTCGCAACGTTTGCTCGACCCGTAGCGTAGACACGATTCGTCATTTTCGTTTCGACGTACTGTTATGCCGTGACGTTGAACGGAGGTCAGTTGGTTGTAGACTCGTGTCAACGTCGTTGGTTTAAACGCATTGGTTGTGCGAGGGAAATTCTGTTTTCTGGGCCAAGAGTGCGTCGAAAAGAAGTTTATCGGATTATTATCAAACTTGGTATCTAGAAGTTTTTCCGCATCTTTTAATCCTAATATGGCATGAAAATTCAAAAACTCAAAACGGTAGATCGGAATTACGAAAATCGAGGGATTTGTTATGAAACTTGGTATTTTCAAGATTTTTGAAGTCTCTGAACTCAAGTATGGCATCAGAATTCCAAAACTCGTCTGCCCAATTTTTTGTAATTTCGACATCCCATATTAGATCCGGCAGTTTGAATTCTCTAATTTTGATATCATATTCGGATTTAGCGATACAAAAAAAAAATCAAGTACCAGGTGTCAGAAGGATCGAAAATGTGTAAATTCATTTTTTTGATGCTCCGCATACGAACCGAATGCACTCCTAAGTTCCCGTGCAACCTTGTTCCGTTCTATTTGACAATGCGAAAGATAGTCGAATCTTCCAGGACGCCTACGGATATCATCTAAGCGGTACAAGACTAAAGTTTAAAATAATACTAGGTTATAACAATACGTTACTCTCTCATCGCGGGCGTCGACCGTTCCGAATTTCATCGAACACATCATTTCAGAATATTAATTCGTTAGTCTCGGTATCGAATAACGTTGTCGGGTACGCGGTAACACGGATCGGTCTATTTAAAGACGAGTTCGCCGGCAAATAGGAATATCTGTATTAAGACTCGTATTTCCCAAAACTGACGTCAAACGTCGAATTTCCAAGCCAATTCTGTTTGGTCTCGGAGGCAGCCAATAATTTCAGAACTCACCTGCCAGTCTCTTCGATCGTTCGCCTGCCAACTTGGACATCGCGTACTCGCTCGTGTTCGCGGAATGCGTACACGTACGCGTCGCTCATCCATATTCATACGAATTTCCATGTCGGGGTTGGCCAAGCTCGCGTACGGCTGATTTTGTTTCTCCTTTAGCACCCGCGGCGGGCTGCGCTCGGTTCATAGAGTACCGACCGCCGCCATTGCTAAATACTCTGTAACGCTCGCAACTTTTTTTCTTTCTTTTCTTTTTCTTTTTTTCTTTTTCGAGGTTTTTGCCTACGTAACATCGCTCGTGAACGATGTTTTCGTACCCGATGCGTATTACGCGCACCGTAATGCGATCGGGAAACACGGCGCAGAATTCGTAAATGGGGTACCATAAGAGCGTGGTAAAAGTCTCTCGGTCGAGCAATGGTAGGGACCACGGAGGTTCTCGTTTAATAAATATGCGTTTCGAGACGAACGTGAAATTGAAAATGAAGTACAGGTAGATTATCCGAGTACGGTATGTAAATTCATCCATTGGGTTTAATAAATATTCGTTTCAAAATTGCGTATAATTGAAAATTAAATACACATGAATTATACAAATATGGTTTATGATACGTCGTTAAAAAGTAGGAAGGTAAAGTTGTAAAGGAGATTAAAAAAGAGAAAGTCTGGATGAATTTTACCCATCGAGTTGAATGAATATACGTTTCGAGATGATGTAAAATTGAAAATAAAATATCACACGAATTATGCGAGGTTTGAGGTAAATTTATAAAAATAACAATGCAAAGCAACGTCGGAGATGGAAGAAACTAAAATTTGGAATAATTTCACCGACCGAATTTTTTTAAACCTATACGTCTGATCGAGATGCCGTTGAAATGAAAATTAGCTCCATATGGATTACAAAAGTACGGTTTGAGGAAAATTACTGCAGACAGAGACAGGGGAAGTTACACGGGCGATCGCAAAGAGGAACAAAACATGGCGCACGTTCGGTTCGAAATATCGACAGCTTATAAAGAATCATGGAGGAGGAGGGCATAAGTGCATAGAGGAAAATATAAAACATGAAAGCAGGATGAGAAGAGCGAAGCCATAAAAGCGTAGTGGAAAAACGGTAAACAAGCTTCTTTCCTCGATCCTATGGATTTATGATGCTTTCCTGTGTCCACTGCGCCAAACGATATCGTTGGATATGCGCGATGTCACGGGGAGGCTATCGTGTTTCGAGTCGAAAGGGCCATTTTTTGTTTAAATTTAATTTCCTTGGCCATTTCCCGTCTCGCCCGTTACCAGCTAATTCATTTCTCTCGGCGTCAATTTTCTCCGACGCAGAAAATGTCTCCTCCATTCCTGGCCCGGTGAATTTTTTTGGGCCGCCGTGCGTACCTATGTCCCTATTAATAAGTGCGTGTAGCTATTCGAAACGCACGACACGCATCTTTTTTAAGAGCAAGCGCCGACAGAGACAGTCTTTCGCGCGTAACTCGCGACACGTCGTTCGAAGGTAAAAGCCTGAAACCGAAGAGTAAACGTAGGGAGCCGAACAAAATACTCGACTAGAAAAAAAACGACATCGTCAATTTGAATCCCACCTTGTAAAAACGTTTTCTCTTTGCCGCGCGCAATCCGACGTCGAAAGAATAACGCGTTTCTTAACACTAGGTTTACGGACATTTCGCGGATACTTATCTGTACGAATAAGCGGCAATTAGAACACATAGAGAATTTCAAAATTAGAAAGTTCTGAAGAAAAATAATTCTGACATGTATGCGTCTCGTTAAATTAATGAAAGTCAGGATCAAAGTGGTAGAAGAAAAATGTAAAAGGTATTCTTCAATTTTCCTCTTGAAATTCAAATGCGTCAAACCCCAGTGTTAACATCGTTTCACGAGCACGTTAGGAAACACCTATCGCCACAGTTTCACCACCGATCGATCTCTCGTTCGCGCGATATTTAAAATCGTTCAGATTTCGGGTAAGGAGACTCGACTGCACTCGACGAGCAGCGTAATGCGAAAAAGATTGCCAGCCCTCGACTCGTAAACGAGGGATAAATCAATCGTGGGTATAACGGGCGCGCGGCGGATTACGAAATTACAAGGACATTCCCCCGTGGGAAGCGTCGTTGGGGGTCATGGAAGAAAAGTGGAAGAAGGTGGAGGATGATGTACCAGCGAAGTAAAAGGAAGAGTCAGATGAGAGGTCTGAGTAAAAACGGTAAACAAGCTTCTTTCGTCGCGGCGTCGACTTGGATTTATGGTCCGTTCCATCGTCCGGTTCGTGGCCGCGGCTTTGCCCCCTCCCCCCCCCGTCTCCTCTTTTCCACGGTTCGCTCTCCTCTCGCCTTTTTCGTCCTTTTCCCTGACTTTTCTTCGCGGTATTTTTCCCGTGGCGATAGCGCGCGCTAGATAGTCGTCTCCGCCCTTCCCAAATTCGTCGCGTATCCTTCTACGGCTTATTGCGCCAACGTTCGTTTCTTTCCACAGCGCCCGTCGTCGCGAGTCTTATTTTATGGAGAGATCGTTGCGCTTGGGAAATCAGAATGTCAATTAATTTTCATTCCTCGCGAAACTTTTCGTCGGTGCACGACGAGTTCGTCGAGTGGAAAGCAGTACGGAGCGTACTTCTTTTTTTTCTTTCATACTCGATCCGAGTTACCTTGAGACCTTTGCTCCACTCACTTTTGTTTTTCTAGACATCGTTTTCATATATGTCGCGACACTTCCATCGCGTTTTACATCGTATTCTTATAATTTCGCTACTGGATTCAGTTTTCTTACCTCGCGACGTTGTTTTTTGCCCGCGTGCAAACTTTGCCCGGAGAGTAGACTGGTTATTTCACGCGTAATAATAGCTCGTATTGTTATACGGGAGCCGGCGAGTCGTTACGGATTCTTATTTTCTCTTTTCATTAATAAATCGACGTAAAAAGTCGAGTTATCGCACGACGGTAAGCATCGCGATAATTATGCAATTAACTTTTTATAGCGGTGCGCCGGTTTCAAGGTAACGGCTCGCGGCGAGGCGTGTGCTGTCCTCTGAAAGGAAAGCGATACCGTTGGAATTAATCGAATAACTCGAGGCTCGAAAACAACCCTTCGAGTCGAAACGAGCTAATGAGATTAGATTCGGCGGCGCAGGAGTCTCTGCTCTTTTACGCGAAACAAAATTTCGTCCCTGTTACGCGAATGGCGCGCGCCATTCTGACGTAACGGGTACAAGAAATATCCGTTTAATTGGAATTAGTCGTCGCGTTCTCCAGTTACCGCCGCTCATCAACCTAATTCGTTGACTCGTAATTCCGAGGGGGACAGTCTGGCTTTGCGGTACGGTCTTGTCGGTATCGGTCGAATTTCTTATCTACCGCGCTTCCAGTGGTTTTCGTCGAGTACAGCACGCCATTGTTCCGAGCGAGAAGTAGAAAATACTCGTTACAGTTGAAATATAACACAGAATTTCCTTGACCGCAAATTCGAACGATCCCGGGAGAATTGGCTTGGGTAGAAGAAACGTTTAATGTTTTTCCCTCGGAAACGTTTCGGCCACTGGCGGGTGCGCTTATCGGTACTTTAATGGCTCTATTATCGAAACGAGTTACAATTTTTAGTGTTTACTTACTGCTTTCTAGTGGGACAGGTTAATGTGTCTTCCGTCGAGTTAAACGCATTGTATTTTGTGTGCAATGAAAAAGAGAATGAAGAGGCAAGAGTCTTGTCACGGGTCGAGTACAAGTACGCAAGAACGGGAGTTTTCGAGATTGTCAAAGGGCAATTAAAAAATGCAGTTTTCTGATAAAGTGCAATAGCCTTTGGAAATGTCGCGCCGAGATGAGTAGTTTGAGTATCATTTGATCAAAAGTGGTCTAGCCAATCACGAGATATGACATTTTCCACTATTTCCTCGTCAATCGTGAAATCGTTTACAAAGAGAAGAGTTAAACGTTTCTTCGGTTATATCGTACCGCCAGCTTTTTCGACCGAATTTAGAATTTGCGGGTGAGAGTATATTTTAACACTGTTCCTACCGTAACCGGTCAAATCAACTGTCTTGAAAATAACTTATGTTTGTTAATATAGATTGAAGATAACAGCCAGTTTGATAGTGAAGAATGTAGTTTACATATTTTAACGTTTCACCGGCTAACGTCTAAGTTAAGTGGCGGTGTAACAACGTTGTACCTAGAAATTTCTAAAGTAAATTTAAGAAATTTGACCGGTGATTTGACCGGTCGCGGTAGGAATAGTATTAATGTATCCTTCTAACGTGGAATCAGCGCCGCTAACGAAATATCATTTGCGGATCATTAATACCTACGTCTCGTAAATCGATGAACGCGTTCTTCTAAGTAGCTTCGCGCGATTCGGACTATCGCGTAGCTCGAGGCGCACGAACAAATCGCGTAAACAAACGCAACGTTGGCAGATCGGAATGTTCCGATAGCGTGATTTCGTTATGCGCGATTTCCAGAAAAGCCCTCGTCACGCAAACTTCGTATTCTGGCCCCGATAACGCATTCGTCTGCGACGAGTAATTTCGAGACGGTATCATTGTCACGCTCACCCCAATTATTCCGGATATTTGTTGTCTGCGCAAACGTCGGTATAATTACTTGGACTTTATAACCGCGGAGTGTCATTATCGCGATAACGGCTCTCTCGTTACGGACGCATCTCACGGATACTCTCCATGCGACCCTCTTTCATCGAACTTTCGGGAAAATTGGAATAGTTCAATATGATCAACAAACTGGAGGATAGTATTCCGGATACGCTTGACTCCATTTTCCAGTGTTTACCGTGGAAAACTTTGACGCTACAGTTTCCAACGCGTTTCGCGAGTTAATGTTTGCGGTACGTTCGCGAGAACTTTTCGATATTTCCCCGCGCGTGCTCGTCGAGTCAGATAGTAAAATTCTATTTTTCTTTCGTTCGACGATCGTTCCCAGTCCTGCTTAACGAGCCGCCAAACTTCCTTTGTCGATCGTGACAATTTGCTTGAAAAAAAAAAACAAAAAAAAATCGAGAAAACTTCCATATTTTATTAAAACCCTCCGGCAACGCTAGCCTCGTACACGACTCTCACATCTTTTCACGATACACTCGCAACTTTGTGCAAAGTAGCGCAATTTGCATGATCGCAGACGTTGATAATTCGACCGTAATTTTCGCCACCGCGATTATACGCGCGCTAGTATCGTGTGTATATATATATTTGACACGAGTTAATACTGAAAAAGAAGTACCACCGTCGTACCAAAAATATCACTATTCTTCTGCACCAATATTATCGTGCATATAAATAATTTCCCCCCCACCGAGCGTTATATTTATGCACGGAAACAAAAAAAAATGAAAAAGAATTGAATTGAATTAAATTGAAAGACGGCAGAGTTCACGAGGCGACGCACAGCGTCCACGTAGGCTAGTACTCGGAACTTGCCAGAATTGAAATTCCCGCCTCGATTCGGAATCGAAGCTCGGCGTTGCCCTTAATTGCGCTGTCTCCCCCTTTGGGTGGTTTCACGCTATCCCTTGGATGCCCTCCATCCGTCCTAGTATATCACCCCGCGACCCTAAAGTAGCGTGCGGACTGGTTATGGACTGGTTGGTTAGTCGATGCACTTCTACCGGCTGTGCCGTGGACGACTCCTCGGCGCCTCACGCTACTCCCATTCCAGACTCTACGGCGCCCCTTTTCCTCCCCTTTCCACCCCGTCTCCCACCCCCTCCCCCCCCCTACCGGCCCCCTCCCGCCACGCGATGTCTCCCCGACTCACCCCTTTCTCCGCGTTCAACCACCCCCGTCTCCCCTCCCCTCCCCCGGCCCCCCGTTTACTCTCAAAAGTCGGGAGTACCTACGTACACGCGCGCCTAGGTTCTTTTTTCTCTCGTTGCCTTCGCTCGTGGTTTTTTAACGCGCTTGCCAGTTACGTGTCAATGACGCGGAATCGTGCGAGCAGTCCATTCTTTTTAGATATTTGAAACTGATAATGAATTTTGAGATATTTTAATATTAGTTCTAATTTTTGGAATTTTTAGATGTATTGCAAGAACGGTCTGTTTTTTGATTTAGATGTTTGGGACTGATACTGAATTTTTAGATATCTTAATATTATTTTCAGTTTTTAGAATTTTTATATATTATATGGTACAAGGTCTGTTTTATTTTTATATATTTGCAAGTGATACTGAATTTTAGGCGGAATGAAATTTGCAGCGGCTTCTATCCGTCGAGTGGTATTAACGCGTTTTCTGTCAAATACGATGATTTAGCATACAAACCTGCACTCACGAGACTTGATCTAAATAATTTCACGCCTCGTAAAACCCTTTCACGTTAAGTCTACAGTTAGAATACAATTCGAGCGTTCTAGCTAAATTAAATATTGGTTTTTAATATATTAATGCCCTCGTACTCTCTTAATCTCTGGATAGAGAGGTCAAACCAGTGCTACTCAACTTCCCCTCCCGAGCGACCGTATCTCTCCGCAATGGTCTGGCAAATCAATTGTTTATGATATAAAATTTTGAAACGAAATCATTCTCGAATACCCTCGAAGTCATTTTAGCAGTTTCCCGTAGAACCCATCGTCTCGCGATGGGTGAAAAATTGAACGCGACCCGTAGGTTGGGAAACACTGAATTAGACGACGAAGGTACAATGCGCTTTGGAACCGACAAAAACGTATTATACTTTCTTTCGCGTACGTTGTTGGTTAGTTTCGCGGCTAACCCGACGATTGAAGCTCCAGGGAAATAGTTCTCGCTCCATCGTTTCATAGTTTATTCTTCCTCGCGAGCATCGTTCTCCGGTCGAACCCCTAGTCGCTCGTGGAAGATTGGAAAGGGTGCGTAGGCGGTTCTTTTGAATTTGCGTCACGACGAGTCCTCGTCACGCACACGGAGGGTTGATGGTCAAAAGTGTGCGGCGATTCCAGTGGAAAGAAAATGATTTTTCTACGCGGCTGTGATGTGTAAAAATCAGAGATCAACGGGCACCCTCTTGCGGAAACGGTGCCGTGATAATCGCACGAATCCAAATATGTCGAACGAAATTACTTGAGATTAATCGATTTTCGTCGGCACGCGTACGCTGCCGCATATAGGGGGAATGGATATTCTGTTAGATGCTATCGAACACAGAAATCGATAAACGGTTCCATGGAAAACATTTCTACACGAGTTTTTCCGCATAGAAAGCGTGCAAAGCCGGCCGTAGAACGCGTTAGAAAAATGATTACGGTTTTTCCTCCGTCGTACTTTCGTTTTTGTCTGCTGGCTAGCTTTTTGTTTTTTAACTCGCGACTATGCGCTATGGTTTGCTCCAATTATTTCTCGATAAAAGATTACCGCCGCTTTACACAGCTTTACCGTGCTTTCACGCGATATCGAGCAACGTCTAAAATGTGTCTCGACAATGACCGGGAGAAGCAGAAACGATCGGTATTAATTTTCAAAGTGGCAAAGCTTTCCAACTAAACGTAATCCGTCTCTTTTTACGAGTGAGTTTCGTGTTACGAGTTCGTGTCTCGGCCGATACCTTAACGAGCCACAGGACTAACGTGGCTCGTCGGCAGACATTTTTCTCTCGCTTCCCTTGTTTGTCGCACCGTAACCGCAGCGCAAAAGCGAAACGGCGAATCGTCGGGCAAGAGCACCACCCCCCCCTTCGATTCCGAATCGCCACCGTAAATTATTAACGTCGCGTGTCACTATCTACCGGGCGGCGGTATTGATTCGGTCGGGTCCGCTTTGTTTTTTTTTCTTCTTCTTTTTTTTTCCTCTCATTCTCATCGTTTGTTCGTACGTACGTACGCGGGATCTAGATGCTTCTTCGTCGCTTTAATTCCCATCGGCGCCCTCGCCAACCGCCGTTAACCGCGACACCGCGTGTTCGATCGTTCTCGATTAGCAAATTGCGGCCGCCACGACGGCAGGAACTTTTATTCCTGCGCGTTTTCGGCGCTCTGCCGCGTTTCGCTCGGTATGGGCGGCCGCTGCGTGCGTGCGTGCGCCGCGCTCCTATGCGCGAGCGTGTAACAAATAACGGTGCGTGCGCTGAATTAGTATTCCCAGCGAGAATTCGTAATTTGCGCTTACCACGGCTGCCCGTTTCGGAGTAACTCGTACGTAAGCGCGATTAGAATCTAATTGATATTCGAATTTCAGTTATCTCGATTATGAGTTTGAGACGCGGTAGACGTAATTTCTCTCGCTTTGCGGGGATTCGAGAGGCGCGGAATGTCGCGAATCGATAATACCCGAGCACAACGGATTCCGTATTCTCCGATCGAGATACACACCGGCTTTGTCTCGATTATGCAGTTTTCGCGAATTAACGAGATTGGGGAGGGGGTCTCTATCGACGAGCGGAATATCGAGCGCACGATTATATCGTCGCCACCCAAGTACGCGCAAATTGCTTTCCGCTCGACGTCTCTACCTCGCGCTGAGGCGAATAGAAATCGCTCGTAGATCAGCGGCCCGGGAGCCAAGCTGTCCCGCGTTGTAATCTGAATATTTCATTCTCGCTTCTCGATGCGACAGATGCAAACAGTAAATTCTTCCCGACCCCCGTTGGGGGCAGGAAAAATTTCTATCGTCATTCCCTTACCGGGAAAGCGTAGGAAGGAAGTGGAGGTGGGGCGGTTTAGCGTGCGCGGGAGGGGGATGAATAATTCGCGTGTTTCGAACACCCCTTACGCGACTCTCGGGGCTCCCTGCATCGTCGTGCACGTAGGTCTAAACTGCAACGCTCCCATTGTTGACTGCAACTTCGTATGCCCGTCGTGCCTGCACGATTTCTATGCTAAACGCGTATTATCGCGTTGTACCCGCACGAATGATCGCTGCCATTCCGCGCGTCACGTTTCATTTCGTCTCGTCTCGTTTCGTTTTCGAGGCGACGTGTCCCCCCCCCCCCCCCCATCCACTCCCCCCTGCCGTTGACGGAGATGGGACGACGAGAGATAATGGTTGCGCGGGTTCGCTACACGGATGTAGGTTGGGACGAAACGAATTTATCGTTTCCCGACTATAATTGGGCCGAAGTTGCGCAACGTCTTAAACGCGACGTAATTAATTAACGAGGCAGAGCGACTATGCAATTTTCCGTGTAACGATAAGAGAGAATGGTAATAAAATCGCCTACCGAGCGTTTAAAGCTTATTCCGTTCGCGCTCGCTTTATACGGCGGGGAATTTTGAATAATTAACGTAGTTTTTAGTCGAACGGCCACTGTTCGGACGAGAAGTTCTAATTTTTGTTCCCTTCCTCTTTTTTTTTGGCGTAATTAGCCGCCGGTACGGCGAAACGAGAAATCTAGTTTGGTATTGACGAAAAGTTCTGTTCCTCCTATCCTCCGGATTACGAGATTTTTCGAGTTTATCGCTGGTAATATTATGCCCGCGGTAGTTGGAAAAGCAATTCTGAGCCTTTAATTGTGTCATGAATCTTGGGGCGAGAATCGTGCGTTACAAGGATGCTGCCCCGCGTACGAAAGAAATATCGCTACTTCGGGGAAATTGATAGTTGCCTCTATTTGATCGTCGAAGTCGTCCTGGTAACGGATAAGAAGAATTAAATTCGAAAAATCGAACAATATCGTTCGACCCGTTACACGGCTCACGGCTTTCTATCGGGATTGTCAAACGCGAAATTCCTCGGATTCTGTCAAATTGCCCGGTTCGGTCGATTAACGCGTTCGAGTATTGCAGCTCTCGCTATGCATAATTGGGAAATAATCGTTGCGTAAACTGAACTAGAACACAGACGATACTCGATATCCTTGTTTAGCGAATTCTTTAACCGAAATGAAAAAATTTCTCTCGAAACACCGCGCGGTTCAGGAATTTCCACGTCGTAACGAGGAGATTTCATTTATTCGAAACGTCGTTCCCTCAGTTTTCGGCCATGAATATTCTCGGGGGGGAAACAACAACGCGCACCGCGATAGGTAATAAACCTATAAACTTGTATACATTACCGCGCATAACTGCTTACGGTAGACTCGCTACAGCCGGACAGACGGCGTAGCGTGTAATTCGTTGTCCGTTGAATCGCCTTGTTCGCCATAATGATAGCGAAAGCATGGGAAATTCAGTTTACGACGGAACGTACGTGCATTCGCAACATTTTATTGCACTCGTCCGACGAACTTTTATACCTAAAAGGGCATCTCGCGTCCATCCGATCTTCACCGACGTCGGACTCTCGTCCCCTGCAGCTTTTTCTCTCTCGCGATTTATGCAGCGTAATTCCGCGAGCAACTTTTTGCATATATTTAATTTGCCGCGAGCTCGCTCTATAGAATTAGCCGGGATACGAATATTCAAATATTTGTAGCTTCTGCGCTTTATGCGCGTAAATATGTTTAATTCTGATTGTACGCGGGAAGGAATGTAGAAACGAAGGATACTACTCCTCGGTTTATTCTCTTTTATCTCGAGTCATGTTACGAATTATTCAAAGTAGTGTGTAAGATCTAATCGGAGTGAATTATAATTTTAACTGACATTAATATTTTTACTGGTCGAACGTCACTGCGAACGATTCACGTTAGAATCCTACCTACGTAAAAGGTGTGATAATTCGTCGGTTAAATATTGCGATCGAAAAAATCGTTGGATTCGACACGGATAATTAATCGACGCGTATGTAATTTGTACGGGTAAAATTTGGCCGTTCGAACATTTTCCCGCGCTATCGTTACATTTGGTAGTTACGCGACGCGGGTCGATAATCACAGCTTCGAAATGATTAATATCGCGAACTTTTCAATATTGTCAACTAATTCGATCGAAATGTTCTGCTGATTACAGGAATAATGAAGAGGGAAGCTGATGCAGGCGTTATGACAGGTTCCGGAGGACCGACGAGTCCACACAAGCGTTATAGACAGGGTGACGATGAACTTCGTCTTCTGATCCCCAGCAAGGTAAGCTTCTACTTTTATTTCGTTTAAACCGTTTATTCTTATCCGAACTTTACAAGTTTCTAAACAATTCTACGTCAAACTTTATTCAAGTCGTGGTTCTCAACATTCCATCTCGGTGGTTTCCAACCGGCAGGCCCGTAGAAATCTCCAGCCGGTCCGCGACAACAATTATAAAACTTACAGATTTCACCCTTTGCGGTCGTATTTCATTTTTTTTAATTTTTCAAAAAGTTAACTTTAATACAAAAAAATCTGTATTGACTTTGTTATTATTTGCATTGGTGGCTGCGAGCAGACATACAGGCGCACGGGTTTAAACAGTTATAGAACTTTCACTCTATAACGTCGGGTTTAGAAATTAATACGCAAAATACCATTAGAAACGACGACACATGTATATTTCTGCCTTAACCGTGTCAAAGGGTCGATAACCATCGATCCATCTATCTCAAGATAGATCGACGCAACCGTGTACGGATGCCATTTTCTCTATCCCAAAACGTTTCCACGTCAAACGTATCCCTCTCGAAACGGCGCGCACCTATGAGCCTCGATTTCAAATGAACGATCCGAGCCTAGGTTTCTATTTCCCACGTAAGACGCAACCAGTTTTCGTCTACCGGCAAAGACTTCGTAACGTATTTACGTTCCTCGATGGCCCCGTTGCCCTGCCTTTTCTCACGCGCGAGAGTCGGCGCATTTTCCAGTCACGGGTCGTATCTTTTTACCGTGTGTGTACATTGTGTTTACCTGTAAACAGACGGAGCGTGTTCCTCCATATGAGAATCGTGGAGCCTGCGGTGGCACGTTCGCCATCGCGGGACACGCCGACGGTTCTTCCGGTCATTGTCGCCACGCTCGACGAACCGTTATCGGGTTTCCTCCGGCTTTCTTTCTCCGGGGAAAATCCCTCGGATCCGCGCGCGTCAATATTTTGCCGGAAGTTCTGCGGGCAAACGGATATTCCCTTGCGCCACGGTTTCCTTCGCGCGCCAACGGGAACTGTATGGAGAACGGTGGCCTGTGGCCTGAATTTTCCTGCCTCTCTCTCTCTCTCTCTCTCTCTTTTTTAATAATAGGGAGTGCGATGCGATAAATTGCAGATAAACTCTAAAGCGTTGGGGTTGTTGCTCCGTTTTTTTCCATCGGGAGAGAAAGAGGAGGGAAGCGATTTAACGCCCGATCTTAGCGTTCGCGAATTAAAGGCAGCTGCGATAAATCAGAATGATTTATTAACCCTCCACAGGCGAGGCTATGGACCCTCAGGAAACAGACAAGGCTTTCCGAAGTGATTTTCATTCACTCTTATAATTATTGAATACCTTTCTCTTATATATTCATGTTGGTTTCATAGATTATATAGCTCTTTTTCATGTTTTAATATTTTCTGGTTGGAAGTACTTTAAAACTGGGTCGGGTCACGGGTCACCGGTCTTGCCTGTCGAGGATTAAAATATGAAAAAGTTGGATCTTCGCAAACACCGCGTGCAGCTCGATACCAAGAGATAAAGTTTAACAAAATAAGACGCGTGAGAGCGTGTTTGGGGGTAGTTGCGCGGGGTGCCAGGCAATAATAATCTTCTCGCTCTTACGCGATAACATTGTTACGTTAAAATCACTCAGCCGCCATGGATCATCCAAACCTTAATTAGCCTAATTGTACCGACGTTACGTGTCCCCGGTCCGATAAGGAAATTTCTCCCGACACGCAAATACTGAAAAGGGGGTGGAAAAAAAAAATAGCAGACGCACGGAGGCACCGCCGCGACGCACGTAACCCCGTTACGCCGTCGTCCCTCGCGCACGATCGCGCCTATTAATTTCGTAATGGACAACTTGCTCATCGTCGTAGGTGACGGTGCACGATTTAATGGTCCGCGACTAGGAATGGAATCGAGCCAGCAGTCGATATTTCACTTTCAAACAAATCGACGGACGAAACGCGTCTCGTTGCAGACATCCGCGATCGTCGAGACGAACTAATTAACCCTAATTAATCCGTCCGTCGAGTTAATCTGACACAGATAAACGAAATGCAAACGTGCAGACTGCACGATGCGATTCTTGTGGGGGAGAAAAAATGGTGCGTACAGCACATCGCTTTATTCCGTGTGAACGATGCAAAGAACCTACTGCATAAACATGTCTTTTTTACTTTCAACAAATTAATGCGTGTAGTTATCTATTTATCTCAGCTTTTCATTGGTTTTTTTTTACCATCGTGTCAATTTGACACCGACATATTACGTTGGGAAATAGATGGACGGATGAGGATTAATCTGTAACAATTCGAAATTCGTGCTTTTCGAAACTCCGAGTATATTTATTTTCGTGCATCTCGTTACTCGCGCATCAAAATTTCCCGTGGGATTAAAACGCGAGCCGATGGAAACCTACGGCTCTCGTCGGCTGCGCGATGCCGTACGAGTGCAAAGGGTTAACGGAAAGTTGTTTAGGCGAAAGCCTTACAGCTTAGGGCGGTTGTTCGCGTGGAAGCGCTCTTGTTTTGTCTATTGTGTCGTCAGAGTCATCGAGATCGTACACCAGATTAGAATGAAAACGCTATAATTTGATCCCTTCACGTTTATAAATCGCTAAGTACGCGCAGTATGATTAAGCGAGCGCGTTTTTTCTCTTCATCGACACGTACATAGGTTGCGCGCGATGAAAAAATTGCCGTCTCCTTTCGATTAGCGTTCTGGCAACGATTCGCATTATTCGTTGCGTTCGATCGAATCGAGAAACGACTCCGTTCCATCTCTGCGCTCGCGATTCAGGTGGTGGTCGCGCACGAGTTGTCACGGGCAGCGCTATCGATCGTTGAATCGCGGTACGCGATCGAAGAATCAGCGAGCACCGGCAGTCGGTGTCAGGGTCGCTCGGAATGAAAAAGAAGGGATCGGGGATCGCCGTGCGTTCCTTTCGAGAGTGAACTCATTCACGGCGGAGCGGATAATTGCGCCCTTGATTATGAAAGTGGTCTAATTGTAAGTCAAGAATTAAATAAAAATCAGCGTATCAGTTGTTTTGCGTCACATTTCCTTACACTAGATCTACCAAAGGGGTCAGAATGGGGTCGCATTTTTTATAATCATTACTCACTTTCAGTATAGATTCTGTGTTCAAAAATTTGGTATGACCTTTTTTTGTATGACTAAATTTTGTTTGACTAAGATACGTAAATAATTAATTCTGTAAGGCACTTCGTTTTTATTTAAAAATTGTATTTATGTAGTATACCTACATGTACCGAGACGTTCGCCGGTAGTTCGAGTGTTAAAGCGCGTCTCCAGGTGTCTCTAGTGTTAAAGTTAGAAAATGTGATAACAAAAAAGAAAAGAAAAAATATATAATTTACACCATTTTCATAATCACTGACACAATTATTCCGCCGAACGGCGCCGGTACCTTGTTGCAATTCTTCAAGGTACGTTTTTCGAGGTCCGGCTAACTGACACAGTCCGAGCGTGCTATTATTCTCATCGACGTGCGCGTTTCAAAACAACGACACAGTTGGAAACTCTGAATCGGTTGAAGTCATTCGCAGCGATTATTCGCAGTTTGGAAAACACACCTTAACGAACCGGCGTTTCCCGCCGCACCTCGTCGCACCGAGCACCATCTCATTGTCGCTAATCGGTGAAACGCGGCGCACCGTCTTACGCGCCGAGGACTCAGAAACCGATTGACCTTCCATGTTTCCCGCTAATTTATTCCCGCTCGTTGCTTTCCTTCTGATTTGTGTTCTCACGATTGCACGCGCAATTGAGCGCGAAACGCTCGTAGCTCGGCCGCTCCTTCGACCGGCGATTTATGATTTGCGTAACGTATCGTCGCGTTACTCGAGGGTAGGACAGATCGTCCGGCGTTTGGGAAATTATCCGTTCGCGGTTATGTTGCGAAATGGACTGCGCGCCGGTGGTTTTAAAAAACCTCGAAGGAAGGTAAAGTAACGAGTGAAGCAGAGAGAAAAAAAAAATGGTACGCGACGGTGGTGTTGACGCGGCGAGGATATTTCTCTCGGGTCGACTCTCGCACGAAGTTATGCGAAATGAAATAAAAAGAGATCCCCGAGATTCGCGCGGGTAACAGATCTCGAGCGTCTTGCGTACGCGACTTTCTTATCGCGACGCGTCTCAGAGCAAAGGACAGGTAGGATGGTAAACGGTTAAGGGAGAGAAAGGGGACGCGCGATGCGAGCTTAACCATCTTTAGTGCGAGCGACGCTGAGAATACGAAGAAGAACGTCGCGTAACCTCTGTGAAATTTGAACGGCCGCCGTCGAGATGGAAAGAGTCGCGTGATGTAAATAAAAGGCGGGCACGTCCGAGTATAATGCGATCCTTATCGCGTTGCGCTACCGTTGCACCCCCGACGTTGCTCGCGCGAACGCCCGCAATGTTTGCCTTTCTCGAGGATCCAAGGACGGACGAGACGCGTGTATCTCCGTCAATCATCGAACACGCTCGCCCGTGCCTAAAGGTCGATTCGCATCCGTTGGAACGTCATTGTCTCTCGTCCGACGGATATTTCCGTAAGACAAATTCGTTTTAATTGCGGCGACGCATCGCGGTATCGGTAAAAAAAAAAAGAATCGGTCGGCAAGCGAGTAAGAAGAGTATCCACAGCCTCTTCTAATTTCTAAGTGTGAGTGAAATCGGCACTGACGAATGTTTTGATCTTTTTATATTTCGTCAGTGCGAGTAAAATCGGCACTGAAGAAGAGTATCGGCAGCCTCTTCTAATTCCTGAATATGAGTAAAATCTCCACTAAAGATTGTTTGAAGCTTTTCATATTTCTTCAATGCAAATGAAATCGGAACCGCACAAGAGTATCGGCAGCCTCTTCTAATTCCGAAATGTGAATAAAATCGGTACAGACGAATGGATTTGGACTTTTTTGAATTTTATCAATGCGAGTAACGTCGACAACGAGGAGTGTCCGCATTCATCTCGCATCGCCGCATAATTTGTCGACGGGCACGCGTTGCGCTTGGCTCTTCGGATCAAGACAAGCGGTAATTCCGAGACAATGGCGGAGTTTATTTAATTAGTCGGCGCTGGAAAGCGATAAATCGGCTGGCATGAAATTAAAAGCGGCAACGGGAAGACCGTGCTTAGCAGACGCGCCGTGGAACGACGGCGAGGGGCGGGGAAGAAAGTTGCGTAGTTGGCTGTTAGTTGAAATGCATCTTAACGTACGTACGTTTGAACGCTCTAGACAGTAGAGCGCGAGAGACGGAGGTAGGTCGTTTCTCATCCCGACGCTCTTATTTCGCGAGATGAATTCTATCGCCATCCACCTCGACTAGCCATTCTCGCTTGCAATTACGAGCGTGTTTCGCTTTCGCTGATTGCGAGTGCACTCGTTGCGTCTGTTGCGTCGCGCAAAGACTCGGGCGGCGATGGTCTTCGAGGCGAATTTACCGAGTTTCGAAAGAAGAAAGCAAATCGACGGAAACGTGACGGATTATCTCTAGAGCTGTCCCGTTACGTTTTTGTCCGTTTAAATTAGGCACGTGCAACCATTCCTAATTTGGGGACATAATTATAATTCTATCTCCGAGCCAAGGGCCGGATTTAATTATAAAATAAAACAAATTCATATTACATAAATTAAAACAAGTGGCTACATTATATTTGACTTATTTATGTTATACATAAACGATAAAGGGTCGACGTGGTTTAAACGTAGTGCCCGGGCGAGCAATAATATCTCCAAGTCCCCCGTTAAGAATTGAGATTCCAACGTTGCCTTCGGGGGATTTCGAATAATTTACTCTTATGGTTTTAGTTCTCTCCCATATTAGATTTCCCCGTCTTTGTAACTCGTAGATCCATCGACTTTCACGGAACGTGGAATTTATTTAGGACGCGAATCCTCCGTCGTCGGAGCGAAGGCTCGTAAATATCGTTGGGCATAAAATTTGTATTGCGGACGTCGAGCGGTTCGACGGTGAAAGCGAAATGCCATAGTTAGCGCGGCTCGTCGCGAGTTAATGGACATTCCGTAGTTAACGTTAGACACGACTTTCTGTTTCAGGTAGCCGGTTCGATAATCGGCAAGGGTGGCCAGAATATCACCAAGCTGAGGAGTCAGGTAAGCCTTTTTCGGACTTTCGGGATCTTCGTTGATTTTCGTATCTTTGTTCTCTCTCCTTCGCCATTTTCCGCGTCAAAATATTTCTCGTTGGCATTTCCCGAAAGGGGACAATACCCGGAGAACGGAAGATGGCGAGAAGAGCTCAAACAATACGAGAGAAGGAGATCGCGAAAATAAATTTACCAATGAATAATCGAGAACAGGATTTTTGCGAAATGGAACGTAGTCGCGTAGTGCGCCTGATAGTTTGAACGCTTGCATATTTCTTAGTTAACGCTTGCCACCATATATATTTTTACAAATATTTGCGGTGTAGTCGATTCTAGAGCTTGACAATTCTTTTCTCCCCCGTATTTCTGAAACGCGTCAAGATTGAATACCGGCCACCTTAGAGTCGTCAATGCGGCTGGCGTTTACGCTCAAGTTCATCGATTACGCGCAACCCGAGAAGCGTCACCGAGGTTTCGAAAAATACTTACATGACGCACCGATGACGCAATACCCTCGACGCAAGGAATTTCCGAGCATACGATTCACTCGCGCAAGCATCTCGGTGTCATTGCGAGAGAAGCTCGTCTTTCCATTTCTTAAAAATGTTGGTACTCGTATTATTTTCAAACGCTCCAAGGAGCATACGCGGATACGCATCATTATACATTTGGTTCTTGAACTGGGAAGGTGCCCCTCGTCTCCTAAATGGTACCGCCAGATCGTACGACGCATCGCTCGCTCGAACAGCTCGATTAACGCGATCTAACGACGCACATTATTGCTTTCCTACCGGAAATTCTTCCACGCGCATTCGAAGCGAGCAACGCATAGAAATAAAAATACGCGAAGCTGCGCCCGACTGACCCTGAACGGTCGATTAACGATGCAATTCGAGTACTTGCGAGTGACGCTCGCGCGTCTTCACGCGTCTATCAACGTTTGTCGCGCGAGACCGATCGTTTTCCACGACGAGTTTTCTTTGTTTCTTTTTTTTTCTTTCCGTTTGCGTACCGCCCTTGAGACATGGACGGGGACTCATCCTGCACGAACCAAATGATTAGCGAAACGCAAAGTAGGAGCGTGAGGCGTAAATAGCGATTACACGTATCGCTGATTTGCACTTAACATTAATTTGCGAAAGATCGAGGAAGTCTGCTTTGATTCGCAGACTTCCGGCCGTGCGGACGGTTCACTGCGAGCTATCGCTCTCGAGTACTAACATTTTTCGTTCGTTAAGTTGGTAAAATAATAAAATTGCGTGGCCGGAAATAGATCGATATCCAATCCGTTCGAGACTACGACATCTCATGACTACGTCGTATCGTCGAATTAGCGTGATGCGGTGCAACGGTTAGGTCGTAGGCGTCCACATTTCGCGCTCAATGAAAAACCGGATCTAGGTGCGAGCAATGTTAAGTTTTGCGAACAAACGTTCCCGTTGCGTCGCACTCGTTCCGACGGACACCACGTTGTGTTTCTTCGAGTTGCCGAAGCTCGTGCCAGTTTAACTATTCGATCGTTGAAGTCTCAGTGCCATTAGGATTAAACGAGTGTCGTGCTGTTGCGAAGCAATTATTCGTAATAATAATTTCTTTGTCGGAAGAGATTCCCGATGATTCGCAACAGATACGCTCGTCTTTAACGGCCCGCGCAGAGATTTCGATGCGCCGAAGTAGATTCGTGTTTCCGGATCCATCGTGCACGCATTCGCACGCATTTCTCGGAATGCGCGGACACGCTTTATCGATTATCCGAAATCCATCTAAACCAGCGCACATCTCGCTTCGCTCGACGAGCCTAACGTCGCGACTAACGACCCGCGGTTACCATTAGGTTCAGGGACGAAATGAAGTGGTTCGCTTGACACGTAGACGTATACGAGCAACGTTTTTGAGCTTCTCTTTCTGCGATCTCGTGTTTGGTTTCAAACCCAGAACGAAAAGATCGCGCGTTTCTGCTTGTTAATTAAATACATATGTTCCTCGATTTGCACTGAAGATATGTTCCTCAAAAGAGTATCTAAATCGAAATTTATTTTAACGTAAAATAAAAGTAAGATACCTTCAAAAACCTAAAAATAACAGTCCATTTGCAAAGTGATCTATCAAGGTATAAATATGTAATTCATTTTACATATAGAAACAAGAAATATAAGATGCTTAAGAAATTTAACCAAAAGTTTAATTACTGAGAAAGAAACGACTAGAATTATGTAGGCAGCCAAAATATTATTTTAACCATCGTGTAAAGAAAGTATCGTGTAAGTTGAGGGACAGGTGTATTCGATCTAACTTATCGAAACGTAGTCAGCTGGGAAGTCAACGCGGACAAGTGAATTGGTGACTGGAACAACTTTAGATGTTGCAAATTGCAAATTTTACAAGAGAGAAAATTGAACAGGAACCCAATAAAAGCTACGTAGTTGTCAGGGGAATCTCACACCCAACGTTGTCCCATTCTAATAAACATTTTGCAATAAAGCAAAAAATGATAAATGGAATTCTTTTTTGAAGTTTTTAATAAAAGCCCAGTGGAAAGTTTAATATTGTCCGCAATTACATTGAACGCTTACATTAGAAATCAGAAATAGTACATAGTTACATCAGATTACACATCCAACGTTACTCCACAATCTAAAATCCAAACATGCGCTCTTTCAATCGATTTATCACTATTTATCTAAGTTTGACAATAAAAACTTTGCACATTCCAATTCAGCGAGTCACAATTAACGTAATTAAAAAAAAAAAAAAGGATTTTGCCAAAATCGTCACATCCAACGTTCTTCCAGCCATCAATTCAAGTGTCTCGGCTTTCACGGCCTTTACCGCGAACCTGATACGAAGGCTCCTCCTTCGCGAATTATTTTTCGCCACAATTAAAAGCGACAGACGCGTCGGGTATGTTTAATAAAATTTCGGTTATCGGGTTTTTCAATACCGTCGTCGAAAGAACGGGTGAGCAACGTGAAATTAAGCGAACATGATCCAGATACTCGTTGGAAGTTAGCGTTCCCTTGATTTCGTCCCTGATTGCAAACACTCCGGCAACTCCACTCATCTGTCCGGCTTCGAGTGTACTCCTGAGATTCGTAGGTAATGTACCTGCGTGACCCCAAGGTGGAAGACCAGTTACCCGAGAAAATAGTCGGAAACTGAAATTTCTCTGAAAATAACTTTTAGCGTTCGCTATCCCTTGCACAGTTCCCTGCGGTTAATCCTTCGTTAAGGAATAGAGTAGAAAGCAAAGACAAAAAAAAAGAAAGAAAGGGGAATCGTCCGCCGCTTTGGGGAATCTCACGATTGATTTTATGGTTTTCGAGGTTTATCAGGACTTTCTCCGATAAGAGGAAAAATATTTGCAAGTGATATTTGCGATACGTTCGCGCGCCGCGATTACACGAGCCGATAACGCGATCTAATGTCGTCGCGATAAGAACGAGCATGAAGCGACGCGCGTGTTTCGCACCGATTGTTAATGAACGGCGTTATTAGCTATTGGTAAGCGATTTGACGCGGAAGTTGTTTCGCCGCGATTCAACTTCAATTAACGCCGATGAAAAATTACAGCGTAGGAATTACTTCGACCGGGGAAAGGTTCGAGGGCTCTAGGAAGTCCTTCGTTAATTGTTAAATCTTCTAATTAGCTACGCCTTAGCGACTTCGTTAGCAATTGAAATACCGCCCCAATCGGAACCGGCGTTTGGTTCAGGTGGCGTCAATTAACTGCAACTCGACGAGGGAAGAAGGTCCTTGAAAACGAATTCAGAATCAACAGAGCTTCGCCAAAACAGATAGTGGAGATTTATTTAACGGTGCATCGTATTGTTATCGAGTCATTTTAATAGGACGCGGGTACATTGTTTTAAGTTCGTAATCTCTTTGAAACGGCGAGTTACCGATACCGTTATTAATTAATCTCCCGTATTCAAAGCGCGCATAATTACACCGAGCGTGATAATTATCCTGTCGAAGACTCTGCTCTGCATTTCAATCTCGCGTTCTATCGAACACTACCGAGCGGAGAAAAGTAATACTAAATCGGAACGTGGAGCCGGGAGTACAGGCGTATAACATACGCGCGTATCGCGCAACACGATTCACCGCTAGACTACCTAGAATTGTGTCTTCTCACATACGTCATTAACGCACTTGCGACCGAATTGCAATACAATGCTCGTTACGCGCGTATGTTACACGCCTGTACGCGGCTTAAGAACAGAATAATCCTCTCGCAAATCCGTCATCGCCGGTACTCAACTCTCATCCCCGCGATGCGTGAACGTAACGCCCAATTGTCTTGCAAATATTCTTCCGTTTGACGTAACTCGAGGAGTACTCGGAACGAATAAGGTAAAGGAAAAAGAAAGTGACGATGGCGTATGAACCGGCGCGATGCAAGGGTGGGATGGGTGGTTTGACGAAAGTCGTAGGAGAGGGTTGAAAGAGAATGGGTGGTTAGAAGATTAAGTCGCGGATTAATCCAGCCGTGAGAGACGCGATGTCTAACTTGGTTGATGGTTTGTGCCCTGGCCCCGCCCCACCCCGGCGTGCCCCCCTGGTGTTGCCCCGGCGTTATCCTGGCGTTGCCCTGCCGTTGCCCTGCCGTTGCCCTGCCCGGAACGACGGACCCTGACTCGATCGGCAAATGGACCACCACGACCCTACCAACAATCGACAACAACCACCAACCAACCACCAATGAACCAACCACCAACCACCACGGCCCGACAGTACAAAGCCTCAATCATTGTACCCGATTGCCCCGGACCCGAACGGTAATGACCAACACCACTACTTAATGTCTTATTTTTCTTTGTCTCTAATTACCAAGGATACCTAAAGCGTGCCGATAAGCGTTTGCCTTATTGTCGAACAGCAGCGATATTTTTTCATCTCTCTATCTCTCTCTCTCTCTATCTCTTTCTCTGTATCATGCTCTATAAGCCTCTATATACACATACTATTTTCTGCCTCTTCGTCTACTTCTCTGTATTTATCTACCTTTCTCATCCTCCGTCACTCTCTCATTTTCTTTCATTCTTTCTTTCTTTCTTTCTTTCTGCCTACACACCTGTCTGTTGTCAGTATATTCTTTTCTTAATCGCCTGTGTCTGTTCGTCGTTCGTCTCGCTACGTTTCCACTCTGTAAGCGTCCTCGATCACCGTTCCCCCGGTGTCATTACACGATGATTCATCGCGAGGAGAAGAGCGTTCCCGCTTCTCGGCGTGAGCGAGAGAGCTTTGCCCGTAACGAGTTACGCTGGTAACGCGTACGCGCCGAGAGGAGTGAAAGCGCGATTCCTCGACGGTGTTCGTGACCGCACCTGCCGCTAACACGGTTGCATGTCTTTCTCTCTCTCTCTCTCTCTCTTTCTTTTGACTCTCTAGCCAAAGGTGTGTACCGTCCTCCTCCTCGTCCCGGTGTTCTCTCTGCCTCTGCGCTCCCGGTACAAAGCTTTCATTGTTTTGCGAGGAAATGGATAGATTAGAGAGATTCGAGAAGGAGTCCCTTTTCCTCTCTCTTTGTTTCTCCATTTCTCTATCTCCGCCTCTCTTTCTTTCTCTCTCTCTCTCTCTCTCTCTCTCTCTCTCTCTCTCTCCCTCCCCCTCTCTCACGATTATCTCGATAGCATCGTACTGAAAGTGAGACTTCTTTAAGCGCTTAACGAGAAAAACGGTTAGTTCCGTGGCGCGGGGATCACGGAAGCCGACGTACTTCTCAATCCCGAGTTTTTGCTAACGAAAGATCTCTCCACAGCCGAATCATTGTCAAAGAGCACACTTTCATCTGCTTTGCAATGAAGCCCTCACGAATCGATCCTAAAGGGCTGGTCTTTCTGTAGCTTTCGAGAGGCGCACCCACGATTCGTTATTCTGCTTAATAGCTCGGCCCCGAAATTTCGTTCCCCGGATTTGTGTTTGCGAGTTAATGGGTCTCGTCCACGCTTTTGCTGATTTCCTTCTCACCACATCGCTCTTCACCGTTTTGTTTATTTCTGTTTATTATAAACCTATGCGCATCGCGTGAAACGCTTGTCCCTCGTCATAGCGCTACCCAAAATGTCCGCGGCTGATACGTACGGTCCGTTCGAGTCACTTTCCGTTCTAGGTTTTGAACAACGAATCTGCAGTCCGAGCGTTTAATCGTAAAATGATAAACGTTTGTTCGAGGTTTGAAATACAGCTACAAACGCGCTCGGATTTTCTGTTTTTATTTTTATTCGGAACCGACGTACAAAATAAGTTAAACGACCGCTCGCGTACAAATTATACTTGCAAAGTCATCGTGGACGGTAACTTCCGAGAGACCTACGAAATTTATTCTATTCGTGTCTTTCGGTTTAAAAGTAACATCCGGCTTTTATAATCGTAACGTAAATTAGATTTCAAGTTTGATGCTTTTCGCATTTTTGCATTATTCTCCCGTTGCGCGGAAACGTCGGGTTAGTACCGTGACGTCGTCATAGTCACGGTGACGTGCGTCACCACTTTCAATTTGGCACGCAGCGTTGTAGCTTCGCCGCGATTATTTTTTCCACGTATTGAAGAATTTATATCCATTTTCGTGTAACGAACGCGGCAACGCGGGCGGCGTAGAGAGTCGCCGGGCTTGTATCTCAAAGATCCTTCTTCTGGATCCCAGCTTCTCTTTCTTTTTTTTTCATCCTCTTACTTTTCTGTCTCTTTCACGCATTATCTCTTCTCTCTCTCTCTCTCTCTCTCTCTTTTTCTCCCTCTGTCTTCTCACTCTCTGCCTTTTTGTTCCGTTTTCCTTGTGCGATGCCACGCTCTAGAACGTGGTTCGACACGATTCCACGCCAGTACACGTATACACACACTCACGTTATATCGGGTATATGTATACCAATGTCTCTAATATGTGGCTAACACGGAATCTAATCAGTGAATTGACGCGGTGCGCGACTCGTGCGACCGCTAATTCCACGTTTAACGCCGATTACACTTACTTTTTAGGTACCCCGGCCGTGGCACGACTGACCGTCGTCCTGGCAGAGACTTACCATCGTGATTAACCGAACTCGTCGAGTCGAAAGTCATTACCGGTCGTTGCGAACGCGCGCTCGATATTTCGCTATCGAGAGATCGCGGATACACGGACGGTTACGTCGGTCCACGTTTTGTGGCTCGAGTTCGTTTCATGTTCGTCTTCGCGCGAAACTCGGATACCCGATGGAATCGCTGAACATGGGATGCGAGTTGCGAGCACCGAATTTTCCGGAGATCCCGATACACGTCGCATTCGTATCGACGCGACGATGCGCAGTCAACGAAACGCAACGCGTCGAACACACCGTCACGAGCCTCGCTTCCGTAGGATTTTCCACTGATAATAGTTATTTTTATTTTGAGCGTAGAATTCTTAGGAGGCTTAGCAGCTCAGCGGAGACGTAGAGACCTTAAAACCCATACGACAGAACTGACTCGACGTTCGATATCGAACGTGCGCGAGGATACCTCTCGCGTTCGTTCTCGTAAACTCTGAACATCCAGGTTGATGATCTTCGTTCCGTGACGGGTGACAGCTCGCGTTCTGAATATATATATATATATATATATATATTTTTTTTTATCGCTAGCAACCGAGATCCGTAAACGCCTTCAAGAGAATTTCCATTTGTAAGCGTACGCTTCGAGAATTCCACCGAAACCGTCGACGTCCGTCCAAACGTTTCGTATCGCGAGTCTTTCTTCGAGACGCAACGTTATCAATGGTCGCACGATAATTTTCCACGCGTTAACAATCGTTCGCGTTTTAAACGATAATTATGGTCGACGCTAACGCGGAACAATTAGATTGCTCAACCACTTTTTCCGTATCGTGTTTAATTTCGTTCGCTGGTAAACGGTTGCACGCGATATACGGTGATAATATCGCGCGGAATTAATTGCGCGTATCGTGATTTTAATCGCGATCGATTAAATATCGCTGGCAAATATTCCCATTATTTTCATAGGTACGTCAGCAGAGCCACGTAAAGTACAAATACGACGAGTCGATCGATCAACCGCAAATTCTGCCCATCTCCGTGGCGCGCGCGAAAGTCAGAATAATTATTTCCACCGATGTTTGTCGTTTCGGGGATGATACCCGCGTGCCTGACGTAAAACTGCCGGTTAACGACGACTTGACCATTAATGTTCGCATTAATCCGGTTATAAAGGAAAGCGAATGACATGGTGGGGAAATTGGATTGACAACGGGAAAGGCCGTTATCTGGATGACACACACACACACACAAACAAACACGCACAAAAAACAAACGAGGAGGACAAAAAAAAGTAACATTGTTTCACGTACCGTTGTATTTTCTCGTTTACCCTTCCTGTATACGTGTCCCACAGGGGTCCGAGAGATAAATCGCGAGCACACGTTAGCGCAACGTGAAACGAATTAATTCAATTCCTGTCGGTGATCTACGCGCGACCGATTCAATGTTATCTTCTTTGCAGATTTTTTTCGCCAACGATATTTCTGTTCTTTTTTGTTTGCTTTTTTTTTTCGTCTCTGACCACGAGGGTTCCACGCGATTGCGCTCCGATTTCGTGGTAGCGACCAAGAGATTCGTTTATTCCGCTCTCAAGGGGATGACTTTCGACCGTCTCTGTAACCGCCCGTCAAAGTACACGACCTTTCGTTTCAGCATACTATGATTCCGAAACTGGGAAAACTTAGGGAAAGTAGTGGGTGATGGCTGCTCGAGCGATTAAAGGAAGTCACCGGACTAACGATTGTTCCTTCGGAGCGGATCGTGCACGATCAGACACGAATTTAAAAGTCAAACGTAGGGACGTCCGCTAGCAAATGCTACGTGATTAACATTAACAGTAACATTTACCATGGCGTTTACAGATTATTTCAGGATTGTTTTCATTCGCGAGCCCTCGACTTTCCACGCGGCGTGCCTGTAATCGTTATTCAGAGAACAAAGGATCGCTTCCTTCAACACGTTCCTTGCCGCGTGTACCGTTTTCGGTACACGCCGAAACTCATCTCTACGCCAATTGATAGTTTTCTCATTAAATATTTGAAAATACCGAAAACTGAATACTGCACTGAAACAGAAAAAATAGTCAAGTTTTGCAAATATGTCGAATATTATAGCGTGTACCGTTTTGAGTACGCATGGCGTGGTAATGACATTTAGTAAAATGCAACTTGGCAGGGAAGGTGTTAAATACTATTGCCCGGACATTGTTACAATTAAATCGCACGCGTGGATTATTTGGGCGCTCGCGAAGCCAAAGTACAAGTACGAACGCGTCGTTTCGATAAACGTTCCCGCGATCGACGATCGTCCATCGGTTTTTACGAATCCTTCCTCGAGTGCAAAGTAATTTTGAATAATTAGAAGCCCCCTTCCTCCTCTCCCCCCTCTCGATTCTCCTCGATGTCCTCCGGGTCAAATCAATGTTTGCGACGGTATTCAATTTGATTTTGGTCCTCCAAATGCAAAGGGTTAGCTGACAAATTTGAAATAAGTAAGTACGATCGATTTATTTTATTTCTATCTCTGGACAATGCCTGTAAGATCTCATTCAATTTCTCCGTGTCTTTGAGACAATTTGATAATTCGAAAAAACAAAATTTTTGTTAATGTCCAACTTTAAGGGAATTAATTTTGTCAATCGGACGTTTCGATGATTCAACGATTATAATCTGTACGCCGGGTACAATTAAATTCTGAACAATTACCCTTTCCGCGAACGAAATACCACGGAAGAGGCACCCCCGCGTCGCTCCCCCGGTGTCTTCTACTCGATAATTTCGTTCGAGACAAAAAGAGGAGAAACAGGAAACAAAAGAAGAATCGGAGGAGGGCCTTTGAGGAGGACAACTGATTTGTGCGCCCTATCATTTCCGAAGTTTGTCCTCGTGTTTGTCTTTGGACAGTACGCCGGAAAGTTTAACCGTAGCTCTTAAAGCGATATTTCCCGTCGTTCTGGCTTCTGTCGAAAGATTTACCCGGAGGAACGTTTCTCGAGGAGAGGAATAAGAGACCAAAAAAAAAAAAAAGAAAAAGAGAGGAAAAGAAAAATTCAACGATCGCACGCCTAGCCCAGCCTGGTGCGCTGGTTCAATCGCGCGTAATAAATGTAATCCACTCGCCCACGTATCGAATACCTTGCGAACAATTTTTCGCGAGGAAGAGTGACTCCGTGCTGGAATTTTATTCGCACGATTCGAAGCGTCACGACGCCTCGGGAATTGGTGCACGATGCAACGCGCGATACGACGCTCGAATACGCGAGAGTGACGTTGACCCCTTTTATCGCGAGGGGAAAGATAAAGGGAAACTCAGGATAGGGGGCAAACGCGCCTTTAACGCGTATCCCTGATCGCATATCCTGTTGGGACTGGAGTAATCCTTGGAGTCTTTCTGATTCTAGGGTGCTTACCATCAGCTCGGATCTGTCCACTGTTCTCCAGGTGTTGAACGAGGTCGTACCTAATCTCGAGGAGGTGAGTTTTACCCAACGGAAGGGAATGATCCCAAGGGGAGAGGAAGTTTACTATGATTGTTCATTTTTGACGCTACCATGAATTCTCGTCGATTCAGATTTTATTTGATAGCATCGATAGATTTGAGTGGATGCGTTGATTCGCTCTATAAATCGAATGTTTTATAAATCGTGCATTACACGATAATAGTAATGTTAAAAATGAAACTTAATAAATATACCGTCTGTGGTTCTAATCAACGCCCATAGACTTGTAATTCTGACGAGAGATTGAACGAGTCAAATATGCGTACCTTAAAAACGCGACCAATACAAAAAAAAATATTTTCAGAATGGTTCTCGCCATGAAAGCGATGAGATCGACGTACGCATGCTGGTGCATCAGAGCCAAGCGGGATGCATCATCGGCAAAGGTGGATTGAAGATCAAAGAGCTCCGCGAGGTGAGTCATATCTTCGACGTGTCTCATTTATTAGTCATAAGACGTCGTAAATCCTATCGGCGTCGCGTAAACGAACGATCGATATTTGCCCCGTAATGTTGTCAAAGTCACGAAAATGATCTCGACGGCTAGAGTTACACGAGATTGTCTCGACGAAATTTATATCGTCCATTCCGAACGAGATGGAAATTTCCAAGCTTGTCCCTCTCCGTAACATTGACGTCTGCTCGCTGACGCTTCGAAGCTGCAAATGTACCAAAGTTACGCGTTACGTGAGCGCCGCAATTTAACAGGAATCTAGCATCTCCGACGATAATAAGGAAATCGTTGTCCGTTTCCTGCTATTTTCTTGCTTCTCGCCGTAGGATATCGTTAGCGACATTGTATATACTTTCCACCTCGCGAACGTCGGGAAACACGATACTCCGTGAGATCGGTCACGGAAAACGACACGACGCGAGTCAAAAGCCGAGAATTTTGAGTCTAGCGCCTGTCTATTTCCGGGCTGACCGACGATGCGTCGAAAATTCCTGCCTGTCGGATAAACGCATCGAGTGTGGACCTCTTTAACGGAAATCAGCTTGTCGTCTTGTTAGCAGTTGATTGCACGTAGTTTCGCGTTGGCACGTAGTCCCCGGTAGGGAAGGGGAAACAATACTCTGGCGTCCCATAAATACGTACAGCGTAAGAAAAAGAACATAAATTCACGAACTTCTTTCGAGTATCTGCTCTACCGGTTCTTGTTCGCGAGCCGCTCGGTTTCCGTGGCACGTTGCCCGGTCTCTCGGTCCCGCGAGACGCGTCACACGCGTAATTGTTGACGGGAATCATAACCGGTAGTTAGGATTCTTACGTAAGTTGTACTCGAAAATTGATAGGATAAATCTTGCCACCGTCGAGAGACATCTTCGTTCGATCGATACGCTTGGATTTAATCGATTCGCTGCGTTCGACGCGTGTACGCGTCAATCCGGAGGCTCTATCGGGGTGCGGTTGACGAGTATACTCGTCGCGTAAAATAAAATATTATCATACACTATTAAAACTAGGAAATTTAATAAGACGTAATAAGATTGTCATTCGTTGGCGTGTTTCCTTTATATTACCGATAATAATGTCTTGTACGTTTTTTCCGCATCCCGTGAGGAATTTTTAAAACCAAATTCTGCAGTTAATTGGTTAAGAGCGCGAATGTTTTTACCCCGCCCCTTTTCCCAATTTGTCCGAGCCGGTCGAAATATGAGTTATTTAATGCGTTTACCCGAGAACCTACGCCGCGGGCAATACGCACGGATATCTGTCATTTTTTTTTCAAAGGGAGGGTTTTTTAAAAAAAAACTATATCTGGATTTACGCTTGTCGCGTAATTTCATTTGCGTCGCGCAGTTATTCGACGGAGTTGCATCGAGGATCCGTGACGAAGATCGATAACTTGGAAAGCTCGTTGCGCCGGGAATCGTAAATTTTTCGCGCTTCGTCGCTTAATTAAAGTAACGGTAAACCTTCCGTTCCGTTCCGTCCGTTACGAGAAAGCTTTTCCTTCGACATCGTCGAAACAAGGCGCCGAAATAGCCGTGCCGGTATTATTATTATCGAGTAACAGAGCGCATTAGCGCGCGGCAAATATATCATCCTAATAATACCCACGATTATTCCGGACCGTTTCTAAAACATTTCACGTTCGGGAAGCAACAAATTACTCTCCTATTTGGTACGCAGCGCGCATCTCTCTCTGTCTTAATTAGGATAATGGCGATACGGGTTTACGTCGTCGCGAGGAAATTAAGGGGAAGAGACGGCGGCGGCATCGCGAGGCGAGCGCCGACGTTTGATTAATCGCGGGAAAAGAATTTATTATCGTTAAGGAGAGAGGGCATTGCATCGCCGTGAGCGGAGGCCGACACTCGACGACCAATACCCCGAAACGGACTCGTCCCTTGCCCCCCCCCCCTCTCCTCTCAGTGGCTCGAGGTATTTAACCATTTACGAAGCGGCGGACGGTTTTCTCGTTCGAAGTCTGAAGATGACAACAAAGCCCCTCTGCCGATAGAACGACAATTAAGTCTCCTTTAATTAGCGATCTCTCTGGCATCGTGGCCGGATTTTACATAACGAGCTCCATTCCAGAATCGGATTTTCCGTGGTCCGTACCTCGCTGGGGTGGGGGCGGCTTCTACCTGGCCTACTCTAAAATATGCAACGTGGCCAAGTGGCTCGTTACGTTTTCACGTTCACAAGAAACAGAACCGAACGCGCAGACATTCAAGCTTTTGTCCTGCCTCGAATCGGAGTCGAGGTCTCGAGTGCCGCGACTGTTCCCGCGTACTCTTGTTTCTCTCTCTCTCTCTCTCTCTCTCTCTCTCTCTCTCTCTCACTCTCTCTCTCTCTCTCTCTGTACCTCATTCTTGCTCACTCCTCCCCTCGTTTCGCGGTTTAATCTCGACACATTAGCGGCGTTACTTTCATTTTGCGTATCGTTAGAGGTCGCACGCGTGTTTCGCCAAGTCGAAAACCGTGACGAGATTTGGACGCGTAACGACGTTAACATACGTTGATTCATTTCTTTGCGTTCTTGGCAATTTGCCGCTTTTGTTCTCGCTCTCTTTTGTGGAAATCTTAATTGTGACTTTTACGATACACGCGACAGCCACGACAACGAGACGCTGATAAACGAAAGCCGATGAAGCCGATGAAAATGTCCGCAAACGTTGAATTATAGTCAGACTTAAAGTACTCCGCTGACGGCGGAGTAGCTCCGATAATTAGCCCATTAGAGTTCAGTTAACCGCTGCGTCAGGTAATGCGCTTACACCTATCGCTTAAGGGAAAGCGTAGAACAATCGAACCCGAAACACCATTGTCCCGCGTCACGAAGTTTCAAGAAGATAATGACACGCCATTTCGCCGTAAAGCAGACCTAGTAGTCGTCTCGCGCACGACTTTGTAATTCGAGTCCCGTCTACTATTTATGGCAGAAATCAAACTCTTTCGCCGCGTTTAATATTCGTGTCGTACGCGAAATAAACGTCACCGTCGACGATTTAATTAAGCGGGGGCCGCGTCACGATTTCAGCAAACCTGTAACTACATTTATCCCCCCATTTTCGGCTTGAAATATTTTATAAATCGCCGTGAGATATCGTATTCATTTTCAGTCCTTTGGAGGCCTCGATACACGCCGACTCGAATTGACTCCAATTTTATGTTTTTTTTTTCTTTTTTTTTTTTACCGCGCTGACAAAGCTCTCCGCGGAGTGCGTGTGTCGGATTTTTGTATTGGAAAAAAAAAATAAAATAAAATAAAATAAACGAGGGAAATGGAGAAAAACGCGCGGCAGAGATAATAAAAGCGGGCGCTGCAAACGATGGGCCCCACCTACCCCTCCGATGGCGGAGGGAAGACGTGGCACCGCCACTCGGCGACGTCGCCGGCTCGTTTTATTTCGACTCGTGGTTCGAAGGGGTGGCTTTATTGATTCCCAACGGGTGCTTTTTTCGCGTAACCAAAGATTTCGTTCTTTCGTTTTAACCATCTCTCAGCGATGGCGGGGGATACGATTCCAAGTGACTTATAACGATCTCCGATGGTACAAGGAAATCGGATATTTCCGTAACGGGCACCATCTTTCTTCGATTATTTTCCCCCCTACCCGTTTTCACTTCCGCCTTTTTACTCGCGTAGAATAGTATCGCGGTTATCGATACAATTTACCCCCACGGGGCGAGGCATGGTTTTCATTTGCCATCGAGGATTTAATTTCGACGCCGAATTGGTGTTTTTATTTTAATGCGAAGTTATACGCATCGCGGAGCACAATTCGGGCCTTTGATAATTCAGAAATTATTTAGTGGTTGAAATTGCGCAATCATTTCCGAGGTTATCACCTTTAATTAGCTCTTCGGATCCGTATTGTGTACCGCATATCCAATGACGCCTTTATCGAGTGGCACGGAACGCAGCGTTCTCGTTGTACGCCCGATGTCTAATGCAAATTTGGACAATGCGTTTTACGCGTATCAACGATTGTCCGTTTTAATACGATTGGCTAACGAGCGACGTATTCCACTTGAATTCCTCTATCCTCCACGTTTCAAAGTTTCTCTTAAACTCCCTACCCAGTGCCAAATTTAATTTCCTCCCATATTGAAAGTATCGGTAACATTTATCTCCATATTTTTATCTCGTGAAATTTGCTCCTTCTTATTCGAAGGAAAACAAGAATCCGATCCAATAACCTTACCGTCGCGGGAGCAATATGTACGATCAACTTCTTTTTTCCATGCCGTTACAAAGAAAACATGGAAATAAAGGTGAGGGAAAATACGAGATAGGAGGTAGGTGGTGCTCGATGCGTATACGCGTGTCAGGGAACGCGAGACGCGTTGAATTCGCAAAGAAAACGGGACGGTATGTTTGGAGCAGAGGAGAATAGCGTGTGAGAGCGAACTTACTTAGTTGGAACTTTAATGGCACCGCGGTGCTCCAATCATTCCTAAGGTCGAAGCGAGTCGTTATCAAGAAAATTTCCCCATTTTCTCTCTCGTGTCCGTGCATCTGCTTCACAGTGATATCGTCGCCCATTAGTTTCTCTATCCGTTATCGATAACCGTCTCCGTCGCTAGTCTTCTTGGGCCCGGTGCACACTGGCGTTTCGTTACCGCGCGGCACCGCTGCGCGTGCCGTAATTGCGGCGAGAAGTACTCACGATGAAATGGCGCAGTGCACGTACGCCCCGGTGGCAAAGTGTGCCGTAAGACTTCATGGCGCCGCAGCGGCATCGCTGACGCCCTTGCAGTTCCGTAGTACGCGTATATTGTAACGTATGGTCCGGTGCACACTTGCGTTATTTTCACGTTGTTCTGACAAACACATTATTCGAAAGAACAAAATATCAACGGCACAACGATTCAGATTTATTTTGAGAGCCAAATTTCTTTATAAGAACATTGCTTTTAGCAGCCGGTTAAAACTAGATACGCTGAATTAAATTAAACATACTTTACTTATAATCAAGAGACAAGGTCTTGTCTCGGGCCAAGTACAAGTATGCGAGACTAGACTTTGTATCTTTTCCGGAAAAAACGAACAGGGGTTTTCGAGGTGGTCAAATTATATTAAACAATTAATTAAAAAAAAATTGTAATAGCCATCGGAAAGGTCGCGCCGAGATGAGTAATTTAGTCTTATTTATTGATAAAAATCACACTTTCATTATTCAAATTGAAACATTGTCTATGAAATGAAAATTTTAAAAATGTATTTTAACCACGTCTTTCGTGGAAGAGCCGCACACGAGTAGCCAAATAGCCACAGTTCACTGACCACTTGGTTAGACAGTGTACTCCTCTTTCCTCTGTGTCATCCTGGTTGCCTGCATCTCATGTCCACGCACTACAGCCGCGTCTAGCGTGCACCGAACAGCTGCGTCCACGCAGCGGTGCCGCGCGGTAAGAAACGCAAGTGTGCACCGCGCCCCTTAACGTTTCGCGTTTGCGTTTCTCGCGATTTTTCGTTGCAATATTTCAATTACTCCGCTCCTCGCGGAGTAACTCTCCATCGCTTCGGCTCCTCCGGGGTATACGATCGACGGGAGAGACACGTAGCCGCGGTACGCATTACGGTGGGCGCATACTCGACGGCGCACACTCGCGGAACGTAATTAATTTTAACCTCGTTATTCATCCTTAATGCGAGGTACGTGTAACGTACCGCCGATGTTTGTTATAAATTATATATACGACCGCGGCGTCGGCTCGGTCTCCTCGACCGCATTTTCAGAGACTCGCCGCGTCACGCGTTAATATACCTTTCAAATGAGACGATCGAATTGATACGGTTTGGATTATTAATTGCCGTTCGTTAGTTTCAAATGCGAGGCAACCGATCGATCGACGAACGGCGTTAGGCTTAGATTCTTGGAACGAATAGACTCCATTCATCGTCGATCCTTCCATTCGCGCACTGAGATTTCCATCGGCTCTGGCACGTACCGGCTGTTCGCCAAATTCGTGTCCGTGGGTGTGTGTTTGCTCGCACGCGCGAATGCGTGCGTGTCGTGCTTCCGTTTCGCCATTGAAACGAACAAAAGCCGGCCCATTTCGGAGATACGCGACCAATAATTAGGCGTGCACGCACCCTATGGACTGGCCCGGTCGTGCGGTTCATCAGGAAAGTGCGTTTTCGGACGCATGGGTGGGTCCGCGATACACATGTGATCGCGTTCCCGTGCGTGTGTACAATATTTCTGAGCGCTTTAAACGGAACGGCCGGCCACGGCTCTAACTCGTAAATTGGTTTTCGAAGCTCGACGATTTGGCCCGGGCACATGCCCCCGCGATTCGTTCGAACGAATCGACACGCGTTTTACAGCGAGGGATAAAAGAAGAAGAGCAGAGTATTCATAAATTTTACGTGCTCGCTTTTAAAGGGTCATGGATTTATGAAGTTAAATTCAGTCGATTCGCCACGTCCGCCAAATGATTTGGCGTTGGAAAATTTCTTTCGACGCCAGACAAATTACGCGACTCTTATCGATTCCTGGTAAAAGGTGTTCCTTTATCTCGCCTCTATATCACTCTTGAATTCCCTGTACCATCGAGATATTCTTCCCTCGTACGTGACAAAATTCGTTTTGTATGCCGCGTAGCAAAAAAACGGCATCCTTTCTCCCGCGACGTGTACCGTGACAGCGATCGCAATTCGCGCGCCACAAAAACTATGTCGGGAAACGTTTCTTTCTCGTTTCGTTATCGGTGACAAAGCTGCTGCAGTTTCGTGCTTATAAATAACCGTGCGAGGGGGTGGGATCCCGGGGTTGTGGATTGCGCGGAGAACGACCGCCGAACCGGGGAAAGTAAAAAAGCTCTTTCAAGGAAGCTAGAAATTAATTCCGGGAAAGTACGCCAGATAATTATGCACACGCGATGCCTTTATTATTCGTCGCCGTCGTTTTGTCTACGGCATGCCGCCCAAACTAAACGAGGGAGAGAGAGAGAGAGAGAGAGAGTGGGAGAAAGGGTGAGCGTGACGGGGGCGAGAGGGAGAAACGGGGGGAAAAGGGCGTGGGGGAGAAGGGGGCGAGAGGACACGCGGCAACACGTACCTCTGGTATTTCGTTAATTTTCTTTTTTCTGCGCCCTAAGCACGGGGCAAACCCATCTTCGTGCGAGTTTTTAAGTTGTACGAAAATTATGATGCAGTTTGTCTCAAATACTCGTTAGCAAATGCGGATTGCTTCTTTTTCCACCCGAGATGAAATAATCTCGTGGTAAGTTAAGCGTGCCATTTTAGAGAGAAACGTGTTACTTCTACGAACGTTACTTTTTTTCCCCACCCGACGCGCGCACCTCGCTCGATCATTCGTGTCAAATATAATCGTGAGATTTAATTAAAGCTCGAAACAAAGGCGAGCGTTCGATCGAACGATACAGAGCGTTTCGGCACTTCATCGACTTCCGTCCCGCGAGGAGCGAAATCGTAATTCCCGCGAAACGTTTATTTCTCAAACGATACCGTTCGCCGGGGCGATATCTGTCTCGATACGCGACAAAAGCCGCGCAAATGACCTCACCCGATTGCCCATTAAATCCCGATTTGCGAAGAGTCGCGCGACACAGAGGGATTTGCGTAACTCTTAATTTTCTCTCGATGGTACTCGCACGCGCTTCTCTCATTAATCCCATACGTATAGAGCGAGCTAAAGTCGTGCGAGAAAACGGGTCGAGCGACAGATCAATATCGACTGCCGGGCTAAAGAATACCGTTCGTCGTTCCGATGAAACGCTACTTTCCCGTAATACCGAGGCCACCGATTGACTTTCCCTCGATGGTTCTCCATCGCTTTATGGAAATCTCTTCGAGTTGCGAGCACGTCCGCGCATTATGTTTCTACGCGCGTGTCGTTATTAATCGTGTGCCGTTCCCGTTACATAATTAATTCTAACCGTTGCGATGGGTGTTCGCGTCAGGTTCGCGAGGAGCCTACGATGAGTCTCGCGTCTCCGCGAACCAAACTCGCTATGCGGGCGAGCTTTGCTCGTCTAATAATAGCCGCGAAATATGGAGTCTCGATACGAATTAAATTCACCCGGGCCATCGGCGTACGATTTCGAATGCCATGTAGTTTGAATTTGGTGTACGTACGTCTCGCGGGATTATGAGAAGCGTTCACTGTATATTTGTTCCCGGGAAATGGCTGCTATTGAGGTAGACCCGACGAGAGTATCTGATTTTTAATTTTCACTCATTTTCCACCGAGAGCGGGTCTTCCCTTTGTCGCATCAACGGGAATATTCATTTTGGGAAATTATGTCCCGGGGATGGATGCGCGGTAACGTTCGAAACGTCGACGATTAACGTAACGATCCTCGTTTGACGACGTACTCTGCTCTCGTTCTTTTTTTTTTTTGGATTTTAAAAATGTTTTGTAGTTTCGAGGATCGAGGGAACGTCGGAAGAGTCTTTAATGTTTTCCGCATAACGTTTCTCCATAACGTTTTATCTGCGGTAGGAAACAAAACGAACGGTAACGAAACAAGGCGCATGTCCCCCATTTCACTCTTACGACCGTTTTTCAGCGAAAAGCGGAAAATGGAATAAAGATGAATCAGAGATCCGGCGCGCTTAAACGCGTTCGGTTTATTTCTGTCGACGAGTTTTCTTGCCGCGAGTAAGGGACTACCGAGTCCTCTTGGGAAACATGTGTTGCTATGGGCACTTCTCGAAGGTCCAAGCGGCACGCAATCCGAACAGGTGTTGCCGAACCAGGTAACGGACGGTTCCTAACAGCTGCCACGCCAGGTGCTCCGGGTTTCCGTGAACGCTGTGACGCGGTCGACTGGTAGCTTTTCACGTGCACGGTCACCGCCACTTTTCCCTTTTTCCTTTCCGAACCTTCGTTTCGCGCTGGGTTTTTTTCCCTTTTCTTTAACTAATATTCGAAATTCACGCGCGTATACGCATTGGTACGCGTAGAAGTATTTTATCGAACATTACGGCAGAAAATTCCAAGGTTTCGTTGTTCGAGAAAAACGCCCGTCATCCGTGCAACGCTCTCGGAGAATTTTCCTGGTTTCTTCGGGAGCTCTCTGAAATTTATGAAACTGCTTATTCAATATTTTCTGAAAAAGAGTGGCGTATTCCGGAAAACACGTCGTTTCCCGCGACTTTCCCTTTTCCCGAGGGTACGGTCCGTGCCACGACCTGAAGCCTCGCGTTATGGCTCGAATAATGAAAACCATCCGCTGGTAATTCTCTCCATGGATGAATGAAGGTGGGTGGAGTCTCGACAGCAACCGAAACGGAACCAGGGGCGCATGACAGTCCTTGGAACCCTCTGCCTTTTCAGTTCTCGGTCGTTCGTCCGCGCGCGAGGTTCTCCGACCTTTGTTCCCCGTTTTCGCTGTTCCGGCGACCTCGTATTTTACATTAATAACCTCGAGTGCGTCTCGAGTTGCATTTTCTTTGGTACGATGAGAGGGCCACCGTGACACGCTGGATTTCGTGGAATTTTTTCGAAAACGCTCGTCTGCAATGGGTACGTGAATTATTTTTTTTTAATGCATTACCGTAACTCTTTGTTTTAATTGGTCTATACTCTGTTCTTAGTTACTTACGAACGAATAGGATATAACAAAATAAGGTGATGATACCGATTTGTTCAATCGCGTGCTCTGTGTTTCGAATTACTCGGCCTTTTGCTTAAATTATGTTTATTTGATTTTTATCCACAAATTTCCAGATCATTTCTTTCCTAAAATTAGTTTTAACGAGATTTCATTATTTAACGGGAGACGTTGCAACGGTAAAAGTTTAATACTTTTGTATCGATCTTTGTTTCTTTGTTTATTCGTGACGTCACCGAAGATCCAACATTTGCTTTCCAGAATTAATACTCAATAGTCGATTTCAGGCTTTCAACGATTTTTAGCGTCGTTGTCTTATTTATGTACCATTTCGTGAAGAACGACGCGAAGGAGAGTTAAGAATCTATTAAAGGTGGATGTTTTCATGGCGTAGATTTGAAAGAGGCTTGCAAATATTAGATTAAGCAAATATAACTCGCGAGAAAGTTTTATAAGTAGCGCACGGAAGTCGGGCCATAAAACGAAAGAACTAAAACGAACGTAAAATAAAATGCAGACCTGGGACACTGAGAGAAGCATATTTACTTCCAGTCGTATTCCCCGCAAAGGAAGAAAAGTCGTACGGAACATAAATTTCAATTGCTGAAAAGCCATTAATTTCGCCAGAAGATCGCACGGATCCTTTTCCAACTTAAAATTCCCGCCTTTGAATTATTGTTTCCAATTACCGTAGCATTAAATTATTTTCAAAAATCGGCTACGGAAGGGATAAGGTTCGGCTTTCGATGCGCTTGATTAGCGGCGCGCGAGGATGTCAAGTTTGCGTAATCGAAAAAAAATGCAATTTCGGGAAGCGGTTAACCTCAGATTCACGTTCCTTCCGGATAAGAAGCCGAATGAAACGTGTGAAATTGCTCCTTTAACGACTGCTCTTTATCGAAGATCGTTCGATATTATCGTCTTCCGCTCTTAAGGGAAACGCTTTTAACCGGCATCTCGTGCGTTTTTCCACGAATTTGGGAAGCGTCTAGTCTCCATGAAACCCCAACGGGATTCTCCTCCAAGATGCTTTAAAATTGAATTCGGAAAGCTCGACCACGAAATCACGTTAAATTAATTAAACCTCGATGCAATTTTCCAATTATCGATTTAATGGTTTTCGCATTAAGTTCCGGCTGACGCGTAGGTACTTCTTAATGGCGCTTCGACTCGCCCGACTGTATTTTTCCGCGAATTTGTATCCTCCGTCGGTTAAGGCCCGTCGTTATGCCATTCGTGCACTTCCAATAAATCCACCGTATACACGGCGTACGAAAGCGGGTAGGGACGCGTCGTAAAGGTTCAATTTTTAGAATTTCACGTCTATGATGGAAACGCGATCGTGTTTCGCAACATCATGGTAATTTGTTTCACGGATAATGCACGGTGAAACTGTATGCCAGGATGGCTCTTACCTTCCGTCCCCTAGATTGCCTTCCGATTTTCCTCTTTCTCCGTAATCCCCGGTACTCGATAACGGCGGTCACGTTTTTATCGCTTACGGGAAACCCGACGAGAAATCCGAGCGCCGAATTGTCAGAAGGAAAAAATGGAGCCGAAAGCAGCGTGTCGTGAGCGTAGGAAAATGGGGTCGCGTCACAGTTTCTTTTATATTCGAATTAAATCCTCGGGGGGTGCGGAATAGCAGGGTAAATAAAACCTCGCTTTGCGCGAAGAGCGTATCTTGTAATATTTGAACAAAAAGCACGTTTTCGCGAGAAAGGAAGTTCCACTCAGCTTCTTAAATTTAATCCTCGTGGTACGCAAATTAGCTTATTTTAAGTGCAATGCACCGCGGTCTTAGTTTCCACGGATGGGTCGCAGTACTTTATGGTGACTGGTAAAACATTTTCGTGCGCGCAGGGTACGCGATATAGTAATTACGTAATATACGCGTTCGAGAGGAAAGTCCGTAATAACGGGACATAAAAATGTTCGCATTGGAGTTCTCCCTCCCGCTCCTTTCATTCTTTGACGTCCTTTTTTTAGCAGAAATACCGTTATCATTGTATGGTTTATTCATATTGTTTTTCTAACTTGTTATTTTAAAACAATTGTTTTTCTCTCTTATTTTTTGTTTACATTTAAACAATAAAAACAATTCTCTCCCTCATTCGCTCACTCTTGTCTCTCGTCTGGTCGTAGCATAGAAAATAAGAGATAAGCGAACGAGATCTCGCGTGTCACTTGGCCATAATTCTCAAGAGCAATTTATGCTTTTCGTGGAAAACCTGCGGGTCGTATGTCCGGGAGAGGGCGGAAGGACAAGAGAAACCGGGAAGAGAGTGAAACAAAAAAGAAGTAAGAGAGAGAGAGAGAGAGAACCCCGGACCACTTTACCGGAGACAATATCGTGTGTCTAAGCTACTACGTAAAATAAGCAGCACCTTTCTTCTGTATTCGAAACCCTTTCCTTCCGCTTTCATCTTTCAGTCTACATTTTCATACGTTTTATCCTCGGTTGATAGGTTACGAAAGGTGATTTTTCGCCATACCCCCGTCCCACTTAGTTTTATTTTCCTCCCTCGCGCTTCCATCGTCTCCCGAGCTCTGATTCTTGCGCTTCTCTCCTCCCGCTCTTATTCTTCTCTCCACTCAGCTCCCCGATATTTTTATTTCGCTCTTCATCATATTTCCTTTCTACCCTGTATATCCCTCTGTCCTTCACCATTTTCATCCGCTAGCCCCTCCGGTTTCGGTTTTCTTTCCAACCATTGTTTATCTGGACGTTTCTTTTTTATCGACCTCGTAACTTATTTCCCTCGCTCGTTCTCGTTCTTCCTGCCACTTCCATTTTCTATTTTCTCCTGGTCCTGCCGTCCGACGCCATTTGTCATCGTTTTGCCTTTCAGCGGGTTTCTCTCCGCGTCCCATCGAAAAGAGGGAGAGGGAGAGAGAGAAAGATTTTGACGAGAAGACTCTGAACCTCCGCGTACACAACCGTCGTACTCTTACGTAACCAACGAGCCTCGCACCGATGTACTCGCAGTCGATTCAAAGACTGTTTATTAAAAAGCTTTTAGCGATATTAGACTGTTAGCGAGGAAGTTTCCTTCCGTCACAAAGACGTTCGAGCACCCTGGGGTGAGCCTCATATTTCCCTCTTGGATCGCGTGGCCGACGTGGCACGCTTTTCGAGTAGTTTCGTGGAAATCTGCATAGCGACTCGGGGAAACAAAATTCCCCGAACGCGAATTAAGATTGAACGCGCTCAAATCGAGGTAACTTTTAAATCCAGGAAAGTGAGATTCGCAAACGAACAGTTGATACCCGTACCTCTTAACTCGATATAACTCGCGAGAGCTTTTTCGCGCGAGACGAATGTCCCTTCTACATATAAAAGCTTAGCGTACAACACCTGTTACCCTACAATTTCTTCGTCGATCGAGTTTATTTTCTCTCTCGCTGCCGGGGAAGTAGCGTCTCGTTATGACAGTCCGTTAAGGGGCTTCATCGAAAAAGAATTGGAAGGACGTCTGCATTTGGATTCGATAAAAGAATTGCTGGAAGGGTGGGCAAAGGGGGAGGGAGGGGGAGGAACGAAGATAAGAAGGCGCGGTAAAAAGCAAGCAGGAAACTCTCGAGAACTCGTTACATCAATTGCGAGTCTTCCCCGGTGGTCGCCCCCCCTTTTCTTTTCTATGTCTCCTTTTCTGCCGGTTGATAGGATGACAGGGCTACTCGGTTACTTTTTTCTCCCCCGTCATTCTTTGTTCGCCGGGAAACACTCGAATCTTCGTTGATTCCCCGTCGACACTTATTGCATCCCATCGAACCGAGAATACCAGGAGAGTCATCGGTACCGAAAGGAATTTAAAAATTCGTTTAAACGAACGACACGTGATTCGGCTAAAGGTAAATACTGCAAATGAACGAGTCTCGGCGAATAATGGTAGGCTCGTTGTTGTTTGCGCGCAACGATCGCCGATACCGATTCCTCAACACCGATTAAATTTAACCACCGAAGCGTCAGTTTTTCTAACTTTCGCGAGTTAGGAAAAATCGTTATCGCGATTGCCCGAATAAAAGTGCAGCCACGTTTACCCGGTATCCGTGGGAGCGTGTGAATCGGTGCATTCTCTCCCCGTTGCGGCACTAATTACCACGTTTTCGCGTCACCCGTTGTTCGGTTTTTCGACTCGCGTGTTCCAGCGCTCGGGTAACGCGTAATAACGAATCGGTTTTTTTTCTTCTTCCCCTCCCCCCCGTTCCCGTAAAACGCGCACGGTTTATCGTTACAAGCGCGACTTCCTGGCCGTTTCGCCATAAGCGACGCCTCCACTTTGTGTACACTTTCTTCGTTGCGCGCATTCGCGCGTACGTTTCGTGGATGCGGCTTTTTACAGGCGCGTGAATTCGTGCGGGTGAGAGCGCGACACATGTGGAAAACCACGTATCCTTCCTGTCAACCGTCGACCATCTGCTTTCCAGGCCCACTTCCGGCTACCGTAGGAACTTTGAAACGGATCGACGCACCGTCCCCCTGAACTCCCCTCCCTCCCCCCCCCCCCTCTCTCTCTCTCTCTCTCTCTCTCCCTCCCTCTCCTTCTCTCCCACGTTTCCTCTCTCTCTCTCTCTCTCTCTCTCTCTCTCTCTCTCTCGAACCGTACGTCGAACCGGAGTCCCAATCGCGTAATGTATTTGTCCAAACTTTCTTTTTTATGTTTTACTCGCGAGAGTGAGATATATTGTGCGCGCGGCAATAAGTAATTGAATTTCCTCGCTCGAATAAGCGAGGGTGCTTACCAAATCGCAAAAGTAATCGGGTTCGATCTCCTCCCTGGAAGCCCCGAAGAAAAATAAGGATAATTTCAATATAATACGATATATGTATGCACATATCGAATATAATATAAAGCGGCCCAAATGTTCGTTAAACGTAATAGGATATATAAATATATCGAATATAATATAAAGCGAATTTTTAGGCGAACGCGCGAGCTTATTTTAATATATGGAGAAACGTACCTGAATTTTTTTTCTTCTTACCGCGCGCTGTGTCTGATTCCCGACTGTGTTTATACGATCGTGCCTAGGAGAGTTTTCGTAAGGATATCTTTCCCGTAGGACCCTCGAAAGGGGGTTATTTATGATGAACACACTCGCTTGGGTACATGCCGACAGCTTGTACCAACAGACTACCGATCGCTGTCGCTGCGGCTCGTCTCCTATGCTACCTCTCTGATTGGTTCTCGTTTTTCGTTAACTAGGGTAGCTTGCGCCATTTTCGATAACGAAAACCAAGCTTGAAATTACTGCATTTACCTAAACTACGACATTTACGAAGTATAAATATATCAAATATAATATAAATAAAGTTACGAGTAAACATGGTCTAAGGGAATCGTGGCGAAAAGATAACGTACTCGGAAGGGACTGACTTGGCCGGATACGCGATTCGTAGAGGCGATAATGCCTAGCGTAATATTAATTAATAATGCGCAACGCTCATACTTTTAAATTGAGAACGCGGTAACATGACACAAATTACGTATCCACGGGCACAAATAAACCAGCGAATTGTCCGGAATTGTATAAAGACGGGATTGTTGTACAAATTTATAATAGCAATAACTCCTTTCCGCATAATGGTACGGTACTCGTAGAACTGTAATAATTTATTTAAACGTTATTACGCTAAGTTATTATATTTCAATTTTCACGCAACCCGTATTAGCATACTCATTCGCTTTAAATGTTAATACGTTTAGAGATTTATAAAGGGTTAAATCGCTCTCGACCCGTGCGCTATTTTCACGCGAAATATCATTTGCAACTCAATTCCGATATAATTATCCATCCGCGATGAATGCGTTTAAAATTATAGTTCTCGTTCGTTAATTTTTGTCGGCCTCCCAGTGTTTCTTTTTTTTTTTCTGTATTCAAACTGTCGTCCGTTGTTAAATTTTCACGCTCCAATTGGCAGTGACAATCTTTCCTCGATGTTAATAATTTTCTACATTTTTTCCCCTCTTCGCTCGTCTTTTCATCCATTCTTTGAAAATCTGTTAATAGTAGATCAGAGTATTTAAATTACAATGACACTACCTTTTTCATTCGAACTTTTCAATTGTTATTGAGACGAGTGTACATCAGCGCTCATGCGGTATTCGCACAACGTTTTCAATATTTTACTATATTTGATTTTAGCTTAATTATATTAGAATAATATTATAAATAATAATTATCTTGCTCCGCGTATCGTGTTATCGAGCAATTTTGAACATGATAAAAAAAGATTAGATTTTACGCATTTTCCTCGAGCGTTTTTGAATTTTTTAGAAGAAGATAAGATTTGGGAGGCTCACCGTTTTTATCTAATCAAATCGGTTTTACGACCGCGCAATATAGCGGAGACTTCGACGATTCATTCCTGTCGTTTTCCTCGCGCTAATCATCGAAAACTTCTAACGAGACTGATGCGAACTATTCGGATGCAAATGTCGCGCGTATTTTAACGTCGATTCTCCGTGGGTTTCACTTTGGGCGAATTTCATTAAAATCAACTAACCGAACAACTTACGCCCATAGAGTCTGACGCGTGGTTGATCAAAGGTGCGTCGGAGTCATCGCGCGAAATAAATTCTGGCGTACAACGTTCGTCAAATCGCATGTTTCTTTTAATTACCCTATATTACTTTACAAAAGAACGTAACACAAAATAGGTATGGTTTAACACTCGTAACATTCGCACTTCTATTCTCAACGTCGTTATAATTATCGTTAATTCGGTAATTAATATTAGACAAGAGCAAACAATCAATATCCCCCTCCTATTAAGTAAATAAACTAACAAACTATTATACACGGCACGACGTTACGTCAGCGAAAACTTATCACAAATCAACATTATCGAGCTTATCTTTTCGTCTTATCTGTCATTAGAGCTCGTTGCACTCACATCTCGGTTTGAACTATCAATATAGAAGGAAAGTCATCACAGTCGTTATCTTGGATGATTCTCTCTCTCTCTCTCTCTCTCTCTCCCTCTCTCTTCAGCTTGCATTTGGAAGTTCCGGATTATAATCGATTAATCTTTGCACGCTTATCGTTCCCTTGCGAAAGGTATCTAACTATAGATATACGCAGAATGCAATAGCGAGGAAAATGCCGATGCCAGCAACGGAGAGGTAAAAAGAGAGGTCAGATGTCGTTTCCGTGTTTTTCTTGTCCTTATTGAACGTGCTCCAGCCCTGCTTCGGAATTTTGTTCGTCCTCTCGGACTCGACGATTTCGCCGGCAACGTATTTTTTCATGAGTTCCACGGCGTCCTTGGAGTGTCCGACATCGTCGAAATTGTCGGAGGCGTCCTTGCCGCTCTGATCCAGGAGGATCTCCTCACCGCCGGGATGCTCGTTCAGAAAGGGGGTTACGTCGTAGACCTTGTCGTGCAGGATTATCAGGGTTTTACCCTTGCCGCTGCCGTTCTTCACCTCCGCCCTCGTGTACTGCTTCGTTTCCGGCATTCTCTTCCGCGTTTACGTAAATCTGGAGAAGGGCGAACATAGGATTAGTATGTTGAAGAGAGGCGAGATAAAGGAATGGAAAATAAGTCTTGGCCGTCCCGAAGAGGCGAGCACTAATATTAAAATCGATAGCCCTGGTACGCTTTCACCGGAAACGCGGTTAATACGCATATATCGTTATCATTGGGACGCGGTGTCTCGTCTTCCTCGTAATACTTTTGAATTTTTACCGCTGCAATTTGCCTCGTCACTGTTGTCGAACCTTCGTCGCGTGCGCGGCAAAAAATGTGGTCGTCCTCGTTCGTCAATTATGTAATTTATACATAGTACGAGTGAATGCTTTCGAACGAACTAATCGAATGGGCACCGACAACTGCGTTATCTTGGTATCGTTTTATTCCGACAATCATTTTTTTTTTTTATCGCAAATACTCGATATGCAAGACTACTATCGCGAGCGCTCTCTTATCAGCTTCGCGCCAGTTATTATTGGGTACTTGTTCGACTCTTATCATGTTTTCCGATCGCGCGAACCAAAAATACGATGGTTTAATAAAAAAATTTAAATAAAAAGAACGAGTCAACGCAGAAGCTATTTTTCTCAATTACCGCGTTAACACTTTGACACTGATGTCAGTGATAATTGGTAATAGACTCAACGAGAACAGTACACGACGCGTGCAACGTGTATTACAAGTCAGAGCGATTCAGGAAAACCGTACAGGGAGATTGCTTAACTCTCGTATGTAAGAGAACGATAATATTTTTCCATTAAACTCGGGTAAAATGTCACGTATACCGAAGCGTCGCGAAACTTAGCCCGACATTCTTTCGTTCTTTCGCAAAACAACGGTTCAACGAGGTGACGGATCAAGAATCTCGTTGTGGGCACATCGCGATAACAATCGAATTCACTCCGTTTTAACGGCTCTTAATATAACCCGACGTAAATTGAAATCAACGTAGAACCAATGTTTATCTCGTCCCGAGAGCCCGCTTATTGAACGCGAATGAATTATCGTTAAAATTTAACCAGTTATTTACGATTAAGACAGCTACAACTGGAACGCACACCAGTCACGGATTAAAGTTTCGTTCGACACGAGCACTGCGCTGCGCGTTCTATTTACATAGTCACGCCTGCAATTTCGTAACGCACCGAACACGTATTATACTTCAGCATCGGTGGAATCCTTGTAGTAAGAGGAGCCTCGCTGTATGAATTTCTTAACGCGAACCAACCACGTACCTTGTTGCCTACGTGTCACGCAGAGATACGTTTCTTAATCGACGAGTCCGCTCTCTTCCGCTTTGCTCTTTTGAGTTTTCCGCGTATTGCGTGGACGTTAGCGAGTAACAGATCCCCCGGAGAGAACCGTTGATGGGTAAAACTTGGCAAGAAGAAATTAAATAAATAAATGGAAGGAGCAGTCGTACTCTTCCCGTAGCTACACGAGCGCAAACACTATACGATCGAGGTCATCCCGATGTAGCTTTATCCTTCCCCCCTCTAGAACTTCGCCCCACCATCCATTATCTGTCACGCTTCGCTCCCACTCGCGTCGCATACGTTTTCTGAAACGCGCGCGAGCGATGCCGATCATTGAGCACGATCTCCCGGCACATACGCAACGGGAGTCGGTAATAGACGTGATATCTGACAATCTATTCGAATATTATTTACAATCAGCCACGGTATCTTGATCTTTTCTTTTTTTTAACGAAACTCAAGTATCTTAGTAGAAAAATCGATTTACGTCGATCGAGACTACTGTCAACAATCGGGTACGCATTTTAATTTTATACAAGACTGTAAAAATCGTCTACAATCATATACTATAATAGATCAAACAAACATACCTTGGACAGATTTACAAACATCTGCATCGTTCACATTTCAATGGAAATTCAATAATATATACATAAATCAATGAAAATAATATGGTGGGTATGCGGGTCTCCGATTGTTGACAGTAAGGTTAATAAGGAATGGGAAGAAGAAAAATTAGTTTACTATGTCGATATACTTATCGACCTGAACTTTGACTCCAGGTTTTCACGCTGAACCCTCCGTTACTAGCATCTTCCTGCGAGGTGCATAGCGTAACTTTCTTTCTGCCATACGTCGTGGAGTGACGGAAGGTGACTCCCTCGCGGTAGCTTCCTACCTTCAGTTTCCGCTTCAGGGGAAAAACAAATTGTTTTTAATAAAACGAAAAATTGATACGCTGGTAAAAACATTTGGTATAAGACAGAAAAATTGTAAAAATACCTGCGAGGTGGTGCATGCGACTATCGATGTCCTGAAATACACGGGACTAGCGGAAGATTAACGAGATATTCGTGACGCTTGACGTTGATGAAAATATTGGAATTTTCCTAACGCGCTATCGCTTAAATCATAGGATCTAGCTGATGCGCAGTGCGAACATTGCACCGGAGATTGGAATATAAAATATTGCGTTATCGTTTTTGACCTCAAATTTTTACCAAGTAGGTATATCAGGTTATCAAATATGAATCAGGTTATCAAATATTGTCAAATATGAAAATTTAGTGAGTAATACTGTCAAACTCTTTATAGCGCGATACGAAGCGTAGCGCTATCGCTCGTACGTTATATTCCATAATCCCCGGTTCTTCTCTTCACCGAGTACAGCCGTACTTGGTGGCCCAATTTCTTCTCTCCCTTTTTTTTCTTTCTTCTCATAATACGATTTTCGTCGCCGTGATGTAACCGATATTAACGGGGCGCGTAGCCGCGTGCGTAGATCGGCGCAAAAAAAGTACTTAGTAATTAAATTCGTATCTGCATGGAGCGCCGCGCCATCCATCCGTTGACTCTTTAACCACATTCGTATCCAACGTGTGTTACGTCAATCGTGTTTGCGACGCGAGAGCAGAAGACTCGATAAGAAGTGATATCGTCATGATTACGTTATCAAACGTGCTGCGGTTACGCGTACTCGTTGCAAACGGTGCTCGGCGTAAAGCAACGACCATGAAGCGATAGGAAAAGTAATTAATTCTATATGCAAATTCCGGCAGGAAAGAAAGTAACAATAAAATGCTCGTTAACCGATAAATTTGTCGTTTAAAGATAACGCGAAGGAAGCTCCATCGTTTCTCTTTTTTTCCCATCAGCTGCAACTCGCTTTGTGGCTGGTTTCTACGCGAAGGAAAATGATGTCAGCGTACATCAGTCTCGGGTGGATAATAAAGCTGCATCCATAGTAGATGCGGTCACGGCACATGGCCAGCGCATAACGCTCGCATTGAATGCACGAACATTCAACGTAGGGTAATGCAGGCTGCTCTCGCGTGCAATGATGCACCGTTTGCGATCAATACTCGCATCCAGTATGAAGGTAGCTTAATTTCTACTTACGATTCAGTGTCGTTGTTTTCCACGCTTATCTCGCCGGCTAAGTAATACACGATGTGGCTAGATACGATCGTTGGCAACAGTTGTTTCGTTGACAGCTGAATTAAGTTTTTTTTTTATCTCGAAACAACATAGTCGATTGTAAGACAAGGTTTGCGGGAGGCGTTAATTTGGCTCATTCGAATTTCATGTGGACGATTACGGAAAACGTTTACATATTTCTTCTACCGCCGTTATTGACTTTTATCTATTTAACAAGACAGATATATGTATATTAACATTCATGTTTTTTTACACATTTCTAAATTTTAAATTCTCTATGCGGTACACTGCATGTGGTCAAATTGACGCGTATTCCTGGGTATAGGTGCATGTATAAGAAATGTCCGTAAACTTGGTATTTAATGCGACTAATATTTCTGCATATGAAGTCAATCGACTATAAATGTAATTTTTCGCTTGGTCTTGAAGAAGGTTTTGATAACGGTCAAGAAGTTAATTTTGAACGAATAACAAAACATTTAGATACGATGACGACGGACGAAAATTCCTCGACGAGAGTGACGAGTCACGGTGAGATCGGAACTTTTGCCGTTGCTACTCGTTGATACTCGAGATAGCAAAATTGCTCGTATACGCGGCCTTGTTAAAAACAATGCGTTTTCACGGGGCAAATGCATTGGGAATTGTTAAGGCTTATGATTATTTATTAGAGTGCGATTACCTGCTCGCGTTGGTTGTAAATCACGATATTATTTGAATGCGCGATATGATGGAAATAATTATTTGTTAGTTGGAAAGAATACTTTTATTCGAATAGTACAAAATTCTTCTCGCTCGTTGTACTTGACGTTTCACGAGGAACAAACGTTCGAAAGTATATTTTTCATTGGCAGTTTTACGAATACCAAAAGTAGTAAAATATTACAGCATAAATTGCGACACCGGCAACAACGATTATTGGCAACCAAGGGCTCGTTTCGTGTTTCAGTTCTTGATATTCCCAATTGTCGTCGTCTATCGTACCACCCGTTGAACCTGCTCCTGCTCCGAGAAGGTGGTTATTGAAAAAAAAAGATTACTTCTCCAATTCCTCGAATTCGAGTGCCGTTTAGCAAGTACGACTACGCAACGGTAAAGTTACTTGCACGTGGCACAGATATTCGCAGAGATTTGGAACTTTTAACTCGTACCATTTTTTCCCCAAATATAAGTATCTCAAAAAATATATATGGGAATTTCAGTTTACGCGGATATTTCGCGAGTCAACGTTAACAAATTATCGCATCCGAACCTTCGGACAAGTGGTTCTTTGAGTTACATGTAAATTGGTAAATTAGTTAGAAATTGAGATGAAAAGTTAACGGTATTTTCGGCCGTTAGTAGTCGAGCTATTATTATTAATGAAATATTCTGCCCCGTCGGAGAAAGTTTAATATTGAAGAGGATGAAAATTGAAGTCGCTAGAAGTGGAGTAGACTCGAAATGAATTTGCATGTATATATGAATAAATAACGCACCGCTCGGTTCTGCGGCGCTTTCCGTAAGGCTACCCTTCAGCGTGCCGATTTTAAAACCCTCTCGAAGCTGCACAGCCTCGTGGGAATGACCGATTTCCTTGAAACACGTTGTCCCATCCTGTCCGGCGAGATCAACGAGCACCTCCTCACCACCTGGATGCTCTTTCAGGAATTTTGTGAGGTCGTACACATCACCGTCCATCACCATCCACAGATCATTTTCTTGATTGTGCTTCACTACCTCTTGCCCCGTATAAACGTTCGTCATTTTGTTCGATTTTTGGGCGACCTGCCGATTTCGTATATATTTAACTTAATATATTTACTTAACCTGGGTTACCTGTGTATGTATGCAATGATAAGGTTACGTTCCACAAAACTTCCGCGTTATGCGAAACTCACATTTCGCACAAAGTGAAGGGTGTTACGTTGCAAATTTTTCTTTTCCTCAAAGAAAATATCAAATACGTATGTTTCAAAACAATTAAAAAAAAACTTTCCTTAAAAAAGTTTTTTAAATTGAGTTTAACACAACTGCATACATAAAATTATTAAATGCAGAAACCGCGTTATAAAAGTCTGCGTTAACCAACAATTTTCCACGATTTGCAAAATTGCACTACAAAAGTACCGCGTTATACGAGGATTACGTGTACACGGTCACTTTGGTTTAAAACGATCGTCACGCTTTTGCATTCTTTGACAAAAGATTTTATTTGCCTTCTCGATAAAAAACAAAAACATCAGTTATTTCGCTTCCTATCAGAATTAATCACCTTCACAATCGTTCACTGACTTTGACCGTCTTGCCGTGAAATCCGCACGAGCAACTCAATCGTCGAACTTGACTGCCGTACTAAACAACTCAATCCTTTTGAACTCCACAAATCTATTCCCGTTACGATCTTGATAAAATCGTGCGACACGCTTTGAAAGGGAAAACAGGTTGCATTCGGAGACCCGGCGAAGAATAAACCGATTCCGTGGAGAGAGAAAGAGCGAGGGGGGGGGGGCAAAAGGGAGAGAGGCGGTGATGCGATTTTGCACTTCGATGAACCCTCGATTCTTCGCGCGTGATCGTGGCTCGAGCGATTTCTTTGTTCCTTGCCGATAGCAAAGGCACGCGCCGTATAATCTTTCCTACTCTTATTTTCTAGTTTCCTTTCCGTTTCGTTCCTGGAGAGTCGAACGAAATTTGTTCAACCGTCTCCCGATTCTTGATGGGTTTCACTGGGAACGATCGTTTTAATTTTTCAAATATATGTACCTGATATCTCACCTGAGTCGTAAGTAATACGATTAATCCAAGGAAAACTATTTGATTCCCTTTCTTTTTCACACTTCACTCGCGATCGTTGAACATTAAACACTGCGATTAAACCTCGATGGAAGTTGAGGGGTGACTGACAAAGTATATTTTTATTCCGCCTTCGAACCGCGCTATTTGGGCACGTTAATTCGATGGAAATGTATGCCCTACATCCACGAACGTTAACCAGTAATTTCCATATAATGGAATTGCGTTAATACAACGTGGATTAAAAAATTCTTAGTCGAGCAGAATTTACACTGGAAGAAAAATAATGAGAACGTAATTGTATTCGAAGCGGTGAGGTTCACTCTGGTTTGACACTGATAATGAGGACAGAGCGTTTACTCGATGATTCTCGTGATCGTCATAATCGTAAATCGAACCATGTTGTCGTTTTGTTTCCGTTTTACTCCGTTGCTGCCGACAGAAAAAGAGGGAGTTATTTAAATCACAGTATACGTGGAAAATTCAAAACGTGCACTACTGTACGTTTCTCGTTGCCCATCGAATCGGAAAAGGAAAGATCGATTCAAAGTTAAATGCCAGGGGAGCGAATCGAAGTTGAGACACCAGGACATTCTGTAGAGGCGAAATTGTACCTCGAGAACCTTTCGGGACGTTTCATCATCTCGAAGTAAATCCAATTGAGCAGCTTTACGACAATGAACTCGCGTACCGTTCCCATTCTCCCATGGTTTCCAAATTCCAGTTAATTAATTATCAAACCACCGTACCGGGTTCGACGACTGCCTTCCGCCTAACTTGCGCTGTCGATACAGCTCGTTATACGATAAACTTTGACAGTAGGAGATAATTGAATTCCCGTAATTAGTATCGGATTTTCGTTGCTACCGAAATTTTCGCGATTACCGGTAAGTCGTTTAAACATCCGCGAGACAATGGCGCCCCGGGTGCCACGAAATTTCGAACTGAAATATACTCTACAAAGTTTTTCGAGAATATCAATTTCAGAGGGAGAATTATTTATATTCGTCTGTATTTCTTTATAATATGCAAAGACGCTCGTCGATCATCGATAGCCTTCTCCCGAATCGCAAATTTTACGCATCGAAGAATTTATTATATCATTAATGACCCACGAGGAGGGAGTGTGCGTCGCGTAATCAACGAATTTGTCGCTTCTATCGTATCGAGAAAGGACGAACAAGCTGGCCGTTTGGCGTTACCGGATGTCTGGTTCAGGGACAGTTAAATAGGATCAGGGGTTGTCGGAGACGAGGGCGGTACGCTTTGATCTACGTAATTAAACGGCGCAATTTCCACACAATACTGTAGTTCCACAACCACGATCATAGCTGACTCGCCGACTAGATCGCTTTCCGTGAATTCTTCATCGTGGCTATTCGGATTATTTGTCTTTGCATGTGTGCGCTCGGTAATGAGGTAATTGAAAGTTTACGAGAACTTAACCATTTACTTTGCTTTGAGTTTCCTCGGAAACTTCTTAAAATTTTAGGAGATAGAGTATTCTTTAAAGGTACACGCCTACCGATAGGAGATTCGTGCAATTCGATATTTTTTTTTTAATCACGATTCGTAAGACCAGGTACAGACGTGAAACATACGCGCCCATCGCGCAACACAATGCACCGATAGATTATTTTAGGATTCTGTCTTCTCACATACGTTACTGACACATTTGCAACGGAGTTGCAATACGGTGCTTGTTACGCGTGTACATTTCACGTCTGTACGTGACCTAACGTTTCGATTTGACGAAACGAAAGGTGATACATCGAATATTCATCTCTGCCCCAAAAACATTAAGTATCGTGATTAATATTCATCGCTGAACGCACGAGGAACGATAATTTTATATAATTATTATCGCGTACCGAGCGATATGTCATCTTTTTTCCACAATTCAAAACCTTGACGCGATAATAACGTTACAACGTTTCTTGAAAAATGAGAACGCGCGCCGCTAAGGTACCGAGAAGAGATTAAAGGTGACCGAATAGCTACGTTTGTTGCTTTTAATCCCCCCGACCCTGTCTTTGAAAGCCACAATCTCAAGAACGAGAGGGTTGGCTGTTAACCAACTTTGAGCACGCAATCTGCCCATTGGCGACTAAGAATTATTCAAGCGCCTCGGCGTTGAATTATCGAACCGAGGAAAATTGTGGAAAAAATATCTCTTAGCTTCACTTTCTCTTGCCGGCTTTTCAGAGCAATAAAAAATGCAGCTCTCATCGTCAGTAATTACTCGAAATTCTACGAAACAATTCTAGTCTAACGAAAACGATTTTTCTTTCTGTTATAGAAAACCGGCGCCAGGATCAAGATCTACTCGCACTGCTGCCCCCACAGCACGGATCGTCTTATCAGCATCTGTGGAAAACCCGCGACGTGCATTGAGTGTATTCGCGAATTGATCGCTACCATTAAAACTGTAAGTATCGCGACGAACCTTGCGACACGACGCGCGAGAATAGCAGACCATCGAAACAACTTCAATGAACGATATTCTTGCAGTCACCGCTGAAAGGCGTTAACAACCCTTACGATCCGCATAACTTCGACGATTTCTACGCCGAGGACTATGGCGGTTATGGAAGCGGCGAAGGCGGCCAGGGTAAAGGTGGCGGTTTCGGTGGGCCGGGAGGTCGCGGCGGCGGAGGTAGCGGTGGTGGCGGCGGCGGTGGTGGAGGTGGCGGCGGTGGCGGCGGCGGCGGTGGCAGCCGTGGAATGGTACCGAGACGCGACAATCGCAGCGTCCCCGATGCTATCAACCTAACCTTTCCGCTACAATCGAGAGGCGGTCCGCGTGGCGGCGGCGGCGGCGGCGGCGGCGGTGGTGGCGGCGGTGGCGGCGGAGGGGGTGGAATGTCTGGTGGTCCACCAGATCGCGGTTACGGCGGCAATTCGCGTACCGGCGGTACCGGGGGCGGCGGTGGAAGCGGCGGATACGAGAGTGGAAGAGGAGGCGGTTATGCCGGAAATAGGGGTGGACCACCTCCGTACGGCGGCGGAAATTATAACGGTAAGGATCTTCCTTCGAGCGGGGGAAAAAAAAAAGTTCTAAATATCTTTAAGCAAATTTACCGTTGCCTACCACGTGTATCGACAAAGAGTGCCGTTCGAGTCTTCGCGGTTTGTGAGTTTCATCAAGTGTACGATCGTTACTCGGGAATAGAACTGTTTCTCAATAATAAATTCAATAGTTTCCATGGATTCATGTATTTTCTTGGTACAGGTGATGGATGGGGTATGCAAGGCGGAGGAGCACCGAATGGCTTAGGTGGCAGCGGTAATTCGGGAATGAGTGGCCCATCTATGGGTGGCAACAACCAAGGCAACCAAGGCAACATGGGTGGAAATAAGACCAGTACTCAAGTCACCATTCCTAAAGACGTAAGTAGAAGTACTATTAAAGTTAGCTAACGGCAAGTTCCCTGAGATATGAGCGAAGAATACTTCTCGTTATAATATTACGAATAATAACAACTCTTTTTTTATCGACTTATCTCTCTTCTCCTATTTTTTTTCTCATGAAATCCAATTTCCGCTGATTCAAGTACGATAACTTACATAGTATAAAGCAATTTGTAGCTTAATTCCAACTATCATTTTTAGATGCAATTCGTTCAGTTAACTTTACCATAACTCGTCATACATTGACAGGTTTATTGCATAATGATTATCAGAAGTAGTTACCTTGTACTTTATGTAAATTTGTAGTAGATTTGCAATTAACGGATCTTATTGGCATTCTTTTTTCAATAGCTCGCGGGAGCTATTATCGGCAAGGGAGGCGCCAGAATCAGAAAAATCAGATCCGACAGTGGTGCCGGAATCACCATAGACGAGCCTTTGCCTGGTAGCAACGATCGCATTATTACTATTACCGGGTTACCCAGTCAGATACAAATGGCCCAGTACCTGCTTCAGCAGAGGTAATTATTTACAATACTTTACGATCAACCGTGTTTGGACACGGTATTTTAAATTTAGCTTATCTTCACTTTGAATTTATGCCCCGCGTACGTTTTCTGCGTTTTTACTTGTCGTGTACGTGGTGCGTTTAATCTTTCAACGCACGAGTGTCGCTTTGAAAAAAAATATTGGTGGCAATTGACATACAAATTGACATACATATTTAATATAACCTTGTACCCTGATAATACGTTATTAGTGGAATATATAAAATCGTACGGACTTAACCTTTTCGTCGCACGTACCGAGTTCTTTTTTTTCCTGTATATAATTACGCGTTAGACGGAAACGCTTAAAAATAACAGAAATAAAATATAAATTGTAATCTGGATACGAAGTAACGATGATTTTACGATATTCGTATTAGGAAATAATTTTCCGAATGTGTGTAAATTATAATTGCACAGGTACGTATGTAAAACGAAATTTTTCGAATAAACGAACTTTCTCACACGAACCAGAAGACAAGTTGACTTTTTTTTTTAACGAATCAATTAATCCTTCGATATTTTTTCCACGTGCGATAAGGAATTGATTACCCTCGTAGAACGGAAACTTAGAACGTACCAGCAATAATAATCACGACTCTTTACACCGTCAAATTTGAGGTAATCGTACGATCGCAAGAAACCAGGAACGAAACTTATAACAATAACAATCGCATCGGCTTATTCCAACGTGTAACATTAACATCCGCTTATCTCTGCGAACGATAATCACCGCTGCTCCCAGCTCTCACATAAGCGCAGTAACAAATTACCGATTTAATGGTAAATCGAGGACCATTTTCACCTCACACCTCGACGCATCGCAACGTCTCACTTCACCCTGTGCCAGGAACTAACAAAAATCCAACTAACCGAGGACAGTAACACGCTCGCAAAAGGTGGAGGAATCACTTTGAAGGTGAATGGAAGGAGGAAATGCTAGAAGTCTTCTAGTCCAACGTAAAAGGGAAATTAGAGTCCCGTTGTATGGAAGACTAGTGATTTTGTTGTTCTACTTTCGATGTAACAAGGAATCACTAATCATCCTACAAAGGCACTCACGAACATCGCCTTCCGAGACCTGCTTTTGGAACTACTAACAACAATCCCGCTGTGCTTCGTTTGCTCATCGTTACATCGCTCGATCGTTTCGTACGATATTGTTATAGCATTGCGTTGCACCAACATCATTTCATCGTTCAAAGTCTTTCGCGTCAGCCTTATGGGGCTATTTGGATTAGTCAGACCGTTTTCTTTATTCCAGTGGGCATTCAGTTATGCCCGCTAATTCGAATAACAATATTAGTCGGGAATACGTTTAAGAGATATATTATAATAACGTTTATAAGTGGATTAGTTTAACACCGGATAGCAGCAAACATGTAGATTAACGAAATTCTACGTTGATTCAATTTCAGCAGACACTAGTTTTACACATACTTACATCTTTACCTGCTCGGGGTAGTGAGAGAGTAGTAACGGAAGAAAAATCAGAACTTGAATCAATTAGAGTTATCGAACTTCAAATAGCGCAGGAAAGCAAAATATTTCAAGAAAGATCGAAGAAGAACAGAACAATAGTTCACGGCAACAATTGCATCCTCCGATGTATTTTTATTAGATTCGTAGAACTACATAACGCTGACTTAAAAATAGATATGTTTTCATTAATTTTCTTACCTTATATCCTGATAAGACGCTAGTAATCCGCCCTTAATCCTACTTAACCTACCAGCGGGCGTGCTGTTATAAACTGTGCAACACTGTTGTACTTTCGTAATTTTTCCACCAATGTTCTATTTTTATGTTATTGACAATTATGGGTAATCTTCCAGAATGTTCGTATCTATATTTGAGTTTAAAAAAAAGTATATACAGGATGAGTCAGAAAAAGTATAATAGCTGAATGCTTCTGTTGGATTTAAAGATACGAAATATGGATGACCCAGAATTATAATGGTTTCAGAGGACCCACATTACCATCATAATATCATTTTTTTCAACGGCATTTTTTCCGTGTTTTCAAGATCACGAACGTTCTTTTTAAATAGAATTACATATTTTTTTCCATTGCGTATCGTAGTCGACATCTAAACGAGTTCAACCATGTAACATAATATGACCTTCAAATAGTAATGTGCGTGCTTCGAAACTATTATAGTTCTGATTCATCCATATTTCGTATCTTTAAATCCAGCTGAAATATTCGGCTGTTCTGCTTTGTCTGACTCAGCCTGTTTATTGTTACAAACATGAGATTGGATGTAGCATTTTACATTAAGTGTACCGAGCGTAACTCATGGCTTCGCGACGCGTTACTCGCAATATGTCGCGCAACAATATATTGTCAATTAACAAAGTATAATATACCGAATAAAGTCTAAACTAATAATAAATGTGTCTATACCTAATCAAAATTTAGTATAAAATTGGCTGGGACAGGCTTTTTCAATACTCTTAACGAGTGTTGTACGGAATACAACACGCATCCGCTGGAAGGTTTACAGTATCGTTGTTAATACTAATCCGCATTAAGCAAATTTTTCTCGATATACAATTGCCGCCCAAAAATAAACCAAAAGTTATCGTATGGATTCCCGTTTTGCCATTGTTATTTGCAATGCTTTCGCATTTCGATTGGTTTTGTATAATTTAACGTTGCAAATAATCCCCGGTGCTTGTTCACAGAATTTTTGTTTGGTAATGCTTAGCAAACTTAAAACTGAAATTGGGGTATCGCGTACATATTACTTTAATAAATACAAAAAATTTGCATGCCGCATATTTTGCAGTTTAAAGTATTTCCGTGTTACGGCTAACGAGAGAGATATCGTTAATCGGCGCTCAAAGGTTTAAATACTTTATCGGTCGTTTCACTTTCCATATTTCTCGCGATTCCGTGCAAACCAATACGGGGAATAAGAATTGATCGATCGATTTTCAACGAAATCTATATGTTTTCTGTTCCAGCGTGCACGAGAATGCAGACCATTATTAGAGCGTGGTAGACGAAGTATTCGGGGGGAGCCAAAGATGCGTTTGTAACTTTTTTTTTAGGAATACTTCACCGGCAAACATAAACGCGAAAAAGTGGTAATTGGAACCATACGATGGACTTCGCCCGCATATATCCATACACAGAAACATAAATGCCGTTTTACGCGCGTTAATCGCGCCGCTGATGAACCTCTCTCAGGAAGCAGAAATAACTACATTCAGCGTGTCCAGCCTTGACGAGGGGAAATATTTCTATTCGATCCGGTGGACCATGAATTGGGAAACCATTCGACAGTGTCCTCTCAACGTCAGCCCGTTTTGGATTACACCTCTTTTTTTCCGTTTGCGTCCCATCATATGGGATCTATCGATGAGATAAAGTTTCGTACTGGTGGATTTCTACACGTCGTGTGTCTCCCAGGAAAATATTTCTTGTCTAAGAAAGGCCAAAGAAAGCGATTGTTTGTAGTTTGGAATCATAATCGCGTATACAATTATTACGAATGAGTTTTCATTTGCGTTTTTCGTTGTTGAATCATTTTATACTGCTTTTTTTCTTGATGGCTCCAATTGGAAATTTGATAGTAAACCTTTTTTTTATATCGCCACCGCGGAAGCACTGTCTCGAGGATTCGATTTGAAATCGCTATATGTACACGACTCTCCTGAAATTCGAGATCAAAAGCGCGCATCCCGTTTTGTACTCTTTACCTCTTTCTCTCTTTTCTCCGGAACTTTGTTCGACTGTATATTTTAATCGAAGATCAAGTTTTAAGCTTTAACGATCAGCGGAGAAGCGGAAAAATTGAAGGGAGGGAGAGATCGTTGAGAGAGGAGAGAGACACAAAAGATAATTGTAGAAGTACATAGGATGCGGAAGAAGTTTTGTATATAAAGAAACCATTTCATTCTTCCTCTTCCCTTGATCGTCACGTATGACATTTCTGCTGTTACATCATCATTATTATTATTACTATACAATTAAGATTAATTTTGCATTAATCGTAACCCACCCCAACTTGTACTAATGAGATACCTTCATTCGTAGATCGAGCGTGTAACCAGCGCTCTTAATTTTATGCGATAATTATTAAGTATATTTAGAATATATCGAGGATAAGTCAAAGGGGCACCGTCGGAAAGAAAAATTCTTTGCCGTTCGTATCATCGACGAGGGCTACGACAGAATCAAAATAATCTGCAACGAAGTCCGAAATTCTAGAAAGTATCAGAAGCCTGTTCAACGGAACCCCTGCATCTTAAGATCATGAGAAATCAATACGAAAAAAACTTGATAGTTTCTTTATTTTTGGCTAACGAACGTCGTCGTGTTTAATGTAATCATGCGGAACAAACGAGAGACACTAACGATTAAACAAATTAAAATTAAATAACCGGCACTATTTGCGAAGTTGATACTACGAATATATTTCGTATATTTGTCATTTTCATACGTGTATCTTTAACGTCATTAAAATTTAAATATACTAAACTTTATAACGATAACATAATTGCACGAGGATTTCTCGATATGTTGCAGAAAATCACGAAAGCCGCCCTAAAAGTTCGAGAGAACTCGACCGGTTTCCTTTCTCGAAAACCGATGCCGTGCCCCGATTAAAGTTCGCAGCACCCTTACCTCTCTCTCCTCCATTCCCGATCACACGCTTAATTACAACTACCAAACTTCCCAGTCAGGGTGACTGCAAAGGGCATTTTTAAACGCCACCTCAATCGGGTGTCCGTCACGGGTGTTCGCCCGTCTACCGATCGGCAGGCCTCTCCCTCAAAGCCTGTCAATATTTTAGGTTTAACCGTTTAACCCCGATTTTTAAGTACTCGTCCTCACCTCCATTTTCCCCCTCCGTCGCGTCAGCGAAAAAGAAAACCGTGCGAGAATCAAAACTATTATCCGCGACATAAGCTTCGTCCGTGTGTGGAATGTGCGTTCACCTATGCATTTCTTTCCACTCCATCGATTGGTAACCGCCTCGTCGATCTCTGCTTGTCGAGCGCGCACAGGCAGGGAGACGGAAACACATGCATACACACATAAACGCGTGAGTGGGAGAAAATTAAATGCGTCTCTGAGTGATTGTGCAGAAGAAAAATTCTGTCCAGAATGGAAGGAAGTTTGCAATCGTGATCCGTGGAGGGTTGAGCGAGGGAGAGAGAGAAAGAGAGCATGCAAGGAAGACGAAACTAACTGTGAGAGTGAGAGAGAGAGAGAGAGAGAGAGAGAGAAAGAGAGAGAGAGAGCCACGTATCGCTCGTATCACGATGTGTGTACTATACGTATAAGATATACAGTTTACAATTATTTGTAATGGATACTTTTTATTTGTCAAATAAAAGTTAGTACAAACGAGGATGGGAAAAGTGAACTTTCGTTTAATTATTCGACAGAAGTTTGGTAAGAAATACTAAAGTGTAGCAATGTAATCGCTTTTTATTTAGAAAGAAAACTGCTCGAAAAATAATCGATCTTCGGCTCGGCTGAAAAGAAATTCGTGCAATTGTACAGAAACGATAGTATTGCTTTATTTCATCTCATACATCTAACAATTCTCTTTACATCTAAACTTTCATAATAGCCACTCTACTTTGACGTACATACGTTTCAGCTTAACAGTAATCTTTGGTTCAATGGAATGCGCGTTCCGCTTTTTTAGATTCTTCGGACGATGGAGAACTGTTCCTAAAGAAATTCCCATAATTTCGGGCTTTTCTTGCAAAATACTTTTAAACGAAACAGTCTTTCCTATTCTCGGGTTAAAGACGATTGAGGATTAAATTAGAAAAAAATCTCCGTGAGTGTAATGACGCGCGTGAACTTTGATGGCATAATCCCAATCCATTCGCAACACGTGGACGCAGATGAATACGAACAGAAACTTGTATCGAAGCACCAAAATCAAAGATAGGGGTGGACATCTTAATCGAACAAAATTCGATATTAAGAATGTTTGTGTTACAAGCAAGTTAATAGTTCGTTACGCACCTCGCGTAATTAATTATCTATAATCACGTATTAAGGCTGCTGGATACCTCTAGCGCGAACCGTCACGGTTGACAATTAACTGACAGACAATATATAAATCACAGGGATGCGAGGGGAGTAGTGGTCCCCCGTTGCTCTTAGGCGTCACAAGTCCCCCTGGCGCGAATTTTCTCGAATTTTTCACAAAAATGAGCGAAAACACACCATTAACTTGTCGGTTGTGTAGGTTGTAATTGTTGACCGATTTTTATGAACAACAACACGTTTGAAAGATTAGGGATCCATGCGTAAAGTTGTCTTGAAATTCATGAATTTCTTTGATAGCTGTTTTTCATAAACACATGGTCTAATCAAAATTCTGTTCGACCACAACGCATGGATCACCTTTGATCTTTCAAACTTTCAGTATTGTTCATCAAGATCGGCGACCAACACAACCAATGGCGTAAACCCTCGCAAACAGATTGGTATCCAACGCCCTTAATGTCTCATTACCCTAGATACCTATCGTAGAGTTCGAATCAACGCGACAAACAAGTCAGACAACGATCACACGGCAGAGAATGCGTTAAGGCGCGATTAAATATTTCTGTTGGTTTGTCGTGCTTTCCTATAGGGGCCTTTGAGCACAGTCGGGAACAGATTCATCGGACGAACAGCAATGGTATCGACAATAGAAGACAACGGATGATCAATCGTATCGATTGTGACACTCTTTCCACCCTTCGGGGTTTCGGCAGCGAATCTTAATTACGCTTTAACAGTTTTGATCGTCCTCCTGCGCGAGAAAAGTATCACGATAGAGAGAGCTCGGCGTGCGATGCATCATCGTCATGTACGAACTTCCCGATGCCGGCGTCGCCGTTGGATTCTGTGTCGACGTCGGCGTCAGTAACGGGGTACCTTGAAAACTAATGGCCAGCGGTAGAGCGCTCGGCGTGCAAAGGCTCATCGCGTTGCGACCGCCTTCCGTCACCGAGCGATATCTCGATGGCCTCGTCGATCTGAAACATATTTATTGTGAGGCAGTCTTCGCGAATGCGCCTCACTCGTGGCATTGACATTTTAGCCGTTGATTTTGAAAGTGGGTCAAGTTCGTTTTGCGAATAAGAAAAACAGTTAAAGTTGATGCTTATCAAGAATTCGTATATAAATTGTTTTTAATCAGTTGAAGAACAATGGACTTGCCCCACATTCAAAATCAACGGCTCATTTAATGGAAATCACCTGGAGCATTGGCACTTTAATAATCGAATAAACGCAGCTCTGAATGTCTTATTAAAGATGGTATAAATGACAGGATTAATGGTAGAGGACACGTATCCAAGCCATAGACACGTGTCTACCACGTGCACGGGTACAGAACATTTCGGGCAGGCCGCGAAGAAGATGTTGAGGAGAAAGAACGGTGCCCAACACAGAACGAAGGTGAAGAAAACCAATCCCAAGACCTTGCTCGCTTTCTGTTCCGTCGCTACTGCGTTCGCAGCCATGGATCTTCTTTTCGTTCGCCCCGTTAAAGATCTGCGTGAAAAAAATAGAAATGAATATCGATTATTCCATCGACGTAGAACCGGTTGGTCATTAAAGACAAAACAAATTAATATAAATAATTTATCCGCGTTGTTTGTGTTAAAAACACCTACTTATCTACTGTAGTATTTGGCACAGTTTAGTGTATATTATACAAAATTCTGTTGTACAGGGGCAGTAGTTTTTTTTTAATACTCTTTGCGTAAAAGTTCGGTCACTTCGGTAGGTACCACCGGTGAGAATCAAGCCACTTCGTTATACGAAGAAAAACATGAAAATCAGTCGGTGCGGAGTTCAAGCTCCGCGAAGGGTGTTTCAAAGTTGTTCAATTAAATTATGGAATTTTGTTTGCTGTGCGTCAGAAATCATTTCCCTTGTCGACGATGCGCTTCCATGCAGCGCTGCCTGCACAGCGTAAAAAATTTAGGAATTTTTTATCGCTTTCCTGGACCTCGTACCACGCAATATTCACGTTTTTCTACATCGAAATAAATGAGTTGGTTTTCAATGGTTTGGGGAGAGTAAGGAGTGAAAAGGTCTCAAGAAATTTTGAAGGATAACTACCGTTTCACTTTATTCGTACTATTTTCTTGTACGGCTTTTACGGTCGTTTCAGTACTATCTCCATTTATTAGATACAGTTATATTATATTACCGTTACTTACATGCCGGAGATGCAGACGGCCAATTAATATCCGTTTCCGATAAACCCCTTTACTTCAAATACGTATTGAAATTTTAAGAGACACGATTTCGCTCTCACGTGGGACTACTTAATTTGCATACGGCTTTTCACGCCCGAAGGCTAATCTACTTTCGCATAATCTGAATGTAACTAACTTCGCGTTAATATAATGCAAAGTCAACTCGATCGCTCCGGGACTCCGGTCGATTTGAATTTATCATTGAATTTTAATGAGACAAAAACTGAGAATCGATGGTGGCCAACAATGATTTTATACGCGAGAAAATTACCTGAGGTTTAAGGTCGTTGGTGTGACGTTGAGTTGAAGCTTGAGGGCTCTCAAAAGAAAGTTTCTTCTTTCGCGCGCTATGTTTTCCGGTGTTTGAGTAGCTTGATCCACTTTCGATGTCAGTTTCGTCCCAGCGGTACCTCCGGTCGGGCTTCCGGCGCCGTTCAGAGTGAAATTCAACTGTGTTTGGGATTTGCCACTTCTCGTACTCTTGCGCTTACTACTTTCGAAGAAAAAGAAATCAGATTTTTGTGTGTCGTGATTATAAATAAATCGGATCCTCGGAATTTCGTTGCACGGTAAAACATGACGACAAATATAACGCTCGCGTTATTTAACGTACGTTCGAATAAATACGATTTAGAAATCATTTAATTCAGAATTAATTGAATTTCAATTTTATTCGCGATATTGATATAAACGATCCGATCTAGTTAACGCGCGCGTTACGCCTGACAGTCCGTGCCCGTTGAGTTTATTAAAAAATTCTTGAAATATATTCATAGGACTTTTCCACGGCGACACATGGTAGAACCACGAGGAAATGTGAATTTTGATTCAAGGGTCCCCGATTCTCGATATTGGATCCGTGAACTTTCAGAGATGTTCTCGTAAAGCGCGTCAACGTGGCTCTTACGCGGTGGAAGTTTTAGCAAGGACGATGGAAGTATGTACGTAAAAGTAATAAGTACATACCGTGTGGCGGAATCTAATACCCTCGACCATGATACGCGACCTCTGAATTAATTTTAAACCACGGACAGTTGTACGACAGAATAAATGGGTCCGGACGCCCCGATATATTTTCAAATCTTTGAAATTACTTTCGTTCGCTGTACGGTGTCGTGTTTAAGATCGTTTAAAATTTAAAGGTATGGAAAGTCTGGGTAGCCCCGGACACTCGAATTACTAAGCAATTAAGGCAAAGAAATGACAGCAAAAAAATATTCAGAGCTTCCCGAATCAAGATCGCGAGCAAGATATAGATAGGGTCGTTTGTGGAGAAGCTTTTAAAGAAGACTGAATTCAATGCCAACGATCGACATAAGTTTCTATCGATTTATTACAATTGTTGAAGAAGGTCCTCAAAGTTTATTTTAAACGTGAAAAATATAGTTTTAAATCTGTTATTTATAGGTTTTTCGTGTATTTCATTCAAGCGCCCGGGGCTAACCAAACTTTCTCTACATACGAATACGAGTGTTCGTAGATACAATACACTCGGAGGATTTATTTATTATTTGCGCAACATAATAGGGCTACTTCATAAGTTTCTATGAAAAGGGCATAAAAGCCTTAGAAAAACTTTGGGATACACTTGTAAAGCGCGAAGGAAATTACATTTCATAATATCCTATGACAAAAATTAAGAAAAAAAATACAATTCTATATTGTTCTACAAGATAATAAAAATTTCGTTCCTGTACCCCTAATACATATATACTACTCAGATTCGTTAATTAACGAGCGACACAGGAACAATACGAATATATGGTCGACGTACTTGTCGGTTCCTGCGTCGCCGCCGGAAGTTCTCCATGCTCGACGCAACGAGACCGTCGTCGACCTCGATGTGGTCATAGCGGTGGTCGTCGTATTTGTCGACGTCGTCGACGAAGCCTTCGTCGAGGAATACCTTCCGCCGAGCCGGCGAAATTGATCGCCCTCCGGATGTTCAGCGACGAAACGCGCTTTCTTCCTGAGTAGCTGCACCGTCAATACGTAAGTAGCCACCATCACGATCATGGGGATGTAAAAGGCGATTAACGAGCCAAATACGAAGAACGCCCTGTTATTAATTACGCATGTCCCTGGCCGGGGCATGATGTTCAGGGGGTTAATTATACCTGCAATCAAGTTCGTTCCTTTTTAACACGCGTCACCTACGAATCTTCGTGTACGGATGTTACCCACGGATCTGAACTTCTCAGGCAAGGCTGTGATCTTAACAAAATATGCAAGGCTGGTCACGGGTGACCAAAGTGATTTTTATTCACTTTTATAATTATTTCATACGTTTTTTTGGTATACTAATGTTTGCTTTATAGATGTATAACTTTCTTGTATGGTTTTAGGGTAAAATAAGAAATAAACAAGTTTTTTAATTTTATTGTTACTTTGTATAAAAAAAAACCTTTCAGGCTGGTGGTGGAAAGGTTGGTGAAAGAGTATGGAGGGATGGGAACCGGTTTTTAATAATATTTTCTGGTTGGGAGAACCTTTAAAACTCTTTCCGGTCCCGGGTGACCAGACTTGCCTGTTGAGGGTTAAAACGAATGGTCGAGAATTGCGCATAAAACATTGTCGGTATTTCGTTTTTTGTTTTGCAGCATTATCGACGAGAAAAGAAAATAAGTGACACCGTGCTCTTGTTCCTTTACTTTCAAGCTTTCAAGCTTTATCGATAAATCATGCGAAGCGTACGTGCAAGATTCAGAGATCGATTAATCAACCCGTGGTCTCTTTCTTCGCGCGTTCTCCATCGACAGTGAAACAATTTATTTCGAAAGTATAATCAATCTCAGGACTTTCAATTTTTAATCCACAAGAGAGTTTCCAATTCAGCGCTTTCAATGTCAACTATCGCCTATAAATTCTTAACGCTATCAAGAAATTGTTATGAATCCCCCGGGCTTCTCTTTGTCAGGGACTTCTATTCCCGTATTTACGGTCAAGCGTCCGCGTTATCGTTAGTTTTCGTGACCGATAATTATAATTTCACGAGTGGAACAAACCGCGGGGAAATCGTTGTTTCGATCTTGATTGCAAACGAAATATTCAAATGATACATGCGTTCCTATCATTCGTTTCGCTAATGACTCGTTATTACTGCGTTCACGATTGTTTCGAATCTAGTGTATTTATCGTTACTCGCTTTTATTTGCGATCGCAGTAAAAAGCATGACGCTAGCACGATTTAAACCCTTCGCTTAATCGCTTCCACGAATCGTTGGAGATGGAATTTTAATCATTGAATTGTATTAAAAAATAAACTCGTTCCTACTTCGATGCGTTACTTTCGTACATCTATATTTACATTTGAATTACAATTGGAATGTGGCCGTGCGCGCGCATTTTATTTACTACTCCGACTGTAATGAAGAGACTAGCCGATTCGGCAAACTAATAATTTTCCAAATGTACCCAAGGAAATCGATTTTCTTTTCTACCCTCGAATCTGGAAACTGGTTCCTGGACTCGTAAGGAAACTGTGAATATAAGTTTCGCCGCGAACTTTTTTCCCCCCGACTACCACGATAAACGAAAAAGTTACGTCTATGGAAAGTCGACTTTTCCCAGTAGCATTTTCCCAACGAAGACCCTCGATATTTGGAACTATCCTGAACACACCGAGCAGACGTATCTCATCGGATCGATAAACGATTACGTTTTTGTGCAACCGGACGACGCTCGGAATCGCTTCGATAAAGAAATCGGATAAAAAACGGCAAATAGCGGAACGATCGTGCCTTATCGGTGTAATATCCGTTACTGGTATCGTCGCTTTTATACGATTACTAAATCCCGTTCTTCACTCGCCGAGTCGATGAAACTCGAGAAACAATTGACAACGCGCCACGCGCAAAACGTGACTCTCGCGACACGTTCGTTACTTGCGCATTTGTATATACATATGTGTAGCGTCCAAATCGAGTAACAATTGAGAGGATGAAAATCGCAGTGGTGTAAGTCAAGTTTGTATTCATGTTGGCAAACGCCCCACTCTGATTCTCAAACTTTGCGAGAATCATCAACACATGTTACAACAATTAGAGTGTCGTGCGTCAAGGAAAATAAAAAAAATTTGTCTTACACCACCATGACTTTCATCAACTCAATTCCAAGTTGTATGCTAATAATACATTCGCGCAAAAATGAAACGGTGTTATCAAAAATTAACTGGCGCGGCCGAGACTCACGTGAAATCCAGAACAGTCTATTATCTTAACTCGAGCACAAACATTACGAACGCACACCTACGTACATATACACATATATAATTCGCGGTAGGGCGTACGAAGCACGAGACGCGTCTTTGGGTGTGAACTGAAATGTAGTTTACCTAATACCGTAATGGAACTGGAGACCAACATGGCGAGGAACCACACGGCCGCGATCTTAAAGCCAACCATACGCTTCGTGGATGTGTGACGTGTTCTGAGCGGATTGCGAATGCCCAGATAACGACCCAGCGAAATGAAGCACATGTGCATTATGCTCGCCGAACACGCCAGTACGTCGCATGTAACGTAAACGTTGCACCAGACTATGCCGAACGGCCAGTATCCTGGAACATACAAGGGGGACTCCGGTAAGATACGAAGCGTGTCGAGCGAAGGTTTAAGAAAAAGTAGAAAAAGAAATTATTAGATTGGGCGTATAAATCACCAACGATGTCGATGAGGAATAGTTTTTGGTGTTACGCGTACCATTGCACGATAGAAAGGTTGAGCATACGAATACGAGTAATCTTATTTATTATTTCACCCGATACAAAGATATTCCTCAGATTTTTTAAATTAATCGCATTTCTCAAATATCCTTCGTTCGTGTAATTTCTAATCACTTAACGCCGATGTTCTTTACAGTACCTCGTTCTCGAATACCTGTGTTTTACTGTTTTTTTTTTTTTTTTTTACTTATAATTCCACGTCATTATTACGAAGCGAGAGAACACGACACGCTCGAATTACGTCAAATTAGAAAACCCAATTTTTCTGCATTGTCATGACGTTCACGTCAGCAGCGGTTTTTATTTTCGCCCCGTTGCCTTTTTTAAGATGAACACGGGCCTTTGCGCGGTACAAAGTATGTCGCCGACAAGTTCCGCTCGTTATATCCGCTAGAAAACCTCGCTAAATTTTCATCGTTTTTCGTCGTACGTAGCAATTCCATCTGCCTTTTTCCTCTACCGGAGTCACCTTGGCGCGAAAGCGTATTTCCCATGAGGAGCAAAGATTATACACGGCGCTGTCGCAATTAATTAGCAGCAGCAAATCTGATACGTTTAATTCTCATACAGCAGTATTGTTGTTTACTTTCCAAATTTTTCAATTGCCTCGAAAGTACACGTTGTATTCAATAAGTTCCTAGACTAATGATGCAAAATGCTGCCAAAATGGAACCAATAATGCTATTTGTGTTCCGTCGACAGCATTATGTAGCCTAAATCTTTCTGAATCTATCATACTAATTTCAATGCGTTATCTTTGTTCAGTAGCAAACGGTGACAATATTCGTAAACAGTGTTTTCACCCCATTGTCTCCGTGAATGCAAAAGTTTGTGTGCTATTAAAAAAAATATATTTCTCGAAGGACCATATTGAAAACACCATCACCCCGATGACAATTTTTTTTTAGAAATTCTGATGAGATCCTGAGATGCTGCTCCTTTCGTTTGTCGGTGGGAGCGCGAAGCGTCGATCTTTCGCTTCGTGAACGGCGTGTGGCTGCATCTCAGGATCTCATCGAAATAGCCGATTCAGATCAAGATTTGAAAAAAATATATATTAAAAAAAATATCACACCGAATTTCGGGTCCACGATGTCAAGGGGGTCAAAACACTGTTCACAAATACTACGACCGTTTGCTACTAAACAGAGACAACTCTTTGAAATTTTTATGGTAGCTTCAGGAAAGTTGCAGTTGCAGGTTGCTACATAATGCAATTCAGGGAATCAGTTCCGTTTCTACAGCATCAGTCCAGAGACTTTTAAAATACGCCACTTACACGAAATCTTCCTATCGCTTCCCTGCTCGCGAAACACCCGAAAATGGTTACCGTGAATATAAGAATGCAGCCTCATTTATCGTATTTCCGGTTCGCGCGCGTTCCGCAATTCCATCCGCCACATCCCGCATTCGAAAGCGCGCCCGGGGACGTAGGTCACCCAGGAAACGAAGGCGGGCGGGGGTAGGTGGGATTGTGCAATTCCTGCGGCTTAACGTCCTCTCGCTCTCTCGCGCTTATTCGAAAGAGAGATATCACCCCGCGAGAATGGCATCGGCACAATGCCGTCAGAACTTGGTGGGGCTCGCATAATAACCAACCCGCGCGCACTCGGCGTATGCTGAAAATTCAAACGATACCCCCGTTGGCCCTTTCGCGCACTCTCCTACCGCGTCGGATTCTGATCCGTTCGCATTCGGCGAACGAAGGTCAGGTTCCGTCGACGGATCTCGGATATTATTTCCACCGCGCGCTTTTCCTTCGCGGAAGTCGGACATCGGGAAACGTCGCTCTTAAGTAACTTCAATCTCTTATTTATTAAACTTCGGCTCTTCCCGGATATTTTCACACCTACGGTGAGAAGCGGCGCAAAAAGACCGGAAGATCAAAAGATGTCAATGTCAAGACTCTGTTTACGCCGGTGTTGGCGTTTTATCATCCACGCTTAATTCCGGCTATTACGACGCGCATCGCGTTTCCGGTGGGTTAAGTAATCCGTTGGAAATTTTTGACATTTCGCCACACCATACGAGTAGTATGTACATATATTACTATTCCTAACGACACTTCGTGTGTACCTGTTCGATACCGTGATCGTTCAAATGACTGGTGCTTAAAACAACTTACATTTCATAATATAGAATGAAGATAATAGCCAATATTTTAACAATAAACTCGCTTACACTTAAGTTAAGTGGCGGTACAATAACGTTTCTGTACAGAAAATTCTGGGTGAACTTTAAGAAACGGTCAGTTGACCGGTTGTGGTAGAAATAGTAAAATTTAATGTTTTTAATTTGATTTTACCACCTTGAAGACACCCGTTTGCTCATCGGGGAAAGATACAAGGTCTAGTTCTCAGGTACTTGTACTTGGCCCGAGAGAAAACCTTGTCTCTTGATATAGATAAAGACACAAGGCCTAGTCTTGCGTACTTGGCCCGAGACAGGACCTTGTCTCTTGATTCTACTACTTACGCCTGAAATCGGAGTGTCGAAGCTTCCACCCTGACGCGTTTCCTGCGGACCCGAATGTACGATAAAATAGTGGTTGATTGTGAATCACATCAGCGGTAAATCGTATTCTCGTTCATCCTCGTCGATACGCGATTCGTAAATCCTAGCCTCCTCGAGGGCTAATAATATCACGCGGCGGAGTTAAACATTGCTACCTCGTTACGGGCCGTCCGTATTATGCATTTCGTCTCAGGAAATTCAACTCGTGTGCGCGACGTTAGAACTCTCCGCCAACGAGGCAGATGCGTTTTCCGAATACCATGTAACTTTACGTTAGTTCGTTGAATTCCGTTGCTTTCCGAGTTTCCCATCGGTTTCGAAACTTGAGCAATTACTATGGCTTAGGGGTGCCACCTGGGTGCAATAGGGACCCGTATCTGCAAAATGGCATGTTCTTTCTTACCTTTCCCCTCTCACCTCTTCTCTCGCTATATACGCGAAGAGCGAGCGTCGCGAAAACTGTTTCCTTAAGATCATGGGAGGGTCGCGTTTCCTTCGCACAATATGCATGCGGTCTAATGAAACTCTTGGCAAGGACGCGGAACGTCCCTACGCCTGATGTTGCCGCCACTTTGAAATTAATAACGTGTCTTAGGAAAATTGGGTCAATAACGTTTCCGTTCGATATTCGCTAATTTGATTATAAAGAAACATTACCGGGCGAGTGAGAATCCATTTGTAACTCGCAATAATTTCGAGACGCCTCCGGCATCGCGTTTCCCCGTTATAAAATCGGATTTTCACGAATTCCGAAGACGTTGATCGAAACTGAGTTTTGGTGTCGGAACATAATGTCGAGGGAGGGGCGGAAAACCCGTGTACCTACTTCGACATCGTGTTCGCTCGTTAGAAAATCGTGGTTATACAAAGTTAGAAAATTTGACCGAAAATGGGATTTGGTTTCAATGGAACGTTAGCGTTAGGTGAGGTGTCAGAATTTTATGGATTCCGGGAAATTTCCGGAAAATTTATTGGATTCGGTTTGATCGGAACACATATTTAGAAGGTGAAGGTATTTTTATTTACGATTCTCTTGCATATATTTACGTACGAAGTTCGATAACATTAGAATGCACATAAAATGTATAAATAATGACGTGATATGTATGACTAAAATAAATGATAAATGTATTAACAAACCGAACATGTACTTTTTATATTTATTTATTCTATCAATGATTTATCTAGTCAGGGGATTCTACATCCACCAACGTAGAATAATTGAATCAAACTAAATCAATGATATTATAAATATAAAAAAAGACTAAACGTGGAAATAGTATATATACTTAAAAAAAAAATTGACGGCATATAATTCCAAATGAACAACAAAGCAAATGAAAACAATGACCGACTGGCCTTTGGGCTACTGAAATTGTCAACCCTCCGCTCGGTTATCTCTAAATACATTATTAAGTAAAATCTATAATATAATAATGAAAACTCGTTACTCGCTAGTTACGCCTATCGCTCGTTGCGTAATCGCGTGCGATAGAGGAAATCACCGAAGCTCTGCTTTCCAGACGGCAGCCGTAGATAGCCTTGCAAATCCATTTGTATTTCGTAGCACGGTCAACGCCAAGATCAAGACCAGATATACCATCTCATAATATTCCGTGTCCCTCCATTATACATATCCAACTGACCACCCTCCAAATCCAGAGATCGCTCGTCTCACCCTGATTTTCCTACATTTGTAATTCAACTTTTTAGCCTCGCGAAACCCCAGCAAAATGGCCCGTCCGCTCTATAGACAAATCGCCGTCAGCACCTCATCGATTATCGAAGTTCAGCTGAATCTAACACCCATTCGATCTTTTACCCCCACTTGGAATTCTCCGCGCGTTTGCGAACTTCTGTTTCACGTATTCCCCCTCGAAAACTTTGTTATTTGGTATTTTCGAAGGTTCGTTGAGCCGTTAAGCTTTCGGCTTAACTCAGGCTGCTTATAGCCAACTCGATGGTTTCCTGCTTTTTTTTTTCCGGATAATTTAATACCCAGTGTGTTTTTCCGGATGCGCGCGCTATTTTCACCGAGGCTCGTACGTATTTACGCTTGACTTTTCGACAACGCGTTTGCGATCGAAGCAACCAGCTTTGGCCGATATAACCCGCGACGAGATCGCGCCAGACGGAGATCGATCCAACATTTATGGATCGACTCCTCTCGCTCCTCGACGCGTCGCGTTCGCAGTTTTCGTATGCAACCCTCGTTTTCCGTTTCCACGGTTATTATTACGTCACTCGTATACATATATCGAGATCGCTGATCTATTCTCGACGTCGTAGGAAACAGATACCGTCGGGTTTATTCAAAGAGAGCGGGGAACCAAGTCACCTTTATATTCCCCAAAGGATATTCATTTTCGCCATCGGGTCCAACCGAGAAACTATTCCGAGGACGACGATACCGGGAAGTATGCATATCCCCGCCAACGTCGTGCTCCCCGGAAATGCTATTTCGCCACTTCGTTCGGTAAGGTATTCACGTAGAAATTGCACACGCTTTGTCAACCCCGGGACTCGTGTAGCAAGGCCGTCCAAACTCGGATACAGGGGTGGGCCGAATTAACCCCCCCTACAAAATGGACTCCTTTGTCGCGCTTACCGGGGAATGTATGTAAATGTTATATATATATACGCACGTAGGTATATACAATCACAGTTCGGGATATTCGAGTGGACAATGGAGGAGCGTCTTGACCACATCCCGTGCACGTCAGGGACGTACGCTCGGATAAACGGCCACTCGAGGAACCGACGATATTATATGAAAAGCGTCACGGCTCACGTTTTCCAGGTATTGGAAAATGGAGTGAGTGCGCGCGCGATGCCGGGAACATTGTAACGTATTCCGAGCGCGGACGCGTGTATGCGATAAGAAGACGATTAACCGATCTCGAACAAAGGGTTCGAAGGGAAGGGTGTTGTGGGTTAATATCATAACCGCGAGAAACCTTCTCGCGGGAAAGCAATTTCGTTCGTACGATCACGAGCACCTCGTTTACGGGTACGTCTTGTTTTTTTCTTTTATATCTCCAATGTGATAAAGGAGCAACTGGTCTGCGAATTTGCGGGGAAACACTGTGCTCGCAACGAGGTCTTTTTATAATGTCGCGTTTAGGGGAAAGTTTCGCAGTACTCGCAATACCCGCGCGTGGCGTACACTGTTTCAACGTATGCAACTCGACCACGCCAAACGACTGACAAATGGAATTACCTTTCTCGCGCGAATTACCGAGGACCACGGATACGATTAATATACGCGATTTAGCCCGGTGTTACACGAATATATCACATCGCGCGTACGTAACTGAATTTTTTTTCATTAATTTGATAGATTGATTTTAATTTCTGGCACGATTAATTCCGTTGAATAATTAAAGTTGTTAATCAGGAATGCGTTCTTTGATCGTCCGTATGCCCGAACGTAACCGCGGCTTCGCCGCTGGTACGAAATACATCTGGACAAATTTGAAAACTCAATCTACTCGGGCCATAAAGGTATATTACAATTCTCGACGGTATATTCGTCACCGGACCCGGCACGGTTCGTTACAAATTTGCCTCGATTTGCATGGGGACGGGGGGAGGGGGAGGGGGAAAGAGGAGAAAAAAATATCAGGCTATGGTCGCGTCGATGTGGGGCTCGCACGGTGAAATTAAAACTGCACCACGTTTCCCTGCTCCGAATTAGCACAGTTTCCCTGACCCGTTTCAGTTGACTTGCAAACGTAAAAGCAGAAATGCCGCGAAAAGAGCGCGATGCACCGAAAAGGCCATAGTGCCATTAGGAATTAAAACTAACGTGTATGGTCCGCCGTTCGCCAATGGTCGGGAGCCGTTGTTACCATTACTTTTGTTTCGGTGGTATTAAAATATTGTAGAACGTAGAGGGAAGAATATAAAATAAAGCGATGCCGCGGTTAATAAGAAAATGGTGGAACTAAAAAAGAATGTTTATTCACGTTACGAGTTTAGACGTACCATGTGTTTCCCGTTGATCGATATTAATTTCTTTGTTTCGCGTTCGCATAAATTTTATCACATGCTTGGGATGGAGTTTTCAAAGCTGACGAAGAGCAGAGAAAAGTAAAACCACTCTAACGCGAGACGAATCAAATGCGATGTGCTTGAGAAGAGAATCGGTCGAGATCAAAGGTAACGACGAATCGAACAGATCGATTAAATTATTTTCGTTCGGGCGTGGCAATTATCCGCGAATAATGGCTGCTGGGAGCAGTAATTTAGAATCGCCCGATTTTAGTCCTCGTCAGCGTTTTTCTTCTGACGCTCCATTATCCGGCACCATTACATTGGTCTTCGATATCACCGTTTCATTCGACGAAAGTTACGGTAACTGGTAAAAAAAAGAGGGGGTCCTCGAAGAGTCACGTCGATCGCGTAAAAAGTTAATCCATCGATCGTCCCTCGACAAGATATTCTCAATTATTGAAAAAAAAAGAACGTACGTCTGTCTTTTCGTGCCTTTTGATATTTTCGACAGAGGATTGTTCCGGAGCAAAAAATTTACCGGCGTAAGCTTGACGAAACGCCGGTCTTTTTCCAAATCGTTCTCAACGGTTCGTTAACGCCGCGCAGTTTGATCGGATTCGACTCCGATAGATTTCAGTTCCGATCGTACGGGAAATTTTCAAGGGAAGCGCGGTAAACCGGACTCATAATTAATCCGAACTCATTCAATTACGTATCTCCCTTAACCACCCACGACCGCGCAGTCTAATTAATTAAACACGCTCGCGCGCACAGGAACGCTTTTGGTCTTTGATCTAATTGAACCGCGATAAAATTGCAATCGATGCAAATCGTTGAAATTGTGATTACCAATGTGCTTTAGGTTCGCGGCGAGTCTTGTCGTTCGATTACTCTCCGTTAATGAGCATTTCTATTATTTATACGATCTGTCTTACGGATTTACTAGAACTAATAAGTGGATTAAGCGATTATTAAGATGGAGTAAGGGATCAAAAGTTACGGTAGCTTCGCGAATATCCACGCGTGTACGATAATTAATAGCGATATCAGCGGTGATGGGTGTAAGAAGCTAACAGTAAACGGTCTGTCCACTCGCAGATGGGTTTGTGTGACGAATTCAGGTATAAATATTCACCGAAAATGGAGTCACGAAATTTGTACTTCCACCAGCACGTTCGCCTGTCGGTGCGATCTATCTGCCCTCTCTTTAGTTACTCTCGTTTCTCTCTCATTCGGCCATAGCGTCGCACGTTGACAATTTATGTATTAGAACAATAAATATTATCAGGCGAATGGTTGCAAATTTAGTCATATTTATTTCTTTAGAACTTGAATTTTCAATAATATTTAATTTTCTTGGTGCGTTTTCGCCCATCGTTCCTCAGGCCCTCGTTCGTGTGGCTGGATCGTGCGAGCGGAACAGGTCCGTACAAAGGAAAGATATAGAGGGTAGACAAAATACACCGTGGACAAACGTACTGAAAGTAGTACAAATTTCGGAGCAGCATTTCAATTTAATATTGTACATCTACGGCGTAGATTCCACGTTATTGCGGCAGGGTTGCAGCGACATAGGCCGTCCGCGTTTTCTTTGAGCTAAACCGCTCGCTAACCCGATCACCTTTTTTAATTATAGTACTTTTTCGATTTACGGCCTACAATATTTCGTTATACGGTGAAAAGAAAATTCTGTACTGTAAGCATTTTATAGGAAATGAGAAGAATGAAATGCTGTAGAAACTAAAAGCTATATTATTTTATAAAAAATTGGAACTGATCCAATCGAAATTGTATGGATTTGTATTAAAATAATTGATTCGCTGTACAACTTTTCGCTTTACGGCGAACTTTTCCGGAACGTATCTAGGCCGTAAAGCGATGTATGGCTGTACTCCAAATTTCGACGAATTTCGATCGATCCTTCCGTCCCCGATTCACCGTCCGACGGTTACTATTAAAATTGACCATTTCGTTTGTTTAACGAACGACTTCTACGCTCGAAACTTTATTCGTTCGTTTCACGGAACTTCTCTCGCGTGCTCGCAACCCCCTCTTGGATTCGCGCGTCACGCGTCTCGAACTCCTTATAAATCATTCCCACTCGTTACCTCGTCCCCTTCCTCCGACTTTCCGATTAGTTTCCCATCTGTTTCTCGGAAAAACTAGATTCGTCGGTACACCTTCGCGATACGGTTTCGGTATCCCTAATCGGCTCGCCGCGAGCCCGACGAAAGCGATACTCGCCGTTCCCGCTCGTTTATCTTGAAAACCCGACAGCGTAGGTTCCACGAATCTACGAGGGCACTTGGGTAAGCGAAGACCTCTTCTCTCTTATCTGTCAGAGCGTATCGGCTTTCCCATCGACGCACTTTTCCATCGTTTTTACGCTTTTTTTTCTCCCCCTTTCGAAGTGTTTTTCAGTGAAATAGCTAAGGGAAGAATACTTGGATTAGCGGTGTTCTTTGAACGTATCCACCGTGTGACACGAAAAGCCGAAATTTTCGAGATTAAATCGCAATTGATTTGACTGTACAAGCTTTCCGGAACCTCGATGTTGACGGTAAACGTGGTGTACAGTGGAAGCCGCTTATTGTGAGCATTATTGAACCCGTAACTTTTGATAACAATAACCGATTGATAAAATTAAGCAGAAGATAAAAATACATTTCATTGAACACAAATTATTACGAAATAATACAACTTACTTATGTTTCATCCAAAACTACATATTTGTGGCACGTATAATTCAGAATGATAGCTATAGCTGAAGTTTGATTATAATAAGCAGATTGTTTTAAGTAATTTCATACGATGTAGTTTTGGGACCAATCAATTGTGATAATAATAATAGATCGATAAGATTATCCGTGACTATAATATTACCGTTTCAATATTCTGTTCCTCCTCGTATTCAGGTAACATTTGAGAATAACATATTGTGTCTCGTTAATCGAACGTGCACAGACTAAAGTTCCAAATAGTGAACGGGAAAACGAGTGTAACGGGTCGACGTAAAAAAGTACCTACAGTTATCGCCGGAAACAACTCGCAGGTTTTCAATTAATGCTCCGATCGAACTTTTCGAAGCGCGCCAAGCGGATTGTGTGCACGGTTGTAAATAAGAGGACGGAATTAACTGGAAGGTTTCGCCAAGGCAAAGATGCAGCCTGCCGGGAAGCTGGAATCCGGGGAAAGTTTGCAAACGTCCTTAAGTCGTGGAAATTGAGTTCCTCGAGGAGGGTAACGAAATCGATTTCGTGGTCCGATCATTCGTGATTCGGTCTCGAGGATACAAGCTGTGGAGATGAAAAGAAAACTCTTGCCCGGATAGGTACACGCTGACAGCTGAACGCGTGTATTTCGCCGTTGAAACGTTAATGCTGCCATCGACGAATCGTCGATTGCTATTTCTGTACACGTTATTTTAAATTAAGACTGCGATGCTTCCACTTAAATTCCCAAGATCGATCGGGAAGCGGGTACACCCTTTTCCCCCAACGATTTATCCGGAATCAGTCCTATCGGCCGCAAAAGCTATCCGTAGAATCGATTTATCGTGCACTTTCTAACGTTTCCTTTCCCGGATTGAAGTTCATCCTTATCAAAGCAAGTCTGTGCACCGATGTGCTTAGCGTCGCACAAAGGGCATATCGTAAATTGGGAAAAAATCAGTCGGACTGTCTGACGTAGCGAAAGATCGATTGTAAAATTGGGACACTTGTACAAAAGTTGAACGTGGGGATCGATGGAAAAGGAATGAAGAGGTCACGTAACGCGATCAACGTTCAATCTTTATTTCCCGGGATACAAGTACCGGCGTATAAATACCTCTCTTTCATTCCCGTGTCTCGTTCATAAATTACGCGGAGTATCGCGTACGACTCAGATTAATCGAAACGAGAGTTTCATCAACGCGAATCTCCGTGTATGAATTTGAAGAAGAACGAATGGAATGGACAATACAGTGGACATCGCGAGCGTGGTTTATCGACGTACACGCGAGGTATCGGAATTTAATGACTCGTTGAAGCGAGGTGAATGGCCCTTTCCTGGATACCACTCTATCGTTAGCTTCGTATTCGAAGGCAAAACGCAGAGAGCACGACCGGTCCCTCCCGTCCCATAGAGATACGCTTTAAAGTTTCACTCGGGCATCGAAGAAGAGATAAATCACACGGAATAACGAAGCAGGGTGGGGGGGGGGGAGGAGTTGAGGTTCGCGTACCGTGAAAACCAAAGACTCGTCTATCACAGAAGCTTCCGACAACCCATGAAAGCGCGTTAATGCATTCTTCGAGTCGATCGGATTCTCGAATAGTTTAACACTTTTCACCGGTAGCGTGTTTGCGCGGCAAATGCAAATTGATACCGCGATGGATGCGCTCGGTGCGCGACCAATTTAGCACGATTCAATTTACTTTGTCGTTCCCTTTATTCGCTCGCCCGACCTACCAAAGTGTTTTGAGTTTTGTTTTTAAGGATTATAGATGCTTCTCGGATCGAGATAAGTCAAAGCAATTCGCTTCTTCACGGAGAGCAAGCGTTTCGCTTTGAGATGCTATTTCCATTTCTTATTACGCGCGAACGATGCGAAAGTGTTTGTTACGGAAAATCGTGGAAAGCACATTTGCGATAAGTTGATATCCCTGGTAAGAGCGACTATGTTTTTCGGAATATATTACGATAACCATAATCCTCTCGTTGTTAGCTTTAAACATCATTTTCTCGGAACAAACGACGCTACGTGCCAGCGAACCAGAATTTGCACAGACTTCGTCGAGAGCCTTTGAAGTCCGACTTTGCGCGGTAATTCGAGGAGTTTCCCCCGTTCTTTCGCGTCGGCGTAACCGTCTTTAAACGTTCGACAGAAAGATCTCAAATGGATTGTTTTCCTCGACGTACTTAAGATCCGCCGTACGGCGCATCTCACGGGACATCGCATTTTCAATCTTTTATTCTTCCGCCGTTTGGTTTTTATGATTTTCGCCGAACGTCGAGTAGACTGCCTCCCGTTTCTTTTTCCATGTCACGGGCGAGTAAATGCGATCGCATTCTCCAAAATTGTGCGGCTCTGGTATATTTCGGCTTGCTCCGCTTTGATTGCTTTGTTTAAATATAAATTACCACCGTTACCTCGTTTCGCGGTAAGGTTAAACACGAGAATGCGTTACTTACGACGTCGAACGGAACGTACGTTTATTCGCCGTCAATGTAAAAGCCCAACACGGATAATTGCGCTATGCCGGGTGTTTAATGGATATCGAGTATCCGCTAAAAGACGGAAAAGCGACTAGAGTGGGAGCATTTCCCCCAGAACGAGGATAGAAGTGCTGCCCGTACGGAGCTGTTCTCGTCGATTTCCACGAGAGCGTGAAGTCACGGGTCATTAGATTAAAACACCGCTGGCCTAAATCACGCGTACAGATTTACCGAGGGAGTGCGGAAGGAAGCTTATGTCGCACGGGAAATTTTGATGCCTCGACGTTCGATTCGTAATGGGAAAATATTCATCGAGCGGCCGTTGCGATAAAAACGTCGGGGAAACGGGAAACAATATTCCGAACAATTTACGCACCGAGTCTTTCGCGTTTCTCGGTAAACCCAAGTTCCATAAAAGAAAAAAAAAACCGGCCAGCGCAACGCCGCGGTATATAAACGCGCACGTTTTTTGCCCATTTTAGAAAAGCTGGAGGATCTATTTTACGACGCGTTTAAATGGATCTTCCTCTTCTTCTTCTTCTTCTTCGTTGGAAATCGCACCCCGTCAAGACGCTCTCGCTGCATCGAACTCCGCGTCCGAGGAAAATTTATGGATCCATCTCAAGAGCGGCCACGAGTCTGTGTACATTATTCGCTTTACTTCGCCCTGGCCGCGTATAACGCATTTCCCGTACAAACGTAACCAATTTTGTACCGAGGCGCGCTAACTCCTCCCGCTGTCTTTCAGTACCGGCTTTATTCGCCAATGTCTCGTTATCCGTGTCGCGGAATATTGCAACGTATAATTGATCGTGTAGCGCAATCGAGACAAGTGTATTCGCGTCCCGCTCAAATATATGAATTAATCATGTCCGTCCAGTCTATTATTCAACTTCGAAGTATACGCGACGCCACACTATCCGCTTAATAACGTTGAACTCAACGAACACGATACGATGATTAACGCCGCGCACCACTTTACCGCATCGTTCCCCAAATCAACCGACATTTATTCGAGTATGACGCGTAATGAAAATCATTTGCGCGCTCAAACCAATGCCCCGGAGCGTTGCTAGTACGTCGAATGGATTCGACCTACCATCGGATTTTGGTTACGCTCTTTTTCGAACGAAAATTGGAAAATCAACGAGCGACGAATATCGTCGCGCATACCAGATACCGCGCATTTACTTTATTCGCGCGAATCGCTCGACTGTAAATGCAAACTCCTTTTTCGTGAATTCTTTTCGTCCTTTGCCATCTATTGGCGAAACGTCGGTTACGTAGCAGTCGAATCCATATCAGTCCCGCTTTGAAAGTTCCGTGTTACCGGTCCGGGAGTGGAAACGCGGATATTACTATTCTTCCACGGGCAGGAAACTTTTCTACGATCGACAAACACGAGCTTATCGTCCGGCAACTGCGAAACGCGTACCGCTGGAAAATTGTCGGTGCAAGGCTTCCGACTTTCGGAACTAATTTCAATATACGACAAACGCTGTTATAATTAAAAAACATGCTTTCCAGGATCAAAATGTTTAGGTAGGAATTGCGAAAAATAGAAGATCGTTGTGAGACATCGTTGCGTTCTCATGGAAAATTTCTTTCTCGGATGCGTAAACTTTAACTTTCTTCGTGTGCTCGCATCGAAATTTTTATACCGGAAATCGAACAACGGCCAGGTACAAACTTCGTTGAAACCGGGTGAACTGATAACCCGGTGAAGCAATTTAAAAAAAAAAAAAGAAAAGAGAAGAAAGAATTTTTCCGTTCGATGAAACGCTTTCCTCGATCGCCCGCCGTTTCGTGTAATTCACGAACGATTGGTCGATCGCTTCGTTGGGAGTTGGAGTATATTGCTTTCGGAAATTACTTAGGTACCTATTTTATCTTACTTCGATCGAACATATAAGTTACGGTTATTTTCACGCGATTCCCGTTGTCGTTATAACATCACCTACTATTCTGCCATGCTGATTATCATAGAGCGTACCTGACACGTCGCGCTAATCGATTCTGAAGTGAAATTGAATAGGCTGGATCACCGGTTTCGAGGCATTTAGCATTATCATCGAGTAGTTTCGGGTGTCCAATATACGTCCAGGTGACAACCGGTCGTAGATTGAAATACTCGAGTAGAGACGAGTGACGTTTGTTCGTCGCGAAATTGCGCCCAAATGTCACGTTGTAAGAAGAGATAATTATAGTATTCGTCAGACACGCGATATCGGTCGACTAATTTCTGAATTATAACTGCGCAACGAGTATTGCGTCCAACGCAAATTATGCGTTCTAGAATTTTTTTAGTGAATTAATTGAAAGAAGTCCCGGATTAGTACCGTTGGAATTTTGGGGAATAAAGTAACAAATCGCGTAAACGCTGAAATTAATCTAGTTTTAGTTTTTACTTTCACTTTTCACGCGGAACAGCGACGGAAGAACTTTACGTACGAAGTAAAAATTTCCACCCGGTTTCGTTGCGAGAAATATACGCATCGCGAGTGAGTTTAGAAGAAACGTTCCTGCATTCTGCTGGTCTAGCAAAATGAAAGTTTCAACCGTAACTGTCAACCGGGCGTATGTTAGCGGAAGATAAAACGAAACAAATTTTCCGCAAACATTGTACATATACGCGATACTGCACAAATTTCCTGCGAACTTTCGCGTACAGAATTAGTGGCCAACTCTCGATTCTCCCCGGACGATTGAAATCGAGTTTTACAAATTTAATACCTCCGAGTCAAACGTATTCGTCGGCGCGTGGAACGTATTTCTCGTGTTTCGTAGTTCCGATAGGAGAATTTTGGTTTCCAATTAAATCTAAAACAAAAAACAAAAAAGGTTGGTACGTCGCCGCCGGCATATAAATTTCTACCGGTAGCAAATGAAAGAAGTATATTTGCGGAAAATTCGCTATCTCGGTGTATCCGGTGTAATACCGCTGTGCCGTTCAAAGGTAGGGGGAAGAGATTTATAAAAGGATTGCCCTCTGATCGGCAATTCGAGGGGATACAACCCTCTACGGGCAGGGTACGTGCAAAGAGTCGCGCTGATTAAACCGATGTTACACCTAGGACAACGGTGGGTATACTCCTAAGACTCGAAACGATTCGGCAGGAACGCAGGATTACCTTATTCCGACGCGATCGTAACTCTTTTTAACGACTCGATTTCGCGTAGAACCGGTGGATAATTGCGCGGCAGTGAATGATACGAATGCGAGTGAATGGGATGAATCGTGTGAACGATGGGGCGATGGCGTTGCGAGGGGATGAATTTGCGAAAAATACGACTCGTCGTTGCTAGATGCGCGACGCGTTAGAAAAAAAAGAATGAAGAGCGAGGTGTTAGCGAGAAGCGCGTGCAGAGGTGTAGAAGTTTGGAAGCGCGTTGAGGCGTGGAAAGTTGGTTAGCTGCGCGATTAGAAAGCGGAAGGGACGTTATTATACTTTTCTTTATTAATTAATAAACTTAGTAATTCATCGAACAATTACTATACTGCACCAACCGGTCTAAAAAGGAAATCCACCGTATTAATTCCTCGCAAAGGGGTTGAAGAGTCGTTGATATTTACCCTCGTTTCCAGATACTGCGCTAAGAGAGATTTCTGATTTCTCCGCATTCGCGGACACGGTAAAAAGTCATTTTGGGTATCGTCCAGAACGAAATGGGAAATTACTGGCTGCTCGCAAGAAACGTAAGCCAAGCGACTTCCAAACGAACGTTGAAAAATTTATGCCGATGCGAAAACTCGTTAGCGATATTAGGCTGCGCGCGATGAAGTTCGGATATTTCCATATCGTTACTCGGACGCGCCTCGCTAAATGGATTTCCATTTCGGGCAAATATAAAAAGGGAAACGCGGATCATTGGCCAGGCGATTCGCGGGAACTGGATATAAAAACAAAATAAATTCCAATTGTGGCCGGCGCAGCTGCCGTTCCCAGTAGAGTTTCCTCTTTTTTTTTGTTTTTTTTTTGTTTTTTTCGACATCTCCATTTATCAAGTTCCAGCAGACCTTTTCGCAAATCCGGTCTGTAGATCCGCGCGTCGGGTCGAGTCTCCCGGAAACAATAAATTCTCCGTTCCGCGAGGGAAATACGTTCAAACTCGCGATAATGCGCCATTTTTAAGGCCGAGCGGTTTCGGTATACACTTTGAACGTACGCGACACACGTTCGCGCGTCACTCGTACATTCGTTACTTTCGAAACGTGCACGTCCATGCGTACCACGCTACGTTCGTCCCGTGTACCAGAATTCTGTGCAAATCGATGTCCATCGAATTGCCACGAAAAATCGGGTAACTCGCGGTAAAATTCGTATGCACGGGACCGAGGCAAAGCCGTCGTTACTTTGTTTTTCTTCATCCAACTACGCGAAAACGAGCGTTCTATGTGTATCACTTTGAACTTACGGAAGCAATAAGCCGGGATGGTCCATTCGTTGCTGTATGAATCAAGGAGTACTAACCGTACTCCCTTTATTTCGTTCACGTCTCTTCGCGGTAATAGACGACCGGCGATTTTAACGACGATTTATTTGGTATAATAAGTACGTTAGCCTGACCTACAATTTAGAGACCTTTATCTCATGCTTGGCCATTACGGCGTGTTTGGGGAAACTTGGGCGAAATCGCTTTGTAGTACCTACGCGAGTAACTACGAACTATGATACAGTAGCGACGTTAAGTTCGCAATAGAGTTAACTCGCTCACTGTCACATAAATTACAGATTTATTAATTCGGAATATACGTTACACGAACCGGCTCCTGTAATCGATCGGCTCCTTAGTCATAAATAATTGTATGCTTCCTCCGATAAACGTTCTTTGGTCAAATATAGCCAATTAACTTTGATTATTTGATTAAGTCTTCTTCCACATGGTTTTTTGTTAAACTGTTTTGGGAAGGTGCAACGTAAAAAATCAAATCGAACATCGCGATATATTTAAATCGCTTTGCCCGTGTCGCGATGTCCATTCCATTTATTCCGTCGTTTCTCACAACGCGATGCACATATTCTTCTATGTAGCTTGCATAGTATCCTATGCTTCGTAAAATACATTTTCTCGCGGGCATATAGGAAACTCTCTCAAATATATTTTCCTTAGAAATTCGTTTGTCGTACAGACACGTACACGTACACGCGCGCGCGCGCACACACGCACGGAGAAACACATCATTGAAAGTTTACGAATATAAATAGAATTCATTTGATGAAGCGAAGAACAGAATAAAGTTACCCCATTCTATGTAAATCTCAATTTGAATTTGTAACGGTGGAATGTAAAAAACGATCAAAGCAAACAAAAGAACGCGTGGACGTGTATTCGCTGTTTTCCACGATGCACGTGGAAAACACTTGCACGGTTAGCGTTACAGCGGCCCGTGTACTGGTACACGGGATTCTGCGCTCAGGTTACGCTTGTAATGTAATCCGGGCTTAGAATCGCATGCACGACGGCGATAGAGAATCGCGGACACGGGAGACGATTTGTAAGAAACGAAAGGGAAACGTAAAGTCCGACAGAGGTGCGCGTATGGCGCATCTTCGTAAATATTTGTAACTCGTACACGTTCGTCGAGTTATTAAAACGTATTAATCTCGTATTGTAAGTTGAATTTAGTTTTACCACCGCGCGAGTGTATAATTTCGAAATGAATAAAAATTCTGAAGCGGTGTTATCCATGCATAACTCAATTTATTATTTTTATTAGCCCCTAAGAAAAATTTAGAAAAGCTGAAAAGAAGCTAAAGCGGTGTACGAATACGAGTGGCCGCAAATTACGAATGCGCGCTCATCGTCAGAAATAAAAAATTATGTACACCACTGTGATTTTCAGCCCCTTGTACTTGTATTCCGCTTTCGATTGTTTTCAATACATCGTAGTTACGCGAGAATAATTGATATTTCGACAATTTTATTCGCCCCGCTGTTAAACGATTCGAAATTCCTTCGAAGTTTTATAACGATGAATTATTTCGTGAGCGTTTTCACGCCGTGACCCCGTAAATAGAATTCATACTTCAATAATTTCCCAACGCTCGTAAATGGACGTGAATGGAAGGAATATTTATAATACGGCTATTCAAAATTTTCGTAAAATATTAAATTCGCGAAAAGATAATTACCTCCGCCAGATTTCTGCTGGGCGAACAAAGAGGTAAAATAATTCAAACGAAATCCTGCAAAAAACGCAATTCATTTTTTTCGCGACGATTTTCAGGTACATATAATTAACAGCTGACTTTGTTCGCTTCCGAGCCACTCGCGCTTCATCCGTTTCGCTCGGACTTCGTTTTCTCTGAAATCCGTCTGTCGGCAGTCAGAGGATTCGCGGTGAACCGTAAGCTCGTCGGCTTAACCTTACCGGGCCGTTTGTTCCCTCAGTAGTTTCGGTATCGCCATATTCTCGTCGATAATCCGACTCCCTGGGAATCGTGCGATAAACGATTTTTCACCGATACCCCCCTCTAATCGAGAATAAAGCGGTTACCGTGTCTCCGTCAGTTCGTCTTATATTAGAGCCGTCGCTAATCGCCGTTAAGCGTCCCCAAGCTCTAATCCCGTTCGTCGCTCGAGCGTGATTTTCGAGATAGGTGTTACGAGTTAGCAGTAAACAACTTATCGTGATTGTTCTTGGTAGAATCTTACAATTAATCCCTTAGCAATTATGGCGTAGAGCACTTGCATTTAGTGTATTACTTCTCTTACTTTAGCTTCGTTCGTCGACACGGTTTACGTCGGACTTACCGAGTTATCCGAGAGGAAAGAAATGAGAGGATTAATAGTACCACGATTTTATTAAGAGTAATTTTACCGCTGAAACGGATCGAATAATCGTCCTCGGATTCGATAGCCATCTTAACTCCACCCGCATTCATTTTTCTTTTCCTCCAAGATCGTGCTTGTAAAAGCTCCCAACACCTTGAAACTGTACGAAGGAGGTCAAGTTTTTGCGCTAGCGACGGATCGAGTACCCCTGAGTACCATCGAGATCCGAGAGAATGCGTTGTATTAAAAAATGTTTTAATCGAAGCAGGTCAATATCACTTTGAAATTTAACAGGTGCTTCGAGACGAAGCGAATCGAACGAAGCTTTAATCGTGATTAACGTTGCGACGAGGTTGATAGAAAATTTGTTTTACCGATCCGTATATTCCCCAAAGAAAATCTGTTAAGTTCGAACGAACCTACTCGGTTTCCTCCAGTTTTAAATAAGACACGCTCATTTTAACCACGAACAAGAATAATAATTTTACGCTCGCTTCGTTGGATCTTTGAACTGTTTAGCGATAGCTAACTTCGACCATAGTTCAGGGTAGTTAGAGGTAAGCGAGCTTATTAAAAGTTACTTTCTAATCACTTCCACGCGCTGCCGATACAGTTTGCAAGTTACTTCGCGTACCTGAGCGTTACTTTCGGAAAGAGGCATCGAAAATTCCCCGAACGTTTCCGCGAGGCAAAAATTCTTCCCGCCGATTCAACCGAATTCGATCGGCCTCCACTATCCCCCCTTACTTCCATCGAATTAAGGCAAATATGACGTCTCTCTGATTCATTTCGCGACAATGAAGAAGCTTTCCAATCTGGTAAAAACGGGGAGCAAACGATAATGAAACTATCTCATTGCGAAAAGTGCACCAAGCAGCGTATTCTTTGATGTTCCTTCCAACAGTGCCACATCTCCCGCTTCGTTGTCTACCCAATTTTTTCCTAACTTCGAGTTCAAAAGAAATCCTCGATTCGACCGTAAGACTGCTCGTTAAGCGAGTCTCGAGGAGGTCGTCGTTGAAGATCGAGTAGCGGGTACCGATTGCGCAATCTTACCGATTCCACGCGGTTGAAGTGCACTCTATATTCTCTTCTCAAGTCATACCCTCTCGACACCGAGAATTTTTACCTCGTTAAGTATCAACGTCTCTCTCGGGGCACAATAAACCATAGAAATAGCGTTGGGGCTCAATGGGCGCATTCGTCGTGGGCGCGTTTGCGATATCGACGAGGTCCTCGCGCGTTACCAGTATTCACCAACGCTTTTCCGTATTCCAGATACTCTCGAGCTTTGTTGAATTTTCTTTTATCGCGACACAAGATTAACGAACGCGCGCCTCTTTTACGACTCGTCGTTCGAATTGCTCGTAAAATCATTAGAATCGGAGAAGGAGACCGAGAACAGTGATTTACGGAGACTCGATGTCGAAGAGGAACGCATTCTGTTTTTATCTGCACTGAGATGTTCGCGAAGTACCGGTTAACGCGTCGCGAACAACTTTTTCTTCTCGTTGCGCCGTTCTTCTTTTTCCTCGTGAAGATTCGAAAGTTGCTTAAAGAACATTTCTCGAGTGACGAATTCTAAAGTTCGTCCGAGTGGGATACTTTTGATCGATAATTCGCATAAATTGCATGGGAATAAGTTTCTCCGCGAATCAACGCGTTTCCCTCTAATTTGCAATTTTTCAATGCATCCCACGGCACTAGGCGGAATTTAAATCGTCGTCGTGTATACGCTTAGCATCGGATGTTCTTACGATCGAGCCGTGCGTCCGCGGACTAAACTGAAGCGCTTTTAATTAAAAGGACCGTTCGCGCGACGAAAGTTTTGCGGCTAATGAGTCAGCGCGGATGTCGCGAAACTTTGTCGAGGGCTCTTTAATTAGTTCCATTTGTCCGGCTAATCGCTTCTCCTCTGTTTTCGCGGACTTGGCTCTCTCCCAATCTATCGATGACGCTTGTATCGCTCGAACACTGTCGTGTGCCGCGAAGAAAATTGGAACAGCTCGTACCCGTGCGATTTTGAGAACTGCGCTTTTTAAGTAATTAAAACGATTCGTTAGATATTCTCATAATTACTGTCGCCGAAATATCAATCAACGACAAGTTCAATTATCGTGCTACTAAAATAGGCAGGACAACGTTGCTCCTTCGTCGAGCTTCGGCTAGTGGAAGCGCAGGCATTCGTACAAAATTCAATGTGGAATTACGAGTATCAAAAACATTGGAAAGAGGACGAATCTACCGTTTCGTACCGGTGAACGAAAGAACAAGAATTTTATACGCTAGTTAACAAACGCGCAATACAGTTGCCAATCGTAACGTAATTATGAACTTATCAACTTGGTAAAACCGAAATGAGATGCCGTTCCGTCGAACGAAATTAACATTTCCCCTACGAGTGGAACGCTTTCATTCATAATTTCCCACGCGGTTGCAAGTGTGCATTCTTCACAATTCCTCTGCCTCCCAACGCATACGATACAGTTGGAAAAAAATATCTGCTTTACCTCCGAAGCCATTCCGCCTCGAAATACGGAAGTTTATTCTTAGCGGGGAGGAGCCTGGTACCTTTTAAATTTAAAATCCACAGCGCCTCTTCGCCGCCCCGTTCTTTTCCAACAAAAGGAACTTACCGCAGTGGCAATCGGCGTATTACTCCATTTATATAACTCCAAATTGGAAAGGTCGTGAATATTAATTCCATTAAAAAAATACTCGACAACCGAATTAAACTCCGCGATTGCCATACGGAGGAGCCGACCCTTCGCGGAGTCGACAAAAAGTTTAACGATAAAAATGAATTGGAAAACTTACCGAGAAACCCTGGTATCGCGCCCAATGGCATCACGAAGAGACTGACAAGGAGATCGGCTACCGCGAGCGACAAAAGGAAGTAATTGGTAACGTTGTGCAGCCGCCTGTCGAGACCCACGGCCAGGCAGACCAATATGTTTCCCAGACCACCCGCCACGATGAAGACCGCCACGAAAAGAAAGCTCCAGTCGAGCCGACGTCCCTTAGTCGCCGGACTCAATTTCGTTCTGTGCGAACAGGACACCGCGAACTCCTCCGTCGTCGCGTTTGCCGACGGCGAACATTCCAGTATCTGGGAACACAATGCGCCGGGAGAACAGTCATGGTTGATAATGTTCTGGGTAACTTTGTGCTTATTCTTTATTGTTTCTACTATGCCCGACGCTTCTTTGATTCTGATTCTACCGGGGTTCTTGGACAGGGACTATCTTTTTATCCGGCAAGGATAAACGTGTAATATTATGGAAAGCTCGAGATTTTGTTTTCATACCTAGAAACGATCGGATAACGAGAGACGAACTGTCGTGAGTAGATTGCGGAGTTTTGTGGAAATTCGTATGTTTGTGTTAAGTAGGTAGAAGCGTGGGACTTGAACAGAAATTTGTGTCGGTGTTAGAGGGTTTTAAAAATGTATTATATTTTGTATTGTATATGTTGCGCCGTGTATATGTACCGTGAATTTCGGTTAAACGACAAATAAACAAATACCTATACGTATAAATACATATATATGTATATTAGATATAAATATATAAATATATGTATTACATGTTTCATGTTTGCTCGAAACTGGGTATAAAATCTAAAACGTAGAAAGCATGTATTTTGCACACACATTCGCTGTGTAGGCACGAGTAAATTAAATTAATTACAAACTCTACGATCATTTAAAGTTCAACATTTTCGTGTTTGATCTACCGTTACTTTCCCGTGCGGGAAGAGTTAATTTGCAATTTGCGCGTCGCGAAGCGTAACCGGTGTGATTAATAACATACGTTGTATCATTTGTTCGGTGATCTAACGCGTGTACGTTCGAAAATTAAATAAAACGCGCTGCTATCAGTTTCAAAGCGAAAGGCTTGACGGACGTGCGACAATTTTCCGATTGATTTCGAATCCCGGGAAATTCTAGCACGCCGACTGGAAACTTTCAAGGACGTAATTACGGGATCGTAACAGAAGTTTCCCCGTGCCGTCCTGATTCCTGGACAAGAACTTCTACCTCGCGGAAGTTTCGTACGAGACGAACCTGCGACTTCGCATTAATTAACGCAACTTCGAGCACGGGAAGAGCGATGCGTTCCCATTAATAAAATTTCAATTACCATCGTGTAACTTAAAACTTAATGCTCTTTACGCTCGTCACTGATAATTGATACGATAATTCGTTTATAACACGTTTCGTACCACGTGTATCGTTTGTCGGTACGCCAAAAGATATTAAATTTACAATACCGAGACAGAAAAAACTAGGCAAGATTTGCAGACGTATCAACCCTTCAGTGCACGCATCCATGCATTTTCTGTGTGACTTTTTCAACTTTCTATTTTACTAACAGAAACATCGGCTTAAATCTAGATCATGCACGTCTCTGGATCTTCCGATCTCCAAACTTTTTTACTCCATCAAATGTATTTCAGTTCGCTGATCACGAAATAATTATAGAATTTCTATTCTACTAAAAAATATTTTACAAGGAATCACTCGTGTTTGCTTGCTTTAGAAACAATTTGGAGATCCGGAGATTCGAAGATGTGCATGATCTAGATTTGTTCCGAAACATCTAACAAGGTTTTACCCAATCGGAGCCTTCTAAAGAAAATTAATTTATCCAAAATAACATACTACAGAGATATAGACGGAGGCGCGGAATTGGTGTGGTATCAAGTGGTCAGGATAATGCGGCACGCACTGCCGCTCAGCATGCACCGGAGGGTTAAACCCCTATAACGTGTACCGTTTTAGGTACACGTGGCGTGTTAATGACACTTGCAATTAGTTAAATGCAGCTTAGCAGAGAAAGTGTTAAACCGTAACGTTAATCTGAAATGCACACAGGCGGTAATAATCATGCTTCGTGTCGCTATATTTTACCTCGTCCCCGAAGAACGTTGCATTGCAGTCTCTGAACCTCGGTATCCTGGACAAGAAGACACCCTCGATGCTCTCGAGGCCACTGAGGATCAGCGAAACGTTCGCGTCGCAACTCGCATAATCGCATGGTTTGCATAGCAAAGTCATGGACGAGGTGACGGTGCCCCTCTCGACCGTACAGAGATGATCAAAGTCGGTCAGATTGACGGCGCATTCGTCGGCGCAGCCAAGAAAACTACCGTTGCAGGACACCTGGTGCAGCAGTCCCGTCAAATTGCTTGTCCATGACGGGAAAGTTCCATCCGTCGTCAGCATGACGATCACCTGACGAAATGCGAGCGCGCGCAACGTTGCAATTTCTCTCGAAACTATCGCCTCGCCTCGTCGCGTTACGTACGCGGTAAAAGAAATCGCATCGTCCCGACGGCGTTCGAATCAAAACGCTGTTGGAAATTGATCCCTCGGAAGTTTCGCTTCAATCTCAAAACTCGGCGCGGGTCACTTTGTCCGCGTGGAAAGCGATATTCTTACCACGCGATCATTCTCATTCTTCCGTGCGGGGGACCCGGTCGATGCTTCCGGTCGCTCTCGATGCCGGACGAAAGTAATTTCGAACTTTTTACACGAATCGGACGATACATCCTGCCCCGCATACGCGACGGATAACCGTAACGCTCTTCAAGATCGAATATTCTTCCGTTCCTTTATCGAGGATGGCGCGCCGCTTCGCGGGGAATCTTGTCATTTCGATGCGCCCCGTGCCTCACGATTCGCATAAACTTCACGCTAACTTCACGCGAGACCGAAGCCGTAACGCTTCCGCGGAAACGAGAGAAACGATTTTCGTAGACACGGACGCATCGCCCGGTTGCCCGGCGATATCTTGGAATTTTATAGATCTCTCGAATTTGACTTTACGACCGGCCATACCACTCGTATAACGAACACAGCTGGTCGAATTTTCTGGGCTTCTTTGATACACATCTGGAACACGAGATATATGTATGCTTTTTGATACCTTTCGAGAAGATTGATTTATAACGATGGATCATTGGGATTACGTGCATATAGTTTTCATGAGTTTGCAATTTAATCTCAGTTTGACGAGGACCGTGGGGGATTAGAAATTATATGTAAGTGGATCCTCGTCTTTCAATTATACCACGATTGCCAAATGCACGAGAGTGATTAAGGGAATATTCCGATAGTGATAAGGTATGCGCGAATCTTAATACTCGCTTTCGCATACACGCGGGACAATCGAATACGCATTCCACGGAAAATAAAAATCTGAAAGCGAGAAAATCTTGTCACGAATGAGACTAGCGGGCCGTGCAAAGAATGAGAATCGTATTAACGAGTTTACGTTGTTTACAACGAAACAACGATTACCCCGAACATTGACTATAAAAATTTATCGAATGTCTACAATTATACAACGACGAAAGTGACTGAATTGGGTTCGCGCGACGGTGAACGAGATCTGAATTTATTCAACGGATGTACGGTATTTTCTATTATCCGCTACTTATATTTTATTCACGGGGCGTCGGACGGAGGGAGATTGGAGCAGATGTAATAATATTCGGACGGTCAGAAATAAGGTGAGCTTAAGGTGACACCGTCTTCGATACTCATCCCCAATGCAAAGCGTGCCTTCCCTAAATCCGCTCGATAAATCAGGCGTGCGGGGAAACGACGATAACACCGATAAGCCGTCTTCGGTAGCTCGGCTGGCAAAGGGGGTTTAAAAAATTGTTTTCCACTACCGCGAAGAGATTTTCCGTCAAGTGGAAAAGCTGCCAATTCGACTCGCGTAGGCGCGCTTCTACGCGCGTCTCGGGTGTCGTCCTCGAACAAACAACTTAAAATACTAAGTACGTTCGAGAAGATGAAAGTCATAGGTGGCGTATGACAAGTTTTTATTTTTGTTGACGCGTACCACTGTGATTCTCAACCCTTCGGAGGGGTCCCCGTAAAATGTTAGATCCTCCGAGGGGCTGGGTATCCTACGTGTGAGGTAAAAAAAAAAATGAAAACTTGATTTACACCATTGCGAGTTTCACCCCCCCTCGTTCGTCAAATATTCAATTTATTTGGCTCGCGTAAACGGGACGTTTCGCATCGAACGAAGAAAGTGTATTTAAAGGGAAGAACTGGAAAGGGTGAAAATAGTGCTGCGCGCTATAATATTTACGATTAAAAACCTTCCGAACGTTTCGCTCACGCCACTCGTTACATCGGCGTACTCTTCGATTATCCAAACTCTTTCCTAGAATTTCAGAATTCCCTTAACGCGCTCTTGAAATATTAAAAATCCAGAGTTTAACGGTTTTAGAGGTAGCGGGTATTGGAAAACCGTGTTAAATATTGCCATGCGGAGCGATAACGCTATTCATCCCGTTTTCCCGTAACTGCGAGTAATACCAAACGACGCAACGGCGCTATTTTGTCTTTTCGCGTATAAACTCGATAAAGTGTAAACTGCTTATTTATGCACATGTTTTAGGTTTAATAAAAAAAGAGTAATCAGGAGAGAAACGTTTAATGAATCGAGTATCGCGACCAAACGCTGTGACGCTCTTCGACACGGAATCTGCGTGCCACTAAAACCTTCAGTAACGACGGAATCCAGCACCGATGGAGATAAAGTACAGCTTTACCAAACTCATAAATACAACTTTTACAGCGCTTAATACATCCACGGATACCAGCGTTTACACGCTTCAAAAAGGTCACCGCGATACTACCGTCGCGATATTGATACTCTCGACGACAACTTCGGCGTAACGAGCGCCAATTTGGCGAAACTGACGAACGGTGAAAATCTGCAAACGGCTCTTCACGGCTGTCTGATTCGATCGACGACGCGAGCCGACGCTTTAGAAAATTACTCGAATGTGAATTCGCGGGGATTGAGAGTTGTCGGAGCATCGACGGGGGGGAGGAATAAAATAGTCGACGAGCAGCAGGAATGACGAGGTCGCCGATCGAATGATTCGTCGAGCGCAAAATTTATGCCGGCATTCGCCCGCTCCGACGCCACTGGATGATTATCAATCTTAACGGGTAACTCGAGTATAGTGCGGCGCGTGCTAGCCGGACTCCTTTGTTAGGGGATAATTAATTGACTGTCTTTAACCGTTATTTCTTCCATCCCCCTCGACTTTCCGCCCCTCATACTAGCAAGTTCGCCAAAGTTATAAGGATCATTCCGGTTTTCTCATTAGCTCGTCAGAGTCTATCTTGACTTGTTCTCAAGAAATTTGCATTTCGTGCTACGGCCTACGGGAATTGAGCAATTTATCAGAATGATATCGGTGGTACGATCTACGACGATACGTTTTCGGCGACATTTAACGAAACAATTGCTCGATCTCTTTACGCGCTATCTGTTCGAATGAAACACATCCTGATCGAAGGAAGACGTTTGGAAATTTATTTCCACGTCTCCGTCTAATCGGAGGGCGCCGCAGACTTTTTGTCAATTCTCCACGATAATGGAAGTGTGACTTGCAATAAATACGAATCGTCTTGTTTTTCCTACAACGCCTATCCTCGTTTCGAGATTCTGTTTTTCCAGATTGCGTTCGTTAAAGGGCATCTTGCTTTGACAAATATCGGAGAGTCACTCCGCTCTTGTGATTTATGTTTACCCGCGGTATTTGCCGATTCAGCGTATAGTTTAATAAATTATAGTTTCCGCGGATAAAAATGATTGTCTCTCGAGTGACTCTCGATCTTCGCTGTTCCCGTTAACACGAGAAATCATTTTACTATTTTCGATCGAACCCTACTATCGACTCGGAGCTACGTATCGTCCTACGCGGCTCTCCTTCCCTCTTTCATCATCGATAAGAATCGATCGCGGTTCGATAACGCGGGGTGAACTAAATCTCACGCCGAACTCTTGGAAATCCAGCATTTACTAAAGGGCGGATCTATTGAGAATTCACTCCAGGTCTCGAGCCATTTATATTTGGCCCGCCGTATCCTTGATTCGACGAGAACGATGGCGAGTAGGAGGAAATTTTGGCTGACAATAACAGACGGCTCTGGGCGAGGAAATTTCGTTGGTAAGCAAATATCGGCCTCAGCTACGTGTGCTTCAACCTCTACTCGCGCTACTTTCCCCGATGCATCTTCGTTTCGTCGGCACGTTATCAGCCGGGACGAGCTATTCGTATACCCGAATCCGTCCTTTCATCATTTCCTCTGGATTTCAGGGATCTTGAAAAGTACAAAAATGAATACCCGATCAAACAGATATCCCCTTCGCGAATTACTCCGCTTTAGCGAAATTTGATGTTAGCTCGAGAAGCAATTACGAGACGGCTCTGCCGAGCTCTCTGTTTATACGTATTACATAAAGAATACAACTTCTACGATCTCGTTTCAAGTCCCTCGCTCCTCCATTGTATCGCCATCTCTTCTCGGTGATACGGCATCCTTTGACTACCTCGTGCCGAGTTGGGGAAGAAAGGGGAACATAAATTACAGTCAAATCCTTAGGTTTATCGATGCTACGACCTCATATCCGCGAGCTTTATGAGACCAAAAGATTCATTACTGCTCCGCCCAACCCACGTTTTCTCTGAGATGGCCAATCCAGCTCCGTTCGGTCCACTACGTCTCCGTTGCTATATAATGTCGCGGAAGATTCTTTACAAATCTGTTTGTTTTTTAACGGGCCACTTTTTAATATCGAGGGAAAACTGCTTGGTCAGCGCGGTGCGCATTTGCGAGCCGATGGTTTTAATTAAAAATCGGCTCGAGTCGATCATCGATAATTAACATTGCAAATACTCGAGGACGAGAATATTAACGTTCGACACGAACGATGATGCTGACGAGGATTAAGCTTTGTTTCTATACTCGCAATGAAAACAGCTCGTCGCGTCGAGTACTTCCCTCCCGCTCCGCTATCGTTGCAAGTTGGTTACGCGTATCAAAAAAAAAAAAAAAAAAAAAACTCGCCGTTGGGCTACTTAAAATTCGTTTTCCTAACTCCTAAATTTACCAGGGGGCGGCGAAAGTTACGAATAAAACTGCTGAGTTTATTAAAGTAACTCGCGCATGGCCGTTTGACGCAATGAGCACGTTCTCGTTGTCGTTTTCTCGAAAGCTCATCAAAGCTTTTTCATTACTTATAACGAGACGGTCGCCAAAGTTGGTTTTCACGGCGCGCTTTTCTTTCGCCGCCCAGCGGGAAATTATTTTTACCGCGGCGTACCGGTGACCTTTTATCCAAGAAAACTAAAAGCCCGAATTTAGAGACAGCCCTTTCATTTGTCTAATTACCACCGATCCGCGTAATGAATTGCGCGGTATTTATCACATCTAAAAGGTTTCGTTAAGTATTAATTAAAATAGAATAAATGATGAAAAACTGTCTGGCATTAACGAAGTTAAACGTCGCGACGTCTCGTTGGTAAAAAGAGAACGTTAAACCAAAGTACAAACCCTTGAAAAATAACAGTGACTTTTTTACCAGACTCCGAAGTAGATAAATTTTCTGGATAGATCTTCGTTCGCATTGGCTTCAGCGGATACGAAAAGGCATGCAAATCGGCCTCTCCTAAATCCCATGGGAATTTACATGATTTTGAACACGGGGGAAGAATATTTCATACCAAGTTACAAAACGAGTGCCCCCGAACCTCGAATGATTCGAAATCATTGTCCCCCGGTATTTACCGTCGCATACATTATTCAACTTAAACGAGTTGGAACTATTTAACATCATACCGCGCGACATATTTATACGTTCGTTTAACTAGAAATTGAATGATTTAACGAATAAAACTCGTGGTAGATATCTCCATAATTAATATTCCCCAATTTAATCTGGCCATATAAAGTACGAACGACGCAACATCCTAAAATACATCCCGAAATTATATTGGTTTTCGATTCGGCAGAAAGTACGCTCAAATCCCGAACGCGCTATTTCATGATTCTGATTCGAAATTGTGTTCCCAAGCGGTACGATCGACGCTCTAACTCGCAACCCGAACGAATCTATCCGTGCACGATTGGATTTTGGCTTACTAATTCGATTTCATCTAGGTAATATTCCGACGATATAACCCAACGAAATATGGAATAAATTATCGGAATGACGTTTCCTCTGATCGAAATCGCGTGCGACTTTTGCGCGACGAAACACCTTCATAAATATGAGTCACGCGCGCTTCCGTTTGATACGCTTATAACCATGCGCGTCGAATGCACACGTTGACCGATATATACATATACAGGTATGTAAAGTATTTCGAGATGAAACGCGGATAAAGCGAATGCGATTTCAATTCTAAAACGGTATAAGATCGCGAGCGATGTATCCTATTTTTGGTACAAGCTACGATACCAATACATACCGTTACGCAAAATTCCAAATTCAACGCCCGCGCAATCGTATACCGTACATTTCAATAAACGCGAATGGAAACGTATGTATACATATTGCTGAAAACTTAAAAGTGGAAGTTTCTCTCGAACATCGCGCTTTCTCGATGTTTCGCCTCGCACGCGAGAACCAGGTAAATTCACGCTTTATATCTCGCAACGCCGTGGCTCGGTGTCGGTAGATTTCATTGTGTACAAGATACGAATAATGTCGATCGTGCGCTTCTTTGAAAAGCGCAAGGGGTTTCTCAAGTTTCCATAACGTTCGTAGCTCACTCAACGCTATCGGTTTCCCGCGAAGCGGATAGCTGCATTTGATCGTGTAACGATTCGAGCTGCACGCGTTAAACTTCCTCCCATATTCCAACCGAATGGTACAAGATAGGATGCCGTGTGTATGCACGAACTAAGTTTTCGGGTTCATTAGAGCATGATATTACGCCATCAGGATCGCGCATTCATCGAGGTTTAAAGCTGACTATACGTTATTACGTGATTACTACACGCCACGACGGTTTATTAATTTGACCGCAAAATAATCGTTTAGATTCTCACAGCACCGGATTTGAGCTCTCTTTATCGCGTCGCGTATGCGATAATGCTAATATGATTGTATTACCTAGCCATTTATTCTTTTTTTTTTTAGTAAGCGCACTCGCGTGTCCGCATTCATTGTTTCCATATACGATTTGCGTATGGAAACAATTCGGTTGGTATGAATAGATGATACGCGGAACTATATAAAATCAATTTTACACGGACGGGGTACGAATTTTTGGTCAAATATCCATTCCCTTTTATTTACGTTTAACGAGAAATATATTTCATTCTTCCGAACCTGTTGCGTTCAGATTTCTGTTTGTTGCATTTTTCATCGTTTTTCTGTATATACCTAACACCGTTTGTGTTGATTTAAAGTAAATAGTACCACTGTGGACTATTGGAACGTTTCGAATTTATTTTTCGCTGCGTTACAGTTGCACGAAATGGTATTTGATAAAAAAATCTTGTCATTCACAACGATACTCCTGCATTAGAGTAAAATTAAATGTAACGTTTAAAATACAGATGTTTATGTAAATTCAATATTCGATAGGAGATCGATAAAGAAGCGACACGAACAGAAATAACTGATAATACCGGGGCCGCTTCAAAAATGTACTTTTTTATTGGATTAGAAATATTGTGTTACACATATCGATACTTTACTCATACTTCGCGTATACGACTCATAAAATCAGATAAAAATCAGTCCAGAAGAATCTTGCGTTTCTATTTACTTCGATTTATTCTACTTGCTACATGTTTCTAATCGTGTTACCAATACTTTGGATGAAAGTGCCTCTGATTTTTCTTTTTTACCTACCTACTCTCTCGATATTTTTTGCCGAATAAAGCTCTGGAGAAATGTCCAAACGTCGCGCCGCTCCAACAATAAATTATTCTACTTTGCGGCAACCGTACGCCCGAACAGACGGGCGCGTTCGTACGATAAGGATTCAGCAAATAACGTTCTACATTACAAAATACCCGTTAATTTAATCCAGCGACGAGTAAACAATAACGTTCGTTGCGCATCGCGATTTCTGGTTGTTAGTCTATCGGCTTTAGTTTAATTTCCCGGCTCGCAAATATCTTCTTGTCCTGGAAATGGTAATCTCGTTTGCACCGCCACGGAGATGCCGGTCTTCATTGCAACGTAATTGCAAAGATAATTAAGCATGGCCAGCAAGCTGCACGAGCATCCGCGGCTGGCGAGCTACGCTCCCGGCGTGTGATTTAAAACGTGATAATTTTTCATTAAGAATTCGCAAAACGCTCGCAAAATGAAATCTCGTTTCGCGTCAAATACGTGTTTCGAATTATGAGATCCCTGAACGCGGTTACAACTCCGCGGCTCGACATCGTGATCCGTACTTTCGTTAAAAGTTAACCTCCGTTTTTGCATCGTAGACGTTACTTTTCGCGAGAGTGACAAAAAAGAGACGAACAAACAACATTCTTATCTTTCGTATCGACGCATCGATAGAGAAAGCGATAGAGAATTGTCGAACGCAACGAACGTATTATCGAATCCCATTTTCTCCTTTTAAAGTATTACGACTGCATTATAATTGAAGTCGAGCCATCTGATCCGCCAAAGTGCATTGGCGAGTACATTCGTATCACTGGCAAAGTGCATTACCCGTTCTACTGTACGTACGACCTGCTAAGAGGAGGGGCAGCAGGAGGGGGACTTGGATTTAACTGATTGGACATCGGCCGATGAGAGTGAGATACGGATGTAGTTTGTTAGCGGGCCTGAACAGAAAATAATGCCCCTCGATAACGAGGTATGACACTACCAGAGGTTAGTAAGGCCAATGACAGCTTTTCGTGTCAGACGAGGCATTATTCCGAAATGTATTTTTCCTTTAACTCTTTGCGTTCCGCGGATGATATGCGTTGTATTAATTTATTTTATTAGCGTTACGAATCAAATTTCGTATCGCCAATATCAATCCTTTAAAGGCTGTTACCCGAGAAATACGTATCGCGCGCGAGAACTGACTGTCCATTTATTTATTATCCTAGGCATCACAAAATCTGCGATATTCATTGCAGCTCGCACCAGCGGAATTTTTTTTTATTAATCCGTCACCAGCTTTGTGCAAAGCACGAAGCTGAATTGCATTGGTACTAAATTCCCAGCAGATACGAATCCATTTGATAAACAAATTAATTCGTCGATTCAATCCGAACGTATTTTAAAAAAATGTTTATGCGTTAGGTCGATTATCAAGACGTTGTTTTTAACTGTGATTACAGAGACGAAACTTTTCGGAATTCATAGAAAGATCATAAACTGACTGATTTCGTGTATTAGCAGGATGTTAATTTAAATGAATGTAAGTCTAGGTTGAAATTTGTCGCTTTCGTTTCCGAGCATTCTGTTCCTCACGAGGAAATAAATATAATACAAACATATTATATATTTCAGTAATAAATCTCGACAAACGATTCTCGATATGTATCCTTCCACTTCCATGTGTCTCAATTTTAACAAGGCTTTACGGTCATTTCACTTTCTTTTGATTTGCATCTCTGAAAGACAGAAAGAATACATTATCATAAATTGATTTTTTTCGAAGCTGCGCGAAATTCTTTTGTTCGACGCGGGATAACAAGATTTATCCGGCGTACGTCGAAGTGCAGTAGTTTTCCACGTATTCGATAGACACCGTGACACGTAGGTGTTGTACACTCAAATCTATAATTTTACGCGAGGACTTTATGCAAAACTTTACGATCTTCGTGTGCGCTTTATACGCGGACGCTCACAGAAAACCGTTCTCGCTCTCTGTCGCGAAGATTTTACTCTACGAGTATCCGGCTATGGTTTTAACTTGGCAGCGAGAATGGTGTGCCAAGTGACGCGGAACAACTTGACAAAATCCCATTTTGCTACATACCCCCATAAAACACGAGGAAAACCAACGAAATTGCAAGCGGATCTTTTTAAGCGGTAATTCCGTCATGATAAGCGTTATGTAGGAATTTTCATTTCGCTATCCCGCTCGTACATACGGAATTTTGAGTTATATATTCTCGGCGTCGCATTTTCGTCATGGGCAGCGTTTAACGGGAATCTGACATTCCTGAAAAATAATATAATATGCGGATAAAAAATTGGAAAAGTTCTGTCACTGCTTTTTTTTTTGAGCGCGCGCACATTTTGAATTTCTCGCGAGGGACCAACGGTGATCCAACATTTCCAATTATAAAAGTTTAAGCGCAAGAGAAAATCACTGCATTACTGCAAGTTAGGGTTACATAGCTACGTGGTAGGTACTTTTAATAAAACGTTGGAGCGAATAATCCGCAAATCACTAATAATACAGTTAACGCGAAAATTGCAGTTTTACGGTAATTCTGAAATTAGATTTTCGGCTGCTAGTTAGGGAGAATTAGAAACACGATTAAGCGTACCACGGTCGTATTTGCGCTACGCTTGAAAAATAAAACATTTTGAGCGATAAGCATATTCTCGCCAATTTACGATAAAGGATGGGAATGAATTTTATTTTCGTTTTTATTGCTCTCTGCGGAATGACAAGTGCCACAATTTGCGCGCGATTTCACATATATCGCCTTTCCAAAACGTTTGCCTTCACGCGCTAAAAGCCACCGCTGGTTTTCGATAGAAACGCTCTGTCAACGAGCAACGATGGTTCGTCTGTTAAACTTTATTTTTATTTTATATATCATCGCTAATTCAATGGTAATATAAAAAATGTATCGTTGGAAACAAAAGAAATATTTTAAGTAATGCCATAATAATGGTATTTTGAGAGTAATTTCCGGAGGATTTTTTTATCGTTGAACATGAGAAAAATTGAAAAAAGTTCGTTCAATACAGGTCAATGCATTTCATGAGAAAGAAATAATAAAGTAATCACGACTATCGTGGATATGTGAATTTTAAGATTTACGTTGAATTTTAAACATTGAAGGCGTAACGACAAATAAGATACAAATATACAAAAACGATATCGTACATTTGCTTTTTCACGAAATTTTGTCCATATTTCTCGCTATAAATTCCCTCGAAAACTCTGTCAAAATGCGACGCCATAATTATCGTAATCAACACCAGGTAATTACCGTTGATCGAATAGTTATTTTTTGTTATACGATTTTCAGTCTTTCGCGCAACGGTACTCCGAGGACAGAAGAAATAATGACGTTATTTATTACACTGTGCTGCGCGTTAGAAAAAGCTTTATTAACCTCTTTACCAATAACACACAAGACGTTATTTCGATGGCTTTCCGCAAAGAGAAAGAAGAGCGCAAAATTACATTCTTCCAGACGCGTCGGGATTTCACGTGCGCTCTCTGAAACAGATCGAATTTTACGGTTCACATCCATTCGACAATTCGTACCCCTTGATCCTTTGCTTCCCCATTTCGAGCTTCCTATAACGTCGCACGAACCATCGTCGCGTCACGAAACTTTGACGTAATCAAATATATTGCTAACAATAAAGCTGCTTCGAAATTTCGGCTAATATCAATGTTGAATAAAAATCAAATCGAAGCGAGAAACGTCGGATCTCTGCAAATTTCATTCTTACATCCGTCGTTCTGTTAAATATATCCCGAACAAAAGTCAATCGAGTTACTTTGAGTTATTCTCGCCGCGATACATTCTTCTTCGTCGCCGTCTCGCTCTATTCTCCTTTTTTTTCCCACGTGAAAACGTCGTACTCCGATTCAACGTCGCACCACCTTTATCATTCTCTCGTCCACTTTTTTACATCCCTTACCCACCCGTTTACCCCCTGGTACCTTACCTTTCGCGTTAGCCAAGCTGTCACGATCTAATTGCGTAATTACGCGCAAAGCTCCGACCACCTTCAACGAGAGGAAAGAGCAGTAACTCCCGGATTATGTTTCGTCGAAAGAAGAAGGGGGGCCTCTTAAGTCTTTTACTAATGAAGGCTGGCTGCGCATCGTTCCACCCTTCGTAACATCAATCTACCAAACTCCCTCCGACGGATTAGCAAGGGCTCGTTCGGACTCGTCAATTTTTGGCGATTCAAGAGAGTCAAGGTCGTGATTCCTCGTACAATTTTGATTCGATCTGACGATAAATTGAGGGAGAGGGGTGGGGGGGGGGGGGTATAAATTTGGGTATCGCGCGCCCGTCTGTCGAAACGCGTTCGTTGGACCGGGCAATGTTTGGTCCCGCTCGTTTCTTCGATAACAAGGGTATAAAAAAAAGAAATAAACCAGACGACGATATAAATTGATTGTATTTCGGTTGCATACGGAGCAATAGAGGAATAACAGATTCATTTCCGTGATATTGCGTTTCGTTATGATAGAATTGGAATTGATATTGAAAATGAGTTGGGGAATTGAGAAAAAACATTTGTAGATGCAACGTCGATGCGACAATGTTCTTTTATGAATTTTTCGATAAGTCTCCGCGATCGCGCGTGTCGAAGAGATTTAAAAATAGATTTAACCAAAACAATAGGATGTACGACAAAAGCGTGGTTTCGCGTCTCTGTTCACGTCGAAAGTATATATGTAATATCGCGAAACATAAAAAGTTACTTACCACCGAAAAAAACTTAAGCGCGTCAAACAATTGTAATCCCGTGGGAACGGCCTATTTATTATGTCATCACTCACATTCTTCGGCAGTAACCCCTCGATCCTCACCACCGGCTTTCTTCCGGTAGTTTCTTGTTCTTCTTCTTTTTGTTCTCACTTTGTTGCTTTAAGTCTTCCGCACTTCAGTTCTTTTCTTACCGCACGCAAACTTTTACATCGCGCGCGCGCGTACTGTTTTATTATTATACGAACGTTATTCGCACAGAAAGAAAAATGACTCGGCGTAGCATGTTAAAATAACTAATCGCGATTACCCTTGTCTCGAAATTTTCGTAATCGTTCGAAAGTTAAATCGGAAATACTGGAGCAGCCGCATGATACGGGGAGCATTTCAATTGTAAATTGTTCCCAAAAGATCCTAAATACAATGGCAAATAATTTGTTGCCTATCCCGGCGAAAGATTTATTTGATACGCGATGTCATCGATCTGAAGGTGATTTAAAATTGAGATATGAATTATAGCATTGTTAAAGCGGGGTTATTAAATTTAGAGTGCTTCATAATATTTGAATCGCAAACTAATCGGCGCACGCCTCGGATTTATTTAAATTTTAATGTCTCTAGCCTTTAACAAATACCTCGCGGGAGAAATCAATAGAATCGAAGATAAAATCGTAGGAGTTACTTTGTTCCAATTAAAAATCCATTTGCGTTACTTTTCACAGTTTTCGACGTAATTATTCAAAACGTCAGTCTTATTTTATGCTTTCCCCGCAAACTGTTCTATTTTACGGTGACTCTTTTAAATGGATTAAGAATGATACGCGGATAGTCCGTATTTACTGTATATACATTGTTCATTATTCTACGTACATTAATCCCAATCATATATTTAAAAACTCCTGTCCGTCCAGATCGACGCCACGATAACTTTTTAATACATGAATATTATGTTCGCACTTAGTTTCGAACAAGAGATGTCACGAAATACCCAAATCTTAATTCAATTTAATCATCGACATTTTTACAAGGTGGTTGCCGAGACGTTTAGTTGAAAGAAAAAACAATCTATCGTGGAGGAATACTTTTCTTGGACGCATGATCGATCACGGGCGATTCGCGTTATGAATGAAGTCGCAATTGAAGTATAATCTCACGAACGTACGATCCTCGCAGTTGGGCCGCGTGGATCACACTGAACACCGAGCAGCTCGTCAGACGTTTGCGCTGGGACACCGTGAGAGGGAGAAGGACGAACCGATCTGGTGCGCGTGTTACCGTTCCTCTTGCTCGTTTTAACGAAAATTGAAAACCAACCTTGGTACTATCCTGGTTATTATCGTCGTTATCATCAACCTACTCTAAATAACGAAGGTTGTTTCATATCGCGAAATGGATGCGGAAAACTGTCAAGGAAACGCTGCTTCCGTGCAAATGCCGATTTCACTTTGCGAATTAAATATCTTTGCATTGTTCTGCTTTGAACTGACGTTACTTACAAATTATTCAAAACGATCGGCCCGCGCGACATACGGGCTCGAAGTATCACTCGCGATTCAATCGAGAATGTTTGTAGAAATTTAACTTATGTACTTACAAAAGACCGGTAAGGAAGCGAGAATCGTGCAGAAGTTTCTTTTTTTTTTTTTTTAAAGGCGTTTATGAATCCATTGTAGTACATATGTGCTGTACATATGTTTACCTCAAATGACGCGCATATACGAATGTGTTACATACTCCGCGCATACGTAGTATGTTCGTTTCATCAAATCAGTATAGAATAAAAATGATATTCGAACATTTCACTGTTCTGAACACTCGAAATGACTATTTTTGTGACTTATCCGTAATTAGTAGAGCATGTTTTAACAGTCCGCTGAAACACAATGGGTTTACGCTTGGTATTCCGTATCTCGTTCCTTCTTAAGATTTATAGTAAGTTTTCACCGAGGGAAACTTGTTGTAATTACTCGTTTATCCGTCTACCTTTGTATTTGCCGTTGTAAATAGGTGTCTCCGAACGAGCAGAGGAATGTTCCACTTATTTATCCTTGTCTCGTGATTTCTATTACCTTCTTTAGCTATTTGCTTCCTTCCCTGGCAGGTACTCACCCATTTTCTTTCCCCGGCGAAGTTCGACTTTTTTATTTCCCCTCCCCCCGTTATCTTATCGTACTTCTAATGTGTTTTCTTATCTCTCCAGTCGCTTCCTACCGGAGTAGGAGTAGTTGTATTAGATTCAATTATATTTTTAATTTCCAAACTCGCTCCCAAGCGACACTTTCGGGGCTCCTTTCGCGTACTTTTAATCTGTCTGACCATTCTTCTACTCTTTCCCTCGTTTTGTCCCTATTCTCTTCTCTTGCCCAATTCCGTTAAAGGACCTGAATTGCATTTAACTTAGCGATTATTCGAGTACCCGATTATTCGTCTAGATCCCAACTCAGATATATTTGATTGCTGATCTATCACCCCCCACGATGATTTCCATTCCTTTTAATTACGACCCACTGTTTTTATGCTATTTCGCTCGTTTCGCCCCTTACTCGGAACGATCGTTAGCACCAAATCTTTCTTCTTTTAAGCATCATCACCTTCTTTTTATACCGTTTCGCGGAAAGGAAGTTCGCACTTCGTTCCTCTTTCAATACGTTAATTCTGTTCGCCACTTTGCCAAGATCTTCGGCAATAAATTGATACTGTTCATTCTTGATTTAGCTCGAAGATACATGGTTGTACGACAACTCTGTGTCCAAAATGTGGAAATAATAATAAAAGAGAGAAGAGTATGTATATCCGTGCGAAATTAAGTTCTTAAAAATACTAACGCATACATCCGGTCTTGGCAAAGTCACATTCGATACTAGCTGCGAAAATAGATCTTTCAGGATTTCCGAGTAGCATAAACAAAAAAACAGATCGTGCATAAAATAATAAAAAATGAAAAAAAAAACATATGAAAAAGCCTCAGGAATTTAATTAAATTCTTAACGGTAATCGATGAAAACAACTTTTTAGAATACACCAAGCAATCGCGTTGCGGTAATTGTATAAACGCATTTGCTTATTCGATCGTCCAAATTGCATGGTTTTTAATCGGCAAAAAAATATTGCGATTCCCGGAGTTTCATACCGCGAAATTTCATACCCGAAAATATAGAAACTTACCTGGAGGGCCACGACATTCATATACATATGAATGGTAGACAAAAATTTGCAAAGGTACCCTAGGGGCTATTTTTTTTAATGGCATTTCGCACACAATGTGTTAAAACCGTTCAAAGTTTTATCGACAATTTTGTAAGCTTTGCTCTTCGCTAGTGGAAAGGGTCCACTCGTTACGAATAGAAAATAGGAAGCGTTTCAATAAAACTTTCTCAATTTTTTCCCCCGAAAATGTTCAATTCAACATCAAATACGTCAAGTTTATGAGAACCGGTAGCATTTCTTCATCTTGCGCATCGTTGTATCAAGCTTGCTCTTACTACAACCCTCCGGCGCGTTTCCCCGTTCCATTTATTATTCTCACTCGTATTATTCTTCCTGAATTGGTGCATGTGTTTCCCCGCGAAATTATGTAGAACGCGATAAAAAGTTTTCCACTTTACGGCAAGAGATTCGCCTTGCCGTTCGTCGCAATAAATCGCACAGTTGCAAGAGTGCATCGTTACGCAACAATGGACCTCTTTGTGGTTCCTCGAGTGGTTTGCAACGGGGATGGCTTATTCTCATCTCATCGCCCGTTCCGCGAGACGATGATGAACCGTACTCGTTCCATCGTGTCTATTCTTCACCGAACTCGCCATACGAGTAATAATTTTCATACTCGGGAACGTGAATATCCTTGTTTTGCCTTCTTTCCGCTTTTAATTTGCGAAATGAATGAAAACCATTTATCCCCCCCTCCCGTATTTACCCTTTTCTGTGCGCTATTACCACCCTGCATTCGCATTTTCCTGGGAAAGACTCATGAACTTCCAAAGTAGGCCAACCGAATATTATGCGTCGGTCAATTCTGTCTCAACCTGGTAATTGGTGTATCGAATGCAAAAACATAGAGAATTTATTAATTTGGAAACGAAGTTCTCAACGGGCAAGCGTTATCGCGGTAATATTTGAAAACACTGACCTTGCGTACTTCGGTCGTTTCTCAGCTATCGCTCAGCTATAGTTAAATTCGTAAAAGAATACTTTGGCTTTGGTGATAACGTGAAAGTTAAACACTACGTCGAATGCCTTGAATAAAGAATAGTTCGTTTGTACGGTATGCTTGACGCTATCGATCAAAAGTCATTGCAGTTGTGCGTAAGATGTCGGGACCGCAGGGAACCTGGGATTAGTAATCCTCTTGGAACGGAGCCAAATACTTGTTGCACGCGGCAAAAACTGCATAAAAGGGAATAAATTCGAACTGTGTTAACCGTACATACACCGCCTGTTCGACGCACGAAATTATGTCTGGTAAATCAATTTCACTCGGACAGATAGACAGAGGGTACGCCGTTTCGATATATACGATTTATTAAATTATTACAGCTATTGTTATATGAGAATACACAATTTTTACATGTACAATATAATATATTACGTATCTCGCTATTTATTCTTTTTTTTTTCATTTTATACACATCCTTAAATTCTGCGATTCACGGTTGTGACTTCATTCTCGTACAAAATGAATTCAGGAATACCAAACGTTTGTAAACGACGCGCGTCTCTCGCTAAATCTGTACGGAAAATAAATTAAACACATGAAATGCAATTTACAGGTAGCGATAGATGCAAATTACTCGCGCGCGCCGCATTCTCGCGTACACAAGTTTCACCGAGACTTGTCTCTCGTTAATTCACGTACACGCGAAGGACGACGACGCTCGCGCGTAAAAACAAATACGATCATTTACGCGTTACACGCTTGGACGTAGGCTAATGGCTTACGGTTCGAGCCATCCAATGTTTCGGCGTTCTGCTTTATTTCGCGTTTAACTTAATTCATTAATTATTATGCCCTGCGTAACAGTTACTTTGTCTATGTTAAACGATTTGCATATAATGTAAACTGTACAGCAATAACGCGTCTTCGTGCCATTTCGAACGATGATAATAATTCGTCGGATTACAACCAGTAAGATTCCACGAATTGAAAAGAGAAACGATAAAACGTCTCCCCTGATGGCAGAGCGTAATTGCTTGATACAAAAAGTTCAGTTGAAGCGTAATAGTTCGTTTTTTATTACACCGAAATATGATGTAGTCGATATAGTAATATGTGCTAAACACTTGTTAATAGTGTAAAACGACTTGACGGTACGACGAAACATTTAATCATTATGGTACAGTTGTAAACAGCACCCATTATTGACTTTTAAATGACACTATCTATCATCCCTTTTACAATAGTTTTTTGCGCACTCCAATTTTTCTCTCTCGTTCATTCTCACGCATTCTCGCTTTCTCTCTCTCTCTCCATCCGTCTTATTTCTTTCGTTCGCATCGCCTATTCCATCTTGTATGTATGCACTTGCCATTCCTTTTAGCGTAATGAAAAAATCCCTCGATCTTTACGACACGAATTTGAATATCATACAAAAAATATGCGCGCACCCGCGCGCGCGCGCGAATATAAAATATACTCTCGCGCGTATTATACATCCCTGCGTTCGTTCTCTCCTTTGCACTTATACTTTAACGATAGTTTAAATATTAAGTCGACATTTACAATTAATTGCGCGGGTTGCTTCAATTAATGTTCGTACACAAAACTATGTTCGTTGCAGCGCAACATGCACCTCCTTCGCGCTTATCTTTTTTTTTTGTTTCTTCCTTCATACGAAAAGCTTTACTCGTAAGACATTAAAGAGAGACTTTGGCTTTGGTATAACGATGCTCGATAATCTCTCCTAAATACACACCTTGTAAACGCTATATCGATAAAAAATACTATTTCCCTTGCTTTTCTGTATATACACGTGCATGTTAATATGCGGGGAGTAGACTCAACGTTGCACGGGCAGATTTGTCACGTTCAAAACGCACGGCATCGCTAATCGTAAACTATAAATCGTCGGCACGTCAACGCTGGTTTAATTAATGCGTCCGCTGTTCGAGCCTAAGGACTTTCGATTATTTAAATCAGGCTTGTGCAAGTTCGGGGCCCATGGGTTCGGTTATACCCCCTCTCCGTAGCTTAAACCGAGCGGAACAACACCACAATAGAGCTGATTGAGAGGGATGGACGCCGAAGCTCCGATTCTGTGCGTAACTCGCGCTGCTTAGTGACTCGACAGAGAACAGCGCCCTCTTCATCATTTTCCAAAGCTGGGCTCGAAACTTGAACATGCCTGATCCAAACGATTAGAATAAAGCGACCGAAAGTGAACGCCTTAACGATCAATCGGTAACAATATGACGTGTGCTAACAATCGGTGTATTCGCACTTTATCGGCGAACACTTCACGGGCACAAATCATACCTTTTTAACTTCGTTGCCAACGCGATTAGTCACGAGCCTGACTTTTATGTGTTGTGCTTTTACGCCATACGTAAGATGAACCGCAAGTCGCGGACCAACGATTACTACTTTATGGTGTGAAAAGTACTGGTTTTAAGGATTTTTTTTTTTTTTACTTTTTTTCAAGCAATCTTTTTACAACATACGCCCATATGTTGAAGCCACCGTAGCGTTCCTAACTTGCGATCTATTCAACATTCAAATTTTCGTCACTTAAACAATAAATACATCTTTTCATCGGTACGCTCTGCCGAGTATTTCGTTCGAAGTTGGACCGCAACTTATGGAACACTCTGCATATTTCACGCAGATTTTTTAAGGGCATATGCATTAATCGTGTACAACTCGAATAATTCCTTTCCTCTTCGTTGCGTTCTTTAATATAATTTCTTTTTTTTTATCAAGGTTTAAGGGTAAAAGAGAGTTTGCGAGTTTTATATCGTTAAACGTAAATAGTAAAGGATTCAGAAAAAAAACTGAAGTAATCGTTACTTTATGACAAAACAGGTAGTTCAGTTTCTTTTTTTTTTTAAACAGTCTTTGTCTAATGTAAGTAGTGAAATTCATACTTACACCTTGCGCGCGCGTAATTTTACTGCGTTAATTTAAATTTAAATTCTTTTATCGTCTCGAGAAAAGAATTTCGAAAGGGTAGTCCAAAAGGATGGCACTATTATCTTTTTGTTTCGTAAAAAATCTGGTACATAAAAAGGAATATAAAATCGTATAATTATCGGTGTCGTAAAAACCCAATTCTCTTGGACATCGGTATAAACGTGTAAAAGCTAAACTGCTTGAATTTATCTAACTCTTGCTCATAACGGTCGCTTAATTTATTCTATTAAGCACGCCACGCAAGATTTATATATGCGTTCAAGTGAGTTTCGTTGAATTTGTTACGATGTCTTGCAAGGAAAATCGAAATTGCGGAGAAGAATAGCCTTCGCATTTTCATTCGATACGCGTGGTGTCGTAACGGGCAAGGCATTCTTGAATTTCAATTATATACGTAAACCCAATACGTTAGAAAATCGAATATTAAAATCTACGATCAAACGCTTCGTTCGAAAAGCCCATTCACGATGATTCGCTCTTTTTTTTGTGTTCATTGTCCTTATCTGCCAATTTAGAGCCGGTAACGATTCGGTCCGCTGATCCTTTCACTCGTATCTATTGAAGTCGTAAAATGTTTGCCGAGAAATTAAAAATCCATGATACACAGCCCAAGTTGCCGGGCAAAATACAAATTTGTCTACACAATAAGAAGTGCGCGCTGCGTAATAATAGATAATGCGTTAGCTCAGCGCCCTCGATTACAACTTGTCTTTTTATTACAATAAAAACTGAAACTGGCGCCAAAGGAAATTATACAAATTAAACGTGCGTTTCCCTGTTGAATAAAAAGTTATTAAGACTGGTAAGCAAAGTAACTGTCGTAATATTACAGAAACAAATAAATAACGATAGTTGCGCGACAAAGAAATGATTTATCCGCAAATTAGAAAGTGCAAAGCGTAAATGAAAAAAGCAAGTCACTCACTTTCCACTCAAACGGTATCCGTAGCGTCTGCGGCTGATAAAACAATTTTGCGCGCATCGATGTAACAAAATGTTCGTGTTGAATGCACTCGGTATACTGGCCGTGTAATTAAAATCACTAAAACATCTACCGGTTTATAGTCCTATAGACTTAACTTCGCCTTCGAACATGTTTCAACATTCTTTTTGATAAATATCCGTCTGTCCTTGAAAATTTTATCTCTCTTGCCGTTCGTAATTGATAATATGTTCAATAGAGCTATAATAAATATGTCATTGGCTAAGTATTTGGATATCCTCCTTCAACGGTATATTCAGTCTTTGATGCCTCGTTACTTGTCAGGAATAAAGTGCGTCAAGGCGTAAGATACTTCGTTCGTGTTTCGTCCCAATGAATAAACGTCCCTATAACGATCTATCATCATCGTACAAACAATTGTTTTCTTTACGGTCCCGTACGTGGACGATACGAAGATCGTACTTCCGGGCCTATTGTTCATTATACGATCCTTTCTTATCGGTACTTACGTTATGGCGATAAAGCGGAATGGCATTTTTCAAAGAAGAATATATATTATTTCTTGTGCAATAGTTAGTACCATTCTGAAATATTTTATTCCATCATAGACACAGAGTTATTGTTCGCGCGCCGTAATGCGAGAGAAATGAGAGTTATCTCTAGCTATTGACTCGTCAAATAATATAAAATTTGTCGCAATTTCAACAAGTTCGATCGATTATCCGCGTGAAACATTATGACAAACGTGGCGTCGTAATGAATTCAGGTATTTCACGGCAAACGAACAGCAAACGTTCGTATCCCCATGGCATTACTCTCCTTGGCGGGAAAATATCCATCGATTACAGAATAAGGTGGCGTACTTTCGTCGGCAATGCAACTTTTTGGAACATCGGATGTTTTGTCGCCTCGTACAGGTTAAATGTATCGCGGCAACATGGTCAGGCATCCGTCTCGCCTTTAAGCCTGAGACGAGCAAAGTCCTCGAATATTATGTCGTCGTCTCCGCCAGCTTCCCTGGGACCAAAAAATGACGAAGGTATCATTTAAAGTTCGACCGCAGACGGTACGCGGCGACATTACATTTTTTATTGCGGAAAATTCTTATCGTTGCGACAAGTTTTGCAATTCGAATCGCGCGAGAGAACGGATAACGTTAGAGAATCAAAGTGTTTAACGCGAGAATCGTACTGCTAATCTCATGCAGGCCAGCCGCGAATAATTTCGTCGGAGCGATCGAAACGTTCGCGAGTGACGAAAATAGCTCGAAGCTGATAGCTATTGCCTATTGCTTACGTGTCCAATTGTATGAGGTTCGTGTCGAGCGGTATTTCTCCGCTGTCGGCTTTGTGAGTTGGACTTGGACGAGCTGTGGACGGCGTTGGTTCCTCTTCCTCTGGCTTCGGATGCATCAAGATGAACGGCAGCTCCGCGACTAATTCTCTGTTGGGAGTGACAGGATGTTTCGAATAATTTCAAGTGACCACAATAAAATAATTGCAAAGTTGATGATTGAATCGTTTATTTCTGAACCCCCAAAGTCCACTTTTCCATTTTTCCAGATAATTAATCAAAACTCTTTCACTACTCTAAAACGGTTTCATAAATTAGAAACAGGACTGAGCGACTCACTCTTTTAGATATCAATGTCGTTTTAGCTCAATGACTTACGGAGGGAGATTGAAAAAACGCAAAGCAGTCGATATTATATTATATTTTTATGGCCTTTTATTATTTTTGATATTATTTTTATGGCCTTTGAGGGATTTTTGAAATAAAAGATTCAATTGTCAGCTCTGCTCTTCGAACGCAGCCATAAATTGTCATTTTTATCGAACTTACCCCCCTAGCGCGCCGAGGCACAGCTTGACTTTTACTTTGTACTGGACAATAATGCCGAGGTTTTCGCGTTGCGAAGGATCCACCACACTGCGAAAGTATATAGTTATCAACTTGGCCTCTTGTTGCCTCAAACGGAAACTTTCAAGCGTAACGTGCATTGTTAGCATTACGTGCGTATTCACAAATACGTGGGGAAGTTGCGTTAGGAACTAAGCCGCAAGAAATAACATTTTTTACATGCCAAGCGTTTACTAGTGACGAGGGACACGAGAAACGAATACGGATATGCAATTGCCTGTGTCGCACACGCAACCATGCAAAAGGTGTTCCATATGAAGTTTTATGCATAATTATCCGGATTATTCGGATGCAAGTCCAGCCGAACAAGATTTACGTCCATCGCGAAACGTTTAAGTAAATTTCGATCGAAAATTTTTTCTGAATAACGAATCGCTCGAGAAATAAATGAGCGTGAAATTTCAAACGAGACACCCAGTATAGGTACGAAAAAAAAATCATTTTATGGTTACGACTTATTTTATTTACAAAAGCTCTCAACGGAAACTAATAATTGGTGGAGTTTTCTTTTTTCAAGCAAATGCTAAGCGAGCACGCATGCAAAACAAAGGTATAACCATGCAGTTTCAAAGCAACAAGTACAAGGCGGTATGCCTACGAGAAGATGAGGGGTGGGATATATCGATTGTGTCCAAATTTTACTGCTTACATGTTTGTAACGAGTGTGACCTAAAAATCACGCAAATGTGAATCAGTACAAGCGGTAGATCTGATTTTACTTGATTCTTTTGCCGCGTTACTCTCTCAACAACGCGCTGATTAAAATTTATGGCAGTGTTGACGTAGTAACGATCTGTGATGTTAACGTCGTGTCTTACACGCGTATCATACAATTATCGCACTTTCCTATTTCATCTTCCGTGATATCACAAAACATCGTATTCTATCGTTTCGGTATAGCAGCGATTACTTTCCGCGTAATGCTTGTACGAGACATCGCGTTCAGAATTACACACCCAAGTTCTAGCTCTATCAAGCAGCTAACGTGACACCTAACCTAGTGTTTTTGTAATCATACTAATGCCGATTGCCCGTTCGCTACATTGCCAGCCATTTGTTCTTTCTGTTTATTTTCAAGGATATAATCAAAAGTACAGCATATAGCAATAGATGTATTCGAGTTAGAAATTTATTAGGTACACTACTGTTCACGACTTTTTCACGGTCATTCTACAGAATCATGGTTGTTATCGTAACGTCAAATAAGACAAACGATCAGAAGTAAAGCTGAATAAATTAAAAGAATAAATTTGAAGCGCGGAAAATAATGTCGAGTTTACTTCAACGTAATTGTAAAATAACAAATTATTAAAACCTCGTAGCGCGCATCGTTGTGTCACTTCAAAGAGCAACGTTTCAAGTGGAAGAACGACCGGTAACTTATTCGTGCACGCGTGATCAAAGTAAGCATCGTTATTTCTAATTGCGCTAAACTCAAGGTTCTAATTGTGTCCAATGTGAAAAATGATCGACCGACGGGAAGGCGAATTGGAAATGAAAAATCCGGTCCCTTCGCTCGTGCCGCGGACTCTTTCATTTTCCCTTTTAATTAATTCCTTTGTCAAGAAACTTTTCAAAGAGCCCCGGTCAGCCCCCAACGCAACGCGCGATAGGTAAAGCTTTTTCGTTTGGCAACGGGACCGAGGGTGAACAAAAAAAAGGAAGAAAAAAACTCAACGAACCTCGTTACGTAAGATCAACGTAAAAACTGAAAGCAATCGTTATACAGCCACACGCAACGCTTCGACGCAGAATCGGAAGTCTCATTGTTAACTCGTACAAAATACAACCGTGGTAACGCCGGAAAGACACTTTTAGCCGACGCTAGTCGTCGACGATGAATTTGTCGTTGAAGCCACTAAGCGTAACGAAACTTCTAAATCTTCGCGTAATCTACTATGATATCGAGTGTTCGCGCAATCTCCCGAGGTAATATAATCGAAATGCAAATGTTCGAGGCGGTGATCAGCCCTGACGCGTGTGCGTGAACGAAGTGTACGGAATAAAGAAAGATGTAATAAACATATCTATGCGTGTCGTTTTCTATTGGCAAGCAGCGGTTTTCTTACAGAGTGCTGGACGCCAGATTGGTGTCCTCGTCTTTCAGCTGGCCGTCGAGGGCAAGCCCCCATTTATCTTTGTTGTTGGCGAGAAGCGGTGTCAGGGAGAACACTTTGCTCAGCGTGAAACCTGGCCCCACTGGGCACCCCTCCCTGATAAAACATGTAGCATAAGTGTGAAGGTACGCGTGCGCTAAGCCTGCGAATACCCGGACATTACCCGAATATCCGAATATCGCCGTCGCGACGCTCGATCTACCTAACCGGATTATCGAAACGCAAACTAACGCGGACAACGTACTTGGCTAAGTTTTCTCGTTCCTCTCTTTTTTACGGTAACGGCATCGTATCTTTGATAACGTCGATTCTATGTCTCTAAAACGCGAATACACGCTCCGCGAAATGAAAATTACCGATTGTCCGCAATACGCTTTTCTTGCCGTTAATATTCGCCTGCGAGATAGTATCGGACGCGATCGATAACATTCGCGTACAACGATAATCGAGGATAAAATAATTTTTACGACCCGGGTAAATATAAAATGCAAGATGCACCGAAGGATGCTATTACGTGGGCACTAATTAATTGCCATTAGGCTCGGTAAGGTCGATCGAAGTTTCGGAGGACCACGAGTTTCCTTCCGCAGCTCTTTCGCAACCGCGATGCGCAATAATTGCATTTGAATTTTAAATTCGGTTTACGTGCAGGCCTCGCGTTTCCTCGAGCCACGAGAGGAAGTTGCCTGCCAACGTACATACGCTCGCCTCGAAACGTTGAGGAACGTTAAGCGGACGCTTCTACCATCCGGAAAAGTTTTGTCAAAAACGAGAAATAATGCTTTTAAGAGAGCCTCTTGCGGTACTTCTTTTTTCCAAAGAATTTCCTACTCGTTCGTGGTAGTTAATTTTAAAATGTTTTATGAACAAAGCTCGCCGAATACGGTACAATAGCATTACAATGGATCAACGCGGGAACGCCGATGGTCGTCGTAATCCCGCATTGCTGAATTAAAAACCCCCGCATGTTTTCCCAACGTGTATTTTAAATCTTCGTTACGGGCGATTTAATTTAATTTCGCTACCGATCCGGGTAACGGTAAGCTACGTGACATCAACGGTGACAAATGTAGACATATACATATATGTGTATATGTATATATATATATATATATATATAAATATATATGAAATTTCAGCTTGTGCGTCACACTGCAATACAGACTACGAATACACGAGAATGGAACGGGACAGAAGAGGGATTTATCGAGGAGCATATCAATTCTAACACAGACCTGGAAATTAAAGTAAATCGTCGAGAGGAAACAAGGGGGGGGGGGGGGTGAAGGTTTCGAAGAGGGTGTTAGGGGGTGGGGGTGCGTAAAGGGAGGATGTAATCTTTGTACAGGAAGTAGACCACCACCGATGGAATTTCCATAACCATATACGTGATAACAGGCCTTCGCGCAAAATATCCCCAGCACAACACCACCAAGAAAAATACTGGCATTCCACTTTCGTCGAGTACTCCCGTATAACATCGCACTCCATTCGGTAATACCCATCGATGAAGACTGCAAACGAGCTCGAACGAATTACGCCCGTATTAGGGATCGTTCGGTCCAAAGTAAACAAGCGTATAGTCGGAGAAACAACAGAAGCAGATCAATCATTACGGACACTTTTCGCGGAAGTTATACGTGGAAATAAATGTATTACGATAAACGCGAGAGTCTATCGAGTTAATGGAGACGACTGTACGGATACCGTGCAAATATTGCCATAGACATCGATGGTCTTCGTCCGCGCAAATGTGATCGTGGTGGAGTGAGAGTGAATAAAAAAAAAAGAAAAGAAAAAGAAAATATGTATGTACATTGCCGAGGATTTCTCGGAAGCATGCATTATCCGAAACATCTAACATAAAGTACATCGATGAAAATTGATTTTTTGTTTTGTTTTTTGTTTAAAGCATATGGGGGTTAGAAAGCCCATTTCGGCTTACATGAAAATTGATCGAACCGAGCGTCAATATCGTCTCGTTTGATTTTCCCAGCTGGAACGCGCGTCTCGCGACGCCGAAGCTACGCTCGGCGACGCGAAAGGATAACGAGACGACAGGACGCCCGCTACGAGAAACTCTCGAGTCGATTTGGCTCGTTTCCAATCTTCATTTCCGAATAACCGAAAAGAAAGGAGAGATACGCGCTCAACGTACGAGCACTCACATTGTGCTAGATGCAAGATTGGTGTCCTCGTGCTTAAGCTGACCGTCTAGAGCGAGACCTCGCTTGTCTTTGTTGTCGGCAAGCGTTGGCCTTAGAGAAAAGACCTTGCTCAAGGTGAATCCTGGCGCTACCCCTATACTGCCAGTGCAATCATCTTATTATTCTTTTCGTCGTGTCAGTACTCCCGTCAGCATTCATTACATTCTATTCGCGCGCACGCCTAGGCGTTACACTAATCGGGACGATCTCGCGTTAGCGTTTCGTCCCTCGATTTTCTGCGAGTACGACTGTTCCACGCTCGGGTGCAATATTCAGGGTGCCGTAATGGCACGCGGGTGTCTCAAAATTGCGAGGAAAATTGTGGGAGATACGTTCGATCGCCTCGAATTCACTCTGGAATACGAGTCTCTCGCATCATCGTCTTATCCCTGGATTTACGAGATTGTTTGTCATCCCTTGAATCCGGGTGTCACCCTCGTTCGTTGTTTACTATCGGTAGATACGCGTCGGTCAGTGAGACGCGTACGAGAAATTAGGAGTTTTATTATTATACCCGAGAAGGTTCGAAACCGAAAGGGAGAATAGAAACGCGATTCGTAGCACCAACGCTACAATGCTTTGTATCCACTGAAAGGAAATGTAGTATTACCCGTGGTACGTTGAAATTATTTTCTTCGGGAATCGAACGCGAATATAAGTCGACTCCTCTTCGTTTTCTTGTACATCGAGGATGGTTCGAACGTGCCTCGCGCGTTACGCGCGGTAACCGATACGAGATCATCGTCGACGCTAGTTATTCGGTACAATGCAAATTCCCGGGTTGAATTGAAATTTATTACGGTACCGTGCGATTTATATCTCCCTGCAGTGGTATCGATACACGTGTGTCCGGTGTAGCTCGTGCTTGGTCACCGGGGGAAAATTTATTACTCGTAAATTTTCATCGGCCATTCCTCCAAGGATATCGTATAATTTAGGAGATAAAACGTCGCTTCTGCTTCAAATTCTCGTCGCTATCTCAATCTCTCGCATTCTCTCTCTCCCTCTCTCCCGTTTTCGCATTCTACCTCGGCACGACGATATTCGTCCGCGTATCGTGTTTTCAAGGTACACGTGGCAATTTTTCATTAACCAAAGTGGGTTAAACGTGATCAAGCGCGTTACGTTTAGAACGCGAAAAGGGACGATCGTTTAACGGGGCAAAGTTTAACGACACGGTCTCGTGGATTACGCGTAATCGAATTTCATTGCGCGTCGATATTTTACCACGAGAAAGCGGGTGTACGCGTTCGTCAACCGAGAAATCGATCCACGGCCGTTCCCTTGGAAATGGAATTTCGACGTTTCCACGACTCGCGATTCTATCCCGAAAGGTATTCGACGAATATTTATGATCACCGGAACGTATAAACGAAACTACGTCAATTATTGGCACGGACGACTCGTCAGCGCGGTGATTCGCGGCGAATCTGATGGAATCCGTTAATATCGACGCGGTATCGCGTTTCGGGTACGAATAACAATGGATCGAACAATACTCACTCGCTCTCCGCTTCAGCAACGGTGCACTTGTACTGCGCCGTCGAGAACAGACAAATGTCGGCGAACTGCCGCACGGACACTTTTATCTTTTTAACAGTCCGGTTGCTATTGTTCGCTATGTGCACGTTCACGGCGACGTTCTCGCCGTGATGATAGAGCTCCTTGTCGAGGGACACCTCCAGATGAAGCTTGTTCGGCGACATGACGAACTCTTTGCTGACCTCGACGGAAGGCTGCTCGCCTTGCTTCGACGGCGCGTACATGATTTTCCGTATCGCCAGTCGCACCGCGCTTCTGGGAACACGAGATTCATGGCCGTCAACCTCGACGAGTCGCAGTCGCGCGTCAAAATCTTCCCGATGGGAAGCGAACGAACGCGACCTTGCGGAAAATAGTAGTTAGGATGTAATGCGTGTTCGCCAATTCACGTGGGAGTGGTCAACGAGTTTACATCGCGCGCGTCTCATCGTCGGCAAAAGGGATGAAAAGTAGATTTCGTATCGGCAAGTGATAGGCTCCATACGCGAGCGAACAAATTGCGAAAAAGTGACGGTGCGCGATAGGTTGATGTGCGAACGGGATCACCCATCCATCAGCGACCAAATTGCGTAAACCGAAAAAAAGGAAAACTGAAATTGTAATTTTTGCACAATGTCTCGCGCAATAGTCGCGCGTCGGCACTCGTCGTACAATTAATTTCAAACAATTATGAATCACTGCAACGAGTCGCTCAGCGCGTCAAATAACATCATACACTATGCAATTCTTGCACAACAGCCTCTCTCGCGCGATTTCTCTCGCTCATGTACGGGCCTTATAATATCAATTACAATTACCAATCCCAACGGCAGGGGATCTCTTCTAAATACAGATTGATTTAACATTACCGCCCTGCCGACGATATTACGCTCTCTCCGGCCCGAGACGCGTCAATTTCACTCGGGCGTATATATCCGCTTTTAGCACAAAGCGAGGGCAATCTGTCTGGCGTACGTATCCGTCCAGAGCAGCGTGAGGGGTTAAAAAAAAGGAAGGGAGAAGCGTTGGTAACCGGGTAAAATCGACGAGTGTCCGGTCGTGATCGATATACAAGTTACAAATTGACCGAGCAAAGGATGATAGGGAGGGGGAGGGCAGGTTGTCGCCTAGACGCAGATGTTACCCGTGCGAGCGCGATAATCGAGAGACTCGTACCGTTTGTGCCGTTTCTCATCCTGCGTCTCGCCCACGAAAGCTTTAAATTCGTAGTCGACGCCGCACGGCTTGCCGGTGTCACCGGGTGCCGGTTGAAGAGTGACCGACGCTGGACAATGGGGCGGTAGCTCGAAGTAAAAGGGATATGCATTGTTCCCCAGTTTCTTGATCAGCCTGTCTTGGAGACGCGACAACTCCCTCGGCTGGGAGCCAGGTGGAACGGGATAGATCTGCTCGGCGGCTAGATAGAGGTCCTTGCGAAACGTCAGACCGAGAACGTCGAGATCCTCCCTCCCGTACTTGAAGGCGGCGAGAACATGACCGAAGACCTTGCGATCCTTCACGTAGTCCGGGTCAATCAGCACGACCCCGTCTGTAACGATTAGAGGGCGACTGGTGAACGAAGTAGAGGCTTCGATAACCCTGACCTTGAAACGATTAACTAATAGAGCGTTACGTAAATTGAATCACGCTATTGATATCCGCGAACGGGGATCATTAGAAAATTCAATATAACAAGAGACAACCGAAATCTTTCGCGTTTCGTTTGGCGTTCTTACCGATCGGGTCAACGTGGGTTATGTGATCGACGAAATCTCTCTTCCCAAGGTATACCGTGATCTGGCTGTTGAGGCTGGATTTCTTGAAGACACGGGTAGCTTGCCGCTTACTGGCACTGTCCACAGTGTCCATAGCGTAGATCTCGGGGCTGCCGATGGCCCCTAACTCATTTGTGTCCTCGGTCTCCGAGCACTCCGATTTCGAACTGTCCCACTAGACAATGGCAAATCAAAACGACAATATAATTAACGATTTAGCAATGATATCGGGTAGGGATCACCGTTCGTTCTTCATCCGAATACGATACGAGGTACAGTACTCGCGTACTTGGTACTTGGCCCGGGACAAGAGTACTCGCCTCTTGATTGACCGCCTTATCGAACGATTCGCGAACGGAGCGCGAACTACGGACGACACACACCGTCGAATTCTCAGTCTTTCGCGCACGGCACTGACATTCTTTGGGATGAACGCGCAACGCGCGCGTACGCATTGTGAATCGGTAAAGGAACGCGTGCCATGTACGTAATGCACGCCAAAAAGGGCGCCCTGTGGTGTTCTTTGAAGAAACCAGACGCTCTTTTACCGACGCAATTTACCTACGAATTCCACCAACCACCGTACGCGTCCTCGGTTCGTACGCTCGCGTAAAACAATTCTTTGATCGCCGTACCTTCAAAGGACGATGAAAGATGGCTCGGACACGGTATTAAAAGGGGGCGGGTGGGAGGGGATGTCAACGATACGTTTATTCCGCCGTCCCCTTTTGACGTTTCCCACCGAGTTTCGCTTGTACGAGTACCAAGGATCGCACCGAATGCATTTCGCTTTGGATCGCGCAAAAGGCATCTTTAATCCTCACCCCTCCCTCCCTCCCACCCTCCACCGCGCCTGGAGTTTTTGATGAACGCATGAAACCTTATGGCTCGATGTCCATTATGGTGAACATAAATTGTCAATGAGATGGCACATGCCTGTTACGTTCACGTGGCTTTGCCTCTTAAAGGCACCGTTGGTAATAAAAAGATAATGGAATCGTGAATATTCAGTTCATTTTTATCGGGAATTTATGCAACGCGGGGATCAGACGCGCACGGATTTACCGCAACGCGAATTGAGGGTAATAAACGTAACTGCCGAACGTTCAGGAATCTTTGCGACTGCAATTAAAACTGAGGTTTCGAAGATTCCCACGGGAATGAATTTATCTCGATGCGATAGAAATAGAAATTATCACCTCAGACATATTTTAACTCGACACCTTTCGTTCGTTACAGGTAGGCTCCGCGGCACTTGCCGCGTTAGCGGGACCAACAATCTAATCGCGATAGCGATACGTATGAGAATAATCGTGTCGGATTGTCTCATTCGTGAAACGCTGATTTGATGTTTCCCAATCTCACCATCGCGAACAAAGAAAAACGAGTTAAAACTTTCTCTAACGTGATTTATTAAATTAACGCGGTTCGCGGTGTAAAGAATTCGGACGGATGATGATTGCGGGCGAATAAAATCGCACAACGAATTTTGTAGCGCTATCTTTTAGACCGATCGCGACAATACTAACTTTCCGGTAACGAAGCTCAAATGCTCGGGAGTGCTGAGTACGAAGTTAAACAGGTCTCGACGAATGGATGTCAATTTCAATCGTCGTCGTAATTCTTAATGCGGTATGTGTAATAATTTGCGTCGATCGAAGCCCGCGTGTATAGAGCAGCATGGTATCTACCGCTGACGGCATACCGGCAATGACACCGTCGCCGTTCGACAATAACGTTCTCACGCGGATTCATTATTTTTCTATAAACCAATGCCTGCACCTGTCGATCGCGATTATTACACTCCGGATGTTTATACAAAAGCCATTATTTCATTTTATGCGTGTAGTATAAAAACTGATTTTTGAATGCGGTTTGACCACCTCGAAAACTCACGTTTGTTCTTTCCTGTAAAGGTACAAGGTCTAATTCTCGCGTACTTGTTATTTGGCCCGAGACAAGCCCTTGTCTCTTGATTATACGTACGCATCACGCATACTTATCGCATTTGTTTCGCAAAATCCGTTTAAAGTCGGTACAAAAACAATGCATTTTGGATAAACATCCGGGTAGTCTAGTGATTATCGCTGATTATTGAGATTGTCCCGATATAAGCGATTTTTGCGATTACATTTCGCAACAATAACGAACAATGACTGACAATCATTTCCATACACGATCGATCCTGACTGACAATCACGATGATTAATAATTGAGAGTGACCGTGTGCGGGTCGCTTAACGCTTTGGGCGTCATAACGAACACCGATGCGCGCTACGATACTTACTTTCCCGCTGCGTACTCCTCCGACATCGGCGTAGCTATATTATTTTTTCCAACGAGAAAGTCGTTCGAATTTTTTGTGACGTCCGTACGCGTCGAAAAAGAAACGTAAAAGATCCTGGTCTCCGTTCGATGAGTCGCAGGTATATCGGGGGTTAGACAAAACATGCATCGAACAAAAGAAATACGTAAGAAAACGAGAAATGCTCGATCGAACGAAAAGAATCGCGCGTATCGTAACGGTACACGTTTCGTACGATACGTACGAAACGTATCGCGAGGATGATACGTTCACGCGCGTCGGCGCATCGACGATCGAACGCATTCTGGAGCACATTGGTAATATAAGGTCGCATCGAAAGCATGCATACCTGTTCCCGGAGTAATGGGTCAACGAATGGAAGAGGGAGTACCGAGCATCGCGCGGCAAATGTCATCTCGTAGAATCGAAGAGGACGCGCGTGCATGCATGCGCGCGACTTTCTTTTTGCTCGTCGTGCTTCGCTCTTTGACGCGACCTTCGAAGCTGTTCGTCAACGGCAGGAAAATACGGTAAAGCTGCCGTATAACGCGATTTGTTTCGATATCTGCCCTCGATTATGAAGGTGGTCTAAGTCGAGAATTACAAAAAAAAAAATGAGTTTATCGGTAATTTGAGCCGTATTCTCTGAAATCAAATAATGTGGTAAAAAAAAGTGAGAAAAAATATATATGACAGACCACTTTCATAATCATGGGTTCTTATTAGACGATCTATGAACTGTGGTTGCTCTCGTTCAACTCGTAATTCTTGATTTTTCATGTACAGTAGATTCCCATATAACGCGAACTCCTACAACGCAGGAGAGATACTGCGACTACTATTTTCATTTAACGCGATTCCTCCTACAGCGCATGAAATGAGAAAACGCAGGAATTTTATTCGATGAAATATAAAATGTGTTCAGGATACATTAATAATAATGTCTTTTTTTAAACAACGGCGTACGTATGCCACTTATTTTTAAAACACCGCCCATTTGATGAAACATAGAAAACAAAAGTTGGCACGGTAACGGTCATTCCAAACACATTATGCGAAAAATATACTCGAACAGCAAGATTTCCTATAACGCGAACTCGTACAACGCGTCACGTATTAATTGCGTTATACGGGAATCTACTGTGAATATTTTTCACCGCCCGACTTCACAATCAAACGTTATCATTGTTAAATTTTTATCGCGTTTATAATTACAGGTAGGGCATTAATATTAGGGAGAATATATTTTAACTGCGCCACTCTACTTTTTCCATACGATCTCTCGTATAATGCGATTTATCTAACGCGACATTTCTATGGAAGCTAATATCCCTGTTATACGAGGGTTTACCGTACTGTGAAATATTCAGGGTTGTGGATTAACCATTAAGCTAAATAACGACGCGCTCGGAGCAACGAGAGAAGAGAGACGCCACAGAAATTTTCCATTTCCTCCTCGTAAGTTTTCCTTCACTTTGAAGAACAAAACTTCGGTTTACGATTTATTGTTTTTTTTTTTTTTTATCAGATATACGAGTAGAAAACACCAACGGAACGGCAGGATTAATGGACGAAACAAAAACTTTAGGTTTCATCCATTTCCTTAGTTACAGCGGTACCTACGGTTACGTATTGGATCGCCGCACGAAGCTAATACGATACATTAAGGTTTGCTAGACTGAAACGGTCGTTATTTCGAACACATTCTGGAGCATGGGAGTAATATAAGATCCCATTGCGCGAGCTCGTACGTTAACGTACCCTTGATGCAATGGGTCAGCGAACGTAACAGGGATACGCGTGTAAAGTCATTACTGGTAATGTTTCTCCGGACATTCCAAATGATCGTCATTTCGGTGAAATACATCCGAAATCGAAGGATGGGATACCAAAAATTCATTTCTCACGGTGGATTAACACTGATTGGAACCATATTTCGAGGAACGGTAAACGAAAGGTAGAAACGATTTTAGGTAATCGTTATTCGAGCAATTATTCGTTGTTCTTCGTTATTTCGCTCAAATGTCGCGTATCACGTGAACGTACGCGGGATAACCACGCGTTTGACGTCACTCGCAAATGTTATCTCGATAGACCCGGCGGGAGTTCGACAGCGTTACGACAGATTAAAATTCGCAAAAGTGTTTACCACAACTTTTGTTCTAAACTGTACTCTCGAAAAATGAATTGCCCCATTTGCGAGAGCGGACGTGTGCTCTCGCGAAACGAGGAAGTAATTACTGTCCCGCAGTTACTCACGACAAATGCATCGATGAAGGGAACAAAAGTGTGCAAAAAAAAAAGTAATTCTTAATCGCCAACGGTCCGATTGAGAATCACTGATTCAATCGTCGGTACATGCTCCGATTGAACTCCGTTGACGTCATTGTACGCTATAATACACAATTCATGTGCGTGGACGCGTGTACACGGTGCATTTGCCGAATTAATCTTTCCCAAAATAGCTTTATTCGTCTACCCCCCCCCCCCTCGCACCTTTGAACCGACTGCGAAATCACCCGTCAATTTCATTCCAAAATTCAATCGCGCTCCCTTTAAACCGTAAATACGTGCAGTTCGAACGATTATCGTATTAACTGTTAAAAACCAAAGTTCGTTTCGTCGTTTGTCGGTGGAGCCTAGCGGAAGCGCATCGCGTCGACTAAAGTTTCTTCTTCAACGGCGATATAATCTAATAGTCTGGAAATTTGAATTTCTCGCAGAAATTAAATCAGATGGCGGGAAAGAGGCGGAGGTGGACCAACGACGGTGGAAGGAAAATGGTAAAACCGATAAACCTCCGATTTGACTGGATTAACGGCAGAGGCGAAGGGCAGAAAAAAAATCGATGTTAAGAGGCAGAAGGTCTTCTTCGACTATAGGAGTACCCGGGTATAACAAAATCAAACGAAATGTATGTCAGCCTTCCGATAAGAGACATCAGTTATCAGACGGCAGAAGATTTGATACGTTTACGAGAATACCGGTGGAACGTAATCTTTTGATAATACAGCGAAATAAGAGTACACGTAGTTACGGCAAATGTAATCATAGTTGACGTAACGGCACAATTACGTTGACTCGATCCACTTCTGTTCGTAGGAAACTGTAACGTGTACTTGCTCGAAGCGTCGTTTTCGAGGGACAGAGTTATCGGGGTACACGTTAATTACGTCTCAACCATAATTTTGTATTCGATGCGACGGCGTAAATACGGCCTATGTCAAACCTCGAAGATCATTAGCGTTAAGCGTTCATAATTCAAATTACGCTGTGACGTGTACTTCCCTTGGCTTTAAATTCTATCCCACGTAGTTTATATTATTCGTAAAACATTTACATCATTTTTCTCGCATTTATTGTATTGGTTTAATCCAGTTGCCGTTCAAATACTTGAAAACAACGCTTGTCGCTGATTTATTGCAGTTTATAGAAAGACGTTAAAAGAAATGAAACAGGTAAATCGCATCGTTTCCTGAGTATCGCTAAGAAGATACGATTACGTTCCATCGTAGGTTCGTTTGTCCTAAAACAAGATCCATTTCCAGCAGACCCCTTTTTTTCCTCATTATTGCCCGAGGCGTCCCGAAGTTTTCTGGAAATTGCAATTTAATTCTTTTCTCGAGAACGAGGCGAAGAAGTATTGCGAGTGTGGTTAGTTGCGAGCGAGTTTATACGATGGTTAAAATGATACTCGGTACACGTGTTATTGCGCGGAACGAGGGTGGAGAGGTAATGGACGACCCACCGTAGTAAATTGCAGAACTTATTAGTTGTTATCAGGAACGCGCATGTAGGTACATACACCTATCGTCCGTACTGCACACGAGCCATGCGGAGCAATTTCTGCGTAGCAGGCCGACGGGTCGGTGCGGCTCCTTCACATCGAACGATAACGCAGCGCGTTTACGCTATACTCGAATTCGGTCGAAAATGATCGTTCGTCGGTAATTGAACCTAATTGCGTAAAGAATTACGTGACGGGGTATCGTGAGGTACGAAAAACAGATCGCAAAATGAATTATTTTCATCGAACGATACTCGACGAATATGAACCGCGTCGCTCGTATAACTTGGATTTTACTTTGTGTACACAGAAAATCTTGAATTGATACGTCGCTCGAGCAAATATTGCCGTCGAATCAATAGATGCTCGATCGATCAGTCGTAATTAAATATCTGGGTCCTAACATCGTAAACAGCTATACGTTTAGCCGGACTGCTTTAACCTACATAGCCCGTGTAAACTTCATTACTTCTGGCGAACTTTAACCAACTTTCACGGTGTCAATATTTGTGTATACAATTTCCGTGGAACGAAGCGAGCGAGCAATTATCGTTTATCGCTGACATCGATATAACGCGTGCAATAATCGAACGATTTTCACGTTTGCTATTAATCTTTTAATGCGTCTCGAGTACATATACGTTCACGATGGGGTTACGAAATAAAACTGCTCGTTTATCGCAAAGCCCACTCCTTCGTGCGGAATTATAAATTTCTGTCTATTTGTCAGCGGTGACTATCGTTAAGGCGTGTAACAAATAGATCTTTATTGTCGGGCTAAATATTCGTTAGTTCGAAAGACGGGCTACGTTTTGGTCAACGTTAACTCACTGTCTCGTTTCAAGGGCTCGTCAAAATTGTATTAAGGACACCAGAAAGAATATCCGCATGCTATTGCAAGTTCACGTGCAAGTTCGCATAGTATTATAAAAAATTAAGAAAATTGCATTTTATAATATCCTGTAACAAAAATTTATGAAAAATACAGTTTTATATTGCTCTACAAAATAATAGATTTCTTTTCGGTACCCCTAATATGTATATCGCGCGGTCCAAGGGAAATTAACGTTTATTCCAACCCACGGCAGCTTATGGCACTCGACGCGAGATCGATACACGATTCAAGGAACTGCTCTTGCTTCTCGGAAACTGTTGTGTCGTGCTAACGTTATCGAGTGGCAACCCCGGGACGAGTGGTTGCGCGCAGTTTGCCAAAATACACCAACGACGCGGCTGAAAATCTTGCGAGAAAATCCAAGGAGAAAATGGCAGATATATAGTACTTTTTCAGTTGTTCGCCGTTTAAGTGAGGGACGCGTGATGATTGTTCCCCGCAAACGTCGATAGATCGAAAAAAGAAAAATTATATGCTTTATCGACGATTTACGTATTCAATCGACAAAGCCATGCGTGTACGACGAGGCACGTACTCCGACTTAAGCGTTAAATTTGATTTTAAAAAACCCCATCGCCCACGACCCGCTCGAAAGCCCGAGCAAATTTGCGGAGAGGGGCGAAGCTTTCGAATATCTTTAAAAGAACATCAGGGGCATGAATGAATTTTAATCGACCAGGCGCGCCCCACGGAGGGCTGGAAAGATAATAGAAAACTCCGCACGGAGCGTCGGCCATTAAACGTTTATTCGTCGTTGTTGCCTCTATACGAATATTTCGCGGCAGTGAAATATCGCGAATGAATATTCGTATTGGCATTGTTAATGTCGCGTGAAAGTACGCGAGATTAAAGGAAAGCACCGAGGACACGGAATATGCGGACTTCGATATTCGAGTTATGCTCGATGAATATTCGATACGTCGAATTCTTTGGATTCTCGAATACGTAATCATATGCCCCGTACTCTTTCAGCCCTAGTACTATTCCGGTGTCTGAAACGCGATACGCGCACCTGTGCCGACACGAGGCAATTCCATTACCGTGGCACACGTAATTAGGGGGAGGGGGGAGGGGGGGGAAGTATTGTCCGGCCTGTCGAAACTCAATCATCCCTTTTGCCTTGAGGCGAATTCAACCACGTACGAGACGCCAGATATCGAGTCGACCCGATCGATTTCCAGTACGCTGGAAAAATGAGGGAAACACCGGTGAAACGGTAAAGTGGCGGGCCAACACTCGTCACAGCCACGATACGTGGTTACTTTGCAATTGTATTGGGTTGTCCGGAAAGTTCGTGCCGATTTTTAAAGAAAATTCAAACGCAGCCCATTTACATTTCCATATATACATTTATTTAATTATACGGATGCCATTTTGTTTCACAAACATTCTTCGTCCCTCACGCAACTTGAATATTCCACCCTTCCAGAACCTTTCAAGTTCTTTTTCTTTTTTAATATCCTTTTCCTTTCCAGCTATAACGCCGTAACTATAAACAGCGTACACCATTTTTACCTTTCCGGTAAAGAAAAGTATCAAACGCACTTTGTGCTATGCACTTTGTTTCCGTTCATATTTAAGAGCGTACAAAACAAATAAAAAACAATGTATCCTAATCAAACTTTATTCTAAAGATCCCCGAAATATCACCTTTAACAATATGTATACACATGCCATTTGTTTTCAATCATTACGATATATTTAGAGCTGTTGTAATGCCACCTACCGAAAATCGCCAAGAACTTTCCGTACAAACCAATACGATATCTCGAGTGAATTGTGGTGACTTTGAGAAGGAAATCCTTGCGATAAAATCAGTCGTGAAGCGTAGACGTCCTTGAGCGCGATGAATTATTAATGCCGCTAATTAGGCGCCGTATCGCGTAACAATTGCGATGATTCCGATTACCTTAAACGTTAATTGCGCGTTCCTAATTTGCCGGATGAACTTTTAATTTGTAATTTCTTTTCATCCACGATGCATCGGAGATTAGCTCGCAACGCCGGTGCGTCAGAGGAAACCAGTTACGTCAGATAACTAATTGCTAGAAAGTACACCGTTTAAGTGGGGATGAAAGACCTTATTGAAGAAGGGTGAAATTGAACACTGGTTTCAAACGCTCGCAGTATTAACTGCGTTTGCTTTAATATATCGGCTGGAAGGAAAACCTGTCGTTTAAAAGGTAAGAACGTAATTTCGTTGGTTAAAGGAAATTAGCGTTCGACGGATTCAGAGTTATTTCCGTCGGTTTGCGAAAGATATAAAAGGAAGATATCATCGAGTCATCGATAACAAGGTTTTGATCGAAGATTTTTCAATCGAGGAGATTATGCAAAAAATCTCGTTAAAGAATAATCAGCTCGAGCGATATCTTAAGAAAATGCGGTGAGTAAGCGAGGATGTCTCCTGTTCCCGTTAGTGTCATGTTCATTAAGCGTCGATCGCGATACGGGATCGAACGTTGACGGAATCGAATCGCGTATACCGATTTGCCTTTAACCTCGAGAATGAAACTTTACACGCCTAATCGTAAGTACCAAATAGCTTCGTTCGACACTACTGTAAGATCCTATTATCGTTACAACGATAATTACGAGAGAAAATCCTCGAGCACCATCCCAATCGATATAACGATAATATCGTTAAGCGCGACAAGGGGGATTTAGTTTCGCACTTTAGCGGGCACTTTTCGCGACGCGGATCGAATACACCTTTAACCCGCACCGCAGAAACACTTGCAAGAATTTTAACGGCGGATTTCGACGTTAAACGCGCCGCGTGCTGGAATACCATCTCGTTATGCCGAGTTATTTTCGGTCACCTATTAAAATTTTCACCCACACCATATCGTTCTGAATTTGCGTTCGAGAAAAGATCGACTCGATGGAGTTTACACCGTCAGTCTGAATTTTTCCAGGCCATCGACCCTCGATAGATGAACTCCGGGATCGGCACGTGACTATTGTCGTACGACGCGAATTAATCCAATCGTTATTTCCATAAATATTCATATACATCGCGCAACCGTCTCGCCGATATTCGAGGATCGTCGTTGCGCAACGGACATTAACGGAGACGACTAATAACCTCGAAAATCGCAGGATATAGCGATGACAACAATGCGAATATCCTGTTCGGTGTACGTTCTCCCGGTATGCGGATATTATCTTCGGTATGCGACGTAGGAAAACGACTTTCAACGTTTAGTTTGCCACACGATCGATCCGATTGCGTGCAACCTTGCACGACGCTAAAGTCCTCCGCGAACTCCAACCGTTACTGGGTTATCAGGGACTCGAAACAAATTTCTCGCGGCGAGACACGCCACCCTGGCCGCCACTTCTTCACGGAGACGGAGACCAGGTAAACGAGCGATTAACTGTCGGAGCGTACTAACGAAGTTTCGTTTCATTGTAAATCGTAATCCTCGTTAAGTCGCGAGGATACTTGACGCTCTCGCTGCTCATCACTCGATACTACCGATGCGAACGGAGATTCTTAACCTTTCTAGCGTGAAAAGGTCCTCGATGGAATTCCATTATAGCCGCTCGTCGTGCGTCGTGAAAGATTAGATCGGGTAATAGATAATGGGTAAGAATACAGAGTTCGTCGAGAGAGAATCGCATGGTTCTTAAATACCAAGTACTCCATTCCGCTTAAAAAAAGATTTGTATTTACAACCAAACATAGAATTTTGCTTGGTAAACAGTTTTGCATGTTTTGAATATCACTTTTACGTTTTATTGTAGCCGGTCCCCAAAAACTCCGAGCAGCGTTAATTATCGATTCCCATCTGACGCGTAATCCGAGCGATTTCCTCCTGAATTTTTGCCTCGAGACCCTCAGGCTCGGGCAAATGGAGATTTTCTGGTAAAAACGCTTCTCGCGTCGCGTAATCGTAGGTATATCGTACACGGAGCGTAATCCCGTCTCGTATACGATATTAATAACTCGTCGATACGACTAAATTTCTATCGAACGTTTCTTTTATTCTCCGATCGTCTCCGGAATACCAAGATCATCGACCGAGTTCTCCAACGTCGTTCCTTTGTCCCCGTTTCGGTCACGATAATACCCGTGGGAAACGTTTCACCAGAATTCCATCGACAGCGAGACAATTCTGCGGTAAACGCCCGGAGCGAATTTCTGTGTCAGGATCAGGAGTGATTCCCGACGTATGCGAGCGTACGTTTGTCAGTCATCGAGTACCCAGTGGTTCAAGGTCGGCCAGTAAGCGCGCAGCTCAACGCTCTCGATAGGTTTTACGAATGATCGCGTGTAACCTCGCGGAACCGAATTCGTGGGTCGGATGCTCCTCGATGACCGATACCGTTCATCGATAGAATCTGATAACTCTCGAAAACGCGAGCATACCACGCGCGGTGTTCGGTCAAACTTTCGACCCTTCGTTCGCGCACCTGTCCCTTCGTCACGCGATACGCACTCGGGATGCCTCCTCCAGGTTAGAAAATTATTTTCATTTGAATCCACGGGAACATCGATCGCGATAGTACCTACTATGTACGTAACAACTTCTCGCTTCGTTTCGGTGAAACGCGCGGCATTTTTCTGCGCACTCTTTACGATTTACATTGCAAATACGGCCGAGAAGTCTGGTCACGAGAGGCTTTCCATCGTCGTCGTGTTAATAAAGAAAACGCGGTGCGAGTGGCAACGATAAAAGAAAATGCGGAACTGCGGTCATTTATTAAAAAGCACGAATCTCGGTCCGTTTAACTCGAACGTCGTCCTTATCATTCAGGATTGCTTGACGTATATCCGAGAGTAAGTTTTCAAGTTTTAATCAAGCGCGAACGGTATTCGTAAGGTCCTGTGCGTGGAACGTAAGAAGAAAAGTTTCTGCGCGTAGAGAATATACCGTCCGCGACGATATTACATTGTTCTTTGCCTAGCGTCGTAAAGTTTTAATGAAAGGCACGGGGGGGGAGGGGGGGAGGTATGGCGGGATACTTAACTGCTCGTTTTCCATAGATTCGTGAGGAATGAAACGAAAGGGCAGGACAACTTTAACGCTCCGATCATATTGCATTATTTTACAAGAATTCGAGTTGCCTCGCGTATTCGTGAACGTATATAATTTCTAAAAGCTGTAAAACGTACATACGCAGAGACGATTTCGACGCGAATACTCTGTAACGTTTCGCGGTTGGGTTGTGGTCGAATCAAAGAGACTCTGTACTGGAAGTTGGCCTGAAAAGGGTTAAACGGCGTTGATAAAGCGTCAGAAATGATCCTCGAATGTTCTCGAACAATCGCGATTAGCTGTAGCAATTACCAAAATTTCAGAGGCAACTCGAATTGGAGTTTCTTAATCGTCGATTGCAGGTTTAGTTTATTGGTACGAGAATTACTACGTTATATGCACGCGATTTGGTGAAAAAGAACATATGTATCGCACGGCAGGTATACCGTCCATTAGAAAATGATAACGTCCGACAGTAACGCAACACCTGTCCTTACACACTGTACAAATCGATAGGAATGCAATCTCAGTATCAGAGTTAGTTTTGCAAAAAAAAAAAAAAGGATAGAAGATTAAAGAGTTTTAGTTTCAATTAAACCGACCCCGCTGCGATTGAAACGTCCTTCGGGGAGGCAAAAGTTAGAGGTACTTTTCATTTCAAAGTACTCCCGGCACGAAGGTAAGAATCGTGCAAAGAAAAATTAAAAATGAAAATTTGCAACGATTAATACGCTCTACGTTTAAAGCTATACGTTTAAATTTCTGGATGGTTAATTACCCAGTGCCCTCAAAAAGGGCATCGTACCCCAAGGCCGTGGAAAATTACAAACCCTTCTTTCCCATCACGGAAAGGCATAAAAATAGCGTGACGCGCGAGTATAAAAGTGAATTTTCATTACGTGTAGCGCAAATGAAAAATTCTATTAACGAAATACTCGAAGGAAACGAAGGCTGTTTAATTAAATTGGTTAATTGCCTTCGCGCGAATCAACTTGCTCCGTCGTACGCTCATCCATCGGCACGAAATAACTTTTAATCGTTAAGTACCTTCAAATTAAATCGCAAAAAAACGACGTAATCTTACGCTATCGTTGATATCACTTTGTCGCGATATCGTTCCAACGATACTTTGGCGTTCCTCGGTTTCCCCTTGCGCGAACATCGCGGTAGAATAATTCTATCCTAATTACTCGCATCGCCTTTCACGATCTTCCGGCACTGACACACCTTCCGGTCAGATTGACGATCACCTTTCGGTCTACTGATTCTTTGAATAAAGCACGCTCGCCGCAAGATCAGGTAGGGATCCGAAGAGAGCACTGTCCATAGAAGGTATGAAACGTGTCGCGCTCTCTCGGGTATTCGTGTCAAAATTTTTATTCGCAAAGGATTACGCGTATTCTTTTTTTATCCTTTTTTATTTAGTAGAACTGCATTCCCCTAAAGGGAGTAAGGGAGAATTTCACGGCAAAAGGTGTTTCGTTAACGTTCCAGAAGTTTGACGATAAAATTGTTACACCCAAACGAAAGGTCGTGTCGAGGTAACTAATAAAAGTAAGCGGGAAAGCTCATATCCCCCAGGATCTTATCTGCTTCGCGTGCAAGTTGCTACGCGATACTAAATATTGTTAATGGTATTACCCGCCTCTAAATATGTTAATGGTTAGTTAGTTACCGCGCTTTGTCGTTGAGTCGGATTAATCATCGGGGACCAAGCTATGTTTCGTACATAAACGCAGTTGCATTACCACGAACGTAATTAACTGCAAGATTTATAAAACGAAACCCGCTGACGTACCGATAACGCTGTGCGAGTAGAATAATGCGCAAGCTACATATCGCTTTCGGTGATCTCGAAGAAGCTACGTTACCTCGCAAATTGGAACGTGCGTGATATCTGAATCGAAAAATTCGATATCGCGGTATATTCGTAAATAGTTGAGCGAACCTAAATGACGGCGGATCGATACGAACCGTATCGGGAGAATTTACGGAAACGCGAGTTCGTCAAACGTAACTGCAGCGATGAATGCGCTTCGTCGTGTACGTTCGTGCCTCTCAATGTAACGGAATGATAAGGAAATCACTTTGTTATCTGCCCCAGTTTACTATGTTCGGAAAGTTTTTCGGAAAACAATGAAAAAAAAAAAAAAAAAAACGCGCAGAAACGTTTCAGCGTAAAGTATCATCCTCGGATCGATCGTCGAAAACAAACAACGGCGTACCTGGAGGCTAGAATGAGATTTTATTGACGCAATCCCACGGTCGAAAAGTCCGTCGTTGATGGAGTTCTGCCACAGTTGGAATTGCGATCAAACTTTCTGATTAAATGGATTAATAAAGTTTCATCGGTGTATACCGACCGGATAATAACGCTGAATATTTTCTTATACTTGTGATCCAGTTCCATCGGTGATGCTTAATCTCATTAATCACTGTATTTGCGCAAATTGCTCGACAAAAACGTTGGATAAAGAATCTTAGGATCGAATGGATCGTGGTTTCTCAACGATGTTCGGCGAGGAGAAATATTCCCTCCCATTTTCAGCGTTGCAAATTCGTAAATTTTTAACTGATAAACAACACAGCTCTCCTCGTGCTTGAATTCGACGAAGAGAGAGCTGAGAGACGGCGGACAGTCGGTTTCGTTGTAGCAGACGGCGTTTTTTGCGCTGGTCAATTGACATTCTTGAAATGTCTATTAATGAACGAATGAATCACACGCTTCGCGATGCAGATCTTCCTTTTCTCTAGTACGCGGAACGCGGTCTCGAGATCGAGGTAGATCCTACGGAGGATCTACGGATCGCGTACGCCGAACTCGTGCGCGCAATGAAATCCTCTCGGTCAAGATTTTCTTTCGACGCAACGGATTAATGGTCGAAAGTATCGTACGATAAATAGAAGAACCTCGTAAACGATTCATGAAAACGAGGGAGGCAGCGGATTATGATTAGAGAGAAAATTGCGGGTTAACCAAAAATGCAAACGTTAAATTTCTACGAGATACTGCATTTTTGAGGAAATTTAAACCTCCCTCCGAACGAGTTTTAACGCCATCGCAATTCCTGGAGGCTGGTATTTCTATGGAATCCGTTCATACCGCGCGTCACCGCGCGCGAGACTGTGTCGCGTCGAACACCTAGCGCAAAACCTTCCCCTTTGGTCGACGCCCACGGAAACATGACTTTTCACAGTTTACAACCGATCAAACGCGGCAGTAAAATGGAAAGGGGGTGGCCCCGTGACGCCGACACACCCGTGCGCGTCCATTGCAGACGGCGCTGTACCCCGAAAATTCGTTTTGATTACGTCATGCGACGCGTAACGATTAACATTTCGCGTGGAGACCAGTGCCGAAACTATCCGTTCGACTCTGATACGTTCAAACATTCCGAAACCTCGATTTTTCCAATATTTCACGGACGATATACGAATCCCTGGGTACATGGAGGATATTACCGTATAAAACCAGTTCGTTAAATCCTCGATTCTCTTTTTTCTTTTTTCTCCTGATCTCGATCCGTATTCTTCGAACAGCGCAAACATATCGATGCTTTCGCGCTCGACTGATGAAAGTAATAACGTACGTAATCCCAGTTATCGATACACGCCGATTCGCTTGCTCCATATACAATCGCGATAACGAGCTTTCACGCGGCTCCTTCGTCATCTCTGCTTCTGACGGGCCGAATACGTTAAATCGCTTATTCGCTGCGGGCGAAACTCAAAAAATCCTCTGTTTTGAGGCGTTCCCCCGAGGCGGGTTCATTTTTACGGTACGCCCGAATTCGATACACCGCGCGTACAACCAGCGATTGATTTCTATCAAAATAACGAATTTCAGTGTTTCAACGATTTAAAACGTTCACACTCAAAATTACTTTCTCCGAGTTATGTCGTTGTTGCACTAAATAAGCGATACGTACATCCGATGCAATTCTGACGGTATGTATGTACGAGCGTTACGCTTCGACGGACACCTGACCAAGGTGTCCCCGGATTCGGGTAATGGAAATGAGAGGTACCGGAAGTCCGTGGGTGCAACCCATTGTCGGCTAACGGCGGCGTACAATCGTTCGATCGTTGCGCGCATCGGTCTTTGAATGATTCTCAGCGCCACGAATGCATATACGTATACGTGCATCCACTATTCTGTAACGAAAACCGTGCGACGCTGTACAGATTCTCAATGTTGAAATCGCGGTTACGCTGCGAGTGAAAATCGAGAATGGAATGTTTGGAATTCTGCCCGGAAAAGAGGTACGCCGCGACTTCCCTTTGTTCCACGAGCGATAGGAAACAATGCGATGTCTAGAAGACGGAAAGAAGAAGAAATAAATATAAAGCACCGGTCTCGCGTGTGTCGCGACGTTCGCTGGAATACCGGTAATTTTTCAGGCCAGTGAATCGATTATACGGTAGGTTTAATCTGCTGTTTGATCGCGCAGTCGTAACGATGACTGTCACCCTTCTCCCTCCCGGATAATTATTAATAATCGATGATCGCAAATAACATCTGGTTCACCGATGCCGAGACAGAGAACGCGCTTCCGTTTCGTCGAACAATGGGTTACGAGCCGTGTAATGTCGCTGCCAATATCTCGATATCGGCGCAATAATTGCACGTTGTCGCAATGTTTCCCAAGCGAAACTCGATTTTAACGGAAGCTTCCGCGCTTAATCGCGAGACGGACGAGAGTGAAGATCAAGTTCGCGATCGATGACGATCGATTATCACGTTATCCCGACTCCGCGAGGAACGCGGTGACTCTCCGAAGTTCCAAAACACGTATATCGACTTTTCCATTCGAACATAAATTCATGGAGAGAACGGAGCCATTAAGACATAACCGCCCCTCCATCCGCGCGCTCCTCCAATTCTCCGGGCTTACCAAACAATTTTCAATTTTCTCCAATTTCCCCTGGAACTCAAAGCTGCATTTTAACGTGGAAAATTTCATTACCGAACTATCGTCGCACGACGGAAGCGAGAGGGGAATATTTTCCACGGATAAAAGCTGCATTTAATCGCCGCGGTTACCGAAATTAGTATGCGAGGCGCAGAATTGAACGACGTTGTCGTACCAGCCATTCGTGGGACAGCGACTTGAAATTATGGGAATGAAATAGCATCATGAGAAAGCCAGTGTGCCGTAAGACTCATAGGAGGCTCCCACGGTACTCGGCCATTTTCCCATGGATTTCGTGCAACCGGTTCCGAAAACGTAGAGGTGCCTTTAACGCGTGAATGGGACTGTATGATCGGGCATTCACCTTGTGCGATTTGGGTATTCGGCAACCCTAGTTTTTATGCACGCGGTAATATTCTCCCGCCGTCAAAAAGATTTCCACGTTTACGCATCGCGCACAAAGCGTTTCATTCTTTCTTCCTCTTTCTTTCTCTCTCCTTTTTTTTCATCCCACTCTCCCTCTCTTTCCTTTCTTCCCCATTTTTTGCGTATCTCTTTTTTTTTTTCCCAGGCAAGATGTTTCGGAGTCACGCATTCTCGCAATAGTTGCGGAGATTCTCACAGAGTGGTATAAGAAGCGAATCGATTGAATAGCCGTCTGTGTGCATTCATTTCTGCTCGCGTCAAGGGGATTTAAGTGATCTGTAACATCGCCGGCAGAATGTTGTTAGATAACGTATATCCCAACCGAAGCGTTCAAGCAATCCCGCAAAAGTTGTGTTAATCGATAATAGTTATTTACTCGCGTGGAATCGCGATAATACGAAATTGTATCTTCGTTACTTTTGTTTTATCTCTGTTTCTCTCTGTCTTACTCGCTCCTCCTCTTCCCCCCCCCCGCTCTCTCTCACTCTCTCTCTCTCTCTCTCTGAATCATATGGACGTTTTAATGCCACGTGAATTCCAAATCACTTTTTCTAATCGTCTTACATTTAATACGAGTGTCGTTCAAGTGTTCTTTTAAGACTGCCGCGTTACATTCTTTCTCACTCGCTTCATAATTCTCCCCAAGTATTCGCTGAGAGAGTACACCCTGCAAATACACGCTCGACTCTTTTGAAATCCGCCAAACGCGTAATCCGCTTGTTCGGTGCAAATACAGGACCAACCTTGGATCCTTGATTTCCTGCGATCGTTCAACCGCCAATTCTAACCAGCGCAAACAAATATTCGATCGGCAGTCTTGCACGCGATACACGCACGATCGAATCGTGCCACGTTAAGCAATTGTTTACAGTGATCGTAAAGAGGGAGATTCGATTTTTATTGTTTTTTCCTTTTTCGTACAGCGCACTGCTCGTATACCCGGAATTCTACCGCGACATTCCGTAGAATTGATGCGTGACTAACGAAATGCCGTCAGATTTTCGCGCGAAAAAAAAAGAAGAAAGAAGTTGCCGAACGCTCGCTCTTCGGCGCAAACATCGGGCTCGCGTTCGGTAAGCTCGCCTACGCCGAAAGCGCTTGCGAGGGAAAAATATACGCGACTAACGAAAATGTTATTACACGATCGAAGTAATAAGATCTTACCTAATGTTTCCTGGCGTCGTGGCCCACACCCTCTTCAGGGGCTAGACGAACTGTCACTCCTGACGCCCGCTGTTGTACACGAGTCTTTTAACACGACACTGGTACGCGGCACTGGTACGCGACACCGACCGCCCTCCTCTTATTTATTTCGAAAACGCGAAAAGTACAAAGGAGCGAGTCGTCAGAAACGTACTCCGACTGTGATTACTGCACGAATGCCTCGGATACGTCATGTCCTGAGAAGCTAGCGCCGCAGTATGAACTGCCGAACGGCAGAATATTGGTTAGGAAGCATTCGTAGGGACTTTTTGTTGCGCCTTCTAGCGTGTTCGAGAAATAGCACACCTCCTTCATTGTTCTCCCTCTCCCTCGCCATCTAGAACAATCTGTCCAAGTTTGAATCCAACTTGCCACTCGAGGAGGAACCCGTACTCTCTACAGAGCTTTCGTACGGTGCCAGTATGTGCATAAGCGAAGTGAATTCGTGCTTTAGTCATTAGTATTTATCTTTTTCGCTCCTACGCTGCTCTGTTTTGTTTCGCCAGGCTGGGTTATGGGGAGGGGGTAGAATCGAGCTCATGGGTGCAAACTTGAACAGGGCTGCGATAAAATAACGAGGGACCCGTTTTCGTAAGAACGATTTGGACGCAGTAATGAAAATAAGCGTGACGCCTGTAGGCATTTTTCATGTACAATGGTCATGCAGGATGAAGACTGTCTTAGTTTTTTCATGAAATTTGTAACGACTTCGATGTTCATGATTTTTACATCATCGTTAAGACGTTGGTATCGCTATATCTTTGCAGCAACTTCACGAAGGTTGTCATATTTGACGTTTTAGTTGTATTTTCGTTTAATATTTTAAGATCGATATCGCGATTAACGTATCAGTGTTATTTTTGTTTGCGAAACACCGTACGATCAAGAAGGTATGTTGCGTGACTAAATGAAAATGTAACCAGTTTTTACTCTTATCAATCAATTTGACGGGACGACTGGCGCCACCGAATGGTTTAATTAAAGCTGCATTTTCAAATTAGACACTCAACGAGTTATATTTATGTATTCCCCATCATTGTAAACACACGTATTAGACTGTTCCAGTAATTGTTCAAGTTTGCGTAAGGTAAAACTTGGAGTGTTTGTTTCTTTCAAACATCCACTTCTTATCAATGGGTAGTAATACGTTCTCGAACGTGATTGGATGACGCAAATGCTAACGTTAAAGTGCTTTGCAGAATAATATTTCGTCGACATCCATGGATGAACAAATTTATTAAGAAATATTAAAGCCTATTGCGATCATTTATTTGTTCACACCTTTATACGCGATAATCCAAATAGTTACCGATCGACCATTTGTTATCATACACGTCAATTCTCTATAAGCGCAAGTGGACGTTTGTCGTGTTACGTTCAGATTCGTCCAGTTTTCAGTCGGAAAAGAAAAAACATTACGTGAGTGCGTGTACAGTTGCCCGACTGCTTTGTTTAGTTCTTATTATTTTTGGGAGACTGATCACCTGTGCGGTCCAATTTGTGGCATTTTGTAATACCATTCACAAATCCTTCCAGGAATAATTAATAGTAGCTTAGAAAAAGTATTTGCATAGAGCTAACTGTGAGTAAAAAAAATACAATACTGTCACCAATGTTATTAAAAGTGTGCAGTGACACTTAGAATTTTGAATGAATCGATTCAAGAACGATTGTATAGACGGAACGTACAAAAAATTTTGTATTGTCAGTGGTGTCAGTTGCATTATTTTGTTCTTACAGATTCTTTGGAACGGAAAAAATGGCAGACGATAAAACTGACGACGCAAAAGATGACAATTGCGATGAAAATAACAAGCAGATGAAAATGAGTCCTGCGGAGGAGCGTTCTGAATACTTTAAGAAGTTAGAGAAATGGCTGCACGAAGCGTACGCTTGGCAAAGTGTAGCTGCAATGTTTCCATATTACTTAATGTCTGGTCAAATTTTAAATTCGACATCTGGTACGACTATGGCCTCATGATATATTTTTAGTAATCTTCAAAAAGTAGTGTCGGCAACATTGTAATTCTAGGTGTTCCATTTCTACCACAAACACCACCTTCGCCAAACGTGCAACGGCTGATTAATGGCTCCACCGAACAGCAGAACGAGCCTCCAAGACAAAGAACTCCACAAGAACCTGCAGCACGTCCATTTCAACCTCCTGGAGCTGAAGGTAGAAGGTCATAACGATAACTCCTGTGTCCATCGTATTCCAACTGAGGTTCAGCTAGTACCATATGTACTTTTGATACAAAAATACTGTAATAATCGCAAACTCTATTACAAATCGGTTTGTTATACACACATCTGTACTTAAGGATATCTTGAGAGAGAGTATCGTGTGTCAATTATGTAATTGTTTATTATCTCTCATATCTGCAGTATTTTTGGACCATACATATTCATCGTTATCATTTTATGTCTCTGCAAACGTGTCTACTGAATTCTGAGTTACAAATTTTTTCAGGTTTCGAGTATCGTATACCTCCGATATGGAAACGATTTGCTGCTGAATTTATAGACGGATCAGTGTTATTCCTTATGAAATTTTTTATCACCTTCATTGCTATTGACGGCTTTGATTTCATGTTTGTAAATTTTAAATCTATTTACAATACGCCTACTCACCCTACGTTCGCAAAGGGTACCTTGTTTAGTATTGTCGATAACTTATGTACGCTTCGTATCTCAATTTTCAGAGACACAGAGGATATAGATTTGTTACAGACAAATTTGCAAATTGATTATAAGATGGCCGTAGACATGGTTTACAGTATATTATTCCTGGAAATTATTCATCGTATGGTAGCCTGTATTTTTGAGGTAAGTACACGAGCGCAGGGAATAATCAGCCATGCGTATTCGATAACATTGCTGGCTACTCTCGCGCGACACTAGCGCGCGAAATATTCATGTTTACGTTTGGAATCGTGACACGCGATCGCGAGACTGGCCGGCAGCGGCCACGTCGTTGGAATTGGATCAGAGAGAGAGAACGATTAACTGTTGGAAGCCCCATTCTAGGCATTTTGGCTTCAACATGGTGTCAACGGCTGCATCGGTGGCGCAACACCCGGCAAACTCGTGATGGGATTACGAGTCGTAGAATGCCGCAGCGTGACATTCGTCGATCGGGACGATGACCCTCATGTCGTGCTTGTATCGCCTGGAACTGACTTAGGTCTAGCGTTGGCGTTCAGCCGTTCGGTAGTGAAAAATCTTATTCTGGCGTTTTTATTCCCAGTATGTTTCGCCTTATTCTTCTTTAGATATAACAGAACCGGATACGATTTAGCTTGCAATTCCATCGTGGTGGAAGATGTCTACAGAAACCAGAATAATAATAGACTTCGTCAGCAATAGATGTGTGCCCAGATAAGGGTAAAAAGAAATATGTGCTTGTCCTGTATGAATGCGCGGGTGCGTGAGACGTGTATATGTACAAATGTATAAAAATGAGACTTACGATTATCGTGAATTACTGTAGAAAAAATGATGATTTGCATTCGTACCAGCGTGATGATTAAGAAATGCAATATATCTAAAATTCGGTTGTGTACGAGTTATTTAAGAGAACGTTACATAAATTGTACAGATCGTAATCTACAATTGTATAAAAAGCTATTAATAAAGCATTTTTTAATTTATCTTTGTGCATGATACAAACGTTAACCAGTCGCCTCTGATGGAATTGAATTGCAGTGAGTATCACGAATCAAAGTGAACGATCGTTTTGTATTGTTCTCAAGTGAAAGAAGGAAAATGAAATATTCGCTGCAAGTTTGTGGGAAATGTTAATATTTTTGTGCTGGTCAAGTATTTATTATTATTTCGATCGTACTTGTGGTGTACGTGATCGATACACTGTCGTATAACTTTTAGCTCTACAATTATTGTTGATAGAAAACTAACTTATTACAATCTCCGCACATTGCACGCGCATCGGCAGCCAGCAGTTTGCAGTAATTTCCAGTCCTCTGTCTTTCAACTCTCTAGACCAGGCCTGGCAAACACCTGCACGCCGTGCAGGGGGACGCAGGCAACACTCGTCAGCCCAATCAGGGCTTACCCCCACCATGGCTCCCAGTGCATTTGTTAGAGTGAGATAGGTATAGCGTTGTTCTTTTTTTTCGTTCGCACGGCGTGCGGGTGGGGATACCGAAACCGCGTGAGGAGTGTGCGTCTCCCCACGGTTAGACAGGCCTGCTCTAGACCAACTGTCTTTCTAGAGTGGAAACTCCTGCCTCCTTCCTCCCGCTCGCCGGTACAGTTGGGAACACTGTTCCCTACAAGTGAAATGTTGAAACGCCACCTGGGATCCAATGACTGGAACTTGACAAGGCTGGCGACTAACCAATGACGTCACTTCCCAGTTAAACGTGGCTGCCTCGCGATTGTAGGAAGGAGTGGCTTCGTGATCTGTCAAGTTAAATGATTTCCCGTGAAAATTAATGATTCTTCGAATTGATTAAGTTATTGCCGTGTGTTTGTTAGTCATAAATCATCGTGCAGTAGTACCGATACACCAGGAAAATGTCGTCTTCGGGTGATTTTGGAAACCCGTTGCGTAAATTTAAGCTCGTCTTTCTAGGCGAACAGAGCGGTGAGTATTTTCTCGCACATACTTCCGTCGATTTCGGATCAATATTGCCGATGTACATGTCGGTTTTCTATGCCGGCTGATTCCCCGTACACCGAGGACGTGGGAATTAATTCGGTGCCGATCAATTCTTACGACTATTCTAGGTTATAGATCAATATTTCTGCTCACGTTACAAAACTATTCGTTATAATTGTATTTGGCGTCATCCTCGCTCTCTCTCTGTCCTAACGTTTTATACTTTTGTATTGTTTCTAAAGCTAGGCGTGATCTCACCGTAGAAACTTATCTTTCTCAAGGTGTACATGTAGAGATAACTGTTAACCATTGAAATTCATAACTTATGTATGGCACCTAACTTCATATGATCGTACAGCATATTTGTTCCCCGTTCAATATATATCGAGCATATCAGAACAACGTAGATAGGTGTTAGATTATTGTCGCCGAGACCGATATTTTAACTAATTTTGTGCCGTATTTCGGTAGAAATAATGATTTTGTAATTTGTTTCTGTGTAACAGATTAACATAATAAAAGTACCTCATGAATGTGTCATTCTTCATTGCACTCAATTTATTTGTACTTTGCTTTCTGATATTTCAATTATAAGTGAAATTAAATCGTGGTATTATGTACTTTTTTTATTAAATTTATTGTTCAATTCGAAGTTTGTCCTTATTGATCCCACCTTTTTTATTATTCCCCATTTATTAAAATATAATTTTCCTTCGCTAATATGTAGGATTACAACTTGAAAATTCTGGTGTTCATTGATATATCCATTTCAGTCATTTTGCATTAATCGTGTGATTTGATCTTGCAGTTGGAAAAACATCTCTTATCACACGGTTTATGTATGACAGCTTTGACAACACGTATCAGGTATGAAACTAACGGTTTCATCATATATTTAGAACTATGCTTACTCACCATTCTATGCGGACACACCTATAGTTATCTTGTAAATGAACTTAAAATTCTATTTTTACATACCTTTTTTAATCTGAAATTGAGTTTTAAAATTTGAACAAAAGTAACAAATACTAGCGGCCACAAATGATTTATTGAAGAAATATGATTCAGTATTTAATAAATAATCGTAAAGTTTTATGCATTAAATAACTGTGTTCATCTGTAGTTGGTAATAGCGTTCTGTAGCCTTTATCAACTGGCATAGTTACTTTGATAAAATTAAATGTATGGTAAAGTAAGGGGGATTACTAATAGCAATAATTATTTTACTAACAGACCAATTAACTTTGAGTACTTTAACACATTTTAAATGTCATACGTATGACTAGGTAGTAGTTTTGTGCTTCAGAGTTTTTATGTTATTGCATTTCATCACTACCTTGTCATAAGGTTTCCTTTATAAATATTACTGGTTCCAACATTTTTATGTTGGGGAAACAAACAAAAAATTTTGTAATCTGATAGAACTTGAACTATATTCATTGTATGAGTTTAAAATGCATTCCATTTGTGGTAATGAATTGTTTTCTTGGGATAAATATTGATGAAGAAAAATATCACATTTGTTTTGTAAAATGGTCAGTATTACATGTTTGGGGTAGATGCTAGTAGAAGAGGCAGTAGGGAGGTCAAGGTATTGACTTTTTCTAATAGAGTTAGAGAAATAAGCCTAAAGAACTTTTGCAAGTAACAAATTTCAGTTTATTGTTGATTGCAACTGTTATAAAAGGAAATCATATGATAAAAGCAAACCATTACGGTATCTTAACGATTCGTGTTTATATAAATGTAAGAGATTAACAATATTCTAGTATCTATACAATTTCTATTTCTTTTATTGTAATCAAAATTAAAAATCCAATATAAAGAAAAAAGGATAATTTTGATTTGACTCTTGAATTTTCTAATATTGTTAATCTGCCATTTCTTTAACATTATTCTTTAACATTATGTAAATTGTTAGTTTAACAAACTAAATATAAATGGAATTAATTAACGCTGCAAGGAGTTTGCAATTTCCTGCAAACTTTGAAAAGCATGCACTAAAAAGACATAAAGCATAATGTACATTAATTCCTTGCATCACGATAACAATGCACTGTGTTATTTGTTGCAGGCTACAATAGGTATAGATTTTCTAAGCAAAACTATGTATCTGGAGGATAGAACTGTGAGATTACAGCTTTGGGATACCGCTGGCCAAGAACGATTCCGTTCTCTGATACCAAGTTATATCAGAGATTCTACAGTCGCGGTTGTTGTTTATGATATTACTAGTAAGCACAGATTATATACAAATTACCCATCGATATTGTTTTATTACTAGCAGATAAGTCTAATATGAAGCTTTCTACAGATGCAAATTCTTTTCATCAAACGTCAAAGTGGATCGACGACGTACGGACTGAAAGGGGAAGCGATGTTATAATTATGCTAGTTGGCAATAAAACAGATTTGAGCGATAAAAGACAAGTATCGACGGAAGAAGGCGAACGCAAGGCTAAAGAACTGAATGTGATGTTTATTGAAACTAGTGCTAAAGCTGGATACAATGTTAAACAGGTATGTTTGCATTGTATTCAGTTTTTCGAACCAACCGTACCTTGTACTTTTTATCATAGCAAAGATACATCAAATTTGTGTATTTCTGATTTGTACTTTATTTACTTTTCAGCTGTTTAGAAAAGTAGCTGCAGCTCTGCCGGGCATGGATTCCACTGAAAATAAGCCTCCGGAAGACAGTATCCTTTTCGTTAGATACGTAATGCACATGTTTGCATGTTACATTTATATAAACATGTTTCAGGTATTTTTCTTTCTCCGAATATAGCGGTAAAAGAACACATCCTACATCCTTCTCAATATTTATTTTGATTATATTTTTTGTATAGTTCTAACGTCTATGAATATTTAGTTCTAACGCAATGTTCTATTACTTGTTAACAATGAAATATTACAGCATTTTATCCAATGGGACATTCTATTTTTGCTACGGAACAGTACGACATTACTCGTATATTAAACAACTCTACGAACGTATATATTTTTTTAATATTCCACTTTAATATTGCCGAAGGTTTCATTTGTTTGCGTTATCTTTTTGTGTTTTCCTTAATATGTTGTTAAACCTGTAGTGCAAGAAGTAGTTCTCAAGGATACACCAATTGAACTGAAAGCATCGGAGAGCAGTTGTGCATGTTAAGCCACCATCAGCCTAATGGTAGACAAGACACTGAACTAAGTTATATTATAAATTAAAGTCTTACGTTAGGACAGTGATATTCAGCTTGTGTCTTTTTTTTCACAATATCATGTGGAAAGTAACTGCACTATACTGAATAACTATGATTTTCTTCATGGAAAATAAATTTCACGGTAGCTTAAGCGGACTGCTTTTACACAATAACGTGTTTGCGTGTACTAGTAGTATCACAGGATTGACACAATTCAAGTTTATTTAAATTCTCAAATTTCATACAAGTTTTATTAACGAATAATCATTCGAACACAGTGGTGATCCATTGGTTCTTTTCTTAATGGAACTGTAACTTCTACGATAAACATTTCATTTCCCAAGTCTCTATCATAATTTCAAACAACAAAACTTTGTATGTTTTTCATTCTGTAGAAGTTTTCAAGAAAATCTTAGTCGTATGCACGCTCATTGTTGTAAGTGCATGACACGGTGCACTATTACGAATTTGCAGGAGCTAAACTAGAGCAATAATAATGTAGTAAAGTAACGTATTGCGTAAATGCAGTCAATAAAGTGCTCATCATGAGATAACTTCTTCAAACGCGAAAAATTATATTACATTCTTGGACTCAAACTAATAAGTACCCTGTATCTTTATGAATTACGTTCGGTTTGCATTTGAATTATTATAATAGATGAACAAAATCATATTTCCAACGATATATATATACATGCGTATTCAGCACGAACATTGGAATACGAAACGAGAAAATTTAACGGAAAGTGCTATAATATTTATGCAAGAGTAGCAGCTAATCATATCTCATTTTTCTACAAGTATTTTAATCTAAGGATACATTGCTCATACACAAATATTTCTCTCGATTTGGATACATCTAATTCATCAAGTATGATCTGATGTACTGCATTTTTCTGTTAAAGTATTATTTATACACATTTGACTGAAGTAGATTTGTTTATCGAAAATATAGTTAGGGTAAATAGCAGACTAATTAGCAAATGCATACTGACAAAATCAGACTTGTATATATTAACTTATAATCGGGATGTGGATAGGCAGAATGCTATTATACCTAATCTTATCAATGTCATTTTTGTTAATAATTATTGTAATATTTTAATTTATATAAAAAACCTCGAATTATTGGCATTATCTTTTCTTTATATTTATTAATTTTCTTAAGATCCATCATTTTCTTGTCATGTTTCCTTGTTGTACACGTTTCCTTGTTTCATATTTGCATCTGAATTTATTTCTAGCTACGTATCGTTTTAATTAAGATTAATGTGCGTTGTGCTTTACTCCGTATTATACAGATAATTGTACGATAAATAGGTTTCAATGTATAATCTTAATTAAGGTGCATTATGGCTGTAAATCTCACCCCAAGTAATGTTAGGGAATACTCCGTCCCATTTTTTAACTACTTAAATTATACGTGCTTTTTAATTACTGCTACTTTAGCTTTAATAAAAAGACAATTACTTCAAAGTTGGATGATTAAGATCCGCATCGCTTGTACTACTAACCTTTCGATGAGGTATTCGAATCATGTACTTCTCAGAAACATATATCAAGTAATACTGCCCGCAAGCGAGGAACGTGGAAAAAAGTCTGCACTATTATTTTTAAGAGCAAAACAAATTACACGTGAAAATTCTTGGCAAGAAAATATGTTCGGGGCAATCGAATCGCATAAAAAATGAAAGAAATCCCTATACAGTGTACAATGTAACGCGATACCGTCAATATGATACTGTGATAACACCTTAACAAACGAACGCAGCTGTGGACTTACAGAATCAATCATCGATGCAGAATGGCTCCGAGTCGGAAGGAGAGAGCGGCTGCATTTGCTAGGGAGGTGGTTTATCAATCAGTGTGCAGCTATAATGCTAACTCCTTCAGACATTCAGATACGAACCAAAATCACCGCATATTATTACGAGATGCTGGCTTCTTCTGACGTCTACATCGTGGCCCATACGTTACGTGACGAAGGCACAAAGATTCCATTACATCGTACTTAAAAAATAATTCAGCCCTAAGTCTAATTTAAATGCTAGCGCAATTCTTGTGGACTTGGTTGCTATTCGTTTTCCTTCGAGAACGGCTTCGTGCTAGTGCGCCTTTCCATGCGAATGCGCGATAGTTTCACGTCGAATAAAACTCGCTTCCTTGTATCATGACTTGAACTTGAAATGATAATAGCCGAGCGATTTGCGACTAATGCGTCGGCTTGAAATAAACATGACGAGTTTTCTTTGTTTGTTAGATTACCTTTGTATAATTCTTTAAGCGACCAAAGCAATACAGCGATTTTCTTACAAATCGTACATATCACGCTTTTAAGTACCCAAGTCTAATAATGATGATCTTTCTATCCGTCAGTTTCAATTAAAATCAAGCCGGTGAGACACACGCCACGACTTTTTCGCGGAGTTGGATGCTACGTCATTTCAAGTTTAAACGTTCTATCTCCGTTTCTTTTTTTTTATAACGCGAATTGCGGATCTACTCGACACGCACAAGTCACCGAAGCTTAGGCAAGACGAATCGCACACGGGAAATTGCAATTTAATACAAATGACTGAAAGTAAACATTATACTCCACGTAGTGAAATATAACGAGCGAGCGACCTATATACGATCAGTTGCGAAATTGTATTCATAGATGGTTTATTGGCGAATTGTTCGAGATTTATAATATAATCGTATTACAATCTTTATAGGCGTTTTTCGATATTTCTTGATAATAAGTGAGCGACTCGTCACGCGATTCGTTCATAAATTGATGGACACGACGCGGGTATCGAAAGAAACGTAAAAAAGTACGAACGATTGAAAAGTTTGACACGGACCAAATTGAAAAAATGCATATGCGCGAGAAAGAATCTTGATTTAAAATAACCAAAGCGTGTCGCGCATCATTATTCGATTCTCCGATTTTTCTTTGGTTCGGTTCAATCGTTCGTGCGTCGCATCCATGCGCTTAATAAAACAAGATACCGAGCTACACCTAAAGTATTTTTACTGATAAGAATAACGATGTACACGCGATTGCACGATGCTCGTTGAAAAAGAAAAGAATAATACGAGAAGCATCGATGATTTAAAAATCGTTATTTTCGATCGTGTCCTTCAAATAATGAGCAAACAAATCATTGTCAATGAAACTATTACAAAAAAGAAAGCAGAAAAACGATCAAACTCTTCCCATCCGTAAGAAGGAAGAACTAGCATTGTTTTAGGGATAATTAATGAAAAAAGGGCTGCGTGCGCCAATTCATGAACGTGTCACGTGCGACGCGGCGTAAAAAAGCGTCACGCGACGAAGCACCCTACGTGTTTCATCGATGAGACTGAACGCTTCTAGCATGCGAGTATCTAATTAATTAAAACGAATTAAACAAACTCGAGCGGGCTATGAAACAGTATTGCGCGAGGTAGAACCAAGAAACGTCGTAGCGAGGAGGGAGATTATTCGCGTTCCGAGAATCGCGAGTGCCACGAAGGAGCGGGCCAATTTTGCACCTGCTAATTAGAGAACTTAGGGGGGGTGGGGGATCGTAGGTACGTCGTTGGATGGGAAACGTGAGAATGAGAAATCTTCCCTTGCCGCGTTACAATTGCCGCCCCGAGAGGCGTGTAATCGGGGCGAGCGTAGGTTTCCTAGTTTCGTCGTTGTACATTGATGTGATAAGGCTTTCGATAAAATAATTCGTTACGTTGGACAACGAGTTTCAACGATTTCTTGTCACGAAGGTGAATAAGACGATTTATGACGGCTTCTAGTCGAATTCGAAGAAGTGTGTAGGAATACCTTGACGCGCACAATTTCTCCTTTACAGCGGCAATTAAGAAAGAAATTGTGCGGGTTGGATACAAAATTACTCGGCAATTCGATCTCGGCATCAGGCTGTAGTCGTAAATCGCTCGAACACGACCTTCGCGGATGAAATCGTGATGTCCAGTGCTATCCGCCGTGCTTAATGTGAACTCTACGAGTCCTAGCACCGTTTCTAAACGTTAAACTGTCTCTCTAGCAGCTCCTGTGTACAACGCGTCGTAGCGTAAATTCGACAGTGTCGCACAGCAATATCTCAGTAATATACGTATACCTGCAGTTTCGAAGTGATCGCGTGTCACGTGTTTTCAGCGCATACACGCGAGATATTATATTTTTCTTTCTTTCGTGTGCCGATCTCACAAACGGAGAAGACACTCGCCTGCAAATATCACTAGGATAAGTCCGACGGGAGATGTTTGTCGACGCCACGTGTTTCTAGTTCGATCGTAGAATAGAACTTTTACCACTTCCATACTAAAGAGTAATCGTTGCGATATTAATCTTGCCTATGGAGGATTCATGCCTAAGAGGCCGTGTTACTTCCGCACGGTCGGAAGGACCTGTCGTTGTAGAGTGAAGGGAGAGTAATTAACGGCTGCAGGGACTGTCTTTTTCGTGATTAACGAATAGAAGGACCGGAAGTACGCTGATCTAGTCGGAACGATCGTATTGTCATCGTTTAATAACTCGTCGATGTATTTGCTTTTCAAAATACGACTCAATTAACGGACACCGATTTGTCTGTGATTTCAATTAGGCCACTTTACTGAAGATTTGTCTGAAACTTTTGTACGCGATTTTTTTTGTTGGTATTGCAATCGAATACGAACGTTCCGAGTAGACCGGAGCCTCAAGTGCATTTACGACACGCGTACGTATGATATATACGTGTATTTGTCGACAGGATTCGTTAAAAAAAAGAAACTGGATATGAAAGGACAGAACGGACATTAATATTATTTATCGTTTGACGTAACGCAATACAAAATACTAGGGAGTAGTAACCGCGGAATATAATTTAGCTTGAAGCTGAGTAGTCGTAGCTGACGCATACACCGATTAATCGCATACATATTAGTAGACACATTAAGGACTTTTCATTCACGCTTTTGTCCGAGCTACAACGAACCGCGGTCGGAGAGAAACTACGGCATCGAACGTAATGCTTGTCGAGCGTTAGACGGAAGGATTTGCGCGTTAAATAATTACAGAATGCTTTGCCAAGATATTCAATTCTGTTTAATTGCGAGCGTCGGTTGTGGAAATCAATCGTGCGCATCGAACGAAATAGCCTCGTTTATTTCAAAGGGACAAAACAGAAACGCATGCTTTGGTCCGAAACGAAAACTGTGTTTATACGTACGAAATATGCGCCGAAACGGGTACAGGTTTTTTACAGAAAATACCAAGGGACACGATAACCGCTTGAGTCGTATCGTAGATATCGTTCGACGGGTACGTGGTAGCTGATGTTTTTGCTGGCCCGCGTTGAGTTGCTCACAGGGTATATCACGGATCTAAGGCGATCAATAGCTTATGTTTGGTTGGAATTAGAGATCCGGGACAAAGTTAGGTTTTTCTTTTCGTTCTCGAATTTCAAAGTACGACAGCTCTTTTGCGCGATTCTAACCGGAACGAAGATGTGACTGCCTTGGCTTCGTGGCCAACCTTACGTTTTAATAGGAAATAATTCTATGTATCGTTTATACTTACGAGGCGTGAGATATTCGCGGATATGGATGTTCGTGATGCGTTTATATTAGGATTACCATCGTAGCGAGCGTATCTCTGAGCGCAGAGTTCGTTTGTCGTTGTAGCGGCAAAGAAACCAATCGATCGATCGTTTTTCTACCGTGTCTTAGACGCAATCTCGTATTGGTTCGGAACGAGCTGACAGGAATTTTGCAAACTTGTCATAACTGTATGTCGCGTCTACATTATTAAAATAGTGAAGCTTCAAACGAACGACGAATAAAGGTTTGTGTTCATCGAAAAAAATTCTCTCGTTTAATTCTTCGCCGGTTCCCCTGTGGTCGGTGAACTTTGGAATATTTAAAATGTTCTGGCGTTTCGCTCGGCTCGAGATTTTTTATCGCGGCTCATCCAATAAGAGTAATTGAGTATGTAACTGGATTGCTACAGCAACGGTGGAACGGTGAATCCTTTACAATTATTCCTGCTTTTGTTAACTCATCTATCGCGATTTCACTGTGCAAGTTTCTCTCGAGCTCTTCTGTTCGCTAAAAACCACCATTCTCTGACAAAGCATGATTAACGGCATATCGCATTACGTATAACCAGGATTTTCATAAAATCCTAATAAGGCGCAGGATTCAGAAGAGTAATTCCCTTTGATACGTTAATTCTAGACTGAGTCGCGCCTGGAAAGTTGGCCGGTCGCGTATAAAATAATGTACTCATTTACATAGTAATTTGGAAATATACATAAATTCGGAATATTTGTAGGACGGAAAAACATTGGTATGATCAAGCCCGTGGAAAAAAGGGTAGACTCTGTTTGCCAGGCTATAATATTGGTATAACACTGCATTTATTCTTAATGAGAGAAAGTTGTAAATAACGGTCAGTGGTCATTGATATCCGATTAGTTGCATACAGTAGTCTCTCTAATCCGGACACGATAGGATCGGACCCCGTTCGGATCGCCCAAAGTCCGGATTAAAAGGTATCAACTTTAAAACTCTTTAATAAGAGTTTTAGATAGGTGAAATGACGAAAATCGATATTTTTACCATAAAAATGACTTCTTCATCCCAATACAACGTACGCCTTACTTTATTAACCTATGAATTGCTTTAGGGTAAAAAACAAAACATTGTTTAATATTTTTTTGTAGCCCGCTCGGGTGAACCCAATGTCCGGAGTAGCGGCGTCCGGTTTAGCGACACTACTGTAGTATTGATGGAACGCAGCAAAGGATAAAGGAGAACTGAACGGGTCGTCCTACTTCACCGACCGACGAAGCGAGAATGACAAAGAGAGCTCTGCTAAGCAACGATGACAGTGCGGTCACCCCACCGGGGCGGCATCCTTGCTTTGACGATAATTTTGCAAGTGATACGAGTAAATGCGCGAGCCAACGGCCGCGTCTCTGCCAAACTAAAAGCGACCCATCATGTTCTCGAGAATTGAAATTTATCAGCGCGTTATATCGTAATTTCTTCGGGATTCCATCTTTGGAGAAAATCCGTACGCGACAGTTTAAAAACAAAACTACTTTACAATATTGACCATAACCGAACGATTGCCCCCTCGATGGATTTATGTTCTTGGTTTTCTGCCATTCTCAACAACTAGTAATTGATCGTTAATAATACCCACCTTGCTCGGTCGACGAAGTACTGAAAAACACAGTGACTGATAGTAATTGTTTACATACTTTATTGTAATGTCAATTATATACAAATTTAAAATTACGTCCAGTGCTTCTGACTACGCTGACATACCATCTCATTATCGACGTGCAGTTACAATCGAATTTCCAGTTACTCTTATTCTCTGTCCATCTCCGTCTTCTGTACCACTCGATAACAATATCAGCGACTCGACGAACCACTAAGTTTAATTATTAATTATGTACAGTCTAAATCGTTACATCTGCTCAACGAAGGTTCGAAAGGCTCGATTAAGAGTCCTCTTTCTCGCCCTCTCCACTTTATATCTGTTCGCTCGCATAGCGATAAACGTCTTTCTAAAAAAATGTTCGTTACTAAAAACGATGCGCCCCTTCAATCTTTATTCCTTCGGTTCGAACTGCGATATCGTACACACCTCGTTGCGATCAGCGCTTCGTCGATTTTATACCTAACGATCTCCATCGAGAGTAGAACTCGTATTGACTCGTTCCGCGAATTTAATTAGCCCTCTTGACTCTTTTGGCAGTATGCTGTTTAGTTGTAAATTGTCGGTCGCACGCTAATTTCCCTTTTATTTTTTCACCTTTCGTTTATTCTTTCTCCTCCTTTAATGTAGTAAGACATAAAATACGTGCTCGAAAAGTGTACGTTCGGGATCTCGGCGCGGTAAAGTCCTTCGGTGGCCATTTTAATTGAGCATTTAAGCGATCGATGCCGTAGTTAAGTAATGTCCCTTAAATTTTTCAACGCCACGTAGAAACGTTTACGGTGGCAGCAACTAGAGTCATTTTCTCGCGATCGAGCGCTCGGAAGAATGAGGATAAGATTAGAACGAATTCAACCGATTCGAGGTTTCAGTCTATCGTGTATGAGACGGCCGCCTGCACTTACAAAAATATGTAGATACGTAAATTAATACAACCCGTTTGATACAACGGATGCGATATAGTATTGATATTAAACGATAAAGCGACGCTAAGGATATTACGAATCTCGCATGGGATACACACGTTTGGAAGAATTACAATAATATATTGTAATTCCATTTCAGTTATTTGAGTTTTGCAGAAGCAAACCTTACGGCGAAGGCGCGACAAACTCATCGAGGAACAAACGAATCGAAAAACAAGTATAAGCAGAAATTTTGTTGGGAAACCGATCGAATAATTGCCGAGAGACGACCCAAGAGTCAGAGTTTCGTCGGAGATTTAAGATTTCTACTTACAGCAAATTTCTCTATATATCGAAGACTATACGATTTCGGCAGTTGGTCGCAATTTTTAAAGGTAGAAAACGATAACAGTTTAATGTTTCCGCAGTGCCGTTAGCACGTGTTCCTTTTTTCATGTGTCCAGCAATCAAAGCAGGTGCACTTGTACATGTCTTTTTAATCTTCACTCTCCCATCGTCTTATCAAATGTTTTCACGTTTCTTCGTATCGACGATGCGATTCGGCGAATCGCAATGACGTACGATGCTATTCGATGGAATCGATAGTTCATTCTTGAAGATTTTCAAGGATCTCAGGCGGATCGTCGAGAATCGTCAAAAACAATATTATAGAAAATCTTCGATTCCTAGCTTTCGTTTCATTGCCTCTCTCGTTTGTCGCGAGTGAAAATACTATTTCACGCGTTCTTTCTACTAGAGAATCCGGCACCCAATTGAAAACTCGAAAACGTTGATAGGATGGTACAAACGATGGTACTCGTAATGATACATTTCAAGATTCAAATGAGTCAGAGTCAAACGACAAACTTCACGATTGCCCTTTTTTCTGCTCTCCCTTAGTACCATGCAAAACTTGTCGATAATGTCTCGAGCGATATTTTATTCGCCAACGGTGGATACCGATCCACCAAGATTGGCGCAGTATTCAAAATCACGATGACCGTCGATAACTCAATTGTTCCGAATGTGTGCAATTTTTATCTCTTCATCGAGATATCTTTTTCAACGACGAATATATTTACGTTATTCGGTAACCCTCGGCTCGAACTCTGACCATCGCTCTCCATCGACAGTTTAGATTGGGTTTCGATATACCCCTAGAGTCAGACCCTCAGCTCTTCCATGGTTTGCTGGTGGTTGTGTCCCTTCTTCAATGTCCCCGTACCAGTCATCGCCATACTCTCCTGCTGAAGCTGATTAGGGCTAATTATAAGATTCTGTCCAGGCTTCCCCGGCTTCGTGTTCTTTGGCGGCGGCGGTGGCATCGGCACGTGGCAGCTATTATTTTGTAGGTCGGCGAATTCCGGGGGTGGGATGTGCTGGATATGATGTCGTTCCGCCGTTTTCGTCTCCAATTCGCCGCAAATGTTGTTCGGCATCTGTCCGTTCTCCTGTCGCTTTTTCGAGCAGTTATGCTGATTGCTTTTGTCGCGCTGATAATAGACACCCGCGAATATCAGGACGTTCAGTATGAGAAGACTGCAGCCGATCGCTATTGTGACGCTCAATGCCGTGGAATAAGCAGCGAAACCGTCCTCGGGTTGAGCAGTCGAGTCTTCGAAAGCCAATTCACTGGGCATCGCCGTCGAGACGTTCTGCGTTTTCTCCGGCACGGTTACTTCAGCCGTCGTCATTCTCGTTGTCGTCGGTATCCTTTGAATGAATCTCGGCGGTACCTGGGCGAATAAGCGTCTGGTTAGTTCTAATTTCCCACTGAATTGATGCAATTAGCCGACGGGGCCAATTAACGGGACGCTTCGTTTAAACAATGAGAGTAACTCCTTAGGTAGGCAGCTTATTTACCTGCTCGGTGTCCAGAAGATGATGCGACCTGGGAACGTCGTCGGAGCCCGGTTTATGGAGGTCGGGCACGAGGTTCAGCCAAAACGAGAGTCTGTGCGCCCTGTAGTGGTTCTTCAGCTTCGACTTCATCTCTGTAATACGGAGAAATTCTCAGTGTGGTGGGCGAAGAATGAGCGAGAGAAGGAGGAGCGACGGAGAATGGAAAAGAAAGAAAGGGCGCCCTTTTAAAGGGAGCATGCTGGAAACTTCAGCCACGAACTTCTACAGATACCCCCGAAAGAGTGATTTTCCACCCAGGTGCCACGGACCACTTTCATATTAACAGCAATGTAATTAATTATTGTGGCGTGGTAATTTCATGCAGAAGGCAGCTTCGTTAGGCAGTGCCCCTCAAAGTTTCAAACTGCCGAGTCGCTGTGCGCTAAAGGAAACGAGCGGGAAAAGGAGGAAAATACGAGAGCAGATCCGATGGAGAAAGAGAGGAGTAGACACAGTTACCCTCGGGCTGCGTTTCCGTCGCTTCCCCTACTCGCGCTTGCCGTGCACCGGCATGGTTCGTGGCGCTACTCTCAAGTGAACTTTTATGCACCGGTGTTATTCTAGTTGCATCCGCGATTCTTTCTTTTTTCCCCCCCTCCCGCCTTTCTTTCCATCGGTAAAAGAGGCACGCGTAAATAACTCTTCGTAAAGAACCTCGTGGAGTTAAAGCACAAACGAATTAAACGATTACGTTCTCTCAATTGTTTTTGCTTTTGATGCAACGTGTTTGGCGCAAGATTAGAAAACAGTGGAATCTTGTAATTCCGGTGAGCGCAGACGATTCTGAATGCCAAGGATATTTGAAACTTAATTATTTCCTTTCGCTCTCGGTTTGCGATGGTTGTTATTTTGCCCCTGTGTAACGTATAATTAATACACGAAGGCAATGGGAATCGTAGAATTTCGTGAAAAGTAACGAAAGAATAACGCGTCGCGCGTTAAAGGGAAGTATGAAAAGTGCATGGAGAGGCTCAGTTGGTGTGACGATGTTGGCTTTTCATTGAGAGTTGCGTCGTGGCACAATTTGAGGAGCACTGCACTCGAGTAGAAGTGAACTCTCGCCCGGTTCCCCGTTTGTTTCCGACGAACTGCCATTCCCATCTCTCGTTGAAAACGCGAAATTGTACAAATAAATGTTGACCGATCCCTTTAGCGGTATGACCGAAATCGTTACAAATTTCTCAGATTAAATTCATTATAATCGCTGGCAAACCTGATCGGATTAAATAATAACGCCTACCATTTCGATCGCAAACGCGTCGGAATGTTGTGATAAAAATGGGAACGCACCTCGCCGCTAACAAATCTGCGCGGAATGACGCATTTAACGTTTTTCGTAGCTGCCACGTAATAAAATTTGATCGGATTAAAATTCATCGGTATTAAAGCGGTACACTACGTTTTACAAATACCGAGTATGCCCTCTCATGAGCATTTCGATTCGGAATTTCTAAGATTACCAAACTCAGCCACTTTACTTCTCTTTTGGGGAGGGTTTCATTAAAATTTCCTATTTAGAGTCCATCGCTCACCTATACTCAGATACTTTTTGTGCACGGCTTCGTAGGCGGTCCAATCGATATTTTTGAATTTCGTTCTTTCCGGCCTCGGATTCATGGGCCCCGGATCAGACGTACCCTCGTTTGGATTCCTACGGGTAATGAGATATAATCATTAAACTGTTATAGTCTTTCAGAGAGAGGGGGGGAGGATCTTTAGGTGTTTCGTGGCACGACATTACATATTGTTCTTTGACGACTTACCCGGTCCGCGCGAAGTTCGTTAAGTACAGGAGCACGCTCTCCGAAAGGGTGATTTCTGCCCTTGTGTAATTCTTCGGCCAGTGAGACAAGCCACCCACCAGAGGGGCTCCAAAAAAATATGGTAAATCTTCGCCGTGGATGCATCCTGGTCTCTGTAAACGATACATATACTCGCGTTAGTGCTGAAACTATTCGTATAATTTAACGTAACCGATAAAATATCCATGACGCGATCGTTCGGTTTACAAGGAAACTCGAAAAGTACTTATAGAACAATTTAATGCCTACGTACTACACGAATGATTTACAGGTCGAATTTGTTACTCGCGCGATTCTAATTCGTTGAAAACTATACTTATTCTACTCGAAGACTAAAACGTTTCCGTGGACAAATGCAATAAATGCGACCCAATTGATTTCTCTGTCAAAATGCACGGCTCGCGTCTCCGTGTCTTTCTCCATTCAATACTCCCATGGAACATCTGAATATAATTTTTTTCCATCTTTCGCCGTAGAGGACGGACGACCGGCATCCACAAAGTGCCCGTGACTGAGGTATTGATGGCATTTTAACGACGCGGGACGTCGCTCGTATTTCAAAGGGGAGAAAGCCTTTTCCGGTGGCACGGAGATATTGAGAAGGAAAGAGCCGGATGAGCATGGCATGATATGTGCTCGACCTCAGCTTCAAGATTACTCTTATCCTTTCGTCGTTCGACTTGACCGTAGGACCGTGGAAAAAGCAAACGTCGACCGTACCCCCGGACCCTTTGAATCCTTTCGTTAGTTTTGAACGATCGGTCGTCAGAAAGGCGGTTCCGTTTTCCCGAAGCCGGAATACCGGGCCTTCGCAAAATCGAGAGGGTACACCGAATTTCTTTATTACAATAGCTCGTCTCGTACGGTACGACGGATCTTGCCCCACTTTTTCTTTACGACGAACGCGGTCGCCGTTTGATTCTCGATCCTTTGGAGTCCCTTCTAACCGAGAAAATCAGATCATTTGTCTCGATGTACAACATGTGAGTACATACGGATCCACGGATAGTGCAAAGATCACACGAGAGCTACGGTTTCTTTGTTTCCTTTTTTTTTCCCCCCCGAATAATTCTAATGCACCTTCGCCGATCAAACGGCGAGGCGAGATCGGTGTATTTCTTTAAAACCGAAAGTAATACTCCGCGGCAAGATTGAGAATTCAGAGTACAAAAGTTTCTCTTCGCTTCGATGCAAAGTAATGAAGAGCCTCCGCGTCTTTTGTGGTTCTTTGACTCCCACCGATATATATGTATATATCTCGCACAGTTTTCATATAACTCGCCGGTTCTTCGATGCTTCACAGGATCACGTATTTCGGTACGCTCCGCTGGATCGAGTATACCTTTAGTTACTCCCGAGTTTTACGAGTAAATATGATCGATCTTAAATATTCTCTTTACACAAAGGTCGAAGTAAATTTCTAATATAAGTTATACGTATGAGCAACGTTTCGGTTTCGCCGGCGCGTAAAAGGAACAGAGTAAAAATACATAGCTCGCCGATCTCGAAATTCCATTCAGGGCTTTCTTTCTACCATGGCTTCTGCACGATTGAGCTCGAAAGATCTTTCGATCTTTCGGAAGATAACAACCCTCAAAAGCACGCCGGAGAATATCCGCTATCTTTAATTTCGCGGTCATACAATGTTGAATTTATACGGGCACTCCTAAATTATGCAAACTCTATTTTATCCGACTTTGACAGAAATGTAATATCAAGTAAATGAATATTAACTATCCGCCGGACCGTTGTCAACTCGAATTTCGTAGGACAATGTTACACTGAAATTGGGACGTCGCGTTGCCTTAAACTAGAAAGCAGCAATAGTTTTGCTTCGAGGTATGCGAGTGCGTTTCAAACGAGTAAATGGGTGATAGTGCAACGTACGATTGGCAAAGTTGCGAGGGTCAACGGTGGTAAGATACGAATGCGTATTGTGTGTGTGTTTCGAACTTTTTGAGAAACGCGGACTCGAAAGGGCAGAAAAAGGGGAATGAAGACGGTAGATATGGTGATAAGCTTCCGGTATAAAAAATTGAGAGAAGTGTTTTCATTATAATAATCACTATACTTCGATTCTAGGAAACTGGGACTTCACAAGTCACATTATTCCACGGTAATAATACGAAACGCGTTACACGCTAGTCAACGTGGTATATTGACCTAATTTCGATCTACTAACTTTTATAATTTGCGGCATTTATCTTATTTAAAGCAATTCGTAACGGTAATTTTTGCAACACTGTCTAACGAGAATAACTAAGTGCACGGTGGTCACGGGTGACCACTGGTGAAACAAAAATACTTGTTGATAAAAATATGATCTTATTTCATCAGATTATTTAATATTTCACCAATATATACTAAAAATAATAGAAATCATATCGTGGCCTCTGAACGCACCATATCAAAAGTGCATGGTAATCAACGCGTTAATAGATCATAAAGTAACTTCGTGTATTTCAAATTGTTAGGACATTACTGACGGTATACCGCGATACCGATCAAGCGTTGGATCACACACATTTTCGTGATATAACACGATATACACGTGAAAAACGATGGATAGCGCGTCCCGCTTTCGATGATTGACACGTGTAATAACACCGATTCGCGTCGCCCTCGGCGATGCGTTAATATCGCGTCGACGGTTGTTACAGCGTAAGTAGCTTTGGATTTCCATCGAATTATATTACCGCGATATACGGTATACTTAGTCGCGTGGTATCGATAATTATATGGCATCGAGAAGTCTTAGGGATCATCCTCCTTATTGGCTGCATTATTGAGTTGCCGCGAGCTTGTTTCCGCTATAGCTCCTACCATCGTTATGGATGTCGTTCCCATACCAGAAAATCCAATATATCGATTGCCCTGGGATACCAAGTAGAAAGGGATGCGAGAGAAACAAACGTGAAACACAAAGAGAGTATACCGTGCAAAGAATCGGAAGAGTCAAACAATGAAGACAAGATACATTCCTTACCTCGAGGCAAAAGGATTCTTAAAGTTGGAAAATTAAATGAGAATACGCGGCTGGCTCCGTGAAAGCAAAGTTTTTAAATACAATTGACGGTAGCGCGGAATTCTTAGCGAGGGAGGTAAACAATAGCGAATCATAATTAAAACAGACGTAGAAGTACTTCTTCCAAAGATGAAAGCGGTAAGGAGCAAAGTAAATGTAAGCCCCTGCGCCGTTGTAAGAGACGCTGTTTCGGGACATAATTAAGCAGGCGGGCTTCGAAGCCGCGCGAAGAAAGGAAATCTAAAGTTATTTAATAACGCAAAATGGTGGGCAGGATCGAGGGTGGAGAGGTAAGTAACGAAAGGGAAGGGGGTGGAGGGGTGAACCGAATGAACGGAGAGTTCGCCTCTCGCGGAGGATGTCTTTCGGGAGAAAAAAAAAAAAGATCGCGAGACATGCAAAAAACAATAAGGAACGAAGAGTCGGGTGGACGGTATTCAAAACGTGGGAGCGGGGAGACGCGAGAGAAAGGGAAAATGTGGCGCAAAAAGTGTGCAAAAGATGCCGAGGAACGACAACCGGGTTTGACTTACATACATACGTACACAGGGACTCGACGGTGGCAATTCAACCTCACCCACATTCGGAGTATCGCGATTGCGGAATGAAATAGGTATATTCGACCGTTTAGGTCTAATCGTTCCATTTATTTTTCGTTCAGGGTGTACGAGCCCCCGTTGCCTCGTTCCCTAGGCGCAGCCTCATTTTCAGCGCTGTTTAATGCACATTTATTTCACCGCTCGAGTTCTCGCTAAACTTGAATGTTAGCCGGGTGGCAACGAACGTTCAGCGATGAGTGCACCATCGTCGATTCTTGCCGGCTACGTAGTCCCCTTCGAGGAGAGGCATTCGTATGCAAAATAAACCGTGAAAAGAAGGCGAAAATGCGCGCGCGCGCGAGCATGAGAGAGAGAGAGAAGAGAGACAAACGTAGAGCGAGCTGGTCGGATGAGAGAAAAAGCTAGTAAAGAGATGAAAGGAGAAGGCGAAGAAGTAGGGAGCGAGGGAAAGGTGGGGGAGAAAGTGGGCTCCAGGCGAATTCATCTGGTTTCTAACTTGAAGAAAGACCACCTAACGACGGCGAAACGGTATGGGCATGCTAACGAAATTACCGGTATAAAGCGCGTATACATTTGCGCGTACGTGCAGCGAGCGAGGATCAAGTCGGATTCGTGAATGATGTTCGATCGAGAAGAAAACTTGGCATTTATGTGTCTGTCGGTATGTGAATAATGGCCGTATGAGCTGTGCAATGCTGCGAGGATTTGCGAGTGAAGGATTTTGCTCGCGATGGGGAGTTGTATTCGCTATCTCTTGACCCGTACGTTGCATCGGTAAGGTTACAGCGAGCGGAGGTTTACTTACGCAGATTTTCAATTGTGAAATTTGTTTTTTGAGCGCCGGAACGGGAGATTTGTCGGTACGTATGCGGTAAAGTTATATCTTGGGAGTTGCTGTGTGTACGGATATAAATACATGTAAAGGAAAGAAACATATTCAACTTGCGCGGAAATACTGGAACAATTTAATCGCTTAAGAAGATGATTCACTGTATACTTTTAAACTCCTCGCGAGATCCAAACGCATGGGATAATTAAAATATCTGCGAATGCGTACCCGCGATGAATATAACATCGCGTATTAAATAACTTCGTAAAATATTTCTTTCCGCGATGTGTAAAATATCTTTTAAATCCCGCCACGTACCGGGTCGCACAGCAAAATGTCCGCGTAGGTACGTTTGATTAGAAAGCTTTATAAAATATGAAACGGCAGACGCGAGTGGTACGGTAAAGTTGGTAATTACCGTAATTGGAAGTAACTGTTATTATTAATTAAACCGTGCTACATGAATATGCATATTTTTAATGAAATACAGAAAAGGGCCCGAGAGAGATCGCCGCGATAAATGTAAATTTCGAAAGGAAAAAAAGAAAAGGAAAAGAGGATAGGGACGCGCGTTACGTCGTAACGCGTCAAAGTTGGACGGCTTTTCCAACGGTTATTGCACCCACGCTCGAATGACGTGTAATCGATAATCTAAATTTAAATTTAAACGCGCTCTCGGTGCTCTCGGCAGCCTTTGATGATTCCCTGTGAACTTCGCGTCAGTCTTGCATTATATACTTAAACCTGCCCATCCCCTTCATGTCATCCACTCCGCGCGCGCGAGAGAAGAAATTTTGACACGTTGTAACGATATCGGGAGGCCAAAAGAATTTCGAGCTCCGTCGTTCACCGATGCCGATTCTTCCGTCAGCTTAGAATATTCGCACATCGGGATGCATTACCGCGACTAAAAGAAAATGTATTCCCGTCATGGTATATCGTTTGACCTCGTTAAAAGAACTCGAGAACTTGTTATTTCATGTTTTGCTAATTATGCTACTAGTCGACAGATTGTAAGCGAGTGTACGCCGTACCTCACCTCATCTCGTTAATTACAAAAGTACGTTTATTATTTTTAACATCATTCTAACTTTATTGTATTACTTTTCAATTTAATTCTACACTTCGTTGCAGAAATTTCACGAATCGCGAGGGCGTAACTTTCGTGAACGTTACATTTTGTTTCCCCAAAGATATTCCGGGGTTGGAAAAGATATTTCGTGCAATTTACATCGTCCTCGTGACACGAAGGTTATAAGAGAAAACTCGAAACACAAGGCTTTCCCCCGATTTCAGAATCAAATCGCTGGAAATGAAATTTTACTTAACAATGTATTTTAACCACTTCTTGGAACACTTTTAGAACAAAACATTTCTCAATGCGCGTATCGACGATACGTAATGAGCATTTCTGTTTTCTTCATCGCATACCCGTGGTTCTGTGATCGAGTAACGGGAAGTTAAAATATCTCAGCGTGTTTCCTTTAAATTACCGGTACCTTTTAAATCTCGCGTTGGACCGTGTGTGTGTGTGTGCGCGCCTGCAATCGGTAAACGGAACTTTAATTTGGATTCCGCCTCAGCAGTCTTTACACAGCTCACCTTTGACGGCGAAACGAATATAAAATGGTCCCCTTTACACACTTGTCTTTGAGAATTTAACGCCCGATGAAAACTTTTTACGATTGTAGAGAAAACCACGCGGCGCATTCGGAATCTCGTATTCGCCGTTTAACCGAATTTTTGTCGTACCGCGAAAACGAGTGTACGGCACATAACGGGGATTAAAAAATAAATAAGCGCGTTCTCGCGTTGATCGGTTTGTCAATTATGCGCGACGACTCGGTTGCGTCATTTTTTTTCATGAATCTTTGCGATGTTTTTCATCCAACAATGTTCCACTCGTAAAAGTGGCACGGTTTACCGAGCAAAGCGCGCCAGCGATGCAAAGGACCGAGTTTTTTTTATTCGGTAGAGCAAAAATTTGCGCTGATTTAATTTACGGGCTGCCGCGAAATGGAACGCAGGATGTAAAGTTTCTTGGTAAACATTATCCGAGTAAAAAAAAAACAAACCAAGTTTTTCTAATTACGACAGTCAGTTCCTGTACTCCGGTACGTGCGACCTTTAGTCTAAGATTCCGTCGTTTTAATTAATTGGGCCGCGTCGTCAACCCGCCGGGGGTAAACAAATTGCAGGACGGGAAGGTTTGCGAACTCTCGCGCATCGATTTCCCGGCATTCAATCAGATTTTCCAATTTGCGCAACACGCCCTCGTGGAACTTTTATTTTCCGAACTGTCGCGAAACTGGTTTAATTCGATATTTGTTTTCCCTTTCGAACTTGCACCTGTCGTTTTTGGATCTTTGTTCCGACGACATTCCGCGCGGCCATTTGTCGGTGTCTCTCTTCGCGGTTGTACAATTTGATTTCGAACCTTGTTATTGTAAAACGTGGAAAATATCGGAAAAGCGTTGGCGAGGAGTGCAACAGTCATTTCCCTGAAATCAGGGGCCTTCGAGCACCGGGTGACGAGTATCGCGAGTGCTGTACGCAATTGTTGATGCGCGAGTAGTAAGAGCGCGACGAATGAAACGGGCCGCTACTATCGATGCAGGCCGTTGGATACTTGTGCGCATTAAGGACAAAGAATAATGAATCTTTGAGGTATCGATGCGTGTGTCAAAGGCGATGCGCGACGAGCGTGTGTGGAATGCGTGCGAATGTGTGTAATGACCCGAGAGCAGAATCAGTAGACCGAAGAAGAAAGCGGAAGCGTAAAGACGTAGAGTTTGATTTTTGAGACGACGATGCTATAACAAAGCGTGTAGATAAACATCGATGAGAGTAGACGAAACATTGCAAAGCGTATATAATAAACTTTGCTTTATCATTTCAACCAAAACTTCATTTAATATTGTTCTTAACAACACCGATGACGGTTACTTCGAATAATGTACAGTATAATCAGGCTTACGCTCATTCCGCGGGAAGTCGCCCGATTGGATTTTGGAATTAGCTCCCTGGTTCGCACAGCATCCCCGAAATGCTACCGACATCACCGTGAAACCGAAGCGCCGATCCAAACGCTAATATAATAACCGATCACCTAGCGTTATCGTAATTTTATAATTTCCCGTCGTATATCCGTTTCCTCCGCGACACGACCCGGGCAAAGTTTAACGCTCACTTCGCGTGTTACGTATATTCGGATACACCTGTGTAACGGTAATAATCGTTTCCGCGAAATACATCTCAAGTTCGAAACTACCTTTTTACGGCACCGCGGTGGGAAGAGCTAAGTTTCAGAGATCTGATACGACGAGAGTAACGGGTATGCGCGTTACGAGCATCCCGTTCCGGGGTGAATTTAAACATCCGGCATGTATGCTCGGTAATTTCTCGCTTCTCAGGAGATAATTCGCACGACGCCTAATCGGGATGGGCGTTAAAGCCACCGAGTTCGGATCGCTTCGAATGATGAGTTTCTGTCCATCTCGATACGCGATGCGGCGCACTCGCGAAACTGATTAAGCGCCTCGTATATCGACGTATTCTTCGCTCGATAACAGAGTATATGAGACGCGTACGAAATGTTTTTTAGCTTCTGTATTATCCAAAAAAAAAATACGTAAATTTACTCATCACGGCGCGTTGACTTCGAAGACTAAGGCACTTTTAAAAAAAATTCATTTTTGAATCTGGTTTGACCACTGACAACCCTCGTTCGTTCTTTTCAGCCGAGACAAGACCTTGTCTCTTTTTTATGAATAAAGAAAATATAATATAGCGAACGGGGTCTATAAAAAGCGCGCCAGGGAGCGTTTGATCAATTTCATGAGTTTAAAATTATTATACGTGGAAAAAAATATATTACACTTGGTAAATTCAAGATATTTTTAAAACCTTTGATCGCGTTTGCGACTGAACGTATAATTTTCACGAAAAAGCCTTATAATCTTTCGACCGTTATCACGACGAATTATTCGGGCAAGAGGAAAAGTAAAGTTTGGATCCCAGAAATTGACTAACCGTCAATCGTACGATCGCATTGGACGCGAAAACGAGGCAATTAGGCGGAACATAATCAAAGAGTTCCGGTTACTCCGCGCAAACCGCGCTCCATGGTTACAGGTTTGTCGAGTACATACACCTCTTGGCGTACCGAACGCGCAATCCGGTCGCAGTTTTCCTTCGGAAAATTGCCACGGACCTTAAACGATGCGTCGCTCTTTTTTCTCAACTTTGTTTCTTCCCTCCTCGCTTCTTTCGTACCACCCACGCTCGCGTAATTTTTGGAAAACGTTTCAAAGCGAACGGTATAGCTCGTAATATTCGAGCACGGTGTACAGCCCACTAAAGATTGGATCTTGTAGAAGCGTGAAACGCGGAAATAACGCTAGTAACGGAGAACAAAATCTCTCGTAGGTAATATTCCTTACGGTGTGTCGCGTGTTGTTCCAAAAAAAAAAAAAAAAAAAAACAACTGCCAATCTAATAAAACAGAACCAACAACGAATAGAAATTGTTCAATTGTAGATCCTCTTTGTCCCGTGACTTACGTTTGTTTTGTTTTAAATTAGTTCCATTGTTTACACCCCGCCATTGAATGCGGTTTCTAACAACCACGTAGGAAACGTCGGAAACGGATGCGCGAGGTAACAAATGGGATTTAAATTTCAACGTACGATGATACAGTATAAATATAGAAATGAAAGCGGTAATGTATCATCGTTAATGGTAAAATATGTGAGACGTGGGGGGTGGGGCTGGAGCAACGGTTTCTCGTGCGATTAGATTACGAAACAAAGTGTTACCGTCGCATCGCGGAAGGCATTAACCCCGACCACGGCGCTTACGCCATTTACGCGAACCACGCTGGAGTAAAACGTTATAGGACTCACGACGTACCTGAGGGTAGTCTCCAAATTTCGTTTGGTAGTCGAAAACGTATAGGTAAGAGTTTCGATGGGACTGACTGTGTAGATCCGCCGTTCTCGTAGCCGGCGCGACCGTATTTGCATCGCCCAGAGCTTCCAGGGTCTCGTCTCTGAAAAATTTAGTTTCCCTTCGTTTCGAAAAACATGGCACAATTTTCTAGCGGTATGGAAGATTGCCTTACACCTTCGCCCCAGTATTCTCGGAATATTTCCGAACAACGTGACAGAATGTCGTAGAATTATTTTAGAAATATATTGTACGTCGTTAAATAATTGATTATTTATTCGTGACAGAATGTTTTAACTTCGCTGTTAATAACAGTGTCTATAGATGATAGACAAAATTAATTTTTACGCAAGAACACAGTTACGCGTTAATACTGGTATGTACATGATCGATGGTGTTTTTTTATTATTACGCGAATCTTGAATCTCAAAATAGTCAAAACAAATTTTGGAAGTCGCAAGTCCACGTCGTAGAGACGCTTTACGTTCGTGTTCTTCAAGTTAAATGCTCTTCACTTACTTTATATTAACAGGATGTTGTACTGGCCGCTCCCAATCCGTGTACTCGTTAATTATCGTCGCGAGGATCTCAGCTTGATGATACGTGTACGTGTTACGAACGAATTCTCGCAGGATCTTCGTCCTTCGGTCGGCTTCGATCCCGTACTGAGCGTCGTCGGCCGTTAAGGAAAAATATGCTTCCGAGCGCACCACACCGATCATTAGATCGTACCTGCAATCGAGCAAGAATACTCGTAAAGTACACTTTTACTCGTTCCCCGCTCGCCGCTGAACTAGGTACCAATTACGCGATCGCATCGTTCGGCTAATTTATGGAACTCATTACAGATACGCGTTTGACTTAACGAGTTTAGGGCGTTGAATATAATATATCGTCCTCGTTGATAAAAAGATAGCGACGGTATTTCCAAAATTAGCATATTTGAGAAGATGACGAGAAATCGACCTTAAAAATTGGTAGAGCGTTACTGCGATATTACGATTCGTCGCAATTCAAAGCGCAAACATGGAAAAAAGTGAAATTACGCGTACGCGTTGTTCTGATAAAAATGTTGTTCCAATACAGAATCGTAAATCCGCTCTGTTGCAAAATTGCTCAATTTGAATTGCATCGCTTTTCTATCAACGGAGCGAATAGGAAAGAATCGACGGGACCATGATTTCCATTCCCTTTAATATCGTCGCGGTGTCACTGCACTCCGAGGGCGACTTAATATCCTGCGCGTCTAGTCGCGTGCAATCTTACGGGCCGGGCTACGAGCATTTATTTATTGCAAGAAATAGGAGGTAAGAGGTCGGAAAATGAGACGGGAGGGTACCGAGGAATGGAGAACGGAAAACGGAGAGAAACGCGAGGCGGAGCGACGAAACTGACGTGAAGAAGGAAACCTGGACGGTACAGAAAGTAAATGAGGATGAAAAGACGAAATGCACCAAGGTTTAGCAGGGAAAAGAGGCGTAACGACCAAAGAAACAAAAGGGGGAATCGTAACAAAAGGTAACCGGAGGAAAAGAAATGGGAGAATGAAAGCAAATCATGAAACAGGAAACATACCGAGAAGGTTGGACTAAACGGAATGGAGTATTGTGAGAATTGAATTGAAGCGAATTGCAAGCGATACAGAGTAAGCGGGTAAAGAAATATAGGAAAAGGGTATATCGCAAAGTAGGTACATTACGGCAGGGAGGGATTGAACGAGAACAATTTCAACGGGAACGGGGAATGCGTTAAGAGAGGCTGAACAAGTGCGAAGGAATGACAATCGTGAAGTGGCTGATGCTGAAGACGGAGAGTAAGTAAGACAGGCCAAAATTAAGATGGCAGATAAAACTGTTGACGAACGACGAGCGAAACAATTCGAACGGAAAGTACGGTGAAAGATACGCGTAAGAAACACGGCAATGCTTACGCGTACGTTAACGAGTACGTGCCAAAGGCAAGAGGGGGGGGGGGGGGGGGGGAATGGTCGTGACGCATAAACAAGCAGAACACGTAGAATTCTGTCAAATAGGGAGGTTGTGGGAGTGAAAGGGAGAAGTATGAAACACGATGGGGGGTTAGGGGGTGAGCGAAAGAAACGACCGCGAAAACGTTCTATTTATCAGAGTTCCGAATACAGCCAACCCCGATTCTCCTTCGTTTTTCCTACAAAGCGGAGTAATGAGTTTCCAGCATACGTTCCCCGATCTTCGTTTTGCAGTTTGTTTATGCGAAGCTTTGATACCGCCGAACCGGAACGGGTTAATATTTCAAAGGCATATGGAGGACGCTGTAATTGCAATAACAGTGGGTAATACGGACGCTTCGATTAACTCTGCTCGAAGGAACGACAGAGACTTTCGAAGGAATATACCGACGCGTTACTTTTGTCCGATATTGTAAAAGTGAGAGACAGGGGGGAGAGAGAGAGGGAGAGAGAAATTGACATTTTCATCGACCAACCGGGGACGAGAAGCAATGTTATAGGCCCCATACACGAGCGAACAAATTGCGCGACCCAGGCTGTTGTGCAAGAATTGCATAGCGTACACTGTTATTTGACGCGCTGCGCAACTAGTTTGAAATTAATTGTACAACACGCGTGTAAGGACTTTTCTTTTTTTTTCCCCCAGTTTGCGCAATTTGTTCGCTGGTGTATAGGTGATTCTGTTTGCACGTCAACCTATCGTGCAACGTCGGTTTGGCGCAATTAGTTCGTTCGCGTATGAGAGCTATAACGATGTTTCTCTTACAATCATTCGTACAACGCAACGCTTCGTTCGACATCTCGAAATAAAAACGTTGATACTACAAAAGGGTACGATAAGACGGACGAGATGATATAACCTAGGCATTGCAGCTACCACTGTTTGCAAAATTTATCGTACTCCCGAGTACTTTGTAAACGTATGCCGGTCTACCGCAGACGACTAACAAAGTTTTTCTTCAAAAACTCATCTTTCCGAGTTAAGCGTGCGTAAAGGGTACCACGAAAAAATCCAGTTTTACCGTGCCGCGTTGCGAGGAAATGTTGCTCCCGGTATGTGAAAGAGGAGGAATTTGTATGTACATTTGAAAGAGGGGGAAGGAAGAGTGGGGGTGGGGGGGGGGGAAGAGCGAGTGGAGAAAGACGGACTCGTACTACTAGTTGGGCACAGTTCCCGTTTGAAATAAGAGAGCTGCCACTTTTTTGTAGAGGTCTCCCCCGGTTAGTTAGTATGCACCGTTTAGCCGCATAACGAGACCCTTGTTTTGTTTCAATCCTGTTCGCAATGCGACTGTCGTCACGGACACACCCGCGATTACGAGGAACAGAGTGGAATTCGAAATAAAACGAGCTGCGAGTCTCCCCAAGGATACGTTTCGTCGGTTTGTCGGAAGTGAATCGGGGGCAAAATTTGTTGAAAAGGCATTCGTTTCGGCGAACGAGCGACGGCGATCGAAATTCATCGCAAAATTACGGACTTATCTAGTTGGCCACGAATTCAATTGGTTATTGCCGCTGTACGGCGAAATAGAATACTTTTTGCCCAGCGGGTGGACGGGAATTATTTTTTTTTCCTCCCTTTTTTTTTTCCCCCAACAATTATTACGCCCGGAAAATATTTGGATATTTCGGGGAAAAAGGGAAACGGACGAGTACGAAGCTGGGAAATAGATATTTTGCGTGTACGGTGACGCGGTCAGATTCGTTTAATGGAAACGAATTTTGCGAAACCCTAAACCGGCCAATACAATTCGCGTTCGAACGATCATCATACTTTTCGATATCGCCCAATCTTCCCGCTTACCGCTTTAAGTTCATACCAGGAAGCTCGGAGCAATTCTGACTTGCAGTTCCGTCAACGAGATAAATCCACTTCGCGATTCTCTTACCTTCGTCGAGTTCTCGGAATTACTATTTCGTAGTTGTATTAATTCGATGGGACTGTTGAACATTGCACGATACACGCTACGGTGATACTCGAAATTCTCATCTGCGTAGATAAAGAGGAGAGGAAAACGCGAATAGCCCAAGTTTCGGGAATCTACGCGAATCTCGATGAAACGCTCGCGGTGTAACGCTCGCGTAGGAAAATCTGAGAGTAGAAAAGAGGTAGAGAGAGAGAGAGAGGGAGAGTGGAAATACCTCGAGAGTTTCGCTATGACGTCCTTCCTCAGCAAAATGTTATTCAGCGTATTGATCGTGTCGACTTGCAGAGTGAAGTCGTGATCCTCGGGATCACCAGGATCAATCACGACGCCGTCTATGCTCGGGCCGAACGCAGGAGCGAATTCCAATCCCTTAACCGGCACCGATACCAGAGCGTTCAGTGGCACTTCTCTCAGGCATCTTAATAACGCTTGAGAATCGCTCGCAGCCTGAAACAGGAGAAAACAATTCAAGTTGCTAATCGAAACGGCCTACGTCAATAAACTTTTCGTAACGTCTCATTAACGGAACGCCCGAATTTCAAAACACACTTCAACAATTTCCATCAACGGCGGTTCATTCGACAGTTGAACGTTGAATCGCCGACCGAACGAACGAACGAAACAAGCTTCTGTACGGATCCACCGAAATAAAATATAAATGAAAAAAAATAACAGTTTGTAATTGATTCTTTTTTTCGCGTAGTTAATCACTTTTTCCAAACGGTTGTCCCGAATATCCATACTTTTCAATTTTTGCACAAACATTGCAATCGATTTTGAAGCTTGCAGGAATTACCGGGAACGCTGGGAGCCAGAGGCCAGAGCTAGGGGTGGGAGATTTCGATCAGCGATCGGTTGAATTGAATTCAAGCGAACGGAGAATCCGGAGAGAGCGGTATCCTTAAATTAAAGTATTTCCTCTCGTGTTCTACGGGTACGCGTACGTACGTACGTACGCGTTCCTAAAGGCTCCTGGGCTTAACGAAGCCCTGGGAAGGTGGCGGGGGGGGGGGGGAGGGGGAGGGAGGGTAGACGCGCGGAACGGCTGCGGCGGTAAACGCGACTTCCGCGCATCGCTCAGCGGAATCCAGTTGCCCCGGACCGGTGTGCATCGATTGACTTTAATTCGAGTGTACGCAAATGAATTGCTTTAGCGTCGACCCCGGTAATCGCCTTTGGAGAGCCAGGTTGCCGTAGACGGAGGCCGCACCGCAATCGAATGTCGGCCGAGTTGCTGCGTTCGCGTCGAGGAAATGCGGGGAAACGTTGGCCAGCGACATGACCATCCGAACGCAGTCATTCGCATGAAAGCATCCGGGGTCATTGACTCGGGGCAGAAATTTAATGGGTAAGCTAATATCCTCGACGATAGCGCAAACGCGAGTCATATGATTCGCCCTCTCGATCGGAAGTCGAGAATAGGGGGGGGGGGGGGGGGGAGGGGTGGAAAGTTTGCCTTTCGAGTCGCAAAAACAGCGAACGTCGGAGACGCGTAGCGTCGAAACTTTTTCGAATAGTTGCGAGGAAAATAGAAAAATGCGTTTTGACAATATTTTGCAATAAATTGAATCGATTCGCGGCACAGGTCATCGCGAGTGAATCGCGCACCGAGGCAGCATAACATAATCCTATCTCGTTTTCCATTCCGTTCGGATCTATTTTTTTCCACTCGACGGGAACAACGAGAGAGAGAGAGAGAGAGAGAGTGGTTCGGGAGGCAGAAAACAATCGGACGCGCTTATCCCGATTCCGCTTAATCGTTATTTTCAATCGCTCGCAAATCGAAGGTCTGTTTAGGGGGCCGTCTACGCGTTACGGATGCCCCGGGTAAACGGGAGGATGCTGTTGCGTTCGCGCCACGTCCTTCTCCCCCATTGATCCCGAATCGATATTACCCCTCCTCGATATTATTCGATAAAATCGAAATTTCACTGCGATCGCGTTAAGTTCCTCCAATGCCCCGCCGCGGTCGCGTTCGATCCTTTATACGAGAACGTCGGTATTGCTCGTTCGGTGGGCCGCGGGTATCGCAAAATACTCGATGAAATTGCCGAACGGAGTCACGATACAAAAGAAAAAAAATCAAACAAATATTGTCGCGGTACGATGGATACGAGTGTCGGTAAACGAACTCGTATCATTCAGAAAGTTTCGTCGCGTTTTGCCAATTCGATTCGGATCGACCGATGGATATATAATTTCTGTACCCGTGTCAACGACGCGCGACGACGTTGAACCCAAAACGTTCCTCAATGTTTTTCCAGGAAGTTAATAGTCATCGCGACGTTCGCGTTAATACGGTTCGGCGTACAATTAGTTTACAGCGACGATACGTTCGTTTTACTTGAGAAAAGTTTGCTTTTCGTCTCGTTTATAAATTTCAACGAATTTAATTTCAGTCTCGCAGTTTCACGAAATATTGTTGAAAATTTCGAAACGCGAACTCATTAATCTTTTTTATCTCCCGCTTGTTTGAAATTTTTCTGAAACTGAAATTACGTACTACGTATGGCACGGGTGACGCATTCGCGTTCGGAATACCTTTTCGTCGAAAAATAGCATAATTCGTGCCTAACGTTTGAAAGCAACGTAATACGAATAAAGCGGGTTTCGTTTCTCTCCTCGTGCGCGAATATATATTGCCTTTGCCATTTTCCTTGTTGCCCGCATTATGTTTAACGTGCGTTTACCGAAAATAACCACTCCCGTCCGAGCAATTTGCACACCGATTTGAATACGCTCGGACATGTTTATTCATCTTTGCGTATCAAAATTTAATTTGCCAGTGCGTATGCAAATATACATATACATATAGAAAATGTTTTATTTGAATAAAACCTTAATTAATATAACGTAGACAAACGTAAATAGCACGCGCTATATTATGCGTATACCAAATCAAATGAGGAAGCTTCCGTAACTAGTAAATACCATGATCAATTTTGATTTCGCTCTCAATAGATTTCGAGTTATTAACGAGGACCGCCGTTCTATTTGTATTAACTCATAATTGCGACGCGCTGGCCTCCTATTTACCATGCACAATTCAAAATACCGGCTATTGGCCGTGTTTAACGGTTCGCGCAATGCAGTAACGCGAACAGACATAAATTAAAATATCAAATGAAACCGGATCCGGCACGGTTTTTACGTCCGTTAGTTACGCACCGCTAGCAATTATATTAACGATGCGTTTCAATTAAGCTAATACGCGCATGGGACGTCGTGTGAATCTTCTCGCTGGGGGATACCACCACGTTACACGTTTTAACGCGAATATTCCACCTTGCCCGAGATTCTATTACAAAAAAATATACCCGCTCCGAGCAGAATTAATCGGGCGATAAGGGAAATTTGATGGACGACAGACACACTCGTGGCGCTAGTTCCTCGTATCTTTCCGTTGCTCGTTCGTAATAGATTTTACGTAGCGTTCCGGGGGAATGATATCGATAACAGCGGTAACGAAATACAATGGTTTGATAAATTAATCGCGCGGGGACCTGGTATCGGCGCATTTTGTTAATACGATAATCGAGGTGCTTGTTTTAAAGTTACTTACAATCTATTAAGATAACATGAAATAAAGCGCGAATTCCAATTTCCTTGTTAGCGTTTGCAGAGTTTAGAATGGAATTTAAATAGTGAAATTCCTACAGGCAAATGGACAATCGAGAGTCAGTTATAATAGAAGAAACGAGAGGAACTAGTTTCTTCGAAACGAAGGGATTTCAACGGACCGCTCGCTTCGAAGCGAACGCTGAAATAGGTACCTTAATGTAATGCACTCATAATAGCACTCACCCGCGAGCAATTTAGATGTTTGGCAACTTGCAGAGCGTAATTGGCGGCTCCCCTTACCAGCGCCCATGGGGAAAGTGCGCTGCCAGACATCAGAACGCTCCGATGAAAGAGGAGACCTGAAAGAATGGCAGGGAAAACATGTTATTTGCGGCATTTGACGTACAATGCCAATGAAATTATTTCAATTATTTAGCCTACCGACGAATTCTTATTTTCAGAGTTACGGTCAGGTATGCGCATATATCTGCTAGGAAAACGTCGTCATTGCGGGTTAACCGTATCCCCCGTTCGCGAGTGAACTATTGTTTCGAACTATTGTTTAGTTCACGGAGAATAGACAAACTCCGTTTCGTCTCGCGAACGATAACGTCATCGTAGAAACAGGTAGTCTGCGATAGCGAAACGAAAAGATTTCTGTTGTTAAACACTTGGTACCGAAGGGACACGAGTTAGGCTTAGTTTAGTTAAATAGATTCACCTTTGATGCGAGTGACCGTCGAATAATATTTAATAAAAGACGATATTCGTCAGTTTCCGATCGGTGTTATCGTAAAGGGATCAAAGAAACGTGCCAAGGCAGACTTCGTCCGAAAGTAGGTTGGTTGTTCGTGGTAACGTAAATTTATGCCGCTCCTTGGCATGGAGGAGGCATACGTCGCAGTTTAAGGAGGAGCATTTTAAATGACCTCGAAAATTTGTAACCCGCTGCGTCGGAAACACGGTGCCAAAAACGTCTATCGTCCTCGCGACCGAGAACAATAAGTATCGTAAATCGGTAAGATGAATTAAATATCGAAACTACTTCTGGGATCGATTCCCCTACCAGCCCCTCACCCTCGTGATTAACGGCCAACCAACGCGGCCACGGCGTTCCGAACGAATTATGACGTTACTCTAATAAAAGAAACGCAATCTCAGTTTCGATGAATAGCAACGAATCCCGACAGGGTGGATTTATTACCAATCAGCGAGCTCCGTTACGAAGTTTCGCGCAATCTCGATTTTAACGACGTGAACGAAACTAAGCAGACACCGCGCTTTCTCGATTTTCCACCCGTTGTGTTTCCTTTTCTTTTATTATTGCACGTAGCAGGGGGGGGGGGGGGCTCGGGAACGCGGATCGACACGCAAATCGATTTAGATGCGCCTGCTTGATATTCGTCGCAACGGCGAACAGGGCGCCCTGCATCCGTCTAAACCAGTCCCTCGGAAGATAAAGTTTCACTCGCAGCATCTGCCGCGAAACACTTCGCGGATCCAGGCGCCTCCAAATTTCCATGTAACGTTACCTTTCCAGGTCTGTTGTCGTGTGAATGTCGCTCCTCGACTAACTAAACACGGGGTCAAGTTGAAAAGTTCTGATGCGAGTAACGGTACGCGAGGCAGTTCCTTCTTAAAGCCTGCATGTCCTTTCGAGATAGAACAATTTCATCCGCAAATACGCGCTCGTTAGTCTCCGTTGGTTGGTTCGAGCAAAGTTTTGATACGCACTGTATCAACCACGATGACGGTAATGTCAAGAATGGTTCGTCTTTACGTCTACTTGAGGAGCATCCTCCGCAGAACGCGCTGCGAGGCATAATTAATTAACCAATTGACTAATTAAATATCACGAGCAGCGAGGCAACGTAAGAGCTCTGCTGTCTGCTTCGGTCCCGCTGTTTCCGACGACGTCGCATCCGACGCTCGCTTCGTCTAGGAACGTCTTCCGTCCGTCGGCGTGTTTTTTTAAATTGCTTTCGCGCGATTGGCCTTATTATCGCCATAATCTCTTAGAGCCACCGCCGTGGCTGTCGGTGATACACACGAATCACTTGGAGAGGCGTTGCTCGCTATTATACAAGGTGTCTCATAAATGGTGGTACTCCGTTAAAGGTGCGATACACGGGATAATTCCAAGCAGATTTTTCCTATGTGGGTACTTCATATGGAGGGACTGATTGTTAGGATTTTAATAAGGACGATTCACAGAACTATTTAACGGTGACAGGTTACTATTTAAGAATTAAACCTATTGATCGGATGGATGCTCCATGACGACTGACTGCGCGGCGTCGAGTTCGAACTTTTGTTCTAAAAAAAAAATAAAAGCTTATCGCAGTCATCTTTCGGTAGAAGATCCGCTTTGTCGCGCAAAGACTTAACGGACGATTGGCGTCTTCACGCGCATAGTCCTCGGAACTTATCTTAAGAAAATAAAAAATAGCCTACAGGTTATAGAAAATGTCCCAAGTGTCTTAGATTTAGAAGGTACTAACAAAATGCGGGAGCCGGACGGAGAGGGGCGTGGTAACTAGCGGCGCTCCACTAAGGCTCGTCTACCTCATAACCAATCACAGGCTGTCGCGTTCTTTTCCGATTGGTTCACACTTTCGTTTAATACCTCGTTAACTATAATGTAAGCTACATTTTCGATAAGGAAATACCTGGTTGAAATTACCTCAGGTATAGCACCTTTAACGTACTACCACCATTTATGGGAAACCCTGTATATTCGTTTCCCGAGATTGTCGCTTATAAGGTACTCGGGACAAATATTACACCAATCGATCGCCACGAAAGAAACGCCAACTTATTGTCCGTTTGCGAGTAATATTGTCCGGATAGGTAGAATTGGAGTTTTATTGCCTTAAGAAGACAATATCGGATACAACGTGGACGATTTCGAGTGGGTTAAGGTAACCCGGTTACTTCGTATTTCGAGAACAGATTTCCCTAGCTATTTCCCATGGGTTCGTGTCTGCGCGTAGCTCAATCTCGCGGCTTGCGCGATAATTCTGGTTACCATACCGTCTACCAATATTTACGGAATATAGATAACGTTGTTGCCGCCATATTCGAAACTTCGAATAATAGTGGCACCCGGTGTTTTTCATCGTTGAATTATTTCAGCCGTATCTTGTGTATCGTTAATCTTCATGTCGGAAAACATCTGCTAAGGGGTTCTTTCCACGACAGTATCGCGCAACTGTACGTACGTATTCGGATCGATACTAAAAAGAAACGAATGATTTTGTAGCATCTGGGATATTTATGTTATCTACCGTAATTTTTCAGCGACGATGGTAGACCGCTTAAATCTCGTACGAAAACGATCGACGTTTCGCGGGAAGGGTTAAATTGTTAGAGCTTGACGCACGACCGATCGATGTATGAATAATGTTATAAGGCAAAGCTCGAAGCCATAAATTAAGGCTGCAAGGAGTGAGTTTTTTTTCTTAGGTATTCAACTCTGATCGCGATCATTAATCTTGATACGCGGAGGCACCGCATCTATTTTCGTTGACGGGAATCCTTGCAAGCGTACTCGTCACCCGCAAAGCCCGTCGATACACATGCGCGTGTACAGACACGCGTGCCAGTACCTCGTTGCGCTGATACTCATCGGCTCCCCAAGATGCGTCGCACCATCGATTCTAGGCATGATCGATATCGGCGTGCTCGTAATTAAGATACCGTTATCGTCTCGATATCCGTTGTTCGGGAATCTGACTATGCCCTGATATTTTGCTTTAAATATCATCATCGTTTCCTTACTGCGTGATATCCGTAGTCCCAATAATTGATAATCTTAATTAGAAAATTATCCTGACTTATTTAACATTGGTATCTAGTCTGGGGGAAAAAGCTAAAAAATTCCATTCTTCGCGTGGCCTTTTAGGATTCAATGAACGAGACGGTATTTTATGACAATTTTGCGTACGACATAATATCATTTACCCAACGCGTAGCTGTTGCGAATGCAGCGTAAACAGGAGACGTGGAAAACTCAAGCCGAGTGGCGGAAGAGCTAGGAATTAATCGGTGGACATTTTAGCGACCGATGAGGAATGCCTCGCGCGCTGTGTCTGACAATTAGAAACATAAGTTTAATTATGGGCGCGTAATTACGTTATAGTTACGTTAATACGTTACGAGCGACGTGACGCCACAGGAAGGATCTACATTGCGAATATAAGCTTTCGGATTAAGACCGCGTTTAACGAAATCGATTCACCCGGATTTGTAGGTGAACATCGTTTATCGAACACGCACGATCGCTGAATGTATAAACTACGTTTTGAAATTTTCAAAATTCGGGGCAACGAAGGGGGGTGGGCACTGTGGATTATAATATCGTTTGAAAATATCATCAAAGCTCCCGATTTAATATCGTATATGCTGTTGACAGATAATACAGATGGAAAAGCCTTTTACCGTTTTTTAATCAAAAGCTTCGCTTTTGAGATATAAGCAGTCAAAGTTTCTGCGAGAGTCAGACTGATGAAACGAGGGGGGGACCATTCTACATTTTTTAATTACAAAAAATGGCGCATACCATAGATGCTCGGTATTCAGTCATGAGAAAATTAACCTGTCAACTTGCCTATTAATATGCATATATCCGTTAGGTAGGGAGCAAGGTATTAACACACGTAGCGTGTGTCGTTTAAACGCAAACTGCATTTTGGGACACCTCCTAATTACTTTGGAATAATGCAGTTCGGTTTCTTTAGCCTGCTCGGCGTCGTAAAGGCACGCGCGTTCGAAAACGATACCAATTTTCTTCTTCCATAAATAAAGATCATTGCTCCTGCGATTCTTCAGCCATTTTAATGCAACGCGGTGCGTTTCAAAGCTAAATAATCGCACGAGCATTAAACATTGCTATAACGCACCGATTATAAATACGGAACTGCGCGTTTACGAAGGCCGACGGGAATTAAACCGATCAGATCTAATTCGGTTAACGATCGGGTTAAAAACTATGACGATACACGCGAGAATGTACTTCCGCGTTACGAACACTCAGTCTCGGCTCTTTGGCACTTAACTCGAACAATCTCGAAGCGTGTTTACTTATTAACGACGACGCTTCGCAATATTCGCGTAGCTGCCTGTTCGCGGGAAACTTGACGATGCCTTCGGAGCGAGAAGTTCGGAAGTTCGGGTAAAAATGGGAGAGGGAGGGAGGGAGAGATAGCGAGGAAGCGGGCGAAAGCCTACGTTCGTTGGTAATATTCATAAGTTGCGAGCGGCTTACCGCCGTTCCCCTCACGCCGCGGGAACCAACGGTACTCGCTCGAATGTTTATGCGGTCGATATTTAAATTAACCGGGCACTCGAACAAGTTTTTCCTCTTTTCCGCGGTCGTAAATACAATTTCCAGCGCGATTATTCGCGGTTCTTCCTACCGTTAAGCGTTCCGTTTTCCGTTCCCTCGTCCTTCTACTTTTAACGTGACTCGAAAACGAAATCAGCCACGAAAACGAGAAAGGTGTATCGTTTCATCGATTTTCCATTCGTCGAAAATGATCGAGTATCCAACGACAGTAAATTCATCGCGTAAGAAGGACGGGGAAATGTTTCGCTAAGTCTTCGTTATAAAAATGAAAGAGTATCGCGCGTAACGTCTAAGATGGGGCGGTACATCCTCATTCAATTTTAATTATGAAAGAAGGCTTTCTCCGCTTTCCAGACGCTACGGATTCCATTAGGCTCCGCGTACTATATTATTCCGCGCCACTCGAAGTTTAAATCACTTTTTTCATCGAATTAACAAGGTGGAATCATTTTACGAAGACGACTCGTAAATAAACTTTAGCTAAATTTACGATTTCGATTCAAGATCCTTACCGAGACGATACGCTATTTTCACGTTAGTCCATTAGCACCATCAAAATAACTATCGAACGAATTTGTAATTCGAAGATAAGAGTTTATAATTTAAATTAACCAAAAGTTCGGTTATTCCCATTTGCCAATACATGTAAAAAAGAAAAAATTGTCTTTTTCCAATGCCGCGTAAAGTATTATCAAATACACCTTCGCGATGGCGCTTCAACGTTAAACCTGTAAAATACCATTTCCATGACCATTATTCCTATAAATTATTTTTAATCCTACATCCCCATTATATCGCTTTCGCGTTTAAATTCCAACGCGATCCAGATTTCGCGAATAGAGCCCAAAATTTGATACGAAGATAAATGCGCCCTTTTTATCGGGAGAGCGACGCAACGTGATACATTAAAGAAATTATCGACGCATACGCTACGTTTCATTGAGAGCGGCAATTCATTAAAAACGACCTTACGAGTTCAGGTTTTACTGGGAATCGATGGTCGGTATCTACGTGTGGAGTTTTGCACAGGAGCATACTCGTACCAGAAAACACCCACGTAGGTACGTTCGTGTACGTGTACGTACGTACGTATACGCGCGCGTACGGCGCGTCCTCGTGCCGCGCTGGCAGCTATATGTCATTCCGCAGAACGGTAATGGGCAGCGGAACGTTATAGCAATAGGGGATATCGATCCAACGTTTCCTCATCTTCCATCTTCTCACCTTTTTCCGCTTAAAAATGCCCGGAGGCAGTGCGATAGAGGCTTCAACTTTTTCCAACAATCGCTCCTTTTTTTTTCTTCCCAGCGTCGTTAACTCGATGCTGTTTTGGATGTTGCTTTCTCGTCGGTAACAAAAAGACTTTGTCCCCGTTTTCGGATTCATTCGGCCCTCGCGAACTATCGGACCCGAGTAGCGAGCGAGTGTACGCTTTATGGAAAAAAAGGCAGCGTTCCCTTATGAAATCAATATCGCTGCCTCGAAAATTCTTGTCCCGCGATGCTTTGGCATTTGTAAAGTTCCGAAAACACCGAATCGAGCGATCAGCTCTGAGTCTACTAAACATTGATTAGCGAAAACTGTTCGTTTGGAAACTTCGAATCCAAGTGTTTCGAAAACAACGTATTTTCGGGGGATAAACGTTGGATACAAAAGTTTGGCGATTTCAAGTGGAAAACACGAGTGTTCTATCTATTTTTTATTAGCTCGAGAATTTTTGAGATTATTCGAGGGTCGAGTTTCTATTCGTTTTTCGAATAGAAATTTGTATCTGTGTTCGCTGGTCCTAATTTTATGTAAAAGAAAGAGAAACTTTTGTATGGCCCGAATAACCTCAAACATGTGCAACAATTCAAACGTAGTACTTAATTATCAATTCCCGCTTAAAAACGTGATATATTTGTACTTAACATTTGCATTTGTTTTGGAGATATTTAAATTTAAAGCTTTTAAATGAACAGGCTTCGCGTACATTATTGAAACGCTAAATCTTGAAAGCTTTCGAAACCGATTTGCACGTTGACATTTTGAAACAGCTTATTCGCCAAATATATTATAAATTCCAATTGTTCCTCGATTTACATAGCTCCGAAACTAAAACTGGTGGAAAATACCCTTTAACGTCATCCGCGATTAAATTAAAATTTATGTGGAACAATTTGCACATTTTCGACGTAAAAGCGACACGCTCAAATCGAAACGGCCGCAAAAATTCAACTATTCACGATGAAAAACGTATGGGCGGTTGGTGAATTATTTGCATTGACGTTTGACGCGTTTCGCGTTCGAAACGATGAAATCGCGCGAATTCTATAAAACACATGATCGATTTTAAACCGAATATGCATTACCTTTGTCGTGAGACGGGAGAAATAAATGAATATTGAATCGTAGAGGATCGTATAACCGGACGCCACGCCGGTGATCTCGAAGTAACAAATGATCGACGATGGCAAAAGGCAACTACGTCGATTTTGTACAGGGACCGTCACGGCAATCGCATGGTCTTCAAATGAGATGTGCTCGGTCAATTTTGCTTAAAACAAATGTTTATTCGTAACAGAACATAGTGTAAATAGGGATTTTTTTTTTGGTGAACAGTTTCTCTTGTTTTGGATATCACATCAGACAAATGATGGCCATTTATTTTTATACAGGGTTGCGCCCGGTCCCGAAAACTGAGAGCAGCGTCAATTATCATTTATCATCCGACGCGGAATTCGGACGATTCCCTCCTGGTTTTTTTTTGTCTTGGGATCTTCAAGGCGGAGTGGCTTGTCAATATAAAAAATCCAGGAGGAAAATGTTCGAATGCCGCGTCAGATGATAATGGTGTTGTAGTCCGAGTCGAAAGTCGGAATCGCAATTCGGGGTGTTACTAATCAAATACACACTTTTATTTGATTAACTGCATACTCGACTAATTATTTTTTATCGATATGCACGAATGCAACGTATTATATGAATCGACAGTCAAAATGTGCGATAATTGACGGGTTCGGTCGAACAACGAGACACGCGGCAATTTCGGAAAATTACTTTTTCACGGAAACATGTAGACACGGGTACTGTTTAATGCGCATGATGACAATTGCATTGAAATTTAATTTCAAAAAAGTTTGGGGCTCGAAGTAGGTAAATTAAATTTAGTTTTTATTTATTATGTATTATTAAGAACGTGACACGTGTCAGCTGTGTCACGTATAAGATACATTGATGACGGGGAGACGAGTGGAACAATGGACTACGTGCGAAGTTCAACCAAGACGTACAGAAAACGGGACGTAGATTTAACATCTCTCCTGTAAAATGCGCGCAGCGGCGCATTGGGCCCTTCAATTATAGGATGTATTATAGTATGTAGGATGAGTGTACCGCCGATGCGTCTCAAGTTACCTATTAGCGACCGCCGCCGAATATCGATAACGAAATGGTTCGTTTTAAGGCTTTATGAAACACCGCGAAAGGTCAGTTGCAAGGAACCGCTCGTTATAAGCGAGTCGTCTACAGCGTGCAATATACAGCGAACGTTCTTTTTTTTTACTTTAATAAATTCTTATTTCTGTGCGTAACACCAGCATCCTCTTTGGCAACCTAATATCCCTAGATAATTGAAGTCGTTTCGAAGAGACTTGTGAGATTGTAAGAAAACCGTGTAGACTGGTCGGAGTTCGGAATAATTCTGTTGAGCGTTTTCATTCGAGGATATTAGGAAAGCTAGGTTTTTGGAAAAGCGGAATGGCAGGGGTGATGGGGGAAGCAGTAGGAAAGCTCTGGTCAAAGAAAAACGGGCCTGACGTTGGAAAATAAGTGAATCGGTGAGGATGCGTCGGGAGTGAATCACAAGGATGGTCGAAAAGCTTAAGCGTACCAAATGTACTTGTTATGCTTAAGAAAATAGAAAAGACGCGGTGTTCGCTCGAAAGTAAAACAAGGGTTGGATCGGGTATCCAACATTTGACGCTTCCCAGAGTTTTCGGGAGCAGCTGCAATCCCGCATAAAAATAAATAGCCCAGCATCCGTGTGCCGTGATATTCAAAACATACAAAATTGTTCACGAAAAAAGAATGCCTTATTTACACTATGTTTCGTTACGAATAAAAATTGTTTTGAAGGAAAACTGACCGAGTACATTTTATTTGAAAACCACGCGATTCCCGTGACGGACCCTGCAGGTATATCATTCCCCGCGTTTTATCGAATACACCCGCTGGCTAGCGCGCTGGCTAGCGCGCTGGCGCACCGACGCTGCACTGGCACTCGAGGAAGAAAGAAATCGTTTCTGAGCTCGTTGTCGACGATGATGTAAGGATCCCCTCTCGGACGGTCGGAAGTGTACCGCGGAATGACCTCGTTAGGGGACCGATTTTGATCCACCTTTACGATGCAGCCACGGAGTGCGCTACCTTCCAAGGTTTTAAGTCGTGGATTCCTTTTCTCCGCTAGATCCTCCGTTCTTCCGTGGAAAAAAAAAAAAGAAAAAGTCGAGTGTCTCGCGAAGGAGATTCTGAAGCGCTTTAAAGTTGAAACGTTCGAAGTTCTGCGGCGGAGGAACGTCGACGGATACGTAATATCGCGCACCGTCGAACACCGGCAAGGCTAAACGAGATAATTTTTCAAAGCATACCACTCGCGTATCTCTCTCATCTACGCCCCTTTGTTTCTGATTTAGTATACATGGAAGCTCGCACGTATCCTCCGATCTATGGGAATCCTTTGACAATTTGCGTACAGGCGAAACCTGGCGAGTTTGCTACCGTGGCACGTTAAGTACCTACCCTAATGGGAAGGCTATACGGTCTTGCGGTTGAAATCACGAAGGTAAGTAATATCGCGCATCGTCGAAAGTTTAGAGGCTCGTCGAGATCGTCCTTGGAAACTTATAGCGTACACAATAAACTGATATTTATCTTTTCTCTGAAATTCGATAAAGTGGCAACGAAAGCGTGTCGTCGGATCACTGGAAATTCTTCGACGACTGACGTTTGGGGAGGGGGGTAAACGTGGTTAAATTTGCGAACGTGCAGCGTAAGTACCTTAACGGGGATTCTATGCGATCTTGCGGTTAAAATAACAGAAATTCCATCGTACCACGGCACGCGAGCCACTGGATCCGCGGTAATGCTCATCCCCCCTTGTTTTCCCGCGAAACGTCGTGCTTTTTAGATCGATTCGGAAACGGCGAGCCGAGATTAATTACCGTCACGCGCAGTGTAATCGTTTCGCCGCGCCGTAATCTCCTCTCCTGAATTATAGTCGTTGTTTTTCCTTTTTTTTCTGTTCACGTTCGAGAGTTCCTTAAGGTCTCCCAACAATATTTTTAATTCCCCCTCGCACCCTCTCTCCCACTCCTTTGAAATCTCGCGGACGGACGATATTTCACCGCTCGAGATTCCCGAAAGAGATAGACCGGTAACAAATGGGCCGCGCATGACCCGTGCTATTTCAAAACAATAGAACCACCCGCGCTCATTAAGAATCGCGGTTTACGCGCCGGGCTTACCTTCGCGTACGTTTGAGCGACCTAACGGCGAATTCGAAGCTTCGGAGCGATTAGGGTAACAGAAATTCCACGGCGTATCGGCACGTGAGCGGAAATTCGGAGCGAGGCTTTTCGGTCTCTTCTCCGTGAGAACATCGTAGCTTTCGAGGAACATCGTTTAGCGGTTACGAGGAGGGAGGGAGGGAGGGAGAGAGAGAGAGAGAGAGAGAGAGAGAGAGGGAGGGGGTGGGGGACGGGGGCATTAACCACCGACAGGAGCACCGATCGACTCGTACTCGACAATGGAGTTTGTTCAACGTATTTTAAACTCGATACGATCGCACCCCTCGATCGTCGCTTCTCTGCCGTTACCGGATAATCGAGGACTCTACAATCTGTTTGTTCTTTAATAACCAGTTAGCTGTTTTTAACGAGTACGAGCAGCTACGATTTGCTTTTTAAATTGAAATTTGAGTGGAAATTAAAATATATTCTTGAATTTTGCAGGGATATTTTTAAACAGGAAACGCGGAAGTGGTTTCTGTATTTTTTCTTTAGCGATACGAGCCAAGAATTTATGTAGGCACTTTTCAATAAGGTCGAAACATCTAACTGGTTAACGATAGGTCGTAGGGAAACTCTTTTTAAGCTCGACGAATGTCGTACGCGTTTACGAGAATATTTATGCGGACAATATTGTCTCGCGATACCCGAGCTACAGGGTTATGAGATAACGCGCTTCTTCAGACATATTCGTCTATATTCCGACGGACACCTTGCGCTAAAAGGCCATCGATCAGTTTGAACGATCACTCGTCAACTAATTATTTTGTTGATCTATTCCCGTCGATGGTTCTTACTTCTCTTCACGACTCCCATCGATATTGCGAAGTTTGATTTTCCTCGATGCGTCAGCACGGGATGTTTATTCGAAAATCTGATTGCAATATTCCCTTCTCCCAACTCAAACGAATGAATTGATCGTAAATTATGCCACGAATATCATGTTTATTCAAAATAGTACGGTCCATCGGTGATATGTGAGCGTCGGATATTATATTCTAAATAAAGTATTTATTTGAGCGAAGAAAATAATTACCAGACCCTTATACAGCGCTTCGGAAATGAATTCTTTTTAAATTTCAATCAGCAGGATCTTGTTTTAATTCCCCGATGCTCGAACGGTTCAGAATTTACTTTCGTTTAGCTACCTCGCTTCAATTCATTGCATTCCGCGGATCTCTACTTCCGTTTCCTCGTGTCCGAGAAATCAATGCGTTGTTTACTTATTAATTCGGTTATTTACTCGCAACTCAGCGTTACTATCCGTGCACGTAAGTAATTGGGAGGGTAAGCATAAATGCGCGTGCGCTTACACGCGAATTGCCAGTGAATTGAATTTACGTACAGTTAAACGAGAATGAGGTGAGTTGCTTGGACAGATCGTTGCTAATACCGATTCTGTTTGATCTGCCAGTTGATAGAGAGTTCCTAACCACTCGCATCATCCATTTGGATTCCGCGTTCCGCGTTAATTATATTCGGCGGATTAGATTCGCTACGTCGGAGAATGTCCGGTTTTGGAATAGATAAAGAGAGAGGAACTACTCGGACGAATAGTCGTACCTCGACCAGTATCGATTTCAAAGCGACGTTTAGGTTACATTTGGGACGTTAGCGTTCCGTGGAAGCATTCTCGTAAACCAAGGGAATTCTCCGAATACTTTCGGGAACATGTTAGGGGTACCAGAAGCAAATCTATTATTTTGAAGAACAATGTAGAACTGTATTTTTTCTTCATTTTTGTTACAGAATAGTATTATAAAATGTCATTTCTTTCACTTTTTACAACCGTATCCCAACGTTCGGACTCTTTTTAGAAAAACTTACGAAGATGCTTACACCACCGAGTCCGGGCACAAACTGAGCTCAAACGCTAGTATGTCAAATAATAGATTTATTTCCGGTACCCCTAATATGCTGATCCGGGTCCCGACAATTTGCAGATCCTTCGCGAATTAATTCATAGTTCGTGTATTTCGTGAAATTCTTGCGTCTACCGGGTCGCACCGATTTTCCCGTTTTCCTTCGTGCGAGTCTTTAATTAATAAACTTATCTTCCCGAGACTCAGCGTTTCGTGGTGTCCGCTCGTGCGAGATACCGCGCTAATAACTCGCATGTAACGTTGCATGATATTTCGCACAAGTGAATTCAACAACGCGAATTACGAGTTCGCATGGCACTTCTGCATTAGCATTTCGTGGAATCACTTTCATCGCGGCGCGGAGGTTTTACAAATATTTTCACGAAAGCGAGACGTAGGTTCGACCGACATCGTTTTTTCTGTAATCGAAAGATAATCGGATAACTCGGTAAATCGCGGACCTTCGCGGATTGCGGGGAAATTAAAATATCAATCTAAACTCCCCCGAGAGATAATAAAAGAGTTAACTCGCGCTCCCACAGTGCCGCGATAAAACGTACTCGCGCAGCGTAAAAGAATAACGGAAGAAAAAGTTGTTAACGGCAAATTTATTGTTTCCCCTGCGCTTTTTTCAACGTCCAGGAAAACGTTACGAGTCGTTAAATTATTGCAATATATACGCTCGCAAACTGTATGACGGAAAAGCAGCTGCTTATCGATTCTTCTCTCGTATTCGCGTTCGGTGATTATAATTTATCGCTAACAAGTTTCAACTAAATTGTTTTAATAATCGTATAATCGGAGATACTACAACGCTATCAAACTATTTTAAAAAATTTCCATTTGCCATTACCATCCACTGGTTAATATTAATCGAATCGATTATTTATAACGTCAAGCGTTCGCGTTTCCCTAACAACGGATACAACGACGAATCGTTAAGTAACGAACGATTATAAATTCCGCGGTAGGAATGTAATCGTTAGATGTTATCGGTAGCGCCCCGCCAACGTTGATATTCGGTCACTGCGCGCGTTCCCGTATTCATATTTCCCGACAAAAGTTGACGACGTCGCGTGACATTCACGAGCGGCATGGCAGCCTCATTAGAAGCGTTCCCATCCGCAATGCCTCGCGCCATTGCTCGGCCTAACGATGAATATACGCGAGATGTGACTTTTGTGGGACGTCTGACACCGGGTGCCGCAGCGATGATAAAACTTTCAGCCGCGGCGTCCGTGTTACGTTGCGTCACGTATATGTACGATGCCGCAGCCATTCCTTTTCGCATCAGGAGACGCGAGACAGATAACGTTAGGTGAGACGAGGAGCGAGAAACCGCACGAGACAATGATACGGCGGCGGCACGAATAATGGTGCGGTTTACCAGATACTATAAATTACGAAGGAATCAGCTGGTCTAACCCCCATTGACAGTTTCCAGCTGTAGTGAATTATCGTCCGGCGTGGTAAACGATAAGCTCGAACCCCTCCAACAGATTACTTTGTTGTTTTTGTCGGAGATCGATCTGCGTTTCTGCGGGGCACAATACACCCTCCCGCGCGCTCGTATTCCGCTCACGCCACGAGACGCGAGAATGGCGTGCGTGTAACGTGCGTGCAACGCGTGACTAATTGTAATATCGCGCCGGGATTGATGTCAGAAATGTCATTCCACCTCCGTGAGTCTAGTTATTAATTTGCGCTCGATATAATTGGACGTGCGCGTAAGTAGGTACGCTCGGTTTCTTTCTTTTTTCTTTTTTTTTTTTCTTTGGGTCGTCGATGAAATAACTACGTCGGCGGTGCGGGGGAAAAAAAATTGTTTTCGCTCGAAGGCAACTTTGAGATTGATCGACAAGGTTTTACGATACGAATCGGCAGTTTTGTAATATGAATTTACCGTAGCGCGATCGATCACCGAGATTTCGAATGACTTTAAGGCCGTGGTTCTCAATCTCTTCGAACTCGGGGAACGCTAAGCTTTGACACTTTCTTTGCGCGCAACGCTTACAATGCAACGTAAGCTTTAAAGAAGGGGTGGTCAACCTTTATCAAACCACGTATACAAATTATTTTAGATTGTATTGATTTTTCATTCGCAACAATTTTTAATCGTGTACTTGATTTTGTCGTGGAACACTTGATACGAACCACGGATTGAGAACCTTCAAGGTATTCCATTTTTGTCGCGAAAACGTGGATCGAACTTGGAACGAATGCCAGAAAAAAAAAACAAAGAAGTGATCACGACAAAGGATAAACGCGTAAAGAGAAGAGGAGCGTACATTTCTCTCGTTTTTCAAGAGAAATATGTGCCGGCGAGCAAGTTAGCTCGTGCTCGAAATGCCTGCCAGGTTCTGGCGACAGTTTTGTGGTTCGCCATCGTCTACGTCCCTTCGTCGCGTCTCTTGTCCCCGTACCCTCCCCTGGCACCCGCCCCCACCCCTCGTTTACATCTAACGCTTTAATCTTGAATATTCCGTCAGTTATTTCTAGACGTGGCTGTTAAAAGGGTTAGCGTGACCCGACGTTAATTATTCCGAGGCCTGGCTCACGACAAAAATAAAATACGTGCCGTACTGCGCCCGACACGGTCGAAGAGGGGTGAATTACCTGTAACTCGATTAAAGAGAGACGGCCCCGGCTCCGTGCCCCAAGAAATTCTTTTGATCGCGTCGCGTCTCGTGCTTTTAATACGTTTGCCTTTGCCTGCGACCTCTTCCGCTTTATTTAAACATGCTCTTTAACGCGGACGCTCCGCGTCTCGAATTTTTCTACGTTTCATCGTCGCTCCGCGGAGGGGAGGAAACCCGCTAAATTGCTTCGCTCGCTCTCGAAATGCGAAACGGAAGGCGGGAAGGGGATTGAGCGGGCGGTGGAGGGGGAGGGGGGATGGGGAGCGACGATAAGGGGGCAAAGTAAAAGGTACTCACCGTCAGGCACGGCGTGGCTGGTCATCAGGAAATTGACGCATGCGGCGCCTGTCCCGTGACCAATCAACGTCACGTTTCCAGGATCGCCTCCAAAATAGGCTATGTTCTCCTGCACCCAGTGTAATGCCGCGATTTGATCCATCAGCCCGTAATTCGCTGGTGACCGTAAGTGCGAATCGGTGTTAGCATTTAGAAAGCCTGTAATCAAAACAAGCCCGCTTATGGTTAGTACGGTACCCGGAGCCCTGTCTCCTCTATCAGCGACCGTGTGTTGCGTGCCATTGCGCGATCGTCCCGAAATTACCGAGCAATCGTGAAACGCCCTTGGGATTAATTCGAATCGTCGGATCAACCGACGGTGCGCCGTGCCGTATCGAGCGAATTACTACTCGACGTATCCGTGGCTATAAATTATTCTTCGCGGTATTCTTCGGCCGCGCTGCACGAAACTTTGTCCACTGTCGTCGACCGTGCTCGCGAATCATCGACGACCGATTTACTCGGTACGAGTTCAATATTAGGCGATTCGTAGGCTACCGGTAGGTAAGCGATGAAGGCAAGAAGCCTATGCGACGGATAGTGGTGGGCAAAGCGTTGAATCGTCAACGATCTATCGCTCGAGGTGGCCAGCGTTGATCAGGGATGAAAAGCGAAACGAAATTGAAAAATTGAAAAAAGCCTAAATTAGGCAGTTTTTTTATTTCGAAACCGTAATGTAACTAAACGTTACCAGCCACGCATGGAACGTAATTAAACTCGGACAGTAGTTTAAATCGGTTCCTCGGAACCAAACTAAACTCGGAACATTGAGTTACGTTTCACGGAATGTAACGCGAGTTACGTTGGTAAACAGCCCGAGTTTAGGTACATTCGTGATCCGTGTGGGTTTCGGATTCAATTCGTTTCGTTTTCGTTCCTGGTGTTGATCCGTGAAGATCAATTTGCCATTCTCGGTTCCGATTGAACGATACGCGTCTCGCGCTACGACTAAATATACCAAAAGGGACCGTTGAAAATTGAATTTATCGATCGGACCTTAAGTGACTTTTGACAGTTTTCTGAAAATATAAATTTTCACGCGGGACAAGTTGCTACGTACCGTTGACCGTTCGATCAATTAATGCGACCGACGCGTTCGTTGGCAGAGCAGCGGCCAATTTGGTAAAACTGTGTAAAAAATGTTTCATCGCGATAAACCGTCGAAAACATTTCCGCCGACGAACGCATCGAACTTTCATATTTTCATATATCGAGAACGTTCGAAGGGCTCGGCGTTTCCAACATTCCTAGTCTTCGCGCAGACGCGTACAGCCATGTACGTATAATCATGGAAGGGTTTTGTTGCATTTATCGATAACCGTGCGATTAACGACGAAATATTCGCGGAGAATCCGCGGTACTCGTAGGTTCGATTAAATGACAATGAATCGTGACTACTACATATATTCGTTGGCCAAATAGTCGAACGATTTATTCGTTAGCGCGTCGCGTCGTGTTCTATTTCGCGTATCGTAACGCGACCCGAGATATCGTTATCAATTGATGTGGCCCATCGGAGTAGTATTTATGGGTAAGCGGAAGCGCGCCTGCCGAAAAAGCAACGGCTAGCGGATCGAACATCCCCTTTCGTATAAACTAGGAAACTTTATTCTTCTTTGAGAGGCAGAACTGCAACGTTCTTTATTATTATTTCTCCTCGTTTCATCTCTTTCGAGCGGCGCACCTGAAACCCACCGCTCACCCCGTACCGTCGCCTATCCGTACGCGCGGTTGTATGGCGATACGTGGTGATAAAAAAAATGCACACATACACGGGTATAAACATAAAAGGACAGCGTTACCAGGTAATATACAGTTTGTAATATCGACGTCAAGAGGATCAGAATTCCCGCGGAACACGACCCGCGGCTTAACTGGGATCTCGGATATTTATTTTTTATTCGAACCATCCCACCGCTTTCCAATCCCATGGAACTCCAGCAATTTTCACCCTCTGGAAACCGAAGCTCGCGGCATCTTCGTCGCTCCTCCCTTCCTTTCTTCCTTCGTTCGATCCAACGTCTCTTTGTGTATCCGCAGGAACCTCAAGCTGGGTACAAGGAAGTCGATGTCCCTTTCAGATACGAAGCAAAGCTTTCCGCGAATCTCAGGGGAGGTGGGAGGTGGGGGGAGAGTGGGGGTAGGGGGAACGACTCATTCATCGTGGAACGAAAATTCTACTCGAATCGCAGGGACGTATTCGCGTAGGTGTACTATCCGGCAATACGATTCGCCAAATCCTCGTTTTCAGTTTCAGAATTACACTCGATGCTCCCGCGTCGAATGTTTAGTCGCGATAACGGAGAGTATTTCAGCCCGCAACACGGTTTCGTAAATAATCTTCCATCGATAATGAATCCGTACGCGCGCGAAGCGGAGTGAATGTAAAATCCATTATACCCGTCTACAATTTATTGAACGCGCGAGAAACAATTACGTTTAACCGAATAGTGCTCTCAACGTGGTTCTCTTGGTAAAGAGTGCACGGTGTTAGGAAAATAGTCGTGTCTTTGCGGGATCAAGAATGACGTTGAGAAAAAGTGCAATTCTTCGCTATCTACGAATCGGGAGTTTGATAATTGGAACGTCAATGAAGTTCGGAAGTGGCTCTTATCGTATTTCGCGACGTATGGGAAACATGGGAGGAAAGAATAATTTGATTAGGTGGACCGGAAAGTAATCACGTTTAATTCATACTAATAAATTTGTAGCAGCTTTTATTTGCAATAAATGATGTAATCACCCTCGCTATTAACAAACTTTTGCCATTTAGCGTGCAAATTTTCAATACCAATTCGATAAGTCAATCGGTTTTTGAGATTTATTTGTTTGAATTTAATGTAAGAAACCAACTATTCTTTCCGACCCACCTAATATAAAACGTGGATTCCAATCGACTCGTCTTTTCCCGTTCCACGGTATCTACAATGGGATTATATTTTAGGTCATTATTCTGCCGGATATATTCTTCGTGCATCACGCGTCGTTTCCACCGCTAACAACGATCCGGAAGAGAAAGGAATTTTCCCAAAGAGCCTCCGATCGGCTTTTGTTATTTCGACGTACTCGAAGGGCCGGCAAAAGAGGTTCGGCGCACAGTTTTCGACATGTCGAGGAGCTTTCCAAATTATCGATTTGGCAACGGTTCCGGGGAAACAGACAGCGGAACATCGTTGACCCACATTTCCGAGCGGTAACGCCTCACTTGTTAAGGCTCCGAGTGCTCTAAAGTTAATGCGCGATAGCAAGTGTACATCCTGCCTCGTAATACTCATAATTCTCCCGGCCCTCGAATGCGCGAAAACGATCGAGAGTTTCCACCGTGCCGTTGAGTAAATATCGGGGATATAATTTAATACCGGCGTGTTTAGTATCCCATGGCGTATGAACCTAGGGAATAATTTGAAAGTACACAGGCACGGCCCGGGCAATATTACGCGGCGAAATTGCCGGGTGTAATATAGAAATTTACATTTAATTTCAGGGAATGGAGGGTACCTATCCGAGAATGGTAAGAAGTCGTCGCGGTGCGTCGCCACGAGGATATAACGGGAAACGTGCAACGAATTTCTTTCGCACGACTCACCGAACTCGAATTTCAACGGCGAACACGACTCTCCTCTCACACTACGAACGGAAGTTCATCGATTCGTCATCTCGAGAGCACTCTCGATTATTGTTTCCGGCTTTTGAAAAAATGTTCACCCGACTCAAATCGAACGCGACGTCACCCACGAATTTTCACCACCGCTCGTTAACCTCGGGCTTCGACGTTCATTATCAACGTTAAATCTTAAGGCGACTTGCCTCTAATTACGCTTTTGGTACCGTGATTCACGGTACCCACGGTAAGCATAAAACACCGACTATAGAATCGTTTTTGTCATTTTTACCGCGCCTTATCGGTGTATCGCGAGTGCAACGGAGAAGCACGTTGCGTGCAAGCTACCGCGTGTGCGTCACGCGAATGTTACCCCGCAGGCGGAAATGCCCGACGGTCGCACATCAAAAGGGATTTTATCGTTCGGTATATTTTTTCCCAAAATATCCCGATACCGGGGGGAGGGAAAAGAGAGCGAGAGAGAGAGGAAGAGAGAGGGAGAGGGGGGGCGAAGAGTAAGCCCGACAAGGTGAGCGGAGGTGCGTGCGTGGGAGAGAGGAGGGCAGTGCAAAAGCGCGAAACTAGAATAGAAATAAACCACCGGTCATATCCCATTTGATATTCAACCTCCGGCGTATCTGTCGCGGTGCGCTTCCGTGTCTCCTATTCTTCTCGTTACAATGGAACTGCTGAACGTTACTCGTTGATTTAAATTTTCCGGTACACGGGCGTACATTACCGCGTCTGGGTATCGCCTGCTCGGTGGTCCGACCCGCACAAAGCGGCGTATCACTTTTGCCGGCCGAAGAAAAACGCGAAAAATGAACAGCGAAAATTGTGACCGCCGGGATGATCCGGGGGTGCGCACGCGCCCACGCGCGTGTCTGCGGGGATGGAAAAGTGGGGCTGGAGGGAGGTCGGAGCGAAGTTTCCTGATACCGAGCCTTTTCCGTTTGAGAGTCGCGTAACGATGGAATCAAATTTCGATATTGTTATCGCTTGCTATTGCTAGGCACGGGCAAGCTTTTTATTCACCGCACGAGTTTGGCGGTGGCGGACGGCGGAGAATCGCGCAACGAATATGTCATTGATTAAGCAAATATTTCGTTTCGCCGGTGATCGATGATTCGAAAGTGCTTACCATTAATTTTCATTCAAACAGACGTGTCGAATTTTCGACGACTCCTGCTCTACTGGATTCCCGTTTGGACACGCCTGTTTCCTATTATACGGAATTAAATTTACAATTGCTCGTACTTAACGCGAAGGTGTCTCAGAAGTATCCGAAAGTATCTCAACACGCGAGTCGTGTTTTCTACCAGAAAATTGTACGGCAACCTTACCAACGCGACGTAGCGTACGAAATTTCGCTGATACACGAAAACCAAGAATTTCATTTAAGGAACGGAATTGTATTATATCGCGGTATTCTAGCCGCACCGCACACGGAGGGCAACATCATTTTTGCAAGCTGAAGAGACAGAGGGAAAAAGGGTGGAAAAAAAAAGAGAGAAAGAGGGGGAATGCATTCCCAACATCGTGAAACTAGATTCCGCTTCATTTCCATGTGAAATTAACGGCGGGCAAGTTTAAAAATTTGGGTTTTCCGTGGCACGCCGTTCCCTCTTACAATTTTATTCTAAATCCAGACATTTACCTCGCGGCGTACCACGCGCTGTTCCGTTCTTTCTTTTTTTTATTTTTTATACCAAACTTTTTCTAAACTTCGCGAACATCGCCGTACTCGTCGTCGGTCACCGAAATATTCGACTTTCCGATCGCGAGAAACGCACGTCGGTTCTTTCCGTTTTCCTCCCTTTACCGGGCAATCTACCGTTCGGTCGGAACGTACCGAAAGGGGGGCGAGGCGAGCGATATGAAAATTTCCGTCATTCAAAATCCCAATTAATCTCAGCGAGACACAGCGCCGGTCTCATTTCCAGAAACACGTATACCAGTTCCGACCGAGGAACTCGAAGGTTCAGACGTCGAAGAATCGCGCTGACGTCACTCGAATATATCATAGCTCGAAGACTAGGCAGCGAGCGTATATTGCAGAAGAGATGAGAATAGAGCTTGGCGCTGTCACGGAAGGAGAGGTAGAGTCAAGAATTTAGTTTGGTGAAACGGAAGACCTGGCCGTAATGAGTTTCCTATTAGATTTGGTTGCACGGGTTGCCAGGCAACCCGTCGGAACTTTCAATCCCTTTAGCGTTGGCTGCCCGCGTGGCCTTAACAGAAAACACGCTTCTGCTTCTGCCTCTTCTTCTTCTTCGTCGTCGTCGTCGTCGTCGTCGTCGTCGTCTCGTTCGTCGTCTTCGTTCTCCGTTAATTCTGATACTCTTTGCGGTATCGTGCACGGTGTGCCGGCCATCCGGCAAGGAATGAAACGCGAAGCATTGAATTGGTTGGGACTTTTGCGACACGGTAATTGCACGGTAATTACCTGACTTAACTGACCGTCGGTGAGACACGTATCGTTTGTAATTGCGAGGAAGGGTTGACGGGCGGGGCAAGTCGTGGAGGAGAATTTATCGCGCGATATATTCTGCGAAAGGAAAGATGTAAAAATATCGGTATTTTTACAGAATTTCTCTGGCTTCGCCAACGGTTGTTGCGAGTATCACGTACAAATTGCTTCTTCCCTTTTTTTTTTCTCCATTGTTTCGCCATCGGTAGGGAATTTTAGAGCGAGAATCGTGTACGAGGTCAAAATTTCAAGCTTTTGAAGTTTAGTCGGTGAAATAGTTCCCATAAAGTTTATCGTCACTCCGGTTGATTGGACGAACAAATTCTCACGTTTCGCCTGTTCCCTTATATTCGCGCAATGTCTCTCGTTTACGATTGCGTTCAATTGCAAAAATTTACAGAGTCCGGAGCAAGGCAATTGTCAGGGGTTCGTTTCGATTTTTATAATGGTTCCTCTTTGTTTCACGTCACGCTCAAAGTCATTTGATTATCCATTCGCGCTCTCGGTATTATCGACGATTCGAAACAATTCATAAATAATTCCTTAACTTCGTTGTTGATAAATACTTTGAAACGAAAAAATTACGGTTTGCGCTTCAAATGTTACTGCTCCAGATACAAACAATTCAGCAAAAATATATGCTCCCGATTTCAAAAGTTGCAAAAGTTCGCCGACGTAGTTGAATAATTTCTAGTCTTCTAGGTAGTCGCGGCGAACGACGCTACCCGTATCGTCACGTCGACGTTTTTCAGCTTTTTCCTTTGCTCGTAGCACTCACCGAACGAAATAGAACCCAAACGGTAAACCCAAAACGAGTAACTAGTTTCACCTGACTTCGGAGAAATACAGTTAGTCCGCTAATGACTACGCTTGGCTCATTGGAAGGGGGAGGGGGGGGGGGTGAAGGGGGTGGGTCATAGCTGCGTCCGCGACACGGTGGCGAACTTGTACGCACGTAATTAAGGGAGCGTTCGAAGCTTTAACGATCGTTCCAGGCCTCCCACTGTTGGGAGGGAGTGAAGATAAATTCTCAGAAGTCAGTGGCAAAGTTTAACTCGCCCATGACGCGAAAGTTCGCGTTGGAACGAGAGAACGCGTTCGACTCTTCCGCGTTGTTTATTTAACCCTTCGTTAGGCAGCTGGTTTACAGTTGTAGATTAACTACAAACATTGACAATTTTAGCATTTATAAAGAATTTAGAGCGTCCCACGATAATCCTATTATTCTATGATTAGAAAGTATGATAAACAAACAACAGCTACTCATAATCATAGGATACGTCAAGTTATTTAGAAATGCTAAAATTGTCAACGTTTATAGCTGCTCTGTAAATCAAACGCCTGACGAGGGGTTAACATTTCTTGGTTCGCTCTAAACACAGAATTATTATACAGCGACTGTTGATATATTCGACTATCCTCCTGGTCTAATTCTTCGAATATTCAAATATCGTTACATTGATCAAGTATTCTGATATTCCGTTCGGATGTTAAATTATTGCGACAGCTCCAACCGTAGTTCGCTGCGGATAATATACGGTGAACGTCACGAGATATCAAGAATCTAGCCAAAAGCTACTTCACCGTGTATAAACTTTTTAACCAGCAAAACGATACCTCGGGTCAGTTAAATTTCGTTCAACGCACGGAGAACAAGTTAACCGAGCTGGTGACCGTTGCTCGCCGAAGCGCGGGAACCTCGAGACGATCGACCGAGTTCAAAATCAGCGTCGGGAGTGATGAAAAAAAAGTCTTACTTACCCAGAATGCCGAGCCTATAATTTATAGTGACGACGACGACGCCTCCGTAACTCGCCAGAACGCTACCGTCGTAAGGGTTGCCGCTACTCCATTCGTAGCTCTCGCCATGCACGAACACGATCACTGGATATCTCCTGCCGCCACCGTCCCTCGCGCCGGCTGTAATCAATAAAATTATCGTGTGATCGATCGACATCCCTGACACTTGATAGTTCACGTCGCGCATCCTTAAAAAGCCATTTTTCAAAGGCGTCGCTCTATAAAGTTTTGACGTCACGGTAAAGGATTACCGGTGAGCTTACGCGCGGGTGGGGAGATCGTCGAAAGACACACACCTCCCCCCCCCCTCCATTGACGGAGGACGGGATAGCTGGTTTATTCACCAACAAATCGCCTTAATTGTCTCACTTTTTGCAGAATCTTTTGTGATTTTCTGCTGCGCGGTGTCCTGACATTGACACCGCCCCGAGACGTTTTATGTTTAACGAAGAAGCTGCTCCCGTGGCTAATGAGCGGACTTCCCCCTCCTCCCACTCCTACCGCCCATCACTCCGCGTGATTCGTAAAAGATTGGTGTTTTACAGTCGATTGACTCGTTACCGTTTATTCGTTTGAATAAGACCTAGACCTAGACCCGGTAAACGTTGGTTTATCGGGGAAGTGGCTCAGCCGGGGGCTTAATACCGTGCCGAGGTTTTTTTTTTGCGTTCTCATTAATGCGGTAATAAAGAATTGAACGAACAATGGACTGCACGGTACTGGCATCGATCCTCCTGTATTTCTTTACTCATAATCAGTGCGGGAAAGAATATTTTGTACCTTTTATTCAATGTGGGGTATTGGTTTTTTTTATAAGTTTCATTTATTCATTCCATTAAACAATTTGGACGGTGGGTAGTTCGGATTACGTTGTTTGGCGGCAGATGGAATGGAATAAAGTTCCATCAGACAGTTTCATACTTTCTAAACGACGTTAAATGTAACTTATCGCGACGGATGCCGTTCCGAAACGAGAACGCGTCGTTTGAAACTTAATCAGAAGGAACGCGTTAGGCGAAAACACTTATCGCATCCGTACCGCATCGTATCGATTCGTGGCTACGGAACGACAGTCGGTTATATTTCGATTTGTAATTTTTCGCCCGACGATACCAAACGAACCGGGAAACTTTTAATTACGCGAACTCCGCTGTGCACGTCTGCCCGCAGCGACATTCTTTTTGCAATATTGAGGGAAATCCTACCAAAGGCGCACCATCGAAGCGCTACACATTTTATGTTGCGAGCCTTTCATTTTTATTTTTCACAAATTTCATGCACATCTCAATACGTTCTACCATTTCTGTTAATTATAGACGCGTGTTTGGATAATATCAATTCATCTGGCGTTGTAAAGTCCTGGGGACCATGTTCCCTAAAATTCTAGGGACACACGATGAATAATTAAAAGACGAAGGTTCACATGGTTATTTTTTGTGAACTTTTATCGAAAAAGCACAACGAGTGTACTGTGATATGCACTATTAATCAGCTCCGAGCCTCGTTACGATCTACATACCATATGCGGTCTTTTCCAATTAGACAGATTTCCGCGACGTAATCTTTTTTCACGTAACTAGAAAGTTGGCATTTAAATCAAAATATGAAAGTACGTCTCTCTATGAAAATCTGTGTCTGTACCGATATGATAATATGAAAATATGAAAACGTTCCTGTCCCTTTTGAACGTACGGGATTTATTTTACGTTCAAAGCTGTTTCGGCTGAATGGGGAAAAATATTAATTATCTTCGCGATCGATGAATTTTAGTAAAATCTCATTCGCTACATCTGTATACCTATTTTCAATGGTAGCATCCCCACCCCACGGAAAATTCTGGGTCGATAGCAACGCTTATTCTCGTCGAAACAGGAAAATTTTAAACGAGAATTCTTTGTGCTCTTTATTTCTAGTTTAGCAAAAACGCGTCCCCGCGGAGAATCAGCTTCACGTGAAATTTCGACACTTTTTCTTCGCTCCACGTTCAACGCGAAATTAATGATTATTGTCTATCGAATCCTTCGAGTACGATTCGTAGAACATTATCCGGCGACACGCGACGTATCGCGTTTGATGTAATTAAAACAGAGCCGGAGGTATGCGAGGGGATGAAGGTGCGTCAATTGGATTTAGTATGCTAATGCGAGACCGTGAGCACGACCGTTGTGGCGAGCACGAGCACCGCTCATAATTCAACAAATCACGCATCGCAATCACTGGCGCACGCAACGGTGTGCTCCGATTGCGCTACTTAACTTCCACCTCCATCCCCCTTTCGATAGTTATCGTTACAACACGAAATTTTCTCAGGGAAACAATTATTTGTGAATAATGCTGTGTCGCATGAAAAATTATCAACGACAATTTTTAACGTTTAATCGACGCATGGATGAAACGCGATGATTAAGTACACGATTCATAGTTGTTGTTGATAATCGTAATCGAATCCTGATTTACACTGTTAGATTAATAATCCAGGCTCCGCGGTAAATATTTTAACAAACGAGGAATATCGTTCGAGCAGCAATTTTAATATATTTTATTCACCGTTATCGTATATTCCCGCACGATTTTACGCGCTTAGTAAGAAGTTACTATTATTCGAGGAGGCGATTTAGGTAAGTCTTATTAAATTTTCTTCCACGTTCTTTCTTTGCCGTCCGAACCGTCCGCGTTTAATAAAACCGATGTACTATTCAAGGAAACGATTTGGAAAAACTTTTGTATTCCTCCACCACCTATCCCGATTATCCTCTTATATTTCTCAATGAAAGGAAGATAATATTTTCTTTCTATAACGAGATCGCGAGAAGCTCGTGTTTTTTTTTTTTTTATCTCGAACAAATTTCCAGGGGATTCTCTAAAGTAGGAAGGTGTCTTTATTTCCTCCCGGATTATTTCCGAATTATTTCAAAGTTCGACGTTCAGCGGTTCGTTGACTTTCGTCTCAAAAGAGATCCCCGAGATCGATTAGATAAAACGTATGTCGCTCGTGCAGACGGAAGGGACTTAATCGCAAAGCAAATTTATTCCCTCGAAAGTTTCGTGGAAACGGGAATCCGCTCGACAAAACTGAATTCAGCTGGCGTAAGGCGCGGGACATTCGACGTTACCCGGGCATGCACGATACATTATTTCAGTCGCGAATAAATTTGCAGGAGCACTGTCAATATTTGATACGACGCGCAAACAATTTCGTGTGCCGAGACCGCCTCTAACGGACTTTACATATTCATAAAGCGGTACTTCGTAGTTTGATCGCAGATGGTAAACGAGAAGTACGAACCATCCCGGTGTTCGCATCGAATCACTTTATTTTCAGAACGTGCCATATCGATAATATCGCTCCACGCTTCGCTGACTTCGGATATCGTCGATGTCGCGCCATCGATGCCACCCGTGTACAATATCCAACTAAAACCTGGTACGAAGTTTTTATTCCTACCGGTGCGTTCTCCTAATTTCAACGATCACGATAAAGTTATGTAAATACGTCACGACGCTCGTTCGCGTTCACCACCGGTCGTAGCAATCTCCGCGCTGCGAGAACTGGATCGATAATATGTTTGTTTATCATACAATAAATGTCATCGAACGAATGACTGCAAATGTATTCGTACTTGTTTCTTCAGAAGTTGAAGGTTTAAATTATATTTAATTTAGCTGGTGCGCCTCTTTTCGCACATCGTTCCCTCGGCCATCGTTCGTGTGTCCTGGACCGTGGGCGGAGAGCGAGACAGGTCGCCGCCGATGGAAAGAGAGAGAGAGAGAGAGAGAGACGCGTACGACGAAGTTGTGAACGTGCGGCGTCGCGGTTGACACGAGAGAAACGAGGGGATAGAGAAAATACACCGCAGGCGAACGTACCGGCGGTAGTACTAATTTCGGATCAGCATTTCAGTTATATATACTCTACGTACCTCCGAAATCTGTTAATTATCGATTAACTCCCGGCTATCTCGCCTCTCGAAAACGAATCGGGAAGGATTTCGGGGCGCCCGTAACTTGGTGTTTTTCTTTTCTCCCGCCAAAGAACCCTTGTCTCCCTTGGCTTTCTCGTCGCCGGGGAAGCCAGGCGAGATAAGACAAACCTAATACAAAAGGCGCACGACGGAGGGCGACACGAAACTTTTATAACTTCCGAATTGAATTTCATAAATCCCGAAACTGGTGTCCCGCGGAATTGACTTCCCTTCGGCGTCGGGAGTTTCGCCACGACGAATCCTTATTTCTCGCTATCGACCTCCGCGTCACCCCACAGTAATCATTTCACAATTTGCATCCGTCCGAGGACCGGGGCAAATGAAAAGTTGCTCCTCCTTTCATCGGGGGCACGATTTTCTATCCGCGACACGGGAGAGAATCCCCTCGGAGAGATCGTTTCGTGGATGACGTTACAATGCTTCCTATTCCCTTCTATCGGATATCTTCTTTTTTTTTTTTTTTTTTTTACTCGGCTTTCGTGTCACCGGAATTCGATCGTGGAAGGATATTAAATTCGCGACGGTACAAATTAGATTTTTATAGGTTACTTTTTTAATGTCGATATATGAGCCGTTCATTTCGAAAGTGGCCTAAGTCCATTTTTTTTCTCGACTGCAGTAATTGAAGTTTACTAATCATAAAGAAAATATTTAAAAAATATTCTTAAGTAAAAAAATGCCCTTAAGGTAGTTTCAAAATGAACGGGTCGCATATATGTGTATATTTTTTTTCTTCAAAATAAATGTATATATGTATATGTCAGAGGTTAAATGACCTCCATTTCAAAAGGGATTCACGAAAATCGATGAAAAAAAAATGTATGTCGCTCGTACAAACGGAAGACTTTATTGCAAAGCAAATTTATTCCCTCGAGATTTTTCAAGAAACGAGAATCCGCTCGACAGAACTGAATTCAGCTAGCGTATAAAAATACATATAAATAAATTTGTATATATAAATAGATACATAAAACTTTAGTAAATATATACATATAATATATGTTAGGATTGTACATGCTCGCTGCTCTTTTCTTTCTCGTCTGGTAATATTTTCCTGGTTTAAATGAGCGGTAATATTCATCGTGTTCTATGCACGCCGCGCCGTACCGCCGGCGCATTCTACAAAGTAATCGTGGTCGAATATTACGGGCGCCCGTATCGATTAAATATCAATGTTATTGGTTTGCCATTTTTAATAAATGAAATTAAACGTTCCTGCCAGACTAGCCAATTCGGGCGAAAAATCCGCTCGTTTCCGAGCGACGCGAGAGAGCGCACAATTTTTCTACGTTTACGCGTGTACGATGGTTTTGACGCACGTCCAAGCATAATACCTTTGACGTACGCGCGTTGGCGAATTTAGCCGTGAATCGGCTGCGTTTCACAATTCTCGATTTTTCGATGAATAGATAAATATCCTAGTCGTATCGGGTAAACGTTGGAAAATCGAATTACCGAGCCGTGTTGTTTTAAGAATAATGCTTTATACATTCAACCTTACAGTCACTGTTGCGCGGTTATTAAACCCGATCGAGGTCAAAACGCTGAAATTAATCAACCTTTTAACTCATTTGTTCTCCCTATTGACGTGGCTCGGATGAATTTCAACTCGGATCGCGTAGCTTCGAAGCAAAGCGTCATTAACTTATTTATTTCCGTTCCCAATTTGTCAAATTAACGAATCACGGGAAGCTCGGACACGCTTACTTCGGTGACGCTCAGTCGGATAATTAAGTCTCGCCGTTCGGCACGACCTTTAATCGTGCTATTTATGAAATCTGTTTATTTCGTCGCGCAATTCGAGTGGTCGCGAAAATCACCCCACCTCGGGATTTCGCTCGACGTGGAACTCGTCACGTTCAAATATGACGAGGAGTTTTAATACGGCACCGAAGAGCCCGGGGGCAATTAAAACCATTAACGCCATCCATTCGGCTCCGTTCGAGTGTCGCGCCCCTCGACAACGTTTCGATTCTCATTGACTTCGCGTGCCATACTCGAAGACACGAGGCGTCTTTCTTCCCGCGAATCGATATCGAACGAGTACCTGTACCAGCGATTACGAGTGCGACAAAATGCTAATTTCCCCATCGTATCGTCCCATCTACGAGAATACGCGGATCCGTGTCTCACCGAGGATATCGCGCGATTTGAACTGGTATAACGCGATGTAATTCTGCTTAGCATGCTAACTACGTGTTCAGTTGTAAGTCTGACTGGAGGGCGGTCTTCTTATCCGAGAAACAATCTGAAGCTGCTTTACGTACCACCGCAACTACTTCCAACTATCTTCTAATGTTCTCTTGTCCTTTACTACCCCTCGGCGATGCCCAACCTCGTCCGCCGCCTCTACGATCAAGAGGAAAGTAAGCGAAAGAAACGGGAGATAGAGGGAAAACGAGGCGCGCGGAGAGCATATTCATGGGCAGTTTGCAAACATTAGTGCAAGCGGGCGCGGAGAGTGAGATATCAGTTTCAACTTTCGCGCTCAGATTTTTCTGACCTTTCCTCGACTGCCCTCTCCCCCTCTCCTCTCTCCGCTCTTCCATCACTCGTTCCATTTTGGACTTATAGGTCTCGATAAGGGGCGCATAAACGAGCCACGAGGGTTTGGATCCCTTCGGTTTGCGTCACTCATAGATATGCAAAAACACTCGAGATAGATTTTTTTTTCTTCTTTGCAGGCTCTCTCTTTGTATTCCTTCGTATTATGCGATCTATGGTTCTTAATGGCCTCGAGATAACCCCCGCCGGTTTATTGGTTCCCGGGAGATTTCGCATATTTCGAAGATTATATTCGTCCGAGTGAAGCCGAGGGTCCTTTGCATGTTAAACAAAAAAAAAAGGAGAAAAAAGACCGGTGGCGGCTCTCTCGTTCGGATATCGTTTCCCGTACGATCCTCGATCGCATGGAATTTTCTTCGATTCTCGGGACTCGACGGAGCGTCGCGAGGAATTCTTGGACAATCGTCGAGATTCTGAAACGAGTCCGTCATTGAACATTATTGGATTATCGAGCATGAAATTTGTAGTGAGTCACATTGTCAACTCACTACAAATTTTCATATTTGACGATCCAATATTATTACAGTTCATTATTAATTACGTAATTATAATTACATTAACGGTTAATGCATGTCCCGAAGTATAATGTTTGAAGTAGTGGGTTATATTTTAAACATTACACATTAGTACATCCATTAAGCATTAGTATAATTATAATTACTTAAATGATAATGAATTATAATTACGTTTATACGGCGATCGCGCGTTTAAAAGTGCTCGCTGGGTTCGATCCTTTTTCGCTTACCCCGCCGGCGCGGACAGAGAGAGGCGAAAGAAATATCAATTTCCACCATCGAATGAGAAAAATCCACGAAGTGACGTCGATGGAAGCATCGACTCGAGAAACTCAGGGGAAGATACGCCGATTGTTTTTCTAGAATTCTCCGGGGTAGCTCCCGCAAATCGACCTACATTTCGCCCGTTAGTTGGTGCACCGAAATATAGAACTGCTTCTGCTCTTCGCCCTCTTTCCCGTCGACCCCCCCTCCACCTCTCTCTCTCTCTCTCCCTCTCTCCTCTGCTCCCCCTAACCCCGTTCATTTTTCTCGTCTCTCCCGTGTTCGTCGCAATTCGACCTTCCCCCCGAGAGTACACGAGAACCAAGAAACATTCGGATACCTTTCCACCGAGGGCTGCCAAATACGCCGCCTACGAGAAACCGCGAGGTGAAGTCAGTCGAAGGGAGAAACGCTTTTTTCCTTTTCACGTAACCCACGATGCGGCGAGAAATCACCAGATTCAAGATAGTTTTGTCGATTCTCTATGCGAGTCACGAAAAACGGATGCACCCGCTCGCGCTTTCTCTCTACCTTCCGACGTCCGTTTTCCTTCCGCGGGAATCTCGCAAACACGTTCGCGATATCGGAAATATCGGAAAGTATCGATTGGGTGGGGGGGCTACGTAAAAGAAATGCAAACGGATTCGCGGAGATGGAAGCGTGGAGTACTGCTCGATTTAAAAAAAAAAAAAAAACAAAACGGAAAACAAGAAAGAAACGCAGAGTGGGCCGGATGATACATTTAAGCAGGCACATTCTGTACACGGCGAGGGGGAATGGTTAAACACTAATTGAATTCCCAATTAGCACGAGTTGTAATTCCATCTAACGCCGTTGCTCGAAGAATTTCGTTAACGAGCCGTTCGATCACCGAGAGGAAGAAAGTTGGAAACAAAACCGGACCGGCAAGCGGAATTACGAGAAACATTGATCGCTTATAGGCGCAAAACATCGGGCATCGTGGACAACTTTTTTCATTTTCATCCCCGCTTATTATCCCCCCTCCCCCTCTCGTCCTCGAGGTTTTTCCTACCGACGATCGATCAAAACTCATTTTTTCGCCATCCCTCTTTCCCCGAACATTTTCGCGGCCGTCCGGAGACAGGAGATCGGCGAAGATAGAACGGGGGGTAACAGATGTTCGGATAGCGGGGGTTAAGCGAGGACTCGAGCGAGGAGAGATTCCGAAAAGAATCCAAGTAACGTCGGGCACGGAATTTTGTTTATAAGGCGAGGGGAACGCAACGACGCCGTCGACGACAACGGGAACGACGGCGACGAGATAGACGCCGACGACAGAGTGTACACATCGTATATATTCCCTGGCAGACTCCTCTCGGAAGCTCTTTCGAGAAAATAAGAAGGAAACAAAAAGTAAGCGAAAGCCCCGGAGGAAATGTCAACTTTTTTATTAAATATCTTTGTGCACCGTCGCGCAAGAAAACTAGATGGGCAGAAGCAAAACGAATTCAATTCTCTTCCCCGTCCTGTCAATCGAGTTTCTCATTGCCATTCACCGGTACACGGCCCGGCGAGTGCCGGACAGACCTCCATCTAACCAAATGCACTGATTGCGTACGTTTCGCTTCGAGAACCGAACTATTTCTCTATCGAACGCGTCGCCCGGCGTTTCGCGCCTGACCGATATATTTTTCTTGCCTTCGGAGTCTCTCGAAGCGTTTCGTGGGATCGAATCATTGTTTGCGACGCAATTTATATTTAACTGAGATTTTTATCGGCGTACCTCGAATCTTTACTCCAATTGTCGATCCTACATATTTGTAGGAGTTGTTGTAGGATGAAAGTGTGTAGAATGTATGTATTGAAAAAACGTGCCGACGAGGCATCACCTCAGATTGTATCAAGTTCTCTCTCAAATTATATAACAAATGTAGTTGTTAATTTTGAAAATAGTTTAACTCCATTTGTGGTAAGAAAACGCATATCATTCACTTGGTAATTGCTGTTATCTTAATAGAAATTGTAAATTTCACTCTCTTAGATACACTTAAGACACATTGGTGTCCTATACGCATATTTTTAATTTTCTTAAAACGCAAACTCTTAAACAGTTCAATTTAAACATAAATGGACTTGGTACACTAAACTCATTTTCAAAATAGACGGCTCAAATATTACTTAATACATGCTCATAGTTACAAAGTCACGTGCTCAAATGTTTACGAAATATACTGTTTTAAATCGCAGCCACCCATTTTCTTGACACACCGAAAGCTTGTTTGATATAACGGTTGCGGGCACTCGCAACGAGTTATTTCGACTGCGAGTGGTTTGAGAAATTTTTTGTCTCCGCACGTATCGAAAATTTGACCGCAAATTTACAGTTTTATTCGTATTTTGGAGGTTACGAAGAAATATCGCTGATGGCAAGTTTAATCGGATAATGACCCGCGAAGCAACGAGACAAGGTCGGGTGCAGCTGTAATGCAGTACTTTATCGCGGGGCCTTGCACTGACACAGCTAGGATTATAGCGTATAGATAAGGATGATGACGGTACGGTTATCACCCGTGCAATCACCGTGTATGGAGAGAAGTGCCGTGTTTACCCAGATAAGAGACGGTATTGTAGGAATATCGTTACAGCGGTAAAAATGTCATTTCGCCGGAACAAGGACGCTGATGAACTTAAATTTTGGATACTGGGAAATTTCTGGGTATCGGCATTGAAATCGCAACGTGACTTTCTCGCGAACTGATTTTTAATATATTATTTTATTAAATATTATTGATATAATATTTTCAATTCGACATAAAAATTTAGCGAAAAATCGAGTTTGATCGTCCCGGAAGAAGAATCGTGTTTTTAATTCGTTACGAATCTAGTTCTGTGATTTTAAACACCGACCTCCGGTACTCGGGAAAACTTCAAAAATATACGGGGAAATATCTATCTAATTCGGGTCAAAGTTTCGTTTGACTCGACGCGAAGGGGCAAAGTTTATATAATTCTAACTGTACTAGCCAATTTTTCTTTTTGTTTGAAGGAGCCAATTCGACGATGTTCATTCGTAACGATCGGGCCGGTAATGTTAATGCAAAACACGTGCAGTCTACTGATTTTTCATATATTTGTATATTCGTGTACGCACCATTCAAATAAAATATATAACACGTCGAATTTAAGATTATTCGATTCGACTGTGTATACGTATATGCATGCAGTGGGCTGTAACTCTGTTCCCCCAAAAACTGCAATTTCACTTTGCATCTGCACCGATCTATTTTGAGCTCGATAAACGACGCCAAATTTTCCTCTACAAATTTTTTTCTACCCGTAATTGAAATAGAGTTATAGTCTACCCGAGTTATTACGTTCACCTTGTACAAGCGTAACTTCGCTTCCTGTTAATCCGACGTATTTAGTAGCCGCGTTAAAATTCTCCGCGTAATAAATTATTAGCTTTGCATTATTATTACGACCATCGACGATCAAGCGTTTAACTCAAATATATCTATAATACCGTATCGGTCCGCATATTAGCGCGATGTTTTTTTTCCAATATGTACCTTTGAAAGTCACATTCGCGCTATATTCGAATACTTGTTAACTTAACTTGTTAACGCGTCCTCACATGCGTCTCCGCACTATATTCGGGCTAATTGTACGCGTAACGTACAATAAAAAAGAAAAACTTTTAAAAAATCCTCCAGCAACGCACGACATCTCCGTTCGGGTTCCCGCTTCTCCATCGATGTATAAAAACATGAATTTGCACAAACTACCGGTAGTATAACAGAGATCCGTTAGCAGGTGGCAGGAAAACGACAAATTCATGAAATATAATTCCGACTTCCGCACACCTCGCGCCCGAGTTTTCACCCCCCGTTGTTGTCCGCTAGTCGATCGCGGGAACAAATCGTCGAGATGGGTGGTTATCGTTCTTCTGAAACTTTCTTAAACTTTATGATCCGGCGCGAAGCCGTAACCTCGTGCTATCTGTATCCAACGCGGTTTTACGAAAGACGAGGAAAGCAGCGCACGGGCTCGACGAAATCGATGCCTCCTAATGGATCGACGCACGAAGACAGGGAGAGAAATAACGGATAACGCCGCTCTTTCGATTTACATCCCGCGGAAATTATATGGAGATTTATTACTTTTAAATCCATTCAACCAGACAAAAGACCGTCGCGAATAAAAGAATCGATGGTGTTTGAAATTTGGATCAAAGCCAATTTACGAATCGCATGAAATACGGCTGGTGAGGATTTACAATTGTATACCGCGCTCGTCATCGATAAATCGGGGAGTGGCGACAGAAATGCTAAACAAAAGTAAAACGAGCGGCAACATCGGGGCATTTCGGCGATGAGAGTAAAGAGAGATTCGAGAGTAAAGTATCTGTCACGCGGTCGTTTATCCTTGAATATCGATGGCGTCTTGCTCTGCTTTTCTTCCCTTCTATTGTCATTGTCGGGTAAAGGCGCGTTCTCACGAGTCAAGTTTGGTTGATCGATTACGTAAAAGTTCAATGAAATCTGTTTGGATCAAGAAATAAGTTTGACTCGGTCAAACTTTACGGTTCAAGCGATGAGCTCATTCGACATTAAATTCGAATTAATTTAAAACCGTTGATCAAGTTCTATTGAACCGCGCGAACAAAAACTAATTCAAGTCGTGCTCAAGTTTTATTGATCAACCATAATCGGTCAACTAAACTTGCTAACGTGAATGCGCCTTAACGCTGTCTCGAGAGAAGGGACGAGGAGGATAGGGAAAAATGGCCGAACGGAGAGAGCCGACGAGTTTTCTGAAGTGCGTTTTCACGGCAATCCTGGTAATTTCCCCGAGGATGGACTTTCCGCCGAGGCGTGAACTATAGGCAGGAAAGATTATGCTAATTGAGCCGAGAGACCCAAGCGAGAAGGTTAAACGCGGAAAAACGAAATACGCCGTCATTCTTCGCGCGAGAATTATGCGAATGTTGCGCGATGCGAATTTCCGCAAGCATCGTTCCGCGATATTCCTGCCAGCAGATTTATCGCTTCGCGGGAATTTGTTTACGTACCGAACGTACCGTGTTCCTCGTATCCGTCGACATTGCGAATTACTCCGGGCAATGTTCGTAAAAATGTTTCTTGCGCCCCTCGGCACAAAAGAAATTCAATTCGCGAGGAATTTCGATGAAAGTAGTCGAGGTTTTATTTAACTTTATTTGACGCGTATACTCGAACCAATCGTTTCATTGACAATGCTCGCATTCCGGGTGCGGGATAACGAACGCTTCGTACGGATAATAGAAATCGCGAGGAAGAACAGACGCGTTGTCCTCGCGTCGCGGAGCGGCGGTACAGGGGATATTCCCAATGTAATTTCAGTCCCGACTCTAATCCACAACTACGGTTTTCTATTTAATTCACGATCCGTTTTACCATCGCGGAATTAAAATACGCGTACCAGCGGAGAGAACGCTGCTGCTTCGTATAATCGATATTACTGTAAAACCCACGCCACATAAAACGACAAGGGGGTATAGTTTCTTTAGCAGACCTCGCAACCTCGTTACGACAATATCGAAATATTAATTACGTCCTTAGAAAAGAAAAAAAAGCTTCGTAGGGCCTGTCAATTGTTTTCTCCCTCGCTTAGCACACCCGTCGAGTGGAAAAATAATAGTCGTGCAAAAAATCGTTCGGGGTGCTCCCTTTTATTTCATACCGGTTATACCCCATCGCCGATCAAGGCCGATGGCCAAACTGTAATTACCTCATCCACTTTCTTCTTTCTTCCGCAACGGATAGAGCTTCCCGGCTTTTAATTCGAGGGCACCGCAGTTTGGATGTTTCCTCCCGGCACGAAAGGGTCACCGCTGCCATCGGCAACGGTGGCCCACTTTCTTATCATAATTGTCCCGCCTTAAAGCTTTTATGATCCGGTAATGCCATCCAATCTGGTGCGATTACTCTTCCAGGAGCCACGAAATTGAACGAATTAAGGTACACGTCTCTGCCAGAGGGTTAAAGGAGTTCTACTTCCTCCCTTTCCGCTCCTCTTTCTCATTTACACACGCGCATACACGCTCCTCTTCTCGCACCCCCCCACTCACACCCCAACCACCCTCCGCCCCTCGCTCTGTCTCTGCCTCTCTATCTGCCTCCGCTCTCGCTGGTAAGCTATACGAGTGGCATAAATTTAATACGGTACACGCCAAGGGAGGTGCCATACGTCCGACCCTGTTAAGGCTGTCTCTCTCGAACTTGCTGTGCATACTTCACCTCGAGCGCCACTTGGCCCGAAGTGCCTTATCCTCGGTAGTGTTAAATTAAATAATTTATCGTGCGTCCTGCGCGTCTATAGTTGGCCTCGGGAGCATGATTTATGCCGAATTGCATGCCGAAAAGACCATTCGGCCGAATACATTTCGGCAAGTGATTTCTTCAACGTTGCGTGGTCGTACCTCAACACGCACGCTAGGACGAGACGTCACGCGAATGGAATTCCATGATACGTGGTTATTCTGGAATTGCGGTGTTTCGGGAAAAATGATTGATAACGGTTCGAGCTGTTAGATTTGTACTCGACTGCTCGTGCGGTTAGAAGAATTTGTTTGGCTGATTGGTTCTAACGCGGATAATTAAAGCGAGTAAAGAACGGAAGGAAGAGTCGTTGATCAAAGAGGGGATTTAATCTCGTCCTACTGTTTCTGGTTCGTGTTCCCGCCTCGTTCTCGGTACAAAATCTGATTAAATACATATCGCACCCCGGGGACAACAGTGGCATAACTAAAAAATGCAGTATCTGGGAAATATCAAATAAAAGAAGCTTATAAAACGTATATTAAAATAGTATAACCTTTTTTTAAATTTCCGATAAGTATTTTTGGCAGTAAGTTGAGATATGATGTTTTTCGAGAACGCGGGGGCAGACCATAAATATTTATCACTGACATTTCCTCAAAATGGGCATTATTTGACTTGTGTCACTGTTATCGCCGGGGTACTATATCCTCCCTATTAGAAAAAGGAAGAAAGAAGCACGACTAATTGTTTCCTTTTCTCCGAACTATAGGAACGCGAGATTGCATTTTCCCCGTTCACGTCGTATCTCGATGTAAGACTTACAACGAACTCTCTTTCGCGCATTCCCTTTGCGTTCTCCACCGAGGAGACGCAGTTCCGTTTTACCGTATCTCCGATCTAACCCCCGCCACTTTGCTTTATTGTTTACCTCTCTCTCTCTCTCCGACCCTCCCGACACACCCACCAGGCTCAACCGGCTCTCTCTTTCTCATCGTCTTTTTTTTTTCACACGTTTTCGGCGTACCCTTTGGGAAGCGGCGCATGGTCGAGATGCAGCGCAGCTACGCGACAAATGGAGATTATTCGGGGCTGCGAACAAGGACACGGCGATTCCTTACCATTTTCCGAGTCGTTGCCGTCTTTCCGCAGGGATAATCTTTCGCTCGATCTCGGGGATTACCGTTAACGCCACGACGTTCTCGAGCTTAAAGCGCCGCGACGAGGCGAGAGACAGCACCGGCGAAATACTGGCTCGAGGTACAGGCCGGATACCGAAACCGTGGATTTTCACGAAGAAAAACGGCTGGGAAAAGCTGCGCCCACCGAACCTACCTCCGTTACAACGAGTACGCGTGATATCTTAATCGGGAACTAATTATGAGCGTTACATGCGTCGTGCGGTGAATCAATGTACCGTCCGGTTTTAACGCGCGGTGTTGGTATAAATCAGTGGTTTGCGAATATGTTCGCGCGGTGTTTCGAGTCTTTGAAACAGGAAAAAAAAAAAAACAAGGGGATTCGCGTTTAAAAGGGTTTCCGGCGCTCGATGCGGCGTCAACGATTTAAAAACGTAGCGCCAACGGCAAAGTAACGCCGAGCGGAGCGTAATTCTTCATTTTACAGCGAGCTCTAAACTTCTCTCACTCATAAGTTTCTCGCAATCCGTCGTACCCGTTTTATTTTTGCCCTGACAACGCCGTCACCGGAGAATCACGAGAAATCACGTCGCGTCCCCGTGTATCAGGCGGTGAGGATTTTCATCCGAACCACTGTGTTGTGTACCGACGTTAAAAAAAAAAAAAAGAGGAAGAAGAAAAAAGATTGGGAAAAAGCTTGGCAGGAATGACATTGCACTCGCCACCGCCTTAATGCTCATCGTTCCCCATCCCCCTCACCCCCCAACCCCCCGGTCCCACCCTCGCCAACAATGCCACCGTTGCGAGAACATTTCTCGCGCGTCCCGAAATTATGTTCAAACTCGGGTGTCGCGTAAAGACCAGATTTTACAAGGCAAATCAGTACGGCTTTGTATTGCGGCTCACGAATGACGAGAGTTTCGTTGTATCGTTTCTTCTATCGGCGACGTGCATCCCTTTGACCTCGTCGCTGCGTCTACTCCCCCTGTCGACGAGACCCGGGTGGTTCGCGTGAATTATGAATCTCCCCGTGCGCTTTATATCAGAAATATTTAAATATTCGAATGAACCACCACGATTTTTGCGGTTTCTACCGCGCGCGAAGCGACATTGTAATTACGAGTTGTCTATCTACCTACGTGACACTTTAACGTCTCCCGGATACGATGTAATTAGGAGAGAATATCAAAATGGAGTGGGAGGGGGGTAGTTGACGCACTTTTCGCTGGCATCTATATGCATAACGTGCCGGACATCGTACGCACAGAGCCACTGCATACTAAACGCGCGGGCGAAACGTCACGGCGTGTATCGAGCTCGTCTTCGAATCAGCAGGGATTTTGCGAGCGATACTCGACGAACTTGAAACTATTCTTGCAAATATTGCCCGCGTAACGTGGCGTATCCTCGGTACACGCGAGAGATTGATATCGCGAGGTATCGGGGTTTCGAAAACAAACAAAAAAGCGAAAGAGAGAGAGAGAGAAAAAGAAAACTAGTCAATTTACGTGGCTGGAGTGAGCGCGGATCGATCGACCCAGAAACGCAGGTAAAATGTAAACTACCAATGCTTCCGGAAAATGGCTTGAAATTACCTCGTAATCTCCCCCACCGGATCTCGGATCCACGGGAAAATATTTGTGGGCTAAAGATCGAACGATAACAAGCGATAAGCCGTAAAACGGTATAAAGATACTTTCGGTCTTGTAACGGTAAAAAGAAAATTAGTCGGGGCAGTCTCGCGGCGAGGGTGCGGGCGGGACGAGGGTTCGTGTTCTCCGAGGTAAAGGAAAATTTGGAGGACGCGAGGAGATCAATTTCGCCGTAGTTTCAAAGTGGAGCCTATTAAATTCCGGGGTTGCGTCTCTGGAGAGGCTCAAAGGAACGCGCTCGGCGTTCTAGGCCCGATACCGGTATAAACAGGAGATTGCCGCAACGCCTGCAGCAGGCCGAAGGGAAATTTGTAATCGGATAACACTTCGATATAATTGGCTCCGCCTAACCGTCGACGGCGTCGACGTTGCTCGGCCCGACGGCGGAATCGGGGGTGTCGTTGCTGCTTAGGCATACCTGGAATTAACGGGGTAATCCCGTGGGAACCAAAAAGCAAACCACGGAGCTTTGGACTTCGGCCACCCTTGATTTGCTTCCGGTGAACCTAACGCGCGTAGTTACGCGTATTTAAGCGTGTACGTGTAAACTCGCGTTGCGGTTGTACCAACGCGGCGACGATCCTTCGGCAAGAGTGACGTGATCCTTTTTCGTGTTATTACTTTATTAGTACGATTATTATTATTATCATATTATTACCTGTACGATAATACTTTTGTGGTATCTTTTTCGTTCTCGTATATCGTGGCGCGATACGATTCGAGAATTAAATATAAACTTCGAGAGATTCGACGAGATCGTTGAAAAAAAAAAAAAACGTCGGTACCGTCGGGAATAATGACGCTTAGTATTTCGTATAAAAGGCGTAACGTGGGTACATCTTTTGCGTAGAACGGACGTGGTATAACGACGAAAATAATACGGATTCCGCAGAGGAATAAATGGAAAACTGATGAAAAAAAAGGGATCGTTAAGAATAACGAGTTCGTTAGAGATAGCCATTCGAAAAGCTTATCCGGGTACTCGCAACTATCGAATCGAGTTTAACTCGTGGCACGGGATTCAGTGATTTAAATTGAGTTATAACGTCGATGGAGTTCTGTAAAAAAAAAAAATATAAAAAAAGAAGAGTTCCTATCGGTCACCGTTTCAATGCACTAATTTGACGCGCGAAGCGAAACGGGAAACGATTGAGATTACCAATAATATCGCCCTCTCGTTTCTAGCGGTAGAAGTTAACGGTTAGACGCGATCGTCGAACTATTATCGAATCTTTTCTAATGTAAAACTTCAAAATTGCCCGCTCATCGTTCGAACGAAGAATAGAATCGTATCCGCGAATCAATATGCTTCAATATCTTTAGATCACTATGGAACGTTAACGATTCACCAAAAGAACAGAGAGCGAGAGAGAGAGAGAGAGAGAGAGAGAGAGAGAGAGAGAGAGAGAGAGAGAGAGAGAGTAAAGAGAAAAGAGAAAAGTTTCGTTCCACGCGAGATCTTGAAAACGAATTTCCTGCTCGGAACGTCTGTATCCTTTACGATTACGCGTCCCCGTATACGGACGCGAGTAATTCCTTTGGAGTTTCCAAGGGTTTGGAAAACACTTGGCGGATGAGAAGTACGAGGAAAAAAGTGAATAACGTTTCGTGATCTCTCTGCCCCGAAAGTTTTCGAGTATCGCGCGTCAACTTTGTCCACAGTTTTCAGACGCGCGGAAACGCCGGTTACGATGCAACGGCAAACGGGGCGGTGAACGGTAAGACGCGACGGAGGATTCGCGGTGAGCGAAAAAGCGAGGGGAGCGAAGCTGGCGGGGGGCGAAGGGGGGGGGGGGGGGAGATAGAAAGACGAGACAAGCGCCGCTGGGAATGACATATCGTGGAAAGGCGACGACTGTGAGCCGAGAGGACTCGAAAGAAGTGGAAATTCAAGAAGGCACGGAGGCGGAAAAATGCGAAGCGGGGTCCGGTCGATCGGCACGCTCTTAAGAAGATTACGGTGCTGCTCTCCGCGATCTCCGCGAAGGGAGAGACACATTCCGAAGATGGACCAGTCGCAAGAGAAATCGTTCGGAGTCTCGCAGCCTCACGGTGTTTTGTTTTCATAGTGGCGCGAGGATCTAAGGAAAATGAGCACTTACGTACGACGATTCGGCCGGTCGGACGAGGAATCGATATAGCGTGAAAAAACTACCAAATAGTTCGTTATACCGAGCGAAGCTGGTCGATCGATCCTTCGTCCCGTCCGCATGAAAAATTTATAGGAAAACGGTGGATGTACAGGGCGATTTCCGAGAATACCGAATCACCAACGGTCGCGCGCGGTTACGTTACCGTGGCGTATAAAATAAACGAGCCACGCTCGATGTACGGCGTCCCGCGGTTATATAATTTTTTTTTTTTTATCCATCGTCCGAAGAATATCGCTCCGAATTTCGAGTATTATACATTATTACGTAATGCCTCGAAAGACGTAACGACCGGGGGTAGAGGAAAATCCGGACCTTTTTCTACGAGAAAGGTGATTCCAGTCGGTAACTCGAAAGACGACGACGGTGAGGAGAGAGTGTGAGGAGGAGGAGGAGGAGGAGGAGGAGGAGGAGGAGGAGGAGAAGGAGGAGAGAGGAGGGTGGGACGCGAAGGTGAGCGGACGAAGGAAGGAAAGTTTGAGTCAATCAACCCTATACCCTTTCTTTATGATGACATTACACTTTTGGGGCGACAGAGAGTGGAGAATAAAGGAGAGCGAGGAAGGTGTTGGCCGACGATCGCTGATACGCGAAAGAAAGGCGAAAGAAAGAAAAATGGAGGGGAAGCGAGGGGAGAGGGTGGGAGGGGGGCGGGGGGGGGGGGCGAGAGGGGACGAAGAAAACCCGTACTGATTGCGCTGGCCTCAATGGCGGCTAGCTTCAGCCCGCCCGATAATTCGGTCCCCTTTTATCGAGGTTGCCTGCACTTCTGCGTAATCCGACCTACATCTCGCTTTAAACTGACCTACGGTTAACGGAAGGCTTTCATTCCCTAATGCGCCTGCAATTTTCATTCGACTCATAATTTAGCGAAAATAACGTAATATCGCGAGGAGGAATCTCGTGCAGTCCCTGCAAACTTTCTACTAGAATCTCTATTAACTTTTTACGTAACTTCGCTCCGGGGGCTCGGAGGAATTCTCGTCGGAGTAAACGTTATCGTAAACCCAACGATGATCGCTCGGACGTCTCTAACGGCTTCGACGATCTTTCCGCGATCTCGAAATTTCAAAGAGCCTCTTAATCGCTCCTTTGTGTGTTTTTTTTTTTTAATTTCTAGTTTGAAATCTCGAACGACGGGGAGGTTGGCCGACGTATTTGCTCTCGTTGTCGCGCGAAACGAGAGAGCAGTTTTGAGATTGCGTCGTTAATTCTCCCTTCGTTAAAATTCACCGCGGTATCACCGCTCCGCGGCGTGTTTTATCGGCGGTAGCTAAGTCTACCGCGAGTCGCTTTAAATTCTTATGCGCCGCGGGGAGCGTACGAGGCCGGGTAGACGCGTAAAACGAGACGCGGATGCCAAAAACCGAGGGCAACGAGAGTGACAGGGGGTGCTGGCGGTGTAATGTTTTAGAATATTCAGGCACAAATAGAATAGGGTAGCGCGCGGACCGCCCACGACCTTCCGTATTTCACGGTGGCCGGACCGCCGGGACTGCTGTGCACGTATTTCTGAAAGCGGCAAGATGTCGGAGGGTAGATCTACGTACACGCTCCGCGCACACGTATGCGCGTAACGCCATATTCTAGCTTCCCGAATCCCCGGGGCGGCGACTGTCGGGAGAATCGTTGCTCCCTTACTCAAGACCGCGATGCGTCGTCTCATCGGCTTGAATTTTGGGGGAGCATCGCGTCGACGACGTTGACGTTCGAAATTTTTTCAAAATTCATTTTACGCTTCGTCACCGTCGAGAGGGAAAAGTTGCGATTTTACGTTGCGTGTCTCGTGGCTCGTCGCTGGCGACGCGGTTCCGTTTAACGCGATACAAGGCGTTCGACGACCCGCCAAAGGAATTTCTCGGGTTCGTCAACTCGGGTGAGATAATAAATTCCCTGAATTTTGTCGATCCCCCGTCGCGAGCGTCACGAATTTCCGTCTGACGATAAAATTCTCCAGGGTACTCCTTAAAATGGGACCTTCGTCGGGTCGCTGGGGAGGAGTATCGATGTTTTAATATCGAGTATCGGGGCTGCCACTCGCCCGCGTATCTCTTCGTTAAAGAATTTATGCGAAGGTAATAACAGCGGCAAAGCGCGCAGCTGTTGCCGCGAACACGATCTACTTTCGTACGGCGAAGCCCAGAAGTAAATCATTCGATTCTCGCTCGGAAACAATTTTCCATTTAGCATTCGCGTAAACTCCGATACGCTTTCCTCGCGATTACCGGAAACCCCTCTCTCTCTCCTTTCAATGTCGCCGATGGAAGCGCGTTCCCCGAGCGAAGATTAATATTTCGTTTAAACTCGGCGCGATCTCGAGATTATCCCAATTCCCCCTTCGTACCAACTCGCATTATTATTCGATCAAAAACTTTGGCCAAACAATGGCCAAGTTATCTCCGCGGTTCCTCTCGCCCGATGCGCAACTACCGCAAATTCGAACCTAACTCCAGTCTCGCGCGTAATTTAGCATTTATAATCGAAGATCAGCGGTGCGAGGCATCGCCCTGGCCCTTCCGTCCAGTGTGCCGGACACTTTCGAAAGAGCCAACACGGACAAAACAGCTGGCACGAAGTTAACGCCGAGTTAGCCGGTACCCCCCGGAGTCGTTTGGAACACCGGTTTGATATGGCCAGCTTTGGCTTGTGCTCGAACTACTAGCTAATACGTCAAGCCGTTTATCCTCGGCGCGCGCTTGTAACTCCGGACACGTATGCTCGGATCTACCTCTCTTCCGAGCATCCACCGAACGTCCTTCGACGGCCATCCGCGACCAACCTCCGACCGCACCCACGCAACAAGGATTCGTTGGAGAGAGAGAGAGAGAGAGAGAGAGAGAGAGAGAGAGGGGTGAGAAAAAAAGATGAGAGACGTGCTGGAAAAGAAGAAGAAAAAAGGACTAGGTATGTAGACCAGTACATCCATTTTGATGGATTCCATATTATACAATAGTCGCCGTCTATAGTCCTAGTCGATAATTTTGTTCACTAATATGGGATCAGGAATTTCAGGTGGGAGAGTGTAAAATATACAAGCGTGGACTGATTTGAACAAAACGTAAAGTAACGGTGTCACCGCAAACTTCGAGCTCCTGTATGATACCCGGATTGACATCACCCACTCTCACCATTGACCCTCCATACCAATCGCTTCTTGACGATTGTCGCAAACACGGAATTCTCAACTGGCTATCCGTTTATACATTCTTTTAAGTCGCAAACCGTAATTGTCGTTTTTTCCCATCCTACACTAATTTGTTCCTTCGGGTTTGCAGCTAGTTGGGAATGCAGTGGGACATAATCAGGTCTGAACCCCTAATCTACCGATCGAGCACGGGGGTAGAGAGTACCGAGCCCTGGAAGATTTATAAGAAAGGCAGAGCTGTGGGATATAGAAAAAAGGTTCTCTCTCTCTCTCTCTTTCTCTCTCTCTCTCTCTCTCTCTCTCGCTCACCGCCAATTGCATCTACAAACACACGCTCGCGTGCGCTCTCCGAGCTCCGATCTCCACGGACAGATACTCGCCGAGATCGGCCGTTCGTGCAACGAAATTTGAATGAACCGCCGTTCGCTCGGTTCCGTTCGGTGTGCCAGAGATACGTATCTGGAATCGCGGTACCACGGGGATTACCTCGGAATTTTGGTTTATCGCTCGGCAGGCCGGCGGAGGCCAACCGCACGGGATTAAAGGTCGCTTTTCCACACGCCCGCGTTTTCCTGCCACCGCAACGCTGTTGTCGGGCGCGTATAACGAGATCGGGGAAAGATAGAACGTTCGTTTCGCCGCCGTCGCGTCGATCGCTCGCGCGTCACGCTTCGAGACGACGAGATTAACCCATTTAGCGCTCAACGATCCTTAGAAGGAACGGGCATATTTTCATTTCTGGCGCCATTTCATTTGTGGACTATTTTTCGCGCGTGTTTGATCTATAGCGGACAAACCCGAGCAAATTCGCTAAGTTTGGCGCATTAGCGATTTTTACAGTATCAAAAGATCGGGTTGCATAATATTGCTAATTTATTAAACATGAATTTCAATACACAAGTGTTCTCATGTACAGCACTAGTATTTTGTTATCAGGAAAATGTATAAAAATGAGAGCAATATGATAAATAGAAAATATACGTCTGTTGTCTATCTGAGTCGAACAGAAACCGAAAAATAACAAAACTCGAAACTTTTTAACTTCACGCACTACTGGATTATGTCCAAATCATTTTATCCTGTTTCACGATTTCGTTGAACGGACAGAGTAGTCGCGTTAATATTCGTTTCGGCGCCGTTTCGAAGCTGCGTGACGAAAGTTTCGTAAAACTAACGAGTGCCCGTCCCACGAGGATGCGCCGATTATATCCTACCCTGCCATTCGAATCCCCTATCACGGATTCGCTCGATAAAATACCTTTCTTCTCGCGTATTATTCACGGCTGATTTGCCGGCGCAATCTTCGCGCATAGGCATCGACGAAAATTGCGACCGACGGTTCGCGGGATTGCTACGGTTCATTCACGGGTAAGAGACGCGATTTGCATATAAAACTAACTGATTTATCGCGCTTAACCGGACAGGGTCATTATCCACCAGTTCTTTTTCAGTCACACCCGCGATCTTTCCCTCAAAGTCCTCGGCGGTTCTTCATTTTTCATCTCATCGACGCCGCGCCCCGATTTTAATTGCCTCACCCCCCCCCCCCCCCCCGAGGACTTTGATGAAAATTACCCCACCCCCACCTCCATCTCCGCGCCGACTCCGCCCTCCGTGCGAATAAATACGCGGTCGTTTCAATTTCTTTTGGTCGGTTTAACCGACCCTGGCCGCACCGCAAAACTACGTATTCCATACGGTTAAGAGTTAAACCTTATAACTCAACGACGCGCATTAATATTCATGAGAACCAGCGCCCGTCGTCCTCTATCGGGGACTGAAAATAAATTTTCTCATATAAATTCAGCGAGCCGCTTATCGTAACCGAAGTCGCAAAACACCATGAAAGTTGCGTAGATATTCGGGACTCGTAATCCGACGGGGGCACGCAAATGGCGAATGTAAAAGCCACGTTCCGTTAACGGCCGAAAGATCGGAGTCAGGAGCCGCCGACTTGGTTTTTCGCGCCCGTTGCGGCACGAACCACGCCAGACAAGACCCTATCAGCCGCTGGAAATTGAGAACAGAATTCGTAATGGCGTTGCGATTATTATTCATCCGTGGCTTCGAGTGGAAACGGTTCCCGCCATTAAACTTGCCGGAGTTTGGTATATAACCGAACCGCATTCCGCCTAAGAATATTATATCAGGTCGTACATTATCCCGCGTAAGGAGGTTCTCCATTATACTCGGAGGCCGTTCGTAACTGGACTGAGACTACTTACGGGCCGAGATATATCGAGCCGGGGGGGTTGTTCTAGCACGGGGCGATTAGTTGATCGGGGACGAGCACGCGTTCCAGATTTCGAGCTCGAACCACGGACTTTGGGTTCCAAACCGATATTCGTCCGCGATTCGACGGGAGACGTACTACGCGCCCCGTTGGTACCAATGGGCAAGTTTCGCATTCCTTTCGATGCATTCGGACTATGATACTTCCCGACAGAGACGGAGATTCTCGAGAACCTCGGCAAGCTGTTCGTAATGGAGCGTAGTAAATTCTCGGACGATACGTCCAGACGATAAGGCGACGTTGCCAACTTGAAGGCGGTATCTCATGAGAGTATCAGTTTCTAAAACTGTCGTAGGATGAGAGAAAAAGAGCGCTTAGACCAGGCGATGGTCCGAATGCGTTCTAGGAACTCGTGGGAGTAAAAACTAACCAGGAATAAAGCTGTAAAGTTACAGAAAGTCATTCAGCTTCAAACGTATATATTATAATACATTAATTTTTGGATATCGAGAGCACGTATCCCGTATCACTTCCCGTCCACTCTTCTATCACCACTACTTACTTACAAATTAAGTAAATAGTATAAACGACTTTAGTAAATACCCGCGTATCGAACTGCACGGATAGTCGATTAATTCGAAACGAGTCTACGTTTTATTTTCAGCCTTTCTCAGCCCCGTTATTAAATTCCCCGTTAAATCTTTATCATGCGCTTCGCGGATCCGTATTTATGAATAGCGTTTGCGTCGCGTACGATAGAATGGCAGAGATATCGACTCCATTATCCGACGGAAAGTTTCGAGCTAAACTCAACCACTGCTTTAGCGACAGTTATTTCAGGAAACTTCATCTAAAGTTTTCCCGTTTTCCCTTACCCGGTGAAGGGATTAGATCTCCCTTTACAATATTACGCTTGCTAACGTAAATAAACAACTTATGATTTTCGTTACGCAAATTAAACTCCTCGACGTGCCGTCGAGCGACATCGCGATTACTTTCGCTCCTTCGAGATCTTCGTCGCCCCCGTGCGATAAAATGTCGACGAAACGGCCCCGGAGTTGTCGAAAACGGTTAAGGGCGAAAAGAAAGGCACCGTCGACAACAGCAGAAATGTATCGATCGACCGGATTAACTTTCGCCGGGAGGGCAGTTAACGAAACGCGATAACACTTTTCCATTGCGAGGTCGCTTTTTAATTATTCCATATCGTCGTCGAGTTACCTATTCAACGAGGCCGGGTAAGCAGCACCGCCGCCGCTTTTACGCGCCGTTAATTTAAATCCCCGGGAATTCGTCCCTCTCCCCTCGTTAATACGTAACTAGCCGAACGTAATTTCCTCCGTCGGGGGAGATCGTGACAGACGGGCGAAGCTTCTCCGTTAATTACCCCCGAAGACGGAAAGAACGAGGTACACCGTGGTGCCCCCCCTCCCCCCGGTGGAAACGAAGGCGAATATTGGACCTCGATGAGGCAATATCCACGGCTTGTTACGCGTCGCCAGTGGAATTGCTCTCGGTTTCCTTCTTTTCGGTGTGCGGCCGGTGCGGGAGTCGCAGGAATCGAGGTGGCTGCGAGGATAGCACCCTACCCAGTCAGCGCGAGGGATTATTCAATTGAATAATATTGAAGTTCCGCAGGCAATTGGCGGTGGTCGGTTGGCAGGACGGCTGGATAGATCGAATAGAATTTCATCCCTGGAACCCTTTGGCTCTCTTTCGCTCTTCCCCGTACGAGAGACAGGGCGGGCCCCGCTAGCAGAAAGGAGCAGCCGCACCGGAATTGGTCCAAGGGAGCGTGTAACCTTTCTCCGAGGAGGGAGAGCGGAGTCTACCTTTCCATGTATATTGCTTCCCAACGTTTCCCCACTTTGTTCCGCGCGAATCGTTTGTTAGCCCGCGTCCCACGGACGTCCGGAAACTTTGTAAATAATCAAATACCGCTGTAAAGGGATCAACGTACCTCGCCGGGAGTACCTTCGGAACGTTCTACTTTTGCGATTAGTCAAATTATCCGATAACGATGAAGGTCGACCGGACCAAAGGGAATCAAAAGGACGAAGGAGTCAGAATTTTACCTCGAGATACCATCGCGAAAGTTGAGTTCGTTGAAGCTGATTTGAATAGCGTCGTTTTTTCTGCACTGTAATTGCTATCGCTCTAATCGACGATACGCATCGATGTGGGGTGGTAATAATATTAGGACTATGCAATGCCGAGGGCATGCAGCGTGAGCGTGGAATGTATGCGTGTGGGGACGTAGAGTGGGACATAGCGGGACTAGGCCCAAAAAGTCGCAGTCGTGAGTCAAGGGTTAAGTGCCGAGAGTTTAAGGGCGTGTGTCGAACGTCGGAGAGTAAAAGTCATAGTCGAGAGTGATAGACGAAAGACGAACATATTTGTCGAGGCGTTTTTGTATTTAGTCATTGTAGTTCTAAATATATATATATAGTGACCACCTTTATTCCGAATTTCTAAGCTTTAATCCCACATAGATGAAAACTTTCCGAGGAAATTGTTTCAGCGGTTAAAACGTACATTCGGCTTTTGTCAATCTTTGTCCAGAGTAGGATGGAAATATCCTTTACGTCAGCGTCACGAGGATGAAGTCTGATATCTGTCTAGCCGATGAACTTGATCGATCTTAAAAGATTCGCAGAATACCGTGAGTATACGAAATCTATTCTCGGAACTTTCGAATTCCGAGGGAAATATGTTTTCGATTGGCGAGAATCTGATAACAACCTAGGACCGGGGGTGGTGGTGGTGGTGGTGGTGGTGAATGACGAGAGAAGGGAAGCGGGATGTAGTCGGACGGTAGTTCGACCCGGCGACATATAACAATGTTATCGCTGCGTCGGACAGTTCCGTCAAATTTACGCGGGGTAAACAGGAGTCGGGAACTGGATTCGTGTAAGTGAAATATGTATGTATGCCCCCTGCTTACGTTGTGGTAGGAATCGATCATTGTTTTTCTTCCGTCGCCTTTATATTTTTAAAGGCGGGATTAGGAGAGAAAGTTTCCCGTATCTAGAATGTAAGAAAATCGTTACGTGTAAACGTTACACGTACGATTAACGTGAGGGCGAGTTTATCGCCTTTCGAGATTCGCCTGTATTCTTGAAATGAAGGTGAGAAGTTTTCGTTATAATGTAGGTAATGATTAGGCGATTCTTGAACATGAAATACCGTGTCCGATAATGGAAAGCTAGTTCATCCAATGTGGAGGGTGAGATACTTTCCTCGATTAAATTCGCCTTAATTGACATCCGGAACCAACGACTATGCGAGCAAACGTACGAGTTAACAATTTCTTTAATTTTCGTATCTATCAAAAAGGTCTCCACTGTAAACAATAATCCGCTACATATAATACACGTGTAAAGCGTTTATATAATTTTACTTACTATAATCCATCGCGTTGCGCTGGTATCAGTACGCCATGTCCGTATCAGTTACCGCGTCGATACGCGCGAAATTTTTGGTCGCTCCGTGGCACTTGTCTACTACAGACATGACGTTTATACGAGCCACTCTACGCTTTCATGAAAATGTAGTGTTCGAAATTTGTCACTTTCCTATCCGACGTCTTTTTACCCCATTCAACCCCGATCGACCGTCTAAGGGGAGAACGTTATCGTAAAGTGGAGCCGCGGAACATTTCGTTGTGGAAAAATGCATTTTCGATGCGTAGGTAGCGTAATCCATCGTTATCGCGCTTGCAAATTCGCAAATAGGAGGAAACAAATAACGGCTACGGACGATTACCCGTTAAACGACCTATTACACGCAATTCGGATTTGCGGATAAGCACGTTACAGCATTATCTGTCAGTTCGGAGTTTAAAATGCTTAACGCGAAATGATTTATCGGGCGTTACTTTCAATTCGAATGAAATGACATCGGTCGCGATACGATATCGCCACAGAACCGTACGCGCGGACAATAAAAGCCCAGAGACAGTTCCGTTCTTACCATTTGCGTTCGCTTCGCGCGTCACGGTAAACCTTCTTCCGCGCAATCTCGATCGACGCCCGACGCGAAAACAGATCAAACCGCATTCCGATCTCGTTGACCCGAGCCGCGAGCAAAGCTCGACATATCTCGTGGAAACCAACTCGTCGTGATTTCTAACTCTCATTCTCGAGCTCATCCCTCTCTTTCTCCGTATCCCTCGGTCCGCATCGAGCAGTCCGCACGTACCGACTGAAACTGATAGGGGGACGTTGGATTTAGCCGAGGCCGGTGAACGAACTCTTGCCGAGGAAATCGGAAGGGATGTCGGGAAAAATGAACCTGTCTCCGTGGCGACTCACGAAAAAGCTTAAGCTTCTCCGGGCGCACTGAATTTCAGTGGCGTGGTACTTGTTAGATCGGGAAAATTCACCGATGTTTCCAGTTCGGCCCTCGAGGCCCTGGGACGAGACAGGTGAATCTCCGTATCGAATTCAGCGACGAGGACGTTCGCTCGTCGCACGAAAGTACGCCGGAGGGTCGTTGCTTAACGGCGAAAACCTTCCACGCTCGATCGCGAACCGAGATCGAAGGAGATTTGCGATTGTTTTTATCCGGTCGACATTACCGATCGCGCGACGGTTTAATGTACGGTCCACGAGTTTAAATCGTGGACCGTTACCGTTTTCGCGTATCGATTGTAAGTTCGAGGTGAACGAAACGGTATTTCGTGCTCGGAGTGGTCGAGCGTTACGAGAATGAAAGAGGAGAGTCGACGATCTTTGGCAACTGGGGTGGAAAATCCATTTCACTTTTGTTCGAAACGCGTAGGGGTCGTATGATCGAAAATTCGATCCGCTCGATATTTTCGAATGTTAATTGGGGCGACGCCAGGTTCCGATCGGTTCACGAGACCAAGGCGAACGGCTGAAACGACCAACGATATCGGATAACGCGTCTCGAATCTTTTCCGCGTCATAGATCGAAGTATGGATTGTTTTGGCATTGAACGGGTATATATATAGTATATATTTTGCACGGCCAACGGTAGCGTGTTTCCCGAAATGGCCGTGGATGACGCACGCCTCACTCCTTCCCCATCGCTCTGCCCCCGTGTGTCCCCATGGGGTTTGATTGCCGAAATTCATCATCTTTCGCGATGTTAGTTCTCTCCCCCTACGTCATCTTGCTGACATTGAATCCGACGGAGGGCTAGGATTTATCGAGCGAGAGAGCCTCGAGTGAATTTGCAAACTCTGATTTACGCTCCAATCAAACGTGACGATCTAGAAAATCGCCGCCCGTTAACCGGCGATTTTGGATCGCCTCTTTTTATCTCCACCCCCGCCCCCCTTCCCACCACCCTCCCCCGCCAGCGCCATCCCAACGAACCGGAACGGTTCGATTCGCGCTCGTTTACCGTGTACGAAAAAAACAAAAAACAAAAAAAAAATAAAAGCCCTCGGCTAACGGGGCTCGAAAATACGAATACTAACGACTACGAAACTTCCATGTTTTCGCAAAGAGGATTCCCAGTTTCTCATTTTCGTCGCGAATCTCGCGAGAAAGTGGAATTATCGGATCTGCGGCAGTGGCAATCGATGGAAAGAAGATCGGGGGAGCAGACGGCGAAGAAAAAGTTTCGAAGAGAGCATTAAGTATATAGCTACTCGATTAAGCTTATACGAGAACTTCGATTCCATCGCGACTTTGTAGCGCCTTTCTACTATCCTCCATCGACCCTCTCACACCCCTCCCCTCCACCCGCCGCCGTACGTCGAAAAACTTTTCGCCATTGAACCGATCTCGACATTGCTTCGCGAGGGGATGCTTTTTTGTCCGCCATTCGATTACTTCGAACGCGTCTCCATACGGACTTGGATATAAAATAAGAGAACCGCTCGCCCATAAACGTTCGGCCGTTTCTTCGCGTCGATTTGACGAAAACGGACTTTCGAAAGGTTTCGTCGTAGCCCGAGCGTCGGTAAACCGTTATCCGTTGATTCATTCGTATCTTTATCTCGGTAGACGCGAGCGGATCGTGTCACGGATCTCCGGCGGAGCATCGAGAAGGAATGATAATCAAACGAGCGAGCTTACTTTCGTAATTATCGCGTACGTACGTAAGAACTACGGTAATATGGTAAATAATATTAAACGTCGTAAAGCGTAGATGGGCTACCGTTGGACCGCAACGTTTTCCCGGAGGCACTTTACATTAAGTGCGGGCGCACCGGAATGAGTTTAGCGATTTGCCGATTTTCCACGCTCAAAAGCAACCAAAGAGGCGCGAGCATTATTTCGCGCGCTAAAGCGCAATCTCGCGTATATTAGATTATTTCGATCGGCAACGCTGATATATATTTAGAGGATGCTGCAGGCTCGATGGACGCGCAGTGGTTTTACCGTGGAAAGGCGGGGAACAAACCACCGGAGGCGCTTCATTGCTTCTCTATTTCTCTCTTTATCTCATACATATATATATGTATATATATATATATGTGTGTGTCTCCCTCCCTTTCTCTCTCGCACGTTACATCCGCATTCCCTCCTTCACCCCCCCCCCTTCCATCTCGTTTCCTCTCTTACCCACTTTCTACGTTCTCAATTTCTCTCCCGTCTCTCTCGCTCCTAAACCTCTCCCACTCGTTTCCCATGGTTTTATCTTCCCCTGCCACTTCCAGCACCGCGAAAGAGGATTGCGATTATCTGGTCCGTAGCCGCATGGTCACGTACGTCGCTTCTATCTGTTAATTATCTTTTAATTATCTTGTTTATCTTGGCCACGAACGCCATTCGCCGCGGACGCAGACGTCGACGTCGACCTTAGGTTCAGGAACCGGCCCTGGCGAAATTACCCCCTTAAAATTCCGCGTTGCGGCTGACGTCGTTTTCACCGTGCGAAGGTAACCCGCCACCGTAGCAATATTTTCGCGAAAACTGAATATACATCGCACGCGAAACCGGATATTGCACCTCGCATGAGAGTACGAGTTACGAATCTAAGCCGAATATGGTAGCGGAGGCGAGCGTTGATAACGGGGTACGAGTGGTTTCTGAAACGGCGCGTTCAGAGGGAAAGAGCATACGGTGGATGGCATAAAATTGTTGCTACGCATTCCAGCGAAAGCTGAATTCTCGAAATAAGTCCCTATCTCCGTATCGCTGCCACCGGGGGATTCCGTAAATCCAAATTAAAATCGTATTTTAATTTGAATTAATTTGGAAAGCTGAGATTACGGGGAATACGAGCGTGTCAACGATGCCGTGCTCCGACAATACAATTAAAAGCGAAAGCTTTTGATCTATTTTAGATTAAGGGCGGGTAATTAGAAAAAATTGCACGGCGATGAAAGGGAACGAGTTTAAAGCGTAAAGATACCCAGGATTAATGCGGTGGATGAAAAACGGAGCCCATTGAAATTTCGATGTACCTACCTACGTTACCCACCTCTACCGTCGGAATCTGGGAACAAAAGGCACGACAAACGAGTAGAATAAAATTTGCGAGGCGCAAATGCGTTTAACCTTGGCGCGGTTAGCTTAACGCGAATCTCGACTACCGTTTAAAAATTTCACGTCGAGCAATCGAGACGGGCAACGGCGCGCGACCGAGCGAACGTCAAAGAACGATCGGTCGACGGGGCAAAGATGAATATACGCCATCTGACAAATTGTCCCCGATGCGAGGGCTGGTTCGAAGGGAGTCAGTCCATAATGATCGAACATCCTCTCGCAATGGTGCCTCGTGGTGAAGTCGTTCAAGATGGGATCAAGAGAACGCGAAGCGGGAGGAGAACGGGAAGACTGGGTGGGTTCGTTTTTTCTCCATCCCCCTCCCCACCCCCCCCTCTCTCTCTCCCTGACACACACGCCGCGCTGGTCTGGTAACCGCCACCGGTCGATGGAAATCTCATTTTTCACTTTGACACACTGCATGACAATGGCCCCGCCAATCGTTAGTTTTATACGAATTTTTGGCGTCAGTTTGAAAAATACATCACTCATTTCGGCCCGTTATTAACTTTTATAACTTTTCATGGAATTTATGATCCCGATCGTGTCGTCTGTCACGAGAAGCGGAAGGATGTAAACAGACAAAAAAAAAAAGAGAGAAGAGTAATAATAATAAATACCGAAGAGCTGCCGCAATGGTCGTACAGATTTCTTCGACGCCCCGTTGAAAATTGGCATCGGTACGTTTCTCTTTGTTCCAGTACATAACACCTTCTCCCCCGTAACTCTCGCATTTTTCGTTTCAATGCTCTTGACTCTTTACGCCCGAGCGTCCCGCACTTGTTATCCAGTTCTTCCTTTTTTCTTTCTTTTTTGGTTTCAGTCGCTGCTCCGCGATTCCAGAAAATTTTTATAACGACAAAGCGTGCCGGGACAAAGACGTCTCGAGCGGTGGGCGCGCTTCAAACAGAAATAAGGAGAAAAGGAAGGTCGAGAGGTAGGCGGTTTTCGCTTTTTCCCCCTCCCCCGTATAGACGAGGGGTGTTCGTAACGGTCCAACCCAATGGGTGCCTCATTTTTCAGCGTGACATCCTGCATGACAATGGCCCACCACCCCGTGCTGTATCGGTAGCTCCGTAGTTTCGCAGTATCGGCAAAACCGAGTCATCCTGCCGCAGCCGGCAGCCACGTCGTTTCACGGCACATTGCGCATCGTCGCGAGAGAAATATGCACCGCCGCTGCCGCCGCCGCCGCCACCGCCGCCACCCGTCGGGCTTTGAAAAAAGTACCCAAAGAAAACGAACCGAGTGATTCGCAAAACGTTCCTATGTTGGCGACGATTTCCTTACGGTGGCGGCGCCAAGCAAAAACGTATCCGCGCGTCCGCGTCGTTGGAGCTTTTCCCTTTGAAATATCGCGATCGTCGCATGATCGTCGGAAGCTCGGGATTAAGTGTCGATATCACTGACGAGCATCGACCACAGTCACCGTTGATCCCCCCCCCCTGCGAGACGATTGAATTTGTCGTCGGGGACGGTCATGCCAGCCGAGCGGGAAGCGAATTCTTTCAAACGTTTTACGCAAAAGAACCGGCGAAAGCACCTCGGTAATTTGTACGGAGTAGTTTAACCGAGACCGGACGCTCTCCCCTTTGTGAAGCGCGGCCTATTTTATTTCCCGAGCCTCGAATTTCGGTGTCGCTGACACGCCGGTCACCGCCCTCCGTACCCGATTTCAAAGAATCCAATCTCTATTCCGTGCAGCTTCTACTCTCGGAAGGCTCACCCCTTCTCCCTCGCTCTCTCTCCCACCCCCCCAACCCTCGCGCGCTCTTTCTCTCATTTTCTTCGCGTAAGGAAAGTAGTACTCTCGATCGATCGTTTCGAGCAGGACCCCTTTTGTGGAGGACCTCTTTGTAAGGACTTTTATCAAATGTATACGTAACTGCCATGCTCTTACCAGGAATCCTCGAGTCGACTGAGAGAATGGATCCGCCATTTTTCGAACGACTCCGGGGGCATCAATTTCGTGGGAAATTCACGCGCTATTTACAATCGAATCGTATTCATTACCCTTTACCGTCACCGCCACTGCGTCCCAACGAAGTACATACGTTTCTCCGATTCGATACGCGTATGTTTCCAAAGGTAACAAAATAAAAAAAAGAACCATTACGCTAACACGAGAAAATATCAGTTTCCTTTACCAACGATAAACGGAGGGTCACGACCAATCGGCGAGTAATTAACAGAATTAAAAAAAAAAAAAACACAACTTTGATCGGTCGTTTCGTTCGATTCTCTCTAGTTCAAAGAGTCGAGTAACGCGACTTGTTAAATTTTTTTCTCCAATATTTCCAAGTTTGTGGGTTTGTTACCCCTATCTTGGAACCCTTTGCGTAAGCTTTTAAAATAATTCAAGCACCGTGCAAATATCAGTGAATAACGTTGAAGCGAGGTTACTCGGATTTTATCGTTTCCCAATACCTCGGGCAAATTCAGTTACCGTTTATAATAAGAAAATCACTTGGGATCCCCTCACCCCCCCTCTCCCTTTAGCTCCAAACCCGATTAATACGCTGATCACCCTTTTTTCACCGGCTCGGGTTCGTCACGGACTCGCCCCAAGTCGTTAATTAGCCGATCTCCGTGACGCGCGGCCCCCGATGTCTCTGTCACTAACGATTATTAGCTATACCGCAGTGTAATACGAGCGGATAGTACGGGGGCACAGGCATTAGTACACGGCTGGGCAATAGGAGTCGGAACCACTACAAGCTGTTACCGAATTACACCGACGGCAATCCCGCTGACCATCGGACCGTGCGAGTGCAGTTAGACAAATTATGTAGGTACGTGCTCGTGTTGTCGCACGCCATCCCTCTGTCCTTGTCGTTCCACCCCTGTCGAAAACCTCGCTACCGGGGACTAATGCGGATTTCACGCAAAATTTAATTCCTCTCTGTCTCCCCCTCTCCCTCTCTCTCTCCCCCTCTCTTTCACCCTTCTTTTCTCCCGCCCATTCGGATCCCGCCGATGACATATGGCCAACGCGAGTCCGCTGTTGATAAAAAAAAAGGAAACTCTATTACGCTAAAAACGTTAGGTCAACGGAATTCTCGAAAATCCTTTATCCCCCGCGGTAGTTTTCGACGAGCCGCGTAGCGGGCAATTCGGAAACTGAGATTAATTCGTGTACGAATCTCAAAGGCACGAAGAAGATCCAATTTTCTCGACGCTGAAAATTGTACAAACGCGATTTCAACGATGACGCGACGTTGATTGTAGATCCGTGAAAAATCGTAGAGACACGATGTAAAATTGCCATATCGGAATGACGACGAGCAGCGCTCCCGATTACTAATCAGCGTTTCGATTTTGTCGAAGGAGTGACACAATCTCGTGACAAATCGAAGGTAAATATAATTCAGTTTTAATCATCGCGACAAATAGAAATCATTTCCACGGGAGAAAGTTTCCACGCTAGGGGAACCGAGAATTCTGGCGATACGTGTTTCCCGCACACGAATGACCGCCGTTACGTTGGTACGGGGTGTATCCCCCAAGTATCGATTGACCGCGAACGTTAACGAGGGAATATTAATAACCTTCCGTTAAAGCGTACGTAAATTGCTCCGCAGGCTTCCAGACTCGCAGTAAGCGGGATACGTATTTGCCGTTTGCTAAACGAACCACACCCTCTTCGTGTTTACGTTTTTCTCGCCACGACAATATTGGTATTTTCTCATTTTCTCCGCTGTTCCACCGATACGTGGGATCTCTTCGCTGAGAATTCCAAACCAAAATGCGCAATGAAAATTCTTACGACGAAGAGCGCGACACTTTTTGTTTTACGACTCGTCGATTCGATCCTCGCACACCCAATTATTCACTCGTGAATTTTTGCGCAACATACTTTTCTCTAGATCTATCCTCGAAGGCAAAATTCTTTTCGCCATAGAGTGACGATCTTTTTCACTTCCCGCTAAGTTTGATAATTCGTTACCAGACAGGTCGGTATATCTCTTCGGTTCGTTCAAGCGCAACTTCCGCCCTCTCGCTCTTTACGAATTATCGTATTTCTGGTATTGGCCCCCACCGGCGCCTAACCGCACCGCATCGGTACTCATGCTAATCCGGCGAAAGTTTAACGCGTAGTAGGTCGTGCCAGAACCTGGCTGCGCTACAAGACCTCCTAATAGGCCCGCTTCGACTCCGTGTACCGGAAATCGCGCGAAAATCTTCCCGTGCAAAGTTAAACCCCACCTAAAGACCTCCGAAATTGCTTCGAAGTTCGGCAGCGTTTTCGTCGCGCCAACCGATTAGTTTAGAAAACAAGATTATCCAGTTGTATCGATCGCGTTGTCACCGGGGCGCGCGATGGAATATATATTTTTTTAATTCCCTGTATGTACTTTGATGGAAGGAACGCGACGCGTCGTCATTGCGAGTAAATGTCCCGCGTAATATCACCGTAGGTTCGATTCTGACGAATTAAGCATTCCTTTGTACGACTGCCCCGTCCATTGTTCCCCATTCACTGATACTTCCAATTTTACACTCCGTCAGGTGTAAATTCGTAATTCAAACTTTCCTTTCTTCCCGTAGAGGGTTAGACTTTTTCTAGCGTGCAATTAACTTGAGGTGACGTTATATCGTTTGTGAGTGCAAACGTTGCGCGTTTCTGGTGTCCGTCGTATGTTTGTTTCGTGTTTCGAGAGTAACCACGAGTTTGCACTCTGCATCGAGTCGTATTTCAATATCACGGTGAGACGTCTCCGTTTATGAGCGGGACCAGGTACGCGCGAATACCGCGTATAATTCTATGCGCGTTTGTCCCGAAATTGAAGTCAACTATTGGACATCGAATCATTCCCATCGATTCGATATCGCAATCGTTTGCGTTACGTTCGAATTCAAAGATGAAATAACGGAGGGCTACGCGTTTAATATAAATATTTCCCGCGTTTAATTACGCTTTCTGCAATCAACGAAATTGCGTTCCTCATTATTTACCGATTTAATATATTCAATTCATTCTCAGCAAACTGCGCTATTTCCACGAGTTCATCGTTGCGAATGGAGCCTCGAAACGCGTTGCGTACATTGTTACGTTGGTATTATCAATTATTTGATAATAGGGATTTAACGTTGGCCATGATCTCGCGTTGAGATCCAGTTCCGATCATGAGACGGCGGAGGAAGACCATAGATATAATACTGTCCGCAGAGACGATGAAGAACGGCCCATCGTGCTAACCACAGTCTCGAGCTGCAGCACATGACAGGTAGACGTACAGTACGCGCAGGTGTAACTGTCGGGCGTGAACAGCACAAACGACATCGGGAGCGTAACGCTAGTGTCGAGAAGTGATGTCAGTCCCATCGGCTGATGACCGGTTATCTTACGATAGTCGGGAGGATCTAACTTTGCGTTGACGAAAAAAAAATATGCATCTCGTTACCAGGACAAATCGAGAGACAAGGTCTCGGGCCAAGTAGTACAAGCACGCGAGTCGAATATTCCGCAATTTTTATTTTTCGATAAAAATTATTCAAGTTGGTTTATTGCAAAGTGTATTCGTAAGAATTTATACTTTGGTACGACGAAAATGGTTACGATTCGTAACTTTGAAAGTCGGAGCACGCGTGAATCGAAAGAATTTAATAATCGACAATGGAAGTAAAAGTATGTCGAACGATTGAATCGATGAGCTCGACAAACAGGGCGAATTAATTATGGAAACGGAGAATTTCATTGAGTGCGCGCAATTAACAGGAGCGTTAATAATACAACGATTAATCGTATTCCCTCTTAATTACACTGACGTCCGTTGATCCTGTAACGACAGAACCGAGAGAGGTAACGTCGAAGAAGCGGAATCGGGGAGAAAAAAAATTTATACGAAGCCCGCATTAGAATATAAAGATCGTCGTCCGCCTTCTATCGAGGCAACATTCGAATTAATCGTTGAGCTTTACCCTCGCTTCCTTTGCGAAAACTTTCGTCGACTAAAAAAAAAAAACTTCATCCTCCGGCAAATGATAATGCTTCTTTTCTCTCGGAATAGCGTACGTCATCGCGCGGTTATTCATCACACGCCTTTTTTCCTCAGTTTTTCCCTTTCGTAACTACCTTGCAAAAAATTGCGATTTTAAAGGGATAAAAATTCCCCCGGTACAGCGTGGGAAGAAACGTTAGCAGGGAATTTGCTTTACCCCGTTACGCGAATGTCGAATTATCGATGTACACTTGCCAGTCACTGTCCACTTCGCGAGTGTGCCACGATTATCCTTGAAATCTGTTAGAAATTTGCAACGGTAATCGCGCGTACTACGGGTGATAAAATCTTCCTCCCTTTTTAATCGCTATATTTAATTCGTCGGTGTTTCCCAACGCTGGGCGGAGCAATGCAGGGGTACTGCTGGGGGAAAAAAAACAGAAATTCAGAAAACTAGAACTTCGTCTAAAGCTCCAATAAAAAATATTTTATATTTATGCACTTGAGTCCTCTGAATACGAGGGTAAATCCAAAAGTAAAGGCAATTTTCATATAACATCTTCCACGCAAAATCTCATTTAGTTTTTGCTTTACCCTCGTACGTAGGTATATTTTTTTGCACTTTATGCGCTGTTTATTTTTTCATATCGGTTCACGTTATTATTATGTAATCATTTCTTCATGATTTCTGTCTCAGTACTTCAAACGTTCTTTCCTTCTTTTATTTTTCCATTTCATGGATGCCATGTTTTTTTTATCACATATGGGGCATTAAGGTTTTAGAGAAAAGGTTGGCAAGCACTAATATAAGTGTTTCCCCGCGGAAAGCTCGAAGCGTCGAATCTCCGCTCGCTACTCGGTCAACCAGATACAAAGATCGAGGCGGGTATTAACAACGAACCGTCTGTTTTCCGAATTCTCTCCCCTCCTACCATTTGATTTAATCAAACGGGGGGGTGAAGTTTACAGTGCAAATTCTCCTCGGGAATTATCCAATGACTTCCAAAACTAGTCCGGGATGTCTTGATATCGCCAATTCGGTAGGGACGACCGTCTATCAGCTTGAAAACAATCAAGAGGGACGTAAATCGTGCGGAGTCACCCTCAGATCGTTCCGCACCGTTTCCCTTCGCTCAGAAATCGCGAATAAGTCAACGCCCCCGACGCGCGGCGCCGCTCAACTAGACCTACAATCCCGACGCGATAAAACTTAACAATTGTCATAAACAATTTTACGTTTTCCTTTTTCTTCGGTCGCTCGACAGACACGATTGGTCGCGATGCTCGTGCACATAGTACATCGCGCGCTCCGTTGTTCCTCCGGGCTGTTACTTCTACTGCTAAAATGAATTATGTCTTTCTATTTAATAATAGGACTCTCCCCCCGCGCCCCCGCTTCCGCCCACCCCCGCATTAACGCCGTCGGATTTTACGAGCCTCTACCTCGTGCCCGAGGGGCTATTAAGTTTTATTACTTGACCAAGAACGCGGAGTTCGGCGGAGAGTGGGACGATATCGAGGGAGGGGGGTCCAGCGAAAAAAAAAGTTACCAATAGCGAGAATTCTTTCGTTCGGGACCACTTTGGGAACTCGCCGATCCCGAGGTTACCAAATATTGCCGATAAAAATCTTACCTCTTTCGTCCAGTTGGGCTATATTGAATTTCTTTCTCGTGCCTCGGCGAATATAACCGGGCCGACGTTAATCTGTCTTCGAGCAATTAAGTTACGCGCAATTAAAACGTAATCGAACGCAAGGTTTCCGGGACGTGGGGCTCGGGGGATATTGATACGATTTCACGCGAAATCCCGAGTAGCGTAAGAAGAGGTTGTAATTGAAAGAGTTGATCGATAGGTGGCTTCCCGACTATCGTCGTTCGCGCTGTTACCAGGATGTTACTCGTCAAACGGAGGGTAAAAGAAACCGTGGTTTCGTGACGCGGGGAAAGCCAAGGAAAAGCTCTCCTTGAAAAATCTTTGCCGGAAGTACTCTATTCGCGGGAAGAAAGGCTTTTCATCGGTAAACGTTCCAAGCCGGGGAGGGGTTACGTGAACGCTTGACCGGCGCATATAGAATCGATTTTCGACGGGCAACTACGACGCCGCGCCGTTATCTTTTATTTCTTATCTATCGAGGGACGCGAGATTGACGAAAGAAAGTGTGAAACGTAGTTTCGAGGCGTGGTCCGCTCGGATGTACCTCGGGGCACCGGTCTTTTGACAATTTCTGATATCCTTCGACGTTTCGAAGGGCGACGCGCATAAAATCAGATCAGCTTGATTCGCTCTTTAAGGTGAAACGGCAAGAGGAAGAGTTGGCGAAGTTGGCGTGTTCAAATATATATTAAGGGTACCGGAAAGAAATCTAATATTTTGTGGAAAAATGTAAAACTGTATTTTCTCTTCATTTTTGTTACAGAATATTATAAAATGTAATATTCTTCAGTCTTTACAACTGTATCCCAACGTTTTTTCGAGTCTTTTATACCCGTTTCATAAAAAAGTAGGAAGATGGTTACACCACCGCATCTGGGTACAAAGTTTGTACCCAGACTTGTTTGTTTGTTTGTAAACCGAGCTCAAACGCTACTATGCAAAATAATAGATTTCCTTCCGGTCACCTTAATATTGTAGGAAAAAACGATTTCCACGTATCGTTTCTTTACGTGTCGCCGAAGAATGCGATGATATCGGTTTCAACGGTCAAATAGTCTTGTGTGCGAGCGCGTGTAAGCGTTTCCGCGACGAAACACTGTTCGTGACCGTTGTGAAATAAAAAATGTACGAGAGCGGGGATCAGCGAATCCAGCAGTTGGTCAGTAGTAGAGTTGAGCAAAATACATCGATTATTTAAAAACATTGATGTTTCTGTCCGACACATCGATATTCAACATGGATGTTTTTATATCGGTATATCCAAAAAGATATCAATGTTTTATCCCGAAATCCGATATTCGAAAAAAAAAAGATTTGATCATTATTTATCGTTGTATAACCATTTGTAGTAGACCATGATAGATTTTGCGCCCCAAAAGTTGTCAGTTGCCATGCTCATGTCCGTTATCATTTGATGGACAATGGATGAATAATTGTACTATCGTGGTGTAATTTCTGTTTAATTATTTTTATTCATTTTCTAATTTATTATTGTATAAGAATTTGAGTCGTAGCGTTAGGCCTAGCAAACGCGTGGAAGTTTTTTTTATAAAGGAGAATGAAAAAATTGATGTATTTTAACATCGATATTTAAAATCACCGATGTTTCCATACGTCGGTGGAACATTTTCGAATCGTGGGAGTTTCGTCAATTTTGGGACGGCCCGAACGAAAATAAATCCGAAATTGATGCATCAGGAACCTACCCAGAACGCGAAGAACTGATATATCTCGACTAAAGTATTCAAATTTGCATCGTGACTACGCGAGCTCGCTACGTCGTCGGTTTGTAGACACGTTTTTCCATATATCGGTTTTAATTACCACAAACGTCGCGGAGCGATATTTTTAATTGGATCGCTCGTGTTTAATATACAAAAATTCTAGATGCAGAAAGTCAGGAATTTAAAACTACTAACGAGCACCGTGAATGTCTGGACGTGATATTCATTAGCGTCAAAGTTTATTATTTTCTAAACGAGAAAGTTCGTCTTGTAGTTTTACGAATAGCAGTGGAAAACGCTCGCCCCTCAACTTTTGTTTAGTTCGACGTTATTGGGTGGAGTATAAACATCTCGTTAGGGAAAGTGCCTCTAACGAGAATGAAGAAAAAAATAAGATACACCGTGGATACGCTTACGGCGCGCAAAAATATATTAAGATATCGTTCCGGATCTTGAGGCAAATTAAAAATATTCTCGTTAGAACGACGACTGCTAATTTCTCGTTTTCTTCTTCCGGCAAATAATCTCCGCCATCAAAACGTCACGATCGTTACTATCGTGACAAAGTTAAACGAGCGAACCTTCGCGTAACCTAATTAACAATTTTTCCAAGATACGTCCCGTACCTTTCCCTTTTTCGCGCGCTATCTCCCAACGGGGAATAGAAACGACGAGATCCTCCCTTCGAAATTACGGCAAGAATATTTGCAAGACGTTGAAACCTCTTGCGAGTACCACCTTTAATAACATTCTACATTTTCTTCGGTCATGTCGAGAAAACGTAATTTAATCTCTCCATTTCCCGTTTTTAATAAGCATACGTTTAACCGGAGGCCAACCTACTTTTCCGAACTGATAAATCAAGATCTCGCGTTGGTAACGCAGAATGCAAAGTTATCGCGACAATCGCGAAGTTTAGTTATACGATAATGAGCGGAACGAAGTATTGTCGATACCGCCGACCAAAAGGATGAAAGGAAAAAACGTACTCCCTGAATACGTAACGTCGAAACGAAGAAGAATCGCGAAGTTTCGTTAAAGAACAAAGGAAAGTTTGCTTTGCGATAGAATTATCGTCCGGATGAGACGCGAGTGGTAAAGTAACGTTCCCTTCTCAAATCCGTGTCAGGGAAAATCAACTTACGCTAATTAGTACGTATCAAGGGATAGTTAGCGCCGTCACTGTAGCTTCGCTTCCCCGTCACTGCTATTATATCTCGCAAACCGAATAATACGCGAGTACGTTTACCCGCAGGACATTGTCGATTACGCTCGGAAGTATCGAACAATAGTGCCGAATAGTACTGAGACACTAGAGCGCGGGATTCGATATCAGACAATTGAATCGTAACGCGGGGCGTGTTTTACGACGGACGTTTCGAACGATCCAATAGCGGAGGAAAATATTTTCTAAAATAAATCACCCGATTTAGCGAACAATGAGCGTGAAAGGTAGGAAGAATGACTTTCATAAGGAACGCTGCGTACGGCAAACGTGAAATTGCAACCCAATTGCTACGGGGGGAGAGAGAGAGAGGGGGGGGGGATATATCGAAAATATAAATGTCGAACGATCAAATTGCAAGGAAGAATATTCACTTATCGGAGTGAGTTAGCTCGGCACGGAGGAAAGTATTTTAGGTCGAGCAGATCGATCGGATACGTATCGTGAGACAGGGAAGGTGGTACGGGTTTACGAGAGCTCGTTTTCGGATATACTACCACGGGATGCTGGATGCATCGTTCGACGTGCTAGAGGAGAGAGAGAGAGAGAGAGAGCATCATCGTGGCATCAACGGTAGAAACGTTCCACGTCGGCGCGGATGCAGATACTCGTGGGTTTCCGAACTAAAGCAATTCCGTTCTTAGCATTAATATTTGATCCTCTTAATATTTCACGCGAAAACTTGCCGGCTGTCGAAAGCGCGAGGCTTCTGCCTCGGGGCATCGTTAACCCTTCGTCGCGATAATACCCCCCCCCCCCCCCCCGTAATCCAATCTATTCTCTCTTGAAGGCCTCGTCGGCAGCCGTCCCGAGGGTTTGGCCCACATTTCCCACGAATCGCGTAATCGTTCGTAGCGCGAAAAACATTCCGACATTTTCTCCCGCAACGCGTTACTACGAATGCGCGACGTACTTCCCGTAATACCGGGCTGTCGTCTGCTTTTCGCGCGTCACGATACTGCGCTGGCGAAAATTCGCGACGCGCGTTTTTTGACGGGAGTTTGTTGAATTTGCGTTTACGATGAATTTAATAGACGCCCAACGTCGCACGGCTCGTTACGCGCCGCGGAAATATTTTTTTACAACCCAATCGATCGGCACGCAATTCCGGCGAGCGATCCGGTCGGCGTGTCCGGATTGATTTTGAATGCATAGCGTGAAAAAAAAAACTGAGCAGATCCAGACGGAAGGTTCAAAATACGAGACGCGGGAGGGGGACGTTCGGAGGGGAGAGCGAACGAGGGAGATTCAGCCCTACATAGTGTCTGAATTAAGAGCGTATTTTACATAGCGAACGTCTTCGTGCGTGACGCACAAAAAAAAATGAGACCCTCCCTCTTACTTTCGCAATTACTACCTACCTGACGGTAAGAGGAATTCTTCTTCTTCTCTTTTTTTTTGTACCCTATCCCGGCCCTCTTTGTCCCCCTTTCCGTCTTCCATTGTTTTTCCTTTGTGTTCTTGTTCAACCGAGCGGAACCGTCGCGTCAATACGCGCGATAGCGAGAGCTACGTCGAAGTGGAAGCTCGCAAATAATCGTCCTGAATTGCAATTTATCTTGAAAGCGTGAAAGGATATAAAGTGAAGTCCTGCAATGGACGTTCTCGAGTCTTCCCTTGTAGACGGGACAATTCCATTCTTCGCTTACCTTCGCTTAAGAAGAGTTTAAAATTTCAAGAGTATTTCACGTTAGATTGCGGATTCGTGTTCACCGGGTTAATAGAGATTTCCGATCTCTTTTTTATGAAATTGTTCGAAACCCGATGGTGGACAACGTTTGAATTAAAAGCGATAAAGTTGCGACAGCCGTTGTTAAAATCAGCGCGGCAAAGTTGTTTCGCCCCGGTATTATTTAATATTAAAACACATTTAACGGATATATCGTTCTCCATTTTGTTTATCGTGCAACGGGAGAAAGAGTTTTCGAAACAAAATTTAATGCAATTTGCAATAATGCGTGTCTGTACTTCAATTGCAATGCACGTTAATTTTGTTCGAAATGAGAAATATTAATTCAGAGTACAGTGCATTCTCGTATCGCACACGGTTTCGATATACATATGTACCTGTATAACGTTACCTACAAATTGTGATCATACGCACACTCTTGAGCGGACGATTCCAAAATCAAGTAAAAGTCCAGAGACAAGGTTTTGTCTCGTGCCAACCTTGTATCTTTTATATATTTTTCTTCGATAAGTTACCTCACCGAAGAACCCAACTCCAGTTTTTCTGCTTTTCTTTTTTCCCCGTATCACGCGACTCGATAACGCGGCATTTCTATGGAACATAACATCCGCGTTTCACGAATGCGTACCGTGCACCGATTCAAGCAAGAAGCACGAATGTCGGGGGGATTATTATCGAAGAGAGATCTCGCGCGTGCTACCGTCGCACTCGAATTACGGCAAGTGCAATTATCGGCGATTACAAGGACGACGGTTCGATGTCGTATTACGCGGTACAACGTTAAAGCTCCATTAAGTTTTCAGTCGAATCCAGTGAATTAATCGCCTCTAATGGCCGTCTTCGTTAAAACGTAGACGATCCAAGAAAGTGGCTGAATCTACAAATGGATCGATGAAGGAAGTCGAAGGATCTCCCGGTAGCCCGGAAGATTAATTACTTCGCGGTAGTCTTGGAGGAGAGCGCCGACAAAAGATCCCATCGACGCTCGTCCACCGCTTCCGCGCTTCGTCCCTTTAAATTAGGGAAAGATAACGCGTCCCCGGACGCCGACGCCGAGGACAAGCAAAGAGGGAACCAAGTGGAAAAGGATTGTCGTTAATTTTAATTAAAACGTTATACTCCCGGCCGAGAGTAGGGAGCTTTATCTCGACAAAACTTTCCGCTTATTTTCGTGGTATGCGATTTGCTTTGTTCCTTAGCCAAGTTTCTTATCGAGCGATAAGGGAGAAAAACTGGAGTAACCGGTTGCACGTTGGGACACGATTTCTGTTTTGAATCGCAACGAACGGACCGCGTGGAAGTCGAGTGTAAAAGAGAAGTTCGATTACTGTTTAGTGAGAAAGATCGAAGTAAATTTACCTACGCGCCTACCTCTTTTGAGAATCGTAACTCTCAGCGGTTTTGTCTGTTAACGTGAAATTGGAATCGCTGAACCCGACGGTAAATTAAGTTTACACGCGCGAGTAATTATGAAATCCTTTGCGGAGGTCACGCGTTTTCGATTTACTTTCGCGTTAACCGCCTGGAGCGGACGCGATGAACCGTGGAGCGTCGGTTAGCGATACGTTAACTTTCATTAAAATTTTCCGATTCGGCGGGAAAGGGGCAAGCGTGGATCTACTCGAGAAAAGTTCACAGTGTTTTCAAGGTACGCCTCGACTCTTTACTCGCCGAGTTTACGAGATAAGGAAAACCTCGCCCGGGGCTTTCGTCGAACGCAGATTTAGATTATATTTGCCGCGGTCCTCGCTACGAGGGCACCAATTGTATTAACTTCACCGTTTGATGATTCATCCCGAGATACTTTTAATTCCATTCGCGCGATCCTTTTCTTTTCTTCCGTATTCGCTGCACAAACATTATTCGCGGAGCTTCAATAAAAATGCAAAATATAAACTGCACCGTGCAATCTGCGAAAACTTTTAATTCGCAAACTTTCGATCCCTTCTTTACAGCTGCACAGATTTTTAGCCCTCGCTCGCTTCATCCGGAATATCGCGATTCTTCTTCCGCGCTCGAGCGACAATGTTGTTCGATCGTCAACGCTTGCCCGTTACCGCGTACCTACAATAACGCATTAAATCTCTATCTCCAATAAGTTTCTCCCGACATCCGGCATCCCCGCCAACTATACTTTCAATACTGAGAAATCGATTTAGCTCGTACTCGCAGAGTTTCCCCTCGTCCGACGAAACGCATTCGAAACACGGGAAATTGATCTCGTTCGAACGTCTGTTACGATACATTTCGCGATTCCCTTTGACCCCCAACCCCCCCGCCACGCTCACCTTTCCCCCTACCCGCACCATCGCCAACATCGTCCGAACGAGCCGCGCGAACCAATTCAAAAATAGGCATATCACACGTAAAAGCGCGAACGGGGTGGTGTATTATCGGTAGGTACACGCGAGCATTCGGCGAGCACGAAACGTTTCTCCAATCCCCAGACAATATCTGCACGCCCCCTCCGGCTTACCGGCTATTTCCTGTTCCGGTCACTGAAACACTTTTGTTTTACCTTCATCTCCGGTTCGCTTTTCCACTCTAGAATATATTCTAGGCTGTCCGACCATTTTCCAACTACAATGGGGGGTTGAATGGGAGGACGCGAGGAGGGTTGGGACGGGGGGAGGGAGGAGAGTGGGTCGGGGGGGGGGGGGGTGGGGCTTGGACCGGTGCATGAATTGCGCGCGTATACACGCGTTATACATCTACGTGGATATATTTTTAATGTGCACGCGTTACGCGACATTGTACGCGTATCCGTTATCGCGATCTCTCTTCGCCCTTGCCATTTCCCTCGCCACCGCGTTCCATTTTTACCACGCACACCCCCGGCAACCGGCGGACAGGATAGAATGGGTTTATTCACACGTGGCAAAAGGGGGTGCGTTAAATTTCGCAGCAGTGGCTTCCGCTGTCTCGACGGCGTCGCACACCTCGTCGGAATACAACTCGCAACCCCCTCGCGCGCGCGACAGCTAGGTGCCCCTTTCTCCACACCCCCAATCCCTCGCCAACACTCCCCACCCCCCTTTTCTCTTTCACTTATTCTCGTTAGGGGAATACTAAAACGCCCCCGGTACCTAATTTGCTGGACGTACGTTAAATAGCGCCAGTCGAGGATTTCTGTGGATTCGCGAATTGTTTTCTTCGTTATCACGGCGATAGCGAGGGGAGGAAACGTTTTGTCGAAAGGTCCGTTGCTGCGGCTGCCGCAACTCTCGATTTTGATAGCGGCGATTTAAAACCGGAAGCTCGCTTTGAACGGATCACAGTCGCGAAATTTTCGCGAGAATTATAGTCGGAAATCCGTGCACGCAGATAGTTTGCATTTAGCGAAATTATGACCCCCGTAGATATCCGGGGGTTAGTTACAGTCCTGGCTGATTCATATTTTTAAAAAGTAACGGCAAAAAGTCACGTCGAGGAAACTTCAGAGTGTATACTTTTTCTATCTCTCTCTCTTTTTTTTTTTTTTACCTAAAATACGTACCCCTCTGGATTATGTATATTTTATGCGTACTTTTTCTGGTATTCGCGGAGGTGGCGATATTAGCATTTAAGGAGATACCGGTCACGGAATAGGGCTCCGAAATTCGAGTTTTTAAACGAGTCCCGGAACCGGGGGCAAACATTTTATCCTCCGTCCGAATGACTCTGGAGATTCGCAAACGGTTTCGGTTGATTTTGGGTATTTCCGCGAGATCTCCTCGCCGGCGTCGAAACGGAGAGACGAAGCGGTATAAGGTCGATTCGAAATCGGATCCCGAGAGACCCCACATTGCTATTTTTAAACCCCCTATGGGGTCTCTTCGACGATGTTGCCACGATGCGTTCGCAGCGGTGAGCGGAGCTCGTGGTAAAATCGATGCTTTTCCCCATTCGCGTATCCTTCGTTAAAAAGAATCGGATTGTCCGGGCTTCCCGGTAGACGGTCGAGAGCGAGAATGAAATACAACCCGATCGGGATACCGCGTCGTTCCGTAAACCGATAATCTGATTCCCGAAGAATACAATCTTCGCCTTATCGCGGCCGCGAAAGTAATAACGAACTTTCGTCGAGGGACGCCGAGAGCTCAAGAAACTATTGATTTTAGCCCCGACGATAAGGGAAGAAATAATAGTCGAGTGTCCTCGGACGTAACCGCCGCTAGGTGGGTTGGAATTTATTTTGAAACGCTCGAGACGATGTCAACTTTAGGTAATCCCATTATCCGGTAAGGGGTACTTTTCTAACAAACCCACTCGGTATCTGTGCCGGCAAAATTTCTGTTTACCCTGAGAAAGGGGACGCGAAAAGGGATAAGATCAACGAAGATGCATCGTCGAAGCTGTTAACGCTCCTACCGCATAGGGCGGCACTTCCAACTTGGAAACAAGGGCGAGCATTCACGGATCCCAGGACACAAGCGTAGACCCCGAGCTCTGCTTTAATTATGCCAATGTCAACTATATTGTCGTGGGTAGCGACAATGGGCCTACCTACGTACACGTAGAGGATTATCGAGAGCTGTAACAAGCATTTACGCGTTGGCGAGGTTTCGATCGGATTTCCGATTAGCAGTACTTTATTAATCGCGCGAGAACCGATCGATTATATCAGATTGAAAGCCAACGGCTCATCGAGTTTCCCAACTTTTTACACCCGCCGGGAAACTGTTGAATAATGCACCGCGAAGTTCGTTTTTTTTTTTTTATTTTTTGATACTTCCGAGCTCGTAACGATTGCTCCTTCGTTCTTGATACTCGATCTCCCGCCCCACTTTCGTGCCAATACATCGAATTAACTTCGAGCTATAAATTTCAGCGACGATCGTATCTTCCGCGGTGATTATTATTTCTCGCAATTTTGTAACACGTATAAACGCGTAATTACATCCGCGTCGTTATACGCGCGCATACGCACTCGCAGTTTCATGGATCTCGAATGAATATTTAAACGTTAAATCTAATCGAGGGGAAACGGTAATTGAATCTTTAATGCGGAACGTAGGCAATTTGGTTTCACGTGCAAACATTCGGAAACCGCGAGGAGGTGTGTCGGGAAGTTTGTGTTTGCTTTCGCGCGGGATACGAACGCGGAAATGCTGCAACTCGGTGCAGCCGGCCATTACTCCGTTTCGCGGAGGGGATGGATGCGCCGGTCAGGCATTCTTAATGGCAAACTGTCTTTTCGCGTTTAACGATTAACGCGCCGTCGAGAAGCCTACGCGCGCGAAAACCACCGCGCAAAAGTGGAGCCGAGGGGATTTTCGATCTGTACCATTTACCCCTCGAATACCACTCGAATCTGAGCTAAACGAGACGCTTTATCGATTCCGTCTCACCTGTCCCTTCGTTTCGTCTCGACGACCCAGTTCGCCGACGATGCAGCACTGATGGGCGACAGGTGGGGTAACAGCAACGACCTTCGTTTTCTAAAGGGAATTAGCGATGCGTGAATTAAAAAATTCAATTCCGATCGCGTTTCTCGATTCGCACGTACCGTTTGCATCGTATGCAAACGCGCCTATACGTACGGGTATTCAGCTGTGAACTCTGTCGTTCCTCGATTCCTCGAATGTGCATCCGGATTTTGGGGATTTTGTATTCCCACAGCCGATGGGAGTTGGAACGATATCGCCGTGTCGTATTTTATTTCGGCTTTTGTCAACAATTCGAGCTATCGTGAATTTAACGAACTCAAACGGAGATGCTGGCACGCTGTGCTCACGGGAAAGAGTATTTACGATTCAAGCGACACGAATACTCTGTAGAAAAAGGGCTATAATTGATCTATTATCAAAATAAGAATGATATTTTTCGGTCGAACACATTCTCCTGTGAGAAGTACGATCGAGAATGAAAAAAAGTGTAAAATCCCTTAGATCTAAAAACAGCTCTCACCGGCGAGGAAAATTTTACAAACCTATTCTCAGATTCCTCCGACTAACAAACTTGTCGAGCGAATTCTATGTACGTAAATAGATTAAATTGTTTATGAATTAATAACCAATAATCTATTGATTAATAGATGTTATTGGTAATAACCAAGATGTTGACGCCACGTAAAGAAGGAAATAACAAAAAACAAAGAATGTTATTGGAATCGTTAGTCGGATAGAAATGTATAACGGAAGACTTCTCGTCCAACTCCTTCACCCCGATTCACTTTAGCAAAAGCACGTATGAAAAATTAATCGATATAACGTACCAGACGGATTATCGATGGCGAGAAACAAAGGGAGATGGGAGATGCGGTTAAAAGAGAAGGAAAGAAGGAAGGGGAAATGGAGGCGAAAGAGCTGCCGTCGGAACGATCGATCGGCACGCCCAAGACAAAGACTCCCGGACGCGGTCTAAAGTTTCTTTCGCGTCGATTTCACGTTGAAACGCGATAGGGCAAAAAAGTTGACGCGTAAAAACGTTGTACCAATTTTACCGCGTTTCAGGTGCTCGGAGCACGACCAACGGGTCTTGGAAAACTGTCGAATTAAAGAGCGGACGCGTTCAATTTTACGATGAGGGCCCAGACGTACAACCGAAATTTTTACGATTAGAAATAAAAAAAAGAAAGAGAACGTTTGTGAGGGCGGGGGGGAGGGGGGTGCAAAGCCATATTCTCCTGCCATTCATTGGCCATTCCAATCGTATCGAACGAAACGCATTCGAGGGTGAGCGCATTATCGCGTTAATTGGACGACGTAAAATCTGAGAACGCGGTGAAATAACGAACGTTATAACCGGCAAAGCGGCACTTCGACCCTCCGCAAATGTTTGATGAAAGGCGTAGTACTTAATGTTGTGCGCACGCAAAGGGTTAACTCGGGTAAATACTTCATTATGGAAGAAGAGAGCAGTACTCCCCGCGGATATAACGCTCCGAGGATAAGCAAGGGAGCTCGTTTGCGGCTTTAAAAAATTCACGTTGGTTTCGCTCCACGGGCATTCGGTATGATTTAATTTTCTCGAGAGTAAAAGGATTTACGGCTATAAACGCAATTTATAATTTACGCACCGCGCAAGAGATATTTTATCCGGAGGTGTAATCCGACTATGCTCTCTCAGACGGATTCCGCCGAACCACTTATTTAATATTACAAGCCGCGATACACTGGCGGAAGAATATATTAGCGCTTCCTCGCCAAATTTACGTTAACTTGATTTTCGGCCTCGCCCTTTCCATTTCTTTTTTCACCGCGCGTTACGGCGATCGCGTTACGCGTTGAAAATAGTTATGCAAAAAATATCTCGAGTGATTTTGTCGGGTTTCAATTCAATTTCGAGAATACGAATAGGAGAGCATAGTTTGTTACTACTTCACGCTTCGCCACTCCAGATCAATAAACATGTTCGATTCGTGCCCGGAAAACGCAGTTCCAGAGTTTTATATATACTGTATATACATATAGGGGCGGTAGATCGGAGTATGGGGATTCACCAGCTGTGCGATCAAAATCGAAGAGAGGTTGTGTACTTTTAACGGGAAAGTGTCCACGAGTTTCCGGATTATAGTTCGGTATATTCGTATAAATAAATATCAGTCGTATGTACGTATAAAACGCGCGCGCGCGTGTGTGTACGTAAGTTTTCACATAAACTTCGCGCGACGAACAACACGATTTTTCAATATCGAAATTGCCACCGGTCAAATATTCGCCGCGTGTCGCGCCACCTGTTTTTTTTTCTCTTTTTCCGGAATTCAATACCGTTAGTCTAACTCTCTTAAATGCTCGTCGATGTTTGACGCTTTTTCGTGGCGAGTAATAAAACACCCGACCATCTTACTTCGTTTAGCACGTATCAAGGGAGGCCACCGTCTTTTCGTTATTTTAATCGCGATAATACCATTTATCGCGCATCGCTGTTCTTTCTTGTACAACGCGAGCAACAAGAGGCACGGTTCGAGTGGACGCGGCTAATTCGATAAAAAGCCCCTAGTCGTGGATTTTTCGCGCACAACGAGCGAAAAAAAAGAAAAACGCGCTAGAGGCATAAACTAGGATTGATTTAATGCCCATAGAGATAAGATACGACGTTATTACAAATGAAATGGAGGCACGGGAGCAGCCATTACGCTGGAATCCGTATACATAAGATTCTATCCGGCTGAGCTGTTTCCGCGCATTCGTCGTATCGGCGCGAAGGAGAAACACAATAACGGTAAAGAGCGAATTCGAAGTGGGACGAGTCCGACGATAAAACTGTACGATCTATCATTTACAACCGTTCGACCAAGACTGATTGCTCGCGGACCCCTCCACCCGCCTCCCAAATTTTTTTCCCCGCCTCCATTTCCAGTCTCGCGATAAACGACGCAGGTATCGTACAAGAACGGGGTAATGCAAATCGACTTTTTGCTTCATCTTTTTTTTTTTCGTTGTCCTTTTTCGCCAAATGCAGACAGAGTGGCCGTCGTCGCTGAAGCCGATGGCGCGCACGGATTTTTCGCATTCAAGCGCGATCGATATCGGCCAAGTCGTTATTGACGCAATAGGCGAGCGGTGTGCTACAAAAAAAGGGAGAAAAAGAAAATCGGCGGGCGCAGCCAGGGGGCTTTTGTGCGTATACAAGACTTAATGGATTAGCTGCATCCGCATTGGATGCCGGAAGGCGCGCACGCGCGCTGATGATGCGTATCGTGTCTCATGAGAGTTTACGTAAGGACGTTACGAGGTTGGATCGAGAGATAAACGGAGGGTGTCCGTGAATCAGTCTCGAGACTCTTCTTTTCCCCTTTCGTCTCGCGGTTCCCGGGGCTATTGAGCTCCCCTCTGGCACGGAGTGAAATCTGTTGGGTGGAATAGAGAGGAAGAGAGAGAGAGAGAGAGAGAGAGGGGGATGGGAATGACTTATGAACAAGCAACGCGATACGTAAATGTCAATTGGTCGAATCAAAACACTTTTTGACAAAGTTCCCTGTCGATCGAGCTTCGGCGTCACCTGATTCTCGAATCTCGTCGGCCTCTTCGTCGCCAATTTGCTCCACTTTTACGTGAATTTTGCTCCTCGCGCAATAAGTAAACCCTGTCGTTCGAAGCGGAAGGGGGTGAGGAGGGGGAGGGGGGGACAGGAGACTGACGAAGATTTATCAGTCGCCCAGGGCTATTATACCAACGAGTCGGGGGAGAGAATCCAGAAACTCGAGTAAATTGTGGCCCGCGGTAAGAGACAATGACCTTTGAAAGTCGTTCGAGCATCAACTTTCTACGACGCTTCCCATGGCGAAAGTTGAAAAGTGAATATCTACGAGGAATTCCTGGCACTTGTCGTGAATTAAAGCGGTGTCTAGGCATTCGAACTCCTTCCGCTACGTTTTACCTCGATTCACGGGGTGTGGGTGGGTAAGCCGAATTCGCGAATAACAATTTGAAAAATAATATTTCAAAGAAGCGACTGAAAGTATCCTGGTTCTACGATAGCAGCGATCGCTTCGTCCATTGTCCCGTGTAAACAATAACGGAACAACAGCCGTCGTTCCGTTAGAACCGTTGAAAGGAAAATCAATCGACCGACGTAAATTCATAAATGGTTAAACTTAATCGACTCTGGAGTTGGTCAGTTTGAATTTCGAACTGAAATATCGCGTAACGTTGCACGACGCAACCGCGCGTGATTAGAATTCACCCGAGCGACGAGCTCCTCTCACGTTTCAAAGAACAATGGTTTTTTTTTGGGTAATCCTATACGCCGGTACCGCTTTTTTTTCTGAAAAGAAGATTAAAGAAACCGAACTGGAAGTCAAAGGAAGAGGACGTTTAATCAGACCTCTCGCCCGTACACCGCGCGTCCAGTCGTTTAACGAAGTCTAATTTTTATTTCGGGTCGAGTGACGGCAACACGAGGTTCCATTGTTTTGAGACTTCTGGACCACCTCTCCCCCTCAACCCGGGGTTCTTTCACTTTTTTTTTCCACGACCCTTTCGGCTGCTTAAGTCGAGCGAAAAAGTTACTCGCGCCCGACATCCGTGCGAATTCAACTTTTCATTTTTTCTTTTTTTTCGGGTCGCTTGGTTTCAGAAAAATGTCTGGTAGCTGCCCCAGTAACGTCGACAGCACCTCGCGAAACGAATTGCGTTTCTCGAAATGCAATTGCCGTCCGAAACTCCGTTGAAAACTTTTTCAGATTTGAATTACGACCTCGACGAGATACGCGGGACGTGGAACTTTACGGATTTAAGTAAAAGCTAAATTTGTAAGGCTTTGTAACCGACACTGACCGTTTATATAAATTATAGAACTTTTTTTCGGAGCGGATGGGGAGTGACGAAAAATTTTACTAACACAGCGGCTTTTGGACGTTCGCGCGATCGCGAATAAAGGACAACAAAAAAAAAAGGCTCGCAGAAGAACCGAGATTTATTCCGATTCGCCGGATCGATGGGATTTAGATTTGGCAAAAATTGTCTGTCCCGGGAGAAGCCAGGGCGAGAGAGCGGCAGGTCTTGCGCTCTTTCCCGTGCGAGGCGCAATCGGAAGAGGCTCCGCGAAAATGAACGTCTCCGCGGAGTAATTGGGCACATCCGCGAGATAAGGCAAATAAAGAAGTCTCGCCGGGGGACGGAAGGGTTCGCGTAATGAAGCAATTAACGTCCGAGGAGAGGTGGCGAGGCGTAACCGGAACTCGGGGAAATTGTAACGAAATTCTCCGCGAACGAACATGTCCATAAACGTTCGGGGAATAGGAATAAAGCAAAGACAAGAGATTCAAGCCGGCGAGCGTAATGAAGCGAGGAACTTAACGATTACGCAAAGGCAGTCGGAAGACGGAGAAGGTACGGGCGCATGAAAGTCGACCCGGAATTAATGGCGGCGAGAGGATAGAACATTCCTTATGTTCTACCTCTCTGGCTCACCCCCCTCCCCCACCTCCGCCCTACACTGACAACAGCCTCGGTAACAGCCTTCCTGTACTTCGTCCTCCGCCAGCTCCAAGGAATTATCGCCCTCCGTTGTTGCAGACGCGCACATAGAATCGCTCGTGTACGTGTGTCCTCGGCCTGAGTCGTATTCGCGGCTGCGTACGCGCGAAGAGAGAGAGGGAGGGAGAGAGAGAGAGAGAGAGAGAGAGAGAGAGAGAGAGAGAGAGAGAGAGGCGAGCCGCGTTGGAGAGTAAGCGACGCGTGCGTGGTAGTGTGCGACCGTATATTTAGCGCGGCGTCAGTACTTTGTCTGACCGAATGAATGGCTGTACCACTGCCGGAGTGCCGGATGGCGGTCGTACCTACTGGTATCAGTGGCAATAAAGGACAGACAGAAGCGTCGGCGGCCGTGAATGCTTGTATTCGAGAGCTTGCGTCTCACCGGCCATTATGAAACTCAATATTTATCAAGGGGGAAAATCGCGTTAAGGACACGCGTTGGTGAGACACGCGTGCTCGTACCAGATACGCGAGTTTTAATTCTAAGAGTAAAGAGGGAACGCGTGAAATCTGTATTCCCCGGACGCCACTCGTCGTTAACGCCTCTTAACGATACTGCGAGGATCGAACCGTCGACGGATTCGAAAAACACCGCGGTCAGCGGGATCAGTCTCTTCCGTGCTTTGTATAAATTTGGGCGTCAGAAATCGACAAAGCGGAACGAGGGAAGCGAGGTAAACCTCGGCACGCGAAACGCTCAAAGGCATTATACGCTCTGCAAACGTGCAGATGCGCATTGTCGGGAGGTAATGTACAGCGCACCAGGGGATATTTTTTTTGCCACTTTTACGGCGAATTCGTGTTTATTGAGTTATTACCCCGGCTCGTGAAACATAACTCGGGCCCGAAGCGCGTAATACTGTTTTTCGGGGGTTACGCTTTGACGCGAGAAAATGTTTGTTCGACCGAACGATAAAACGGGGGACAATGGTGGTAATATTCTTTATGTCGCTTAAAGAACTCGTTCTAGTTACGGGCATCCTAACTCCCGCGCTATTTCGCGGTAATAACTCGGCACGATGTTTGTATTTCCACGTTTTACCAAAGGTTTTCAGCGAAATCCATTTTATTTCTCGTCCCTCGCTCTCCTCCTCCCTCGCGCTCTGTCCCGGCGACAAGACGATAAAGCTTTGCGCCGTACCGGCTGAAACGCGTAATAACTTCTGCCGGCAACAGTGAACATTGTTTCGCGCCAAGGAGCCAGGGAAACGCGTTAATTTACATTCCTGCCCGGACTTGGGTGAATGGGATATGCAGCGCGAGAAATCTTTCATTTCGCGGAATCGCTCATTGCGTTATTGGATATTTGTGAGTACTTTCGCGTTAAAGTACCTTCGCTACAGATTTTTCTCGTTGAACGAGAACCGAGCAATTTTTCGTTGCTTTGGTGGCATTTCTGAAGATAATCTCCGGCGCAATACCGTTGAGAGATTTTATTTTACATTAGAAGTGTAATGCGGCCTTTGAAAGATTTGTTCTATCCCTAGATTATATCACTTTATTATAAATGCGTACAGGTACAGAGCTTTCCTTCTATTACTACGCACGGAAGATTATTACCATTCGCGTCTCGTCGTGTTTACGAGAGAATTGACATTCATTACTTCTCGCGATTGCAATTAAAACGCTCAAAGCGCGTTCCCTTTTTACCCCGCAAAAAGTTTGGGGGTATGAAATATCGCGAGTTTGCAGATCCACGAAGCTACTTGCTCATACAAAATGAATTATGGACACGTGAATCCGTTAATCTGCATTCTGCAAATTTAATAAGCGGCATTTTAAATATGGCCCATGATAGCGTGAAACAATTTCTGAGAAGAGTTTATTTTTAAATTTTCCAACGTACGTCACAAAGTACATAAAGCACAGCGAAACGTTAAATTTTCCAACGCGGATACCGTGCAGGACTAAAACGTTCCGAAGGGTACGTTTGACCATCTCGAAGGGTCACAGGCAGTAGGTATTCCCGGCATGGCGACTCGTAACTAAAGTGATTTAGGAAAATGGTGGTCGGTCCACGTCCTACGTTTCTTCTTTATTGTAAATTCAATGTCAGCAGAAAAGTTTGTGAAATTCCCGGGAAGGTGAGCCGGACGCGATGCGAGAACAGTGGCGTCGTTAATTGAATTCTCGGCGTTTCGTTATTTTCCGTTCCGTCTGCAAATTGGGTCATCCCGCGACTCGTGGGTCGTGGCAGCGCCGCTTACGGTCAGTAAACTTTTGCCTCTTTCTACGTGGTCGACGCGCGCCAGTGATTTTGGAGGACGTTTCAAAATTCATTTAGTTTCAATTACGGCACACCGCGAAGCGATTTGTTCTTCGCCCGGCCGGCACTTCAGCGAGGTAACGGTAATTAGAACTCGGTGGTTTTCAGAAAGATTTCCCGAGATAGAGGATGTTGCGGCAGTATGCTACATTTTAACGCTGGCATTTCGCCTGGCTGAAAAGCCGAAACGACGTTTGAGGAGCGACGGGGAAACCGGTGAATCTCCGAGCGTTCGGAAGGAGTCTTTGGAAATCGTAGAAATCGTACGAAGCATCGGGTGGCAGGAAAACGTCGTTTATCGAGTCGACGGATAATATCGCGACACGCGTGTACAATTGAACGCGTTACGGCATTCCATCGTATCCTAATTGCAGCCCGTGTAACTCGATTCGAAAATTAACCTTCCTTCTGGGTCACAGTCGATCGATTTCAGATCGCAATCGCCGGCATAATACGTCTCGCACAGACGATACCTCCGATGTGTCACAGTCACGTGCCGCGCGCGACAACGCACACGCGTACAACCTAAGCGCGTACGTGCGCGTCGCAGTAATTTCTCACGCCCATACGCGAGAATGTTAACGCGGGAATGCCGACGCACTTACCGAGCCCCTGCCGGTGGCGTTATTTCAACTCGGTTTCTTTTTAGCGCTACCTCCTTTCCGAGTTCAACGGCAAACAACACGCTCCTCATCCAAAGCGATTCCCTGTTCGTTTGAGAGTTAAACGCGATAAAATCCGATGTTAACTCGGCCGGCTCGCGACGCCACGAAAGTTCAGAATGTTCGCGCGTAATATTCTCGAGTACCGTGCCACGGGCCGTGAACTTGCGAGGGAAAACGTTGACGGGTGAAAACAATCTCGATGAAATAAAGGGAGATGCGAGCCGAGCCGGTTATTTGGTAGGAACGCCAGCCATTACCCGGGGAGGGGAGGGGAGGGGAGGGACAGCATTATCGCGGACCCCTGAATCACGATGGAACCGGCGACTTCCTCTCGGTCGGCGCTAAATTTTGATTTGCCCGGGTATAAATCCGTGGCAGGAGGTAGCGATCCTGGCATTCGACGATGGCGTACACGAGGCACGTACCGCGCGCGCGGGTAGTATATCGCCCGAACTCCGCAACTTGATGTCTCGCCCGCACACGCTCGGCCTCCTGCTACATAATCGTGCATAATAATTATGACGTCATCAATTAGCGCGCCGCCGGTGACATTAATGCGTGCTCGTATGACCGCGACAGATCCTCAGCGTGGATTAACACAGGCGCAACGAGCATTCCGTGCGGTCGTCGGAATCGAACCCGGTCGCGCGCGTACCTCGATCGTATCAAGCACCGAAATCACGGGGGTATTTACGAAAACCGCTTCGTTCATTACCGCGTAGAATCGAAATTTCCTCCACCCGCGTCTCCGCGTTCTACCGATTCGCGCCGGTCCGAACCTCGCCCCCCACCCCCTCTCAACCCTACCCGCCCCGCCCCTTGCCGATCCACCATGCCAGAGCCTGTCCTACTACAACGTTCGTACCTCCAACCAGAGATTTCATTTCGACGTTTAGCAACCGTGAAATCGTATTAATTGTACCGTTCAAATTATCCCTCGTTCGCGCGACACCGATACGTTGGAAAAACAAACGCCGGACGTTTTTAATTAATATTAGCTTATGCAGCCTGCCAGCGCTGATTGCGATTCCCGATAAGCCGGGAACATTGGATGGCGTTGCGATTTTAGTAATTAATACAGTGCCAACAGACCGGATTATTTTTTCGCCGGATATCTATCGCGGAATGACGGTGAATTTTGTTTCTCGAATACGTGGATCTATTCGTGTTTTGTTGCTCAATTCGGTGATCCCTTCTCCCCGCGGTACGCCCCCTCCCCCTCACCCCTCCGGAGCTCTAACCCTTTTGCATACAATATTATCAGGATCACCGGCTTAATTGGCAGTCCGGAGACTTCGAAAGTTTCGACGCCGACGGAGCATCTGCCAGGCAGGATCCTGCGGGGACCATTCAATATTTGATGATAACGCGCTTGCCGAGCTGTAAATGAACCCTTCTGCAAACTACCGCCCGCGAAAGAGCGGAGCGACGCATAAAACACGAAGCCGTCGGCTCCCCCCGCACCGTCTGCCCTCCCCCTCGCCACCGCCTCTCGACCCTCCGGCGAAAGGTTTATGCGTTATCTCGAGAAGTTTTCCCGCTGATAAATTTTCGTGGCTGGAACGCCGAAAGAACGCTTCCTCCGTCAAATGACGTAAACCGCCGAGGAAACGCCGTATCGTATAACCGCTATTCATCATAATCGTTGACTTTTACGCGTCGCTGTTGGTTTACGGTTACCACGGCGGTTCCTTGGCCCGAGATTCGCCAAGGTTGAAACTCTGCGGGATAGAGAATATCGACAACGACGTTTCCCTGTGAAATCGAGAGTCTTTGTGCTCTCGATTGCGAGTATTCCGAGATGTATGAATGTTTATGTTAAGTGTGAAGAATGCGAAGAGTGAAGCGGGCCGCACTGGGACGACGTAGGCGGCCCTATGACAATCTTTCCCACGAGTCGTCAACGTTTCTGTAATTACCGTGCAGTCGAGTTTTTTATCTTCGTTGATGGAAAAATTTCGTTACCGCACATCAGTGTCGTGGTAGTTCTATTTAACGCAGGTGGAAAGTAGTTTTTAGATATTTTTCGTTTGTAACAACGGACAATGACCCCTGCAGTGCCCACCGTAAAAGCTTGAATCGCCCACTGGTGGGCCGTAGGGAGCAGGTTGACCACCACCGATGTATCTCTCAAGGATAGTGCGTGGAATACGTGTGGCGTGTCTGTGAGAATGCTTTCGATGACCGAAAGTAGATAAAGAGTGGCGAGAGCAAAATACGACAGAGATTATAGCGACGACGAGAGTAGAGAGAGCATTGCGAGTTTAGTGAGAACAGTTATAGCGAGAGGACGTGCGAGTATTGAGAGAATCGCGTGTATCGGGACGAGTATTGGGAGTTCTTTTTGTTTATGAGACGCGACGACAGTTGTTTCTATTATTCCGTCCCATTTTTGTCAACCGGGAAATAGATTTTAACATCGACTGTTTTCAGCAAAAAGATAGCAATACCATCGAACGACATCGTTCAATTAATTAAATACCCTCACAATTTTCGCTACTCCTCCCTCCGTTCCTCGTCATTCGGTTGGAAAACATTGTCCCTGCGAATGATAGTCGTCGAAACGTTTTTCTGTATTCGCGAACGCTTCGCGATCGACCGCGGTCCGACCCGTTGGACGGGAGTAAATAGAGTGACGAAAAGAATTTGCAAGTTTTCGAGGACACGTCCCGAAGTTTCGTCCATTTCGCGATACGGCCAAAGTTTCGTACCAAGGTACGTCCGTTCAGATCCAAAAACGTACGTATTGTCCCGTGAAACGCGATTGTATCCAACGCGATACATGACCGTGGGAACAACGCCGGTAATTCTGTCGACGCACAGGCGGCAACGTTGATAGGAGAGACCACCGGTGCTTTTCACGCTCCAATTGGCGCGCATGCGCGAGCCCCTAGCATTCGGTAATACAACGTCTCGATTTCCGCTTGACTGGTCTCTAATTAATAATTCAAGATCTATTATCTGACCATGCGCCTACGAACTGCAGGATTGTACACGGCAAATAGGGCGGGGTAACGCTTCGAATTTCTCCATTCTCCGTGGATGCACCTGGGGGGAGGGGGGGGGGGAGTGCAACGCGGCCTGAAATACGCGCAGGGGCTAGATTGCCGTGCGACGAGTTATGCGCGTAATTATCCTCGATTGTGCGCTTCCCTCCCCTCAGGGTGATTTCCTATGTTCGTTCTTAAAATGACTTCTGCACCGGGGGTCGAAACGGAACGAGTTTATGCAAATACCAGCACCGTCGCGCCATCGTCTTTTCGAACTCTCTTTCTCATTTCCCGTTGCGACGAGAAAAATAAAACGTGGACGCAGAAGCGATTCTGCGACGCGGAATACCTGGTTATCAATTAAACGCACCGCGACGGATTACTTGAAACGGCCGGGTTGCAGGGACGGTTAAGGGGGACGCATGTCATTTCTAAATTTTCACGACTCGAGAAGAAGACCGTTTGTCGGGTCAAAGGAAAAGCTCGGTTCAACCTGCGCGACATATTTCCGCCGGCTAAAACTTTGACTTTGTTGCGACAAACAGCGCGGATTAAGCACGCATGGCCCGACGCCGGAGGAACCCCAAGGATATTTCTGCGAACCGCGCGAATCTCCCCGAAGAAGGGACACGGGACAAACGTGTCAGCCGCAAAAGCATTAAAGTTCGCACAGCCGTTGAATACGCTCGCACGGCGAGGTTCAGCGCGGTGATGTACAACCCTCGCAGCGCGCGGCTCCAACCAACGCGAGACACGAGTTACGTAATTGCAGTTCCGCGTGACACGGCACGTCGAACGGTATTTCCAGGACCCTCAGCTACGCCACCGGATCCGGACGACGCCGAGATGTCCTTTAAACGACTTCTGTCCCGGACGGTCCGGGTGAGTGGTTTCCGGCTGACGAGGCTTTTCCTTCGTCGGCTCGTCCACCGCTCGCTCGCTCGTCCCGCTCGTCTCGCTCGCTCCTCCGCTCGTCGTCCGAGCTCGTTTTCCTCGTTTCCCTTCCACAGCTGTCGAGAGATACGATCGGGCGCATCGGGGAACTTCCTAATTCGTCGCCGGGTCATTCCGGTCCGACACGGCTTAAAGCGTGCTCCAAAGAAGAAGACCCCCGTGGGACTCGAGACTCTCCACCTACCCGGAACACGGCGTCCCTCGGGTCCGCGCGTTTCAATTTCGTGATTCGCGGTTTGCGACGAGTGGTTCCTCGACGTCGCTCAAGGCGCAGCCCGTAACTTCGGGTTTACCATTAAGCTCCGGAGTTTACTTTAAGTACGACTAAGTGGGTGGAAAGTCCCGGCACTGTCCTACGCGAGGAGGAACTTTTGACTCGGGCCGAAGATTTCACCCGACTTCTGCGGTTTCGAGAGAAACTGCGGACGCGGATTAAGACAGCGATTTATCGACGCGGCTCGTTAGGCCGGGGTCACACGGACGTAGCGAATACGCGCGCGTACCAACTCGCGTTACGTGCGCCCGTGTTAAAACTACATTATCGTTTATGAACGCGGTCGCGCGAGTGACGTGTACCAAAATATACTAGCGCACGATGTTTGTTGACATCCCTCGACGAGCTGTGTACGCGGGTAAATAGAGAAAATACGCCGATAAGAATTTGACGTCCGTTCGTACGCGCGTACACCGCTCGTCGAGAGATGTCAACAAACATTGTACGCTGGTCGTATATTGTCATTGAGTCGTTACGCGTGTACTTGGTACGCCAGTGTGACCACAGTTTTAGGGAAATGGTCGGTTCTCCGCGATCCGGTATATTGATCGTAAATCTGACGAGAAGGATTGATCGTTCTTAAGATCGGATGAGGAGAAAAAAGTTTCGGACGCCAACTTTTGGATTACGCGACGAGATAATTGCACGAGTATCCGTCGATTATGATTGGTTTTGATCGAGAGACTTTTAATCGCTCGCCAATCACAGGCTACGAAACCGGTGTTAAACGGAGTTAAGTAGGTAGAAAGTATCATGACTACCGTTTACACCTAAGTTTGCCCTCGGAGAAACTCCAGTGACTCCCGTGGGCATGGAAACCTGAAATCGTTATGCGAGATATGCCTCGAATAACGATGTAGATTTCTATTCGAAACGGTTAGCGAAACGTGCCGAGTTACTTGTTCCCCCAAATCTTCGCAGATACTATCCCCAGTTACGTATATTTACATAGGAATTAGTTTTCACTTCCCAGTAAAAGTTTTAAGTCGGCGTGCGAAATTTGATGGAAACTTAAAGCGTTGTTTTACGTACACACATAATACAGCGCCTCGATCGTTTACACTTGGTATTCCAATCTCAAACGAGCGTGCTTTCCGTGCTTTCGGAGGATAAATAGCGAGCAGAGTTTGCAACCTAAAATTCGGTAACACGATTTTTCATTTTATCCCCGCCGCGTTACGTGCCGGAGGTTTTCTGCCGCGCATATATTCTAATAACCGTATTGTTCCGCGCTCGTACGAATTGTTTGCGTTACATATGCCGCTATGGTACGACCCGGCAACGTGAGTTATGCAACGCCGTAAAAAAAAGAAAAGAAAAGAAAAAACAAAAACCCATAAGAAATTCACGGACATTACCTCCCCCCCCCCCCGTTTCGTTATACGATCGTATCTTATATCCCACCATACCTCGAACGAGCGATCAAAAGTTTAACAACATTCCGCCGCGCTCGAAAAGCTATTCCCACGCTTCGGTCCGATTCCCTTCGACATAAATTCAAAGCTGAGCGCTGCTCATTCCGGGAAGTGCAGTGGAATCAGCGGCTCGGTCTGTCTTCCGCCATCAATCGCGCGCGCGCGCGCGGCGCGCGTGCAAAAGAGCAAAGCGAATGAAAATAATTTATGACCGGCGCGGTCTGCGGCGAATAAAGTAACCGGCGCGCATCCTACAGTGATTTTCCGGGGCTTAAAACAGCTTTTAAAATCTCGAAAGCCAGCTCGATATCGGAAAATGTAAATACGGCTTTTCCCCCCCCCCCGGGGGCACCGCGCAGCCGCTCTCCGTCCGCGGGTTGTACTCTGCCCGAGCGTTTTCTGAATTCGGCTTTATTTGTTCGTCTCGTGTATCTCGCGAAGACCCCCGCGCGCTCACGGCCGTCGGATCGCGAGAGGATCGCTGCCGGTGGATTGGCGAAACAAAAGAGTACGGAGCCGAGAGAATATCCGAAAACAATACGTTGCGCCACGATCGACTGGCTCTCGTTCCCTCGTTCTCTCCCCCTTCTTCTCTCTCGCGCTCTACGGGTGTATACGTATAAATATCTCGCTGCCAGAGCTATTCGGCATGATGCACTGCGCGCTCAAACCGGCGGATCCCGCGAGGCTCCGCTTCTCCTTGCCAAATGTTTGCTTGGGCCTCGGGTACGTTCATCGAACCGACTACTTGCTTTTTCGGCTACCCCTCCCTCCCCCCTCCTTCCCACGCTCTTCTCGAGGAGAGAAATCATTCGTACGTACGCGTTGGTTTGTGTATCGTCTCTAGAAAAAGCCGGGAACGCGGTTCCACGGTGCATCGAGTAAATGAAGCTGTTTCGTAAATATACTAAGCGGGATGGTCGGAGGGTGGATAGGGGTTGGGGGTGGGGAGCGTCGTATACTCGGGGCTCGGATTCGTACGCGCGAATCTTCTTTTTGCGGGATTTTCGGGCCGCTTCGATAAACAACGTTTCCGTCGTGTTTCCGTTAACGCGAAACCTCGCTTCTTGTTGACCCGCGCCAAATTGGGACGCGGCCGTTTGATTTCCGCGATATCGTTAAAGCAAGGATCGAGGTTCAATGAGCGAGGGAGGCCGAATCACGGTTTACAAAGTTTTTCTTTATTTTCGTTCGGCAGACCCGCGATACGCTAACGGGCCAATGATTCTTCGTGTTTGCGTCGATGAAAAAGGGAGAAGAGGAGTCTCGTACGGTCTCGGTGGGAGTGATACGGGGGAGAGAGAAAAAAAAAAACCTATCCGTGCAACATTGACAGGTCGCGAATTTCCCCGAGCCGTTCGTCGGCCCGCGGCTGCAATTCCGTTTAAGTGGAAAAACTCTCGCCGGTCGTCGATCACCCCGGCTGATAATATTTGCAAAGGGGCGCAGCTTCGAAACTTTTGAAATTTTTACGAAGCTGCCGCCGCCGTACGCGGGGGATACACGCGTACGTGTATACGAGTGACTGGCCGCGCTGCACGTAAGTCTACTCTCAATCGATTTTAGCCGGTGCAATGTCCCGGGCGTATCGACTGGCAAGATTTATCGTTACGCTGCCTGAATTTTATCGGGACTCGTTGATCGATTTATCGAGGTATCCACTTCCGTTCGTGAAAGTATGGCGCCAAAGATTTTCCCGTAGGCCGAGAGAAAGATGTTAACGCCGGATCTTAACGAGCTTTCGAACGTACCGATATTCGGATATACCGCGAACGACGTGCTTTTCGAACGTAAAAACTGTCGCGCGAAGGTAATTAAGATAAATACGTTTACACGGTCGACCGATTCTTCGAACCGTGTACCGCGAAAGAATAGAAAATGTCACGAGAGCATTTCTGGGAATGTTACTCTAGCGTTGATTGTGTATTTACTAAAAGCATGCTAGACCACGCGTTACCGTTGTTTGGTAACCCCACGAGGGAACTAATCCGATGTGCGTACAGCGAGCGTGGGAAACATACGTAAATACGTGCATGGGAATACAAACAAGTTATTTTCGTAATATGAACAGAGAAAATTGTTTAAACAAGTCGATCGCGTTGACGAATCATCGGAAAGTCACGTTTCTTGTTAACGCTCGTGGGATTAACTCTGGTAATTACCGACGAAAATATGACGCGAGATTGAGATGTTTAAAGAAAAATATTACAGCAGTCGATGCTAGAGAAAATACGTCAGTTTTCCCGACCCGGTATTCCTTTGTTTGAAAATATGCACGAAATCGATGAGTAATCGATAGAAAAAGTAACCGTCGGACGGTAGGAAAAGAAAAAAAGACGGAGCTGCGACGGCGGAGACAAAATATTGCATTTTTTTTACGTAAATACCTCTCTACCTCCGGAAACTCACCCTCCGCACACGTATATAGCATACTATATTACGGTAGCTATAAATACACTGTCGATACGCCAAGATTTATTGGATTCAACGAGGTAACCAGCGATCATTGTTCGAGGAAAAAAATAATTTATATATCCCTGCCGCCAGCACGATCGAAAAGTGAAATTTCAACCCAAAAAACCATCCCCACGATACATCCACGAAACACCGCAAGGAAAAAGAGGAGAGTAAGCGTCACTCGTGCGAAGATGAAATTCAAGCCCACGAAACTTCGTTTGTCGAACGTTGGACGAGATAGCGTTCGTCGGGAGGAAAAAAGAAAAAAGTTGTCGCGAGTGTAGCTTCGCAAATGTGATACGCGGTGATATGGAAAATAAGCAGCGGGCAGCGCTCAATTCATGCATAGATAACCAGAGAGTTTCGAGCTGCGAGGGAATTAATTCGAAGCCGATGTACTCGGCGAGTGGAACGTAGATCGAGGCACCGCGAGGGTGCAACGAAAAGTAAAACGTCCCCCGGGAGCAAAACGCGTCGAGACGCGGCGAAGAGGGGAGGGGGCGGTAGTGAGATAGAACCGCCAGCAGGGTTGAATTTACGCACAGATAACGGGAGGGTCGTACCCTAGAGGCGAGAGGTTTTCAGGTGCTCGTCTCGTAAACCGGTGGATTTTTTTTTTTTTTTTTTATACCTCGCCTGTTTAATTCCACTTTGCCGATTCTGGCTACGGGGTGGGTTATCAGCTTTTTTGTGCAATTAAAGAGATGGGGGTAATCTTTTCTTCTATATCCGTCACGAGGCGTAACGTTACTACCGTAACTACAGTCGGTCGCACAAGTGTTTGTCGACCTACCGTACTCGGCGTTAATTAGGGTAAATAGAAAGGAATACGTAGACAACTTTGAAAGGAAGGACATGGAAATGAACTCTTATCGACGTAGAATAAGATGACACTCGCAAAAATGAATAATTGTCACAGAATAGAGAAACACGGAATAAAAACCTGATATACACCGATCATGGTAGGTGAACGGACGCTTATGCGACCGACTGTACATCGAACGAGCGGTATTTCGCACCTAGTGCGAAACGAGTCAATTACTTCGACGTTTATAAAAACACCGTGGATCTTTTTAGCGTCGGCGACACTCCTCATTCTTTCGAAGCAGTAACATTAGAACCGATTACACTGAGATACGACGTCGTATCTTTTATCTTCTCGCGTTAATATCACTCCGCTCGCTGACCCTTCTTCTAACTCGCGACCCGCCGTATCTCGGTTTATACGTCAAGTACCACGGTGTACCGATGCCGTTGCCCCCGATCTTATTATAAAATATACGAATGACTTTGATGTTAGATAAATTTCTAATTTACTTGTATTAACTTTACGACGTCGCGTATAGCTCGCTTTAATGGATTAACGTAACTCCGACTATGGCCGCCGTGTTCATCCGCCAGTGGCGACCGTTTGTGGAAGTATAATAACCTCCGATGCCCATGGCTGCTCACAGATAAGAGTAAAGTGGCACGTTTAGCCAACCCCCCCTCCCACCCCCGGGAGTTCAAGATCGCGGTGGGCAAGGGAAAAAAATTAACCGCCCGTTCGTGCAACGCGCATTCTTCTACTTTTTTAATATTTCTCGCGTGACCTTTCCCATCCGCGAGATCAATTAAATGCAAAATCTGGTTTAAGTACCGCGGGCGTTAACCGTTAATGGTGTGGTGGATGGACGATTTTTCAGGCTCTTTTTTTTTTTTTTTTTCTTTCTACTTCTACCCGCCTCGATTTTCAGCAGAGTTTAACAAGTATACTCTTCCGTTATAACGTCCATTTAACATTTTATGCGCGTATTAATCGATACGTTAATCTCGACGCGAACGATTACCAGAGAAATTTGCAATAATGCTGGCCGAGCGTGAATCACGATTTGCGCGATAAACCTAGCGCTAATCGGTAATTGAAATGGGTAAAAATTTACCGACCACGAAAACGTAATTCTCAATGCGATAGACCATTTTTATTTAAGCACTCCAAAGAGATATTTATGGAGTCCGTATTTTTTCCGCTACGCGCGGAAAACCTACGCGATCATACTAAAATATTTCTTTATTATAGAATTTTCCCTGTCCCTACAGCAGATACGGAATTTACGATCGAGCGGAAAAAAACTTTCCATCCACGGTCGTATATTTAGAAAAATGCGTTATCATAGCGCGAAATTATTCATTCGGATTTCCTTTGCGAGGTATTATAAAAATAAATGGAAGATTGAAACTTTTATACGGACGAATGCTCGCTTTGTATAAAAGCGGCGCGGTTCGGGGCCCGCGTGTGTCATTCGTTCCTAAATAACCCGATAATAACTCACAAAACTGTGTCACTGGTGCGTCGCACGCGTGCCGCAATAACGAGTCCCCGTGCACGCATTTTCGATTTGAGCTCGGCAATACCGCGGGGAATATCGAGAACGCGGGTACCCATTTCGCTAACAACGATCCCGTGAAAACGAATTCGCTGGATTAATTAAACGGCGACCCACCGAACGATGGCCGACGATACCTTTCTTTTCGATAATTATAATCAATCGAACCGCCCGAAGTTTTGAGATACCGATAAAGAAAAACTACTTCGTTAAAGTCGTGGGGTTTGCAAAGATTTTTCCCGATTGCAAACACTCGGAAAGTGTAGTATACTTACAAAAGAAAAATCCGCAATAAAACCGCTAATTAAAATAATCTCATCCCACTTAATTACGCGATTCATCTATATATCGCCACACTCCCCGTACACTTATACAAACGCGTCGTTAGCGTTATATCGGTAGTCGTTTGTAGCGCGCAATACTCTTAACCGCGAATGTTCTCGAAATTTTCTGTAACCGATTATATATATATATATATATATGTATACATATATATCATCGAGCGCTTGAACTACATATCCCATCGGCGGAATGAATGGTCTGACGCACGCGAAATTGCAATTAATGTTACAAGCCGATATTCAAAGAATCTTCAGGTAGCGACGGTTCTCAGGTACGCGGACGCCCTACACGTTAATCCTTTAAATGTAAGCCCGCGTAGCCGCCGGTAATCGAGAATACCGGTGTTAGGATAGCGACGCGTCCTGTTCGACTAACGGGGAACATTAGCGTGACGTAAACCCAGCTAACGCTGAAGATCCTTATCGGGATGGTCGGGAAATTAATTTCTTCGGGGGTCCTACTTTATGGGGAGTCCCCACGATTTCGCGACGCGCGACGGGATGCGCGCGATAAATAGCACGGCGACCTATGTACCGAGATAATTTATTTGCCAAGTTAACGCCGAAACGTCTACCCCCGACCGACCTGGCATACCTTCTCCTCGACCCCTTCTCCCACAACCCCCTTCGCGAACCCCACCCCGCCCTATCTCTCTCCCACCCGTGCACCCTCCCTCTCCCTCTCTCTCTCTCTCTATCTGGACCACCTTCTCAAGTTTCTCGTGCTCCAGCGTCCTTCCCCGCTTCTTTCCCTTCCTTCTACTCGGCGCCCTGCATCTCGCGGTAACTGGGTCGTCGGGGTTCGAGGTATCCGCGCTAAGTACTATCCCGCAAGCGAGTTTCGCCAAGAAAATTCGTGCCTCTGAGAAATCCTTCGTCCTCCATCCCCCGTCACCCTCTTTCTTCATCCACTCCTACGTTTTCTATCGTCGCCCTTTTGCTTGCTTTTGCTCTCGGCGCTCACGACTACGTGCCAAGAACGAGCTTGCGCGTAATAGATGTATCTCTGGTCGCGCTACCACTCGTTAAGCGGAAACTTTTTCTCAATGACGCGGTATCGAAGGAGCCTCCCCCCCGCCCCGAAAGGGTTTAAATGTATCCCCTTTAACGCGAGCGGAGTCACAAATTAGTTGAAGTTTAATCGTTTACCATTACGTTTGACTAAACGCTACCGATTAAACTGTCTGGATTCTCGTCGCATGCCACCGTGAACCGGTACAACGAGAAACGATGATAACTCGTTCATTATATTCAGCGATAACGTCCGACGCTCTATTACGCGCGCTGCGATGTTCGATGAATCTAATTGCATCCTACATGGTGTTTTTGGTTTTTTTTTTCAGTTTCTTATACCTCTCCGCGAGAGTTTAGGCACGCGCGTGCGGGTCCGTAAAGCGAACGGAGAAAAGAATTCTGTTCGATCTATATTTTTCACCGGAATCGATAATTGCGTTATCATCGGGGGATTAAATCATTCGCGGCCGATTAAATGAGATTTTCTCTTCGCAACAGCGTTCCCCCAGCGTCTTCAATTACGGGGCGATTACGCCCATCCGTATTTCTGGTTCGCCATTAGTCGCCGCAATCCGGAAATTCTGGTTTACATACGGGAAAGGCGGATCACTGCAAGTATGTTCAGGAAAATAGTAATTAACCATCGCGGTAGTACTAATTGATTTCGCCGTTTCGACGACCTTATGGGTCATCGCGTAATTAATTAAAGAAGCTCGATTAACGATCGACTCGATTGTAACGGTGGCGATAGCGGCGAACGTTTGAAACGCAACTCATTCGAAAAATCGAGCGTTGAACGTTTTCGGGGGAAAAAAATTTGTTCGGCGCGATTGCAATTAGTTTGCGTAACGATACGGGATATATCAATCTGCATTTAAATTGGCCGCTTATTTGAAGACTTCAAAGTCAACGCATCAGGCAGAAAAGTCTACAAAAGTCTTCGTTCGACGTAAGTTCAATTTAAATGAAAAAATTGTACAGCTGCGGGAATCAAATATAAAATAAGCTATGAGAACCGCGTATCGTAGAATCTCAAAGGACTCGCGAATACTGTCAACAAATGTCAATAGCAATAGCATGGTAATTGGCAAAAAAGGAGAATCACGGTAAATCTCATTACGCGGTGCATCCTTTTCGAATAGCAAAGCTTGTCGGTACTTCGAAATTTCAACATCAGACGCCACCAGCAATATTCTAGATAAATTACCAATTAATCTATACCTTCATAGATTGCTGAACCGAATAGTCAGGTACCCTGGCAGTTTTTATTAAATGTACTATACGTAATAACGTATCGTTGAGTTATTTCGACTCATTTTTAAAGTATCTACACACTTTTTGTATATGTAGATCGCCAACGTATGCATCGGTTAAGGACGTTGAACCGTTCGACTGGAGTGACTATCATAAATGATCGGTTGGGAATATAAAAATTGTATCGCGATTATTACGAATATTAATTTCTTGATATTAATTATATTACGGTAGAATATACGCGTCATTACCGTTACACGCGAATGCACAAAAATTAATTGCCTTTTTTTGACTTTTTAAACAAATAATACGTTAAGCCGAGCGCGATACAATGAAATTCCATTATCTCTCTCTGGGAAAACTGCATAATATAATTCGTTGAACGCAAATCGGTTAAAACGCTTATTCGAACACGCGATACTTTAACGAAGCGGGATGACCGGGATAATTACAAATAATTTTCGGCAATTAACGATGGACCGTAGACGCGGAGAGACGTCGATCGTGTTCCCGCCTAACGATACGCGCGTGTACGTTCTTACAGAGATATCGCGCGCGACCGTAATTGAATGTGTCGCTCCACGGTCGACGCCGGTGTACTTATTTTTATATTTTTTTTGTTTATTTCAGCAGCGATATTCGTCACTCGTTTACCGAGGCGGACAGAATACTCGATTATTACTGTGTATTCTATCGTGCGATGCCAATCCTGTCAACCGAGCGGAGTTTTTTCAGATACACACTTTAAAGTTGCGTTTGAAACACGAAAATACAATTGTTCCGCCATCGGGAAGCGTAAAAATTCGAGAACTGAAATCGATTACGTCGATTCGCCAACCGAACGATTTTTCTGTTCGCCGATTCCTCGTCAGCAATTTTCGTGGTATTAAAAACGAAAATTGAGACGGGTCTTAACCAAAATATTATCCGCTTCCGTTTCGATTGGTCGTATATTCATCGTTTCTACGCTCGATCAAGGTGCTTCAATCTGGGTTCTGCAAAAATTTTGAATAGCTCCTTTTTATCATTTCATTTCCAGTGGTAGCTCTTTCCCTGACATGCAAAAAAAATGTCTAGGTGGAACTTGAGTAGATAATCAATTTTCGAAAACATTTTTAAATTGTCATCTAAATTTACAGTTCCTTGAAGAATATTATAAACTGGAAGGGTTACAAAAGCTGTAGAAGATTGAGAATTCCTACGCTAGATAGCAACGCAATGGCCAGACGTATCTCTTAATTATAATTACATACCGCGACATAAATATTTGTTCCTCCTAGCGTTTGCTTTTGTTAGAGATTCTAGCGCAACTGCGCTGCCGCAGTAATCGTTCGATAAAGCAGACTTATTCCGTCGGGTTGTAACCCAAGATATAACTTCGTCGTAACTTTTGCGAGGGATTTGACGTAATTGCAGGGAAATTTAATTCTCACGTACGCGCACGGCTCGTAATCGCACGACTGATCTGACCGTTCAACGAATATGTATCCAGCGACCTATAGACACCCCGGATACAACTCGAACAAACATCGCAATTAAAACATCGAGGATTTTTCGTCGCGTACAGATTTATGAAACGATAGACAGATTTATAAAAGATTTATCCCACGTTTCCATATAGAGCAGGGGTGGCCAACTTCATTATATGTATACATACATGATCAACTATTTTTCTCAAAAATGTGTCGCGAACTATCTACTAAAATCTTGACATTATAATATAATAATAGAGACGCAGCTCACCTTTTTTCTATGTATCACAATTAAGTTGCGTTTGCGTGTTGAAATCACCTGCTATCAACTGTGACAATAAATCGGTTCACGATCGTCGATCGTGGTCGACTTGTGGCTCATTCCTAATATAGGTACTATAAACCACTCCAAGCGCGCATTAGAAGATAGAACATTTTCACAAAATTGTAATCAACAGATCGGGTGACTCCGGATCTCTCCCGTCAACAATAAACACGGGCAGTATTATTGTTCATTATCCTCGATTGCCCGACACTCGAGCCGTTCGAATGGCCGGAACGTTATATTCGCATGGAACCGTTTGTCAACTTTCCCTCCACTATTAATTGTTCCGCCGCATTTGGTATCCGTTTCCAAAATTGCCGCTCCTATATCGGTGATATTTCGAATCACGCATTTCGGAAACAGGAGGAATCTTTCAAAGATTATAATTGAATCGACGAATAATTTCTACAGTCGTCGTATATTTAACGTTTCGAGTATTTGAAAACTCCGATAATCTGTACATCAAAATGTACAACCCTGTGAAATTTGCCGATTTCTCGCGTACACATAGATTTACGTAACGTATTGCGTCGGTACGGAGAGCGACGCCCGTAAATATTTCTCCTATCCGAAATGATATATTTTTGGAACAGGTAGAATTATTTAAAGATTTTCGATCACGGAGAAATGTCGAAATGGCAGGGCAAAATGTCAAATCGCGGCGTACGTCGGTATATTTCCTGAAATACGAGAATTCGGATGGTTCTGAAAAATTCAAAATAAGATGTTGACGAGCCTCGAGTCGGACAGAGTTAGTTATCGAGGCAATATTGAATTTCGCTCGATTCTCCTAAAACTAGAGCAATTGAATTTTCATTTTATTGGTCGGATGTATAAAAATGCGGAGGAAGTGAGAACGGCGAGTGCGATGAATCGACCGTACCATTCGATTCAACGTTCCCCCGACTGATTTGATTTATGCGAACTCTTGATTTATCGACCGATATCTACTGTATCAGGGATTTTATTCGCGCTCGGCAGCGTACGGCCGTTCATACGCGAAGGGATTGGAGGTATGTTCGATCAATGGTACTATTAATTGGTCGATCGAGGAGGGACAATGCACCGGCGTTGCTCGATTTTGAAATCTGCGTAATGAACTCGTACCGTGCGATCGCTGTGAAAAGTGTTCCCTCTAAAACGCTTAACAATTCCTAAACCTGGATCGAGAGATTACTTCTACAAAAAGGAAAAAAAAAAAGAACGAAACGGGAACAAGAGCATCGTTTTTGCTCGTTTTCGAAATTTGCATAATGAATATAGTGCTGACGTGCCAAACAAAAAGTTTCTTTGGCATCGTTAACAATTTCTTGATCCGCGTGCAAAGATTATAGTTTGATTAAAAATAGAGAATAAAGTATTCTTTAAAATTTCACCACGCCTCGGGCGCTATATCGGGGCGGAAAAAAAAGAAACAGAAATCCCATCACTCGCGGATCTCGAGGTTGACGACGAGTGGTTGGGTAACGAAAGCCTTGTTTATTTTGTCATTTCGTCGACTTACCACCGGCAGATCGAAGGGATGGCAATGGGTTAGGCTATGCGCGACAGCACGGGCGAAAGGGGCGGTTAAAAAAAAAAAAGAACGAGGAGGGTAGCGCGAGCGCGTTCGAGAAAGATTGCGGGATTAGAGAACGGCGGTGTATCGCGTTGATATCGGCCAACTGTATCCTTCTTTATTGTACCGTAGCTCTTACCCTATACTCTCTCGAACGAAAAAGTACTTTTCTGTGTTTCCATTTAAAACCGTGGTCAATTCGTTAATTTGCGAGATACCTCCGCTAGCTAACCGTAAGCACTTCTATTTCTCTCTGCCTCTCTCTCTTTCCGCGCGTGACCACGAAGCTGGTTTAAGTAAATCAACCGGAGAGAACGGGTTTTCGAAGAGAATTGCCAATGGAGTCGAAAGCTGATTAACGAAAGGAATTTACTCCATCTACGATTGTCAAACTACTTAGAATTTTGTTCGGTTGTTGTGAACTCATTTTGATTAGATGTAACCGCTTCGCAAAGAAAAAAAATATGCGAATCGCCACGATATTATTACGCATTCCGACAAATTAGGTACATCCATATTTTTAGAACACCGTTATCGGGACGCATACTGGTAGATACATACGTACACGAAATTTGAACCGTCGAGCTCCTACTCGGGCAGACGGAGATTTAACGTCGCGTCACTGACAAATCGCACTCTACTCGCCTCGTATACAAATGGCGGAGGTGTAACGCGTACAAAGGAAAAGGAGAATAATCTCGATCCACCGAGTGAGAAGTTTATGGTTTACAGATAACGGGGGTTAAGAGCATCCTTTCTATTGGTCCGAATCGCGTTATACCGACCCGCGCTTACAACCGTTACTTCGGTAGTTCTGATTTTATAACCTTTCCATTTCCTTTCCCCCAGCCACCGACCTACTCGTCGTTCTTCCCCGCTTATCCTTACTTTTATCCACGGCATTGCTGAATTCTCACCATCGGGATAATCGTTTCCCCGGCGTTATATATATGTATTTCCGTATCTCCACGTTTGCCGATCAATCGGTATTACTTACAGCACAGACGTTAATATTACCGGGCATTATAGATTGCCGCTCGAGTCTCGTGTACATACTTCAACGGTGGCATTTAGCGAAGAGGAAAGAGAAACATTGCTGGAAACAAGCAGGAAGGAAGAAGTAGAACTCCCAAGTAGAACTCCAGCGTGCACGAAGTTTATGGATTACAAATAATGGAAGTTGAGTGCTCTCCTCCGCTCGGTGGCTCATACCGCCATATTGTCTTTACCTCATCGGTGCTTTTCCATCGTTTTCCCCCGTTTCGTTCTCTCTCTCTCTCTCTCTTGCCCTTCTTTCCTCACCCTCCCCACCCTCTCGCGCCTCTTTAACCTTAACCACGCTCGCTCTCAGCCCTTATTCCCGCTCCGTTGATTCGCTTCTCGTGGCATTGCTATTGCAAGCGAATGCACTTCTCGCGAACGGTTACATTGATTACGGTGAACGTCGAAGATGAACTATCTCATTTATACGTTCCGCACAATGCCCGTTTACCGCCCAAACTCTCCATCGCGGTGCTATTAAACCACCGAGGATTTACATAACTGCCACGGCGACCCGATCCGCTGTATTCCGCGGGCGTTTCGTCGTATCGTCAACGCGCGTTGCGATAATGTTGGTGGACCCGGTACGCGCTTGCTACTTCCCTCCTCGCTAAAGGGGATACGCGTTACCGGCGTGTAATTCGCCTGATATCGCGTACACGCTGAACGTGATATAAGATTTAACTGGGTCAACGGAAGGAGAAGGCAAACGGAAGATAGCTGTACTCGAGCGGGATTTATTGTGAGCAAAAGTTCGGATAAGGGTCTCGTTAAAATTCTTAAATTACGGGTGTTTTTTTTTTTTTTTTTATTCGCTCAGGTAGGTAATATCACGTTTTTGAGGATCATCGAATCGTGCACGGATGGGAATAAAATTACGCTCGTTTGCAAATTAACGCTCGCAACGTCGAGTGCGTCAATTTTGCAGGGAACGTTCACTCGTTCGTCGTCCCTCGTCGCAATTCGCGATTATCAAAACACTCGCGCGCGCAACGGCGTGCACGCATTGGTCGTCGGTATTCAGACTTTTATTATCTCGAGGACTGGACTTAAGGGTCGCGGTCGTTGAATTTCGCGGCGACAAAATGCGCCGCTGGGAAATGACGCTGTCCCGAATAACCGATATGCTCGTACGCCGTCGACTGGTTTGATATCGACATGGCGGGTTACACGGGCTGCTCATTTGGTTCGTCGATACGTTAAAAAGAGACGCGATGGTTTTGGCGACAAAATGAGCGGCGGACGAGAGAATGACATCGATTACAATTTGCCCGTTTACAAGAGTTTCGGGAGTGCGATTTAATTAGTAGCGGGGAAAAGCGCGACGTCCATTACGATGTGTAATATATCGATACCAAATGAACGATAATTTAATCAAAATTAACGCGTTTGTCTTTCCTCGGTCCGACGAGTAATATCGATGCTCGCGCAAATGCGCGTAATACGCAAACTGACTCGGAACGGTTGTTCCGGTACAATTTAAACGGAATAAAATAATTACCGTAGCCGGAGGCAATTTGAAAGAAAGGCAAATCACTTCATCCGATAATTGCTTTCGCGTCGTATCGAGTTCGCGATTCCTATCGAGCTATCGAAAATTTCACGACGTCCGTATCGGTGCTGCGGGTTCGGCCATTGCAGATGGATTAATGCTAATTATTAGCGTGCAAATTGGCACGAAAGAAACGTAAAATATTAGGAGGATCGGAAAAAAATTCATTATTTTATCATTTCATATAAAATTTGAAATATTAATTCAGAATATAATTCCTTTATTCCCTTAGGGCAATTTTCCATCTACTGACCATTTTTATAAATTCACTTCTCGAATTCCTTCCGTAAACACAATTTATTCTGCCGATGACGGTACATTACTCTCATCCGTTGAATGAGATTTCGCGTACCAAAACGAATACGTTCCAGTTTCGAATGGAACCAACTGCGAGGTTGTCTGTTCAATTTTGAGGTGATTAACGTTTTTGTAGCGTTGTCGTCCACACGATACGTGCGTTGAACTAAGTTCACTCGCTGTTCCCATTTCCAGAAAGCATTATCATCAACTTACACACCAAGTCACTAACGATCCTTTCGTTAATGTTTGTCGACATCTCGCCCGTCTGTCCCGCAGCTCCAGTGCACGATGCCGATGACACATTTCGTTCCCTTCTTAACGGATCTGTCTCCCTCTGCAACAGATCTCGTTCTTGCCGAAGAATCTCAATTTCTCGAACCGCTAAAGGACCGTTTTGCGTCACTGCGTTATCATGCGCACCATCGCGTTCTTGCAAACTGTCTACCTATTTCACTTGTATATTCGCGCGACATACGAATTTTGCCTTTGATCCGGTTGTAGTTCTATGTAGGTGTAGAAATGTCAATCATTTTTTTAATTGCGCTTCTGTATAACCATTGCAGTCACGCATGCCTTCCGTTACCGGTACCGTAGACATTGTTCACTTTTTTTTTTAGACGCGACATTCCAATATTACTTTTAAAACTCTGCACACGGAAGGTGGGATACTTTATCCCACTTCTGAAAGTAGAGGGAGATGTTTCGGGATGAATACCGAAGTGGATTAATAATAATAGATAGATTTATTTCGACGGGTTTAAACGATCGTGTTTCTTTCGAACTCACGGGAGGAGTCTCTTATTACGACTGACTGTTACTGCTAAATATGTTTCTATTACTACTAAAGTGTTTATTTTGTTTCTACATCCTTCGCACTCGTTGACAAAAAATCACAAACAATTGGATTCGCAGAATACGGAAGGACAGTACATACTTAAATGCCCAGACGACTGGGAGAAACGCGATACTTTATTTTGCCCGGAGCTGCCGTCCGCACATGTGCGCGCATGCTTACGCGTTTCTTTAAGGGATCATTTGTTACGTATCAGCTGCTGGTACACTTTGGAAACGCGAGGGATCTCAATTTTCTTTAGAAAAGCATTCCCAACAATCGAAAAAGTCTGTTGTTCGGTTAACAAGCTCGATATTCCCGTAACACCGGGAAGCCCCGAAATCGATTTGCAATTAACATTTTCCCCCTACTGCGTTTGCCGGGCAAACTCGCGCCAGGACTAACCCAGATTCTTTTCCGAAAAGCCAATTAAAACGTTGAACAGAATAGCTCGTGTCTCTTGGCGATGTCGCGTTCGCAACCCGATGATGCTTGATAGATGATAACGCATGTTCTCTTTTCACCTTTCACCCGGCATTCACCGTGAACAGCTGTGGCGGGAAGGAGCTAAATGCCACTGACGTGTCTGCGGTTCCGGAACAAAAAAATAATTAATGAGAGCGAAGCCATTGTCAGGTGTGCACCTTTGAAAGTGATGGATCGTGACGAGGTTATCGGCAGTCTCCCTCTCTCTCTCTCTCTCTCTCTCTCTCTCTCTCTCTCTCTCACCCTCTCTATCTCTTCCAGCTCTTCCTTTTTCATTCTCTTTCTATCTCTCTCCATCCTCTAGAATCGCGGATACAGACACATTTATGAAAGAACTTTTGTCTCGGATACGCATTTGTTCACGAGACAATTGGATTCGACGCTGTATGCTTGCGTTATGAGCGAGTATCGAAAATTGCAAATGGCTTATTCCATCGTCTTTTTTCTCCCGTTAAAAATTTAATCAACACGGGTAAAATTAAGTGGGACAGCGAACGGTATTACGTACCCTTGATCATAAAAGTGTTCTAAGTCAGGAATTTAAACAAAAAATGAGTTTATCAGTTATTTTACGTCATATTCTTTAAAATCAAATAATGCGATAACAAGAAAAAAGAAAAACAAATATATAACAGATCCCTTTTATAACCATTGTTCCATATAACGGCTCGCAGGACTCATCGTTAACTACCTTCATATTTTAACGCGCAACATTTCCCGTATACGTTGCGACGCATACTTTTCCCTGTTTGACAAAATGCACCTTTCCGATTTACGCGTTACGTCGACGGCGGGAAAGCGGATTTTCATCGATCTTCGGATCGTACATGTCGTCGGCTGTTTGAGGGAAAATTGGATGCCGGTGAATTTCTCCTGAAAAGCAGGATGGCGTCAGCGACATCGAGGAGAAGTTCGAAACTTACACACGCGAATTTGTCCGGAAATCCCTCGGAGGCGAGGTCTTATATAACGGTTCACGAGAGGTCTTCCAGTATGCGAACTATAATCCAGAATTGATCTCATCCGCGGCTACACACGCGCATCCGCGCTCTCAAACCACTTTTCCCGCTCCCTGTACCGATAACCCCTTCGCTCCTCGGATTCGTGCGACGCGTCACCGCCCGAGGCTTTGTATCTAACTAAAATTTTAACCGAAATAACAAATACTTTACACGGCTGGTATATATTTAACTTTCGATGCGGCGAGAAGGGGGCGAAACTGTAGGGACTGTACCGGATGAGACGGATCATAAACTTTCGATCCTGAAATTCGAAGGGTAACACGGAAAATGCCTTCGAATCATTTACTTCGCGATGTAGATTCGAAAAAAGTTTATCCCGCAAAACTTGGACGGAACAAATGGATGATAAATTAGAATGAAATTTCCCGCTTCCCCGGGCATCCTGGGAAAGTCAAGTGCAACGATCGTTGGTTTTATCGAGAAACTTTTTGACGTGGAAGAAGTACCGCAACATCCTACTGGGAGGAAGAATCCTCAAGGGCGGTATTCGTTTTGCGCAAAAACCGAGGTATTACCGCGAAATTCTCCTCCTGATCGTTTTCTTGACGTGGATCGAGGCCCTCGCGCCGCTGATACCTCCTACCTCGTGTTTCTCCAGGTCGGGATGAACAAAAAACGTCACTGAAATACTCCGAGGAGTTCTCCGGAATGGATTTAACCGGTATAACTGTCAAAATGCAGATCCCACTGAGCCAACGGAAGTGAAATGGAAGAGAAAATAGACGCTGCTGGAAGCGGAGGGGAAAAAAAAGCTAGAAAGACGCCCCCCCCCCCCGTCCATACGTCTCGGGAGCGAGACGACGACGATCGAAGGAAATATCAACGCAAAATTAAATTTCGCGAAATCGAAAATACCGCTTGGTTCGTGGACGTCCCGTCATGCGAGAATAACATCTCTCGGAAATTTCTCTCCTCCGTTCGGTGGCCCCCGAGTTGTTTGCAGCGAAACGCGCCACTCCGGCCGATAAGCGGACAAAAACTTTGTAACGCGGGGACACCGCGGGAAGAACGAAACAATTCGGACCGACGCAACTGCCAAAATCTGGACTCTGAATGGTCGGCGGGGTGGAGTTAAAACCGTAGGGAAAAAAGTTCGGTGAGCAGCGATGCATCTTAAATTACGAAATGGAGAGACGGGGCGGATGGGGGGGGGGGGGGGGGGTGTCGTCGCGGTTAGCAATAATACGCGCACCGAAATTAGGACAGACGGAACGCCAAACGCTATATCCTCCTCCATGCGTGACTAACGTTACCAGTGGTACGAAACTTTTCTCGGTGCTCGGCGATCCGGGCGAGTGGCAAAAAAGGACATGTAAACGAAGAAAAACTCGGGTGCTCTGACGCAAGGAGGCCAGACCGGACGACCTTAACCGGCATAACTGCCAAAACGTGGATCCCATTCTGCCGGGAGACGGAAAGATAAAGCGAGAAAAAGCTCGGCAGACGTTAATACGTCTGGGTCGTAGCTCGGATACGTAGGAGTGTTGGTGGACAGAATGGTTTTCTTGCTGCCTCGAATGTCGGTCGTACCGATGCCACGGCAACAGCCTCGCCACTGTTGGTATTCCCCCGAAACGAGCGTAAGTAGTGCAAAGAGAGCAGGGGGGGGGGGTGGGAGTTGCGAGAGGGAAAGAGAGAGAGAGAGATTCGAGAAGGAAGGGAGCTTCGGCCAAGTGACACGGCCCTGTTTTAGCCGCTTCAACCACTGTCAGTGGCAAGAAACAAAAGCCCTACGCCGACGAGCCCCAGGGTCGAGATAAAATGGAAATGTATGTACGTAGCGAACGTCATATCTGTGCACGCGCGTCTCCCTACGTCGGAGACACGTATATCGTATACAACGTACACGTAAGTAACAAGCGGAGCACGCTGAAACGTAAAGTGTCCGCTCGTAAGCTTTTCTCCGGGGGTGCGTGCGATAACGCTACGTTCGGTGGTCTTTTTTTTTCATTCTTTCCGTGCGATACTCCCTCTCGCGTGCATTGCCCACGGCTGTTCCTTTATCGAAATTTCCTGATCGATTTCATCGCGTCCGGGTAAATCGTCACGGTCAAAGAGATCCTCGGGAATGCGAGACGCTTAAATATTCGTTCACCGACGGGTACACACTTTTGCGCGTATCGGAGAATAAAGTGAAGAGACTCTTTCGTCGCGACGGTGTTTTCGCCGATAACTTTGTCCGGAGATGTTCCATTTTTTCTCCCTTTTCTTTTCGCATTTCCTCCCTTCTCGCCAGTTTCCAGTTTAATTTCACTCCTTGCCCCACCCTCCACCGATCGTTGACTCCATAAATCCGGTGCGTTCGGGCAACGGACACTGTGTACAATGCATATTTCATTTTGCATAATGAATTTCTGCAAACGCCCTCTGTCGGCTCTTTAATTAAAATTCAGGTCGCTCGTAATCAGAAAATAATAATTTTTACCAGAGCTCGGCCGACACCTTGCATTATCGTCTATCACGCCGGCGGGCGGTGTACCTCCTCAGTTATTTACGCGTATATTTCATTTTTTTTTTCAACCCCAGCTAAACGTAGCCGGTGGCCACATTTTAGTAATGAATTAAAGTGATTTGTACGAATCGCGATTACACGAGTACATTGCTCGTAATTAATTCGTCCGCGGTGCGCTCGTAAAAGTTACGACGTAGAATTCTCCGATGGCAAAAAAGTGGACTTTTTTTCATTCCACTTAATCTGACACCGCTCTCGCCGGAATGCACGATTCACCGTCGGCGCTGCAATTTCACGATAATAATTATTATTCGGAGAGGACGGATAGTGTTCGGCTAAGTGCGTGCACGGCGTTTGTTAATTTCGTCTACGGTGAAGGTTAGGTGAGACGCGTTCGATCCTCCGCCCCGCCCCAATAATCGCTACGAGCTACATACAATCCACCGCGAGACCCACTTACGTGTTCCTATCCGGAGAACAGCAGTCAAGAAAGATAAATAATCAGATGAATGGATGACAAAACCCCGTTCGTAACCATTCGCGAATAGTCTACCCGAACAATAATGCAGCAAACTTCAATATCCTCCGCCGTGAACCTCACTCGCGAAGCACCAGCTTAATTTGACTTTTGTCCCGTCGATTTCTATGTACGTTTATATCCTCCGGCGCGGTACCTGCGTAGCGAGGTTAACAGGGGGTTAAAGTTATCGCTCGTTAAGTCACGCCGCCATCTCGACAGATTCTAATTGGCACTCGCTGGCACTAATTGCGGCGGTTCGAGGTGAAATAAGCCATTAAATTACCGGCACTGGAAGAAGTTCGGAAAGGCGAACGAGGGGCGAGGGTGGGGAGAAACGGAGGTAAGAAGACAACTGGGGTTAAGGTAGAGGTAAAAGCTCACCAACATTGCCTCTCTCTCTCTCTCTCTCTCTCTCTCTCTCTCTCTGCCAATATTACGCGAGGAACAGAACTTGAAAGTTCCAAGTTATTTCGCACCGCGGGGTCGACCGCCATTCCTGGTCGAGCAGGACTGTCGAATTTTCGAATGGCGATAACGAGCGAGCAGACGCCGAAAGTTACGATCGGTTACCATCCCCCGTTGTCGTGCCCCGCGAACGGTGCTCCATCGATTTTGAATTCTTTCCGGGAAAACGGTGTCTCGAGATTCCCAAAAGCCAACCACAAACGCCGAGTTTCATCGTCGACGAAACCCCGTAGCATCGGCGATTCCCCTGTATCCCCGGATTCGAGTGAAAAGGGTAAAACGCAGAGCGCCGGGACGTTTATCGTAACCGCCGTTAAACCTCATAAATCGCTCGGAGTAAAGTCATCAAGTCGGCAATAAATCTTGTTAAGCGTTATACGCTCCCGCGAAACCGACTGTTCGGTCGTATTACGTCGTATCCAAACGAAGCCGTTTCCCCGCGCAAATTAATCTCACCGTCTAATTAATTATTCGGTTATCACGCGACGACTATCCCTCGGAGAATAGGCTGAGCCCATTCGAGTTCATCGTACGTGTAACTACCACGCCGCGCAGGTATGTACCGGGTGTGATTCTCTATCAGGAGACGTTAACGCTCGAATACCGGGGAACGTTAGGTGATAAATGAAACGATCGTCCCGGTCATCGGCCATATTCGTTTAATTCATCCGTGAAATCAAATGAGATCCTTCCTTCCCACCGGTGCCCTTTCCCTCCCGTCTTCCACCAGTCATCGTGTAATAACCCTCCCAAGAATAAAGGACCTCATACACGATCAAACAATTTTCGCAAGGACTGTGTTTGCGCAAACATTTTAATGGTGTACTGCACCGGTTGAGCAGTTGCACAACGGTTTGACGGAAATCAGCGTTTAACAAGCGGTTTGAACGTCTATGGCAGTGTTTGACGAGCATCAGCCGTGGGAAGACTTCGGGATCAATTAAGAACGTTAATTAATGTGCGTTTAAATGTACCCTCAGGATTTTTAATAATAATTACGACTACCTGTTGTGCAATTTGCTAACAGATGTATGGGGCCTATTACAGAGTTTTCCAACGCGCGTCCGTTACGTTGGTATTCCTGACCGTGCTATTGCACCTTATCATCGCTATCGATTTAATTCCCAGCACTCTGGCGATCATTATCGTCGCTCGCATTTATCGTTCTCGTCGTCCTCGCATTATCGCCCGTTTGCGATTTCCACAGCGCGTTACCGCACGCCACTGCGAATTAACAGTCCGGCTCCAGTCACGAGTTAAGGGTAAGTTTTCCCGGTGCACGGGACTCGATTGCTCGATTCCTGCGCACTCCGGGGATAGCGCGTCCCGACCCCTTCGATGACCGCCGTGTATCGATCTCCCTCCGCTTCGCCGAGTTGACGTACAATTTAATAGTTCGCCGATTTGTCGTCGAGTTTACAGAATTTGCAGCGAGATAGAATCACGGCCGCGGAAATGGAGCCGTGACATTGATCGTCGTAACGGCCACGTCGAAGAAAACCGATTAACTTTTCCTTCCCCCCCCCCCCCCCGCCGATCGCCGTTTAATCGAAACACTGTCGCGCTCGCTCCCGTCGTTTCGATAAAGCGTCCGAGAGAAATTACGTCGGATTTATTTTAATGACGTGGAACGGGTCGACCTTTTATTCGCTTTTAATGTCCCACCGGTCTCCCCGTTGGAAAATAATTATAAATACGTATGAGCGAGTATAAATGTTCTTTTGAAGCGAGAGGGAAACAAACAATGCGTTTGCTTTTGCGCGGAACGTTTGTGAATGGAAATAATAGCAGTTGGTGGAGTGCCGTTGAAAACATTGTAGAAAAAGTACAAATTAATTGGGATTGCCTGTAAGCCCAGGGGCCGCACTTAATTTCACGAAAGTATTGCGTTACGCGCACGAATTGCTGCGACGCGCATTGTTTTTCTTCGTCGGAAAATGAGAAAAAGTTGCGAGAAGATACGACCAACGTTGGTTAATTAACGAATGGCAGAAAATTCGCTCCGCTCGATGGGAGAAACTGCGGGGCAATTACGCATCCATTATGTTTCATTGTGCCGGATATTTGATGACCTCGTTCCGGTAACACGTGCGTCGCGAGAGGAAAATAAAATTGATATAAAATTTTGCGATACCGCGGCGCTCGTAACGGCACGAAAAGGGATGTAACGTAGGACTCTTAAACAAACAGCGTGTATCCTATTTGCAAATTGTCCAAAGTTTTCCCCATGACTGCAGCCGCGCTGCACGAGGAAATTTTGTCCCTCCGCGTAACGTACATCGAACACGGTTGACAACGAACGAAACTCGAACCTTTCGGTAAACGCGCGCACGAATTCACCGCATTTGTACGAAGTTTGTCGTCGTTCCGTTGCGCGTCTAGACTATGCCCACCGTTTAGAACTCACTGATACTTATTAGTTAATTAATGAAATTCCACAAACGCATGGGCGCTCGTGAAATGTGTTGCGATACTCGTCGGCGAGTTCTGCGAACGACGTTGCTAGCAGAATCCTCCTTATTGCGTTCAAACGTATTTTCGAGGAAAATGCACTGTTATGATACGCGGTACGCTGAAACTTTCCATGTTTGCTATTGCCAACAACTAATTTCCGTTTCGTAAACGTAAAGAGATAAATGCAGCTAGTTGACCCAACTGCCACGATTACAGAATTTCATCTCGCGAGATTTAAAATAGTCCATACGCGAACGCTAATTTTCCGTTGTTTGATTCGTGACATAAATCCACTTCTTCCCGTCAGTTTGATAATGAATCAACCTGCACGATTACGAGCTTACGAGCACACTGTTTTTCTCCTATTTTTACAAAAATAGTTTTCTTGCGACTAGGACCAATTAGCTTTGACGTTCTACAAATTAGCAATGCCGCAGGGCGTCGACGCTGCTACGCAGTGACACGCATACTCACGGTGAACGCCCATTGGCCCGCTTGATCCGTTTAAAAGTGCCCCCTTATAACTGAGCCGACAAAGGGCGAGTAAATGCACATTTTTTGCCGAACGGACTCATCGTCGGTAGAACCATTCGTCGAGGTACGTGTAGAGATCGCGTAATTTTTAAGCACAGCGTTATCAACTATAGCGTTACGCTTCGCGGAATCCTTGAGAGCATTCGCGCGTATGCAAAATGCGTGCACCCTCGCGCGTGACAACGTAAGAAAAAAAAACGATTAGTTCCAGAGCCAAACTGTTAGGTCCTTTATATATTTTTTTCACCTTCAAATAAATTTGCACTTAAATTCTCCTTACCCCTACGCGTGGATACCACGCGGTCCCTTATCTCCGCGACACACTTTCCTCCGGCGCGCGTAAAAATCATATTTCGACTGCAATTAGTTCTGTCCGATAAAATAACGAGGAAAATCTTTCGATCCGAGGCGAACCGGCGCGCGCGCGTCTATTACGCATCGGTGGACAATTGGAGCAACTTTTTCTCCAGCCGAGTGTTTTTTGGAATACCCGATCGATAAGTCGTTCAGCATTTACTTGGTCGCGTTAGCACGCGATAGCGGTATCAATGGGTATTTACGTCATTTTCTTCCTTTACGTTTAAGCAAACACGGCCGAAGCTTCAAAGTTCTTTGACGCGTGCAATGCCGCCGACGAGGCTTACAAATTGATCGACCCGTCGAAACGTATTATTAGTCGGTAGCCTCAGCGTCTGGAATATCCGTACGTCGGTACTCTACTAGCCGACGTCGCGTTTTGCGGTTAACGCGCATGCATTAACAAAAATTTCAAGTTGGATGAAAATTTGAAGAATCCCTTTATCATACCATATTAATGAGCGATAGTATGCAAATGAATTCTCTCGTCCGACCGATTTGAATTGTAAATGGGTTCTATCGTAAAATATGGAACTGTTTAACTTGCGCCAACTTGCATTTCCTCCACCTCCACCGCCCCCCACCCCCACCACCCACCTCGTTCCCACCCCCCCTCCCCCTGACCACCTCGACTAATCACTTCGTCAATTATCCCGTAGCGCGACGCTTCCCATTTCTAAACAAACTTGTTCCGGTCGGAATTAATATTAACGTCAATGACACGTTCCGCGTTTCTCAGGGTTTCCCTGATACCGTAACGATTAGGGCACGATGCAGTTTCCGGTGCAGTTTACATTCGACGTTTATACGTTAATGTGCCCCAGGATCAGTGTCCAATCCGGAGAGACTACACAGGAATGACAATCGTAACCGAATAGCGGTGCATGCTCGCTTAAGTAACATCGCACCTGACCCAATTACGAAGTAACCGTAGCTGAGACAATGTACCCTTCGTATCCTTCGGTATCCCGACGGCACGTTCGCTACCCCTTTTATCCATTTTCCCTTTAACGCCATTTTCCCTTGTCATCCGCTCTTTCTCCTATCTACTAGAAGATCTGGCGCGACGTAAATTGACGGCGCCTTTGCTTAGCTCGTCGATCAAAATTTCATACGTAACTCGCGTAACGTTCGCGCGCAATGGTAAATATACATGTATCGCGGGCTGGTGCCATTGTTGTTTTCACGCATAACGCATGCCCGCGCGTTTCGAGTTTCTCCGATCGGCGCTACGATTCCAGGCGGCATGATTAAACTCGCAGAACGATACGCGTATCGAACCAACAACGAATTAACGTTGATTAAATGCGACGGATAATTGCCACGATATATGTATACGTTGCGTGTACCGTAATGGATGCGCGACTAATTGTACCTTACAAGCTACTCTCCTCGAATCGCACGCTTGCATTACGGTGATTGCCGCGTATGAATAGCGCTGTTTTAAAACATTCGCAACGCCCGGTTGCGTGTTTTTTTTTTCTTTTTTGTTTTTTTCATACGCATAAATTCGTGGCGTCCACCGTTTCGTTTTCCAATTTTCTACGTAAAATGACGGGTTCGCGATTCACCCGTAAGACGAATGTAAGTTTATATTCGATGCAATGTACGCAAATTGTTCAATTGCGCGTAACTAGATCAGCGTAAATGTTTGAATGCTCGAAGCACCGAATGCTTCGAATATCAAATATTGAAACGTCCGAACGTTGAAAGTTTTTGAGAAGTACTCGTACAACGTTCGAGTACGAAATGAATTTCAGTAATTAGGCGACGGGGACAGAATTCAACGTTTTACCGGCGACTACCGAGCGCGACTTCTTTTAGCCCATAAAATCCGCAACTCGTGCAATTAGTATTGTTCGTTAGAAAACGAAGATCGAGAATCCGAATAATGGCGTGTCGGGGCTGGACGTAACGCGTACACCCTTTCGCTCGACCAACCATCCCTTCTACGATCGACATTTACCCCTGATACCCGAGGGCGCCTGATTACACACGATGACCATTGGTCACTCACCGCCTCGCCAGTTGCCTTTGTTTTATCGTGACGCGATACAACGGTGTCTACAAACGCGTACTACGTAGCGACAATTCATTACTCGACTCCTATCATCGGAATCACGTCGTATCGATAGAACTTCGTTAACGCGACTAGGCTTTGCGCTTCGTCGTGTAATCATGATTTTAACAGTTAGTACAGAAAGTTTGAGAGGGCGTGTTTAGGAATGCCAACTCTCCAATGATCATAAATAAACTCGATATATATTCGACCAGGTCTCCTTGTCAGATTCATAGTGTAGGTTAGTGATGGGGAAATCTTTTTAGGCGTGGCACAAGAAACAAAGGAAAAAATTTTGGCCTGCCAATATCATTTATTGTAAAACGCAATGGACTAAAAACAATAGTATATTTTGAAAATTCATTAATACCAAACCGGTGCCACATGGTCTTAAGTAAATTGAAAAAAGAATTCGAATTGAACATTTCTATACCACTGTATCAAAATCTGTCGCGAGCCGTAGTTTGCCCATGACTGCTGTAGAGACTTATTTTAGCGTAGAATTATCGGTATCGATACACCGTTTCTCAGAATAGAAACTAAAACGCTACAGGCCCCACAATAGTACAACGAAGTTTCGTTAAATATCAGCCCAACGAAATGTTATAAATTTCGATTCGGCATAGCAGTGCTACCAGGGTATTAGCGTCGATATCCCGAATCGTAGATCAACGTTGCAACGTTGGTCCAGTGGATTTATTTACTCTCACAATCGAGACTCGACGCCACCGAAGTCGATAATTTTACGATAAAACGCAAAGCGTCAATCGGTACGAGCTTATGGACACGAGGAAAAAAAACAATCCGCAGTACGAGGAACCAGGTGTATCGCGGTTTGCCTATTTACTCCATCGTAACGAAACGCTTTAAACCTTCCGTTGCTCTTACGAAAATGTACATTTGGCTCGGGAATACTTTCTTTTCGACGCCGTGATATTCCGACCGACAGGACTTGCCAAAAAGAATTTAAAGTATAGTCGCGCAGAAAAATATCGGTAAAAAGACACGGGGAGCGAATCGGTTTCTCCTGAGTAAAATTGGACGATGAAATATTGAAAAGCCCTGACGCTGGCGAGGGAAGAGCTTATAGAGTCGATAAGGGTGAGGGAGAGGAAGAGAGGAAGACGAGTTTCGTTTTTGGTAATATCGATATCGCGCCGCGCATGCTAGTTGGCCAGATCCAGGCCAACCTACGTACTGCTCGGGGGAACATAAATAACATATAATACAGAGACGTACCTGGGACTCTCTGTTCCTTTCGATATACGTACGTAGTATATGGAATGCGAGCCGGTAAAAACTCTCGACACCAAATCTGACATAATTCTCCCGCGGGAGTGGTTTCGTTCCGAGAAAACGCGCCTCCCTTGAAAATTTCATAGACGTGCAAAGTTTCTTTGGTAATCGAGGAGGAACTGACGTATCAAACATTTAAAGGATACCCCTGTACGTGAAATTTATAGCGACTAGTTTTATTTATGCAACGTACATTGCCCGCTGGGATTAAAATGTTGTTAGAACCGTCAGCGTTGCACCATCCGTTTACGATAATCGGAGAAAATTACAGGTGTCCTATTCCGCCGTGGAAACGCGTCGCATTGGCTCGACTCTTTTCAACGAATAACAATAAGAGGGAAAAAGACACGGGAAACGAATGGCCGACAAAATACGCCCGTTCGCGTAGCGTATCTGCGCCAGCTGACAATTTAAATAGTCACGCTAACGGACATCGTTGCGCGTATGCTGTGCAAACAAGTTGTTTGATTCTAATTTGCGCGACAAACTCCGGTACACACGGCAGCGCGCGAATATTATTTCCGGCTAGTTCTTTAATACTACCGTGCAATTTAATTTTATATCCTTGCCCATGGCAGCGGCGCAAATGGCGGCGCCAAGTCAATGCTCTGCGGGCTGGATTCGCGATGGCGATAATAAAACTTAACGAGAAAAAATTAACCGGCGCGCAGTGTCATCGGTTGCGGAAACGAACGTATTCATGGGACCTTGAAACGAATAAAGTTTGATTAAGTTTAGCATCGCGTGAGTTTTACTTTCCAAAAAATGAGAGGGAATGAAATAAACTGGAAGCAACTAACCGTACGAGGAAATAGAAGATGCGCGTAAAATGAAGCCCGTTCCGAAGCGGGATTGCATTAAGTTGCACCTCCCGGTGCTTTTATCGGTGCACCGTTCGTGTCGCCGAGGAACTTTGACGTTGCAAAAAGCCCAAGCTGCCTTGTTCGCTAAAAGCTATTCAACGAAATTGCAAATCCGCGCGTTACAGTTCTTTTTGCGCGAAAGAAATGCCACTTTACTCGTGTATTCAATCTCTGACGTTCAGGATTGAGGTTGGAAGACGCTCGTAGTAGTCGGTTGCTGTTTTATTTTTTTTGTTCCTATTTTTCTTACTTTCGCGACTGTATGAACGCGGTACCGTGACTCTATTTTTTACGAATAAAAGAAACGTAACCGTTAATAGATTCTAACAGCGACGATTTCGTTCTCACCTATTTGCGCCGTGTTCGCGTGCAAAGTTTGACGTCAATTCGCGATTACGCGATTGTAGTGAAGAATAAAAGTCAGAATAAAAGATACTCCACGGAGTTGTACTCCGTTGAGAGTCGATATCGACTTTCAACAAATTCTCGGTAGGGGTTTTTCAGGTCGGAATGAATTACAATGTTGAAACAAGAGTGTATCTTTTTTATTATAAAAGCAATCTCCTCGTGGCTCTGACATTGTTACACCCACACAAAGCCGCCTAACAATCGAGCCGCGAGGAGTAATGATAGAAGACCAGTTGAATTGTTACCGCAGTGGCAATTAGTTCGCATCAAGTGTTGAAAACTCGAGACTTATTAGACCACCGATGCATTATTTAACAAGCTTCTCGGCACCTACCGTACTTACTCCGCATCTTGCGATCCCTTCATTGTGGAAACGCGTCATTGACGGTGCTCTTAAATATTACCCACATAAAATTATTTGTACCAACGAATATACCAAAAAAGAGACTGGCTCGGCAGGTAATTCATAATGGCAATTATTCTTTCATACTGAGCCTCGATTTGAAGATATTGTACGATGGAAAATTACGAGTAACGCTGCTTTACGAAGGTTCCAGTATGACGAGTATGGCATGCGAGTAGCGAGTATGACGGGCCTCTATTGTCGATGCAAGCGATCGAGATGTCCAGCTTAAAACAATGATTCTCAAAAGTGCCGATTCCTGTGTCAAGGGCGACACGTGTGCGAACGTGTGATAGTCGCGAGGATCATGAGCGAAAAGGATTTGTCGCGTAAGCATTACCGAGTAACGGTTAGTCGGGAACGCTCAGAGAGAACCGGCACGCAGCGAATGAAGACGAACGCGAAATAACCTTGAGAGCTGTGACCAAAGATCTTAAACGTAGGGGAGCACATTCTTATTCTCTTAAAACAAAGAAAAGATACAAGGTCTAATTCTCGCGTACTTGTATTTGACCCGAGACAAGACTCGGGTCAAATACAATTGTATTTACAATTGTACTATTGTCTCTTGATATTATTAAAGATACAAGGTCTAGTCTCGCGTACATGTACTTGACCCGAGACTAGACCTTGTCTCTTGATATCAACAAGTATACCGTCTTACAATATTCATGGATTATTCTCGCTGAGATCTTCCAGGCGAATTCTTCGACGGACTTACCGGGCAAGAACACTGGTGGTAGATTGTTTTCGGCGGTTGAGGCGTAGAGCGCGTAACGTTAGTTAGAACGGGAATTAAGTTTCTAATTACCGTAACGGTTGCATCGAAGATCGTAAAAGTAGCGCGAAAGCGAGTGGAACAAAATGCGAAAGAACGAAAGGAGATAATCTCCCGAGCGAGGCCAGGGTAGCTCGCGTTCATGGAGCGAATGCTTGGCATCGAGGTTTGGAATGATGGGATTTTAATGGGATTAAAGCAGTAGCAGGTAACAGTTTCGCTGTGCTGGCTGAACCGGCTAACCGGTAGTAATGGCGTGGTACGATCGACCCTTAATCTCCTCAGAAATCTCTGTATAATCTCCATTGATGGGGAATAAATAAACTACGATATAAACCTGCATTCGTCGCGTTCTTAATTAATTAATCGTGCGAAACGCGATAACCGGGACTGAAAGAAAGAATTATCTCCGCGGTCGGACGATTCTATTTTGGAAATGAGAATTGTTGCATATCAGACCATTCGAGAAGCGAAGCTTTCAGATTCGCGAAGTCGCGTCGAAAATTCGTGTCGGGTAGTCCGCAGATTTAATAACGATACAATTATCCCCGATGGCACGAACAACGCGGCAAAGTTTTTGCATTATTAGCGGCACAGGCGGTCGGAGTCGTCTCTCGCAGTATTTTTAAAGTTTACCCCATATTTCCCTTCAGGAATAAACTGCTTTTAATACGCGACTAATGGATCCGCGAAGAGCAACGTCATCGCGTATAAATCTGCGGGTGATCTAGATGGATCTTAAGACGACGGGTAACACCGCGAGCTAGGTTCTTACGCAATGTCATTACGCGATCGGTCCTTTTAAACCGTGCCGCGCCACCGTTATACGAGTATTACGTAAAAAAGAAAAAGAAAGGGAGGGAACGGAAAAAAGGGACAACGACGACGAGCAAACGATTTCCATGCGCGCCGCGCAACCACGTAAATACCAACGAAATTCAACGCGAAGGTGCATTTATCGACGCGACGATAGTCGGCGTAATAATGTATAACGTAAATAACGTCCAACCGTGGGATGAAGTATTTCACGGTGTCAGTCCCTGCGTGTCAGTGCTGTCTCACAAAATTCGGCTTTAATTTATCGGTTCGCAGTAAGCGCAATTTGTTCGCCGAGTGCATTTAATTGTGAGTAACGCACCCACGGTCCTTGACGATATGCATGTATGTATATCGAATTAGCCATGGCGGTTTTGCGAAATTCCGCGTCGTCCGGCGCTCGCTGCCGCTCCGTACCCGGTATTCATGGAAAACATTCGTATTGAAATTTTAGGCCGCTCCCAGAGCGAGCTTTTTCCACTGGGGAAAAAATCGACCGTCGTGATTTTCGGCGCTATTGTGCGCTACGAAACACGCCATGGGAAATACGCCCAAGTATAACGTACATTGAATATACTACATGCCGAAATGGAAATGGTTTAAAGGTTTGCATAGTGATTTGGCCGGACGCGCACTCGGGCACCCGTCGTTCGTCGTCTTCGAGGAATTTTGGTACTATAAGTACTCGAATTTTCATTCAACCTACCTATAAAACGCTATACTTCCCTTTGTACTAGGGATATCGTAACGAATACGCGAGAGAACCTACGCGATATTCGGACATTATGATTATCGATCTTCCATTACTAGGGTGAACTGAAAGGGCTTTCACCGTGAGTTCGTCGCGAGGTATACATTTGCGACTGTGACAGGAGAGAAATCACGGATATTCAAATCTACCGCGGTCAGGTTTAATTTCGAATGCAAGTTCTTTCGTAACTGGGAAAGTTCACCGTGTAATATTAAAGCCCGGGACCCAGGTGTACCAGTAATTAATTTCGAAGATCGTAATTAGCAAGCTCAGGCCGTGCGCAATAAAGGATGATTGAAATTCAGAGTACAAGCTGTTTAGCTTTACCTATGTGTACCTATACGGTGCATTGCACTTCATCGCACAATAACAAGATATTAAGTAGTATTAGCTAGTGGGTGTTAACCAAACTACTTCTAAGCTGCGGAGTGCCACTTCAAAGGTCTTCGACGTTCGATATTCAATGACTAAGATTACCCCTATTAAGCGATGCTCTATACGTACGCGCACCTGTATCTCGTTACATTTCGAATTGAAAGAGACAGCATGAATCTGTTGTTTCAAGAATTAATGTAACCTCTGACAGATGACCTTTTTCTTTAAACGAACAACAAGTTTTTATTTCAACTGACTCAGACTTAACGCGATCAGTAATATAAAGATAACACACTGACAACTGTATTTTCTGTCGTTTAAGTTTTGCGTTAGTTGGAACGATAATGTTGATTTTGCGATTCTTCGGTTGCGATTGATTGCAGAATATCTGAGTGCCTAATTGGGTCTTAAACTTCAAAAGTGGGAATGGAAATATATAATTATAGATGGAAAATATTTGTTGGTGGTGGTAGTGGACGTAGTATGATTTTTCGAGAAATTCTGCGTTCGCGGTCAATTAAAGAGGCCCGCTTTGCGTACATTTGATTGTGAGTTGCGCGTGATCAGCTGTAATAAAGGCTACTGCGCTAAGAGTTTTATCTGAACAAAAACGTGCTTAACTTATATTACCTCTTACAATTTCCTGCAAGTAATAAAACGTAACGTTGCCGATACGGATTTATTTTTCGACGATATACGACTGTTTTAGAAGAATAAAAAAACGATTCGTTATATATTTCGCGATACAGACGATTAGTCGAACAATTTTTCCAGACGATCGTTCACAATGGTAATAAACGTACACCGATCGTAAAGACACGCCGTAGGATTAATATGGTCTCTCGACACCGAAAGAAGGACAGCTGAGAAGGTCCCGATGGAACTTCGATCTTCCACTCGAAACTTTAGACTTTCACGAGCGCGCATTCCCTTTTCGCATAATCGCGGCTGAAGTTTGCTTATGAATAAATTTCACCGTATCATCGCTCTTAGTCTCGCTTGTTATTACTTTCCCAGGTCTACCGCTGCATTAATTTGCTCGGTCTCCCGTCCGCTCTCCCTCTCACTCCAACTTATCGCACTCCCGTTTACCACGCGTTTCTCGTTGAATTTTCATACATTTCCAACGAATTAGGTACGGGATCCCGTGTTTTCCTTTCTACCTTTCGGCAGCTCGTTCGATTGATCCCACGAACTCGACGCGACGTCTCGAGAGACGCTACTATCCCGAGGAACGAGTTCGTCGTCCCGACGGCTCACGTACATACAACGCAGCGTTTCCGCATATTATGCGAGCATCCGAACATTGCATTTGCGAGTGGAGAGGCGAAAAAAAAAGGGATGAGTAGGGCCGCCGTAGAATGCATAATTTCGAAGCTTAGCCCTCGGAGCGGTTAACGTCGATTATGTAAAGGAAAGAAAACTTTTGCGGCCTCAGAATGCCCGGATGCTTGTATAAATACAAAGTTCCTCGGGGGCTTCGTAATTCCATATTTAATAACGGTTTTCAAAAAGGGAATATTTTAAATTAAAATCTGATAAAATAATACCGACGGCGCGCCAGCGTAATCAATTTTAATGCTGGCCAATGCCTTCGTTGGAGTTTGAAAAATTGTTAACCATTACGTTACCCAGTGTTTCTGATTTTCAAATCGTACCAATCCCACAATTATGGAACCGTCGCGTACGCGCTCGAGTCATCGACGTACGTACATAATTTAGAATAAGTCTTTCCCGTATACTCGGGTACCCCCGCCCGTCGTTTCCCAAGGTTCCATTCGTCAGGATCCGTTCTCCGTACACGCTTCTCCATGGTCGCTATCCATTGTACCTCTGCCTCTACCCTTTCCCCTCTTCCTTTCTTCCTTCCTTCCTCAGTTCCTGCAAAATTCGATGGTTTGTCTCGGCGATTCACCGACGCCGTCTGATTAGCATACGCATCAATCCTCGCGACAGCCTCGTGTTTCTTGCCACGGCGACACGAGCGTGCGACATATTTTCAGCTTGGAACATTACCGTAGCGGATCGGTGACGAAGCGTTTTTCGATACTTATAGGAAACATCGACGCGACCGGGAGCCCTTTATGGCCTGAAAAGACGCTAGTCCGATATCTATTTTCGTGATATTCCGGCGTCGCGACGCCGTCCCCGCGAACCGCATCGAAGCTGAATTACGCGTACGTGTCGTACGTATTTACCGTCGGTACGTCTACCACGGAAAGCGCGTTAAACCGCTCTTACACGTATATTTCTTCCTCCCTCGTTTTTGTAGGTTTCTCCGATGGAAACTCTCGAGACCTTTTGCTCGTTTCAATTTTGCGAATACCGCGACACGGTTCAATAAATCGAATTGGCTCTAGTGATTAATTAACCGTCGTGCTCTGTTACAGCACAGCCGGTTTGTTTAAAGATACAACGTATTTCTCATTAAAGCGCCTTTGCGGTAAAGGCTAATGGAGAAGAGAAGCGAACGCTAGATTTCCCCTGTGTCATTGGATTAAACGTCACAGCTGCCGGAAATGGATAGCGTCATTTCCTATTCGACCGTATATAATCCTTATTGAAATTTATTCGAGTCGTTTGCAGTTGCACGAATCTCTGTATTGTGGTGAATAATCGATAAATCCGCGAGATAATGACAAATGATCCGACCGTTTGTTCGATGATAAAGAGCGACGACGTATCGTACAGAGTTATGATCTTTCTTTTGTAATCGTATCTACGAATGATTTGTCGCGGAAAATGTATTTTCGTTCGCGCCCGCGGAATATAAAGGATACCTTACAAAAGAGCGTAAATGGGGAAAGAAATTTATATCCGTATTGGGGCTTCGAGGGCGAATCATTTTTCATTACTTTTCGGTCGCCGTTTTCCCGTGTCACCGCTCCGTGTAATTAGAAGAACTTGCGCCGTTAAATCGTTAATTTGTGCTAATTAATATGACGTTTAAGGTACTCGGGAATATCGGTTTACAGCAGTCGGTGGTTTCACGCTAATAGGTCTGACCCCAACAAACGTTTACGGAATCCGACGACCTCGTCTAGAATTACTCAAATATTTAGTTTCTTACTCACGACGTTGATCAAAGGTCACCTTTCGGGAAAACTGTGCTCCATCCTTTATTACGACAATTTCAATTCGATCCTTCTGTTCTTACCTGAAACAAAGAGAAAGCGTTGCATTACTTGCAATTTTCTACCAACGCGAACGCGAGCGAGGGAATCGGAAAGACGATCCTCGAAAACGGATTCTCAACGTGATTCTCCACTTTCCCTCGTTTGCTTTCTTTTTTTTTTTTTATCATCCAACATTTTTCTCCGTATTACTAAAAATTTCCCAGCCGGCGAATTCACTTTGAACGCGTACGCGCGTTCACCTTTCTACCGTTATTCGCGACAGCTTCGTAGAATCGAAACCTTCCGGCCGCGGGGGTTCGGTTCAACTGTACACGGTACGGGTACTGTATGTACGCGTAATAAAAACCGTCATGCTCGAACGGGTAAAAAATACGAAATGTCAATGAGCTCTCGTACGATTTATGAGGAAAATCAAACAAAGGGGCCACACACACGGTTCTCTACTCCCGAGTGTCCTTTGGCCGAAGCGTTCTTTAAGAGATCCGTGGCCTATATTTCATTTACACGAACATTATGGGTGACACCGATATGCCAGAACTCCGCCCCTGCTCGCGTAACGGATCGCTACGGACAAGGTTTTCAATTTCTTTGCTCGAGGAAGACAGAAACGTAGGAAGCGGTAGCACTCAAACGCTTTCAGGCTTTCTCAATGCATTAGAAGACACTCAACGCCATGGACGCGTACACCTTAACAAATGGATGCTTCGTCGTTCTGTGTACATACTTCTTGCACAACTTCGCGAGCCCGGATGTACATACCGCGAAGTTTTATCAACGACACCTAACCAACCTTCCGTCGCGTATGAACATTAAGTAACGACGATCGGCTAAAGATAAGCATAACGACGATGAACTTATTTTCAATTTATTTTGAGATTCCAAATGCTTCGCGAGAATTGACAAAAGATGCAGCCTAGTACTCTTTGCGTGGGATATTTGATTACGGTGTCGCTAGGACAAAGAGGAGTATCGAATTAAGGAGAATTCCGATGTTTTATTTGATAATATTAAATTAACGATACGCACGTAAATCTTGTCTTTCTTAACACTTTTTCGCAGTAACGATTTCGCTTGTTCCGAGGAACGTCCGCTCGGCACGCGAATACTCCTCATAAACAAGAAGTAATTAGTACATTCATGCCGATAAATCATCGCGCAAACTACTCGGTACAATTAAAACAATTTTGTACAATTAAAACACTTCCATAGTTGAATCTTAGGGATGTGAGACAGGTATACGCGACGTATCGTACATTCTAAGCGTAATGCGTTCGCGCTGCCGACGCGCTCTCAACTTCCGATGATGCGACTCTTTGGAGCAACTTTCAACAACTTCAGAACTCTACCAACTTTGGTCGTCGACGCTATTCCACGGCTTACTTCGAACGTCGCGTCGTTCGCGCGATCACGCTCCTGTCGCGTGTCGATTCTCGAGCACGTACGCACAACTTCTTGGGTGACGCAATTCGAACGAATTGTTTGCAGTTCTGAACACTTTTCCTCGCACCCCACGATATCGGCGGTTAAATTGTTCGCAAGACTCATTTCCGCTTCCCCTCGGTTTATGTATTTTAAATCACATTACGTGTCGCGCGTCACGGCGGCGGTTGCAATGGAATATTTCTCAGACGTAATTTATCGGTACTCGTAAAACATTTTCGGATTCCCGTCCGGGATAAGGTACACGGTAGGAGAGGAGGTGGTAAAACGTAGGGAGGAAGAGATTTGTGTTCCTTTTACAGGAGCGAGATTTGTAGTACCTATCGTTTCGCGAGGAAACCCGGGTTGGTTACGGAGCGAAAATATATTTCTCCCCGATCCCTCGAATTACCAAATTATCCAACTTTGGGCGTCCCCGGCGTATCTCCTCCCTTTTATTCCTCCTAAAGACTTTCACAACCGAACGGCCTTCGAAACGTCATTTAAAGACCACCATTTCTCTCGAGGCGATTTATATCCCGTGCCATTTCGTCGCTCCATTCTTTCCCCGTGAATTCTGCAATCTACGCAATTCATATTTAAAATATATGGAACTCAGAACTGATACGGCGTAACGTTGAAAAGGGTTCTAGCGCAGTTTCAGTCCTCGAAACAAAAAAAAAAGAAAAAAAAAGGAAAAACAATTTCATCTCGCAAAGTACGTACGTTTATCCCTCCAGTTAAAACTCTGAATATTCCGAGAGTAAAATTAAACGATTAATTCGTCGCTCAAACTACCTTCGTTTCGATTGTTTCGCGCAACCGTATCGCTTTTAATTCGGTTTAACGCAATCTCCCACTAATCCCTCAATAATTTCAAAATTATTCCCTGCCCCGCAATAAAGAAAAATACAAAACCTTTGGCATCGCCGTTAACGTCAAGCTTTGTCGTTCATCACCGAAATACGAATTTATATTTGAAGAGGGCAATCTTCGGTTCTTCGTACTTCCGTTTGAAAAAAAAAAAGAAAAAAACGAACTTCGGCACTGGAGAGCCCTTGAAACATCGTTTAAACTTTCAGACATCTTTTATAGTCACTCGAACCCTTACTACGTTCCCTTTCGCTTCCCCGGCGAACATTCGGAGGTACATAATCGCGTAGAAAAAGTCCGTCGTAAAAAGTTCTTATCGGTTCAATATCATCCGCTACGAGTCAAGCGCCACTAACTCTGGAACTTGGCCCAAACTAACAGAATTTCCGCCGGCGCGGAAAGTCCGTGGCAGACACTTCGGGAGCTTTTGCTTATTACGTAAAAGCGAGTGGTACCCGATTCTTGGAAAGGACTGGCGAAGAGACGCCCGAAGGGTGGAAAGAGTTCGAGAAGGTTAACTGGCAAATCGAAAGCCATGCCGTCGCACTCCCGGAGAACCCTCCCCCCCCCCTTCTTTCCTTGGGTGAGTCTGGTAGGGGTCCAAGGTGATTCCACGTCTTTAATTAAAATTCATTTCGTCTCCGTTTCCTTCTTTACTCGCGGGAGATTCGCGAGAAGCGCGATCTAAGTGAGCCGAGAGTCGAACCCACCGAACTTTCGTATAACAGAAATACTCGGTGCGAACTTTGTTTTTCGGAGTAATAATTGTAGCCCTCGCGCCGTATTGGAAGAGGAAATGATTACCGAGTCATAACGGAGAGATTCAGTTGTAATTGCTTTCGATTGTTCGACAAGCGGCGTCGAGGGTGCCGCTACGTTTAAGCTTCTCGCGACCAATTTATCGAGAATAAATTGATACCCTGAAATTCCACGATAATTTGCGAAATTTCTGAACGGTATTTCAGAGCTGTTTTCAAAAATTCGTGCGATGAATAATTATAGTCATTGTTTTTGCGACATTACGCCTCGATAGGAGTTAACTCATCATAGCATAGCGATCATTAGAAGGATCGGGCATACATATTTTAACTTCTGGCGTCGTTGCAGATGGTGATCAGGTTGCATAATGCAGCTCATTCGCTCCGAAAATGTTCAGGCAATCGGTGGATATAGTAAATTTGTTATTACTCTAGATATTTCAGTGTCAATTAAGAGTTTGCTGTCGCGCTATGTCTTGCGCGTCTTACATAGCGTGTAGGGGGTAAATCCGATACAAAATACGAAATTTTTTATCTTCAACCACTAATGAATTAATAAGGGATAATCGTTTCGATATACGCGCGATTCTGATATTTCAGTTACGAAACGACCGAGCGTGGCGTACCTCGCAGTTACAAACGTATCGATGGAATCGGAAACGCGATACGTTGTCAGCGGAGAGACAGTGACGCAATGTTTGACCCGTCGAATCAAATCAGCCAAAGAACGGAACGAGGAGCGAAGCTTGTTAGGAAAGGACCACGGTCGTAGAGCCATATTGACCCGTCAGGCTAACTGGAACGAATAGTATCTAATCGTGCGGAACAGCACGAGACACGACAAGAGAGAAGCGCCCACGCCACGGAGGAAGATGAGAAAAACGAAGGGACAGAATTGGAGCGAGTAAGAATGGAAACGAAGAAAAATACGCGTTTCCTTCCAGGTTCGACGTATTCGAATTTCTCAGTTTCGTTTCCATCCGTACGCGATTGCGCGTGCACGCTCGAGAAAATTTTGCTTCGCGAGTTATCCGTCATTATTGATACTGTGCGCGTGTGTGAGTTCACGGATGGCGAAAAGACAAAAGATATGTTGAGCGTTGAAAAGTGAGCGGAATAAAAGAGTTCGTTTGTGTCGTGCGTAGTGCGTTATGCGTAGTTCTTGAGTAGTTTGCGTTAATCGTTTTAATAAAGTTTGAAATAATAAAGAGGTATTTTTCTGTACAATCCTTCCTATCTCATACATTTCTTATTATCCCACAATACTATGCGCGAGTAACATTGTCAGGATGTATCGTAAACAATGTTTAACTTGCACACGGAATCTTTGAACGTCAACTGCCGCGCCGAACACGTTAATTAGGCTCGCGCCGAAAATCTCAACGTTTGCGCGGTTGATTTTAAACGATCGACATTACGAAATATGTCTTACAATACCGCAATGGGCTATGCAAGCGGACGTCCCATAATCGTACCTTAATTAAGGCACTCGACCCAGTCTCGGGCGCTGCTTCTTGCTCGCTCCGTATAGTCTTCGAGACGTTTCGCCTCGGTGCGCTACCTAAAACGTTCCTACCTCGGTTGTGGGGAAATACCTTAAACGGCGATGAACTTGGAAACGATTCTCCCCGTGAACCGCGTTTTCGTTAACCTCTTGCCCTCGTAGTGGCCACCGAGTTGATCGGAAACGGTTACATTAGCATCGCAATTGCCTCCTATGATTACCGCTTTCGAGTACCGCGCACCCATTACGCCGTGAATCGAATTAATTATTTATGTCACAAGTAGTATATATATTTGAACAAAAGCGACGCTAATGAAGCGCGTGTACGTATGTACAATTCGGCAAACTCAATTGCCGCGCGCGTCGTGGAATATATATTACACCGTATAAACGAAGGAAAGATTTCGCGAATTGTATCGCTAACAAATTAGCGGAAGAGTGTTTGTTGAATATTTAGAAAATTCTCAGCCTTTGTCGAAATGTAATTGTCGAGGATTCCAATGAGAAAATCCGTTAACTTTCGAAGACGAGGCTGATGAATCGAGCGCCTCGAGAGATCCCGGGATCTTTCAAAGCGCTCGGACGTAGCCGGTGTACGCTTTAATAAGGACTTAATTTGAAAAGTATCCTAGGTAAATCTTACCCCGACAGTGGTTCGGAAAGCAAGAGGAGAGCCGTGCGGAAAGACGAACGAAGAAAAACGACGACGGGATGACCCGGGCTGGTAGCTGCCGTCTAATTTGTATAAAATTTCCTTCTCTCCGCGGCTCCCTCGTCTCTTTCGCTGCGGGCGAACTTAATTTAAGTTGAAAAGTCAAGCCCCGGATACCCGTGGACTGTACTTCAAACGCACTACCCCGTGCTCCGTCGTACACTTTTCAGGTACTCGGCCCGGTCATCGTTCGCGCAATCGTGCGCGTCTAATCGCCCGAATGATACGTACCAGCTATACACGCTCAAACGTGCGCCATCAAACTAACCCTCCCTTATTAATCTTGTTATCGTTTGAAATGCGCGGATATTTGCAAGCGGTTTCAAGGGTAAACGGGTACACTGAACCTGACCCGGCGAGTCAATTTTCTGTAAGATACCCTTGTATGTGACGAATGGGAGAGATGTAGGCGTAAAAAGGAGGGATACATTTTCTAAACGTCGAACCTCTCGAAGGATGTTTTAGGACAAAGACGGAGTGATGTAAATGACGTCAGACCCAGCCAAAAAGACAACGATGTTTTCCGGCGTCCTGGCGGAAACCAGGCGCTCTTGATGCGTCCGAGACGAATTTTTTTGTAGGGGTATGTGAATACATTTGGTTTTTGTAAAATGTCTTTGGAAATCAGGATTAACTTTTATATAAGAAAATGTCGAGAGAAACGTCAAGGGAATGGTGGTAAGTAAATAAGTACCATTAGTATTCTATTGTGGTAATAAATTTAACACAATTAAAAACGTTTAGTCCTGACATAAAACTTAGTGGTACATACGTGTGTCAGAAGTTGCGAAGGGATTAAACAAATCGTCACGCGACGCGTTTCTTGTAACGAAGACGTTTCGGAATCAAATCGTAACATCGATAACAGTGCATTCCGCGGTACGGGACAGTAATAAATTTCAGCATATTTCTTACAATCCCGTAGAAAAATCTGAACGAATCGCTGTATCGTTGTTCGAATCGAGATTAAATCGCAGAATAACGGAGAATCGTGGCTCAGTCGTCGTTTACATACCTCGGGAAGATTAATTCGTTCGATATATCAATTGTTCGCGACGCGCAAAACAAAGTTTCATCGATCCATTATTCCCCGACGAGTGCATCAATCGTATCGCCTTTTTATCGGGGTGCGTCGCTCGAGTACAAGATTATACGGGAGCGGTTAGATAATTGTAATTCAGTAGAGAGATTCTCGGATAGTGCCCTATTTTGTTACACTTTCTTGCGAGCTTCTTGTACGCCGTGTCGTAACCAACGGCGTCCCGTACGTGATGGGAATCGGAAACGCGTAAAATGTCGGTTAAGCCGAATAAGTGATTCGCGGTGTAAATACGACTCGATCGGTACTCGTTCGATCGACGAACGAGCGAACGCATCGGGCCGAGGGGCTAAACGTAAATCTGGAGGAACGTTCGCGAAATAAACGAAGGTAGCGAAGGAAAGGTATCGCACGCTAGCGAAATATGAAGAAGCGCGAGTCAACGCGGGTTTGTTACATGAACGACGATTTCAAGAGAAACGTAATTTTCTTACGACCGTAGCGTTAGTACCTTCCTCGAGAAGTACCATTATTCCCATAATGGACAACATTAATAGTCTACGGAAAGTGCCGTTTTAACGGCAACGCGGATGAGACAATTGTAAAACCTGAGCAAAGTTGAAGGTAGCTGTTCGCGAGTTTGATGAAGCTTCGCGGAATGAAACGTTACTCCACACCCAAATCATCCTCCCGCGTTCGCGTTAATATTCGTTCCTCGATAATTCGTTAACTCAATTGGAAATGTCGAACGCCCTCGAAAACTTCTTTGATCGTCGATTCGCAAATTAATCCTCATAAATTCTTCTCCCCCAGCTTATCGTTCGAAGGCAACTAACTTTCTCGGTTGAAAGGCGCTAACCCTCGATGCTCGAAAGTAAAAAAAAAAAAAAAGAAAAAGAAAAGAAAGAGCTGCGCAGACGAAATCCGCGGAACAGCTGACACTTTCAGCGGGTCGCAGGCCGCGGAACGATGAAATCGGTAATAAATGAAATCAGGAGCAATTCGACCGACCTCAGCTCCCAAACGACTTACCGTGCGAGAAATCGCGACGAAACGTTTTTCCAGGGGAAAAGGGCATACGCTGGGGACGATCAACTCGTCGGCTGCAAACGTTGCAGTCGACGCATGATTGCTTCTGCGAGAATGCAATCTGGAACGGCGCGCATTCCCGTTTGCCGTTCCTCTTCGAGATTTAGAGGCTCGTTGCCAAATGTCAGAGCACCGAGTACCACCCAGTAATTAAGTTTACTCCAAGAAATGCTCCCTCCGATTCTACCCTGATTCGCCCCACCCCCCCACCCCCAAAACCCTTGCCACGTCACTTCGCAACCCCTCCCCCAACCCTCTTCCCTTGGCTTCCTATCTTCTGCCGAACCGTGGGCTGCACCGATCTCCTTCTTGTAGGACAAGCCCTCTAACGACCAACTGCTGCGAGAACAGAGGGAGCGTCTTCGTTGTCGTGGAAGCTCCGAGATAAGGGCGAAGCATCGAAGACTTATCGTGGCCCGCGAGCAAAATAAATCCAACGACTTTCGACGCTCTGTATCGCGCGTACTACGGATAGCGAGATTATCCTCGCGAATGTACAGAGATTCGTTCGGTCTAATCCGATACGTTTCGGAAATGCGAACCGTAAATGGGGGGGGGGGGGGAGAAAAAACAGTTTCGAATCGTAAGAACTCGATTACTCGTCATGATTATCGCGTGCATTCTGCGAACCAAACATTGACCCTTATTCGTTTGCTCCATCGTTTACGCTTTACCTTCCTTCGCGAGCAACCATTTGCCCCCGTTAATTCGCGACGCTCGTTCAATTTCGAGGAATTATCGCTGTTACTCCGATGCGACAAAGGCATTCGTCGTAGTCACAGATTAACAGGCCCCCAAGCTACTTAAATTTAAGCAAATATCACGGTTAGTTCGACCACGCGGTCTCCTCGGAAATATAATTAAACTACGAGTCTCGTGCCACGTTCATAATTTCAAAGTTGAAGACGAAAGTTCTTACTCCTGTTTGACCGCAATTTCTAAACATTAACTCGCCGCGTAACTTTACCGTATGACACGCTCGAAAGGAAATATCATGTTTACGTTTCCCAAGTTCGCGCGCAAATATTCCCGCGATACTCCTGAAAATCAATAGCAAGCATTTTTGTTATTCCACGTTTCCCTGTTGGCTGCGTTAAATTAAAAAATAAAGAGGGAGAGAAGATAGAAGATAAAACGAGACGTACGACCGTTCCGGCTCGCTCTCCAACTTTCCGAGCGTCCGTTAAGCAAAGCTTTTCACCCCCAAAAATCGTTATCCCGATATCCTTCGTCTAATAGCGAGCGAGATTCTCTCGCTCAGGGACCGCGGATAGAAAAACGTTTTTCCTCCGTGCTGGTTCGGCTCCTCGTACTTAACGGTTCGCTTTAAGCCGAGCTTAATTCGTCAGCCCGAATTTGATCGGGCCTCGTTATCCCCAGCGTCAGGCGGAACCCCATAACACAGCTCCGTGTTAATCCACGGTAGGTTAACCGAAATCTCTTCTAAGCCTAAAGCAGCACCGGCTGCGGCAAACCCGTAGGAATACGCACGGTCAATATTTTCTCGTCCACGGCGGGTAGCGCGAGGGCGTACACGGGTGGCAACACTTTTTCCCACCTAGCCGTGCAATCATGATTCTCCGTGGCCGTGTAGACGCGCGCGCGGGCGCGCGCACACCTTGCCCGCGTATAGACGTCCATGTTCTCGGTACACCGACGACCATCCTTTTCCCAACGGGTGCCCGACCGTCAAAGGACGTAAAAGAGTTGAAAAGCCATTCACGGCTGATTTTATCTTGCCGCCTTATCGCGAATGAGGCTGCGCTTTTCTTTATTCAGACGGATTAAGTTTTCGCGAGAAAGCGTCGCGCACAACACCGGCACTCACGGTTTGCGTTAAAAAAGAAAGCAAGTATCTCGTAACACTCGTTCTCCATACTTATCCCCCTGCTTCTTTTTTTCTTCTCTCTCTTTTTTTTTTACGATTATGCGGGACGCGCCACCTACATTCTCTCACGGTGTTATATCCTTGAGTGTACTCTCGCGATAAGGCAACCCCGCTCGGACCGTTGGCTTGTTCATTATATTTTTTTTTTTTTTTACGATTCTTACCGAAAAGTGTTTCTCGTCAAAAGCGACGCGTTGTCTCTCCTCGTACGCGGGGAACGAGACGCCTCGCGTCGGAAAGTAAGTACGCGGGACGCGGTCAAGATTCGTTGAACGAGCGACGGGGATCGAAGGATGCAAAAATCTGACGCGGTGTTTCGTACCATCTCGGTAGAAATTTGTCCTTTTTTCGACGTACTCGTTATCGCGCGGTACGCGTTCGCGATAATAAATTCCCGATCGTTTCTTCTCGAATTCGAGCAATGTTCGTCCGACCGTGGGGGAAACGTTGGAACGTAATCTGCCAGCATAGTAAATTTGCGGTGTAAACTCTTCCTACTGTCGGTACGCGAGCAATGTTATTTCAAAGTAAGTTTAACTCGAGTAAATGTAGAAATTTGGCGCACGGTGAATTCCTTGCGCTGATATTCGAGTGGTGTATGGGTTCGGTTCTTGTTCGCTTTCTGCCTCGCATTGGCGCAGACGTGGTATTGCGCCGACACGTACGCAAAAGTTCCGCTACGATTGCGCGTATTCGCGAAGAGGAAAATCAAGAACCGCTGACGACCTGCGGAGAATTCGCGAAAAGTCCAACGGCGTCTAGGAAACGGGAACGTAGGCCGAGTTTTCTGCCGACGTCACTGGAAAGTTGATTCGACCCGACGGACTCTGTCCGCGGCATGGACGGAAAAGGAAACGAATCCGAATTTGAAACTATCCGGGTCAGGAACCGAACGTAACTCGGACTGTAGTTTGGATCCGCTCCGAGGAACCGGACGACTCACTCGGGACAACATTCGTTCGGTTCCTCGGAACGGTTCCAAACTGCAGTTCGAATTATATTCGGTTCCACGAACGGAGCCAAACTGCAGTACGAGTCACGTTTGGTTCCTGACCCGGGTAGGTTCGAATTCGGATTCGTTCCGTTCCGTTTTCCGTACCTGATCCGCGGGGAGACACGATACTTTCACTGCCCTGGAAGATTTAAAAAAAAAAAACATATTCCTGAACCAGATTCCACTTTAAATACAGGGTCTGTCACGGGAATCGCATGGTTTTCAAATAAGAAGCACTCAATCAGTTTTTATTCAGAAACGCCCTTATTTATAACAAAACATATGTAAATAGGGAGTTCCTCCGCGATACCCGTGACGGATCCTGTATTTCGATACCTTCCACCTATCTTCGAGTACTATTGAAGGGACGAAAGGGTCGCGATAGTGAGGGGAATCGAGAAACGAAGTTACTTCGCGGGAACTCGGAGTCCGAAACAGCATTGATATTCGTGCGGCAAGAGTCACTTTTTGCGGATAGTAACTAAATAATGAAATTCCATACGGGCGCGCCCCGAGAATAAAGAAGAGTAGATTCGTGCCGCGGTCGTTGCGCGCGTAGGAAACGCGAACCTCGTAAATATTGAAATCATCGAGCTCGCACGGACGCGAGCCCATCGCGCGGAAATATTAAAAAATGTTCCGTCTCCTACTTGCACGGTCGCGATTAATTTCAAGCATCGCGAGTAAAATGTGCGAAGCGTATGATAGGTGCGATGAAACGGAGAAACGAGGACGTTAAAAATTTTACGCTACATCGGAACGCGTATCCAGGTCGCAGAAGTACCGTCGTTGTGTGACGTTCCGCAGCTGTCGCGTCATAACCGTTTGAAGCGTGAAATTACCGTGGAATCGATATTCGAACTGGACGAGTTTTTGCGAGAACGCTCGCTCGGCGTGCAAGGAAATATAGGTCCGCGAGACGGGAATTCGGTGCGATTTGCAAGGAATTTGCGATACCGTTAACGTTACAGGCAGAAAATTTAACGTCATCTTTCGTCGCCCACCAAGTCGGACGATTCCTCGCGGGGCTTTGCACCCACGCCCTTCCCGAATCGATCGAGAATCCGATACGACGCTTCGATACGAACGTTCGAATGTATACCAATTTCGACGAATACGAGCGCACAGTACCTACCTACAGTTACCGCCCGCCTCCAGTGTTTACGCATCGCGTTAAATACCCATCTACGGTTGCGGCTCTTTCATTCGCGGAGAGCTCAAGCAAATAGTGCCACTTTCAAGTGCACGGTGGCCAGATTAGGATAGACGAGGTCCGCAATTTATTTCTATCGTTTTTTTTTTCTTCTCCCTTTTTCTTTTCACAGCCAATTAAATCTCGTTACGGTAGGTCGATGGAACGCCCTTCGCGGCTAGATAGCTCGTCTACTTGAGCGAACTTTTGAGACTCGTATCGGGGTTAAGCCGCGATTAAGCGCGCCTCTCTGTACAGCGAAGAGCCATGATAGGCTGGGTAAGCGTACATCTAAATTTCGTACTCGATAACTGGTGTGGCTTGCATGTACTTTGAATAAATCTGTTTACCTAATGGCCAAGAACCAGAAGAAAACGGCTCTTATCGCGAGCGTAGAGTCGGCCGCGGGGATACGCGTTCTTTGTACACAAGAGGCAAGCCATTTTATTCAACGGTTAGAGAGGGTAAACCTAGTTTTGAGATAACATTGCGACGAAGAGCCTCGTGGCAGTCATACTTCTCCCTGATAACTTTGTTCCCACCTCAATGGCGATCGACAGCCGCGCGACGGACGAGCTACGGTTTCGCGGATGGATACGTTTTACCGACGATCGTCTCGTGAATCTAGCTCCCACCGAGACCGCTGTAATTTCGCGCGGTTAAGGCAATTATGGTTTCGGGTACGTCGTGATCGCAGGAGTTCCGCGAGCCGGAAGTTGGTACGATGAGTCACGGTAGGACGATTTCCATTGTTTATAAAAGAAACATCGCATTTCGAGTCCCATGACAAACAACGTCGAAGACGCACGGGAAAGCTCGGGAACCGGGGTCTCTAATTGTTTAATATGCATGGTTACCGACGCGCTTGAAACACCTGGCTTAATTGGAACGATATCACCATCCCTATAGACGCTCGTTTATCAAGTTACCGATAATGAAGAAAGGAAGGTTTTATATCTTTATATACCGTAATTGAGAAAAATGGACGTTGGTTAACGGGGTAACAGCGATAGCCGGGAAGGCCGGGGAACGGGGAAGCCATGGTGGAATCGAGAGGCGCGTGTAATAAAACTCCGGTGGTAGTTTTTTCCCCTCTTGGAAGCTATGGACTCGCGAGTCGTATCGCATTACGCATTACTCGACGCGCGATTCCTCCTGTTTGGTCCGCGAAGTAACGAGCGTGCAAACTGGAATAAGGAAAAGATAAGCCCTGGGAAGGAACCATTTTAAAGGAGATACAAAGTGGTCGAAGGTGCAGGTTCGCACGGTTCGTGTCGTGAAACGTGTAAAGAACGAGAGGGGGGAAGCGATGGTACAAAAAGAGGGCTTACGAAGGAGGAGGAAAAGTTGGTTGTACCGGAGCGTAACGACCGCAGTGAAATTCTGGCTTTCTTCCGTTCGAAAAAAAAAATATCTATACTCCACGGTGTGCATCCGAGATGAGTGAATTCGTGGGCGTATGGATTTTATTTTTGTATTCGAGTTCGTATCAAAAGAAAACAAACGATTCTTTACGCGACAGGAACGAACAATTTTATTATCGATGCTTGAACTTGGAGTAATCGCCGATCATTGTTCGCGCGAGATAAATAACTTGACGCGTTTTCGAATAACAAGTTTGCAACAAAGCGGTTTAACGAGACGCGGGCAGTTCTGTTTGTACGGGAAAATAACGAGGTTTACGCGAAACGTAGGGGAAAAACGAGGGAAAGCCGGTTCAATGCGAATCCGAGACCCACACGGTTGACATTCGTTTACCGATATAAACGTACGTTTCGATAATACGAGAGAATTTCGAACTTTTGCGATATTTACACTCGGGCTCGCGGCAATGTTTTTCCCAATAACGCGACATTCCTGCGATGCATAAAAACGCACGATTACAGGTGATTCGAACTGAAAATACTCTACGAAACTCGTCCTGCCCGATTCGAGCGTAATCGATGGTACGAGAAGGTTTTGAGAGAACGGAAAAAAAAAAGAAAACAAATATTTGCGCGAAAAGGGCAGCGTAACACGATCCCAACGTATTATCCGCCGGCGTTTCGTGCATCGTCCTCCGCTCGCTCGATACGAGCTACTAAATTTCCTAAAGCGTATCTCATATACCTTCCCCCCCCGCCCATTTAATTTCATTCGAACGGAATCGAATTTCGTGCCACCGCGAATATCAAGATGTACGCGTACGTGTCTCACCTCCCTGCGGGCCGATCTTTCTATCACACCGCGGTAAAGGGGATTGGGTTTGCTTGTCGAAGGGGAGAGGTTTGCATCCAAATCATGTTTGTTTATGGCCTCGAGTCGGAAGGAGAAATAAACAAGGAGCGCTCGATCTATGCCCGCTGTTACGCGACTCTTCCCCACCGTCGGCCTCGAATCTTTTCGACTCGTCAATACCAACGGCCCTCTACCGAAATTCAATTTGCGAAATTATTAGGCGGAAAGATCGCGCGGGTGGGGCGGGTCGTCGATTTGCTCCGAGATTCACTGCTCACGGTCGGATACGTTGCTTTGCAATTACTTCGTTGAAAGTAATTTCTTCTCCGTTGGCTGATCAGTAATGCCAGATGAGGCGAGGTTTGCACGTAGTGAAGGGTACATTCTTTGACGAGGGGTAAACAGTTGTTATTGAATTCCCTCGGGGTAAATGATTTTCCCGCTCTGATATCTTCTTTTTTTTTATTAAGAATCGCAGAATTACGATACCGCTAGCAGAGTTTAACGAATTAACGTTCGGTTAATTTGACTGGGAGAGAGAGAAAAACTCTGGAGATTTTAAATTTGCGTTCGCAAGGTTTTAAAAGGCTTTAAATTTGTTACCCCAACAAGTGTTTACTCGCGCTAGTCCCGCATCAGCCTTACTTTTAATGTTTGTTGACGATTTGTGTAATTTTGGGCATACAAACATTCAAAGGGAATTTGAGCAGGAATAACATTCAGGCCGCATCGATTTTCTAAATATCTCTAAACATCGATAAACATTCGTGGAACGTTGAAACGTTAACTCGTGTATACTAACGCGCTCTCTCTCTCTCTCTCGCGCGCAAATAATATTATTTCACAGCATCACTGACTCCAGTTGGACAGAGTTCACGCTTCTGTACTCGCGACGGTAACGACGGGATCCCACGCTGATACAGATTGCGCGAGATCGCGATGCAATCCGGTCAAATAACAGGATAGTACGCCGAGTCTCGGGACTCGTTAACCGAAACTCATTACAGGCTCGTGCGTGCAAATTAAGGATCCGTGGAATGAATAAGACTCGTTGTCCTCCTCTCATCAAGACTGTACATTATTATCCCTCGGCGGAATTCCTTGAATTTCGTAGGAGCAGTTAGCAAAGTGGATCTCGGCGGGAGTCAGTAATTGCTTCCTACGTACAAGACGCGCTGATTAAACTTGTTGCCAAAAAGTATTGCGAGGGTTAAGAGCTGAGCTTAATTTAGCCTGGAATACGGGTTAATTTGACACGCTCGTCACCGAGGCGACGCGACACGAGCCATCAGTCGTGGAATTGTCAAAACGGCTCGTTGAAAGTTCGGGTATCCGGGTGGGTCTCGTAATTCGGTGCCGCAACGTTTCGTTTCGCGTTTTCGGATTTAAATGGCAAGCACTAGAAACACGGAGATCGTCTGTTGTTGCGAGAATTACCCAAACTGGCATGATTCTCAACGCGAATGTCGGAGCTTTTGTTTTTCATTAAATGTTAGCTCGACGGTAAACGTGTTATGCTCGTAAAAATATTTTACATTCGTTCCAACCCCGTAACGTACGTACCTCGCAACGATCCGCGTTGTTCGGACGTAATAGGGAACAATGCTTCGACTCAACAATGAAGGGTACAATACTTTTCCGCTTAGACACAGAATTGTAATTGCGTATAATATAATTTAATGATGGACCGGTATTATCGATGTACAAGGGGAAAACTTTTATACGCGTATTTTCATAAAATTCCGAATGCATAAAAACGTTTTAATTGCAGCAGTAATTGCGAAGTATAATAATTCTTAATCGATTGCTTTTCAGCGTGAGCTTTATTAATCATCCTTGTTAGTGGAATTATTTACTCGTGTACGCGCATCTGGTAACGTACCTCCTCGCGATTACTCTGACGTGTCGTCATTTATCGTTGTACGCGTCATGAGTTCAAAGCTACTAAATTCTTTGAGTGAGTTAGTAGTATCAAACGGAAGCGCGGCCTTTGTTCTTACCGCCACCGCAGATTTGTCGCTCGTTCTCCGGCCTCTAACTTGCCGATTGACGAGCAGAAACTTGAACGTTCCGTTTGCGTGTAATTGGTACCCGCGTGAATCTGCGTTATTTAATTACGAGTAAAACGCGCCGTGAAACTATCGTCCCTCTCTTTAAACCTTTCGCGTCGATTTTTTTCTAGGGGCCATGAGACTGCTTTTCTGTTTTTCAAAAATGTTTTTACGAGTGAAAATGATCTTTTATATTAGAAAATGTATAAAAAAAACTCACCATGGGGATGGTGGTACATATAAGTACCATTAGTCTTTTGCTGTGGTAACAAATTTAACATAATTGAAAGCGTTCACTCTTGACATAAAACTTAGTGGTACACGCGTGTACCAGAAGTAATTTTGATTCTTACAAAGAATCTCAACGTTACATTGAGTACCTCTCGTATCTGTTTCGCAAAGGTTTACCGAGGAAGGGGAAAAAATTATTACGTTAGGGATCAAGCTTGATTTTCTATTCGGGAAGTTACAAAGGTACTCCCGGTGCGAGTGTAACAGGCTGATTTACTAAGTACGTAAATGGATTTAGCTGGTTCGGTGATCCATCCGTGGCAAAGTGGATGGATCACGTTCATCGTGACGCTATAGTATCGTTGCCGCACGCTTGATTTCCTGCGTTCGACAAACGGTCCTTCCGTAGAAGGACGGTTACAAACCGGATCTACCGGTAGCCGTACTTGTCCGTTAATTTATTGGATTACCACAGATTTATTTTCGTCGACCTCCGAAAGGATTCGTATATTAATCCGAGATAACGAGGCAAATCGGACTAGTCGGGGTAATCGTTTCTCGGATACTTTCGCGTTCGCATAATTAATACGCGTGGACTGTGTCCAGGGCCGTCTTAACTAAGAGGCACGGAGGGCACCGTGCCTCGAGCTTACGAGCCAACAGGAGCCTATGAAAGTTTAAATATAAAATGTTAAATAGGAATGTACCCTAATATAACAACGGCAATGTTAATATGTATCAACGTATAAAAATGAAAAAATAATGTAATTCTATTAACCATTAAATAACCTGGACATTAAATTGAAGAGACTCAGAAATAGGTTTTATGCAAATGTGCCTGAAAAAGATCCTGAGACGACTCCGACTATGTCGCGAAGATAAAACTCTCGTAAGAACGTCGCTCGATCCCATCCGCTGCGTCGAACGTTTCTACGACTGGTTCGTCGCGCGATGAACTCGATACGATGTACGATACGTTCGACGAACGTCAGACTCATCGGGACAGTTACAAAGGAGAGATAGTTTCGGGGCAAAGGCGTACTTAGTCGAGGGGCGTAAGAAATATATTATACTCCGGTACATTGTACCAAGATAGATAGGTAGATGGACAGACGGATGGATGGATAGATGGATGGATGGTGGATGGATGGATGGATGGATAGATAGAGAGAGAAAGAGAGACAGAGAGGAGCGAAGAGCAAAGCCCGGGGGTTCGAGCGGATTGATCAGAGGGACTTGGCAGGACATTTATCTGCCGGGCTACTCCGTCCCGGAAAATTATCATATTTTTGCATAATGGAATCAACCGCGACGTCGGTGCACGTACAAACGGTGCACGTGTAGGTATGACATCCCTGTGAGGTACGTTCGAGCGTGCGGCGAGCTCGCAAAAATAATGCTGCCGCTAAAACGTTCTGCCGGGAGCGATGAAATTCGTAAAGTTATGCGATTACAGCGACGGTAAGACTGATTTCTCTTGTCCCTCCCGTATTCTTTGCTCTCGAGTCCGACATTATTCAAAAGATTTTATTAGAAAAACGATACGTCCGGGAGCCCGGTAACGTCGCGGTGCATCGTACAGCGCATCCTTTTTACCCAGATTTCCTCGGTATCGGTACAAAGTGTTCCGGTCCTACGAAAATTTGTAACGTACAAATGCAAATGCCGTTATTTCAAGTTTGCGCGACAGCGCTACCGCGTTCCAATTATTTTCCCGAGGCGTTTACTTTCTCCAACAAATTTACACAATGCGGCAAACTGCGGGCACGCGACTCCGCATCGAACAAAATTTTACGCTATTATAATTTCAAACCGGGACCGTCATTTATTTAGCACGAAAATGAACTCGTCTCCCCCCCGATGGAATTTATTCGCGAGTACGCCCGATAACGACGGATCGCGAAAGGTAGCTGAAAGGTAGAATTCGCTGCTACGTTTCATTTTTATCTCCGCGCGACTAGTCGGTTCGGCATCGCAAATGCGTCTCATATTCGCGCGTGTACGCAATACCGTGCAATTCTTTCTATCGTACATACAACCGTGCAAACGGTCATAGTTTGGATTACGCGCGCCAGGGTCCGAGTATCAGGTTAATACCGAGCTCCTAATGGCGGAGTCAACTATTATTGTTATTATCACGGTTACGGGCGAGCCTCGAGATTTGCGGTGAGAATAGGTAACGATACCGCCTAGCTGGGGCAGCGTCCCGGAGGTTTGCTTGTAAAAGAAATAATCCGCAGTACCGACCAAGGACATTTTGATGCGCTTGGCGCGGAACAAAAATTAAGCAATTACGCGTACGGACGATTACGGGCTTTAACTAACTTTTGTTAAAGTCCCCTTCACCGACGGCCATTTCGCTGGGGCGCTTAACCGAGCGAGAAGCAAATCTGCGAAGAGTGCAACGATTCTTTTCGGAGTTTGTATCCGATTGCCCATGAAATCTATTGCGAAACACGCTTCGTTACGCGTACCTCCCGTTGATAGGAGGGTGACACAATTTTAAAAGTATCTCGGATAATGACTGGGTAAACGACTCGAAATACTGATGTAACGTTACATTAGTTTTGTAGTAATTTATAATTGAAAGCTTATAAGGGGAGGAAACCAAGTTGTGTATATTCGACATGCTAATAAAATCGCAAATAAAAAATACAGAATTCTTAATTGCTCTACTGCAAAATTTCTCATTTGCACATCTTTAACTTTTCTATCGGTCCCGCGATACTTTGTAAATTTGTATCATTCTTGATCCGCGCTCTCGTTGATTTTTAATACTGCTTTACTAAAGCTTCGTTCGTTTGTTTGTTCAAACGAACCAGCTTTTATTATTTAATCCAGATTTTATTTTCCCAACAATATCACAAAACACTTTTCGTTGAAAAGAAGAACCTCTTAACGATACAAAGGTACTTTAATTACGGATAGCTTCCGAGCGATTAAAGGGAGGGAAGGAAGTTTCCGCGAACAGAGAATCCGTTGGCATGGGATACGAAAACCATTATTTGCGTCGTACAATGCAACGCGAATGTCGTTTCCGCGGCGTCGTATACGAATTATTCGAAGAAATTTCCCTCGTTCTGACGATAATCCAAACTTTGCAGTGTAACGCTCGAATTTCTTTTGGCGTCTCGAGTACTTTTACCTCGTACGACGATAATTATTTCAAATTGAGTTTTAATTCAATTTAAAGGTTTTATCAAGGAGAGTAACATACAACGAATATTCGAGAACTCAACGGAAACACGCGATTCCGCGAATTAGGACGCACACTGATCACCGAGTTATTACATACATACATATAATACATTAACCAAGGTTGCGCGTGACCAACGCGATAATACGCGTATCAGGGTGAAATTTGAACACCAATATGGTAACCCGCTTCGATCGCGTAATAAGCTATCATCGCGCAAGGGCTGGTAATCGATAAATAATGACGGCGCACCATCGTTATGCAACGCGCGTACCTCCTATGATAACGATAGATCGGAACAATACCTTATCATCGTTACCCAGCGTTTATAACATTTATTTCCCGCAGATTACGGATCTGTAATCGAAGTCTAGCCGGCGTATTTACCCCTGAATTAAATTAAATCTTGAATTAATCCGAAACGAATCGTATTTGGCGATGCTTCGGTCGCCTCGTCGGCATCCTCCTGTCTCTCGTGGCTTTCATTTCATTCCGGCCCCTCCGGACCTTGAAGCGAAACGCGCGGCGGATCTGTTTTAGCCTTGGATTTACTTAAAAGTGAAATTTCCTTATATAGCCCCTCAAAGGGGGTCGCTCACCGAGAGGTTTGCCCGATAGAAATAATCCTGGGAGAGTACTAACGACATCGTTAACTACGAGTCACCGCGAGGGCGCTCGATCGCCGTGCTCACGATTATCGGTCCTTTTGATCTACGATCCGCGCCGATCCACGCTGAGTCGGCGTTATTTCGTTGCGAACGGTGCGTTTCCCGCTTACTTCGGATTCGTGGAGATGGAAAATTAGAAGATGAAAAGTTTATTTTGATATACGGCCAGACCTCGGCTTTCGCAATTAATTCTTTTCGGCGTTTGCGCGCTAGCCGAAAAACTGTTTAAGTCGGATATACGTATATGCGGGTAATAATATTTGCAAGTATTTATGTCTCTATGCTCAACAACTCGCAAGACATAACTTTTCCACATATGTACCGACAAAGCTCCAGTTCCGCCAATCAAAAAACGAATTTCACAATTCGGAATTTGTTTTCTGATTCGCATGTTTTCTTTACGTACCGCCGGAGAAAGCAATGATGTCGGTTTCAAATGGTCAAATAGTACCGAGTATGCGCGCGTGTGACTTTTCTGCGACGAAACACTGTTCGGATCGTCGCGAGATAAAGAATGAATGAGGGTGAGGATTAACGAATTTAACAGGGAGTCAATCATTAGCACTCGTCCTGAGAATGTCAAACCTTTTTAATACATACTACATATATGATAACCCCTAACGCTCAATCATTGATTTCGAACCATCCTTGACACTCGCCCGAACTTTAAAACCCTTCGTATAGATATACAGAGATGTAGAGGATCGCTAGCTTCGAAAAGTTCGCTCGGCAAGACTTTTTTCTCTAACGCTTATCCGAAGAAGAGCGCGAGTTTAATCGATTAACGGGAGAATAATTTTCTGATCCAGGATAATCTCAAATCAGGTTTAATTAACGTCGCTCGACAAAGATTATCTGGAAGCCTGTACTATGTATATCGCGCTCCGTTGCGTCCCAGATATAGATAGACGGTGAGGTATTAAATCGTCATGACAGTGTGTACGCATTAGCGTTTGACGAGTAACAAGACTCCGCACTTTAACCGTCCCAACAACCGGCTTGTTCGTTCGAATGCGGGCGGGATTCGCGGGAGAGGAATTAAGCTCCAAGACAGAACTTACAGGATAACGTTTCCGTCTCTCGACATCCTTTCTCGGAAATATCGAGAACTTCGGCTTCCCAATTATCATACTCGCAATTCCAAGGCGACGGTGCTCCCAAGGAAACCCTGCGCGCTGATAGTCCTCGAAGGGAAGGGCGACAACATTTTCCGCGCAGAAAGTCGAATTATGACTCGAGTGTCCTCGACGAACTCCAAGGAATCGTTGAAACGGAGGCTTGCGAGCGTACGCGATCGATGAAAAGATAGAAATGGCGGGAAAAAATTGTATTCGTAAATCGGCGAACGCATCGATCGGTTACGCGTTAGCGATCGAGGTACGGCGAGGTTCGTAGGATTGATTGACTTGATTTCATACGAACATCATTGAGATTTCCAATGTTTCCATGGAAGAATTAAAGATCTGGCGGGAACGTAAATCGAAAAAGACTATACTCGATGCGGTTCGCGCGTTCACCGGCTTCCTCCGCGAAGCTCCCGTTGCTCGAAATCAATATTCCCACGCCGGGGCGCCTATTACCCGGCGGTTAGTAATATTTTTGCTTCGATAACACGACGTCTCTTTCGATAAGTTCGCGAATCGTTAGCGTCAAATTTCATTCGATTAAAACGCGTATCTCACGTAATAAAACGAACGTGAGAAGAGAGTTCTAGAATCGGTTTAAGTTACAACGACCGAGATCGCTTCCGGATCGAGATATGAATTCCTTCCGACGTAAGTGTGCCGTAAGCAGACGCGAATCCTAATATCAGAATTCAATGCGTCGTTACGTGGATAAGGTGCGAGGTTGGCCGTCGATACTTCAAGGGACGATTGAAAGTACTCACGCATGTCGATCGCAAATTAACCATTTCGGGCTTGACCGTATTGGTTTGGCAAAGTATGAATTTGTCAACTTTAACAATACGACTCATTACAAGTTTCATACTTGCCAACCCAATAATCGTAATGTGGGGTTCTGGGTTTAGAAATTGAGATAAGTTTGATAGTTTAATTGACCCGCGACCGGCTTTACGACGCAATAGTTTCTTTTACCCCACTTTTACGCATCCGCACGCACATACACGCGTGCACCGCATACTTTGGGTGCTACGCGACATCACTGTACCACCGCACAGTACTAAAATATTCGCGTTCAAATAAGAAAAGTCTTCTCTGTTGTCGTTGATCGAAGAATGTCGTAACGTGGGAGGAAGGTTTACGTCAAATTCGTCGAGGATTTACAAAAGTGGAGGGGAAATTCCGTCGCCTGTCAAGCGCGCGTCACGGTCAAGCTGACGGAATGGTCGGCATGGTCGTCAATAACGTCGTAAATCGTCGACGTCGTGTCGACGATAAGCTCCTTGATACCTAAACGGCAACCTAAGCCACGTACAAACTATAAACCAAAACGGTTGTTGGCCAACTTTCCAATATCAACTAAAACGTAACGTTTTCTCGGTGACGTCGATAATGAAAATGTTGCACCTAACAACGAGGAGGCAATTCCGCGCGCAACAAACGCTAGTTACAACGGGTAACGTGAAATCGGTGAAAACAATTTTTAAATTCGGGAAGGTTGAAAATGTTTGAAAAATTGCAATACGAGAACTGCGACGACATTCGGACACAATTGCTGTCGCGTAAAAAAAAAATGTAGAAAAAAAAGTCGGCGCAATCTACATAGAAATTGCGTAACATACATGGGTATATACACGTGCGCATGCATACACTCGAGCGAAAAATTAGTTACGTTTCGAATAAGGAGAAACAGGGACCCCGTAATTTCGCAATTTTAAATTACTTTTCGTCGGGCGCAAAAGAAGAAAAAGAGAACCGAGGGGAAGAAATGGAAGTAATGGATTGTCCCTCTACGTCTTCGTACTTGTTCCCGAGTAATTCAAATCTTTGTCCGCACGAACACTTTCGCAAAGGAACTGACATACTCGCCCGACGGAGAAAGAAATCCAAAAGGTAGAGATCAGACAGAAACGAGGTGCTCCGAGAGAAAACCCGTCTGGGAGCCGTCGACGTACCGTCAGACGACATCCGAGTATGCACCGGGAAGCCTTATATTTTCAATTCCACGGAAAAGAACCTTGACTGCCATTCCTCGGTTCTGCCTCAGCGTCACGGTTCGCGTCACGATGGCATACCGGGGGGAGAAGAACGACGACGGCGGAGGTGTTGTTTCGTTAGAGACGCTTGTCCTTCCAGCGAGGCACTGTTATTCGCGCATGTACGCCCCTCGAATTCAGTTTAAACTTGCCGTTTCTGCCGTCGTACATCGTCGCTGCTGCAGCTTCAATGGCTACTGGCTTCGCGCGTGCCGGGGAAGGACGGAGAGAAAGAGAAATTCGTAACCGTTGGGTAAATGGCCGCGAAATTTATGGCACGAATAAACGCACGTAAATCGTCGTTAAGGGAAAATCTACAAGTGGATGCATACCTCGGATAGCGTGTACGATGATACATGAAACCACTTCCCCTTTTCTTAGTGACCTCGCACGAATTTTGATATCAGTTTCAACGTCGACCATGCGAGCGTAGATTTAAAATAATATCGGTAGGATTTCGCCCTTCCATCTACCCTTTCCTCTCTTCATCGCCCTCCACCCACACTCGCCGATTAGATAACGTTGTATCACACGCGAATCGTTGCCCGACGACGGTCGTTCGTAAGTGGTACAATCCCGAATCGCTCAGACCCGCTATGGAGCGTGGTTGTTACTTGTTAAGAGTTGCGTTCGTTAAAGTTACAGTTTCCTAATCTTGTTTTCCTTTAACGCGCGATAAGCCAGGAAAAGGTACTCGCGTGCGAAACGTTAATTCCACCGCGCGTAACGATATATTTGCCAATTATCTCGCTTAAATAAAGCCAGAGCAAAAACGTTATCGTTTTACAGGCTAATTGTAAGCAAAATTCGTCGTTTCTTCCCGGAGACATTCGCGCGTGGGACGAAACGACGGCCCTGAGAAAGTGAGCAATGGGTCGCCGTACGATTACGATACACGCTCGGGTATGGAATGTTAATTAAAATGGAATAACGTAAAGGCACGTCGATGGAGCCATTATAAATATCCCGTCGAAACCAACGGAATTTCGCGAAGCAATGCAAACACTTCGACGCATTCGCAACGGGTTCGATTTGCTATTAGAAGCGGTTTCGCGGGACGGCATGGCAGAGCGTGCAGACTTGTTACGCGAATTCAGGGACATGCTTGGGTATATTAGTAAAAGGACGAAGCGTTGCAATACGCAATGAGCGGAAACGCATAACGTCCCCGGGTGATTCGCGGCGTCGAAACCACGGAGGAACGTGGCCCGGCGCATACATATATCGTGGTACGTATGCTGGGAACGAATAGAATTTAACCTCGCCCTCTCTCTCTCTCTCTCTCTCTCCCTGTGGCATCGTCCCTGGTTCGATTCGGATAGCCTTTCCACTCGGCATATTAAATTTATGGTATGCACGCCGCGCATAACTCATTCCCCGCGGTGCACGGGGGCACGGGAGTGCCGTTAAAGGACGCGTGTACCGCCCGATGGGCCAAAGAACAAAGTGTTCTTTGGCCCTTCGCTCGGTCGCGTACCCTTTTTCTCGAGCTCGTTTACGTTTACGCGCGCACGGGCTTTGTCGCGGTACACGTACAAGCGATACCGGGAAGCTCCGCAATTTACGCGTGATTCGTGCGTCGGATACACTCGCGTCACGACAAAGCCGAATTTTTTGCCTCTCGCGGATCGAGTTAATACCCGCGGGAAAAAAGGAACCGACGAAATTCTTTGAACGAACGCGGCAAAAAGCGACGATTTATTCTCACTCGAATGTGAAATCCGCCGTGACGAGAGGAGCCACTCGTTTACAAAACATTCGCGTTCCGTAAATAAAACTGCAGAGAGTTTTGCGAAGCCTCGCCGTTTCCCTCGCGGAGAGTCTCCGCGTACACGTATACCCCGTAACCCATAGCCGGCAGAGGGAAACTCGAAATTATTTTTGCTTCGATAAAAGAAAAGGGCGCAACGGCCATCGCTGGGACACGCCACATTTTTCTTTGTTTCAAAAAGTTTCTTGTCTCGTAGCGGTTAATCAAAATAGTTTTGCGCATAAAGTATTTCGTTTCGGTGTCGCATAGTATTTTTTTCAAATGCGTAACGTATTTCTTTTTGCGAGAGAGAGAGAGAGAGAGAGAGAGAGAGAGAGAGAGAGAGAGAGCAGAGGCGAATCCCGTTGTAACGCGTACCTATTCGACGTAACTGTTTACCAACGGAATTCAACTGAAAATTTACAATTGAGCCGCACTGCTTTCCGACACATATGTCCCAAAATATCTCCCATATCCTAGTTTCCATCGAGCAAAGCGTTTCTCATTCCGCGCGAATGAATATTCCTCCTCCTTCGGCGCAAAAACGGCCAGAGGGTGGAGAACGGAAAGCTCCAAGCGAATTCGCGATAATTAATCGTGTTTCCGTGTCACTCGAGGTTTATCGCGGGATTCTTTGCGATAAGGGCACGAATGGTCGATAGCCGCCCGTCGAGGTACAACGAATCCTTTCGCTCGTTCGATCTCCTTGAGCGAAGATTAACCATTCGCGCCGAGGATGATGATATCGTTCGAGAGTGAACGATCGTAAGACCAATGGGAGAAAGATAGGTGAGCACGGGACGGAAATTTGATGAAAAGGGTGAAAGTAGAGACCGAACGATAGAGACTGCGAGAGTAGTGGATGAACGGGAGGGGGAACAGAGCCGGGAGAATTAGCAAGTTGATGGCGAGAGAAAGAGGAAACGAAGAGAGAGAGAGAGAGAGAGAAAGAGAAAGAGAGAGAAAGAGAGAGAGAGAGAGAGGACGGTGAAACAGGGATATCGATGCCCGTCGAGCGTTTCCATCTTCATCCGACGACTAACAAGTCCCCGCTAGTCAGCGGTTTTTATAATTGGCCGGAAGTAGTTCAATTACGGAAGCGTGACAGTGGTGGACCACCTCTGCCTCGAGAGCCCTCTTTTACTCACCCTTTCCCGCCCCCTCCGGCCCTTCCACCCCGTCCGCCGTTTTTTCCACTTCTACCTCGTTCCCCTTTTTACGCGGCTCTTCCATTACGACCGTCGTCATCGCTTCCATTCTCGAAGCCGATCAGCCGGTTCGAAGAAATGACTCCGCTCGATGAATATCGCCGGCAATTAGCTACTACGCTCGGGACGAGGGAAAGCGATTTGAGATTATCCGCAAACGATTGCCGTTAACGCAGTTTCAGTTGAAAATTGAAGAGTATAGAAGTGAAAAGCGGACGACGCGCTACTCCCCTAACGCTGTTACAAGTTAAAATATTGTTTCAACGAAGAAATTCCAGATAAACAGAAAATGTGTTCCCCGATCGCAAAGAACAGTAGAATCGCGTAAAGTTCGAAGATATCGTTCCGAATGTTATAACGGAAATGTAAAATTTTTCAGGCGCGGACCAGCCAAAAATTTGACCGAGATGGTTCGTCAATTTTTGTAATTCGCGTAAAGTCAATCCATATCCTTGTTTGAATTATTCTATTGTAATAAAGTCCATGAATATTAAAACATTTATTTTTGGAATCTTAATATACTGCCAATTCCCGGAAGCGACGCCGTCGAAACTAAAAGTTCAATGTCAGCCTCCGGGGACCGACGCCGTCTGAACGGAAAGTTCGCCGTCGGTTCCCAGGGACTGACACCGCGCTCAGCGCGTTAACGATCTTTACGCGAACGCGGAAGACGCGTCACGAAAGTTCTGCCAGCTCGACAGCGCGATATTAAAACCGAACCGGTTTCTCTCGGTCGATGTTACTCGTTGCCGCGCGACTCGTTCGACCGATCGAACACGGCCGCTGCGTAAAGCGACCAACACGAGTACCGAGAGCTTAACGAGGGTCTCGTCCTCGAGATTTTAATTTCCGACCGACATCCGCTTCCATTTGTCTTGACCTTAATCGAAGGATGAGGTATATATATGTATATATTCCGGGTCGCGTCTCCCGCGTATTTGTCGACAGACCGACCTCACGGAATTTCGAATAAGGCTTTTCCGCAAATAATACAGCGCGGCGTGGTCAGGTACTGTTAAAAAAAACGTGCCCTCCCCCGTAATTACGAGATCGTTTCCGTTAATTTTATTCCTCGATCGACATCTCTCATTTCCGTAGCTTAATGAAAATTGCAGGCCGGGCCGTAAAATGGTTCCCGCTTGAGAATGGTCTGGAAATGTTGCGTTTCAACCTCCTTTTTTTTTTGTTTTTTTCTTTCAAACCGTAATTCGCTCTCGATTTACGAAAGCTACTACATTTACATATTATTCAAGGTATCGCGTCAATCGTGTATTGCCTGCCATGTAAAACGTGCCGGGGGTGGAAAAAAAATGTGATCACGAAAATGACGGCTCCTGGAGCGGCGATGTGACATTTCGAGGAGTCGCCCTCGATCCATTTTTCCCATCCCTTAACGAGCGTGTAATTGCTTTTTAAAATTGATTAAAAAGCGATCGGTCTTGCTTCGTTTCGGGCGATAGCGATGGGAAACAACCCTCGTCCCTGGTCTTTCATGAAACATTCCTACAAGCACGGGATAACCCTATCTATAGACGTCACGTTTTCCACTTTTCCTCGTCGTAGTTTCGTGAAAAATAAAAGGGATCGTGTTCCGGACACGCGAAACACCGGCAAACGGTAGCGCTTGTCTAGTTACACAATATCGATTATCCACTTTAAACTTATTCTCGATAGAAATATAATATCACAAATACGTTTGAAAAATACGAAACCATCCGCGAACGTCTAGAACTGTATACTTTCAAAATCTTATACTTACGATTAGCTGCAACTTAGTGTTTTTTTTTTTAAGAAATCGCTTCAACCGATCGTTCCTTGGTTCGATTGTGAACAAAAATTGTATGGGATCGAGACAGAGAAAAGTTTCGATAAAGTTTTTCCAAATTTCACTGTAACGGGTTTCATTGGCAAACAATTTTTGCCAGGCAATTTTGAACTGCAATTTTGAATTTTGAACCCCCTCGGTTGATATATCGATGTTTGCGATAATATTGCCGGTATTACGGGACACGGGGTGCGAAATTTGCAAACTAAAATCAAGCAGATATTTTATAATCTGTTTTGACACTTTTTGTTACACAATTTTTGTTGACAGTATCTTTCATTATCTACTTTCATACTTCCGTTCCCTCGACGAGGAACTACCAAATTCAGTTTCAGCTTTATCGATCGCTCAAACGAACAATAGAAATTAGTTCGCTACTACGTCCCGTAAATTATGAACATAATGACATGTTAATTTTCCGCATGGATGAGAGTAATTAACGACAAATGAAACGCAATCAAACACGCGTTATTATACTTTTACTTATTCCCCGCGTATGTTGTTTACCAATACCTAGCAAACGCACCATCCGACGGTTCGCGTGCCATTTAATTTTAGGTACCATTATTTGTCCTACGTATCGACGTTGCCGCACAGAATCGCGAATTTACGTTTCGTTTTCGTAGTTTGATTCACAGCCATATTAGCGTTTGCCCTCGTGGGCATAGCCGCGACTATCGTGCGTTTCAACAAGTAGCGCGTTTATTAAATTTGCCGTGTAATATCAATTGAATATATAATCGTTGTTATCGACAATGCGCTGTTTGGTTGTTGTTCTCGGAGTTTTAACAGCCAAAAGGGGCCCTTTATGTATCGCTCGGCTTATTACGTTCTATAATCAAATCCCGTGTCATGCAATTTATCGGAACACTGAATTTTAAAATTAACATTTATCAGTCAAATGTTGCGACTAAAAACCAATTAATTAATTTCAACGTAACGAAGTACCGACGGTGCCGATAAACGATAAGAACAAAGACCGCGATATCCATTTTGGTAAAACGGGACAGATTGCAAATAAACGATGTTCCATGCAATGTGGAAGGTGCCCGGAGACGTATTAAAGCGTCTACTAAGCTCTGGCTCTCTATTCCTTCTCAGATCCTCCATCCACTTAATTCCACTTTCATCTCTCTCTCGCACTTTCTCCCTCATCTCCTCCTCGCACAATTCTCCACTTTTCCACCTATCCCCTTCTCTCTTTCGACCACCACGAGGTATCATCAATCTTCGCCTGACCACGATCGCGGCGAGTGAGACCAATTTTTCCTTTTTTTTTTTCGTACGCCGACAGGCCATCGCGAGCAACAATTCGTTCCTTCGAATACCGGATTCGGGATACAATATTCTTCGAAGGTTTTATTTCTTTAACCGCGTTGCATCGTTACGTAACGCGTTCGGGAAGCAATAAACGAAGTTTACTTCGATAAAGTTAAAGCGGGATCCCGTTCTTGGGAAAAATGGGAATCGGTTATTTCGATGTATAGAGTATTCTTCGAAGTTTCTAAACGTTTACTCCCACTCGTGCAGTTGCCGTGTAAGGTTACGTGGCGATGCCGCAACGAAAGAGGTCAGATAACGCAGCGGTTACGAATGTACGTAAGGAACGGCAGAGCGTAACGCCCTTTTCGCCCTATACAGTTTTTACCGTACAAAACGAAGAACTAAATCGCGAAATTCTTTTAGTGAAGTGAAGAAGAGCATGGGCTCTTTCACATTGCACGGTCACGGCAAAATGCCGTCGCTGTGCCGTGTACGGCGACCGTAAGCTCAGTGGCGTACGTGACCAAATACACGCTTTCACATTGGATAAATTGTTTGCTCGTTTGGATTCGTGCCGTACGTTCAAAACCGTATAGCGTGAAAAGGGCGTTAGAGGGCGTCTCAGTAAAAGCGTGTAACAGTAAAATCCGTGCAAAGCGAAAGGATTGCGGAGACGCCAGGGCTTTGAACTTTTAATAAATTGGGTCGGTTATCCTAATCGGTACGCCGATCCCTTCCCAGCGTCACCGTAACGTCATAATCCCGCAAAACTTGGCCGTACGGTCGGTAACTTTATCCACTTTCTCCGATCAAACGTTGAGGAGCCATCTCGGGTACATTATACCGCCGTATTTCTCCCCGGGATTCCAAAGCGAAGTATTTTAACGACGAACGACTCCGGTAGTTCGGCCCCCGAGCGCTTCACGCACCCCTCCCCGCGCGGTACGGACGTCTCACGCACATTCCTCATTCTTCGTGCTGTATCCTGTACTTGGGATTCCTGCCTTTTCACCGGGGTTCGATGCCATAACTCGACCCCGACTATCTATTTCCTCGGAAAATACCATTCGGCGTATAAAAAACCGACGAGTACGGGGGGATTCAATGAAGTAGGAACTTTCGATCACCCGCCGCGATTGCGTCCCGTTCAGCCATGGTTTTATAAGTGTTGGGTAACCGGTGGTCAAACTTCCTCGAAGTACCTCGATATCTTTTTTCCAACGATTTAATTCCCCCTCCCCCTTCCCCCCCTCTCCCACGCTCTACCGGGTGGACAATGGCTAACTTTTAGTCGACCGACCGCGTTCGGGGGATGCAATTTCCAGCGAAACAGATTAGAAACGCTGGTTGTGTCGTGGGTATTGATGGATCCCCGCGATGTGGTATAGAGTGAAACTGACGGGCTCAAGACAATAATGTCCGCAGGGTATACGAGGGTTAAAGTGGACCAGCAGCTTGCCAGCTTATCGGGATTCGCTTGACGCTTTGCTATTCATACCCCCAGGAGGTACTATCCACTCATACTTTAAGCATCGTTCCAACGACAAAGATAAGCGTCATCGAAGAACCATACAAACCGTCCTGCAACGCGGTGATTTTGTTTTTTTGCACAGAATTTCTCGCTCCTGGGCATTTTTTTTTTTTTTTTTTTCAAGAACGTTAGATTAACTGCGCGGGTTTTCCGTCGAAGCGAAGATTCTTGTAATTTTGTATAAATTCGCCAAACGTGAATATTTGCGAAAATTCCCGGGAGGTCGTGCGGTGGAAACATACCGATTTTAGCATGTTGAAAGTGACTGGTTAATTTAAAGTTATTGTACGGTCACTATTAAAAAATATTGTTGAGGGAAATCGCTTACGTAAGTTTAATACGTTTCACTGGGGGGTTACCTCGCGCAAATGTACGTACAGACGAGAACGAAAAGTTTTCAGAACGGTTGGTCCACGTATTTCTATGTGTACGTAGAACAAACAAAATTACGCAACACGTGTAAATACATTGCACGTAAAACGCAATTACGAAGCATGGAAAAACTGAAGCGTACCGCTTTTTCGCGTTGCCCGGCATTTTATCCGAGCTCCTATTTTCATCTTTGCAACTTTTTTTTTTTTGAAAAGCTTTTACGCGAGAAACCCGACCGAGATGAGCATCGGATATTGGATGAACGATAACCAAAACCATTGTCATTGTTTATCGCCTATCGAGCGAACTATTGATAGTCGTTAATCGGGGATGAGTATTTAATTGCGGCAAACTATTACGATAACGCGCCACGAACATCAGACCGCGAATCGTTCCACTATTATAATACCGAATCGCGCCATAAACGAGCCGCTGGGCAAAGAATTACTCGCGTCCGTTTTTACGCCGGAAGGTAATAAATTGAAAGCAAATAAAGGGGAGTCGAAAGACGGATGAGCACGATCGCAAACTTCTCCCGAGGCAGAATCTTCGCCGTGACCGAATGACCCGAAGGGCGAACCTGAAAAGGTCGACTAATGTCTTCCGAGAGAACGAAGGAGAGCGATCGGAAGTAAGGAATTGTTTCTCCGAAAGGACGTTAGCGGTGCGCGAGTCGCGCGATTCCGGGATTCCCGGCTCGAGTGAATTCCTCGAGGACGATTCGTTCTGAACTTGGTTCCGCTACGCAACCTCCTCCTCCTCCTCCTCCTCCCCCACCTTCGGCCGGAAATTTCGGAAGTGACCTCAAAATAGTTGTACAATCCATAGCCTCGACACCGAGCCAGCAGACCACCCCCTTTCCAATGTGTAACGGTCCGTCAACCCCTGGCTGGAATACCCTACCACCCTCCCACCGCCATGTTCGACGCACGGATGCTCCAAGTTTCGAGATAAATCGGCCAGGTCGGACGTTCCGCTTCGAAGCTGTCGACCCTGCGACGTTATATTACTTGCCGAACTTTCTTTTTCCTTTCTTCCGTCGCGACTGCTGCTGCCGCTGGTGCTTCTTCGTTTGCCGTTGTTGGCCCAAAAATGAGGATGGCCGATAGCTCGCGCGAAATAGACGGCAACCGTTGGTTAACGACGCCCCAACGGGGATAGCTCCCTGCCAACGTTGTGACTTTCCTTTCTCTCCACAGGGAATACCGAAACTTTCCTCGCGTTGCCAAATACACGGAGAATTCATTAAGCCGTTTCGCGGTGTCGGATTGAGAACAGAAAATTTTGTCCCTTTTTTCGGCTGGATGACTATTTACGTGTTATTCGACGGTACATAATTGTGGGGACTATTATCGATCGACTCGTTAAAGATCGCCGGCAGGTGCGCATTTCGAAAAGTTCCAGCGTTTTTCCTTACGCATCGTATTTTACGCGATGAATTTCGCGATTAAAATTGTCGGCCAAGCCACGAGATTCCGCGGAGTTTCCACTAATTTGTTGGTTAGCGGAAACCATCTTTTTTTTTTTTTTTTTTTAGTTAACGAGTAAATGGTAGCGAGTTCTGGAGAACAATTAAACGTAAAATATATGACCAGCGATCGTTGTATTTACGCGGAATGCGAGTTTTGTTATTTCCAGACCAAGTTCCAAGTTGATTATCAGAGAAGTAAAATATTCCGCTCCTCGTTAAGCGACGAAGCGTTAAAAGCACGCTAAAGAAGTCGAAGACACGCGTAACATCTTTGTAAGGATATTTTTTTCAACGATAAATCTGTTTGTAATCCCTTCGGCTATTCGCGCTCTCAACGTTCCGTAACGAAAAGTAAAACTTACACAGAGACCCATAAAGTTTAGAATTTTTCTCGATAAAATACATCTATCGAGCTTACCGATAACGTTTGCGCACGAATTATACGCTAACTGCGTCGCCCCCGTAAACTTTCCCCATTCTCGCGAAACACCTGTTCGAGAGCCGTAGCAGGTAAGGATGGCTTCGATAAAATACGCGCCGCGCGGCGTGACAAACGAAAGGGGGGGCAAGGGAAAGGTGAAAATGCAGTCGAGTAAAATCTGTTGAAATTATTGCCCGAGTAAATACATTGTCGCAGCTTATTTCCCTCGCGCGTGTTGCCTCCGAGCCTCCTCTGGCCACGCAGCTGTGCAACTCAGAAATATACGCGTTTATATTCCGCAGGAAGTCCTGAGAGTCGGGACGCGGAGCGCCGTTGTTACGAGACGCCTACGACGGAAGTTTTCGAATGCCAGACGGTTTTACAGCGAAAAAGCTTATTCGGAACACTGGGGCCGTAGGACCGAAGGTTTAGTTTAATATTCGAAATAACCTTTCCGCGGCATGAGCGGATCGAACGCGGGTAAGGAAAAATCAAAACCTAGGTAACATACCTAATTGATTGCTCTTATGTGAATTGGGCCAGCCCCATGCTGGAGCCGACTACGTACGAGTTGTGGTCAGCCTTACGTTCATTAGAAGAAAAGTAACTTTCGTCACTCTCATCGTACGGAACGAGTCTGTCTCCGTTCCCTATATCTTTCGTCGTTTGTATCGTCGAACAGTCAAGGATGTTATCTCGATCGTGAGGCGCATGCTCATCTGTGGTAAATTATTAATTAGCGCGAAGGTGAAACGCTGCTAGTCCTAGAATTTCGGTTGTCAACTCCGTCGTAAGTTAAAACGTATACGAGGTACGTGTCTTTACTCGTCGTGGATTTCAAGAATTCTAACACGTGCAATTTCGAAAATCTCGACGAATCAAGGGATAAGGTCTTGTCTCTGGCCAAATACACGTACGCGAGAACTTTATACGAATGTTTAGTGAGAAGTGAGAAGTGCGCGGTGAGATAAGGCTTTAGACGGGTGATTCAGCGTCGCCCGTTCGTAGAATAAATGTCGGTTGTATGCGTGCGTGTGTGATATCTGCGATGAATTTTCGAGACAAAAAGGAACGTAAACTTCTATCCGCTCGCTACGACGACAATTTGCCCGTCCATGATTTTTTATTATTTAACGTGCATGTTTCGTTGTAATTAAGACCATTGAACTTTCGCGCAACGTTGCAAGCATATTTTTAAACAAAGATCTTTACTTAGATAATCACAGAAACCTGCAAAATACAAGTTTAAAAATATATTATAAAAAGTAATTTTCTTTACCCTTTACGACTGTATTCCCACGTTTTTCTAAACCTTTTTATGCCCTTTTTATAAAAACGTACGAAGGTGCTCACACCACCTCATCCGGGCACGAACTAAGCTCAAACGCTACTACGTAAAATAATAAATTTCTTTCCGCTACCCCTGATATATAATATTTATCAATTCACACTCCCGTACCTCCAACTGATCCAACTGCAATCCTAATCCCGCTCTATTGTGCGATATTCTCTTCGGAGAATACGGGAAGCACGCATGAGAAATTTTGCCGACGCTGCACTCCCGCAGACGGTGACGAACGTCCTCGAATTCTTCGGAACGCGCGGGAATAATTCTGGCAGGGTAGAAATAAAGAAGAAGGGAAACGCGGAACCTGTTGGCCGCTTGGAAGGTAATGGATGGTCCCCCGACGGGAAACGTTTCTTTATTTATCCAACTCGCAACCTCGTCTACCAAGACGAATAGCTCTCCGCCGTAAGGCGATAGTTTAGAACTACTCGTTTCCCAACGATGCAGCAGACTCCGTCTCGAGCCTCAAAATTTCGACGAGGTACGTGGTGCAATTGATATCGTAGAGAGAGAGAGAGAGAGAGAGAGAGAGAGAGAGAGAGAGAGAGAGAGAGAGAGAGAGAGAGACGTTTCGACAGCTCAGAGATTTCGCCCATTGAGCAATTGATATCGTAGCATTACGCGCACGGAGTAAGGTGCTTTCGCGACGAGTACATCGACCGGACTCCCGTTGCCGCATCTCGTGCGTGCATATCCACTACGGTGCACAGGTGCGCCATTCGTCCCGTCTGAAATGCAACGATGTAAACCAACCTCATTACCAGTGCCACGGCTACCAGTACTACAGCGAACCTACACAGTTGCGACGTCGTACGTAGCCTTTGTCGCGATCGTTGACATTATTACCAGGAGCAGCATTTCGGTTACCGTCGCTTCCACGACACCTGAATTCTGATACACCGCGAGCTCTAGATTTCTGGTTGCGTAGCCGATATTTCGGCAGCTGAGATTGCTACGCGCGCACCCCGCCAAGCATCGCTCTCGTCCCTCCACCATTTTTCGTCGACGGGGGGGAGGGGGGCTTTAGCGGCATCCATATGGATATTCGTAACCACCGCTCTGTTTCTCGTACAGAAGGGACGCGAGTATCTGAATTCAGGAAGAGAAGAGGGGAAACACAAATGAAAGGGAGAATAGGATAGAGCGCGCGAGCGCGGCAGTAGGGTGGGCGGCGGAGAAAAAATGCGAAAATATTTCATGCGGTAGTCGCGTGAGATTGCGGGAGGGTAATATCGGAAAAAGAGGGTGATGAGCTGAGGTCGGAGAGTAAGGGTGCAAAACGCGTTCGCGGGCTGGGGGGCTAAAGCGTTGTCGAGACGAGGGAGGCGCAGTGGCGTGTTCGATTCAAAGAAATATCTGATTAAAAAGGACATAAAAGGAACACCGGAGACAGATGAGACGAGAGATTCGGATATTCCCGGGACTGTTTGAAATTTCTAAAATGAACAAAAAAAAACGAACCAAAAAAAAATCAACCGCGCACCACGCCCCTGCGCCACGTCGTTGGCTTCTGCGTTCCGTGTGTTTTCCGAGCTCCCCTTTCGGGTATTTGTTTTCGGTACACCGTGAATTCGCGGGCACCGCTTCCTGACCCCTTCGCGCGCGCAACCGTTGCCATAGAAATAGAGTCTTTCGTAGCGTCGGTACATTCACTCGCCGCAACGCGTGACATTTTTATTTCATCGTCGTTTCTTCCCGCGCTTCGCGCTCCTACGGCAGCAACCCGGCGTATGTGCGCGAAACGTTGAAGGTGGTTCAATTTTAACTCAATTTACGTTCATCCATTCCAACTCTCTCAGTCTATACGCGCTTGTTTATTTTCATTTAAGAATTCACCCGATTTCCCCGTCTCATCGGAATTCCTGATTACCGATGCGAGAAAGACAAGCGGAGGTACTGTTTTGGCCCGACTGTAATCCTGATCCGTTCAAATACGTCGTCTCGCGTTTTCGTACGCGCAACGCTGACGCTAAATGTTCCACGAGGTGACTATAGTTAGCGCGAGCAACGATCAGAACGGATGTGTATCTTTGGCATATCGGAAGTAACCACCTGCGAGGTTTCACGATAGCGGACCAACAACCGCGTAGAGAACCCTCTCATTATTATTTCCCGGAGGTGCTGCGAGACACGGCGTACAAAGGCGAACGATCGTGGGTTCGTATTTACGCTTCAAGCGTAACCCCCCCGTAGCTCGTATACGCGTTGGTATCTATCTCGTAGGATGACACAATATATCTCTCAAGGTGTACCAGAAAAGAGTGAAAGACACAAGGAAAGGGAAGAGATGGAAAGGGGGGTGACGAGGAGTGGGGAGGGAAGCTTTTCGGAGATCGGATCATTTGTCGCTTCGTCCTTCGTCTAGTTTTCCTTTTTTTTTTCTCCACATTTCCTTCGCCGCGTCCCCGATTCATTCGTTTCCCCGGACACCGTGACCATCGGGAAAACGATAACGGCTATTCTCGAGCACCTACAGCGATCGACGTGAAACGTTTTTAACGCAATTTCTCCTTTTGTTTGCACGGAACAACGGACGGCAGATGGGGAGAGGTGATTTTTTCGTTTACCCCCTTCGGCGACGTCCACTCGATACAAAAGGGGAGCACCTCGAGGAACGTGAGAACTGAGGAATGGATCAATTATCCGTCGCTCGGGCTCCGAATAGTTTCACGGTGACCGGATCGTTTGCCATCGCGAAAAATGTCACTGCGTTTATGTCTCTCGTCGCGAGAATCTCGCGTTTCTTTTTCCTTCCATTTGGGGACGTCTCGTCAGCCTTCGTTTCCTCCGCGCGTTTCCTCGTTCCGTCATAGAAGAGGGTTGTACCGTTTCGCGGAAACGTTTGCTCCGAGACACCTCTTACCTACCCGGTTTTGAGGTACGGTACGCGACGCACTTTAAAATGTGCGCCGCACCTCGACATAGGTACAGAACTTGCACGTAACGCGTGCGAGTAATGAATAATGTATGTTACTCGCATCAAGGGAAAACCTATAAATATGTTATATGTCAGCTTTCCACGGCTCGATGTACGTTATGCATTTTCCCGCGAGGAAGCTCCTCGGCGCGAGGAACGAAGCTGACAAATAATTCTTACTCTCTGCCAAGACGCGGGCAGACGATGCTTTCGGGCGTGCTCGCGGAACGGAGTGCTGCAATTTCGCGAATAATCGCGCGTTCCCCCGAAGCTCTCTAAACGAGCGAGAGCTTGGATAAGAGCGTGGGTCCGTGTTCTCGGAGCACGCGTGCTTCTCGATCGCGTAAAGGTACGGTTGCGCTGCAGCGTCCAGACGCTGAACGACGCGTCGAGGCGCGGCGTCTCCCCTGATTTGTCTAGATTATTTTGAATAATAATAATACTATTTGTGCATTGCTACAAAATAAATAATTTGGAATTATTCACCACGAAAAATTCTCAAGGATTTTTTAAACGACTCATCAAAGCACATCTTTTAAACGACGATAATAAATTTCGCGATTTTCTTCGCTTAATTCATCAATAATTTAATTTTACTTTATCCTTGGTTCAAGAAGAAATTAAGGTAAAACCAGCTGTGCGAGTACCTGAACCAATATCACCTGACAAACAATTAGCAGTTACTTCTATTACGTTTCGCTCTGCAACGAGACCGTACATTTAACCTTCGCGAAGAGGCAAGAGCCTCTAGGAGGTTTTCGGGTCCCCTTTGGTTCCAACGTCTGCACACCGGTGCGTAAGGGATGCGCATTGACGCGTACGAATTTTCGCGTATACATTTCGCGGGCCACAATAATAACGTAGGATGACGAATAACCCGCCGCCGATGCATTATGCAGTAGACTAAAATATTCATGATCCCTGTTTCCTGCTCGCCTACCGAACCGTGGCCAGTCATGATTTGCTGCTAGGCTATCGGTGAACGCTTCGACGCGATTGTCGGAATTGAAAAATTAATGTTAACGCGCTATCGTTCGATCGCGAGCATTCGTTTATACCAGCGTTTTCCAACCGGGGTCCATAGAAGCTTTGAAAGGGTCCGCAAGAACAATTTAGGAATTTTTTCATTGCACGGGTAAACAAAGCTTTTGTTTCTTGGACGCGAAGTACTCTGTGTTATATATTTTTCGGTGTTGATTCTGGATCCGGTGTTAGATCAGGTACCAATTTTTCGCAATTGCGTTTTTCATTGTTGCAGGTTAACCTAACCAGCCTTGAACACTCTATACTTGAAAAATCAACATTTTTAACCCAATAATGGATATTATGACCATTAAAATTTGCCTCATCTTACTGTATATTATGGAATTTTGTTTAACAGTACTGTTAGCTTTTACTAACCTACAAATAAATATTTCATTTAAAAATATTACACACGACATATGGGAGTCCACGTACGGAACGTTAGGACTCGGGAGTTCCACGAGCAAAAAAAAGGTTGTGAATCCTTGGTTTATACGAAACGCGCCACTCAATGGAAGTTTGTTGAATCGCGTGTACGAATAATTCGAAGCAACGTAGCGTTAAGAATCGCGGCGAGTTTCTCGCCACCGTCGCTTAAATAGGGCTCTCTGGCGCAAGTTTTTTCCCGGATTCATTGGCGTGATCCATTTGAAAATTATAAAAGAAAGCCAGCGTCCCTCCATGGGACACTGTCGGTGCTTCGCTCTTCTCTGTTTTCTCAGAGCAGCGTAAGAGGCGACGGTACGGGAGTTTTCTTCGCGAGAACGCACACTTCAGTTTTTATGGCAATCTTATACCTTTGTCGGGGGCAAAACCTCGCGGCACAACTGTCTGGTAACTTTTTAAAGCGGCGGAGAGGTTCCACGGGGATTTTCTTCTGATCTCAGGACAGTCGGTTCGCGAATTCTCGTTTATTTTCCTTGACCCCCTTTGTCGCGTCGGGTAACATACATGTGACTTTCACTAGCACGGCCGACAAACGCGACGAGGATATTTCAAAACAATATCCGCGACTCGTGAATTTACGAGTCACCCAGCGCAACGTTATCACGGTAAACTCGACAAATTGTCGTAGACACATGATTTACGTAGTATTAAGACTGTTTATCTTTGTGACTGCGCAACATGCGTCGACTTCGGGATTAGAAACGCATAATGAAAGTGGATACATCTGCCACGAGCGGAAGTGTACAGATTGCAGTTTTTATCGACACGAAATATCGTTTTCGCTGCGTAAACAACTCGATCCATACGAATTATCATCCAAAGCTAAAACCTACGTTCGTGTAAAAGATTCGACGCGACGCATATTTCGGCCCCACTTCGACTTAAACAACGATGTGAAATTTTCCTTTGTATACGAAGGGCTCTTGCCAGTTCACTCGCGTAAGTTATTTAAACGCCCAAATCTCCGGAAAACTGGACAAACGAGAACACGAACGAGCCGCAGTCTGGTCCTCGAGTTTGAATTTCAACGCAGCGAGCGAGGGGCAGAATACATAATTCCCTAAATGCAATTCGTCGATTAGCGTGGAACGAAGGCAAATTCGGACCGAGCGGAGGACAGATAGAACCCGTTCAAACATTTTCACGAGAGGATGCATTTTCGCGACAACGTGGGCTTTTTTTTTACAGTAGGGAAAGCATCGTAGGGCACGCGAAATAAATTTACAAAGGGGCGAACGCCGGACTTCCGGTCCTCGTAATAAACTACGCCTGCCGCTCCGGAAATATTCCCGTCTACGTTCAGCGGTCACGCGGGCCGCCGGAAAAGAGCCGCGTCCGCGAGGAAAATAAAGGGGGAAAAGTCGAAAATTTCCGCTGTCACCGCTAAATTATGTCGGCCACACTTCAAACGTCCTTGTCGGCTTGACATTCATAGCCGTTGCATTTTTTTTTTCCGCAGCGTGCCTCGCGTCCTCCTCCCTGTCCGCTCTCTCCCTCTCCCACTTTCCATCACGGAACAAATTTTTCGGGTCGTCAAGTTTTCGCGGTTATCGCTATGATTAATCGCGGCCTATTTCGGAAGCTTTTTTTCGGCACGCTTCGTCGTTCGATTCGATTTGCGATACTTGGGAACAAGCGCATTGTGGTCGTTTTCAATGTTGCTGTCTGTGATTGCCGTCGGAATTATTTTTCGCGTGTCGTCTGACCGTATTCTAAATTAAATGAATTCCAAGAACACGGGATAGATCGGTGGACGCGCGCGCGAACCAGCAAACAAAGTACTCGGGTACATTACGGTATAATAACGATATTTTGAAACTGGAGTAGGTATATTAAGAATGGCCAGGACCGTGGTACGTTGCGAATAGTGAAATTGTAGTCCGAATATGTCAGTTTGAATGATAATTGTTGGAAGTCCACTTTGCGAAGCTTTTAATAATCCGAGAATAACGCGTAGAAACGGGACATCATTTCAGATTACTGTAAGCCAGTGTTTTTTTGGTCGCGGACACCCTCAAAACATTTTTCAAAGTTCACGAAACCCTCCACAGTTTTTGATGATTAAACTCCGTCTTCACCTAAATTTAATATGATATCAGATAAAGTAAATATTGATTTATCAATTCGATTTGATTGAACTTGACAAAATGTCATTCAAACATCTTGGTAAAAGAAATAATAGTGATTATAAAGATTACACGAGTAGTTGCGTGTCTGCAAATCTAAGCAAATTAACATTTTTGATACATACATTATATGATTCCACTGTAAATGAATAATTTAGCCATAATATAGAATACTTTGATTATCTGCATATCAGATCATAAATATTAATTTTAATAGTCATTAATTAGTTTAACAAATGTCAAATACAATGTCAAAGATAAGGTCTGAAACATTAATTATATTATCGCAGTACTACAACCGTAGTACACGCGACTGATGCAGGATTAAGAAACTCTCCTGTAAGCGATGCGTTAAAATTTATTCTTTCTCGTGTGCTGCGTAATGCGACCATTGTCGGGTTTACAATATAATTCTCAAAAATGTCCGCGTCACACCAACGCGTCGCCCGACGATCCGTTTAAAAGTAAAGACTTTTCCGCCGGGACGGCAGAAAACAGTTGGGCCTGACGTCGTTTATGATATCCCGTCCTTGTCCTTAAAACCTCCTTCAAGTAGCTCGACGTTTCGGGACAAAGTTTTGCCACGCTGCCAGATATAACCCTCAGTTTTACATCTACGTCCCTTTGGTATATATAAGGGTTTTTATTACCTTTTCTCGTTCGTATTCCCAACGAATACAAAGGGAACAGTATTATTCCGTGCAGCATTACGTCCATTTATCTGAGCGGATTAAGAAACCCGAGATGCTTTTTGTATATGAAAGCCGGCAAAGAAAATTAAAGGAAAAACTGAAACTCCATTAATCTATTCTATTCAAATCGAATAGGTATTTCTGTTCGTATTAAAGAATAATTATCGCGACAATGGTTATTGAATACTGTCTCGATTAAACGGAATAATAATTGTAACTCGCGTAAACCGGCGAACGAACGGGCAACGATGGACCGACGAAGGGAAGTATCCTCGTTGTAAAAACCAAGTGCTCGCGACACGAGTGATACCTTCATTTCCATCCGAATGAGACATGAAAAAGTTTCCGCGTAAAAGATTGTAATGTCATAATTCATTGTACTCCGAATCCTGTCGCGATGCTCGCTCGTGTCTCTCTTCTCGACCATTTTCCACGGTTACCGCGTACCTCGAAATCATCTAACTGTTATTCGTATCGAGGAACAACGGTCACACGGCAGTTCCTTATCGGAGAGCACGCAGACCGTTCCAATTATAGACAGGATTGGATTACTTTCGTAAACTTCCGAGAAACACCTTGTTTCCAGTTACTACGCGTTCATCCTCGTTATCTGTCGTTTGTCTATACGCTTGGCAGGTCAACTCGTATCTTTCCCTTTAGAAGGTCGTTACGTCAAACAAAGGCAACTGAAGCGTGAGTAAAGAAAAAGCGTCTACTACCTGTAGTTACGAGTCGCAACTTAACGACGAAACTAGTGGAAAATACTTGTACCGAGAAACTCGTTTAATTGATCTCGGCGCCCAGCGATTCTAATTGCAACGACACTCGCATTCGTGAAATGTGTAGTGCGAGGTACTATCTTAAAAATAATTTCAACCGCATGATCCTTTCGCTTCATACTTTTATTCTAGCAAACCAGACCATCGTAATATAAATATCTCGATTCTCGTCTGTCGCGTGAAAAGATTACTTCAATGTTCGCGTCGCGGATATTTCAGTACGATTCGATAACAATTCTATCGGCTCTCGTGAAGCCGGTAAGCAACGACAATCGAGGGATAAACGATAATCGTAATCGCAACGCTGGAAATCAATTTAACGATAAAACTTGTTTAGCGTCGCGAAGATTGCGCGTATACAATATTCGCCATTGACGCGCGCACCGAGAATACGCATCTGGCATGCGAAATTTCAAATGGCTTTCATAGCAATCACGGCGTCGCGCGGTAACCGAGAGAACACACTCCGGTTCTGAAGCTCGAGGAGTGCGCCGAGGAGGGAGCCTGGCGAAGGTCCTTTGTATCCTGCCGCTTACCACACTTTGAATCTGACTGCGTTACCAACTTCCTCCGCTCAGGCTCCCCTTTTCTCTCGACGGTCTCGCAACGACACTGCCTCGTCGTCCATCCCCTCGCCAGACCCCAGACGCCCAGACCCGCCATTGTTTTAACGGCATCGATGAAGAAAGGTATCGTGATTCTAAAGCTCGTCTACGTCGCGTCGTTCGCTTCGGGGCGCGCAATCGCCGTCACCGAGGCATAAATGACTTCGGGGAGGGGGGTGGGTCTAGGCGTGCCTAGTCGGAGAAATAGACTCTTTTTTCTGGAGTTTTTTTGAAAGTTTATAGTCTTTCGAATGTCGGCTACAAAGACCGTTTTAACATTCCTGAACATGGAAGAAGTGTAAAAACAACCTCAAAGATGTTTTTCACGAAAGAGCTGACACGATTCCTTCTAAATTACTGGTCCGATTTAATTGAAATTTGAACCATATACGAAGTACGAGTTTCTTTATTGTAGGTAGCTTGGGTAAAGGTGTCTGAGCAACTGTTTTTTATTTATAATCTACAGAAGAGTGAATCCCTATTCGAAGATCTAGGTTTCGTTTCAGTAATCAACCATTTTATTGTTTTTCAACATTTTTTATTCTCATGGCTCCCTGTAAAGTAGCCTCCTACTTCCCGAATTGGTATGACGGTATCGAAACGCGTTTGTTCCACCGTAGAATGCCGCACCGTTGTTGGGTGCCCGTCCATGACGAACGTATCTCTTTGCGTACGCGTACACGGGTGCCCTAATCATCGGAGACTCGGTTATTACCGAAGACGCACAGGCGCTAGGCATCTATGATTCTACAGCGTGGAAGACGTGAAATCGATATTCTGAGGTATCGCAAACGCGATACTCTAAATTCGTGAAATTTCACACTATCGATGTTCGTTGGCGTCAAGATGTTATTTACACGAGAGGCGGATGTTAATCGCACATCACGCCAGGTTTGGAATTATTTACGGTAACGATAACCACTTCGCGCGAAGCCTTAAACCGTCCTGTTTAACACCCGATTGAGGGAGCGTGTTACGAAAAATGAATTAAACGAATATTTTATTCCCCGTGGAAGTCCTCGGCTACGTTCGGTAAAGTTCGAAACGACGAATCGAGATCAGACCGTCGCGCGGTATTGAAATTTCCATCGTCGTTGCTCTCCCGATAATACGGGAATAATTTCCAACGCTCCGTATTAACGTCTATCCTGTACCGCATGGAATATTTATTACCCTTCCGCGTTATAAATATGTACATATTTGTCGTGAATCGCTCGTTCCTACTTCGTCCTTCATTAAAGCGAGTCAGGATCCTCGCGTCGCAGCCAACTCGACGTCCTCCCGTCGCGACGCCCTTCGCGATGTTTAATTCTGCAAAGTGCTATACGTATATGAAGCAACAAAGCGAAGATGTACAAAGCTTGGCACGTGTGTAAATGTTTACGCACCTGCAGTTACGTAACACCGACGGAATTACACAGCACGGTAGGTTAGTTGTATCGCCGTGGGGCGTCGAGCGGCGTCGCGACTCGTAGCGCCAACAGGATGTATCAGGAGAATTAAATTTAATGAATCCCCGTAACGCCAGGGGTAGTGCATTATCCCTCGCGCTTCCCACCATACCCCGCGTCCAGCTTACACGACCGCCAAGGCGCAGAGCTTTTGTCATACGATTCGACAAATGCGCCCGGGACTAGTATTATTGCCACGTTTGTTAACCCCCCGATTATTATTTCTTCATCCCTCGCGCACTTCAGTACGCTAATCGCGTCGGGGGAAATTATACTGTGGGATATTTGTTGTTACTTTTGAGCAAACGTTGGTTTGATGGAAGCGGATCATACACGACGGAATCTCACTTTTTATTATTATTATTAGTCTATAATTTGTATTGTTATCAGTCTGAAATAAAGTACAGAAGAAGAAAGGAATTAAGTGAATGCCACGCGAGTCTAAATACGACGCAGCTTCGAAATATAGTTTTTATCACAATTCTATCTCATTCGCGTCTCGGGATCTCTTTGCATCGTAACGTAGCAATCGGCTTTGCCGTTCTTGCCTTTCCTCAAAAGGCACTTGTCACTTACCGTCCTATTAATTTGCGCCACACACGCGCGCGCGGGCACACACACATTCATACTCGGACCGCACGCAGCTACGACGTGACGCTACGCGTGCAGCGACCACGTGAACTTTCAAAATCTCAACACGACCCCATTCAAGTATCGTTCAAACCAACTTGTCAATCCCGCAATGGTATTTGCGAAATTACCTCCGTCCGTCACGTTCGGAATGAAGTCGATCGTGGACAAACAAACGTCGCGGATAATGTTATCAAAGATATACGAGATGCTCGGACCAATTCCGTACACGCGCAGCTTAACTTTCAATGAAAATCCCAAGTCAGATCCAAGAACGAATAAATACAGATTCGTAATTAATTAACTGACGCTCCGGTAGTACGGAGAAACTTTGAACACGGTTCACCCCGCAGTGGCTCCATTTTATTTTTTCCCCGCTGATGTTACACCGCAGTTTCCACCTGCTTATCGTTTCCAACACTCGCGAAAATCTTACTCGTGTCGGGAAACAAAGTTGCCGTTATGCTCCTGCGCGTCTGCAAATTGTAAATTCGCGCGAGTGTGCGCGACAATTTCAACGGGCCGCAAAGTATTTTTCTCTGTTTCGCGAGGTAGAAAGTTTCGACAGTTATTGCCTTGGAAAAAGTTTGCCATTACGAAACGTACTCGCGTGTGCTCCGTTTGCTATTTCGTTCCCCGTACCCGCCGAATTTGACCGCGGGAATTGAAATAGATATTACGAAATTACTCGTTAAAATAAGTCAATCTTAATTAGCGTACGGGATGTCGAATAATCACGTGCCATATTAAATATTCATTTGCCCGCAAATCAATATGCTCGGGTAAAATGATATTCGTTGCGACGAATTTTTGCGTTAATTATGTTTCACATTGACGAATATTACCTGCCGAACGAAACGCGAGAGTAATTTATTAACGATCTATCCCGATATTAGGACACGACAAGAACGCCGGAATTTTCGCCATGTTCGTTTAATCAAGGTAATAATAATGTACCTACGGTGGTCCGATGGACGGTAGAAAATTAACCGGTAATTCGTACTCGACGCATCGCGGCTCTACGCTCCACTCTTCTCTCTTATTCTCGGTAACTATAAACTTCGTAATATTCTTAACGCTGTTTTCTCTTCATCCGCAATTTCTTTGCACTCTCCCGCGAAGTATCATTTTATCTCCAAACTCCTTCAACTGTTTTCAAGTTGTTACGTCTTTAAGTTTTACCGCAAGATTTTAATGGAAGCGAGGGAAGAATAACACCGACGAAGTTAAAAAGCACTAACGGAAACTCGATAGAAAAGGTATTCCGATAACGTCGATCGGAAGAGCGTAGAAACGTAATTATCCGAATACCGGGCGCGATAACAGGTGGTCCCTCGCGGCCAGTTTTATGATTCGAGGACGCGAAGGAAGACCCTTCGCTCCCGTGGGATCGGTATTACCGGGCCCGTCGCTCGTTCGCGATTAGCGAGGCACGGAGAGAGCGAGCTTTCGAGAGATGTTTGCGGCTACGCCGAGCAGCTAAATCGTGGCGACGAAGTACCGTGAAGTCGGGTGACAAATTGCCTCTGCGGATATGGCAAACGGGAGGACGGCGACTGGTATTTCATCGCGGGTATGCCTAACGCGGTGACTATATCCGTACATTTATGCCTACCAATGCGTTAACGATTAACACCGTCCGCGGGCAGACGTACGCCGAGTTAAATCAAGATACACGATCGCTCTAAACGGCAGGTCTCGCGAACTTTTCACCCACCCCGAGCGGAACAAAGCGTAACGCTCGCCTCTTTTTCGCGCGCGCATTAGTCTGATTACAAAAAATCCCCGAGTTTTAATTAAAAGCGAGGTTGCGCACGCGTGCCCGTTGCGCGCTTAGCTAGCCATCCTCGAAATTCATTGGCCGATACCCCCCGTGCGTGCTTTACGTTCGTTAATTTGCGGGAAAAATATTGGTGGCCAGTACCAACAGGCGTCGAACCGTTATTCCGGTGATGCAATTAATTACGGTACTCTCGGTGCCGAAATTTCGGTTGGCTCGACGACGACGACGACTGGATGGTGGCGCGAGTAGCGTAAGTCGATCGCGGGTCAGGCGATTTCACGAGGTTCGAAAGCGGCGCGCGATCCTCGTTTATCAAACTCGACGTTGACGAATATAGATGCGCGAATATTTGTAACGTCGAAGGACATTTTGCGTTCAACGAGAATCGCGGATAAGGATGGTTATTAAAAGTATTTCAGAGGCAACGCGATGCGACGCTCGAAATTCACCTTGGATCGCAAAGTACGAGGAAGATTTTTTAAAGAACGCGAAAATCACCGAGGGGACGCGAGATTATACTTTCAAATTAAGTTTGGCGGTCACGCGGCTCATTAGGCTTCTTTTAAATTTAAGACCGAGAGTAAATGCCTTGATTCAAGAGGGATCCCCCGTTCGTCCGACGCGAAATCAGGCTGACGTTCGCGCGGTAATTATGACTCCACCGCGACTCGAGAAAATATTACTTTCTCTCGCGACGAGCGGTCCGACGTTACGAAAACACCACGGATCGTCGTTAGCATGGTTTGTCGGTATTATGTGGGATCCTGTAGTTGCGAAGGTTTGAGGATTAAATTTGTGCGAGTAGAAACGTCGAACGTGGATCTGGCGATTGTTTAGTTTGAGATAAGATCGAATGGTTCCAAGGAATGCGACTCGTCGTCGCGTGTATGTGTATGTGTATTCGGATAGGTGCGAGAGGTGGCGGTAAAACAGAAGACGAGAAGAAAGCGCCGAGAGAGCGTCGACTGGTCCTCAAAGAGAAAATCTAGTGTAGCAGCGTAGTAGCGTAGTTGGGTCGTCTTTTAAATTAAGTCGCTCTGCAGTAGCCTTCTTAAATTCTATTATTGTATTATAGAAATAGCAGTGTAGTCGTACGTTCGCGCGTTGTATTGGAAATTTCAGCAGCGTTAACTACACATATCTGACTCATTTAAAAAACAATATAGTTAACCGTTCACAATCTACCCTATCATCTTTTAATCCCACACGTCGGTTCACGTGTGTTTACGGCCTCGCCATATCTCGTAAGCGCATTGGAATTCTTTCGGCGACGAGGACGACGTTACCCCGATACAGATCTCGGGACGTGAGCTCGCGTAGGATCCAACGATTTATCGGTACGTTGACTCTGGGAAACGGTAGCTATAACCGCGGACGCCCAGTGGGAAACCGTAAAATTCGGAGGTTTTGCTCGTAAAAGCAACTCGTGTCACGGGGAAGAGCGGAACTGTTTTGCCGTATCATTTCACTGTTTGAGACACGCGAGAGGGGTCGAATACTGAGCAGAGTATCGCCGTGACGCTAATATTTAAAGGCGAATGATAGTGGGCGCACTTAAGGAATGACACCTAGTCAGGAGGCCGAAAAAAGATGAGTTTTTGCGAGATGTTTTTTTTAGAAATCTGGAGCATATATCTGTACAGAAGTTTTTGTATTTGGAACAGTAACATTTGAAGCGCAATCAGTAACTTTTTTCGTTTAAAAATATTTGTTAACAGCGAAAATACACAATTGTTTACACAGGTCTTGAAAAACTGATTTTGCGGTGAGCAATACTGCTTGAAACTGGGTTATTTGAAATAAAAAAGATCAAACAGATTCCGTTATTATATTAGTGTACGCTGTATGTATGTTTTCAGAAAATATAATTTTTGAAAATTTTTTTTTTTATTTTTGTGACTGGGTGTAACCCCTTAACATCGTAAGTACGACTCGCCGATTTTAAGAGGCTAGTAAGTAGAGTCAGTGTTCAAAAAATCCCGGAAGCAACGTGACATCGCAATCGAGTTGCGGAAAATCCTTCCGCCTCGTTTGAAATACTCATTAACCTCCCTCGCGGAAGAAAATTGACGGAAACATATGTACACGCGTACGAGAAGGCGTACAGCTTACGCTGCGGGGCTAACAACGCGTACACGCGAAAGTATTATACGTGACAAATGATCGGCAGGATCGTTGCGCTTTACGCTTATCGATATCGGCCACCGATACGTAAGCAATCCTCAGTGATAAATGGACAACAATGAGCGCCGCTCCGAGCGCGATAAGCGTCTATACCCCCGTTGGTACCGTCTTCGAGTTCGCTCCGCCTTCGATCCAAGAATTCCACGCGCCTCAAACGGTTATTTCACTCAACGTTGTATCCGAGAAAACGTTTGCCGAACGCACGTACATCGGATTACATTCGCGAGAAGAAATACGTTTACCGACCGTTTCTACGCGGGTAACTGATTTTCCATCCACCCAAGTGTACTTATTATTTCGTTCGGCTCGGAAACGCAATATCGTGCGCTCGGGAATCAATTGAAATTACCTGCCCACCGCCGTCGCGGGATTTCCGCAAGACAGCGGTATAAATCGTATTTCGGTTTGCCGAGTAATTAACAAACGAGCTTCAGGCATTATTATTTTTTCACACATTCGATAATGTTCCTCTACTTCCGGCGTGCTCGTACGTCACCCAATCGAACGTTATAATTTGTTAATGGATGAAATTGCAATCGACCGGCCGAAATTCGACGGTGCAAAATAATTCCCACGACCCCCACCCACACCACCCATGCCAATGCCGATCCTTGGTTCCCCTCCGACGTTGCCCACGGTTATCGAATTGAAAATTGATTTAATATTTGAATACCTAATGGGGCCAACGGCTCCCAACGCGTTCTCTCTCTCTCACGCGAGCGACCTCTTAGCATTTCGTTACCATTTTCGCCCCGGCGTGCGGCGTCGCGACGCGACGGTTTACGGCACGCCTCGCGGCGCCTCCGCGACCAGCTCCACGGATGCTCGCGACTCGAGAATCGCGGAATAATGAGGCAGAAATTATTTAAACAAATGCCGGTTATTATCGGCAAAGTTTCGACTCTCGGCTTCTACTCTCAACTTCCCATCCCCTTCTCCTCTCGTTGTAACCAACGCCCCCACCCCTCTCCCCGCCCGTGTTTCCGCTGCCTCTTCGCGCCTCTCTTACTCATCCTTCCCCACTGCCGACGAATGCTTTCCACCCAAGTTCGAACTTTCAGAACCTCCTGCGAGGGGAAAGAGAGTTGGGGGGGGGGGAGTACGAAAGGGGCGGAGGGGTTAACCGCAACTTTGTTCGGTTCTGTGTACTCGCGACGTGGCATCCGTTATAATGCATCGTAACTTTGCGCCAGGAACGAGTTCCTGGATGTTTCTTCATTAGACGCTACCGCATTGTTCATCGTATAGTCTCGGTAAACAATTATGCTGATCTTTGGGACGCGTGCCTCGATTAACTAACTCAAATTTTTCGTTAGTCGAGAATAAGGTACGACCGACGATGAGACTTTCGAGACGGATTTTTTAATTTTGTTTTCAAATTTTGCGATTATCAATTTTATTTCAGATCATGGCATTAGAGAGCTTCAAGCGGTTTGTAATCTTTTCAGACTTTTCTAAAATGTTTCCAAGAACGAAATGTATTGTCCCATTGGTCCATTGTAATGCGACATACTAGCTCATCAGTCTTGAGAGTCCTAAAATAATGCAGATAAATCAGCACCAAATATTATATTTCAGTAACTCGTATTACAAAGATGAGAAATAGTTTCGCATGTAATATGCGGTGAAACAATTATTGCAGAACTTGTCGTTGGACATACTGTCCCGTTAGCCTTGAAAGGATTAAACGAGGACTTTCGCGTACACGTCCGGCGAATAATTTCTGTTTCGCGTATTTTCGGTGACACCAGCATTCGCTTCTACGACTCGACGAAGCGACGACCGTCCAGGGAAACTCTCGACGCTCGGATATCAGGGCTTCGTTCAAGGACTATAAGACTGGCGTGACTTTCGAATCAGTTGTTCGTAGCAGTCATTATCGAGGTGCCATATTCCGAAGTGATGGAGTATAAACCAGGCGATCTGCTCTACTCGATAGTAAAGCTCCAACACCGACCAGTTGATTTACTCTTGCACTTCGGAACCCGATAACTCATAACTGGGTCGGAATGGCTTCCAGCGGGGCGCGCATCGACGCGCACGAATCAAATTTCTGGAGGGCGATTCTGACGAGGAAAAAATACTCGGCCAGAGATTGAAATTAAACGTCGATAGCGAGTCTCTTGGTAAAGAGACCGGCGTTTCCCCGTAAAACCCAGGTTTTCCTTCTTTTTTTTTTTCCCCCTTCCCCGTTCGCGCGTTCGCTCGAGTCCAATCAGTGCCGAGCGACAATTATCGTCCGGCCACTTTGTATGCAACGTCCAAAGTTTCAGGCGTAAATACAGTTATCCGTGTAGTTAATAACAATGCTCGCTCGGTCCGCATTCTCCAACCTGAGGTTGCGAACAATGGAGCTCCAGGTATTTCCCTATTCAGGTCCGACGGAAGTCATAAATAACTTTACCGGTGGATCGAGACGTCCTTCGAGGATGCGACATCTGAATCCCTTCGATCCTTTCGCCGTACGCTCGGAGCGACCGGTTCGCCGAATTCGTGCCGCGCGCGATTAATTGCGATTCGAAAACACTTTTACGCGTTTCGCGACAATTGAAATTCCGTCGGGTCTCGAGGGCGCAATTCATAAACGTTCGCGACTACCAATTTAGCCACGACTCGCGAATTTCTTATTCCTTCCCCCCCGACTTATTTGCCGATGCAGCAACGCGGGAGTAAATTGATCAATTTTGCAACCCGTGTCCGTTTTGTTAAAGGGAAACGGGCCAAGTATTTTGCCACAAAAGGACATCGGTTCGCTGGTTTATCCTCGAGAAAGAAGAACGTTTCCAAAGCGACTTAATGTATTAAAGTTTGTAGAAATCGCGTGGGTTCATCGTACATGGGTGACGCACACATTTCTCCCTTATTCTCTCGTTTGTCTCTCGCTTATTTGCTCGTTTCAAGAGGGTCGCTCTTTGTGAACCACCCTCGCCCCCCCCCCTCCTCTCTCCTACTCACCGCACCTATCTCTCCTTCCGCGTTCTCAATTTTGTTCCGGTATGCATGCGCTCACATGGAAAGGAAAATTTATTCGCATTCGCTCGCTACTCAAGCCACGCCATTATATGCTTTCGACGTTCAACGAAATCCGACGGTAATTTCATCTTCGACTTCCGTCGTCGAACAAGTACGTTGTAACGTTGTTGCCGATTTAGTTGACGATTGTCAGGTTCGTAAGTTTCGAAATATGCTTCGGAGTGTCACGATGTCTCCAAAGTTGTGAGAGATAGAATTATTCCACGAAAAGTGTCTCACCGGTAGCTTACGCTCGTAGTCCCCAGTTGGAGTAACGAATAATGTCGAAAGGATTACGCGTTTTATAGGCCCCATACACCTTCGAACGAATTCTGCAACAGAGGCTGTTTTGTAAACAATCGTATAGCGCACCGTGCCACTTGACGTGCCCCGCAGCTAGTTGTAGAAATTCAAAATTGTTTGAAACTAATTGCACAACAGGTGCCGTTGCCTAACTATTGTATCGCGTATGGGCTTTGTGCGACACATTGTGTAACAAGTGCACTACTTTCTTCTTACACGTGGAAGTAGAAGTTAGTGGTTTTCAAATTCCTATTTTATAAATAACAGAGAATTTCTTTTCCTTTTTAAGTTCTTTGAGGAGACTAGCGTGGCTAAGAAGAGATCTTTTCTTTAACCACTCTTTTATCCAGACTCTCCGCTTTCATTTTCTTTGTTTAACGCCAACATCTGAAACAGCAGCGGTTATTACGGGTAAACAGGCTGCGTCGTCGGACGACATTTTTCCCCAGGTAGACGGCAAAAACAAATGGAATTTGCATAAACTTGCGTATATTGTATGGGTGACCTGATATGTACAAAAATCTGTGGTGCAACAACAGACGCCGGTTTTGCATAATTTGTTCGCAGGTGTAAGGGGGGCCCCATTAATGGTTGCCTTTAGCGAAGCGTATTTCGCGAAAATATATCAATCGACGATAGTACTACATCGCGGACAAGTCCATTCGGGAATCCTCGTGCAACTTTCGTGAATTTATCGTGATCACGGTGCGCGGAGCCAAATAAAACTAGCACGTACGATCCATTTTCGTTGAGTTATGCGCGATAACTCGAAATTGAACGGGAGTTTCGTTCCGTCGCTCTCAATAGCCGAAGAAGTTAAACGATGACGAGAATTCGAGAGGTGACGAACTCGAGCGAGGGTACGTCGAGTGTCGACGCACATCCGTACACGCGCGTGTGTTGGCGTACCACTCGAAATTATGGATAGGATAATGCGCGTCACTGTGCGGCTCGATTATACGTAAATCGGCTCTGAGTGGATCGAAATTGTAATTTGCGCGCCTTATCAACAGTCGTTTATGAACGCAATGAAACCAGGCGAACTAATTTCCACCCGCCCCATCCCCCCCCACTGGTTTCAATTCTTTAGAAATTTGACGATTCGTCGTACTCGCTTTTCCACGAAACACGACGAATAACGAGACATCCTCGGATTTCCGATTACTCGGAGACGTAACATTTTCTTTTTTATTCTTCTTCTCCACCCTTCCAAGCTGTATTTATCGCGAGAGAAGTTTAATTCATTTTCATTTCTTCTACGCGCTCTTACGGCAGCACCTTAAGTAAGGACGGTTAATTATTTAATTCCATTCCATCGATTCGACTTTTTATCTTGCGGAACGGAAACCTGTAATACCAGGTACTCGAGATAGGTCGGCGGTAGAGTGTAAAACGAAGGACCTCCGATTTAACGGTGCAATTAGTCGCCAACCGGGCAATTAAAATAATTCGTACCCGCCCTTTTTGTTTCTCTCTCAACTCCAGCAGTGCCTTCGATTAATATCTACCGAAAGTTTTTTCATCGAGCCCTTCGTTTCGCCCCCCCTCCCCCGATCGAACGGTTACCGATATCGAGTTTCGTTCGACCGCGCCGTTTCATCGCCCAGCGGGAAGAAACCTTTCGAGTTTTGCGTGTCTGCTCGTTCGCATATCGCGTCGCGCGTCAACCACCGTAACGCATGGGTGGCGAGGGCCGACGGCGTCACAGGGGTCAATTGAAATTATACGGTTTCCCAATTACGCCTTATACCACGCATGTCGATTTCACGATATTTCCATAACGTATCTCTTCGCGCTTGAACACGTATGGGGAAATCGATGGAATCGCACGAGAATCGCAGTTCGGAACGTAAAAGTTTACTCGTCCATTTAATAAAAAAAAAAGAGAAGAAAAGAAAACACGATCGTTCCTTCTTCGGAGTTGAAATTTCAAGTCGGCGAAGATTCTACCAGTTCTGCTTAATAATTAGACCAAGTTTCTTGATTCCACGAAATGGCACGGCGTATACGTAGGATGACGCGGATACGTTACGCGGACGAAGTTGAAAAGAGTCTCTTGGTCTCCGAAGTTTAATTCAAAAAAAGTCCCTAACCCCGGATAGCCGTGAGCTCGGGATATTTCCAGGAATTAAGCAGTCCGAGAATCGAGAGATATCTTATCAAGGATTCCCCTACTCGGCGACACGTTCCTGCTTCTACCCGACCACGTTGAAATTTCTTGTTACCCCGTCCATGCCGTTTGCAGCGCATCCCCATCAGTCCCATTCCACCCTACGACCACTGATCCACTCTGGATCTTCGCCTCACGGGCACGACCGCGATACCCGCATCCTCCTCTCAACATTCGGGATCATCCGTGGATGCCACCCGGCGGGCTTTTCCTCGAGAGCTCGAATCTCATATTTAACACCAATGGCACGGATCTTCGTGCGAGTGTCTCATATTTAACCCCTCCCCCCCCCCCCCGCAGTGGCGCGGATCCAGCAGGGTTTTAATCTCTCTGCTGGTACGCTCAACAACGAGTTTCCAAGGAACGCGAGTTTTAATCTGCAAAACATGCCAGCGCGAGTTTCCGCCCGTAAGACGCGGTCGTAATGACCATTTTTCTCGTCGTCTGCCACGCGACGCGAATTCTAATCGAATGATTTCAATGATAATTTATTCATTGCTCGTGCCCCTTGTATATCACGCGTCTCGAGTGGGTACGGAACAGGAGGGGGTGGGGGAGGGGGAGGGGGAAGCGAAATTTAAGCGCTAAGCCGGGGCAAAATACAAACGGAACGACGTGATCGCGTCCCCGTCGGGAAGACCTCCGGAAGAAAATTTCGATTTGGAGAAAATTCGGGGGATTCGACGACGATACTTTTCCTTAATCCCGCAAGATACCGAGTACCCGACCCCGACAAAGTTCTCGCGTAGCGCTATCAAACGCGGATGCGAATTTAGATGCGACCTCCGGAAGAGGGGAGAAACTCGGAGACGTCGTACCCGTCACGTTTCGCCCGCTCCCTGGATTCAGCCTCATTTTCTTTGCTTCCGTCATCATCCACTCGCATTACTCACGATCGGTTTCTTCCGCCGTGGACATCTTCTCATTTTCTTTGACGTCCTCACCCAATCAGCGTTAACGCGAAGCCTCCCGTCTTCCGACTCGATACACATCGGAAACGTCCCGGCGAACGAAACGCTCGTGCCGCCCGCTTAAAAGTGAACCGTACTTCGCTTCGTGCTAACATACTTTCACTACAGTTTATGAGTATTTACCCACTTAGAAGAAGTGAATATAACATGTGATATCTTACATACTTGTTATGAAAATCGTGTAATTAGTACGTAAAGAATACAAAAAGAACTATGTATGAGGGAATAATTTTTAATTTTTCTCTCGTACATATGTTGCACCCCGATTCTTCATCACCGCCCAGTACAATCCCAACATTCTTGCCATCAATTTTGGAGGCTCTGGTTGGAGATTTTATTCCATTCTTCCTCTATGATATTCCAGAGATAAGAAACACACGAATAAACCATAAAAAAGAAAAATAACCAGCCTTCCTCAGAGTTGGACTTACAGTACACAGTCTGCTATTTTCAACATTTACTTAAATCCGTAAGAAAAAGGAGAAAACGTTATGAAACACTGGTCGGACTTTTGCCCGAGCAACTATATGCTATTTACCGAAGTGATCAACACGAAATAAATTTAAAGAACAAATAACACGATTAAATGCGATATTGATTAGTGGGCAAATACGTATGGGAGGTAACGTGTACGCGCGTATACGTGCGCGCTCGATCGCGCGTGTGGTCGTGTGTTAGAATACTTATGAGCGATCTAGACGGTGGTAAGCCTCTCTGAATAGAGGGCGGTAACTCCTCTTCTCGAGGCTCGCTCGTACGTACTTCAGTCTTATCAATCGTGACAGCCTCGAGGAAACGCGCACAGACAGCGACAGACTTTTGATGCGTACGCTCGCAAACATCACTGTATCGTACATACGTACCGTACCGTACCGTATATCAAACGCGACTAGGAATACCGCGGAATACCGCGGAATACACCGAAAGTGAAGTACTCGAATGAAATGTCTGCCGGTACGTAAACCGCGCATCCGTAAACCAGCGGAATCGTTACTTTTTACCCTCTACCGCGATAAGGTATCGTTAGAACGGATTACGGTTGCTCGCGTCTCACAATGACGGACTACTCGACGATCGTTTCAATTGGCCACGCGTTTCTATTCGGACCGAAACGATGAATGGCTGGAGAACGATTATCGATCCGATAGTTTTCCGCGTGGTTTTAATCAGAGATCGAGCTTTACGATAAGAATAACTGTTTCCGGGCAGAACGATGTTATTGGAACGGTGAATTGCTAGCAGGAATTGTATTATCGTAATTAAATTACCGTGACCCCGGTGGAACTCCGTGCAGGAAAATTAACCAGCGGGATGACAAATTAATTCAATTTCTCATTAATTCCGGCATAAAATCTAGACGGTTAATTACATTTCCCCGCACAATTCTCGATTGTTCTAACTTCGGCTTGAGCGTAATTTTATAATTACGAATATCTGTCGCTCTCGTCCACGCAAAAATAATTCCCCGCGTTCCCGCTCTATGGTCCGTTATTGTACCAACGTGGAATAATTACAGCGTCGAAAGTGGGAATAAATATCCGTGTCGCGAGTTTAATGCAATTAACGTCGGACAGGGGTGCCGTAAAAAGAAAAAGAAACGGGAAAAAAAAAGTTAATTTCATCTTAACGGAGGGACAAGAGCTATGCCTGGGACGTCTGACCGAAGTAACGTGAAATAACGTGTCGTTTGAGATTCAGGGTAAACCTTCGGCCCGTCTAAGGGTCGCAACCCCACCAACCGTGGAGTTATGAGTCTCCCTTTGTTCCGCATAAAATCTCGAAACAATACCTCTTTTGAAGCAAGCAATCTCCACGGCCAGCCAGTTTTGTACTTTTATTGACCGAAGAAACATTGATACCGCGTTTGTGGTACGAAGAATCCATGTTTAATCAACCGGCCCCCACATTCGTTGTCAAACATTCGCGGATTATCATTATATTACCATCGATCAATCCGATCGAAACGTCGAACAATTCAAAGAGAATAACTCCCGCGTCGTCCGCGGAGTAATCGAAACAATCACGAATCTTCGCTCTCGTTACTTTCCACGTTCTCCTTTTACCCCGGAAGCAGCATCGCGCCGCCATTCCCTTCACCCGTCCAGCGCTATTAATCGTATCGCGAGACCAAAACTGATCCTCCGGAAATACGTAAACAATCCGAGCATCGCGCACCTCCATCGTTCATCTTCCACTCCGGTTCGTCAAAGAATATGCGAGCAGGGGCTGCAATCTCGCGGCGTATTTAAATACAGCGCGGGAAGGGCCGAACGAACGGGAGAAAGAGAGCGGGATAGATCGATGCCGTCGATAACGCACAGCCCGGAATCTCGGTGCGAGAACTCGGCGAGAAAAATCTCAAGAATTCCAATATAAAAGGCCCTCGAGAACCTGAATACGCTAGGCACCTGCCGCACCTGCCGCTACGGATCCCCCCCCCCCCCTTCCCCCGTTCGATGCACGATGAGAACTGCATCCGTCTCTCGTTTACAAAATCCTTTACTACGGCGAAGCTCCTGCGGGAATACGAGCTACGTGCATTATCCTCGGCTAGGTGCAGGTGGTACGCATCGTAAGGTCTTACGAGTGCCGTGTAGTGCCCCTCGTATTCTCTTCGTCGTTCGACATCTTTCCCCGTTCTCCAGATGCAATTCTTTGCGACTTACTCCGCGTACACTCTATTCAATGTCTACGCGACGATTTGTTGCAGCGTGCAAATCTTTTGGAGGATGACAATGTCGCTCGATGGCACGATACGGAGTAGATTTCATGTTGTCAGAGGCAGCTCACGATGCCAGCGCGACGGGGAAATTATTCGATGGCGCTCGGGAAGAATCGTGCTAAGTCTACGACTATAGATTTTGATCGAAACAGTATTGGATACGGGTTATTATAAATAAAAGCGCGACCTTACAATATTGTATCTTCTGAACTTTATTTTAAACCGACAATCGAGGAAACTGATACCTCTGCCGAATCAACTGCCGGGCATAAAAATCGACCCGATATAATTATACCACGATCACACTCCTCAGTTCACTCGTTATCTTTCACCAGATGATGTCATTGCTGTTACGGCGTAGCACAGAGAAGCAGTTTTGACTTTACATTAAATAAATATTTTATGCCCTAATCCAACGTGCAAAAATTAAAGTTTAAACTCGAATTAGTAAACAACAAACTTCTGCATCGCGTTTCCAGCTCGGATTATTCCTTTTCTCGTAAAAATAACGATTGAAATAAAATAGAAGTAATACGAATAGGAATTAAATCCTACGTTTTATACTTAAATAGCAATGGCTATAATCGTCGTAATTGGATGACTTAGTAATTTAATTTCTGATCTAAAACGCGTTCGTTCTTGGAATTCTCGAATTCTCGTCAAAAACGGCAGGAAAATGGTGTGCGCCAGAAACTGAGTCATTGTCCAGTTTTAATCCGGATATTAAATGTTAATGGCCATCCTTTAGCTGAACGTTACACCCAGTTATTTTCAACAAATCGCCCTTCGCTCTGTCTTTTCAATCCCGGCCTTACCGGAGCAATCCCTACGGTACCCTTGAGCACTGGCAATAATTGCGAACACATACATGCCAACGCGAATGCAAACTATGGGAGTACTTCAAATTCTGCTTTAGCGGGATTTCTGCTTCCGCGAAAGCTTCGCCCGTCAGCGATGAGTCCGTGTAATTGTTTTAAGTCAAATTCAGATTAAAGCGAATTTCACCACTTTGGAGAGGCAAATCTATGCCAGCGAAACAAAGAATTCATACGCTACGTTTGGCGACTGGATTTATCACGAATGAAATTAAACGCATCTCCGCCTTGCGCCAAACGATTTGCGCGTCGCTAACGACGTTATCTCGGCAGGTATTTCGCGAAACGGAGTTCGATACCTCATCATTTCGATCTAAATTCTATTCCAATTCGACCGCCGAATACATATTTAACGAGTTCTAATGCCAAACGTTTGCGATCGTTTATCCCGAAACCAAACGTTGCTTAATCACGACGATTGTGATTTGTACACCCGCCGAAGCTACTATCTCATACCGGATCATCGCGTGTTCGCGTAATCGAGCGACCACGAGAGAACGTTAACGATTAACGTCCGTCCACGCTTATTAAGCGTAGACGGCTCCTCGAAATTTCATTCGCGCAACGTTTTGGGCCAGTTCCATTAAAACTAAAGTCACATCGGTCGTATCGCGAATCATTCCCCTTCGGTCATCCTAACCGATTGATTTCTATCCCTGACGCCATTGCTCTCGAAAAACTTTCCTCTCCCGAATACTCAAACAACCATGTTTATTTCTTCGTCCTATGCCCCGAAAGCTAGACAACTGGATCGGACAAGCATTTTTTTACGTGACAGGGCTACAAAGTTGGCAAACTTATGCACCGCCGTCTCCCATTCTCCGGCAAAGTCATTTCACCGTGCCACTGGTATTAACTGTTTAGAATTCCACACTTACCTCGTAGAGCGGCTTAGTATACTTACGTAAGTATTTCGGGGTGGGGTGGGGTGGGTGGGTTATGGGTAAAGACGACCACCGAGGAAGTAAGCCACCGAAGCTTAGGGCAGCCCCAGACTTCCTACGTCGGTGTACCGATCTCCTACTCCCGTCTACGCGCCATACTTTCTCTATCTCGAACCCCGGAGCCTTACTCGACGTCGATACTAACGCTAAGTGATTTCCCCGGGACCGAAGTTTCCGCCACGAAAATATCGTCCGGTAAGGAGGATTCGTGCGGGAATTTATTAAGCGGAACTTCTGAGCCGTTTAGCACGCGATAGGGCTTGAGAGTAACCCCGGAACCTTACGTGATCGCTCCTTCTCATTCCATTCCCTTTCTCTTTCTCTTTCTTCTCTTTCGACCCCCCTCCCCTCTCCAAACCCCTGCGCCCCGCCCGGCCCAGACCAAACCGCCGTCGCTCCGCCACTTCTTCTGGCTCTTTGCTAGTCAACTCGTTTAACGTGGAAATCGATTATTAATCGAGCGTGAGATTCGTCCGAGGTGAAAAAGCGTAGAGGGCTTTAGCGACTACCGCCATCCTTTCCGGTTCCGTTCTTGCCACTTTTCCTACCAAATGGAGTACTTATCCCGCCCGACGATGTATTTAATGCAAAGCGGGCTCTAGTCGAGATTACGTCGCGCAAGACAGGAACGCGTTAACTTCCCCTCCCGGGACCAATTTCTTTTTTCTTTCGCTTTTTCTCAGCCGTTTAATCGACCGGGCTTTTCGCGCACACGACCGACGGACGACTCTGGGCGTAACGTTGTTTCACGGACGGGGACGATTATCCTGCGACGACGAAGATTATTTATTATACTCGCGGCGGGTACCTTCGTTAGGTGCCCTCCATTGCAAATCGCGACTCTTTTGTAAGGCTTTCCACGGTACTCGGTGCGAGCGAGGCGGTTCTTTGTCCGTTTCATTAGAGGCTGTTAATTAAAATACTCGGCCCCGGTGTGCTCGTTAAAACCGAAAGTTAACGCGAGCGAAAGTTATCCCACGGGTAAAACGTAGTTCGGTTGTTTACTCTTGTAATTATCGCGCGCCGAGGTTCGAACGTTGTATCGCGCGATTAACGGGAATCAGATGGACACGCGAAGATACAAACGTTGCGATTAAACGCGAGCATCGGTTCGACTGAACGCGAATATACTCGAATCGGTGCGTAACGACTCGCGTGATTAATATTACGGCAGGTGCGCGTCCCGGCGTGTGTCACTCGACAAAGTGAAATTGAGCGGGGAATAAAATTCGGTGCAAAATAAACGTGAAAGCTTTTTTTTCCCCAGACAATTTCGGAGCCGCTGTTAGGCGAGAAGAATGAAAGAGAAGGAACAAAGGTTTGTCTTTTCCTTACTTCGCTCTGTTTCCCGCGTAGTCTTGACACGTGTCACGGACCTTTTTTTTTTTCTCCCTCTCCTTTCGGATTCGCAATTCCATTGGCACGAAAAGATTTTCAATCTCTCCTTTTCATTCCGTACACGAGGGGTTCGAGAAATATAGAAGACGTATCGAAATGAAAAAAAAAGAAGAAGAAATCCCGTTACAGTTCGATCGCCAAGGGTTTTAGCCCTTCTCAACCGACCGTCGTGCCTGGCAAACTTTTCGGTGAGAATGTGACACCATTACGGTCAAAGTCCACGGGTATACGGGACATTGTTTAAATCTTCCTAAAGTTAATTAACGAGCAACCGTAAGAAAAAAGTAATTAAATGGGAACGGTACAAACGGTCAGCTGGCTGGTACCGTAATTTAGTCCTCGGAGAATATACTGCGCGGACAAAGGTTTTCCTTCGTTTTTCTTATTTTGCGCGAAATTGGACTTAATAAGACACGCGGAAGGAACTGCGAACAATGCTACACCGCAAACATATGTACAGTTTCCAAGATCGTAGCGTGGATGACTGTATCCGTACCCGACGTAGATTGGACTGTACACTAAAACGATATTACTTGCGGTTCCGCTGGGCGTTGAATTTAATTAATTTTGCGTTATTCTGGTTACTATGGTAGGTTATTAGCAGCGTAAGAGGTCATAAGAGCGTTTGGTTGGTTTGAGAAAAGTGGCAGTGCAATATGGATATTGTAGAATGAGTGTATGTAGAATGTATGCCGAAGACGAGTCGTTTCGGGTTTCCAATTATTAAATGCCGCGTGCACTCGTGCCGCTGCCGATTAGCGATAAGAACATGGGATAGACAAAACACTACGAATGAGCTGAACAGTCTATTCGTAAGGCATTATAAAAACGCCGCGAAAGAACCAATCTCAGAATTCGCAAAAAGGAGGGTCGTAAAGAATCAGTCGTGAAGTATTATCCGAACATCGAATTGTAGAACTGCATACTATCATTATTAAATAAAGCTCTAATTATCCTGATACTGATATCTTTAAGAACACTCCCTACGAGTGGGCGCTATAACTTTTTACCGCGTAGTCGGTTCGAACGTAGCATCCAATTGTAATTGAAAAGAAACGAAGAGTGGCAAAGAGCGTTCTACAAAAACTTTCCATCGCGTATTCCATCCATTATCTGTAAGAGGTACGCGCGCCAGTTTAACGATTCCTGATGCTCACATCGAAGTCGAAATGTATTCCTAGCGTGGGACGCGCGGATCGATATCTAAACAGGCTCCACGTATATTCCGCATTATTCGATAATATTTGCTCGATCCTATACGCGCACACGAGGGATCGCGGCCTGAAAAATTGACATTTATGCCTCGTATTTATCGTCGCGGATTCGCTCTCGAGATATCCCGTTGGAAACGCGGGGCCGGCGTATAGTATCGTAGAGTTTACGTCTGATATGTCGACGGTGGCACGTGGATAATACGAAATAACGTCAAGGCGTTTCAAATAACTCTCCCGGTATCATATAATACGATCCATCTCATGAATACAATTTCTTTTCTCTGAATTCGCATGCGTCTCTTTCTCTCGCTCTCATCTCTCCGCCGTTGAGCTACCTATCGCACAACTCCAACACTGATTTCTCTCTGCGAAGGGATCGCCTCGAAGCAACGATCTTCGATCGATACTTCGATCGAGAATCTCAGTTTATCGTTGGATCAACTAACCATCCCCGTGTTCGAAAAGTTTTTGCAAAACGATACGGCCATTGTACGCGCGTTAAAACCCGATAATGCCGGTAACGGCGCCGTCCGAGGGCGTTAATAATTTAAATGGTAAGACGAGAGACTTGGGTAGTTTCACCCTAATGCGATACGATTAATTGCTCGGAGTAACGTGTATGTTAAACTCCTGCGAGATTTATGTGTAGTCGTAAACCGCAAACAAGGCGTGCCCTCTTGCGTTTGGACTAGTGGAGGGAAATGGGAATATACCGAGGAACGGAGAGAGGAGCTCAAAAGAATGGACCGAAGAGAAACCGAGTGAAATCCACGAGATGTGTGTGTGTGTAAGAGAGGGGGGGAGGAGGGTAGAATGAAAGGAAGACAGCGAAAAGAATGGCGAAAAAGTAACCGTAGGATATAAAGGGAAAGGACGAGCGATGTAAAAGAGCGGAAAAAAAAAGAGAGAGGGAGAAACAGGGATGCGGAGAACGATGTAGAAAGGAGGTAGCGAAACATTTTAGCCGGTTATATGCAGTTTGAGCTGTTGCCAAAAAATATCAAAAATCTTTTGGCCCGTGGCCAATGGAGGCTGAACACAAACCACGGACCACACGCACGGCGAATAGCCAGCCGGGCAGCCGAATAATAGCACTTTATTGTTGGACGTATAAGCCTGCATATGGGATATACGCTGGTATGCATACGTCCGCGTACCCGCGCACGCATACGTTTTCCACTTAGATATTATAATTTAGAGAGACGGATCAATTTACCCGAATCCACGGACCTCGAAGCTCTCGGTTAACCTGCTTCCCGTGGCTGAAACGAACGCACGACGAAAGTAAACGAGAGAACGTATTATCTCTTTCCTACGCTCCCATTGGAAATCATCGGGATTCGAGTTTTCCGCGTTGCGGGCACACTCGCTGCAGCGGAAATCCTTAGAAATTAGCACTAGGTTTGCGGGACGAATGCGTCATTTTGACGCATTCGATTCTCATCGCGATGAAAATTGCAGTAACCGTTTACATTTTTCTTGTACCATTTGTACCGACCGTTATCCGTGTAACGAGAGAAATGTCAGATATCGAAATTCATTTTGTACAAAGTTCTCCTAAGTTTGAAATTCTGTATGTGGTATACCCTACGAGGCAAAATTGATGCGTATCCGTAGATATAGGTATACAAGGAATTTCCGTTAACCTGCCGTTAACGGACAATATTCGATAGCTGGAGTCTTACGCCGTCGTTAGTACGCATTGTAATTAATGTTACGTAACTACGCGAGCGAGTATCTATATCAAGGAATAAATTGACGTTCCGGGTACTCTAATTTATGCGCCCACATACTTCGAATCGTTTCAGCGCGTAATTATCGCAAATTTCTCGACAGCGGTTCGTAATTAGTGATAAAATGTTATCAAGCTGCATAATTATCGGGGACAGGTATGTTCCCTCCGCGTAATGGCGTCTCGTCGCCGCTCGGTACGCGATGTTTTCGCGTGCGGTCCGCCAAAGCGTTATTTGCCAAGCATATTCATAGGCAACGGTTCGTCAATATTGTCGTTCGCACGGCCAACGTATCGTTTCCCCGTTTAAAATCAGACGCGTCGCGATAAAAAAAAAAAAAAAAAAAAAATACGCCCAAGTGAAATTCGAGAGGCACGATTCGAACTCGGTCGTCCGTCGGTGCTTCGACGAACGCTTAAAAAAAAAAAAAATACCCGATCATCCCAATTTTCCCGTTTCACGGGCGAGAAGTGTTTGGCGCGCAATTACAATGACGGCACGCTCCAGTGGAAATTCACAAGACCGCTACTTCGAGACTCAACGTAGCGACGCTAAGTGCACGTAACACTGGCGCACGGCGCTAGGAAAGTTCCGGTATTCCGATAAATCGAGTCATTTGTAGATGCACTTTGTACACTCGGTCTTTTGCGCACTACGGATCCCACGCTCCGCCAACAACGTAATACACGATAATGGTTTTTCTCCACGTATCGACGATATACTAGACGGAAATTCCACTTCCCGTTCATCCGTTCTTTTTTTTTTTTCTTTTCCCCCTTTCCGAAACAAAAGGTAAACAACGTCACGGCAATCTCTTCTTTGATACCTCTCAGGATTATTCTGATCCTTCGGCATTGAGGTCATTACGGCGCCGCCCGTCCCTTTGTTTTACCTCCGCTCAAACGCGGCGAAGAAAAAACGTTATTTTACCGTGATTATATTACGACGGAATTTATCGCTCGCGTGCGCGCCGTTCGTCATGGAAATTTCCTTTTGCCGCCGTTCTATCTCTGCGTCCGGCGTAATTGCGACATTTTTCCGTCGTTGCCGGAACTAATTAGCGTCGGGGAGGCTAGCGCAACGCGCCACTTCTACGGCAGTTTTAGGCGGTGTTTAGCCGGCTCGCTACCGCGACGATTAGAGCTCGCCAACATCCAAGATTTTTACGGCGCACCGACAATCTCTTCAGCTTTTGTTATTCGAGAGCGTAATTTTACTTGCACCTATGAGAGTCCTCGAGGCTCGCACCTAGATTCACGGTTTCCCTTCAAATTCGAATCAGTACGGCGAAACGTGACGACCGAGCGGCGTCGTAATTTTACTTGCGTGTTTACCCGTGACCCACTGACGTGTCGTTTTCCACTCGAGGAATCACGAAATATTGTAGAATTCGTAGACGGTTCGATATTATTTGCCGAAACGCGTGTACGGGAATATATCAGAGAATACCAGCGACTGAGGCTAAAGCGACGATAACACTCTTTCGAGAGTGCCTTCGCTGTGATTCCGCGGCGGTACTTCCCCCCCACCCCGGGTAATTTAAATTCAAAGGCTGCCGCAATTAAGAGGACCACCCGAACGAAGCAGCCCCGTGTTCGCGGGCTCTTCCGTTTCCGTTCTTACGTAATTTACGTCCTCGACGAGAGCGTCGTATCTCATTATGAGACGCGTGATTAAGTGGAATAAGTAAAATCCTATGTCGCCTAATGGAAATCTCAACTCTGCGTCGCGACACTCGGCGGTTCGTCGATTCCCACGTAATTCGACGCATTACAGAGTATCGGCGCAATAAAAATTCCCCTCGCCGGCGTATACCTCGTAATTCCGTCGAATTCACTGTTTCGCTACCGGCTGTTTGCGATCATTTTTCACCGTTCGTCGAGCGCAAAAGTTACGTGTTTGCGCTTACAAAGAATGACGTATTTACAATCCGGGAGGCAAATATTATAGAGAGATTAATAATCGTGAAAAGCAAACAAAGTACGCGCTACCCATTGATTCGTGAATATTTTACACATCGGAATCGAGGGTACGCGTATCAAAACTATTCGCCCGAACGAAAAATAAACGGAGGGGACAATTAAAAAATCAAGAACGCTCGGAGCGAACACGTCGATCGCAATTCCGACCGAGCTTAATTCAACGTTTCGTCGCCCGTTAATTCGGTCCTTTCTCGCGTTCACCGTTTTCATTTCCACCCCTTTATTCGGGAGTAAACGATCGTCGGCATCGACGATTTCATGCGTGGCCCATTGATTTCGTCTAAGTTTCGCCGAAAAGACGATTAATCAGTCTCCCTCGGTCCTTCCCCCCTCCGTCTTACCATTTCGAAGGGACGAGAGGGCGACGCGGGACGAGGGGGGAGGTAGGCGATGCGGGGTTTTTGGGAGAGTAGGAGCAAGAGACGGAAGAGCGAAGCGAGGAGTAGGGCGGTGGGGGAAGGGAGGAGAGCAATATTTCAGGCGACGATCGTCCGTGCCGCTCGCCGGCGGGCCTTTCTTCGTCGACGGCTATTAACTCGAATTACGGTCGCTTCGGCAACCACCCTGAAAAGATGAACTTCAAGACTACGACGAAGACGGTCGCGTCACGAACGCCGACTTCAAGCCATCTACGTAAGAGAGCCGAGGAGTCTCTACCACGAACATTTACGATTTCGCGCGATTGGTCGGCCAGGACCGAGCCGAGATTCGCCAACAAAGGCGTCGAGGGTCCCTCGTCGTCTTTCGTCGCCACCGTCGCCTCTTGGCCTTTAACCACTCGTAAAACCTGTCCACGAAGCCACGGGGGCTACGTGACTCTGATTTTACGCCCTTGGCGAGCGTAGGGGAGGCCGAAGGGGGAACAGAAATCCTGCGATTTTGAATGCGTTTGAAGCACAATTTTTAAGTTCTCTCCCTCTCTCGCTCTCTCTCTCTCTCCCTCTTTCTTCCCGATAATGTACAGTTTAGCGCTTCTGTAGCCCTTTGGCAAATTTTGTATTACCCTCACGTAAAGCGATAACGAAGGTAACGCCGCTCGAGGAGGTTCAATGTTTTATGCCCACGATCATTGGTTGACACACATTTTTGCGCTAGAGGCGGAATTCTTAAGAGTTCCATGTATTCTCTCGGAAACCACTTTGCGAGAATAGTTTCGAGGCTCCCCTTTCAGAAAATTTTCCATAATTCAAAGATGCATTTTCTCCGGTTTATACGCGTCAAGTTATTTCGCGTTATTATTTCCATTTTCGTCGAGTCGAACATCGGCGGAAAGTTCCCTTCGAAGTATTTTCGCAGGATCTTATTTTAATACGGCCTTTTAACGGGCCGTATCTCGTTTCACCGCTGCTTTATTGCCATAGGATAAAATTGAGGATGCGACAAAAGCCTCTGAGAGTAGACGCGACGGTAATTTCTTTCGCGTTAATCGACACTTTATTGTCATCGAGAGGACGATTCCTTCCGTAACTCTATTAACAATGCTCTCTCCCGGCATTCGATCGCAAATGAAAGAACCCGGGCACCGAATGGCGTCCCGTGATAGGAAGGGACTACGGTTTTCCCTCTCTCGATCTGCTGAAAATTGCTTTGGTGCAGCGCAGTACGGCTAACCTGCAGAACTACCGAACGCTCGAAGCTAACCTCCGTCGAAGAGATTTGGATCACTCGAACGGGTAATCGCAAGTTTTTAGTAATCGATAAAAGAACTTTGGTTTGGACGAAAGAACCGCAAGAATTCGAGTAGTCTAAACGTCTATTACGAATAACTTCTTTCGAGACTGGAGACTGGATACGCGAGAGGAGCGATCGGGATAAAAATTTTCATCGTTACGTCGCACGACTATATTGAAGCTCGATACATTTCCCATTCGACTCGATGGACAATCGAATTGGTGGCTGGAACAACGTTGGATGTAACAATTTTGGCAAAGTTCTTTTTTTTGTGGAATGGATTATACTTGTGACTCACTGAAGCGGAATGTGTCAAGTTTCTATTGTCAAACTCACCGGTAGGTAGTGATAAATCTGTTAAAAACGCGCATGTTTCGATTTTCGGTTGTGGAGCAATGTTGGACGTGTAATGGCAATATTCCAAGTGCATGAGAATATTTGATTCTAATGTTTCGATCTGATGTGTGTGCTATTTCTGATTTCTAACGTAAGGCTTCAATGTAATGGTGGATAATATTAAAGTTTTCTATGTGTTTTTGTCAAAAATTAAAAAAAAGAGCCTATTTCTTATTTTTTCCTTTATTAGTACCCTATAATAAGCGTACTACAGAACGGCACCCGATCAGGGAATTAACAAGGAAACTATATGCGTACTTCTTCAACGGACTAGTGCGGCTAGATAACGGAAGACGAGACAAGCCCGCAAAACATAAACAAGCTTCACTTCTACCTGGTTTCGAATGCGAACGCACGAATTCGAGCTCTATCTCGAATCGAACACTTGACAACTACGTAGCCTTTATTGGGTTCCCATTCAATTGCTCGTCCTGTAAAATTTACAATTTGTACCATCCAACGTTGTTCCAGCTACCAATTAAATTTTCAAATTACGAACCGATCGCTCTGCAATGGTTATTCTATATTCGGATCCTTACCCGTCGAATGCAAGCGGCGCTGTCGCGCTGCTTGGCAATTTCACTTTGGAAACCAGAAAGACCGTGGAACTTAAACTGTCGGGACTCTGTTTTCTGCTGCTAGCTCGAACTCGTTGTGGGTCGAAGGAAACCGAAGGAAATTTAAATATCGCGAGAAGATAGAACCAATTTCGCGCGATTGAATTTTTTTCTTTTTTTCAACTACGTATACGAAGTTTCATCCACTTACTTGTGCCGACAAAACGAACACGGGGCCTTGTCAAATACGAATATAAGGTTCGCGCAGAGATCTGTCAGTGCAACCGTATACGTTTTAGGAGGCAAAACGGAAACACTTTGCGCTTTTATGACGGACGTAAAAGAATGCGGATATTATAAATGAAACATTCCAGTCTTGCGGCATGACAGGACGCGAGGGAAATAAGGCGCATAGCACTAGCGCGGCCAGCGCCGTGAAATTTTCAACGACCGCAACACCGCGAGTAACGCTTGTTAACTGTTTACGTTTTCCGCCCTTTCCTGCGCTTCCTGTCGGCACAACGGAATTCATTTTTCCTTGAGCCCTGAATTCTGTTCGCGTATCCATTTCGCGTTAATATAATAGCTTTCGTACCGGTTCGCAGAGTACTTACATGCCGAGGTCTTTTTTTTCTGCGCCATTAAGACGCTCGTACACGATTTTCATTCGAGCGCGTTCCCATTGACAGCGATTTTTAAAGAAACCATACGTTTAATACGTTTTCCGATTATCCGAAATCGCTTCGGACCAAAAGCAATCCGTCGGATTAACTTTGCGGGATACTCGATGATAGATATCAAGCACATCGGCGTGGATTAAAATATTTCTAGCAAACATTTTTTTCGGTCATTTTCAAATGATTACACCCGGCACTTTTTACAACGGCGGCAGCCGCGTCACGCGAGTTTTGTTCCCGCGCCGCTGTTTACAATGGGAATGCAAATTCTATGGTGCAGGCTGTCGAGCTCGACAATCAATCGCCGTTCTGATTAGCACAGTAGAATTCGTGCAAACGGTACGCTCGTTGATGCGAGCGTAGCGTATGGTTTGAAACGCAGCCGATGACCGTTGCGGTTTTTAACTGTACTCATACGAAACGATAGTCGCGCGAACATCGTTGTATATCTCAAATTACGATGTGCAGATCACGCCGCTGTTATTCGCACGCGCTATAACGTTCCGCGGCACACGCGATTGCTCTCAAACAAACCGCAGTTCCGATTTTATTGTCCGATGAAAGGCCAATATGTATTTGGGTTGTACGGCGGACCATTATTCCCGCCCAGCTTAATTGCTTCTTCCACCTATCGATGGCCATTCGTGCCTTTTGGAACCATAACGCGAATCTCTGAGAAAGGTACGAGCAAAGCGCCACGCGGTATGGCTGTACGAGATATTTAATACGTCTGATTATTACAAAATGTTATTTGGATACAATTCTTCGAAATTTGTGCAGAAATAACGACTTCCGCTAGGACTTCTCGCGTCGTGTTGCAATTGCCTGCAATTTGATAGACAACTTCACCTCCAAGTATCGTAAAACGACTCGATGGCTGACCTGTGTCAGACTTTACTACTGACCGGACCCTTCGAGCGTGTCGCAATGATAAATCATCGAGTTAGGGACCCTAACTTAGGGTGCGCGTAAGATTATTTCGTTTCGCTAATGTTTCCGTGCGCAGGAAACTTTGCCGGTGGAAACAGGAACGGGGGAATGTGTGCTTCCGGTGGACGAGTCAAACTCGATATCTCTTTGTTCACCTTTCCACGGCCCCTTTATCGACTCTTCCTCTAATATAATGCTCATGTTAGATTCACGGATTTACGTCTCTCCGTAAGTAGCAATCACCTCGAACAGTGCCAGACAAATTACTCTAATTTTATACCTAGAAACGTTAACAATCGTTAAAACCACCATCGACAGAGGTGAAGATAATTAAGACGCGAAATATAGCAGGTAACAACGTCTTGAATTCAACGCGTGGACAGACTCCGATTCGAAGAATGATCAGAATCGCGAGATTTTCCAAGAATCGCATTGCATAATTCCACGGGGGAATTTCAAAATGAAGTCCTCGGATCCCGGGCGAACCAAGAATGGCATACTATAGATTCGTATACCCTCGTACTCCGTCACGTTGTAAACTGATGCGCATGCCGGTAGAATTCTACAGCGTCGCGACGTAGCTGAAGGTTTTACGAGGTCTTATCCGGGAACGTAGCCTCCATCTTCCGTCGCGAGATACCAATGGTGTCGACCAGTCGGCGTATACGGGCACGCTTAACGCGTATACGTGAACCAACGGGACGTACACCTGACAATTCCCGATGTCCATTTCGAAAGCGGACGGTATGAACGAAAATACATGCGCGAAAAGGGATGACGGGGTATCGGATGCTTTTCAATGAGGGAGGAACGATTCGTCCGCAACTGGATTCGCGATCCGGTCAAAACTTTTTAATCCTCCCATGCGCCGCGTACGCGTACCTGGACACTAGCAATTCTCAATATTATAGAAAGCGGGGAGGGAATATCTTCAAATAAATGTAATATTTATTAATATGAACGGTAAATGAATAATTTAGTTTCTTTTCAATATTCGCAATGTCGATCAGATATTGATTAAACATACCGTACGATTGAACGAGCTTCGCGATCACGCTCAATGGTCCATGCTTCGTCTACTCCATACACTCGCTCAGTCATACGCACACGAACGCACGCCTCAATCCCACGGTATTCTCACCGTAATCTCACCGACGATATTTGTATTTTTTCTGCCTTTTCATTTTCCATTTTAATTATTAATATACATGTTTTGATATTCATTTTTAATAAAAAAAAATATTGCCACATTTGAAAAGGGTCGAACGATATTTGCCGTTCCGTTGCGCGACGCATAACGTCGGTCCAGCCTAATTAGTTCCGCAACACAGAATAACGTATAATAATCCCTTTTTATTGCTCCCAGCGAGCTGTGTATTTTAATTATGTACGTATCGATTTTTGACGGAATTCATTATGGATGCCGATGGGGATGTCACGAGCACTGCCCCGAAGTCGTTGATCGGCGCGCAGATTAGTTTAGAAATATTCGTATAATTATTTTCCTGCCTGGCAGAACACGCCCTCCGGTCTATTAAGGATTCAGTAAATTAAAAGTGCCACTATCAGAAGGGTCTCCGCTTGCTTTAATCGACGAATATAGAGCACACGTACACGCGCACACCGAGGCTCGTTGTTTCGAATAAAACCGAATATATTAAAACAAGAAGCGCAACACTTTCGGCGGCGAAACCACAGGGGAGCGGTTAATTTCACGTATAAGTTCAAGCCACGCTGCTTTCGTTTCGTCAAACGTTTCCACATTGTTCTGTCAATTTTACGGCCGCGGTTATCGTCTTTTTTGTTTAACACCATTTATACGGTTTTCGATAACCGAGTTATATGTATGTATCAACCTGCGAAACAATCGGGCGCGTCAACCGCAGAATCTGAGAACAAAAGAAACGTCACTTAAAAACTGGAATCCGAGCGTGAACTCGCACCTGGCCGCGTGACGTGGGGCCCGTCCGACGAGGTTGAGAATGATTTACCGAACGACGGGAAAAAAAATAAGACGGGGAAATTTGTAGCAGGCAACGATAACGACATTCTTCCCACGATATATTTCTGTGTCTCCGAGAAGGGAGGGAAATGAGCATTTTACAAGGAAAAGAATGAAATTTTTCCGCCAGTTTTTCACTCGTCTCACGTGCAACACGCTTGAAGAAAAATCAGCCATGCGAGGGAGCGTAAAGACGTAGGAGGGTAAAACAAAAAATGAATTCTAAAGTTGATACGGAGAAGAGGGGACCAACAATGTAAGTGAGATAACTTTCGACGGTTCTATGTTGGAAAAATAATTCGGAAGAGCCTTTCGTGAATATTTCAATAAAAGTAACTGACTAAATATCAAACGATACCTAACGGAAAACAAACGTAACGAAAATATCGTAACCGTTTGACTCTATAGATTCTACAGCCGTGTTTTCCCAGCCGCGTGCGCGCGCGCGTATGCAAATATCCGATATTTCTTATTCGTATCAATACAGGAACGGGTAGGAACGCTCAGACGATTTATTTCTGCGATCATAAAATTCTAAGTACAGGGAGGCTGAGGCATTCGCCATATTTAAGCCAGCCATAAAATGTTTTTCGTCTTACCACCTAAACCGTCAGGTTCGTACTCGCATGAAACGTACCTTGTCTCAGCCTGAAACATAGCTGCCACGTGGAAGAAAAACTTTGTTCGTAGCGCGCTGGGAAATATGTATATTAACCCGCGAACATGAGGGGGAAAACTCCGGGCGGACACTAACGTTCCAGGAACACGCTGCAATCTGCCTCTTTCAGGATTTGTCTCTGTCCGGCGAAAGTCGTCGGCAGGGTCTCGTTTCCAAAAGTATTGGAATAGTTACGCGGCGCGGTCTGTCGTTGAAATGGAAACATTACGTATTGCTTTCAAGAAATCCGCCATTTCTCCGACTGATGATCGAGCACGGTCGATGCATCGACCGGATACGCATTATTGTCACGTCGCGTGAGCTCATGTGCTGTCACGGTATCTGTGAATGAGGGTAGATCAGTGGTAGTATGTACGCGAAAGACCACATTCACATGATAGCAAAGGAAATAATTTTAATTTGTTTTTTTTATGCATTGATGTTAATAGCGGGTCCAATATTATTTTATATTGATTTTATATTTTGTTAGTTACTATTTATTATCATTGTTATTTGTTATTATTATTATACCAAAACACGAACAAATTTTATAATTTTTGTAGTACCTTACCGCGTTGATATAAATGTATTGAAATTTTGAACAGTTCTATTTTTGGTAATTAGTGGTACGCAACTGATCCGTAATAAACATGAGTGGTACGCGAAAAAAAACCTCTGGTGTATACTGTGTGTATGTAATGCGCGTAACGTGACGTTAGTGTGGTTCTGATAGATTTAAATACATTCAAAGTACACGCTCTATACTTTTACCCGTGACGTGATATACCGCGATATATCGTATGTTGTACACGAGCTCACGCGATTGCGACGATAGTGTGTTCGCAGATTTACGCGCGTTGGAGAAAATGTCGGAAGAAGCGGTAGTTTGACGGACGTGTTGAAATTAATCCGGGAGTGTCTCATTAACGTGGAGATACAAATGCGGTGACGTACATAAATCGACTGGCGGGAACGATCGTTCTCTCGCACAATGAAATCACGTTTGTAAAGTTTATCGTTCATAAACTTTGAGCTGGAATTATAATTTGGTTTTCTTCGAGTAGGCGGAGCGGACGTTTTGCGGGGTTCGAATGAACACGGGGAAGAAGGAAACCCGGAGAATGTTGGATATTATTTTTGAAAAAAAAATCTCTTCCCGAATGGAATGAAACGTATTGATTCGTTTTTAGCGCACGTCAGTTTCTGGAATCGAGAGCTGAAGTACCGTTAGTTGAAGAGGTTCGACCTACGCGGAACACTAAATTATTTTTTGCGAAGTACTTTTTCACAGAGTTCCGGGGTATAAAAGTTTTGATGAAAAATTTTCGAGTTTTCAGATTCTACCGATATATAGGACTTCGTTAACGCATCGTACGTACAGAGTAATCGCGAATTTCTTCTTTTAGGATTTCAAAGGTATCGAGAGTGCCGCCAAACTGAGAAAACTTTTTCGTCGGATATACGATGTTGCAAAAACGTACCTTGCCAATTTTCAACGAATAGTTTAGTGCCGTTTGATTCGCTCCCGGTATTTATGTTCGTCCGAGATTCGCGAAAACTTGCCACCTAGCGCTGATTCGCCGCAAATGAAAAGTTTCTTGCAAACCGCGGATCGGGTAAAACCCGTTGTACCGTAAATACAAACTGACGTGAGATTCATTTACCGGGGAAACAAAAATAAGTGGAATAAGAATGAAGACAGGCAAGAATGGAACGAAATGAAAACTTCCGATGCGTTATTAATTCCCTGGCGCGTCGTATAAATGCTCGCCGTTCTCGTTAACCGAACCGTCAACGATACAAAATTTATCGCCAGCAGAATTATACATCGCCACGCGTGGGAGACTTAGAAAAAAAAGGCACCCAGACGTCGAGTAATTTCTACGGCGTGGCTGTTAATACGGAAAAACATCGCGCAGCCTCATTTGCATTCCCGCTCTTCGTATTTAAATATAAAAAAAAAACTTTTTCCTATACCGAGGGGAGAACATTCGAAGTAGCGAACGTTAGCCATTTGTAAGAAAAGTTCACTCGAACGCCTCCGCCTTATTCAACTTGGTACAGGCTTTCGGTAGAAAAAGTAAGTTTTGCAGTTTTTCAGAAAACTTTCTTATCCGGCGCGGGCTAAGAATGAGATAAAGCACGTCGATTGTCGGGAGAGGAGATAGTTGTACGCGAAGTTTTCGGTCACGACGACGATTACGTATCTAATTGCGGTTAATCGGGCCATAACCCATAAATTCCTTTTATATCTGAAACTGCCTTTTACCTTTCCCCCTCCCCCTATCCCAACCCTCCTTCTCTTTTTCTTATCTCTCGTGCCGTTTCTACGTACTTGGCGAGAAACGTCTAAATTGAGAAACGACTTGTAACTCGACGCGCTGAATATATGTATGTATAAAATATTTATGTAGCCTATTCGTCAGCTCGCTTCCGCGTAATACCACAATTCTCGCCTACCATTTGTGAGAGTACCTACATTCGAAATCCGTTCATCTGTGCGGCGCGTAACGGACGATTTCCCATGGAAGATCGAACTTCGTCGATGCGCAAAATACGTAGTAATAAACTAATATTTGCACGATAATTTCCGGATTACACCAAGTTAAGTGTCATCTTAACGTACAAACAGTCGAATCTCCAGTGAATTGAGCGCGAATCGACCCGATTATTGTCAGTATCGTATGCAAATATTTCCCGTGCGCGCGATAGCTATGATTGCTTAACGGAAGGCAACGGTTCGCAGAGTCAATAACGTTCGCGAAAATCCTCGGCCAACACCTGCAAAGCAACGCTATAAATTCGAAACTTAAACCTGTGGCGCTGATCGCGGCTGTCGGCTGACCCTTAGCGTACCCATACTACTGGGGAACTACTTGGTAACCGCATTCGTATCCAACATTTGCACCATAGATTTCGTTCCACGACAATTTAGCCTTCCGACGAAACCGTTGGTACTCGGAAAGCTATTCTCGAACTCTCGTACAAATGGTATTAAAGCGGTTGGTTATACGAAATAACGGTTTGGCGTTAGATTAACAAAAAAAAGCGTTCAATCTTAGGCGTTTGGAAGGAAATGCACGACACCCTTCTCAACTTTGGATTTGATTTCACTATCAAACGAATTGAACTACCCTCGCGCCGGAAATTGCATACCTTTAAATTGAATTCATCGCTCCTGCGATTAAAACTGGTAAGCATTTTGTCGAGTGGCACCTTTCACGTTTGAACTCGACGACCGACCCAGAGATGAAAATTCAAGCGAAAAAAGCTAAGTTTGAGAAGTTCTTTTTTTTAAATATACTGCTTGAAATTTGCGGTACCGAATGAAACGCGACGTACAGTTGCCACGGAAGTAGGAAACGAAACGGTCGAACGAAACGATTTAAAAAAAGTATAACAGAGTGGAGACACGAGGAGGACGGGGGAACGTTAACAGTCCATTATCGTGTGAAATTTAATTCTGGAAACTTAATCCGCCCGTACCATTAGGGGCATTCGCGGCACGAAAGGCAGAATATTTATTACCAAGTATAAATAGCAAAATAAAACAATAGAAATACGAGAGAAAATGTGTGGCGCGGTTTCAATCTCGACAGTGATTTGCCACCGACGAAAAGCACACGTCCGTCCCCCCGCGGCAGGGATTTGATCTCATTTTATAAGTTATCGCGGCAAACGTCGGAGGGACGTCCGTCAAAGACGGTGCTGATTTGTAGGCGTCGAGGGTACGTTGTAGAGTGCTCATTACCCCCTCGCGTTTCTCGACGACGGGTTTTAGTCGGCCGGCAGTCGGCATTCAGAGGCACGCTGCATTGTATCGCGGCTTAAATCCGGAGCCCACCGCGATTCGATCTCGCAAAGTCTGGCAGCCCAGCAGCGGTGTACCGCGTCGGCCGAAAGCTCAGAACTTTAAGCCCCGTATTCAACTGAAAATCGACAATCGACCGCGGTAAGAGGACTTTGTTCTAAGATTCTATCGAGCGCGACGACTTCCCGGGTTCATTGTGCGCGTTGAACGATTAGGGGACGTTCGACGTGCATCCGATTCTCGAGTATTGCTCGCAAAACGAAAAGGGACCGAACAAATGTGTTAGAAATTTCTACAAGATTCTTTCATAGAGGTTCTGGGATAAGTCCCTAGCTGTTCAGCCGTGTCGTCTTGATAGAAGGCTCGTGGTACGGTTTCGCTGCAGCGTCTGGATGGGTTTAGCGGGAACGGAACATTTTTGGTTGAATTTAACTACGTTGGTCGCGTCGGTGTTTGTTGCGTTGTTAGTCGCGTGGGGTACACCTGCCGGCCATCGCTAAATTATTGATTAAAAGTGGAAACAATCAACATTCGTCACTTTTTAATCAAAAGTTTTTATCATTATTAACCATCAATATTTATATATTTCTATAATTAATGGAAATATTTATATATTTCTATAATTAATTATTCGTTCACAAATTTATGATTAAATTAATATAATAGACATGGCACAAAAGATACCGCAGTCATAAATTGCATGAGATAACAGTAATTTATTTTTAATTAGACCAACGTAGTAGACTAACGTAGGTTTAACAAAATTGTATCATAGCCACTGCTATTGTGACGCATTCTACGCGTATTTTATACAAAGTAGAACTTCCCTAATCGCATTCTTGCTGTCGATAGGTAACGTGTTAGGATCCGTTGTCCAAATAATTCAGGTTCTTTATTTTTTTTATCTGTTTTCAAGGACGGGGAGCATCGATGGCGTCGGATCAACGGCTCCCTTTCTCTGCGCGTGCTCTATAGGTGTTCGGCAACGAGGCGTCGGTACGCCGAAAGGATAAAGCTCGCGGTACTAGGAAACGCGTGGAGTATACAAAGCATCGTATCCCAAATCATAGCCGGATCTAAACATCGGTGACAGATTTCAGATTCCGACTCTTGGCATACAATGCCCCTTTGAAAATTCCTACGCCATCCAATGCGTCGAGCCAACATGTGCGTTTCCTTTAAAAATATATCTGTCCCTATCAAATATTTCTCGCCGATTCCCAGAACCCTTCAGTCACGATCGGGCGGATATATGGCTTCGCGCGATTACAAATAATAATCTCTGCTCCGGGAATCGGATACGTGTCTCATTCGCGTATCGCTTAACACAGATAAAAATATAATAAATAGCGGAAAGACGAGAAGGTTTATTCGACGAATTCTCGTCCTAGCGAGCGTCTGAATTTGGCGGTGATGAATAACTAAAAAAAAGAGATGACCAAACCCGGTACATCTCATCGAACGTTTCCTTTCGTCGTTATCGAGCGACGTGACGAAGGATCCTCTTAATCAAAGGAAAAATGCAATTTTCCAGCAAGCTGGTGTACCGGGGATAATATATGGTATGCGCGGTACCTCCCTCGCGCATCGACACTCGTCAATATCGCGGAAAAGTTCCTTTCCCCTGGATTTATACCGAGATAGACCGTTTCATTGGCGGCGTTTGCGGTCCCCGAATTATCGCGCACGGATGTTCCGCGAATCAGGCTACAATCGAGAATTCGCCCTGCGAGCCGTAATTAATGAACGATCCCGATGTTACGGGCGCGTCAGCGCCGCGAGAGTTAGGAAAAGAAAAACCGCGGACGGACGATGCGGCAATTGTAATTGATGGCGGGGGACAGAAAATTGATAATTCATCGTTCACGTCAAACCGGAACGAATCGATGCTCCGCGCCGACAATAAAATTGCAATCACCGGTGGACTCTGGGAAGCGTCGGTAGAGAGCGCGGCGCCGCCTTTTTATCGGTGCACAGTGCCTCCGGAGAGGTTACGTGGAAAATCGCATCGCATAGAAAATTTAATATCTAACGTACGAACGCGGTCGTTACGACTCGAGACTGCGGATTCGGATTCGGAATCCGATGTTACGTGAAAGGAGAATCGCGGTTTATGATTTTCTTAGGCAATAAGGAGTACGGTTGACTTTTCGCCGACTACGGGTGTGATCGTCGTATACCAGAACCGATTACATCGCTCGGAAAGTGGTGCTCGGTACTGATAACGATGACACGAGATATTTCGTCGGGGTACGGGCGGTGTGGGCGGTGGAAGGGGGTAGCGGGGGATGGGTTCGCGATGTAACGCTAGGGAAGGATGGCTGTCGGTGGATTATTTTAACAAATGCTTTCTCGTTAGCGGCGTCGAGAGTGCCGCTAGCAGCCACGCGCCGCGTTTACATTAATTGCTTGTCAGATGGTACAGACGCAAACTACTGGATAGAATTTATGGGAGGAATAAAGCTGGAATACGGCCGACGAGGTTCTCTGATAAACAACGTTATAAACAATCTGCACTCATTACACGCTCGAGCCTCTCCGTTCGATCTATCGGCTCAGCAAATTTCAAAACGTTATGTATTCACCCGTATAACTGTACGTATTAATACGCAGAAACGTACGTATAATCCCGTGTCGTTGACGCCGAAATATTAAACGCACTCGTACGTCCCCCCCCCACCGGTGGCCTGTGAGCTTTTAATCTGAATTTACCGTGCCGTCGAAGAGGGAAGGGGGGAGATTTTCGAAAATGGATCGCCGGAAAACGATTACGCGGGCAAAATCGCCAAAAAGAGACCCTCGTAAAATCCGGATGATCCGTCAAAGTTTTTGCAATCAAGAGGGAGGGCACGGAATGGCGCGATTTTCGGCCTGTCATCGTCTCGCGCGCACGTCGGCTTTACGAACGTACCAAGAGGGAAAAATTAATTCCGGCAGTTAACGATGGATACCGGAGAGAACGTGTACAGGGGTTGGATACGTAAATTTACGTATAGCGAGCTCGAGTAAATCAATGTTTAAATCCTCCGGCTCATTGGACGCTCAAGCGTAACGCGTAATGCCGTTTAATAATTGAAATCTCAATTTTTTCCGCGAGGTAGACGTAGAAGTTTGCCCTCTACGATGATTGAACGTCATACCGAAGTTTCGTCCTGTATCAACGATGTAATTTTTACCTCTTTACAACAGTAATTACCGAGACTCAGGATCCTGGCACTCAAAAAGCCCAGCGGAGCTAAATTATTAGATATTACGCGAGTGTCTGCGCGAGATATTAAACCAGTTTAAAGGTCCACGGTTACAGGATACGATAAGGTTGTTTCGGTGCGAGACAGCTGGTATAACGTGTGCCGTTAAAGACCTTCCAATGGCACTCGTAATAAAAGTTTGATGCGCTCGCGCTTTTAATTTCTTTTTACGCCTCTCTCGTACTGTTTTAAATACGCTATAGTTTCGAGCGGTACGTGCTGAAATGGATCGTTAACTCGATCCTCCCCGGTTTTGCATTACCCCGAATTCATTTCTCTACCAACGATAACTTTGCTTGGCTTGTAATTTCAAAAATCCTCAGTCAAGCGCGAGCGTCGCGTCGTTGGCTCTTTTAAACCGTGTCGTTCGTAACCTCGATCGTGCCATTCGACGTGGACGAAAAAATGGCGGTATTGCGATGACGTTGTAACGCGTCGAATATCCGACGAACTGCCGCGGCAATGACAGCACCGGGTTTTGACGTTTCGACGTTTGAACGCCGGCTGCAACAGTTATGGATAAAGATAATCGATCATAGCGTTCGATCGGCGGCGCCGCGACAAACGGCAGACAACCTCGTAGAGAAAAGCAGTTGCTATTAAAGCCGAACGCCGGTTTGCTGACCGTTTATAGATTATTGATTCCACGACGATGACGAACAAAAGCCATTTCGCGAGGAAAAGCGGAACTTTGGGTCGTTAGACCACTTAGTTCGGAGGGTCGGGATTAGTTTGGACGTTACGGGACAAGCGAACTTATAAACAGGCGTAAACGATGGATAATGCACTCGACAAATATTAAATCCGGTTTACGTATGGTTGCGGGAGGCGCGAATACACGATTGATAATATTAGTTTCACGGTTAGTGTCTATTTGATTTCGCGTTTGAGACGCCGCGCCGGGGACTCGGAGTGTCTCTGAGCGTTACTCATCGTCGAACGCGTCGGGGGGAACGTAACAACGTTGGGTTAGACGTCGCATTCCTCTATAATGTACCAACCCCGCTCTCGTACTTATTCAATCGTCAGTCATAAGCTAGTATAGTAAATACGCTGCCAAATTCCTTCGAATCGAATCCTTATCGCCAACATCCAACAAGCAAAATCCTAATCTTCGTCCTATGAATTTGCACTCTTTCCACATTCTTTTTCTTACGATAATAGTTTTTCTTAAATTAACCATCACATACCATCCAAAGCACATCCTCGAAGTCGGAACCGTGAACATCTTCAGAAATCATACACTGTCTAAATCTAAAACTCGCACTGTCAGAGACTATTATCAAGTAAACGTTGAATCTTTGATTTATTAAAAACTCTCGAAAGCCCAATCCGAGCAACCACCATTATTCATTATACATTTAACGTACAAATATTCTCACCTACAACGTTACTCTTCGTTGACGCGCGTTCACCGATCCCCACGAATTACGTTTACTCGCACTGCGCTATGATTCTTCCGAATAATTCTTGGGACCGGCGAGTAGTTGCTCGGTTCGTTGGGAATCCAGCTGACTAGCCGTGTATTCCACATTTCTCATACGACCTCGTTTCCCGCCGTAACGTTACTCGCCCGCGGAGACGAAGAGGGCAGTCCAACTCAGCCGACTATTGCCCTATTGTTATTACGGTAAACGCTGTCGGAGACTGCGTACAGCGCAAAGCTGGGGGACTAGGCTGTTACGGTATGCAACGTTTCCCAACAGTTCTATTATCACTGATAACGTTCTCCCGCTGTTATATAATTATTATTATAGGCTATTACACGATGCTTTTATACAATACTATTATAGGCTATTACGCGATAAGCTAATAATATTTTGCGTGGAAATTGCCGTTCATCCATTACTCCTCGTAAATCCCTCCCGATAGATCGTGCGTTATAAAGAAGAAATCATTGATAAATTGTTCGCGTGCGCGTGGACTCCCGTCGAATCGTGAAGATGAATTTTTCAAGCCCGTCTTTGACAGGTGAATACTTCAGCGATGCAGTTTCGCGGCGTTACGTTCGGCCCAAGAACGTAACGCGCGGAGAAGAACGGGGAAGTAGCGTATTATACGCGATACAGGAGAAACAGGCGAGTAACGTCAGACATACTTAGCGTCGGAACTTTTTGCCACAGGGCTGGGACCATCCTTCTTCCTGTTGGCGCGCAAACGAGAAGAATGAAAAGGCCGGGAGGTGGTGCTAAATCCAGGGGAAGCAGGATTTTAAATATTCTCAGGGAGCGTGTAAAACAGGAACGTCAACTTGCCGCGGTAACACTGCGCGGAGGGGGGTTGGAATTAAACTGAATTATCGCAGAATCGTTGGAAATATTCGGAGAATCTTTCACACGGAAATTGAAAATTTGCCGGTACAGTGGATTTTAATATATGGGATCGTCCCGTTTTTCCTTAAGACGTCCACGTTGGCGTGTACCACCGGTGGCTCACGTTTCGATGACACATCGGACGATGTACATCACCAAACTTATAGTTCGTTCGTAGAAAAATTGTCGTATAGTTGAGCAATAGAATTAGAAGAATTAAAAATTGTGGAAATAAAGTAGGATTTATTTAATTTCAATTCAATAATTACAAATATAATATGATTAATTAAATCGTAATTTTGATTCGAAATGTTAATTTTGTTGACGTGTTTACTCATGCAAAAATTGTCGTCGGAAGGTTTAGCTGCGTTGCTCGAAAATTTTTCGAAAAATCACGAATACCCCACGTGCGAATAATTTCGCGCGCCTCCTTTCGAACGACCGTTGCTCCCCACCAAGAGGCTCCGGATAAGCGTTAATTTTGCCGAACAACGATCGCTGTTCCAGTTCCGATTTTCCAGAGGTCAAAACGATTCGGAAACACGCCATTTCGGGGCTCCGATAATGTATCACGGGCGATTTACACATTCGACTTTGTAATTCCTGCGTTTGTTTTTCTATTATACCGACTCGGCCGTTCCTGCGAATAGCGGATTCGATTTCGAGGGAATTAACGACCGTTTATTCTCCCTTGTATCGCATTCGACCCCCTGTACTCGCAAAATGAAGTATATTCTATTATTCCCACGCTGATGAATAATTGCCTCTCGAACAAAGCTGACATTTCGAAAAACCTACCGTATAACCGATCCCCCCTCCTCAATTCGTATTTATTGCGCCAGAAGTGCGAACGTGTATCGGGGATATACGGGGAAATTTGAGCTGCGTATTATTTTCAAAATTGTAGATTGCAATCGCTTTGCGTCACGTTACGGTGGACACTGAACTGTGCGAGAGACGTTGAATTACAGCTTTTGATTGGAATACGATATAATTTTTTCGTTTTGAGCTCGCTAAACTATAGCGAGTTAAGAAAAAGAGACAAGCAACGAAGTCGTTAGATATCACAATCTGCTTGAGGCGACAAGAAAGTAGATACTCTCTCTAATCGCCTTTAAAAGCGCGGAGATGGAATCCCGTTCGATGGATTACCCGAGAATCTGCGCCTAGGGCACTGGTTGACGATGTAGGGAGAGAGAGAGAGAGAGAAGGAATATTTCTCTATCAAAGATTTTGTATGAAATTTGAACGGGTCATGTTCTCGGGACGTTCACTGACGCTAACGGATCGGCAAAAAACGTATTCCCAGACAAATTGTCGGAGTTTTAGCAAAATCAACGTCAAGCGATCTGCAAATAAATTTGTTTTATAACGAGACCATTTCAAGGAATCCACCTTGACGAACAAATTATAATCGAGGCGAAGTTCGTTGCGTTGCCGTGCGAAACTATTATAATCAATGCCGGAACGGAAACTCATGGCTTCCGGGAGAGAGGATAGCAAAATAAGAAACGGGGAGGAACGAAAATTGAAGGCGAGACCGAGCGAGAGGAAGAGAAGTAAAACTCGAGGAAAATCAATTCGAAAGTCTACGGCGTTACCGATAGCTGCCAGCTACTCAGCGTTGTAACTACATTCGCGATTCGCATTCTCGCCGAGGTAGAATAGCTTTTTGCAAAGTTTGTTTGCGAGACTAATTTCAAGATTCTCGACAACCTTCGAGTTTCCTGAAACTATCGTCGTTACACGCTCCGACGAACATCAAACACGCAATGCAGTAGGATAAGAATAATAATATTCCCGTAATTTATGGCAAACAACGCATGGTAAGGGCCACAAAATTATTCCCGCCGGGACAAAATCAATAACGAGAGAAATTCAAATCTTCCGCATAATATCGTTCAGCAACGCTGCGTTTTAAATGTTCTTTGTATCCGTAATGTTAGCGACCCCATTTATGTCAATTATGTCATAAGTTAGTGCAGTAAATATTTTGTACATCGCTGGAACCAGACCGTCATTTCTCTTTTTATCGCCAAATTCATCGTCCAAATTCCTAGTCTTCTCGCTCTTCTAATTGCCACCAAAACAAGTTACTCGCCATCCCTTCCACGTCTCTTCTCGACAGACAATAATTTTCCTTAAACCTGCCGATCCTCTCCTTCGACAGAATACCTTTACATCTCAAGTCAAAATATCCAAAACATCTCAAAATCGGATTGAACTCTCCAATAACAAAGTTGATACGACGAACGGTCCTTTTTTCTATTGCAGTTCAAACGTTAAACGTATTCAGAATAAAAACACGGAACAACTCCTATAACTCGTTAGTTAAAATTCATTTTGCACAATCACTGCGTTATGCATTATACATACCACCGGAACGGAAAACGCTCGACCGTGTCATTTTATTTCTCGGCCCTTCTAAAACCTCGGCATAGAGTAACAACGATTCGTCAGGCGGGCCACGTCTCTCTGGCAATTAAAAGAAATTACGACGAGATAAACAGCGACGGCGGTAAAAACAGCTTCCTGGAATTCCGTACTTCGGACTGGTGGTCACGTCTCTTCAGGGATTTAAGAGATAAAGGACAAGTCCGAGTTAGTGGCGGTGCAGCGGCTGCGGTGGCGGTCTCTCGAGAAGAGGCATTAAGCAAGAAGTCGAGTGCGGCCGTGACCGAGCCCTGCGGGCTTGTCGCCTTGTTTTCTTGTACGTCGACGATCTTATACAAGATTAATCCCCCCCACCCCGCCCCTGACGTTTGATCTGTTTTGCGCTAAAGCTAAATGAATTTTTCACGACCCTCGGATTTTCTTGGCTTTACCACGACGCCCGTCGCGTCGCTGCGAAGCGACGATTATTCTGAGAGAAAACTTTAACTGCCGTCCTTCGGCGGTAAGCGCGTCAACGCGCATTCTCGTGAAAGGACGTAACGTTAAGCCGGGAAACGCTGGAGTAGACCGATTTCCGAAAAACGAGAGTATCCGCAAATTGTCTAATGCAGGGGTCCCCAACCTTCTTACACCTTAGAGCACTTTATTCTTAAATATCGGTCGGGCAGCGGGCTCCATTTATTTTTAACTGCTTTAACAGTTTCCTGGAATCCTTTTCAAATAAATACACGAATATTTCTTTAATTTTAATTAGTTATTAACACTATTTCTACCACGATTTTATGTACACCTATTTCGACCAAACGTAATTGAGGAAAACAATTAAACTAATAATCATTTCAAGCGCAAATTTCAAAAAGTTAACGCCTGACATCTTCGGCAGATATGGTGTTAATTATTTTTAAAAAATTTTCAATTTTTACATACCATTCAATCGAAAACTTAAATCTTTTGATCGTGCAGCAGCGGGCGCGCGTAAAACAGTCACCGTGCGCCATAGGCGACCATACCCACGGGCACATGGTTGGGGACCCCTGGTCCAAACGTAACCAACGTCAGGCAGCGCCGAGGCGTTAAGCCAGGTGACTCGTAAAGGATAAGGGACAAAACTAGTCATTGTTATTTCATTAGAGGATAGCAACGAGTGCGGCGGACGACTTTTTATTACCTTCCTTTTAAGCCGCGGCACGTTTTGCGAGATTAACGAGAAAGAGCATCGTCCCTCGCGGTAACGGAGCTATTGTTGAATCACGGCGCAGCCCTTAGCCGTGAGTGCAGTTACGCCCTCGCGCGTACCGGCAATTATTGCATCGTTACGCCCTTTGTTATCATTTCGAGCTCCCTCACTCTGCCGTGTTTGTTCCCGTAATGGTACCGATACCGAGCGTAATTTCGTTACAACCGCGATTACGTCGCGCACACGCTTACCCGAGCGCAGTCACGGAACTCGTTCAACGGCAGAATATCCGCGCCTTACGGGTGAATATAAAGCGCGTTATCGCGAGCTCGTAATATCCTTCGCGACGCTGAATCTCTCTAAAAGCAATCGAAGGAAGCCCGGTTAAAAGGCGCGCCGGTCGAGCCGATTCGCGAGAGTTTGAACGCACCGTTTCCCCCGCGGTGCTTCCCTGAATTTCAGGTAATGCCGAGTTTAACGCTCCAGCAATTATTTTCATCGCGCTGCCGCGGTAAACCCTGTGGTCGTATAAAACGTCACCTCCAGTAGTCGTAAGGATTGGATCGAAAGAGCGAAGGACCAGAGGAGGCGGTGGGTGGAAAAGAAGGAAATAGGTGGGGAGGGAAGAAAGAGAGAGAGAGAGAGAGAGAGAGAGAGAGAGAGAGAGAGGAAGCGCGGGAGTGAAAAAAAATAGACAGAGAAAATGGGCGCCTCGTGCCGCAGGCTGCCGACTGGCAAAGAATTTCTTTCCCCGCATTTTTTTCTTTTTTTTTTTCTCTCGTCGTTCTCCCTTCCTGCCCGGTCCCGCGGCGTTTTCATTCGGGTATTCGCTCGTCCACTCCCCATGGACTCCCGCGCGAGAAGAGACTTTTTTAATGAGTGTTCTCGGTCCGGCGAGGACAGCGAGAGCTCGAAACTGAGGAAAAGGATGAGAGAAACCGGCCACGCGAACGGGAGAAGGAACAGGATATAAGACTTGCCCGCTGCGAACCGCAGGAGAAATCATTAGAGAGACGAATATTATGTTTTTTTTTGCTCCGCGCGCTTCCACCCCCCCCCCCTCACTTCTACTCTCCTTTTTTGCTGTACCCCTTTCTACCCTCTCACAGCTAACCGTAATTCAAAAAGTTTTGTCGGATTAAAAATGTGACCGTACTGTCGTAGAAGAGGTCGCGCACGATCTCTCTCGATGTCTTTGTCCTCCGATCTTCCTCCCCCCCGCCCCTCTGCCCCTTTCATCCGGTACGTTCTGTCTTCCAACTCCCGCTTCAACCTCGGCTTCCCTGTCCGTTGGCGGAGCGACTCTCTTCCGTTACCTCAGTTTTTCCTCGGGAAATTTTTTGCGGTAGTCAGCTCTATCCGTCGCGTATGCCGAGGAACGCGGCTAATGATGATAAGAGGGGGAGAAAGGGGGGGGGGGGGGAGCGGGAGCTGAGGAAAGATACCTTCGCAAAATAATAATAATAAAAAAAATAACGAAAAAGTTTAACTGGGACAGGAAAGGGGGTGTACGAAATTTCAGTCGCTCGTGACGAATAATGGTTAATTTGCGACGCGTAATCGACCGTACTTTATTTAGGAGAGAAACAAAAGAAAACGGTGTTCCGTTACGCGTCACGATGCTACTCGTTATTCTATAAATCCCGAAGGATAACAGCGAAGGGACGAGGTATCGGGTAAGCAGCTCCCCGAGTAAGAAGATCGTCATTTATTTCGGTGACTTTAAAATATCGGCAGCGGTGGTTTTCTCACGACCGAATCGTAACACCCGTGGAAGATGCCCGGAGGTTGCTGCTTCGGACGTCGTACACGTAGTTATTTTAATGTTTAGGTTGGGCAATGCAAGGTCATGGAAAAAGCAGAAATTTGGAAAACTAGAACTTCATAAGAAGCTCCAAGAAAAATTATTTTATTTCAATTTATCGCGTACTTGTACTTGGCCCGAGACAAGACCTCTCCTTTATGCACCGTGATTCTATACTTTGAAACTTTATTTGTCATTTTTTTTTCGTATCACATTGTTATTGTTATGATTGTTTGACAATTTTTTAACGATTTTTTCCTCGGTACGTACTTCCGAGTATCGTTTCCTTTCTATTTTGCTCTTTCATTGACACCATGTTTTTGCCACAAGGGGAACACTGTAACTCGAATATACTCGAAACAACCTCCGAAAGGGATACCACGCGGTTCGCACGAACAGTAGTAGGTAAAAAGCATTGTTCATTTTTAACCAACACGCGTTTCATCGTCGCGCGTACCGACCATAGTTGCGCGACACGCGTGTTTTACAATTCGGACAGATACGGTCCGCGGATTCTACGCGCCGCGATTTTCCCACCGTGTTACCGTAAAGTTTAGCATAACAAATTTCAGTAGGAAAACCGAACGTTGTTTTCGTAAAACAAGCTATTTTACGAGAAAAACATTAAAATACGCGGACGACAAATATTTACCCTCGAACGGGAGTAAAGGTTACGCAGAGGTCCATTCGAACGGCCTTTCAACCTTCCAGGCATTTATCGAATATTTTACTACGTCGTTTTGAATTTATCGCGATACCCCGTTTACTTCCAAGAATCTATCCGAGTCGCGACGCCTGTCGCGTGTACGCGCAGTAAAACATCGTAATTACGACCCTCGTTTCGCGATTGTTTGCTTAACGCGGCACGCGTACTTTCGTCGAACAACGGGATCGATCGTTATTGGCCTTCCGTTAGTGACAGGGGTTGACGAGTAACCCCACTCGAAAAATTTGTTTCTGCGATCATGAAAGGACCCGTGTACCAATTCCCTCATTAACTGACTTTTCCTCCCATTTCCAGTTTCTCAGTCTTCATTCGTAATCAAAAATAGTTTAATACACGTAAAAATATTGAAGTAATAATAATAAGAATTGGTGTCAGAATTGTGTTATCCGCAGTTTCTCAGTCTTCATTCGTAATCAAAAATAGTTTAATACACGTAAAAATATTGAAGTAATAATAATAAGAATTGGTGTCAGAATTGTGTTATCCGCAGTTTCTCAGTCTTCATTCGTAATCAAAAATAGTTTAATACACATAAAAATGTTGAAGTAATAATAATAAGAATTGGTGTCAGAATTGTGTTATCCGCAGAAAGTTAACAAATCTCAACTTGAAGCGTTCTATTAAATCGCACACACGCGTGTAACACACCCGCGTATCACGTGTCACGTCAGGTATCGCTACGTCGATTACGGTCTTTTGTTACGCGGGTATGTTATACGTGCGTACGCGACTTTACGTTACGCCGTTACCGTATCGTGAAATGCCTTGTAACGTTTGTCGGCGATAACTTGAAAAAAGCGTGCGCTACTACGCGTAGTCGGGAGACGATGTGCGCGTCGCATCGATCTTCTTTGTTTCCAGGAGTTCGGCGAGTAGAGTCGGTCGTTGAATGTGATACGCGTGGCGGAGGAGAGTGATAACCATCGAAACGAGTGGATGAAAAGTGATGAAGCGCGTGATTTGCCCGAGACGTTATAGCCGAGTGGGTTAACACGTTGACCGCCACGTCATTCACATTTTGGTGGCACGCGTGACGCGTTAGTAACTTTAACATCGATATTAATAAACTGAATATCCCGTAACGATAGTACTGAAACCATATTATGAATCTAATAATAAGAAACTATTAAGTTGAGAGACACATCCGTTCGATTTTCTTCAATTACATTTTTTACCGCCATTTTGCTTGCGTGTGTTTAGTCTTTTTGTTTTCGCTGAATTTTATTATAAGATATTTGTCGCTTTCGGGAAATTCTGTCCGTTTTAAAATATTTCAGGGCCCTAATGTTCCTGCAAAGAAAGTACTCTCGGTGCTGTCGTTGGTACTGGTCTAGGCCGCGCGGGCGTGAAAAAAGGGTCTCACGTTCTTTGCAACCGGAAAGCGAAACGCAGAAATTCTGACGCACAGTCCTTAAGGTCTTCTATAATACAACATTATCGTCAACCCATAGATTAATAAATTGATGAATCAGTAATGTTAAAGAAAGGAATGCTGTTCCTGTCCAAAAGTATACCGTGGTTGTACATCTGATAAACGTGTACTTTATCAGTACCCAGTTCGCGTTCGGATCTTTTTCGGAAAATAATAACGCTAACATCCTTGCAAGTCGATTTCGAATCGTAGGAAAAAGCAGCCACGTTAACCATAGGATGTATCGCAATGATCGATCCTTCGAAACGTAATTTAAAGTGCCACGATTGTTGGTGAATCGTGCTCGAAAAAGGGGCGCGTTAAGGGGCGGCTCGAGGGCGAACGTAAAGTCTTGCGACTGCTTAATTAGGTAAGGTTAGTAGCGGAAATTAACTGGGATTGGTAATGGGGATCGAGAGGCCGCTCTCGATTCAAACCAATTCCCGTGCTCGCCTCCCGCAAGAACTTGAAAATGTATAGTTTCTGCGCCGGATATACCGGGTGGTCATAAATTTCAACGGTACAGAAATTCTTGTAAAAATAACTGAACTTTATGGAGCGTAAAGTGCGCAAGTTCTAACATCCTCCTTCGGGACTCAGCAGTGCAGCTATTAGCTTAACTTTCGGTTGCAGAATATTTGGGAAAAAGTTTTTCGAAATTGAGATGCCGGAAGACGGATGGATATCGGTGTAGAGAGAAGATATACGCAGTCGTTTGGAGATCGAGACTTTGCGGCGAAACCCTGTTCGGCGATGCGCGATAAAAAAAAAGTTAATCGTTATCGGAGCGAGCTCGTTAAGATAGAAAATAGAAACACGCTGTCGTCGCGTCACGTGAACTCATGCATGTTCTCTCGCGGTGCCTCACGTCCCTGGGAAAAAAGTGGAATGTGTATTTTTAATGCATTCAAATGTATCTGAACGGCATTAACGTCACGTCGCGCGTACATACACACGCATTCTACCCCCGTTGCAGTTACCGTGATAATACATGAGCTCACGGGACGTGACGATAGTTTGTTTCCAGCTTTAACCGTATCCTTTTGTCGGTCAACGATTTGATCAATCACGCTTTTGGAGGATTTTGATGATTAAACAGCACCATAGGATTCTAAACGCGCACGGAACACAACGAGAACGAGAGCGCCGTTGAGAGTTTAAATGCCAATAAATCGGTTTTCAAAACCGAACGACGGGAGTGATGTACGATCCAACTCATTAATCTCTCTACTATAATAAATTGTAACCAACTTTCGCTCCCCCACGATAAATCTGCGATGACACTGTCCTCGCGTTATCGTTCATCGTGGGATCTGGTTTTGGGGAAATTCAGTTTCTCAGGATTACGTATCGGTGCTACGACGCAACAACGCTATTTTCCCAATGCAAACTAACTCCGTCGCGATATCGACTCTCGCACACTTTACCGTCCTTCTGCCCTTTTAGAGTCGCTTCGTTCGACACATCCACGCTTGTTTATCTTGAATTTAAAATCCTCAAAATCCCCCCCCCCCCCTCCCCCCAACCCTTTTATTCAAAGAATTTCGTAATGCAAAAATTCTAATAACTTCGATCCCGTTAGTCCATTTCCAAAGTGTTCCCCCATAATGAGAGTTTATTTAAGTAAAACTCTTTCCGCGGCTTTCCGCCATAATGGGAGTTTATTAAAGTAAAAAAAAACTTTTTCCACGGCTCTCGCGAGATATAACACATCGGCGAAAAACTCGGTTGAGTATAAAACATGCAAAACACAAGGAGACCCTTCCGTCTAATCGTGTGCTAGAAGCGGGATTGAGAAGCCTTTTGAATGGACAAGTTCAATAGAGCTGTGAGATCCGGCGTGTAAGCTGACTTCCAAAGCACTTTGAGACGGTAGCGCCTGAAAGACACAATAGTGCTGTCGAGGGATACCGTAATCTGTCGATAATTCCACGTCGTACTCAATATTGTCAGTTAACGAAGTTTGTCTACCAATGACACGTCGAGTCTATAGTCGAGGATTTACGATACGACCAAGGGCCCTCGAAGCGTGCAGCGCGACCATTTTTAAATCACCGAGAATATCGCTGATCAACCGGAATCTTAACAAAAGCAATTTCTTCTCACGAGGAGCGATCCGTGGATGAAATTTTCATAATATTCTACATCGTTAAAGACTCACGCTTCGCCGATAATTCCGACCGATCGCGATACACTGAAGGGACTAATCATTCTCAAATTAATCACAGGTTTCGCAACGTTTTAATCGAGGAGACACTCTTTCGCTGTACCGCTACAAATCTACGAGTTGCCCCGTGTCGACGCTGCCCCCCACGCATCTCGATACGAAACCGCGTACGTATGCGACTTTAACTTTATGCGAGTTTACTTGAAATATGGTTTTTCCCTGGCATTACTTCCGCTCCGACCGTATCGATTTACGTCACCTGCTTCCGGCGCAACTGCGGTCTGGTAACTTCGCGCACAGAACTTCTTTAAATAAATGTAAAACAGATTTGTACACGTAGAAGTACGTGGAAAATATCTATTTTTCTCGCCCCGCTCCTTCCTTCCCCATCGCCCCCCCAACCTCCTTTTCTCGGATAGGTGTTCAGCCAATTTCAATATTTATCCGTTCGATACACCTTTCACGCTTTTAGTTGTGCTCGCTCTTACAGAGAAATCCATTACGGACCATTCGCCTCCAATTCTGCAGTTGACAGCTCCATCAGCTTGCACCGGATGATTGGACTGTGGAGAGTCTTGTTTGGTAAGAGAAGCTTCACCCGCTAGAACCCCCGAGTATACCGTTCACAATGGTTTTGAATTATTCCTTACGTTTCCATATTTTTTTTTATGTCTATTTTTTCAGCTAAAAAATTACTGAAATATTCCGTTGGGCTGTTTCGGATGGAAAGAATCTTCCGGAAAGCTAATTTTATTTTTACCGACAGTCGTTCAAATACGCTTCGGTTCGATTTCATTTCATCTGAGCGAAATGCGATTCTTCCGGCTCGAACTATTGTTTGCTCGCCGTAACGCGTTGGACGCGGAGCCGATTTTGTTTGACTTGCCGTTTGGAGGGCGCGTAAACACAGGAAGTGCGTCTGGATATAAACGAAAGATAAAGAGGAGGTTCGGAGGGAATCGTAACTTTTTGTAATACTTGCGAAGGAAAATCCCATTTTTGTTTAAAACGCCTCGATAAAATCCATTCAAAAATTTGAGAACATATTTTTCGATGGTACACGAATTATAAAGTATTATGCTTCAAGTTTGATACCGTCGATCCCTGGAGACCGCAGACGCTTTAGGGAAAGTTTAGCGTTGGGCTCTAGGAAGCAACGTAACGTTTAACGCGTTAGTATCGTTATACTGGATTTTCTTTTGCGAATGCATTATAAAAGAGAGCGGGTAGTGAATTTTGTAGTATAAATAATCCACGCGTTGAATATAATGACCGAGCGTAACACCATCGAGTAACGTCAGCGTCGTCGTAACATTACCGAAATTAATATTCCACGAACGATTTACGCAAGCACGGTTGTAACAATTACGCGTAAACCGAGCACTAACGTCCATTCCAGATTTCAATTTGCCTTACGGCGCAATTTTCCAATGCACCGTTGTACCCCCATAGAGTGACAATTTTACCGAAGTTTATATCGTATCGCATTACAGCGGGATTTAATTAACAAAGTATCGTAACACGCAGGTGCGCGGCCCACGGAAATTCTACGGTAAATTGTTAGAATGCTTTCGTAGAAAACTTGAAAGCACGCCCTTTGAAAGTAAGCTACTCGAAACGCGCTCGTACGTAGGCAGACGGTAACAACAACGATTCTGCGACCGAGGCTACTAATTAGCAAATTTGCTGAAACTGTAAATGACTGTAGAATCTTTGCAACCTAAGTAATTGCATTTCGCGAAGCGACAGGTAGGCAAACGCGTTACTTCCCATTAGAGTGTATATTTTGCGCAAACAATCCTCTGGAAAATGTAATTGCTCGGACGTTTATATAAATCACCGCATTTGTGTAACGCTTTAGCGCGTATCTTTCATAATGCGAGTGCAGTTTGACACAATTGGTGTCGCTTCGCTGCGTAACAACGACGGTTCGCATTATCCGGGGGAGGGGGAGGGGGTACGGGGAGGGGGAGGCTTTTTAATTACGCGCTGAATGCGAAATCAATTTCGTGTTTCATTTGCTTCGTTTGTCTCGCGGCTCGTTAGTCAATTCGATCTTTCTATCGTAGAGTGGTATTATAAAATCCTCTATCACGGTTGAGAGGTAAAAGAGAAAAGCGTGCGTTCGTAGTTATCGAGCATCGTCCGTTTATTTATACGTGACAACAAATCGAAACTTCCGGCGGGTGGGACGCTGTTGCGGAAAGTTGGTGTAACTTTAGATAATCCAAACCTCGGAATGGTTATCGAACAAGTTCGGCAGCGCTTCCCAACAATGGGCGCAAAATTAAGGAAGTTATTATTACTGTCTATATAAGCTTAAACGTGTTTGCGCACCGGTTGCTTAACGCTGTTACTGTCTCTCGCATAAGCTTAACCCACGTAACGAAGAGGCTTACGCCCTGTTCCAACTTTCATCCGTTCGCCAACCCCTGTTCCTTCTTTTTTCTCCCTTTTTTTTACGAGGTACCTACCATTTAAAACTTTCCGAGCTAAGTTCGTAAATACAAAATGGACGCAGTCACGAACCAATCAATGGACCCAGTTTACTGACCCGAAGCGACGTTATTCCCACGACGGACGAATATTACGCGAAATTTTGAAACAATACGGGAGAAGCAGACACGCGAGATCCTCGCCATCGGCTATCGGGATAGAATGTAAGGAGGGAGATATAACGAAATGACGAGGTACCAGGACGCGGAAGGGCGAGGGGATGACGGAGATGGCGTGCTTCTGCCGTCGCGTCGGTAGATCATTCCCCTCTGTCATGTTTAATGCATGTTTTTTCAATTGTTCCAGGGTTCGCGTATTCAGCGTTCGCGCCATGTCACCGATCCGCGCCGTTATCGCGTTCGATGGCAATTTTATACATTCGAAATGTATCCAGGCACGATATGCACGGCAAGACGCGACGGATCGTTTTTCGAGATTTCTAATAATTCTAGTACACCGGATGACGCGAAAATACGAGAAAGAACTTTCATCGATTTCCATATAATCTCGCCGGTTCGCTCGACAGTGTCAAAGAACCGAATATACCCGAGAACGTTATTTCCTCGAAAGTGAGTTTCTTCTCGAAATTGAAAAATCCTTCCAGCTCGTTGCGCGCATGTTTCTTATGTATTTTCTTTGCTTTCCCGAGATGAATTTTATTTCACGAATCCCATCTTCGGATCGTGATCCCCGAGATACGAGTCCCGCGGCTGCTCCTTTTGGTAAGACGAAAGGAGGAATGAGCGAACGAGAGGATGGGCAGGATGTACGAATCGATCGACATTAATTTCATAGAAAACGTCTAGGGGAAAAGAGATTTTAGTTGACGCCAAAGTATATATTCACGAATCTACGTGCCCTCTCGAGTACACGAGTATTAATTTCATATTCAGATTCGTTACCGCGGATTATTTCATATTAATCCTCCGTAAACCCGATGCAATTACGATACCTTCCGCGCTATCGTCGAAGAGCGCAGCCAGTGGAGACAGTAGCAGTACTCGGTAAAAAAACGAGTTTTCGCATAATATTGCAAAATCCCGCCAGCTCGTAGCGCCTTGTTATTCCGACTTCTTTGCATCGACAAAGAAAATTTTACTAGTTGCGTGTTTTCGGAAAATCAGCCCGAAGCTGTTCGTTCTTTTACGACAAAGAAAAAACGACGAATTTCTACGTTTGATTTTCGCCAGTTTCACGGTTCAAGGGTTGCGCGAATATGCACCACCGCCAACGCTAACATGAATCTCGAATGCTACCGTGAAAGCGGAAGTTATGTTTTCATAACTTCCTGCATAATCAATGAGATATCAGTTTCTTTTTACGCTCAGGTGTACACACCGAGCGCGGAGAAATTGAATCCCATGTTTTTATTTTCTCCCCATGCCTTATCGTTCGGACCGTACGGAAATTTCTAAGATATATTGCTGCGGTTGCTCCGAGGAAACGCAAACTTTGCAAACTGAGAATGGCATGCGTCGCTCGGGGATTATTTTCCTGGATCGATCGCAATGAAACCGCAAGAACGATACGCCGCTATACAGGGGTTGTGTGGATTTCTTGTAACGTGATTACGTAAAGGGCGATTGGGCGTGCGCCAGAAAAAAAAAGCTCAAATGCTCTTACGCATCGTTGAAAAAGAGAATGGTTGGTAGCACGCAGCTACCAATAAACGACGATTTAGTACAGCGATGATAAAAAAAAAAAAAAAAAAAAAAAAACTACGTGCGTTCGAATTTGAACGTTCCAGGCGCGCGCGTTTCCACGGTTTTTCGATTTTTTGCAACAACGTGCAGCATACGTAGAAGAAACGAGTAATTTTCTTGCTCGCACAGTACTCCCCGATTCATCGTGTAGTATTTTGAATTTCAATATCGAAGGGCGCAGATGCGTTACGCGACAAAAGCGGGAACGAAAAGACACGCCCGAGTAACCGATAAATAAACGCTGAATTAGTGTGCAGCTAAATGGTACTGCCGGTTCGAGTGTACGTTCGGGAACTGTGCAAACGGTACACGTAGGTACGAGCCGCACTTTAATTAAATTTCATAATTAGTCGGGGTGTGTAAGACCATTTACGAGCTTGTCCACGCCTTAATTTCGCGCTACTCATCAACCGTCGTGTGCCTCGCTGATTGTGGCTCTAAATCAGGACTTTAAATGAGATTAGGACCTCGTAATTTGTCGACCGACCGTTGCATTATACCGGTGGATCCATACGAATCTCGATGCGATGCCAAATTTGTAATACAATGCCGTTATAATGCCTTAATGACGCCTAATAAAAAGATCAACGGGTAATTCGTGCCCCTTGCACAATATTGTTACGCGTTGCTAATTATTCGGTGGATTCGAGTCATAATTATAAAGCTAATTTATAACTCGCTATCTGTATTAAATCGTCAAATTCTATACGACACTTGCAAACCGAAACGTTCAACTGCAGAGCAGATCGAGCGAAACTGATTTAACGACTCGATCGTAGGAACAATTCAATATAAATTAATTACGCGCAGCGGTTCGGCGCGAAAATAAAACACTGCAATCGTTCGGCGCTCGATGCCGTTTCAAAATTTTCAACCTTGACGCACACGGCTCCTCGTCAGAGACAAAGCGTACCGTATCGGAAATAGATCGATCGAAAGCGCGCACGCGATTTCCCCTCCCCACAATCCTTCACGGAAATTGACGACTGGTTTTCTGCACAGCCGTGGTAAAACGCAAAATGATGCCGCGTATTAGCATAACAAGATTCTCCCCGTGCACGTAACGTAGAAACGTAGGGAGGCGTCGCCCCCCCCCCCCCCGTGGATTTGCATGGCCCATTTAAATACAATTTCTTTTCCTCGATCAAGAAATTACGCGAATACGCAATCCGCCTCCCGCGAAGTTGGCGCACATTTTCCGTGTTGCTCTATCCGAGACGGATTAAAGGGGCTCGCATTAAAGCCGCCCCTCCGAAGAAAAACGACGGGCAGCATCACCCCGCGGTACGTCTGGCCTGTCACGTTTCTTTCCATTTTGGCCGCGTGCACGCGCGTCTATCCTAATTAATTCTGCTTACATTAATCTCGCTTCTTTTGACGGCATCCGTGACGCGTCGGTAAGCGCGTCTAACTTCATTCCCCGTGCATCCTTTCGCGCTCGAGGCGTACGAATGCTGCGCCTCGTTTTAGTTATGACAGCGACGAGACGCGGTGAGCTCGCAAATGTGAAATCACCGGAAAAAAGGTGAAACAAGAAAGCAGAGAAGCGCGATCGAAACTCGTTTCTCGTGTCGCGCGGGAGCGCGTAAAAAGAAGACACCGTTGCCTCATAGATTCCTTTCGGCGGCTAGAAGTAGACGCTCCCCCCCCCCCCCCCAACCCCCTACCCACCCGCGGAGGAGCTTCGCGTCGTTTTTCACCCTCGACTCCGGACGCGATAAGGGAGGGTTGAAAAAGAGGTTGAGCGCGAAACGGGTATGGGTACCGTAGGAGATAGAGAGCGACCGGTGGATTTCTTGAAACAAATGCCTGGAACGTGTTGCCTCTCGGTGCAATACGGATGCATTTTCGGGGCGGTTGAAGCGATCGGCAAACACGTATAGCGGGCCGGGATTACGGTATAAGTATCGTGAACGGTACAAATAAGTGGATAGAGGAAAATTGAATTCGACGGGTTCGATAAGGCGCAGCTACGGTACGTCGATAGACCGAGAACTATCCATTAAATGTGTTTCCACGCCCGCACAGCGAGATTATCGAATTACCTCGCCGTAGTCTTGGTCGGATGCAAATATACTCGCGCAATTTATTTTTCGCGGAAGAGCTTCCCTCGCCGGTATACTTTAGCTCCGACGAAATATTTAAAGACCGAGTTTCAGACGAATACGCGCAAAGTTTCGCGGGGAAAATCGTTCGCGCCACTCTCGATATTCGCGTTCTATCGTGACGACGATTATAATTTTACGATCGTTATTACAGTTATATATTCGAACGCGTATTGTGAGCGTTATTATTGCACAAAGGCCCCCCTACTTTGCACGGTCATGATTTAATTATACTTATTAGCAATGATCAGTGGTAGAAACTAATTAGCGTTCGCATTGTCAAAACCGGTTGCGAGTGGAGACGGAGGGAAAAAAAATCGACAGGACGTGTGCGGTGCAGCGCGTGCAAACAAAAAGAGATAAAGGTGCATAGATGCGGAGAAGGGGTTGTGAGAGGGGGGGAGGGGGATGGGGGGGCGGAAGAGGAGGATCGCGTGAATTCCACGGGCGCAAAGCAATTTATGGGAAGCGAACGCCCGGCTATAAAATAACACTTCCCATTCAAATCGGCAAATTAATGGTCGTTTTCATGGATTCTTTGTTTGCGCCGCTCGACAATGGCCCGCTGCTGAGTTATTATTCTGAAATAGTACGACGAAGAGACGAGCGCGCAGGACCGTGTCGTTACAAACAAAATCCGCGGAAAGTCGGTGCGGTCAGGTTTTCAGGATTTCGTTGGAGGCTTTTTCCAAGTTGCGAAATAAATTCTTCATCGGGAACAATGGAGCGCGCGTGGAAATGGCGTTTCGTCGTATCATAAATTCGAGCCCGAAGCGTCTGGCGTGCGTGGAAATCAGTTTTGTAAATTTCATTGTATTCGCCTCTTCCGACCATTATGACTTGTTTTTGTTAGTTTTTACTTTCATGGCGATCCGCGAGAGTAGAGAGAGAGAGAGAGAGAGAGAGCGCGCAAACTCTCATGATCCTCGTTCGCCTCATAATTAACGCGTGATCCTGCGTAGCGTGTATTAAATTCATACATGGACAAAAGAAACGCCTCGCTGACGCGTTCTTTTTTTTTCTATATTGAAATTAATACGCGCTACAGCAAATGGTATTACGTACAATAATGTTCGTTTGTCTCTATTCAGTTCGATGTATACTTTGACATATTCATTTTCCAGCCTCTGTCGCGATTCATACGGGGACAAAAGGTACCTCTCGCTGACGTTTTTTTTTATATTGAAATTAATACACGTCACCATCTACGCGCGGCGAAATAAAATGAAGATCCTCCAACAGTGCCGGAGTACCGTTGAAAGGCTGGTGAAGAATTGGCATACATTTCTGTCGTTCGAAAAGGTTCCATTGCGCCTGCAGAGCACAAAAGGCTGCACCGTTGGAAATGAAAAAGTCAGGGAGAGGGAAGGAAATGCAAAAAGCAGAATAGAGAAGGGCACCGAATCGTTGAACGACCTTTGAACTTTTTTTTAATGGATCCCGAGGTAATTGCCCGAGTTAACGAGGTCATGCCCGTTCTGGAGATGCCCTTAAGAAGACGGGTCCGTTTTCAAGGACCTTACCGGAGATGACCGCGAAGACGTTGTTCTAGGTATGCCAAGATTGGAGGCAAGTCTCTCGGTGTACCGAGAAATAAGAATCCGCGAGAAAGTAACGCGAGTCAAGATTCGAACCGACGGTATTTGCTTTTGGTATCACGAGCGTAAAATTGAGAGAACAATACCGTACACGGCTGATATATCCGTACATCGCAATAACGTTTACCAACGGGCAAACTATAATTTTTAAAAAGCCCCCAGTTTTATCGGACCAATGGCTGTGCGCGCGTAATGGAGCGCTAACATCGAACGCACGCGCGCACAATGGCTCATTTGCATTTTAAGTGACCAAAATAATCTCCCTCGCAGGCTCGAAATCGATATTCGAGATTTCCTTGCGAGCGCGATAAAACATAAATCAGGGGTTTCCGAGTCAGTGGTGATTAAGCCGCAAAATTGGAAAACTTTGTTTCCTAATTCGCAACGAAATTCCTGGAGCGCATGAATCTTTAAAAGTACGACTCGCGGGTCAGCGGGCATAACGATGGAAACGACTTACCTTGTACGGGCGCGTAAATGTTCAGGTAGAGGCAATCCTCGCTCTGATTCTTAAGATAGGGTAAGAGCCTCCTGAGATACTCGACCCTGCCCTTAGGCATCTTGTCGCTGAGCTCCGGCAGTCTTTGGGGGCACACAGGACCGAACTTATCGGCCACCTTGACACCGTGCCAGAGTGCACCGGTGACGGGCGGCATGAAACGCAACGAGCCGATCGGCGGCGATGCGTAAGGGACACCGCGAAACACTTCCACTCCCTCGAGGTGACGATCGAGAGTGACGATAACGCCCGACAGCTCACCGTACTTTGTCCTGACGATCCTCGAGCTGAGCTCGGCACCGGCGGACGCCAGTATGATACCGAGCAGCGCCAGGATCGACGACGTCATCTTAATTCGTACCTTTCAAGCTCCGTCTTCGCCTCTCTCTCTCTCTCTCTCTCTCTCTCTCTCTCTCACTCCTCGTTAATCGTTCCTACCGAGGCCACTCATCGCCCTTTAGCCACCGTCGGTTCTTCGTACGCGGGCAACCGTGCCCACCTCGTTACCACGAGGACCGGATCCACATCCCGGACGCATCAGCGTGTCCCCCGCAAATCGACTCGAAGACGGTTCCGAGGATCCGAGTCGATTCGTGCGAAGTCAGGCGAGTGCCGATTCGAGAGGCCACTCAACGATTTCAAGATCTCCCCCCCCCCCCTGCCGACGAGGATCGCCGCTCGTTCCTCGAATCAAGTCATACCTCTCGGCTCGATCGTCCGATTATTCCGAATAAAGTCTTCCACTCTCGTTCTCTCCGATTAATCCGTGTGGACTTTGCGAGGATACCGGGCCGCGCGCCGACTCTCGGCGGAAAGTTAGCTGGACCGATCGCGAACGTTATCGCGTCAGCATTTCGAAGGGTAAATAATCCAAGTTCGTGCGCTCCTCGGCGATCCTTGGGTTTTGTTTCCGTTACGCCGGTTATACCTCGCTTTCGTTCACCGGGACGTATACTGGAAATGGAATTCTGATTGCGCGCCGACGAGAGGAAAACGCCGCCGCCTACCGAGGAACAAATTGCTCGCGGTTATAATATCCTCGGGAGCCAACATCGCGCATCGCTGACCGAAACGCGTTCGAATATCGTGAGTGAAACGATCAGGATCGTAAACTCGAGCCCCCTCCTCGCCGTCCTTGGTTCGCGATACCATCCGATTTGCTCGGAAAATCGATCGATGATTACCGGCGACGATTGCTTTAACGTCGTTCCTCCCTATTTCCTCTTAATCGCGACCGCTCGATCGTGACTCCGATCACAGGAAAACGATCTCATTTCTAATGGCATGCTTGATGTGTCGATAGAGATAAAAAGCGCCGGCTCTGATAATGCCCAGAAGAAATCCACCTTTTTGATATTTACCGGCCCGCTGCTTCATTCTCGTTTGCTTGCTTCGAGGAGGGAGAGAAAGGAACGAACGATGGACCGGATACCGTGGCTCTGGGTATACCGTTGTCACGGCACACTTTGCGGCTCGTTTCCGCGAGATCTCTTTGGACGGACCGAAGTTTCATAAATAGTCCTTCTCCAGTGCTCGCGTGCAAGCAAACGCGCAACACTGTCCGGCTATTCGAAGGATTGCGCCCGAGCACGAAGGGTCGTCGTGTCGCGAGTGTAAACATCAGAGGCGGGTTCTCATCGAGAAACTATCGACGACGGTCGGCCGATCCCGAAACGCTATTCCAACCAATCGCTCTATCCCCGCGGGAGATTGTCAGGCGGGAGGTTAAGGCCGAATCACCATCGCGCTGCGTGGTCCCGATTAACGTGCGATTATCATCGTTCCTCCATCCTTCTTCCGCGCCAACTCCCTAGTACCCCCGTTTTCTCAACTTCCGCGTAACGAGAGATTCACTTTTCCTCCCGCGCGATCCTTTCGTCCCTCGTCGCACGTATCTCTTCGAACTTTCTCTTCGTCGCGATGTCCCCCACTTCCCCCCCCCCCAACCCGCACCCTTTACACGGCTCCCCGCACCACCAGGAAATCGTTTTTCGATAACGCTGGTTTATCGGATACCGAACTAATTTAAAGTTCTGTCGCCGTTGTAGCGCAACTAAAACTACTGTATCTCACCGCCGATACTCGTATCTTCACTCCGAATCTAACGAACCCATCGGCACCGACGTTCACGTCTCACGAAACATTCCTCCCGTCCTTCCTCGAGGTTAGAAATCCGATGGAAGCGGCGAGATCCTTATCCCACCTCCACCGACAACATCGAATTCCGACGATACCCGCGGAGATCGACACCACGCGCGACCACTCCGAGAGGACGAACGACCGGCAGCCCTTTAATATTGCACCCCCACTCCCAAGTCGAAACGAAACTATCACGTTCACTCTTGGCGGTATCGCGAGATCGCCCTTCCTCGCGCACTGCACTTCCGATTAACTCGGCCCCGCATCGTTCGTGTCACGTGTACGCGCGTGCCGCGGAATCTCTGCGTTACGTTGTTAATCCGTGCCCGTGTTCGCAGTGATTCGAGGAAACCCGGCGTACCCGCGGGAGGGTATGAAAATCGCTCGGAGGGAGAAAGATACGAGACGCCACGGTGAAACGCGGTGGATGAAAGGAACCCCGATGTTACCGTCACTTCGACCTCCGACAGACTGGCGTCAAGCGACACCGCTCGCGGCGAGTTGCGCATGCGCCGCGCAAACGCTCGGTACTCTGCACGGGACATGGGCGGAAGTCCGCGTAAACGTCGATACGGCAGACGGGATCGATATCGAGGAAACAGGTTCGAGTCTGAAACCCTTGTCAATCGCGAGTTTTTTCCTTACCCTGCTGCCGGACCACGAGGATTCGATGGCAGATCAAAATAAATGACCTTTTTTTTTCGCTTTCGGCGCAATATTTCGCGGCGTAGTGCGTTACGTGTGTTTGGGAGCGAAGGTTGGTTGAGGTTTTTAGAGATACTTTTCGAAATCTATCCGAATCAATAGTATGCGTTCGTGGAATCGATATTTTATCGCTAATCGCGACTCGCCGGTAACCGACCGTTAAACGATGTTTTAGGTTATTATATTTTGGAGGATGAGACGTGAGCAGGGATCCACGAGGTTAGTATCTTATTCTTTCAAGACTGGAATTTTGCGTTATTGCTTAGTACAAGATCAGTGGGATGGGGCAAGGGTAATTATTAAAATGGATTGTTCCTAAAAACGCAGGGTGGAAATAACCTAAAAATTGAGCACAGTTCGAGAAGAAAAGTTTTCATCCAAAGTAATAAACAAATATTGAAATTGAACATGGAATACGTAACAACGGATTTTCCATTGCAGAATACGAAAGACCGAACGTGTTTATTTGGTTTGTGCATTCGCGTCGGATTTGCTATCTTGAGGCTATTCCGTACGGTTGTTGCTTCGCGATCCGCAATGTAAAACCAGTTGTTACATATTTCATGTTTTGTTTCGATGGTTGTTTATAACTTTCTAGTCAATTGTTTATAATCAGACTTCGCGTAACGTTGTACCACGTTTTCAGTCGCTGAACATGTTTGCGTCTTGGCATTTACGTACCGAGCCACCCTGTATAAGCGAATTAATGTAATTGATGTTGGAACACTTCGTAACCTACAATTTTATCGCTATGGAACGCAATTTGTGCGTAATCAAGTGCTATAAAATACCGGTAATTAACTATTTACCACTTGCATTGAGACCCATGATTCTCGTATCCTGGTAGTAATAATAAATTACACGATTTCAAATATAGGAATTTCCGCGGGAAGCGAGGTTCGCCACAAAATTGGAATATCAGTTAACCATGAAGGCAGGAAAGTTTTTAACGAGAATCTTCAAGAAGAATGAGTACAAGTGCGGTAAGGTTTTCATGAAAAGTTTTGCGATGTACTCGGCATCGCTTTCGTAGTTTACCTTCCATTCCTATTATCCTCGTTAACAAACTGTGATGCACGTTACCTTGCTTTTGGAAAGCAGAATAGCATTGTTCTTTACTCGAACGTTCATCGGATTATAAACATTACGGTTTGAAAACACCTTTAACCGAAAGGTAACGATTGATTGCGTCGTAATCGCAATAATTAACGCCAAACGAATTCTACGTTAACAAAGGTAATGCCACCCCCGACGCGTATGCTCTGTTAAACGAGTAAATAATTAAATCCTCGTCTACTTGGCATTTTTTATTCGAGAACAACGAATGCGAGTCCGATTTCGAAATTGAGCGGATATTCGATATCGCGAGTTTTAACGATACGCGTTAATGTCGTGAAACTGGAGTACGAAGGATATAATTCACCGGTTCTATCGCATCGTTGTTTGAAGGTGTTATCGTGAATGCTGTCGAGTATAGGTACGCTGTACGATACACTTTACTTAACGTCGAGATAACGAGGCCGAGAGTACTTGGACGACCCTTCATGAATTACTGACTTAATTCTTCCGAGCACGAAGGTGTAACACGTTCAACATCATTCTCGGCGAAGCGCTCTATGGCGTCACCTTTACCAATGCTATTAACTTGTATCCCGGGGCGAACGTCATCCTTACACCTCTTATAATCGCGAGGGTGTTGGATATCAAACTTGCGTTATTACTTTCATCGAAAACTATGCGTAATCCAATTAAAGCGTATACACGAGACTACGTGGAAACACCGAGCTCCGCGACAAGGGCCATAGTCCGTAGATGTCGTAGAAATTCCATCGCATACTTTTTCTCAAAATCTCTTCCCTAAACTGGTATACGTTTAAAAGACGCTTCGCGATACGTCAACTTTTCGATCCGGCGCGTTAACGTAAGTTAGAGCAGGCGAGCGACGCGACGCCAAAGAAATTAAAGAAATAAAAAAGAATTCGTGTCGTTAACCACGATCACCATCAGCTTCCCTTTTGTATCGCTGAACAAATATGTTATACTTATATAACGGTTTACGAGTGCAGCATGGTTTCCGTGCCACCGGAAATCATGGCCCCCCGTAAAATGAACGTCCAGTCGCATTTTGTACGGTATAGTCGAGCAAAAAAGCTGCCGGTCGCCGGCGGGCATTTCCAGCGACACGTACGCTGCCCTTACAGCCGTTCTTCGATTTATAACGACGCACGACCACCCGCAAGGTTGGCAGTCGTGTCGAACTGCTTCTCCTATGTGGCGATGATAAATCTCAGCGCTCTCAGGTACAGATCCTCTCCGGTAAATCCCCGTGAATCGCGCGGGCTGTACCTCGGTATCGCGCTAATAAATCGAGAATTCGGTCATCCGATGTGTCTACCGCGATTCGAATGTCATGCCTTTCGCGTCGATTAGCGACTGACCGCGGCCTCGCGTTCGTTCCACTGAAATTCCTCAAAACTGAATCGCCCTTCTCTCTCTCTCTCTCTTTATGGTTACAGCGCGAACGAATATCCTGCCGAAGCTGCGAACCTCGACGCCTCTCCCGAATCATCGAAATTGCGACGGACAATTCGGACGACCAGTCAAACCATCGTGGAAACATTGGTACGTCTCGTTAAAAACATTCAGCGCTCGAGCGTAGTTTAAACCGATACCGAGGTTACGCGAGTATTTCGACGCGATACGTAACCCGCTTACGGGCGAACGACCCTTTCGCTAAAGACGTAATTATGATTTGTGCGCGTATGGCGCGAAAACGAAATTCAGCTCGTGAATTCGAATCATTGTAACTTATTCATTTTCGTTAAGTTGCCCCGTCCGCTGAATGGGTTATACCCTTCTGGGCGAAAAAGGGGGGAAAAAAAAGGGAACGAAAGAATTTATCTCAACGAGGTTCATTCCAGACTCCCTCGGTCCTTCCATAAGGATAAAAGACCTGTCCTAGAAACAGACAGTTCTTTACGAGGGCTTCTCGGCCCTCCCCGTCCCACATTCGAATGGCACCAACTCGATCGATAACTTTTTAAACTTTCGCGAGAACGCTTTGTGCCCCGTCCGAGAATATGGTAATTAGGTAATTCAAGTGTCTCGCACCTACCTGGAAACGCGTCTAACTACTTGTCGCGATTAAATGATGGAAGTTCCGATCGACTCTTCGACGTGTCGATTACGCAAAGTCCGTACGTCAATAGTTTTTACTCCGCGCCACCAGACGCTTGATATTCACATGACTGGTAAACGCATAAATTAATTTCGTCGCGTGCGCTCAATCGAACGACGTCCTGGCTGTCTCGTAAATTTGTCGAAATTCCGCATGCGACCAGAAGGAAACGCGTCAGGAAACTGTAGTTCCTCCTTCCGAAGGTAGTTTATCGTTGTTGCGGCGAATATACCATTTCGGCGTAACCGGTATGATGGAAATGGTGTCCTTAAGTGGTAGAAGATTTTCTGGAGACGTCTATCCAGCGAGACGGTGGTTTATCAATTTAGCGAGGAACCGTCGGAGCTTCGGTATTTCCCTTCGACGCATATGCGCAGACTTTCTATTTCGTTAACACTATTCGTACCACGACTGGTAAAATGGCCGTTTCTGAAATTTCGTACAGAATTTCCTACATGCAACATTATTGTATCGCCACTTAATTGCTCGCGTCGATTCATGTGGGAATGGTTTCATTTCAGGTTCAATTTTAATAATAATAGAAATGTATAAATATTATATATATATCGTATACATATTATTTCAGGTTGGCTGCGAGCCTCTATACGCGATTTAATTTATGAAAATGATACAACTTTCAACCGTCAACTTTTTACATCGGACCACACACCACACTTCTACATTCATCACACACATTCGTTACTCGTCCATGTCGGCGCTCGTGACGCAAAAAGTTGATACTCCGTAACGTTACGTTTTTCGAAATACAAACTAAAACGTTACAGGCCCCACGGTAACGTCATCGGTTTCACCGTGCCTGGAATCACGATGTACATTTTCCATCGAATTAAGTTCTGCGTGCATGGATATTTGCAACTTCTTATTCATAATTTAGCGGCTTCGTTACGAGTAACTTAAGAACGCCCATTCGCCGGTGCAAGCTCACGCATCGATAAGGTTTGAGAAACCTTCCGCTCGAATCCGCGAAAACAAAAAACAAATTATAAACGGCGGTGAAGATTTAGAAGGTAATTAAACTTTCCCGGAAGCCGGTTGTCGGAGTTAAGTAGCAGAGTTTACGGTACGCGAGGCTAACGAGGATAGTTCGCATAAGTTGGCGAGAAAACGAGAAACAGATCGTAGTTCAAATCGCGAGGAACGGTAACCCTGTTAAAAGGGAGTTACCGAAAGTTCAACGATACGAGCGATATTTTCGATGTCAACTGCGAGAAAAACGAGAAAACGAAGTACACGGAAAATTCTCTGTCGAATATTTGTTGTGATCCGGGTCGAAGAATCGTACGGCGCGGGGTCAGTAATAAAATAAACACTTTTATTTAACTAACCGTACACTCAACTAATTACTTTCTGTGGATATACGAGAATACTACTTTTTTATATGGTTCGTAGGACAAAATAGGAGATAATTGATGTCGCTTCGAAGAGACTTAGTCGGAGAATTCGACAAAATCGAAGTTCTCTGGTGAGAGATTGCAGAAAGACTGTGTAGACTGTTTGGAGTTCGGAATTATTCCGTAGAACCTTTTCATCTGAGAATATCAGCAAAGCTAGGTTTTTGGAATAGCAGGATGTAAGGGATAAAGGAGAAGCGGTGGGAAAGTTCTGGTCAAAGGACGACGGGCTAGACATTGCAAACTACATGAATCGACGAGGATGCGTCAGGAGTGAATCAGAAGTGTTGGAAGGTTCTCGGATTTCAAAATATTGGGATTAAGACTACAGATAAACTATTCGTACGCACGAACTCGAGATTGTCGGATGAGTATCCAACATATTACGAGAATAAAGACCGTACCGGCGTAATGAGGCTTAATTTCTGGAAGGACGAGAAGAAAAAAAAACCACGTTATCGCATTTACGAATAGCTCGACCCCCGCCCCCCCTTATTTATTTTACCTCGCTGAAACTTTGAGCGTGACGGCACGGAACGCAGACAAATCGACGGAGAAAAGAGAGGGAAAAGTCTCCTAACTTCGTGAAAGCGAACGACGACATCGCGCTTCGTGACTAGCTGCATCAGAAGTTTTATGGATGTGTGTATACATGCCCTTATAACGATCGTTACAGAGGCGAACAAACTTCCGCGTACATATTCGCAGATAATACCCGAGTAATCTATCAAAATCTCTCGGGACGGGAGATATTTCGACGTTTGTCGTCATCCGTTGCACGCAAAAACCAATCTTCGCCTTCGGGCGTGCAGAATTCGATTTAAATTCGCCACGAGGAAGAGCAAAATTAATTCTTTCCCGAGGACATCGAGGTAACAACTTCCTCACTCTTCCTTCTTTTACCTCGTTTTCTCTCTGCGCCACTTCCGCCCATTCTTTTGCTCCATTCGAATCAAGGAGACGTCTCGTTTCGAGCGACGATCGCGTAAGAACGGTACCGAGAAAAGCCGTCCCCCGGAAGATTGTAAACAACGTGACGCTCGTGAAATAATTTTCAGTATTATCCGCGGTGGCATGAGAAAAAAAGAAGAATAAACGGTCAATCCTCGCGAACATCCTGCGCGCCGTGCGAGAAAACATATCCACCCTGTCGAGAGGACAGCTGTACGGAGAACTCGTACATGGCGTAGCGAGGGAACAGCGCAAAGTCCACTTAATCCATGTAAAATCCCTCGTGAATCAAGAATTTTACCGGCTTTCTTTTCTCTTTTCGCGCAGCGTTCGTTTCTCCTTGAAAGAAAATCGTCGCACCCAGGTCAGCCGAGGATTTGATCGATCGAGAATATCGCGTATGGCATCAGCGAGGACGTACGGAGCGAAAATTAATTCCCCGTCACGGACGTGAAGGCTCGCATGTGCGATAATTAAATGGAATCGGCCCCTCGCGACCACCCCCGCGAGCACCGCTTACAATTAGCGCGTACGTAGTCGAACGTACCGAACGCGCGTAAACTGCCTCGAAACGCGTCGATACGTCTCCACCTTCTCGATCTGTCGTACCGAGCTTCGATCGGCCACGAAATTCAACGGCGGGCCTCCTGTCGCGGGGTTTTAATTAACTTTTTATCCGCCGAACGAAACACGATTATTCGGCGCACGTTCGTGTATTTTCATTCGGTCAAACTGAGAACGCATCAGGGTTTTTTTTTAATCGGTTCGACGTAATCCATTTGACGGTGATCGAGTAATTTACTGTACTTTAACTAGTCTGATTAACATCCAATTAATTTAGCCCAGCCTCGATAGAGAGGTTACGGTTAATTATTTGTGTATTAGTTTACCGCGCAAATGAACCGTCCAACGTTACACGAGTTTCCAATTCGCGGTTCGCGCGGCGCCCAGTATTAATGGCTCCTATTCGAAGGATTAAAATTTCAGGGGAAGTCAGGAGCAGCGGCACGCGTTTCACGAAACTTCCGAATCGACGTTTTCCAGGAAAGATTAATATCGCAAAGCTTCGGGTCTTTCTTATAGTACGAACGCGCGATGAATCATTCTTGATCTCTTACCGGTAGCGAACAAATATTTATTTAATCAGTTTCCGTATTATCAGCATCACTTTGAATTGGCTCGCGGAACGGCGGAGCTGTTTAAAGCGGTAATTTAATTTCGCTTGCAGAAAATACGTTCGATACGGTACCAAAGGATATAAAGCAACGTTATAATGCGAATGATATTCGAGTCATTTGCGATATTTGAAAACTTTCCAGGAAACGACAATGGACGGTGGGAGGGAAGAAGGATGGAGAATTTAATAAATTGTATTCGCGCGTACACATAACGTCACGGTATTCCTAGAAATAATCGAGTGAGTTATATCCCAAAGTGCGGGGATTTCGAGACGCTTTCCTCTCGGATATCACTATCGACGACTTTGATCTCTCGCGGTAAATTGGCGAGCGTTGCTCGTCATTGGGTTTTCAAGCCATACCGTACAATGACGAGCTTGCACTCGTCACGCGACTAAAGTTACGGTTCAATATGATAATAATTAATTTAGTTTAACCTTCTGCAAGCCCAGGCGCATCACCAGAACAGTGAATTTGAAAGGGAATAGATGATGCGTCTAAAATATAGAAATTCACGGACATTATGCACGATTAAATCGTACCGGACGGGGTTAAGGATAAATAAAGAATGCGTATAATAAAGCGAAACCGAACGGAAGGGGAAAGAGTAAAGCGATCATGGAGGCGAACAGAAGTACGGCACGTTCGATCTCGATTTTCAGGAAGGAACGATACTGAGTTTTCGTCGAGTACAGGCAACGGAACCGAAAGAACGCCGGGGCGATGGTTATCGGGGCGCGGAATCTTGTAAAGTAGGTAAAGTATAACACGCCTCGAGCCGCTGGCAGAGTGGGTAGCGACGGAAGGGAGAAAGCGCTACCGTGCCCCCGGCCCCCGACTGCCAACCCCTACCCCCCCCCCCCCCCCTCTGCCGAATCGGACTACGAATCCACCATTCCTTGTCAAGATCCCTCATCGATTCCTCGGATTTGAATGTTCGACAGTCGGGTCACGAATTTCTCGCGTCACACTCCGTCGGCTTTCTTCCCTCGGCTCCAGCCTTTACCCGCCTCCTTCCGCCCGCCGTCCACAGAGATTTTGCCCTTTCCCGCAGCGTTGTATTTTTCTTTTTTCACTCGAGAGGAAATGACGACCATATCTGCGATGTATCGAAACGGTCCGCTAGTCCCTCCCCCACTGGTTTCTGATTAATACGTCCCACGGCGCGGGGAGAAAAGATTGTTACGGCACTGGGTAGAGGGGGAGAGTGCGTCGTCACTCGCGAACTGATTTCCGCTTGACATTCGATCCCGGAATTTCAAAGAGCGAGAAAACTATACCCCGACTCTGTGAGCCAAACGTGGATACTTCGAAAGTACAATTTTTTTAATCGTAAAAAATACGAGCTGTCCGCAGAAAATATTCATGTACAATTTTCATTAAAAAATCAGATTAAAAGAACGACAATGTTCGAACCTATCGAATGATCCTCGTCTCTTACGGTTCGAGACACCAGGTAACGTAAATAAGTAACTTTCTTCGAAATCAGGTCTCGGAAATTGCCGAGGTCCGACCGATGCCGAACCGACACTATGAAACTCTCGAAACTAAGATTCGAGAACTTGGCCGGCGTACACGGGCAATAAAATCAGGTGGAATAAATGGAATAGCGGCGACCAACCCTGATCGTTCCTTGTGCATCCACCGCGAAGCTCCACCGAGCTCGCCCGTACTCCAATTTACGCTTCGCTCTTTTTCTCAACTCCTCCCCGAGTTCACCCTCATCCCCCCCTCCCTCTTTCCGTCCTCCCTCTCGCCTCTTCCGCTTGTACCTTAAGGTTCGCAGATAGATGAGGCTAATCGAAGCTTTCGACCTTTTTTTTTCTTGGATTATCCTCACAGATGTTGGGCGTTTGCCTCTCGATCGTTCAAAATTTCGAGTTATCGTCGTAACTGAGTATTCTTCGGCCTAAACCACCTCGCTCTCTTTATCCCACCGTTGGCTTGGTCGTTCACGAGCAGCAGCGCTAAATATTCTATATAATGTTCGCCAAAGTACCGAAGCATCCGGAACGACGCCTTCGTAATGGTTATTTGCCTTTGAACGGGAGCAAGGATTTTCCCCGGCGTCTCGGTCGCGTCACCTAAGTACATAAACTAAGACCTTGCTGAATTCTCCTTGAATCCCTTCCTCAACGATTCGGTTTGTTTGTCAGGAACCGCGGCTGGTACGTTCATCATATATTTTTTCCTTCTCCCGCGATATACGAGATACTGTCAGTTCGACCACCCGTACGCGTGTCCGTATCGCGCTCCTTGTACTATCCCGCAGCGCTGATCTTTATTCATGAAAGATTCGCAAACGACTTCCGTCGGAACGGAAATTCAACTCTCTCGATCCTTGAACTTTTTCGATGTACTCGATATCTATGCGGGAAGGGTATGCGGGGTATGAGATGCAGGCGCGATCGGTAGTCGTCAAGATCGATCGTTAAATAACGGTTGGGAATCCAGACAATGGTATAAAATCTAAAATTCTCTTGGAGCTTTAAAGCGTAACGACTGCGACACGGCTTGTCCGTATCCGACGTATCGTCGTTTCACCATAGGTTTCGGTCAATAACCATTGCGCCTGGAAATTGCCATATGCAAGAGACCCGCGAGTTTTACTGTCAAATCCACCCAGTTTCGAGGGAAGGACGAACGAAAAAGTAAACTACGTCTCGAAGTCTCGCGGCAGCGTAAAAATAATATCGTTTGGACGGGTAGGAGGCGGGCAACGATGTTTGTTCGATGGAACGTCGCCAATCTTGACCGTTCGATCGATCGATTTTAAATATTCGCGGTTCGGTCGCTCGATTAAAGTAACATCGCGCCTCTTCTAACGGGCAACCGTACAATTGAAAATAAAGTTAAACTCAATTTGCCCGTTATAACTCAGTTCCGTAACTCCGTAATAACTCAGCGCGACTCCGGGGGATCCCGGAAAAATGCAGATGAAACAATAAACGTTTAAATTGGCACGGGCACTGCAGAGTGCCATTTAAGTAAGAGAAGTGAAAACTTAGCTTCTTTCGCCAGTACTCTTCGGGAAGATCTATGGCGACTAGAGCCGGCGCATGCGGGTTGGAGATAAGATCGTAAAATTTACGAGCTGGAGGTTACGAGAAAAAGTCAAAGAGTTAACAGTTTCTAATAACACGGGTTGGTAGTTAAAAGTTTGAGAAGTCGGGGGGGTTGCGACGTCTCGAAAATGGGACCATAATTATCTACCTTTTTCCTCCGTTACTACTCTCCTCGCAATTCGCGCGATAGTTCGCGCTGAGGAAGGAAAAAAAAGAGAAATAATCATTATTATTGGACGGGAGGTGAACGAAGCCTTTGACGCCCCCGGTACGTTAGAAAGGAGACTAATCGCAAAGAAGCTTTCGACGGTTTTCGAGGTTTTCTCGCCTCCCGCTCCAACCTTGAAATTAGATTTCGCTGGGTTTAATTTAATTTCTACTCGGCTCCGCGTTTATTTGTACGTGCCGAAGGATACCTCGTTAGACGTACTTACCCTTTTAATCTGACGCGCGAATCTTGTTTATGGCAGTCGTCCTGGAATATTCGCCGTCGTTAAATCTTCAATCGGGTCAGGTTTAACGAGTTTTATACGCGCGGAATGAATCGATCGTGCTGGCAACGGACACGAAAGAAATGTTAAGTGGCATCGGCGTTTGTGTACGAATAAATACGCGGAGGCAAGGTTCCATGGCTAATATTCTTATACGGTACGACCGAGACGCAGCAGTCGGTTAATAATAACAGAGACGCGACTGCAGAGCTCGGCCAATTGAAAAAACAATCGCTTCTTCTAACGAACTTGTTTCTTCGTTCGCAAGAACAATATTTATCTAGAAAGTACGATCGAATGAATTCTCGTAGAAATAAAGGAGCTTTACTTCGCTGAAAATCGATTCTCCGGGGGATTGGCATGTATCACGTACGGTCTATTTACACACCACAATTTATTTATGTACCTCCGTCTTCCGGTGTCTCCTTCTCCTATCGATGACCGAGAAAACAATGCAGCGTGACCGCGTGCTTTCTCGAATGCTTTGCCTGCGAAATATCATTGAAAAGTTTACGATAAAGTATACCTTCCGAACGGTTTTCATTCACTGTTATTTTTAAATGTTTCGCGTACAGTAAGTTCCCTCGGAATTTCATCGGAAAAATATTCCAGGTAGAATGCAGCTGCCAAACTAATTCCATCAATTTTTCCGTGTCGTCTCTCGTTTCGGGTAACAAAAATACTTTAATATACAAGCTACCGAATACCAAAGTAAAACACGGTTATTTGCGATAAATTATCGTTAGCTCAGATGCATTTCGGAAAGCAGTTCGTTGAATTCTTCGGTGCACTGTGTCCTCGATACGATGTAAGTTCATTAACGTAAACGAGTTTTACCCCGAAGAGCGGCCCTTCATCGGCGAACCCGTCGTAACTCAAGATTCTGTCAAATATGTCTTGCTCTCGTGGATTTAACGCGCCGTTACGTAATGGGGATGCAACGCGCTATATCCATACCCGATACGGAAAGTTTGAGGCGCGTTCGTGTAATCCTACCCAAACGTCACGCCTATCGTTTCAAGCGACACGCGTGGGATGTAAACGTTCGGTGGAGCGTGGCTCGATACGCGCAAGAGTTTGGACTGCCGCAGAATCGCGAGAGATTCCGTGAAGCTTTAGGCCCCTTTCCCATAAGGTCCCATAAGATTGCACAGCCGTCGATACAAGCGATCACACGTTTACGCGCTTACATCTGAAAGGGGCCTTAGCAATATTACGCAACCCGTTCAATGTCTGCAACGACGCTGAAAATGTAAACCATTAACTAATGGATTAACGCCTGCAAAAAGTGCTCCAGTTATTTTTCGAATTCCCCTCATCAGAACCCGCGTCTTTGGGCGTCCAATTTTCTTCGCGATACCAAGAACGATGATCATTTTCTGCGCTGTACAGTTTAGAATGTCATATATATTCCTGTTACGTCGGACTCCGTACAATTAAAATATTTAACTTTCATTACTGCGCCGAGGTCCGAAAGAAAGAACTTTCGCGACTTCAAGAACAATAAAACAGAATGAAATTGAAACAAACGGAATTAAAGTAAATTAGATCGCTGCGACAATTTAAGTTTGCATAAAGATAAATAAGACCGGCGCTTCGTTTCATCTAGGCTATCTCGAGCTCGCCGTGTTGTCCTTTGCCAAAAGTAAGTGCGAGAGCTTATCGCGAGTGAACGAGGTGAAATTCGAGGTTACGAGCGTCCTTCCCTTCTCGATATTTCTCTCGCTCCTCTAAATCGCCCACCGAGCTGATACTACTTCACCCACGCTGCCGTGCGGCCTCGTACGCGTTCAGGGTTTCACCGAAAATAAAAGTTTTGAGGTTGTAACGTCGCCACCCGGCGGCGCTTCCTCCTCGTCGTGTTCTCAATTTAATTTTAGCATTCGCTCCTCGCGCGTACGCACTCAGTTCGCTCGCGAGTTTCATCGAGGCGAAACTGATTTTAAAGATGCAAGATTTGCGGTACATATTAATCTCCCTACGCACGGCCGGATAGAATCGATATTTCTCTTACCGGAAGTGTCAACAGGATTCGCGCATACGCAGTTTCTTTTCGCGTACGCTATGTAACTGTGCAGTGAATTGACAGTTTTTTTTTTCTTTTTCGGCAAGATGCTTCTCGGCCGGCATCGTCGCAAACGTAGTTTCGGTTAACGCGAATTAAATAAGATCGATCGTAGCGTTTGACTGGCATTGCCATTTTAGCGGATACTCGCTATCGAGGTGACATCAACGGCGAGGATAAATAATTGCCAATTATAAAACAGTTAAAGGAAGAAAACCGAAGAACGTAAGAGAAATAAAGCGCAATGGGTACAACGAGTATCAGAGAGCGTCCATCTCGAGTACTCAAAGACTGGCGTTTAAAAGCAAAGCCGCTCTGAAATCAGAGTCCCGCGGCGTTTACCGGGCTCCTCATCCCCCCCCCCCCCCCCGGGCGTTGCCATTTTTATTCCTGTTCGAAATAACGAGTGATGATAGCGAGAGCGCTTTTATACGATGCAATTCTTCGCGCTTTTCCCGCCGTATAAATTAGCGCGGGATTAAAACGCGAAGACGCAAAAGTCGAAACGTAATCTTCGCGCAAAAGTGCGACAATCCGTTTCAGTAATTAGCGCCGAGTTTTATTCAGTCGTCCGGTCACCAAAGTTAACACCTTTCGGTAAACATTGGCCCACGACGCGTAAATGTCTCTCGAATTCCGTCCTGCGTTTCGGCGTTCTCGGCGGGTACTCTCTTCGATTCTCTGCTCGGCGTAACGTCATTCGTCCAATGTAAATTACATCTCTCCCGTGGCTCGGGCCGCTCGGTTATCGATAAACGTGTCGCGTCGCGCGAAACTTTGCCGCGGGTAGAAAAACGTCATTTTCCCGACAATTAGTCGCGAAGGAAATTACGTACGCTCATAATTTAACGTTATTGGACCGTTTTCATATTGCGAGTACTAACTTTTATGATCGTCTGTATCGAGGTCACCCGGGGCACTTCCTTTAATCATGGTTTTACAATTTTTAGAAGTAATCGAGGCAAGATTAGCGACGTTAATTTCTCTGCGAGAACGACGATGATAATAAGAACGATTGGATAACGCAAGGGCCGCGACACGTCCCGAATTCTCCTTCTTTTTTCCCGCCACCGAGATTTTGGAAGAGAAAGGAGGAATGGCGCGTACGCGTAAACGTGTGCGAAGTTTACCAACAGGAGGCGCGTTATATTTGGTTCGAAAATAGAGTGTGTGCAACGACGCGAGCTCTCCTCTCTCTCTCTCAATCTCTGCTCCTCTCGTCCTCCCTGTCTCTCTTTCTCCGCATACGTGCGTTCACCCTTGTTCGGCCTGCCAAGAATATCGTCGCTGGAGGACATCGTGGAGAGTCTTCGGTATACCTTTTAACCGTCATCTAACCAGCGAACGTTGCGCGAGCTCAAAACGTCGTCCATCGTTTCGAAGTGTCAACCGCTCGGAGTATGGAGAATAAAGGAGAGCTCGGTTGGACGCGTGTTTTTATTTGACATCCATGCGACATCCATCGTGTAGTTTTGGTGACCCCCAGTGTTCGACGTAACGTCGAGTTTTATCCAAGCGCGCGTCGGAACGCGCGTGCAGTTTCTCGGAACTTCTCGCCGGCGATCCGATCGAGGAGGAATCGAGAAGTCGCGGAACGATGCGAGGCTATCGCGAGATCTACCAGCGGTTCGAGCGGGGCCACTTGGTACGATGAACCGAAGACAAACGGGGAATCGCCAGCCAGTCGATTTGTACGGGAAAAATGTGAGCTGGATGCGCGCGTGGTGCCAAAACTGACTTCAAACGATTTTGGCACAGCTCGAGGAATATTGTTCGCCTTTCACCGGACGAAGATCGTCGAGAAGGGACGGTGGCGAAAAAGCTTCGCCGCTGAATAGAAGTTCGAACGACAGCTGATCGAAGGGGTGGGAAGGAGGGCGCTCCTCGTTGGCGCGACTCCCTTTTCACATCCGGTATAAGGGGAAGTAAGAACGGTGCCACGAGAAAAATTATTTTTACCTCGCGTCGAAGGAAGAACGCTCTCGTGTACGTTGTGTTCGCGGTTCACGGTGGCTCGCGCTGCAGTCTCCAGATTTCTTCGATCGGCGCGAAAATCGTCGTCAAAGTCGCCCGGGGTGCGTTGACTCTCGCGTTGAAGTACGAAACAAATGTCGAAGATGTTGCGACTGGAGCTGGTGGGTCTCGTGTTGCTCGCCTGTACACAGATTCTGACGGAGAATCGGGATTTTTATGAATCGCGTAATCAGTACGGATATCAGCAGCGATTTCACGTACCGACGGATCGCAGTACGAGGGAGGTACACGTTAAGCAGGGACGATTGCGCGGCATGATAGCGCAACCGAGGACCAATCACGATCTCCAGTTGGTCGACGTTTTCCTGGGTAAGTTTTCGAGTAAAGCGATTCCGTCGAGTTTCAATGGCATCATTGAATCGAAGTTCAATTCGAGACCCTTCGCGTGGCATTTATTATCAAGCAGATCTTGGAAATTGAATTCTTCGCGAATCGAACGTCGATACCATTAGAACCAATCGCAACGCGGGTCATTATAAACGCGCTGGAACTATGAATTCAATTAACTCGTCAGCCGACTATCTTGACGTTCTTCTTCCTAACCCAAGGGATTAGCAACGTTGCCCTCTGCGTTATAAGAGGTCTCGTTCTAGGACTCGATACAATCTCGTAAAACTAATAGGAAATCCTTGCCGCGTTGATCCCTCCGACCGAAAGGATCCTTTCGTCGAGCGCTATCAGTTTAGTTTAGATTACCATCCCACGTCCTAACGGCTTCCAGAATCCGGAGCTTTGTTGCCGGGCTCAATCACAACCTCTGTCGATCGAAACCCTCCACGCAGAAACGCGCGAATGCCCGCGTATACGTGTACGTATACGTACAGACAGCGGTACAACGATTTTGGGATGCCGAGCCCCGATACATTGAACTTCGGTCAGCGAGCAAAAGTTTTGGTCGGGTGCTGCATCAGCCCCTCACTCGCGCCATAAGCCACGACGTATCCGCGCTTTGAGAATCCCGATACGTCAAAGGATCCAAAACGAGAAGCGTGTACCGGGTATTTCGGGAATAGATATTCCCCTTCTCTGTTCTTCGCTCTCTCTCTCCTCCCCCCCCTCCCCCACTGTCTTTTCCCCCGACCACGCGCGAGTGCACGCAAGAACGGTGTTGTACACGCGCGCGCGCACACACACGTTCCATCGGCCCCTTACACCAGTGAACCACGGGCGGGCGTGCATTTTCTAGAGTTCCTAGGAGAGCCCCTGACATTCCTTGGCATCGATGCATCCTCTGCCCGTGAACGTTTGTAATGCGTTCTTTTTTTTTCTCTTCATTTTTTTTTTCGCGCGGAAGGGAACTGGGCTGCAACGGATTTTACGGGAATACAACGTCGAAGAATGTTTGGACGCTTACGAGTTGCTTGGAACTCTCCTGGTTATACGGAAGTTACGCGCGGTCGCTTGGCAAAGCACGATGAAATTAAAAGTATCGCGGAACATTGCGTACGTGTGTAGTTTGATTACGTGTGCGTTGTTTTTAAGGAGGATTCGCCGAAACGTCGAAGGGAATTTGGCCACTTATTTTTATTTTTTATTTATGCGATTTTGCTCCCCGGTCCCGAAGGTCGGGTTACGAGGAACTATTTCCCAAAAGGGTCAATCGAAATTACGTTGTCTCCGAGGGCATATTCTTTTTTTTTCTTTTTTTTTCCTTTCGCCTCCATCGTTTCTACGAGCGGCGGGACCCTTCAATTTGTACTTCCCACTTAGCCGACCCCATGATTTAATATTTTACGAACGCACGGTAACCCGAAAATCCAATTTACTCCGGAGTAGGATAAAAGGGGCCGTTTCATCCCTTCCGCCCACTAACACGAAACGTATTAACGCAAATACCGACGCTATACGAAGAATGTAATCGATCCCACTTGACCGCGATTCGATGTAACTTTGATGTTAACGATTCGTCGACGTCGATACGATACTTCACGAACGAGGCATTGATAAAAAAAGAAAAAAAGAAAGCGAGAGAAAATAATCTTCCCCGCGTATTTTTATTCGTAACTGCGACAAGTCCTTTCGACGCGATCCCCTTTAACATTAAGACACGTCGAGACCAATTACCAATTGACGATTAAACGCGTTGGTATAACTTGCCGTTACAGGAGTGCCTTACGCGGAACCTCCGATAGGATCCCTAAGGTTTTCCCCGCCAAGATCACCGGAACCTTGGAGAGGAGTACGGCAATCACAGGAATTCGCCCCCGTGTGCCCGCAAATACTGCCGAACCTTCGGGATGAAGTGAAACCGGGTCGATACGAGTACCTGGAGAAGCATTTACCTTACTTGAGGAACCAGAGCGAAGATTGCTTGTACCTCAACATCTACGCTCCGCATCAGGCCGAAGGTAAGTGCAATTGATCCGACAAATAGAGATTAATTGTTGCGAGGATCGGCGAGTTTGATAACAGTTCGAAATCAAATTTAACCGTGTTTGATGAACACCCGAGACCGCATCGACTAGGTGTTTCTGGGGCCCGTCGTTAGGAACGAGAGTCGAACTTGCGAATAGAGGCAACTCGGGGCGATCGGTCAAAGAACGGGAGTGACACGGTGCGACTGTAACCCGATCGAATAATCCGCGAATATATGAGATTCGGTAACGCGGGAGAGAGAGTAAAGAGTGCCATTTAATCGGTAGATCAAATTTCGTATAAGCCGTTATTACCAGGCGCGCGTGAAATATACAATCGATAATTCCATTTCGTTTATAACGCGCCGAAATTTCATTGGCTTGGGTTAGAGCGAGAAACGTACACTGGATTCGTCCCCGGTGATTTGTAACGTAATTTTTTTTTTTTTTTTTTTTCATCCGTCGAGATTAATGCCGTGCTCGCATAAAAAATATATTCGCTGACACGGGATCGACTAGGGATGACGGACGGCGAGGAAGGTAGTTGAACGGTCAAAATAAATTCGCCTGGTTATGAACTGATTTAAACGAGTTCACGGGTACCGTGTTCAGGTTCGAGGTTGAAAAATGGGGTATGGCGGTGTAATGAAGTTATTCCTCGTAAAAGCTTCCTCTGCCTTTCGCGATTAATTCGCGGATACTAACGCAACTGCTGCGCCATCGATTTCCCCGTTCAGCTCTTGCAACGTACGATCAAGAATATCTTTCTCGCTTTACAACGGTTTACGGTGGCACGGGTTGAGGCGATTAACCAACGACCGATCGCGATTAAGGAAGACGACTGTAGCAACGGTGGGAAGAAACGGAGATTACGATCCCGTAAAAAGTGTGTAAACGTTGAAAATTTTGAATTAGGTACCCGTACGCAGATGTTACGTCTGTTTATGTATATTCCTTCCATCCGGGCGTGCGGAATGTTTCCCCCTCGTTTTTAGCTCGTCGAAAATTCGCTTCTGTTTCCGCGATAAATATAGAAGTACATATATACCATTATGACGTTTCCGCGATTTCATTAAACGGAATATACTAGTATGCCTTTTGTAAGTACATTTTCCCGAAATACCTACACGGCCCTTTCCTCGAATGGTACGCAAAATAATACGGTCGCATTCTTCCACCCCCCGCGTTAAGTGCATTAATATACGAGCGCAGAAATTCCATGACGGTCGATACCCGGTTTCGCGGGTCCATCTGAAATTGACTTCGGACGTTCGTACCGTCTGTTCCTTGAAAGCAAAAATTAGCCTGGCAGGTTTTAATGGTCATTATATTCCGCGGTAATGCGCACTTCGCGAGCACAGAAGCAGTGGATTTAAATAAACAGCTAACGACACTTTATGCGAAAGGAGCGCAAACGTGCCACTCGCCTCGATGCTTGAGAAAAAAAATCCACTCTAAAGGAAATACCGATTACTTTGTACCGTTTGCGTTTTACGAAATACAGGGCAGGTGCCATTGAAAGGTAATATTTCAATAGCCGTTACCATTAACGATTGAATGGCGTCAATGGAGCATTCTATTTCGAGAGTCGACGACGGTGTATCAAACTTCGCCGACCCGGGTAACGCTAAGTACATTAATAGACGAGTGTACAGCGATTACGCGATAATTAATTATGCAAAATCACCGTCAACGGGGACGATTTATCTTCTATTTTATCGCGATAAAATTGTTTTTATCCTCGCCGTATCGGTGTTAATGCGTACTACCCTCCCAAAGTTTCATACGGAATACGTATGAATTGGGAAATTCCATACGTATTTAATTACGAGTGAAATATAACCGGTGTACGGTTGACGTAAAACTTCAGTCACCCACCGTGTACGTGGTAATAAAAAAGGACTGACATTGAGGTATAGTAAAAAAAAACCTGCACCATTCATCGTTTGCTTTTACCGATGACCTATATTTACCTGCGTCGCTAAGAGACAGACGTGACGTTCGCTAAATAAATGCGGTACTTTCCGCCATTGAAATGCACGTTGTAAATGGATTAAAGCCGTTAGAACATTTTCATGGAATGCACGTGACAAATATTTGACACGCTTAAAAACTGTCAAACGCCATTTAAATTTGCTGTTTGGAGAATCAACGATGGCACGGCGATCTCGTTCTGAAAACAAACGTTTAACGGGCCGGCCATACTAAAAACGACAGAGTCTAATTAATCGTCGAATCGATACAAACGGAATTACTTCCAGGACGGAACGATTATATAAATTTCTGTGTCTGGCTTTACAAACTTTACAGCCGGATATATGTCACGGAAAATGTTTAATAAAACTGCCCCGATAAATCGAATCGGCCAGCGTCGATTAGTAGTCGAGCAGTAGTTGCGCGTTTGAATTAAATACATTTCCGCAAGGGCAGCGTACGGTAGCGAGATTTTTCAATACACCTGCGCGCTCAGTCAGGTATCTGGTTTCATTTCGGAGCATCAACGCGATTCGGAATTTCGCGTCGAAATATCTTTAGCGGACTGACAGGTTTATGTTGCCGCATTCGCATTCATACGATACAGAGGAAGAAGGAGGAAGAGGGGAAGGGAAAATAGAGGATCAGAGGGATGGATGCCGTACACCTGTGCGAGCGTACCTAGATAGTTATCCGCCGTGTCGTGTATCGCCATCGATGAACGGTGCATGAAAAACAGGCATATAATGTCTCGCAAATCGATCGCCATTCTCGGAAAGCACGACCGCCGCGCCGATGAGTTTCCAGAGCTTTCATCCCTAATTGCACGGTGCATTCAAAGTCTTAACGTATATTTGCCAAACTCACCCTTACCAAAGGCAATTAGTAATTACCATTAACTTTCGCGTATGCGATGATTCGTAAATTGACAAAAAAAAAATAAATAAAATAATGCAGGGCCCAACGCCAATTATCCCACGCGAGATTACTAGATACTACTCGTTGCGGCTATTTTATTCCCAACGCGACGCAACCTCACGCATTTTGCCATCCTCTCGGGCGCGTTCGACGGTTTCGCGCAATGTTTGGCGCGTTAAAATGACCGTGGCCCGCTGCGCAATCGTCGCTACGGATTAAATAAAAAATCATTTCGTTATTACACGTTTCGCACGATGTATACGCGCGACGCGTATTTTTACGCTTTATCTCGCGCACAGGGCGCGACCAGAGTCACGCGTACGCATGCATATTTATAAGTGCGGGGAGCGCTGGAGTTAAATTTGCTAGATTCCTTTTGACGCCGGTAACCGCATTCGTTTTCCGCGTTAGTTCTGACTGATAAGCGGGAAAGGGCGCGCACAGATACCCACCTTCCATCCCCCCCCCTCCCCCCCCCCACCTGTAATTTCCGATTCCTTATTACGGGAGTCGGAAAAATGGCTCCCCCGTGGATTCGAGCTTTTCTTTCGCGACGCCGAACAAAGATTCCCCCACCTCTCGTCGTAGCGCAGCTCGTCGTCCCTGGCGAAGAGGTGCGTCCGAGGAAATACGAAATTCTGCGCGGCCGGTGATGAAAGATGCGCTGGCGTTGCAGATAAATTGGAACCGTCCGGCCACGGGTTAAAGGGGCTGTTCCGTGGAAGATATATACGCCCTCTTAAATACTGGAACCGTGCTGGACTAGGAAGCCAGAAGGTGGGACGCCGGAAAAGCCGCTTTCAGCGGGCTCTTGTGATCGCGCAGACCCCCTGCCCCGTACTCTTATCGCCGCCCCTTGCCCCCACCCCCTCCCCTCCCTCCTCCTGCCGCCCCGCGAGGTTGTAAAATATCGGGAAATTCATTAATGCTCGATCTACGGGGCCCGGACGAATAAATCTCCGACTTAGATGAAATTTACAGCGCAAGGTGAACGGCAATACGGCGACGCATTAAGAAGGAGAGAGACGCGGCATCGATATTGCGAGTTTCGTGCTGGGATTCGGTCTTCGTTGGTGACAGGACTGCGTGGGTTAGTTGATTTGTCGTGGTCCGCGTCAAGGGTGGCGGGGACGGTAGGTGTAATGAGGGAAGGTGCGCGATTAAGAATGGGTAAAGAATAATAATAAGGAAATAAAGAACAACTGGGATTGGGTCTTTCTTGGTAACAGAACTGCGTGGTTTCGTTGATTTGTCGAGGTGCACAGGAAGGGGGGGCGAAAGACGTAATAAAGGAAAGTGCGAGATTAACGAGGAATAGAGAATAACTATAAGGAACTAAGGAACAACGAAAGTTGTTTACTCGTGGACTGACGATACGAGTTCTTTCGCGCTATAAAAAAAAAATACAATAGCAAAGGTACGAGACGAAATCGCTGCAGTGCCGGAACCAAGCGAAACCGTCGTATCGGACATCGTTATCGGGTACACCCGGTACAAGGCACGTCCCCGATAGCGCGCGAAACAATAGGTAATTTAGCGATCGTTAACTTTTTCTCGCACGAATCTTCGTTTCGGCGTTTCTATCAATCGCGGTTATGACGCGCCGCGACGATTCGGTCGATTTCCATAGAGACCGTCGTAAAGCTTACGGGCCAAACGAGGATTTGTTTGGTACGTACGCGCGCGATATTACGCGTAAGAGTTTATTGGTCGTGCTTTCAAATCGCGAGATTCGAGTATTCGTGGCGCACGTACGTGCAGCTGCGCGCGATCTATAATTCTCTCGGTTTTCATGCCCGTGCCGCGGGGCTTTTATTTCATTTTCTTCCCCGCTGAAAGGTACTAATTTTTCGGAGTAAGTTAATTTAAATCCCGCGAATGACGCGACGGCGCTTTCGTTGCCACGTAGTCGCCGGGCGTGCACCCGTCACGACCGTCGTTTTACACGTAGAACCGTATTGTGCGTTCACGCGAACGGATGACGCTTCGCGTGCACGTAAAAAATTATTTGTCTCCGCGCCATTGAAATGAGATACCGTCACTCGGTTTCCACGGAATCTAAATAAAACGGGCGAGATTGATATATCGGTCGAGAGACCCGTTGTCGCTGTAAAATACAAAAGTGTTTCCTGTAATTAATTCGTTGCTCGTTCGACGATTCGAGGACCATCGGGGTAAAATTTCAGTCGAAGAGCGTACGTAAAGGGTGTCCCGACAAGAGCGAAAAATTTATATTACAAATAATAGCACGGTTTCGTTTATTTAACAACGAAATTTTGATTTAAACATAAAGTAGACACGTGGGAATGATGTGTGAAAGAACGCACGTGGTAAATGATCTTCTCCACCTTGCTGGCACATTTGCACATTTACGCATAATTATGACACAATCTTGAGTGGATGTGGGCTTTTTAATATAAACTTTTGACTTCAGAAAACCCCAGAGAAACAATTCCAAAGGCATTAAATGTTTAACAATAAGACTGGGTTGTTACTTCGAATGCCGATCCATTTTTAATAATCCCGGACTGTCAGCATATGCAGCAGCATAAACAACACCAGATTAAAATTCTCCGCTCTCGTCGGGACACTCTTTATAACGGATCTCCGTTCCGGATCACGTTCGTTCGTTCGCAATATTTCGTTAGAGTCGCAGATCCGCGTTTCCTGTCCCATCGATTCGACTCGAAGAACCGGCGATTTCGATAATAAGCGATTGATCCTTGAACGAAGTACCGACTAATACTCGTAAAACTATCGTTCTCCTCGTCTGGTTCGCCGTGGCGCTCGTTGCCGCCGCGGAGCCAGCAGTTTTCCGGAACGGCTATCGGCGTCCTCGTCGGTAGTTTAAGAAAGTACGAGAGCGCGGGGCTCGAGGCTCTTTCACCCCGCTGATACGATCCCGTTTTGCGACGCTTGACGGGAAAAAGAGGAAGCTAGGTCAAGAAGTTTTGAAAGGAAAACCTGTGCCGTAGGTGTGTACCAGAGACACGTCGTATCCTTTCCACGGTTTCGTCGATTCCTTTTATGCCTCCTTCCTTTACGGATTTTCGACGAATTCAATTTCTTCGTCCGGCTTAATCTTTGTTCCTGGCAGGATGCTCGCCGATGATCCTTCCTCTTTTGTCCAGGAAAAACTGTTACGAGGGTATATACGGGACCTTCCTAATCCCTCGCCGCCGAAGGGCTACAAATTCACGGATGGGGATATTTCCGGGAACGAATTGTATTTCCTTCGTTCTTCCGTCCTCTTTGATCTCGAAATGGCACGGAGTGGAGATAATCGGGAATTCTCGAAGACCGATCGAAGTATCGTGACGGGAAATTAATTTGATCAAATATCCAGGCCAGCCAGATATACTTCGGTTACCTCGAGACTCGTCGAAAGTCGCTTTTCTTTTATTTACTCTCGTAGAAACTCGCGTGTACCGCCGCGAGTCACGAACACGACATTGAATACCGTGGGATGGTACATCGAATTATTAATCAAAAGCTCGCCGGCTATCGCCTACAAAGAACCTCGGGTTTGAGGTCGAGTATGATTTGAGAGGGAAACGTGTGCTGGAGTGGCACTCGAGAGAGAGAGAGTCTCCGGAACCACCGGGTCTTTGTACGTCCTTTTGCTTCCAAGTTTCCTGCGAGGCGAATTTCTTTGATATCCCCGTATTATCCATTGCCAGAGAAGCATATTTAAACTCTTTTTGTGTTCTACTTGTTGTGAGCTTACGCATAACTTTACCCGCCGCGCTTTGATGCCTTCGGCTTCTTCCGCGAAATACAACTGTTCTTATACACCGGTACTTTTTACTCGTGGCCGGGCAACTTTCGCGAGATAGCCGTCGGTTTTGGGTAGTCTAACGTCTATCCGCGTCTCGGCAACGTTTAGTTGTATCTCGCGTAAGTATACAATTTTGCATATAGACGCGCGATTTGGTATCGGAAAATTCAGTTTCTCGGGATCAAAAGGGGGAGCGTTTATCGTATCGAAAAAGGTTTGCGCTCGCCCACCGCAGAATACATCGACGCTGCGACGCTATTTTCTCGGCGCAACGGTATCGCAACCGCATCGACCCCCCCCCCCCCCCCTAGCTGTCCGCTTTGTCGCTCGTCGTTTCTTCTGCCCTTTCTGGGTTGCTTCTCCCAAAGCGCTTGGCACGCGTCACGGGTACGCACACGCGCTCGTTTACCACGTGCCGTTGGCAGTCGCGCACCGATGTCAGGCATTCGATGCTCGCGCGCATTTCACGAAATCACTCGTTCACCGTTCGGATACAAAAGTATCATCGGATACGCGCGTCTCGTTTAAGCCGCGATTACGCGTCACGCGCGATTAATTCATCGCGAATGAACGCGAGCATATATATCGGGGGAATTCAAACGCATCTTTATTGTCGCAAACTGCAACGTTATCGGTTGTTAATCTTCCGCGCTGTCCCGGAGAATTGAGAGGCCAGCGTTCGTACCAAACATCTTTTTAATTCCGCTAAAATTTCGAAACATTGCCGAGAGAATTTAGCGACCGATTTAGCATGCGGATAGAAGCGAGAAACACGGATTATTGATTCGCGTAACAAATGAAATTTCGCGCCTCACTTTGCCCGTCGATACTACTAATTAATAGCAAATCAGCAATCGCGGATCTGTTCGGTAACGGATGACGTTTTACCAGGTTGCATCAGCGTACGTCGGCATATCACGAATAACAGGCGTGCTCCATGTCGGTCCGATAACGTCGTTATCAGTGCATATGGGTTTCAGGACCCACGTGCGTTTGTCATATCTGCAGCTATGACGGCGGGCCGGGTATGGAAGAGAGAGAGAGAGAGAGAGAGAGTGGCCGATGGAAGAGGTCGAGAATAGTGGCCGTTGAAGCATTTTCAGAGTTGGCGTTTGAGATTTTCCGTGCGATTTTGAGCACGCCGCGCGTACCCGCGTCAATATTAAATGTTAAAGGCAGAGGAGGCCCGTGACGGCGCAATATATCTTGAATATCACGCTCGAGCGTACCAAATGAATTCTTCCAGCGTCGCGCGAGCCATGGAAGACTTTCATAACGGAGTCCTTGTCGTTCCCTCTTTCGATCGCGTAGTAACGGGTGGGGGAGTGGCGGGGAGAGGGGAGGAGGACCTATCGATTAGGGATCGGTAACGTTATCAGGAAGTTTCGATATAAAGCGAGGTTTATTCCGACGACGTAAGCGTATGTTTTATTCGGTCGGAACGGGGAAGCCTAATTCGCTTGCCGATCGTAAGTCTGAGCTTACGCGAGGCCGGTAATAAAAGGAGAATTACCGCGACGGGCAGTGTTCGGGAAGAATTCCAGATCGTCAAGAAGTTGGTCCCCTTAGAGGCGTTATGGGATCGCCCGGGAAAATTGGCTTTGTTAAGTTAGACAAGCCAAGCCCTGCGTTTTCTTTTAGTTCTTCCCGTGTCCCGATGTAATACCTACGCGCGTCCCTCAAAAGGACCGACTAATGGTTCGTGTCGCGAAACTTGTTTTCGTTACTTTCGTCGTTACGAACGATACGGGCGCGCGCGTCGGTTATTCCGCGAAAGTGTTTATCGCGAAAATCGGTAAAGCACTCTTCCGTCGTGTACGTACCTTTACCTCTTACCGAGCTCCGCGATACTATAACGTAGAAAGTTGGTACGAAACGGTTACGCGGAGTGATATAATAACATTACCTCGCGGTAAACTCGAGTGCAGCTACTTTGGCCCTCCGACGACCGAGGATTTTCGACGTGCCCGCGCTTGCCTCGAGTGTTTTTCAACTCTGCTCGATACGTTCAAGTTGATTTCCTTTCATCGATATCGTAACGTCGGGAACGCGAGTTTTTCGAGAGTCGAACCAGAAGCGCATTTAATCTCCCCCCTCCCCCCACTCTCTCTCTCTCTCTCTCCCCCTTTTTTTATCGCGTTGCCATTAAATTCCACGGGCTACTTTGGCGAGATTATTTGTTGGATTTTCATTTACCGATGAATCATCGCCAGACGTTTCTCTCGCTCGTCGAGAGCGAAACATTTGTATCCATTTCTATCGGTTTTATCGCACGCGATAAGATTCCGCGAAGGAGCGTTAAAGGAGAATCGATTATAACGAAGGGTAGAGACCAATAGTCGGCAACGATGCGCGGCAAAAACGAACGAGCCTTCTACAGCTATATATAAAATTTGTCTAATGGTTTGGAGACCGCGTCGACGTCGTCGCCGTCGTCGCCCATCCCCCCCCCCCCCCCCCCCCCCCGCCTCGTCTCTCTCTCCCTCCATCTCTCATCCCACAGCCTCTCCCACGATCTGTCTCTCTTTTTCCATCTTTCTCTTACCATTCTTTCTTTGCTCTATTTCCAGCACGATACCTCCGCTCTCGCGCCCGGCAGCTGACCTTTCTTTCCTTTTCCCTTCTCTTGCTTTATACCCCCCCAACCCACGCCTCCCTTTCTCCGCCAGCGACGCCTTCTTCCTTTCTCAGGGAGTGCGCCGGAGAGTTTGAAAGAACTTAAAATAAACGGCGCGCTCGCAATGCCGGCCACCGTTTCTCCCGGTGCCACCGCACACCGTCGAAAATACTTTCTGGCATTTCTCGTCATTGTTGCTCGTGGCAACTCGAACTTTTGTCCCTCCCGCCACGCAACCCCGCAGGATTGTGCGCGACGCGCGCCGTTCCATTTATATAATTTTAATAACTTTTTTCGGGACACGACCGTTGCAGGTGCTCGAAATAATCTTCTTTTTTCTTTCGGTTCAGAAAGGAAGGTGGTTTTTTTTTTTTTGCGTAAGCCCCTGGTATTAGCTTCGAGTTCGCGACGAATGGAAATGCCTTCGTTAAGTTCCTTGGGTTTGTATATTGTAGTATAGCAAAAACAAAACTTGGTAAATAATTAGTTGCGTTAGCTTGACTTTTCCCCGGATTAAACCGAGTACGCTACTACAAATCTGTCGAAGCGGATTGCGAAACAACGATGCAAGTATGGGTTACACGTTTCTCGGTACGACGACGCTGCAACTCTGCACTACACGTTTTATATTACCATAAATCCTTAGCACTCCGCTTTTTACAAATAAACCGGTAACGTTAATATTTATCCGCTCGACATTCCGCATACGCGTGTTTCATTGTAGTTTCGCAATTCGTATGCGCCCTCGGTTCGTTACATTCGTCTATTAGTTAGAACGGTTTCCGTGTTCTCGTTCCGCTTCTATCGCAGCACAAATGTACAATTTATTCGTTTAATTATATTCGAAATGCATCAGAACTGCCATGTCCCGCTGATACGCAAAGTAAATAACCAACGAGGTGGATCAAAGTTAGTATTAAGGGCGAACATCACTTTTGAGCAGTCACAAATAGCACTGTCTTCATGAATTCTTTTTTGAAAAACCTGTATCTTATCTAAATCGAATTTTGTTACACATAAATGTCTCGTATATTGTCAATTAAAAAAATAGTTTTAATACTAATAACGTGGACAAAATGTACGCCCTTAATCTTTTGGATCAAATGTAAGCGTAGAGTGAATCAAGCTTTCTGATCAAATTAATTAAGAGCATCCACGATAACTTTTCTCTGTAATAATTTCAATCGTTTGCGCTTGTTTAAACTTTATTCCACGAGTAGCAAAAAATAAAAAGTATCACGTTTCAACGCTTACAAAGCAGGGTATACATCCCGAAAGAAGTGGTTACAGCAAATTTAATTCTCGGTGACAAATACCAGGTATATTACTCACAATTACTACGTAATATCGCAAAAGAAGCTATGCGCGGCACTGTATCGCGATCCAATTCTGCTTACCTCGGAAACGCGACCGGGGGATGGATAATGTAACCCAAACTGGGACGCTGCCTCCGGAATGCAGTTTTCTTAAAATGTTCGTTAACCAAATAGCACTTACCGCGTCGCTCGTTAACCCGTAATAGTATTTTTGTTGAATATTGGAGTACCGGGACCGTGGTGGATGTCTCGAGACCCAGATGGATCCCGCGCGCACACGTTGAACTCGTCGACATCCAGGGGCTACCCGGGGAAACCAAACGCCCCGTGGGATTCGCGGCTATTTGCATTCCCTATCTCCGTAGTTAATCGTTGCTCGGTAAACAACTGTCCGTGTTCTCCGACTAGTGCAGTCCATCGAGATTAGTACACGTACACATATAGGGGACGGATTATACGTGATCATGGGGGTGCAAGCTACGCGTATAACTTAGAACTCGACGATAGCGACCACAAACGTCAGGAATAAACTCTTACCTGTCCGTTGATTTTGCCTCGGAATCAATCGGAAATTTGAGTAACTTGACCGGAACTCTGAATGAGAAGCTCCTCGGGGGTAATACGCTGACGTTTAAAGCGCGTTCTCGCGCGTCAATTTTAGTCGATTGATTATAGTTGACTAACAAAAGTTGAACTGATATTTATAGTGAAAATCTTTGGTTCCATAGAGTCTATCAACTTTTTAGCGGATCAAGAAAAAAGTTTGATTCGGTGAGACTTTATCGTTCAAGTGATGAGTCATCCGATATTTCCTTTGAAATTGAAATCTGTCGTTGAAACGCGTCAACTTATGTTGATCGTCAAGTTCGTTTTCAACTGGTCACGCAGAGCTGCTTTCGACGTCATTTTAACTGAATTAAATTAAAACTGTTGAACAGTTTCTATCGAAACGCGTGAACAAAAGTTGATTCGAGTCACGTTCAACGTTTTGTTGACAAAACCTTGACACGTGAGAAGGCGCCTTTACGAGTGCCGCGTACTTTCGCGAACGTCGGATCGGAGCGCAAGGAAATCCTTTGGTTTAAAAAAATCGCAACTCCCGCAAATTTAGCGGCACTTTAAAGCGACGAAACGCACTTCAAAGCTGTAGATTTGTACAGTTTCAAGAGAATCCTCAGCGATACGCGAAATGATAACGCGCGCGCCTACAAAAACCGCGAGAGTTAAACGTGAAATTTTCACTGAACACCGCGGCGAGGGGTCAAAGTTTCCATTGCGTTCGCGTCCCGGCCACGATCTAATTACCGCAAATCGTTTCCCCGATGCAATTAAAGAACCGCAAACCCAGGGGGCATTGCATTAAAACTCATATTAATCGCAAACACGTAGATCGGCGGAGAGTCGTTAGGACGAAGGTAATTGAAAGCCGGGGCTTAAGGGGTCGCATTGGCGTCACGATGCACGTCCTCGCTCGCAACCTCCTCTCCGCATTATTCGGTGTCACGAGGTCGTTCGTTCGGAGCAGATTTCTGATATTAGCAGTCGACGGTAATCGAGTCGTGGGAAGTGGGGTCGGGTGGAGGGGGCTTGGGAGGGTAGTGGTAAGGGGTGGTAGAGATGCGAGAGAAAGGGAGGTTGGAGGGAGGGAGAATCAACGCCGCAAAGTGAGTCCTCCCGTTTCACGAGCAGCCACCGAACTCTTGGATACCCCGGTGCATCTTGAGCCGCAAGTTGGCCACTTAATATGGAAGGAAAGCGGCGCGTCATGCGCCGCGTGTTCGTACCGTATCTACCAGGCGACCAGAATGCTATCGAGGCGGACAGTAACATATCGGTCGTGCATGCTATGGATTTCGGTTCATCATTATGGAAGTCTCGAACTCCGAGTGGCACCCCGAAGAACCTCGCCCCGATACCGGGGGTCTCGTATGAATATCCGTCTATTCAGCTCCGGCGTGTTTACCCGCGGTTACACCTTCGCCGGGAATCACGTAAGGAATCGAACGTGATCGTCTTAATAATTGGCCGATGTCGCGCCTTCTCGAGGATTAATTTTCCAATCGATAACGACGGACAAGGCGATTATTGCTAGATACAGTGGCAAAGTGATGCGTATTTGTAGGATACATGGGAGACGCGGTTGGATATGTTGCACTTTGGTTTCGTATTCATTTTGAAAGTATGCAGTTATAATAAGAGAAACCTGTCTAATGTAACCTATGTTACTATGGATCGCAAATTCTCCCACCGTACAAAACATTTGTCGTACAATCCCCGTTGGAAGACAGATTCAATTTTTTTAATTGGTCCAGTGTCGTAAAGTACGCGAAGATTTAAATTAACCTAGCGAAAGCTGCGAGGGTGGAATAGATACGACGAGTGTGCTTATATCGAGTCGCTCGTCGCTGTCTACAAATTTTTCGTGCATACGAGCGATTTACATACATCGGCCAGGGTTTTTGCGGATTTGTTGCTCCAACTGTGGCGTCTCTTCTACTGTTCGCGTTCGATCGATTGCCTCGGATGTTTTCGTCACTTCCACGTTAGGTATACTCGGGGTATTCCGTTTCCGAAGATTTAAATTGGTTCGATGGTGCGCGTTTACTTACGTCACCGTGCCTGTAGCGCCCGATCTCGCCGGCAAATCGGATAAGCAGTTGGACGCGACGGACACGCTAATAATTGGATTTGCCACGGTCGGACGCAGTTTAATTTTGGAAATTAAATCGAACCGAAAACGGGATCGAGCGATGCGACAATTTTGCAATGGCAGAGTTTCCATTTCGCGTTCTACCGAGCGTATCCTGGTTTTCAGTCTCCGCGCGTTATTTCGATTAAAACGTTTCAACCCGTTATCGCTTACCCGAAATATCGAATGCCGTACAAATCGCTCGCGCCTCGAATCGTTCGATCAACCATTAAATCGGACACGATTAATAAGGAGCCGACGCAACGAATCCTTGCCAAGTCCAAGTTCACCGAGACGGATGACTTGGCGTAAACAAAAGAAAACGATGCTAATTCATCGATCTTGAGTCAGACAACAGTTACGCGGTAAGAAGGTCTCCGTCTATTTCCGTGTGTCGTCGTGCACTCAGCACTCGCGTGCACGCACACACGCGCTCGAAGCACGACGCGACGACGATTGCGATCGATGAGGGTGAATCGATGCTTCATGAATTTACAGCGAGGCCGCAAGCCCAATGGTTCGGTCGTTCCACGAAATAGCGCGTTACAACCGATTTCCATCGAATTGCCCCGATTTGTAAACGATAAGACTCTTCGCTCCCGGATGTTCTGGATGTAGCTTTTTGTCGCGACGAATGAAAGCGACGAGTGGCGGATGCTTCCCGACGATGTCGTGGGCGGGGCCGTTTCTCGTCGACGAAACGAATCGATTTTTTTTTTCTTTCTCTCCTACAAAAAAGACGAATAACAAACAAGCGTCGCGCTCGCCACGCCGATCGAGATAATCCGAAATTGCGCCGCTCGCTTACACGAAAACTGGCGAAATAAGTTCGATCACATTTTAACGCGCAACTCGAAGCGATTAAAGCCAAAAATGCAGCCGTCACGGGATACCTTTGTATTTACCTTCCTGGGCACTCGCCTCTTCACTGGCAATGAATTCAGCCGCGAAGTTTACCGACACTCGAACTTGCCTGACGCGTATCTGCATAATAGAAAAGTTACCGAAACGCCTTGGGGCATATTGTCGCTTATTCGAATCAAACGTGGATTATAGTGGAACGAGGGAGTAAGTAAATACTAGGCTATCACTTCGTCAGGTATATATCGTAGTTCAAAGTGTACGAGGGTGAGAGAAATTCGAACGGCAAGGACTCACGAGCGCCATTAACAGCGCGCGATCATTGAAATTAATCTCGCGTTATTGTAAACGTTGTAATTTGTTGAATGTCGGACACCCCCGAAAAGGCTGCACCTCGCCGGACGTATCGACGAATATATCGAGCACAATGACATTGGCAGGTTTCTATAAAATGACGAGCATCGGTTTAATACCTATTCAGGTATCGGAGACACCGTATATCCGGACTGGCAGAACGAAGCTTTAAATCGATGCGGGCTCAATTTAAAGAATTTCACTCGTCTGGATGGACGTGCTGGTAGAGAGCCTGCATGCAGGGGTGGGACGAGGGAAGGAGAGAGAAAAAAAAAGAGCGATAGGTGGGACGGGTAGAAAGATAGAGAGAGAGGGAGAGAGGGAGATGGAGAGAGAGAAAGCCATTTGCCTCTACAGATTTCGGACGTGTATACCGAATTGAACTTTATAAGATGAGCGAGCGAACAGAAACGACGCGGGGCAAAGCGACGAACAGCGGAGAGAGAAACGGAATGGAAATGTGATTGAAGTTCGACGAAAAATGGAGGCTGTTAATCGATGTCTCTTTATGCCAGCGGAAACCATTACCCTCGCATTTTCAGCGTCATCTGCGTCTGTACCGTAGGTATTTCACCCTCTTAGTCCCCACCCTACCGTTTCCTCCGTCCCTTCTCCCCTTCGACCCCCCTTACGACGGGAAAATCGTAATCCACGAAGGCTCATCCGCTACCAACTGGGGGACGGAAGTTTTCAATCTTGCTAATCGATGCTCCAAACTTTTCCTGGCTATCCGATGCACGCCGACTACGTAACTCGTATTCTCCCGAGTTTCGTAAGATGCGTACGATTAAGACGGATATCCGTATAATCGCTGATAGTTCGACGAACAGAAAATTAACGCCGCCGGGTCGTCGCTCCCCTACCCGGCGTTAAATCATATTACCCGGCCGTGTAGCGCGGTTAAAGTGACGTTCGTTATTATTCCTTTGCGTCTGTCGCGAGAAACGTGTACCGGGTTAAATGTCGCGAGTAGTCAGGTACGAGCCGGACTCCTGAAATATGTGGGATTACAGTTGACGCTTTAAAGCCGACTCGAAACGAAGTGAATACCTCAACTTTGTCCGTCGCGAGGTAAATTACACGGGGGTAAATACAAATTGCGAGGGCGCGGTAGCCGGTGATAATATACGGCCGTATACCAGTGTTTTTTTTTTGTTTTTTTGCGTTACGCGATGGCAAAAAGTAATACGAGACCGGCTGATTCGTGTGCCGCGCGCAAACAAAAATAATAACCGACACGCGAATCCCGTTTAACGCGGACGCGCATGGAAAACTGCGGAGGGCCCCCGAGGCTGACCCGAAACGAAAGCGGACACTTTTCTACTTACGCCGATGCCCGCCGGTGGCAAAACGCCGCGAGTACAAAACTCCCATTAAGCATTTCGAGGCTTCGAGTGGACCGGGCTAACTGCGCTCTAACCCCCCCCCCCCCCACGACTTCTTACTTTCTAATGAATATAAATATCGTTCGCCTTCTTTCGTTCCGCCTTTCTTTCCTCGTTTTCCCACCGTCCCCCTTTCTCGCCCCGTTCCTCTCGTCCACGTATTTCTCGTCTACTCTCCCGTTCGCTAACCTTACTTCTGCTCTCAAACCCCATATAATTGTTTCCGAGCGAACTCCCAGACTTCCAGATAAAGTTCCTATTATTTTACTAACACAGTGCCTCTCTCTCTCTCTCTCTCTGCCTCAGTCTCGCGCCGTTTTCTTCTCCCCTTCAGTTCTCCATTTCCCCGTCCACTTTCCTCCCGTCCCCTCACGCCCTGCCTCTCGTCCGTTTTCCTTCAGCCAGTATTGCTCGTTCCTTCGTTCATTCCGTTATCCACCCTGCAGACCGGTCCGGAGTTCGGATGAATTTGTCTGTGTCTCTCCGGCGCGTCGCGTACGCTCGATAAAATCTTCCAAGACTTCCAGATAATTTATTTAACCCATTCTCGAAACATTTATCGACGATGATATTTATCGTCGGTAATGAAAAGAAGTTTGTTAGCCGGCCGTAAATGAATCGACGGTACGTCGATCGGGGAGGGATACGAGCGAAGGAGATTTGTCGAGCGTTGTATGAGGTAGTTAAGGTACGCGTTGTGCGTGCCAACGTAACGAGACAGCGAATTCCTAGTCATGAATTTTTACGACGCGAATTGATAGCAAACGGAGGAAAACTCAAATCCCATCTAAAGTTATATTACCATGGCGCCTTTCTTTAATGCACCTTCGGGATGGATCGACGTCGCCTCGTACTCGTCATAGACGCGTCGCTATTCTCGCGTACAACGCGTGTGCGTACGTACGTACAAACTAAAATCTAATTTCTTTGTCCAGCGGGACACGTACGTACGCCGTGCCGCGTAACAAAGTCCGATGCAATTTGTCCGCGATAATTTTTAAAGGGAGTAAAGCATGATACTGTGTATTTACAGTGCAATGCCCGTGGCCCACAGGTGGAAGGAAGGAGCGGAAAATTTTTTTTTTTTATTCGTTTTCCACGTCCGTTCATTTTAATCGATAAAATTTCAGTTCGTCGAATCCAAAGTTACAGATCAGTCATGTATTAACGAGACACCGTTGTCTCATCGTCAGAGTCACAAGTTGATTCCACGAAAGTGAATTACAAACTACAAAAACTTCGAACCACCTTCCCATCGCGCTCGGTTAAAGATCGTAACGAATGCAGGTCATACTCCTGATAATGGTCGTTAAAGTGGCAACGGGGAAAAGGGGAATTAGGAAAGTATCGATTAAAGCGCAAAATAAAAAGTTGTCCGATGCGCGAACGAAGGGTCGAATTAGTGCCAATTAAAGAAAAGTCATTAACGGGATCTAGGCCGTTACTACTCTAATTTTCGCAATACCTGCCACGCATACTCGTCATTTTCAACAGCTCCCGTAAATCGCCGCGAAACGGCCCCGTGGCTGATTAGGGATGGTAGACCGGAATAGCTAATTTAATGCGAATTAGGTGGGGGAGGGGGGGGGGGGGACTAGATCCGCGGACGTCGGCTTTTGAAATCCTCGACGTTACTCGTGGAAAGTTCTTCGCTGACGCTTAATCCGCGTGATCTAATTGGACGATGGCACGGGGTACGAACAAAAGGGGAAGAATGTCGAGCTCCCTGAGTAATTAAGTGCTTATGCCCGACGTATGAGAGTCAACGTCGGGCAAATGCGAATTGAGAGAAATCGTCGACCAACGGTAGCTCCGATCCAGTGGTACTTCGATAATTAGCGTAATCGCTAGAAATTCTCGCCGAAGGCAATTAAAAAAGATCGAACGCCGTAAAGAGACAAAACTGTCCTGGCGCGCCGCTACGTGAGTTCTTCCGCTTCCCATTTCAAGAACGATGTTCCTCAAGAATTTCACTCCTCGTAATTGCAGGATTAATTAACTTTGACGTTGGAATTGGTACGTAGTCCCACTCGACCGACCTCGGCGTCAAAGCGCACGCTACATCTTATGGTACATTCTCCTCGAGCCTGCAACCGGAACCTATCCTCCCTTTGCGGTATTTCGCCATTGAAATTTCTCGCGGGCAATAATGAAAATCGTCGAAGTTTCGTGACTCGGGTCAATCGAGCGAACGTAAAATGCGAGAAGCATTGAAATCCGGGTGGAAATAACTCTTGTCCAATTTCCGTCTGGCAGAGCCGATACGTTAAAACGCTATACGACGAAACGTTCGACGGGGACAGAGAGAAAGAGAGAGAGAGAGAGAGAGGTATTTAAAAATCGCCGAATCGCGACGAACGATGTCCCACGAACCTCTCCCCTCCCCCCCCCCCACCCCTCCCACCCACCCCTTGAAACGATAGCCACGCGGTACGGGAATGGACTAATCGCGTGCCAAGTCGCTTTATATTGTTCCTTATTCGGAAAGCGTAAACCATCCAGGCTGCGGAACACGAAGCACTTTTTGGCCGTACATCAAGCGCAGATAAGAGTTCGCCACTTATTGCTGGAAAATATATGGCGACCCATTAAGCCGAGCAAAAAGCCAGCAACCGTTGTTCCGTACACTCGTCGCGATGATTTACAGGTACCGTGGCTGAAAAATGCCACGCAGGTACGTCCGAGTACGTAGAGGCCACGATACCGCGTCTCGTGGAATTTAACGGGCGATCGCCGCCGCCGCCGCCACCGCCGCCGCGCCGGGCTATCCTTCAAAGCGTGAAACGCAAAGGAAACGATGAAATACGACGGATGAGGGATAAGACGAGGTGAAACACAGCGGTGGAAATCGCGCTGGGAATATTAGATGTTAGAGCCAAATTCGAATCGATTAATACTCGCGATGACGCATTTCCGAGAATGGCAAAATAAATATTTTAACGACGTTCCGGATTTTTTTTCAACTCCTACGAGTAATGAAATATGCACGCCGGGCGCGCGGCCGCGACGCCGCCGTCGGGCACAAAAGAGAAGAATCGGGTTAAATGACGGTAGCTCGGTGGTATTCTACGTAACGCTGACGTCTGTCCCCTCCTCCCGTCCCCTCGCCCGAAACCCCAACTCTTCTCCACTTTCCCGCGGTAATCGCGTTTTCATATTTAATGGAGGCTGAAATTATTATGGCCACGCCAAACGGGTGAAACTTGCCACTCTAGTTACCGCGATTCATACGTCATCCCGAATCTTTTTTCTTTTTTTTTTCCCCCCGCCCCGGCTCGTTCGCTAAACGCCCTTGGATGCACGCGACACCGACATAGCCAAATCACTCGAATCAATCGTTATACGTACGTACGTCTATCCGTCCGCGCATTAATTATGGATATTTCTGCTAGAATTAATCGTCCGTTATGATGCATAATTAATTATCCCGTTTGCCCGTGGAACTTTGACTTTTTCGACTGGCCCCCACTGGCAAGTTCGACGTTACACGCAATTTGCGGGCCATGCCAATTATTAATTAAACGTATAATCGATCGGGTACGCCTTTTCGAAATCCATTAATCCGCGTGCCGGTCATAGCCGTTCGACGTTCGAGTTGCCTACATTCGTGGGGAATATTTAAATAGAAATAAATACCGGTGCGCGGGAGTAACGTTAAACGTTTATTCTATATTTCCGCGGTATTTTCGTGACGTAATAACTCGGAAATACCTACGTGGATACGCGTGCCGGCATTCGCTCTCGTTCCATTACGAAAATTCGAAAACCGTCGGAACCCTGCCGAAGATGAGCCTCCTCGAGCAATTTTATGTTAGCCCCGGTATTTCGATGCAATCGGCCAGATAGTGCCCTCGTAATTTCGGACGCGTACGATCGTACGTACGCGCGCGCGTGCGCTTCACCGCATCTGCATCGTGGGCGTGGAAAACACAGCAAGTACATACACTCCGACACGCGTGTCCCCGGCGGGCACGTACGCGCGGGGCCATAAGCGAAATACTCACTCGATGTATGTACGTTCGCCCGCCGGCTTGGCGGGTATCGTTATTCCGCCGATCGTTTGAACCGGTGATATTTGATCGCCGGTATCGCTCGACCGTTTTCACTGCTATTTCCGAATTTCTTACCGCGCGGCACCTGCTCGTTCGCGTTATTTCTATCTGACAGCTAGTCACGAATTCCTTCCGCCACCAGAGGAGGCAGCAATTGCGTCCGGAATTAATTCCGGAATTAAGATTTGCGTGCGTCGGGACGAGTACGGATTTGAATTTCAAACCGAGATGTCTCGAAGCATTTACCGCGAGTAATATTCTGAAAAAGGGAACAACGGGAGCTGTACGCCATTAGCACCGGCATTAAATGCCAGAGAATTATTGATGAAAAAAAAAAAAAAATACGCGGATAGAACTCGGATTATTCTTCGATTCTCGTCAGCGTGCTGGTATCGAACCGACGGAAATGAGTGGAAAGAATTGACGAACCTGGCCAGCCTGATTGGAAGAACGACGGAAGGCGCGCATTATGTTTCATAATTTATGAATGAATCGGTAAACTGATGTTAATTATTCTCGTTAATATGGACGCATGGTAATTTTAAATCGCCCGCGGCGGTTTATGTAAGTTATCCTACCCATTGAACGTACGTTTAAACCTTTGGGTCATGAATAATTTTTCCATCAAAAAAATCAAGTTGATCGAACATGATTTTATTCTACCAACATAACGAACATTTCAAGTGGACTTTATAAAAGTTTAGTTATTGATTAAATACAAAGTAATCCTCCGAAAATATATACCGTTTCACGGGAGGCACGAAAGTAGCGGGGCAGAGCCCAGCTGAATCTGCGTGGTTAGTTTTTTTTACAATTAGGTACACAATTTGAAAAAAAAAGGATGGACAACGATGTCAAATAGAATCTACGGTTGTGATCATACGAGAGTAACGTTACCAAATTTATATACATCAATATTTACATGAAAGGTGTCCGAAAGTGTGGTACGCGTACCACTGGCAGTGCCCAAAGGGCCACATGACAGCATGGAAAATAAATTTAATTTGGTTTTTCTTTTTAAGTATTAATGGTTCTAGCAGATGGAATATTATTTTATATTAAATTTTATATTTCGTATAAATTATTATTTATTATCATTTTTATACGTTGTTATCGTTATACCGAATCACGGAATATTTGTGTAATTTTGTCATTGTTAAATACTTCAGAAACTTATATTACAATTTTTACTGCCTTATCATTTTGACATAAATGAATTAAAATTTTGAACAGTTCCATTTCTAGTCATTAGCGGTACGTGACTGATCCATAATAAACATGAGTGGTACGCGAGAAAAAAAAAGGTTTAGGAACCTCTGATTTATACACCATGTCCTCGTGTGAGTACGCCGCGACCAAAAGACATTTGTCGAACGTACGCGTACGTCGCTCGCGGGCGAGGAAACGATACGCGAATATACATATAGGGAAAAAAAATTGCGCACGAGAGTCGCACGAGTACGTTCCACCTACGCGTTCAAGAGAAAAGACATCCGGCGGGGACGAGGAAACGGCGAACTTACCACGAGAATGCAACGCTCGTAGGTAGGACTAATTACCGTACTTGCGGTAGGCTTCGGAGCGCGTAATATGGGATCGTAACTTCTCTTAACGTGGCACGCTATGGCAGTGCAATGGCGGCATTCCCGTGAGCAGCCAGTCCGCCCAGTAAAACTGACTACTCGGAAAATCGACCTGCTCGCGATACCGATTTTACCGTGTGTGGTGCGCCACTCAGCAGATTACCGTCCAACTAAACTCTCGTCGGATATCCCGCAGAAACGTTATCATCACCGAATGGCACGTATAATCGGAATGCTCTCGTTGTTGAAAATCTGACCCGTTCATAGGCGGTGGTCTGAAAACTAAAATTGCAGAAACTTATCCTCGTTTCGACCATTTATGCCACTTTAATTTAATAGCAGAGAGAGAGAGATCGAGCGAGAGAGAGAGAGAGGGGGGAAGAGAACAAAGAGATTCTGAATATAGAGCTGAAGCAATTATACAAGCTATTACCGGCGATATTGTTTTTAATGCCACGGGACTGCCGCGTTGAAGGAGACGAGAGGGGAAACTAATTTCAAAACCGGCGCCTGTGCGTACATTGGTTGGTTTCTGCTCGTAAAAATGTCTGCCGCTCGTCCATCCGTCGGACGATAAGGACACTATCGAAATAGTTAAACAGAGATGATGTACCGGAATGGAATTGGTCTCTCGTCCATGGTTGCCATTCAGAGCTGTGCTCTACCGTCGGATTATGAAGATGGATGCAAGCGATCGTTTACAACGCTGCCAAATACTGCTTGCGAGAAGTACGCACAAATTGGCACAGTTACGAGCGGTTTCACGGGAGACCGCGACCCCTGGAGTTCTCTCTTATCTCCGCGAATAAGTTTTAATCGCGATACATCAAAATAAAGAGAAGAAAGGATTTACGTTGGTAAGTGGCACGCGAGAGGGAAAAGGGTGTCAGAGATGCCACGCCACGATAACAGAAACGCTCTTTCGCGATCAATTCACGAAATTTTCCGCAAGCCCGCGGCTCGTCAGATTCGCGGCGAGGGTCAGGACACGATCAAAAATCGTGCGCGAAGATAACGAAGAGTAATCAGGGCTATGGTGGATTCGGTAAAGCGAAGAGACGCATCTCTCGCCGGCAATACCTATTTCTTGAAAGGTATTTCCATTCGCTGAGTGGCTGCTTTCCATTTAATTATTCTCTCTTACTCCGATATCTCACCGTTCGTTGAATCCCTCGGTAAATTAAGTTACCCGTTTCGCCCTGTAGAAGCTTTGAGAAGGAGAGACGGCGTTGGGTGGAGCGGGTGAGAGGGTTACCGGGTGGTGTGGTGGGAGGGCTGGGAGGGGCGGGGAGGAGGGAAAATACGGCCAGAGAGCGAGGGAGAGCCACTTGAAGCGATTCAAACGCTGGAACTATTTCACACAAGACAGAAGAATGGGATTTCGTTTGTTTTCTAATCACGTATCACGCGATTCGCGCCTTTACAATTCGATCTAATACGAAATTCGCGTTCCACCCGGAATACCGTTGGCGCGCAATTCGATGACTTCCGAGATCGATAGGGGTTAACGTTTGCCCACCGGTCGGCTGTAGATACGATACTTCTCGCGGTCAGTTAAACGATCGCTTGTGTTCAATTTCAATGTTATCAAAGGCTCCCTTCTACGAAAGAATATTCAATTTCCAGTCCCCCGCCGGCCCTAATGTTATTGCACGCGTCCTTTAATGGGGGGGTTCGATTAACCGGCATATCGTCACGGAAGTATCGGTTTCAACGAAGGGACAAAACAAAGAAATGCGAATTGTAAAATTTCCATTTCGAAGCCAATATTAAAACTTTATGACTCGTCGTTCCGCGGTATAATAACTCGGAGCGAGCCCGAACCTTGTACGGTTTTCGCTTATGTGACACAAAAGAGTAACGGAGTTCTTTCCTTTCGTCGACGACGGCACGTTCTTTACTCCATATCCGGAATATTTTCAAATATTCGCCCGAACGCGAAGAAATGTTGGAAATAAATTTCGGAGACAGTTTTCGACAGGCAGAACTTTGTATAATATTCAAATGTGAAATCTTTTTTTTTTCTTTTTTTTTAGAAAAGAAAAAACGAATCGCGCGCCTGCCATCCGATATGGAATTCACACCTAAAACACGTTTTCATTATTTCACGCGTACGCGCGTGCTCGCGTATACGTGCAGAGCTTGTCGCGCGGGTTTGATGATAATTTTAGAGACATTCAATTTCTCTTCTCGGGAGCGAGCATTTTTCTTTGCTCGTCAGTCTAACGGGCCGAATAACTGTTATGCTGCGACGCTGACGACGGTGTCGACTCCTCGTGACGTCAAGCGTTTCACGCTCGGCCGAGTCTGACAAAATACATACCTGTACTACCTGTACCTTCGTCAAGATTCTTGAATCAACGACGCACCGTAATAACAGCGAGCTTTCACAGTTCGAAATTTATAATCGACTTCGCGGTTGGAAGTTGTAATCGATTTTCTCCATTCCATACGTCTTTCACTCGTACCAAAATAACGTGTGCGCGCAACGCCGTCGATGATAATACGTTGCTAAACTTTTACGGGGCATGCTCGCGTTTGCGCTCTGTCCCTGGTATCCGCGAATATGTAGTTCAAGTCCTCACCGCGATATAAAGGATGATTGCAAAATGAAAAATTGGGTCGCTTCTCTCCTTTCCACCCCCCGCCACCCCAACCCCCCACCCCCCTTACCGACGTCATCGTTTCTTCTCGCACTCTCCGGTATGCTATCGGCGAGCAGACAGTGACATTCCCACGCAGGTAAGTACGTTCGAGCCATGTACTTTCGAACCATCCATACGGGCGTGTATCGCGTCCGTGTCCTCGTTACGCGCGTATTCGCGCGGAAAACACAATTGGATTCGTCGACGGAGGCACGATTGTTCTGAAATTATTCAGCATCGAAAATCGTCGCGCTCATTGCGCGCAGTTACCCATGTACCTTGCTGAACTCTTTTTTTTTTTTGTCGAGCTTTATTCTCGACTTTTGTTACGATCCTCGCGCGACGCGGATATACGTTTTAAGCGCGAAACGAGCACGTAGTTAGGTCGTGCGTACGTCGATCGTTTTCGCAACAATAGGAATCGAATGTTCGAGAAGGTTACCGGGCATCGGCGTCGAAACGCTCGTTTTATGATTTTCGTTCGACCGTTTTGTTTTTATCGCGCGACGAAATGTCTCATTGAGATTCGTGGAACGTAAGGACGTAGCACGATAAACGTTCGTTCGGTGTAAAATTACGGGAATAACGATTTCCTGTGCTAATGTGAAGATACGTTATCCAACGTACGAGGCGTAGAATGTAGCGGAATATTCAATTACCGACGATTAAATGCATCGTTCGTACCGTCATCGCAGTCTCGACGTTTCCTCCTCGTCTATACGACGTTTTTGTCGTATTTCGTTTGGCTAGTACAACCACGTTCGTGTATATCGGTATACGTGTAGCAGCGTGTACGTAACGTTCCTCGGGGGTCTCGTCTCATTTCTACGCAAATCTTGATCACGTGCATCTGTTTTTGATCGTGCAGTGGCACCTTGCCAGCATCTTCTTAATTTAGACGCACAAAATACGCTCGAACAGTTTTACTCTCAATGAAAACATTTTGTCCGAATATTATAGCGTAATTTTTCTTCGCAATCTACTTAACGACCGGTACAATTTTCCAGTCTCACTTTTCGACGACCAGTTCCACCGAGTCCAAATTCATTTTGTATTGGGCGCTGTCCAAACACGCTCGATATTGTAAGAGAGTGTTTCGATATTCCATTGGTGGGGGGTACACGTGCCTGGTACATAAACAATATCATAAAATATACACAACGACGTTAATGACGCGAAATCGCTCGATTCTAATGTTTGTTAAACGTAGAGAAATTGCGCGAGGAAAACGGATCGCATCATGCCCGTTATGATCGATCGCCCATGGGAATGATTGTCAATCCGTATTACGTGATTTTTGCGAAACCCAATTGCAACGGACGCCAAGCCACTCGTAAATATTGACAATCAAGATCGACGGTGTACGGGTCGGCTTACGCAGCAGAAGAAGAAGAAGAAGAAGAAGAAGAGGAAGAAGAAGAAAACGAAGAGGCGAAAGAGAGTCGCCGAACGCAAACCGGATACCGTGGCGTATAACGTCGAGGTTCATTAACGTATCGATTTACCAAAATGTCGTTATGTGTACATTGGGAACCGTTTCCGTTTGCTTTTGTCCGTACACACAGGCGGCGTTCGTGCGCACCGACACGCGGAGGGTATAGCTCGACGCTGTGCCATTCGACATGCTTACCGCTGTAACGTAACGCGCCGATTATCTAAAGCGTTTGATTAATTACTCCGTTAATTCATTCACGGCGATGCGACGCTACACAATAACCGACGAACGGTGAACTGACGCGCGAAAGGCCGGATGCGTCGATTGCAAAAGTGTTCTCGCATTCGTAGCGCTCGCGGGTAAACGGCACGATAGCCACGGATAATCTGTTGGCCGTATCCGATTCGGAGTTAATGACAAATAGCGTTTATTATTGCAACGATCCCCGGTGCTTTGCGAATGGGATTGCATTCGAAGCGTCACGAACGAGGGAGCGGAGCGGGGCTTTATCCGTCGTCGAGTGAAATGGAAAGGATTTAATTAACGGGGGCGAGAGAAGAGAAGCAAATCGAGTAAGACGATGAACGTTTAACGAGATCAGGGTTTGCGCGCGCAATGTAATCGGAGGAAAAAAGTCGAAAGGCGGTCGTACCAAAGGGAAGATTCTCCCATGGAGAAGCAGGGTTTACCTATCGGTAACAAGCACACATTGGCAGTCGTCTCGGTGCAACGACCCAACGGAACGACTAAACGCGTCCAAGAGTTACGTCGTAAATACGGCTGGTCGAACTAACCGGCGAGTTCGTGACGGGCTAAAGGTACGGTTTCGTTACCACGAACGATCGCTGTCGTCGACGATTCATCGTAAGCGCGAGACGTGCGAGAAGTCAATATTGACGAAATTGGAAGAAGGAGACAACGACGACGACTGCGATAGGTCGTGATAAAGAAACCGTACCTTAACGGTTTCGTCGTAGACGCATCTACTTCCGCCTACTAATTCTCCCTACTTCCCAATGCTTTTCGCTTTCCCGCGTTATTCGTTTGTTCTCCCATAGAGGCACCGTTCGCCCCTTCTCTCTCTTCGACAACGAAAGCTCGAAAGCGAGGAATCGAGGCAATGTTCGATAGTTTCGAATAACCGGAAAATTACAGCCACGATGACCGGCGAGCGTGGAGGAACAAAGTGTGACTGCGCTCGTAGGTTGCGGTTCGCACAGTGGCCCACGCATATAATCTAGCGCGTGCGAGTGAGACGGCGAAAGAGTATTCTGGCTTGGGATAGGGGGAGGGGGAGTGAGGGTGGCTAGGGGGTGGAAAGGGTGGGAGGGGGGGGGGAGTTGGCAATTTCGAACCGGCAAGCATGTACTCGTGTCCTGGTTGTTTGTATTCCTACCGGCGGTGGGTGGTCGCATTGCCTCGAGCGTCGTTTTCCGAAATTACGAGCCGATACCGTTACAATCGGTTGAGCGATGTACCGCCGCGGTACGTCAATCGCTATATATTTTCTGCTAATCGATCGCTGCCACTTCCGGTGAAATAGATCACGCGCCTAGGTGCCACGTACGTGTCGGGCTGCATGGAAATAACGGCAATGAATTTACCGCGGTTTTTGATAGCCCGGATTTAACGACTTTTCTGTTCGTCGGCAGTGCCAATCGAATATTGGTCACCGCCGAGTTAATGGAGTAGCGGCTCGTCTTTGGGCGCTGGGATCGGGGACAATTGTTCCAGTATTCTCTTCGTGGGCGTAAAGGATCCCGTTCGTTTACAAGCAATTTTAACGCGAGCCAGAGTATTGATCGGTTTAGCGAATGTCTTGGGATTAAACGCGCTGTTCGAGTCCAGGGAGAAGGTCTTGTCTCGGACCAAGTAGAAGTACGCGAGACTAGACTTTTTATCTCTTCAGGAAAGAACGAATAGCGGTTTTCGAAGTAGTCGAAGCGCATTGATAAATAAAATTTTTTTGAAAAAGCGCCTTCGGAGATGAATAATTTAAGTATGATTTGATCCAGATTGATCCAGCCAATTATGAGATACGGTATTTAAACAATGTCAGGGTTTATCAAGAAACATCGTCTTCCCTGTAAAGCTGTAATAAATATTAAGACCTCAAGGGAATTCCACAAAGTCTAACGTGTAACCTGAAGTCTATAAGCCACGGAGACGGAATCTTATATTTCTGTTTTAACGCTATCTCCATGCGAGCTTAACCACCTACAGTTTTCCCTTACACGCTGAAAATCCGAATCGCGGTTTGAATCTCTGTACGTTTTCCAAATATACGCGTACTTCGCGACGCATGCGCGACACGCGCGATCGAGCCCGCCATAGCGTTAAAGATTTATACTTTCCACGGGATTAAAAAGAGAGAACCGTCGAACGTAAATGCGTTGGCCGTTATTTATCTTACGGGACGCGCGCGGCTGCGCGTGATTCTAGCAACACGAAACTGGCAAGCATTTCTTCGGAGCATTAGTATTCTCCCGATGTCGTGGTCACCTCGACCCGCGGCCGTTTGCGGCGGCTTTTTCTCTTCCGAGGTAGAAAGCTTTTAAGCTGCGCTTTAAAAAGGACAGTCCGGTTATCGTGGCTCGCGTAAATACGTCCAGACACGAAGCAAAAGCTTCCCGGCTTTCTGCTGGCGCAATATCGGGTAACCCACTCGAGGCCGCGAGTCGCGCTTCATGCATTTAAACGGGCCAGCTAAAAACGCGATTACGCTTAATAATGCCTCTCGTTACTGGCTTTACTTACTTTCCGATTGGCACGAACGCGACGCGGCGTTACGTCACCGTCGCGCCGTTGATCGAATCGAATTGATAAACGCGCCCGATTGGCGTCGATTAGCGAAACACGCGCGTCAGCTGTTTCGTTCGTTTCGGTAATTAATGAATAACGAGAAATAAAAACGAGGATTCTAGTCGCAATTTCTCGCGACTCCTTCGCGACGTCGCGTTGCGCGTGCATTTGTAATTACCTACCACGTGGATCGCTATTAAAAGTTAAACGCTCGCGGCGTTAGAAGTTGCCCAACTTCTTTTCCGTTTGCCGCGATAGAAGCTTATCTTCCACGGCAGGAATTCCTCTTCACTTTTGAGAGAGAAGGAAAAAGATACGCATCGCGGTGGGTCTTTATTTGTCTCTCCTGCCTTTCAGCGTAATGACATTGGAATACCAGGCTTTGGCTTTGCGCTGAGAGTCTCGGCAACGGTTTTCCGAGACGCAAAGGTGGGAATAGCGTAATAGAGAAACGCGAGAAGTAGGGTAGGGGGAGGGGGGAGGGGGGGGGGGAATATTCCGATTTCTCTGTAGTCGTGCCTCTCTTATAATTTTCAGCTAGCGCGAGTACCCCCCGCGCATCTAGAGACCACGAGAGCAAAGGAAACAAAAATATTTCCCTCCTTACCATTTTCCGCGACCCTATGCCGCGCCTGTATCATTCACCGTTCCAAATCTTTCTTTTCGAATTCAACGAGGAAAATTGACCCGAATCTCTTTACGCGAACGCAAGATCGTGCAATCTCTTAACGCTCCCCAATTTTTCTTACTCCACCCCCCTCCCCCTTTCGATTCGAACGACCGATAGACTCCGACAGCGTCGCGCGTTTTTCGTCTAGCATTCGCGTCGGAAACTCTTTTGTAAGAATGATTGCTCATCTAACGAGCCTCGCTTACGTCGAATACGTTCCCCCACGGCTGAGAAAGCGCAAGAACAATGTCGACGAGGGTGGCCGGGCGGCAACGACGACGAAGTCAGGGCACGTCAAAGGAGAACAAGTACCACCGGCACGGCCACTCGAGTCGATTATGCGAGGTACCCGCCACCTAAATGGACGTAATACGTGCCTCTGAAGCGCGTATTCAACGACGTCGAATCCCTCGCTCCCTCGGCGTACTCGAATTTCGTTCAACTTACCGCCCCGCACGGTTACCGTTGGTTAACGGTAAACACAGAAAGCTCGTTGAACTGGTTGCGCAAAAGTATATTCGCGCTACGTTGCCTCGCGTTACGTTACGTTACGTTACGTTACGTTATGCGCCGCCTCTGCCCGGAGTATCGATCTGCTTCGCGTTTCGCGAAGCTGGAAAATGTCAAATCGAACGGCGAACGGTAACGCCGGAGATATCTTGATAAAGCCCACGGATTTTCGAGTCCAGTCGTCTAGTTTATCACCGTGCGCTGATAAACGGATCTGTTTATGGAGAACGGCATACGTGAGAAGGGTCATCGTTGCGACGCCCTATCTACCCGAGACGCTCACCGTATATACATTGGGATACGTGTACCTTGGATTGAATGGCGCCGTACTGGATAATGGAAGGCTTTGCCGGACCGTGTATCTACACCGCAATGTTCGTATCGAGCATTCGGATCTCTCACGGTTCTGCTTCTTCGGGCAGAGCGGAAGATAAGGCGGAGCAAAGGAAAGCATTCCAGGAGCAAAGGTTTTCGTATCTGTTTTTCCCCGACGCTATCCCAGGATCTGCATGGGAAATCTATTGTGTTTGTTTAACGATAGAAATCCACGGTTTAGCCCGGGAATCCATTGAACAAAGTCGATACAGCATGGGCGCCGTTTATACGTCTTCGATGGGGCCGTCGTGAAAGGTACTGGATGTTTTTTGTCGAATTTATTCTTTAGGCTCCTGACGTCGTCGGCGTAGCGAGTAGATTCGCTAGACTACTTTTGCTGTTTCAGCGAGAGCGCGTACGAATATTTGACGCGTAATACGTTAAAGACGTAAAAGGGAGGCGAGGACGACAGTTTGTATTTTGCGCGGCTTACCTAGATTCGCCGGATCGAAGGGTGGAAATCAAAGGCGATCGGGAGAGAAATGTGCCGGGAGAGATGGGGAGGAAAGAACTGCACTCGAGACTTCCACGAAATCCCTGTATGCATGGCATAGTTTCTCCATAAAATGAATACTTTTGCCAACTTGCGAATTTCCGATTGCCGGGAAAGATGTGCCTTTCTCTCGAAAAGCGTAAAAATGGTCTCGGAATCGGTAGTTACTCGAAGGTCCATACCGATCTGCATGAAAGATACGTACGATTTTCTCCACTCGTAGCCGAGGTCGAGTAACGACGGATTTTCAGAGACTCCAAAGTGAATGGCGGACGAGTCTTCAAAGGACACATAATTCTTTGAGATGAAAATGCGGAGACGAATGTAATAACTGTGCTTCCGTAGCTACGGAGCAACCACCTACACATCGACATCGAAAACAGGCTTTGACGCGAGTTTTTATACCCGGCGATACTTACCCCCTCTAGACCGACGGGGGAGAATATATGATAACGCGTCCAGAGAACGAGATGTACCTGAATTCTAAATGACGTATCGAATTCATCGTAACGAAACTCTGATAATTAAAAAGTATACTAATATTTTTTTATGAAAAATGAGTACTAAAACTATTTTTTAAAAATAATATTATTCCTATGTACACAAATTGTTATGAAATTAAATTTCAATAAAGAAGAAGCTGTATACCTGCATACACACCAAACTATAAACCATTAAATACACAACTAAATACACAAAAAACTGCCATCGCACTAACGAAGAGTTATGGTGCGACCAGCTCGAAAACCCCCTTTCATTATTTCCTGAAAAGACGCAAGGTCTAGTTCTCGCTTACCTTTACTTGACCCGAGACAAGATCTTGTCTCCGGATACCGCCCAAAATCGTGCGCGTTAATTTAACGCTCAGCTATTCCGATAAGATTTTTCAAACAACGAGAGCGCAAACCCCGCGGGTATCTGTGCCGAAGGCGCAACCGATACGAATTGCGAAAAATGCGAGACGCGAGCGATATCGCTTTTGCCGTTACGCCATTTTCCGGCAGCCATTCGCTAGCTTCGATTCTTCTGGATCCTCGCGACAGGGCGGCCTCATAAAAACCGGACGACACGACTTCGCACTTTGCCTGCACGAAACGCGCGTACCAGGTCGAGGAACCCCGCAAGAGTGGCTGTTATCTGCGAGAAGGCGGGTGGTGACGATAAATTCATATTGAAACGGGCGGTCGTTGATTCGCGCGTCGAACGAATCACCGTTATCTCCGATTTCACTCGTTCACTGGTAACCGCGTGATATCTTGTATACTAAAGCGACCTGTACCGAAACTACCGTGCACGAGATATCTCATAATTTGTGCTACAAGTTTAAATCGTTTGTTATTGATCCTCGCGCCCTCTGTGCGAGACGCACAAAATTTGCCTGACGACGAACGGTTTACACCTTTCCGTTTCTCTTTCTCTGCCAGCGAATACAGACGCCTTGCGTGCGTCCGTCCGTCAGATGCGACGGGGTCGATCATTCGGCGTCGCAATGATTAATTCGTCGGTTAATTGACGCGCGAATCGACAAATTGCGCGCGCGCCATCGAGCCAAAATCTGTTTCGAACGGTACCTGTTAGCGACGTATGAAAATAGTTTCGGGAAATGGCTGGAACGGGGTCACGGTAATCTACGCATAACAACTACGCTGTTGATTGTATTTCCACCGCGCTCGTGACGCATCCTCGCCCCGATTCAATTAGACGATTAGCTCGTTCGCATATTTCAATAATCGTATAAATCGAGATTCGTTCGCTAGCGAGCCAATAATAATTATGCGTATAAAACTGTGAGCTACGCTCGCCCATCGAAGGCCCGGGCTACGTTTCTACGATGCGCTCTCGTAATCCATTAGCTGGAAAAGCTGGGATAACGAGGTAACGCTCCCCGCGTGATATATTGATCATTTTTGTATGCAAATATATTCCCAGCTATATATCGCAAACAAAATGGAAAGAATGCCCGGTGTGCGGGTGTTATTAGTGCGCGTACGTAGCGCTTTTCATCGTAAGTACAATGCAATTTCTCCCTTTTGCCCTTTCGCTAGGGGGGATCGATCGAGCGCATTCTTTATACAAATAACCTCGCATCCACCTTCCTCCGTTATTAGTTCGTGCAAGCTGCGCGAGAAAAAGTGGTCCCATAATGGCGCGAACGGTCGTACAACTTCGAAGTGTTTTCTCGCGGAGTGCCAAGTTACGTTACGATGTTACTGCGAGCCAAATGAAGTTCAGTCCCGATACCGCGAGGCGTCGAAAGCATTCGCGTGAAACTTTTATCGCTGTAAGCAGCGTCGAGGGTTTTTATATACCCCCTTTTTTTCACCCCCGTCGCCCCCGCGTTAACGTGTTTTATACGACCGCGATATTTCTCAATGTAACGTGCAGTTTTGACAGGCCGATTGGTCGGTAGAATTTTGAACGTCGAACCATTCGTGTCGAGCAGGGTCTTTTGAGAAAAGCTTCGAAAGCGTTCCCGCACTGCTTTCGTTAGTAAAGAAAAACGAGTAAACGCGAGCAGGTGGTATTACTTTATTCGGCTAATCAATCGAAAAATATCGATAGAGGTGATTTATTGAATTTACGGAAACGTGATCCGTGCCGACATCTATGCGAATAACCGGCAACACCCCCGCTAGAGAGAGTTTCGCCGCTTTACCGCAAGATGGCAGAACCATGCGGGATCTTCATCCCTCGAGTCGCGGAACCACCCTTTCGTAACGAGACCATTGTCTCTATTGTTGCGACGAAAAACGAAGAGGACGTGGCAGAATGCACGCGCACGGAGCCCCGTGTCCTTTGAGATAACGCGCAATGGATTTTTTTTCGAGATATGTATTATACCAGGATAGAGGCACTATGGATACACGTACGCCTCCGGATGATATTGAAAACGAAGGGGGAGTATAATGAGACAATTATCCGTTCGTACGGCGCGATATCTGACAAAAGAAATCTGTCTCGCGAAAGTGAGTTACGAGATCATCCGTGTTCGAACGATATATTACGTTGGTCATAAATATTTATCTGGTCGCAGTCAGAAACGACGGTAACGTAGAAGGGCGGGAAAGGGTGGGGGGGGGGGGAGGGGAGGCGATAAAAGTGATTACGCCGCGGTAAAAACCACGCGTGCAGCAACGTAAAGGGGCGCGCACGCTCGTAAATTGAACATTGATTTGTTTTATGCACAAACGGATTCTCGGCGTTCCCGCGCCATTAATTCGAATCATGAATTATTCGGTGGCTCGATCGTAAGTTATACGTCGATATATATAAATCGAACAATGCTGGACGGGACGAACCTTTGTTGGGCTGTTTCGGACGAACGATAAGAAAAATAGAACTTTTAATTTTACGATCGTACCACCGTTCTCGCGCGTCATTGATTCTATCCCGTTGTTCGCGCGAGCACAGAACCTTCGCGATCGTAACGTTATTTTTGCGTACGCGCGGCAAAGGATCGCATCGTAACGTTTGTTTGTCGAAAATTAGTTATTTATATTCGCCGTTTAAACGCGACGATACATCATAGCCGCACGAATATCAGCCCCCTGGACGTAAAATATGTTTTACATGGGTAGGTTTGCACGATATCGTTCCACCTTCCACGAAAGTGTACCGCCACGATATCTTTTTACCGTCGCGCTCCTAGCAACGTTGGTTCTTTTATTAGGGTATAGATTCGCGTCAATTGATTTATAGCAACCGCTTCGATCTACGCCACGGCTCTGTACGCCGGCAAGCCATCCCGGGGAAGATGAAAATATCTCCAGACGTGATTCCCGATACATCAATTTTATGCAGAACGAATGGATCTGCCTTTCAATTTTCATGGAAATTTCGCAGCGGGGTGCTTGTCCTCGTCATTTTCTTCCACTCCGTAATCCGTGGTTCTTGTTTCCCATCGTTTTCCGCGCTGTCGGTGAAATCGTGTTTTACGTCTAGTTCGGAATCACGAGGGACTAGCGAGCGAATCGAATTTGATTCCTCGTCCGCGACATCCCCGACCGTCGTGTATCGGCGATGCGATGCAATCAAGATGGCAATAGGTTTTCGAGTACCGTACTAGGCTCACGGCGGAATATCGCGTGTGTGTACAAAACCGTCCACGAGCGTCAAACGAAGAACTTTTGAATGACTAAAAAAACAGCATTGAACCTTCTTTGCGTACGGTAATTTCTCTTCGAAAACGTAACTAGATATAACGAAGCGCGAAGCTGATCGTCCCCTTTGTCAATGTACCCGCGTTCGTTTCTTACGCGTTTACGTCGATCTTTTCCATCATACCGGAAACGCCCCCCGCGTCACGCCCCCCACGGGGAAGATGTACACCGGTATATTAACATAATAAATTCAGCCGCTGCCACGAAATATTAAGCTAAGGATTACTAATATCCGGCGTCGAGGAAGCGACGAATAAAGCGGCATATTTTTCGCTCAGCTCGTAGATGGATGAGATAAAACCGGATGGTAGCTTCCGAGATTGGCCACGCGCACAACCGCCGTCGTTATTTCTCCCTGTTTTTGCAAGAAGAGGAAAAAAAAAAAAGAAAGGAGAAGGAATATCGCGGAGAAAGGTGGAGCGTGGTTAGGTTCGAGTCGTCTCCCCTGCCGGAAATTACTTAAGCAAGAACCTCGAGTCTACTTCAAAGGAACATTCATCCCCAGGAAAGTCGGATTCTCGGCCGAAAGTCGAGGAAGTTTACCGAATCCGTCGGGGCAAGGAAACATTACCGAAACTTCTCGCGTCGGGGAGTAGAATGGAATTTTTCGTGTTCGGCGGTTTCAAATTACCTTCCCTCGAGGATAATGGAAATGGATTAACGCGACGTTAACTTTAATTCATAATTTGAATACTCTTTGCTACCAAAATCGGCTGATCAACGATACGACCGTACACCGGGAATTTATACATTTATAGCCGTGTAACGCGTAACGCGGTGGTTGTGCAAAAATGATTTACTTCCAACTTGTAGGAACGATTCTGTTCTTTATTCTGAAGTAACGTACTATGGTTTAAAATACACTATTTCTAAAACTGTGTAGGTCGTCGTGAAAATATTCCGAGGATGATTTGTGATAAGAGTTTAAGAATGTTCCGCCGTTCGGGAGGATCGGTAGGTTTAAGGAAAACTATGATCTGACGCAAAACGCTGTGGAAGGGATGATGAGTTAGTTGTTTGGAAGTTTGGATGGAAAGTAAAAGAGGAGAAAGCTAGGTTTTGGACGTTGGATTATACGATGAGGACATTTGCGGATGAGTATGGTGATTCAGGGTCTAAGGGCGATTTCGGCGACGTACAAAATATTTACTATACAGTAATACCCTGGCATTAGGCGATAGGTGGGTCAGATGAAAATCGCGTAAGTCGGGGTACAACTTTGCATGTAAATTAATATAAATTTTGTGTAATAGGGACAAAGGATTAAGAAAACGCTAGTTTAACAGAAAAATATCGACCTAAATTGCAGTTTTGTATACATATCAACACAAAATATTTAAAAAATCAATGTGTTACGAAAACAAATGATTACAACATATATATATGAATGGGGTAGGCACATTATACGTTTCGCCCACCTTTGTCCTGAACGAACGCGATTTTCAATAGTCGGCACAAAGTTCGCCGACCGGGCTGGTGAGAGGACGGAAACTGAAATCGCGTAAAACAAAAATTCTCCGATAAATCTCGCGGGTAGGGTTGCTCTAGTCTAATTTGTGGATCGTTCACTAAAAGGAAACTACGTCGTCCACAGGATGGGAGAGAAGAATTTATAGATTCTCTAATATCGAAAACTCACTGTGAATAGTTCGCGAGGGGGGGTTATAAATTTCGGAACTGACTCGGGCCACGTGTGCCGACTCTAGTAGGAAAACTCCAGCGATAATTTTTCGTCCGACGTAAATCAAAAGGGCACGCGAGATGCCCCCGATGAGACGTTATCCTCGCGAATATTGTAATTCGGTGATCGTTACTATTTGTGACGACGAGAATTGTGAATTTTATGGGAGTACCTATTACGATGCCGGACACAGGGAGTACCTCGAACAAAGAAAATGCAATAAATGTGCGCAAAATATATTTTTACAACCCTCTAGTGACAATATTAAAATAAAAATCGACCGTTCGTATATGAATGCTAAATTCTAGTACTGGTGTATCTCCTGGTCGCAATCAACCGAGATTTTAAACAACTGAAATATAAAATTTGTAAACCACGTAAAATCAATAATATTAAATTACTTAAAAATGTCGGTTTTTGTATCGAACTCTCATCGAAAGACCATTCAAAAGATAGAAAAAAACATATTCCACGGGTAATGGCTATCGTCCGGGTTCAGTAAAAAACTGAAACGTTAAGACGATTTAATATTATTGATTTGTCACGCTTTAAAAATGTTGTTAGTTTATCCGTTTAACCTCTCTGTTATTTACGACCAGAAAATACGCCAATACTAGAACCAAACAAATATTTTTTCCGGTCTCACTTTTTGTCCCCCGTCTTTTGCGAGAACGTTTGTTTGCAGAAAATCCGCGGTTTGCCGAGCGAGCCAAGGGTTATAATAAATTCTAATATAAATCTCTTTTCTTTTCTGTCACAGGTCACAAAACCTTGAGGAAGTATCCGGTAATGGTGTTTATACATGGCGAGAGCTTCGAGTGGAACAGCGGCAATCCTTACGATGGTACCGTATTGGCAGCTTACGGTAACGTGGTTTTCGTTACAATCAACTTTCGCCTCGGCATTTTGGGTAAGTGGTCGACGTCGTCGTTTCCCGGGCAGGGATTTCAGTGGTACGGGTCAATAATTCGCGTCGGTAGCACGGATCGACGATTATAGTGCCGCCCGCGTTCCTTAATAATATGCCTGACATTATTCGATAAATTTACGTTGGGAATATCGGGAACCGATAAGGGATGAAAGAAAGCGGTAATGCAAAAAATCGATCGGATGCGTTCTGGATTTGAAATTTCGCGAAGAAACGTGGAAGAAGCCGCGTTTACGTCCCGACTCGAATTTATGAAATCTTGTAGAATCGTAGTGGCAGCCTAGCATGAAATCAGGAATTCTGCTTCATTAACGTTCTCGCTTGGCTGCGTCATGGGTTTTTGATCTCCCATGACTTTCTTTTCGCTTTACTTTGCATTCCTCGATGGCAGAGGGAAGTCGAGAGAGGACGCGTACAACAGTATTGCGAATCGATTTGTCATTTAACGGCGAAAGGAGCGCCGGCGTCGCGACGTCTTTTGCACGCCTCTCGTATAAACAATTTAATTACCGGAGGGATCGTCTTGAAAGAAAAATCGAACAATTAATAATGGAATTCGGAATTTCAATTTCGGCCGGCGATCATTGTACAAACGGTGAAGAATTTTTTAGATTGGAAACCTCCCCCCCCCCCTCTCCACGAGAGTAAACAAAAGAGAACTTTTATCGATTGGGAGTTTCTGTTATTTCTTTTTTTTTTTTACGCAGTTCGAATAAATTCTATTTATTTTTCGGCGCGCCGGGTTTGGACGCGGTCGTATTTGCACGGGCGAGACTCCCCCATATCATTTTTCCTGAAATGATAACGCCGACGTCGCACAATGCAAATGGTCGAGAGTTGTGTCGCGCGTTGGAAGGTACACCCGGTACATCCGGTAAGTGGAGTGGTTAGAAAAAAGAGCGGGCGCGAAACCATAATCATAAATTAGGTTAAAGTGCTGGGGTGGCGCTTAGTAACCTCGTCCCGGCTACGAGCGAGTACAGTTAGCTCGCGAGAAGTCCGCGGATAACTTCTCCCCTTTACAAAAGAGGGGAAAAATATGGCTGCAAGCCCGGCTCGCGGGAGTAAAAAGAGCAACGATCGCGTTACAGCGCGAAACTGGCTTGCATTTACGAACGATCTCGCCGTTTATTCGATTAGCCGCGCTATCGGGTTCGCCCCTCTCTGACGTTTTGCCCGAGTCTCCCGCTTAATCGAATTTGGGGCGCGAGAGGAACAAATGAATTCCTCGTGAATCATAGGCCACCGGCTTCCGTTGTCCCTCTCTCTCTCTCCCCCTCTCTCTCTCTCTCTCTCTCTTCCTTCCTCTCTTTTCGTGTTCCGAGGTCGAATCGATCGAAAGGAAGAAATATTTTTTTCAGGATTCTTGAGGCCCGGCACCAGAGACGACTCGGCGAGCAATTTTGGACTCCTCGATCAGATCGCCGCTCTTTTATGGCTGCGAGAGAACATCGCCGACTTCGGCGGCGATCCGAACAGCGTGACCCTGATGGGCCACGGTACCGGAGCAATATTTGCTAATTTGCTGCTCATCAGTCCCGTCGCTAATAAAAAAGGTAACGAGCGCATTTCATTCGTGCGTTATAAACGTCAACGGCAATTTTTAACGAGAATTTCCCTCCTGTTCGCGAAATTACCAAGGCGAGAAAATTTCTTTTCAATTAAAACGCCGAGTTGGAGTATCCTTAATTAAACGGGGGAATGTCCGAAACGTGCATTTAACGCGAACACAAACGGTCGCGCGACATACAATTACCTGCAGCGCATTCTTCTCCCCCTTCGCGATCTCAAAACATCGATCATTGTTATACGGGCAAATGAGGGTTGCGTATCCGGATCTCGATATTCGAGACGGTTCGATGGCGGATAATCAGAGGATTAATTGGACGAATAGGCGATGCACCGGCATACGCGCAGAGAAATGCAACAACTGCAACCGCAACGAGCCGCAACTCTCTGCGCAGCCCGCTCGATGACGTACGTACATACGTACGTTTATGCATCGCGTTGCGCCAGCCGACTATACCGACGACTTGCGTGCCCTCCATCGAAAGCCGGCCGAAAGAAAGAAGAACGAAGGGCAAGAGTGGAAGGAAGAAGGAACGCGGTAGCCATTTTTCACTCCGCGGACTGCGCCGTTGGCCGAGGGGGAACCTCTCTCGTCCACCTGGGCGCACAATGCCGGCGCGTTCGGTCAATAATTATATTGTGCAATGAAAAATAACCGGACTTAATATTTCACGTTCCGAGGGAGGCGAATCCGACCTTAGTGGACGCCCGTTATTAATCGTCTCTCCTTCGTTCCTTTGTACAGGTTTGTTTAAGCGTGCTATATTGATGTCTGGTTCGGCACTGAGCGCAGACGCAACTGGAAAGGCACCTCTGCAAATTACCAAACAGGTAAGCCTGTCGGACCTTTGTCCCACCGTTGCGGCGTATCGGGGGAAAGCTAGGGTTCGATATTTAAGATTAGAATTGATGCGCCATTATACGCGTGATAAATTCTCACGGTACGTTCGTTTCACTTGCAAATGAGTTACCGCCAGGCATCGATATATTTTTCTTTCGAAAAGGGAGATTGCGCGTCCCCTTCGTGGCATCGGCAACGATTTAATCGACGAACGTATATCGCGTATGTATCGATTCACCGTTCCGCACGAGAGAAACTCATTTGATATCTGTGCTACGTCTAATTTGACGTCAGTTTTTTATCCGATGTCCTCGATATCGAGCTAACGAGTATCCGTCAGATTTTCCTTTTCAGCTCGCGAAAGGATACGCGCGTAATTGTAAACGGTAATAGCGGAACGGTGCGACGCCGCAGGGGAGTCTTTTAACATTGCAATTACGATCCTTTCGTCGAGAGGTACTCGGGTTTCGGGCAGTAATACCGTAAAATTAATAGATCCCGGAAATGAAAAACAGGTTGAAACTGTTCCGGCGTACACGTTCAATACAAAAGTTCCCGAATGCAGCGATACGCGCACATATATATTTATATTTCGTCCGGAAAAATATGGACTGAAGTTAAAAACAAAAAAAAACTCGTATCGTATCATTTTCGATTTTAATTTAATCTACACTAGCGCAAATTCTTCGCGAATGTTCCTCCACCGTGTAACGACGATTCCTCTATCAGCGACCAAACGTGCGCTCCGTTTATTAAAACGTTTCGCCGTGCGATCGAAACTGTCGAAAGCAAGATCTGTCGCCGGATCACATAGATTCTCGTTGTAAACGAGGTATGTCGCGCGCAGAAAGAGAGCACAGAGAGACGAAAAGCGGGAAAAGAAATTTAGCGCTTATCCAATTGGGAATTCGCAGTCCGCCGGGAAACGGTAAAAAGGTCCCGACGTCTCTCGTTCCTCGAAATCTGAATGAGCAGCTAGAAAATCGTTATTCGCTCGGAGGTCGGCTCGCCGGAACAAAAAACCGGCGCAAAACAGGGGCTCGCAGCAATTTTTATGTCGCGTCGTCGATACACGCTCGGCCGCCTTTGTATTCGTATCCTGCACCGGCGTGGAATCCGGTGCCACGGAGTGAAAAAAAGAAAAAGAGAAAAAAAGGAGAAAGAAAGAACGGCGTGGCCGCGATTTGAATTCGGCGAGAAGAAATATCGCTTCTCGTCACGTCGAGGAATAGCTACGATCGGAGGAGAAACGTTCATTGCGCCCGTGAGAAATGGCTCGAATCATTTTTTAGGTGGCGCACGCTTTAAACTGTCCCACCACGACCGACAGCGAGCTGGCGTTTTGTTTGCGTAGCCAGGACGTAAATACGTTGCTGAACGTAAAGATCCACAAGCCGAAATACGTTCCGGCTTTCGCACCGCTGATCGATAACGCCGTCATTCCGGACAAGCCATTGAATCTAATGAAAAACCGTCATCTCTTCGGCAGGTTAGACGACCGACGTTCTCGTTCTGGAAATATACTCGGAAATATAGACGGAATATGTACTGAAACAAATATGTGTTTTCGTAGATTTGACTTGATGTACGGTGTCACGGAATCGGAGAAATTTCATATCCTATCCCCCGTTGCTTTGCTACACGGAATGCTGGACGAACAACGGGACCAAATCCTTCGAGAGCACGCTCAGGTATGACGCGCGTCATGTGCCTGCCGGTACGTACTAACGCGAGGATGTAACTTCGTTTCGCGCACGATGGTACCAACGCGTTTCCTACGTACTTAAAAGCGTACTCGCCAACGCGCTACTCGTTTAACGCTATTCCTACCAACCCTTTATGGATACCTATTTCTATCGTGACCGGTCATACGACCGATCTGTAAAACAATTAACATTTCTTAATATAGAATGAAGATAATAGTCGATTTGATAGCGAAGAAATGTAGTTTCTTTTATTGAAAAGTAGATAACGTATATTTTAACATTCAACCGGCTAACATTCAACTTAAGCGGCGGTGCAATAAATTTAAGAAACGGTCATTTGACCGATCGAGGTAGGAATAGCGTTAAACGTCGAGTAATTTGTTAATGTCTGGAAAGCTGTCCGACGCAAAATATCAAAGCGCGAAACGTGTTTGCAAAACCATCGTGAAGTACCTGTATCTCGGGTATTGCGCGATTTAAACGTCCGGCGGATAAAAATGAATTGTCTATCAGATCTGACGCGTGTACTTGAGTATCGAGCTACCGTGATATTTCTTCGTCACCAGGCGACGCATGAATTGGAAGCTGAGCTCGTGCTGTCAAAGATATTGGAGCAATATAGCGATTTCTCCGCTGGATTTACAAACGAGTATGCCACTAATAATCGGGATCTGGTACTGGAGGCTCTCTCCGACAGCGGGACAGTCGCTCCATTAATAATGACCGCGAATCTACATTCGGCGGCGAATCCAAAGAGTTACATGTACGTCTTCTCGCATCCCAAAGCAATGCAGGATTATTCGGGCGTAAGTACACTTCGATTTAAGCGTGCGGGGGGGGGGGATCGTCTCAACTTTTTTTATCGAGCGACGAATTTATAGGTACGTGCACAGGGTACACGGCGATCTAAAGAACGCAAAGACGCGATACGTTTTTTCCGGGAAAGATTGAAATCAATGCCCACCGTAAACATTTTTCGTTCCACGGGTATTTCCGAGCCTCCTTAGCCATCATCGAAGAAAATTTGAATTCACCGAGTATTATTCCGAGCGTGAAATGGATTTCACAAATCATACGCACTATATCCTTACTTTACGGTTAACGTATTCATCCGGGTCAAGAATCCGAGACCCGGTGGAAATATTAAGTAAGCACATAAATCGCGGTGGCTTTTTTAGTCGTCCGAGAAAACTGGAGCACGTATGATTAGACGCCATACTTTGCATTTTGTTTATTTTCTCTCTTAGATTCCTTACTTCGAGGAGAGGGAGAGAGAGGGGGGGGGTGGGGATAGAAAGAATGAGGGGAGAGAGTGAGAGAGAATGAGCGTGACCCACTGGTATTCATTGTATTCGTATGCGCGGAGAGAAAAATCCCAGCTACAAACCCATTTGGATTTCAGCCAACTATTTTTATTGTCACTGCGTGCTACCGTGTACGCTCGCAATACAGTCGCCGGGAATATCGTTAAATTGAATGTAGCACCGCACGTCCCTGGTTTCAACGAAGGCATTAGATATTAAATTTACGAATGATGGACTGACCGATTCGTTATTCGTTTCCCGTGTACCCCGACGTGTATCGCGCGCATTGTATTCGCGTCAGGTCCCTTCTACTTCGGATTGGATTTATACATTTCGTAATGAAATTATGCTTACGGGAGAACATACGTATCGCGCGGTCCACCATTCTTCTTTAATTCTGACGCGCGGATAAAGTGAACCGAAATCGGTCAAAATACATTAAGAGAAAGAAAATCGTAATCGTTGAGACGAACGGAATAAACTATGTGTACCTGGGCCATTATCCTCGATATAATATACTTGGGATGAAAATCTTGATGGAGCATCGCAAACTTTGTCTTCGTCAAACAAACAAAAAAATACATCTCGAGGCCTCGTTATCTTGCAGCAACAACGGCAACGTACCGTTCACGGAGAGGAGCTGCCTTACGTATTAGGAGTGCCTCTCGACGGTAATAAATACGACTTACGGCGTCGATACAACATCGGGGAAACTCTCTTTTCGGAAGCCATGATGAACTGGTGGTGCAGCTTTGCCTATGTGGGGTAAGCGTATAACTGCTAGTTTTTCTAAAATGTACGTTGTTCTGTCAAACTCGATGGATGCCGTGTACCGCCCCATGTATACTGCCAAAACGAATGTAAACATAATTTTCTCCCCAAATTTTGGAATAATCGGTCGAACGTGTGACTGACAGTAATAGCGTGGAAACAATTTCACGCGATACAAGCAGTACGGGTTATTTTGCCCGAAGGTGGTATGAAAATTCATTATCGTCCAGGCTGAAGTCTGGGGGTGGGGTGGGGGGTGGGGTCGGGGGTGGGGGGTGGGAGTAGACTGACGCGTTTTCAAACACGATTTTCAATTAACCGTTCGCCTGAATATTAATACGTCAAATTTATTTATAAGGAAAATTGATCAAACGATAGGCGCTCCGCGAGATTGCAATATAACGGTTATAAGGTCTACGACATTGTTTGTCACACTGTTCTCGGCGCGAATAATTAATAACTATTTATGGATTTCATGATCCCCCGATCTCAATTTTGATAAAACGAATTACGTTTATCCAGCGAGCGCGGGCGCGAAATATGACAGCATTCTGGCTACGAACGAGCTGGACGCAATTTGACGCTTGTTATTTTGACACCTGGTATTGTTAAATTAACGGTCCGGTGCATCGGCCATTTTAATTTTCCCGATACACGCGGATTACCTATATCTGCAAATTACTCGCACATTTCACTTCGGGAGAAACGTTACAGCCCCCGGACAATGGATTCGAATATTTTATCTTTAAAAACACGTACTCGTATGCGGTATTTGCGTCATACATCATCGAATGCACGGTATGCGTCAAAAGATAATTTTCGAAAACAAACTCCGCGGCAATTTAAAATCAGTACGACGCCCCTTTGTTTATCGGGAACATTCGCGCGACAGGTCGATCTTTTGTTTTTTGTTTAATAATCACTAGAATTCATCGGTATTGTCCTTGCGAATTTCCTTTCATTTTCCCTCCGAGATGTCGAACGTGTGCACCAATGAAAATGTACGTGCTTTGTGCGTTTTAATTGCGGCATCGGATACCTCGTAGTCACTTCTGTTTATGAGTCTACGATTTTCCGCGTGCACGGGTAAATGCATATGCATTATGATATTTCGTGGGATCACCGGGAACTGGGTCAATCCAATTAAGCGAAACAAACCTATTTAGTGCATGCGTTTCGAAGTAGACACACCGTGTGTCCCGAGTCATCCATATACATGACCGCTCTCGCCTGTCTAGGTGTGTATTCCTTCGGAGAATGCGTCCCACGGGACACGATAACACCTGGACGCACGTACGGGGGCTTTGACGCGTCGTTTGGATTCGTCTCTGGTCGTTTGTGACAGAAATTGATCGCACGCTCGGACGAGCAGTTATTCAGTTTCAGATTTAATTAACAAACGTAACCTCGTCGTGCGCTCTTTTTTCTCCCCCCTTTACCCGTCTCCCGGTGATCCAGCACGCGATGGAAAAACAATTGAAATTTTGCCGAGTACCTTCTAATCCGGAAGAAACTTGCGTGTCCCTGCCGTTCGCGAAAATGAAAGAGGATTACCTACCTAGATCGTTAATGCCGACGAGGATACTTAGCGTTCTAATCGTTTCTTTTTGCGCGTGTGTGCCAGAAATCCGAACATTGCCAAACGATATCCTTACTTGACGGATGGACTTAAGGAATGGGGTCAGTACGAGATTCAGTGGCCGGAATACGATTCTCAGAATGAGACGTACCTTAACTTAAGTAAGTTGCTCGGCAACCCGGCCGAGTCGGATGCCCGAGCCGAGAAATTGCGCTCTACTCGAGTACGCTCGGTAAATTGCGCCGCCGTACGATATATTTAAATGAAACGTACTCTTCGGTGCAGCGATACCGCCTGCGATAGGTTCACGCTATCGTTCGGGGGAGATGCAGTTTTGGAACGTGGATTTGCCCGACATGCTTAGACATCCGAACAAAGACATTCCGCTGCCGAGTCGACCGAAAGGGTCGCGACCGCAGTTTCTCGACATCGCTGACGGAGTCGGGAAATATGCGAACGCTAGTACCAACAAGAACTACGGGATCTACGGCATTAGGTCAGTCATGAAGCCAACAAATTATCCTTCCTTCCTCCACCCCCCCCCCCCCTCCCCCCGAACTCCTCCGCGTCAGCGTTTATCTTTTCAACTAATCGCGAGCTTCGACTTCACCGAAACTAACTCTCGCTACAGCTTTTACTCTACCGTCGTACGCTATTTTCTCCAATGTATTTATGCAAGTAAGGTCTTTGAAGTGTACACTTTGATACAGTTACCGTTGAGTCTGAATAGATAGAGAGAGAGACGGCGGAATGGAGACTGCCGGCGGCATTTTCTCGAACGTATTTGTGCAAGTGAAATCTTTGAAGTACGCCGCGCTTTAAATAAAGCTATTGCCATTCGTATCGATTATTCGATAATGTCTTTTTGTCTATCTAATTAAAATTAAAATCGTCCCGAAGGTACACGACGAGAGGTCCGTCCGGCATTGCTGAGACCAACGAGAGCAAACCACCGTTTCTCATTTCCGCGGCTACTACTCCAGCGAACGTAGAGGCCACGTCGGAACCAAACACCCTGAAGAGCTCCTCGGTGATAACCATGGTGATTGGTTTCGGTGTGGTTTTTCTCCTGATAAACTTTACCGCTTTTCTCTACATATATCACAAGAAGCACGACGCGAAAAGCAATGGTAAGACGCTGAAGAGGCGCGCCAGTCAGAAGAACGAGTCGACCAAGAGGCCGAAGACGGACAAGCATTACGGGGAGCTTGGTTACAAGAGCGACAGCAGACCGGACATAAACGACGTGATAAAGAACGACAAGGCCTACGATAACAATTCGAACTTTGGCCGACGTTCGAAGCTGTCGCGACAAAACTCGGGCTCCACTATCGATACTCACATCAAGGTTAGGGAGTGGATACAGCAAGAGATCGTGCACAGGTTAGCAAAGCTTCCGTCACCGATTGGTCCCATTAACCTCCGTTCGTCCCCTACCGCCCCCCTCCCCTCACTAATTACGGAGATGCAAGGAGAATTCTTGATCGCTCGGGTTAGCAAATTCGTCGAACGAAGGCAAAGTCGGTCGTGGAGAGGTCTGCTAATCCAATTAACTGTTTCGGTTAAAAAGTCCTTACTTTGAGTCCCGGTAGATGTTTCCGTCTTTCGAAAACCTTTCGAGAATCAACGTTCTTACGGGATCCAATTTTCTAGCGTAAAGATTAATTACGCGTCAGATTGCAGTTTCGAGTTATACGATTATATAAAATTCTCGATGAAACGTAACTCATCGACGAGAGTTAGTGATCTTATTATCCTGACTTTCGCGATTACGTCGAGCGTTTAAGCTGCTTGATAGATTTTGTTGAGTTGTTCGAAACGCGCAATACGAAAAGCCGTTGAACACTTATTCGAGAACGGTGTACCAACGATAGCGCGGAAGCCACGTTCGGCTAAAACATCAGCGTATCGAATCGAATGTTGCCGACCGTATTCGATAATTAGAATCGTCGTTATAATCGACAACATCGTTAATCACGGTAATTTGATAATTTTACGCGACGCTTCTAACGGTGCGTTATACGCCGCGTCGCATCGGTAACGCACATGGGACTCTTCTCTCGATATATTATCGTCGATTTCGAAGCGAAATTTTCGTGCAAACAAAATAACAAAATTATTCCCCGCGTTATCCCTGCTGTATATATTAGGAGATAACAATCCGGCTCTAGACGCGCTTTATTAATCTAATAAAACTAAATCGTTGAAAACGACTCGCAGGTAAAATTGTATTTGTTGACAATTTTTCAACGTGTTAACAGAGTCATTCGGTTTTTGCTTTGGGAAATAACGATCTGATTCCAGATTCGCTTTACTAATCCAGTCAAACTAAATTGTCGTATTTGTTGAAAATTATCCGACGCGTCACGAAGGCCCTCGGTTTTTGCTTTAAAAAAAAAACGTTCATACAATTTTACCAAACTGTCTATGTGTTTGTTCAAGGTGTTCGCCCAGGTTCTTACGAAAAACGCGGGAAACTCTGCAAAAGGAGCACCGCGATAAAATGACAAAACAGCAGGAGGAGGAAAAGAAGAGGCTCGACGAGGAGATACTGAAGGACAGAAAGGAGGAGCCGATTTACGACGAAAACCCCGCGCTCGTGGTGCGCCCTGGCAAGAAGTCAAAACCTCCGAAAGTCTCCGTAGCGATCGACGCTACGCCCGGAACGAGGACCGAATCAATCCTGAACCAGGTACCGATCGAGCTGGCAAAGGGTGTCGAATCGCCGAACGATCGACACGATAAGAACTTTGAGTTTCCACTACCGGATCCCAGCCAGTTTCAGATGGCTCCTCAGGTGGTCGTCATAGAGCATCATCATTCCAAGAGCGATCCGCTACCAATGGAGAACATACCGAGGAGCGTCCGGCCAAACTTCTCCACTCCCAAGATCTACGAATCGGATTCCGGTAGCACCAGCAGCCTGTACGCCAAGATCAATCCAAAATTGAAGTCCCGGTTGCCGCGCCTCGAGCACGGTATCAACATCGAAACGCCAATCGCTGACGAGGTTACGCGCAGGGACGATCGATCCGCGCCAACCGAGAACATTTACGCGAAGACCGGGCCCAAGATGACTACGTTCGGAGTGAACGCGCCGCCGTCCGACATCAACGTGACGTGCAGAGATCCGATCGCGGAGAGGGAGTGCATCAGCCCGGAGGAGGCGTTGCGGACGATCAAACGGAGGAATTATCCCAAGGTCCTGCCTGACATAGAGAAGAGGCGATCGCTTCCGGTGCCGAGCAGTCTCTTTCTACCCAAGCAGCACGCCAGTTCGTTGAGAGATTACAGAAACGTTCCGCACGCGAATCTGTCGTCCGGTCAGCCACCTTTGCCCCCGCCACGGATGTTCGGACCGTCGAAGAGTCTCGACTTCGAGGAGGAGAACGAGACTCAGCACGAGAGCGAACCGGTCACCACGAATCTTCACGTGGGTCCTCTGTTGCGAAAGCAAGAGTGCTCGGCGAGGAACAATTCGGATCCCAGTATCATCGACTCACTCGACGAACGGATCGATAAGTCGGCGAGGTCGCAGGCGGGCGGCAGCGTCGATACGATTTACTCGAATCCTATGTGTCCGGTGCACGGGGTCTCGTATGCCACTTCTAAGAGCGTCGACAAGGACATCGGGAATCCGTCGATTCTGCTGGAAGCGGGACTTGGTAATCCTAATTGGTATAAACCGGCTGCGCGGGAGAACGAAATCTCTATGTCGACGGCGTCGTCCGAACCACGGATCCTGATCGCCGGGAGAGAAGCCGAGAGGCAACGACGATTAGGCGGAGGAAGCTCCAATTGGGAAACCGGGAGGCCAGCGGGAGCGGAACCGAAAATCGTGATCACGCCGAGGGTAGGTAATCTTCTGGGACAGGCGAACCAGAACCTAAGTCAGACGATATTGAACCTGCGAGGTACGCCGTCCGACGAGAGGATCGATCGCGAGGACCGAGCGGTGCCCGTGTGCGATACAACGGTAACGATCGACGCTCGTGCGCCCGGCAAATCGAACCTCGGATCGGCGGAGCAATTGCCGATCGAATCGGGGGCCGGCACGTGCCGTTCGCCCGAACGCAAATTCTTAACAGGCGGCAAAGATTCTGAGAGGAAGGAGCCGCGGATAATTATCACGCCTAGAGATCCGAAGAATTCGAGCGGCCCGTCGAATCTGAAGCAACCGAAAATCATTATAAAGCCATCGCCGTCCAGTCTGCAGAGGAGTCGCGATCAACGAAATATACCGAAAGTGTCGGCCATACCGTCGCCCGAAGGGCAAATCTGTCACAATAACGAGACGGGGAAGAGCTCCGAGCAAAAGGAGATCAGGGGAGCCACGGAGAAACCTCCCCTGAGGGAGAAGCCGAAAGTTACAAGGATCCCGTCGTTTTCGAGGAGGAAAGAGGATCCTTCGAGTGGGATCGAAAAGTCGTCCACTCCCACGTACGTCGAAAAGACGGAAATCGTGCAGAGAGTCGAGGCGGTGCCCGCTAAAATCACGAACGTGCCTCCGATACTCGACAACAAATCTAACATACCGACGTTTCAGAAGAAAGAAAGCGAAAAGTCTTCCAGCACTGATTCGTCCGCCAGCAATGGAAACTCGCACGATTCGAGCACCGGCACTGTCAAGAGGAAACCAGCGGGTAACAAGTAATATCACCGGGAAATCACGGTTATCTTCCCGTTCTCCCCCCTCTATTCCTGCCGCTAGTCTTAGCTCCGAGCATTTTTGTCTTTTTCGATATATCGGGACCGCAAAGTAGTTGACGTAAGTAAACGATATAAGTTACTATAAGGTATAAGATAGAATGCGTCTAAGCACCGTGTAAATAATATTTTTATCCGTTGAGTCGAATTTAATCGAGAATTCGTTTAGAGTGGTCTTCAAACTAAGAAAACTCTTTTGAAGTAGATATTGTTCCCTTTTGGAACAATAGTCTCGAGACCATAATCGTGTACGGAGAGCAAGAATCTGTATTCACCGAATTCACAGAAATCGATCTTCCCGAGAAGTCTCGTCGTTACTAACGTCATTATTTATGTTAATTATACTGATACTGGGATCCCCAGGCGAACGTTTACGCGTTAACGATAGAATCCCTTAGGCCGCATAATCGGTAATATATTTTTCGCACCCGCTAACGATACTACGCCGTTCTCGCGTAACACTTTTGACAATTTTTTCACTATTTAATACACCAATCATTATTTTGTACGTTTGTTAAGCTTGTACGAGAATGAAATAAAGGATTTTCATACTTTTGCAGGAGAATATACGAACCGAAAGTATTTCTCGCGAGGGAACTCGCAAAATGTCGCGGTAAGACCCCGGTTATCATTTTTCAGTACATAGCTGGCGTACCATTTATCTTGGAACTTTACCTTTATCCACGGAACTTTATTATTAAGTAAAACAAAGTCTGTAAGTCACGCGAGTGGTAGTGCATTCGTGGGAGTATCGGGAAGAGATGGGTCGGCGAGTGAGCGGGTGGTAGACTTCACGAGTTTCCACTTATACCGTTGGCGAATCAAATTGATTTTCAAACTTCCAGGAGTAATACGATTTCCTCCCTGACTGACGCAGAATGGTGGAAAAAAATTAATTCTCACGCGAATTTTATCGAGTTCGCTGGTTACGAATCTGTTTCCCATCCATTCCCGAACCCCGACAACCATTGTAACGTTCGCGCTGCGATATTATTCGTGGGTCGAGGGTCGTAGTGAAAGGAGCAACGGAAATTATTTATTTTATAACCGAATTTCTATTCGTGTTTTATTAAACGTATCTTTAATCGACTCTTTACAGGCCCGATACACCTGCGACCAAATTGGGCAGAACTAATATTGCACGGCAGGTTGCTGTGCGCGTATGATCACCCATACGCTATACGCAATTTTAGGCAAATTTTATTTGTTTCCGTCGTGTACCTACGGAAACATGCCGTCTGCCGACGCACCCTGTTTAGCTGTAATAACTGCTGTTGCGTCTGTTGTTGGCGTTAAAGAAAGAAAATGAAGCGGAGAGCCTGGACGAAAGAGTTGTTAAAGAAAAAGATCTCTTTTTAGCCACGAAAATCTCCCCAAAGAACTCGGAGAACAAAAATTGTGTGTTATTTATAAAATTAACCATTTGGAAAGCACTAATTTCTACTTCCGTGTGTGAAAAGCAAATGCAGTTACTGCACAACGTGACGCGCAAAGTCCATACACGATGCGATAGTTCCGTAACGCCACTCGTTGTGCAATTAGTTTCAAACGATTTTGAATTTCCGCAACTAGTTGCGCAGCGTGTCAAGTGACACCGCACGCTATACAATTGTTTGCACAACAGCCTCTGTTGCGAAATTTGTTCGCAGGTGTACGGGGGCTGATTACGCGTATCGCGCGACACACAATTCAATGTCACCATCGACGGATCGATCGAACCGAATAGGCGTCAAAATATTCAAATTGCCTTCATCGAAATATACCGCGGATGGACGCCCGGTGGCGCTCGGAATTATCGTGACGCGAAACGTCCACGGCGGTAGAAACAATGGGACACGAGTGAATCGTTGACGTTTACAAGGCCCTTTGTCGCGAAAAGTGCGCAAATCGCGGTCCTCCATCACGGTCCGTCATACACGCCCCCGAGGATCGTACATTACCATATATATCGAGCACATATCTACGAAAAATAGGTATGCGAGATCTCACCCCCCCCCCCCCCTCCCCCTCTATTCCTTCCCGAACCCGCGATAATATTTATATGCTCGCCTCGACGACGAAACGCGTAGCGAGATTCGGTAAGAGGTCGCGCGACGCTCGGGACGTCGCGTCGCGTCGGCCGCCGATGCCTTCGAATTTACTGCGTGCCCCGAGGACGATCGAGCGTCGCCCATACATCTTTTATTCCACGGCGAGAACAGTGGCGGGTCGTTCGAAATAAACTTCATCGAGGCCACCTAGGGGAATCGTTCGGCAAATTGCTTCTCGATAGAATTGGATAAGATTCGATGAAAGTTTAAAGGATAGAGTGCACGAGCATCCCGCGTAAACTCCGTTCCATGCTTAACTCGAGGCGACGCGACGCGACGGGCCAATCCGAGATTCCGGGACAATCCGACGGGAGAATCCCGATTTATCACCGGGCCTAATGGAGCGGATTTGATCGCTTCGTCCAACGTCATCCGCGAGGAATCGATTCCACGATGGAATATGGAGCGTTGCGCCGTATGGTTCTCACGAGGTAAGTTTCGTTCGGTAGTACGTGGTACGCTAGTTCGTGTTTATGGCAGTTTCGATTGGGTAAAAGATAGTATCGATGAGTCGCCGCCGAGTGAGCGTCGGTCAGTTCGATTCGAAACGCATCTATTTCACGAGTAGAGTCGTCCTGTGTCGGTGAAAAGCGAGAATCGTTTCTTCGCGACAACTGACGCAACCGGCACTTTTTAACGTTACCACGGCCCAGACGATTCTTCGCAATTCTCAATTTCCGCAATCGCATACTCGCGAATTAAAACTTGCCACGCTCGTTGAATCGCGCATAAAAGAAACAAGAAAAAAAAAGAAAAAGAAAAGATGCAAGGTCTAGCTGATTTGTATATTGCTCAGGTATCGTGTTCACCAGATATAACAGTTCGGAGAATCACCTTCTCCGACGCGACGGAACGATATTCCGATCAAAGAAGAAATATATTTACAAAGAAGAAGTGGTATCAATTATTTGTATAAATTTAATCAAATCTCTGAGTCTATGTAACTTTGTATCCAAACCGACTTAAAAGACCTTGATAATGCTCTCCACATTTCTGTTCAATCGAACATCTTTTCCTAGTTTTCTAAGCTCATGCCGTACGCGAAAAATTCGGTATCTCTTTCTCTTTCTGAGAGTGGTTACTTTAGAAAAAAATGAAACCATCACAGAGCGAGGAAAACGCCGAAAATATATAGTGTATCTAACGAGTATCGAGTACAGTGCTTCTAAAAATACCGTCGCGGCTAGTTTGTAAATGTTTTTTCGGCGACATTCTCGCCACGGACGGTCGACTAGGATCCCTGACAAGCACACGGTTCTTTGTCGTACCGAAAAAAAAACGAAACAACTCAGCCTATTAATTTTCAGTTCAAACAACGTTTTAAAATAATCGATTCTCTTCTTCGCGCGGTGGATTCTAATCGAGTCGCGCGCCAGTCCACCCAGAGACGAACGTACCAACTCCGTGTCCAAACACGGAGAATCATGTGGATCGAACTTGCAATCACCCGACTGCGCGACGCGTAAAATATATATTCCGTATAGCGTCAATTTGCATTGCTAAACGGCGCTTCTCGTTCGATTCGCTCGCAGCTCCTTCGGTCTCTAACGCTTGCACGCCCCGTTACGCCAGTTCATAAGTCCCCGGTATGAGTGTAAACTGTCTAAACACCTGCCGCTTAAACGCACACTTTTCATTACTATTACCCCTTTGACGATACACCCGAGACGCGGTAGCAGCCGGAAGTTCGTCCTAATTGATAGAAACGGAGGCAGTCAATGCGCGAAAGCGTTTCGAGTCGAAATTCTGGGAAAGTATACTCATTAAATCGGAGTCTACGTTCAACATTTTTCTTCCCGACGCCCGGTAAACCCGCAAACGAATGCGCCGCTCCTAAAAACCGGGAACAAATAACGCGCGCGCAGGCGACAGGTGGAGATGAATTTACGACACGGGGTATTCTCGCACACGAGCGTACTCGCCGAAAACCCGACAAATTGTGCTTTTCCACGGCGAATGCGTCCATTAATTAAAGGAACCCACGAATATCTAACGCGTTAGAGTTAATACCATACTCCTGGGGCGTGTTAATTTTCAGTACTGGCTATCGATGGACGACTAGAAACTGTAGAAACCACGCAAACCGGACAGGTGGGACTTGGATGAACGGTCCCTTGATAAGAGAGATACTGGAATTCCGTCAACGCGAACGGACTCGAGGAAGTGGACCGATAATTCTGTACAGAGGAGAGGAAGGGAGAAATGGGTGGGGGTGGGGGGAGGGGGTGGGCTAAAGAGGCGGACGAGGAAGTAGTAAACGGGGAAGCGGGAAACTGCGAGAACCGAACCGAACCGAACGATTACCAAGCATTAGTTAGGGGAGAACCTGCCAGCACCGAGGCAATAGTTCCCGAGTTGCAGTTGGGAAAGCCAACGCCGGGTGTAATTGCAAGACAACTCCTCGTTCTCCACTTGACGGGGAGGTTGGATTAGCGAATCGGCTCCGTGCTCGCGAAGCAACGAGCGCACGCTTTACGCAACGGCGCGCGTAACCGTACGCCGCGCCGTTGCACGCGACGCTGGTTATCCAATATCGCGTAGGACGAGTGGCGAACGAGCAAGGGGCGAGGGCTCACTCACTTCTGCGTCTGCCGCGCATTCATCTTGACGGTGGGCGCGTGGGATCGCGTGACACATTGTCAAAATGATATACGTTCGGAAACGACGATGGGAGACGCGAAAGTGGAAATCTGCCCGGGGGAGGGAGTCACCTTCCAATCTGGAGATTCAATTTTCGCTTCGGGTCGTTCGCGCCTATCGACGTCGCGAAAACGGAAAGTTGTTTTCTTCTTTCTTTGTGTTTTTTATTTTTTTTTCGAAACATTGTCGAGCATTGCGGGATGTCGTAGCGTTAAATAAAATATAGCGCGGTTGTACGTTACGCCTTGGAAATTTATTGGTACACGATCAGCTTTACTGGCACGCGGGCCGTTATTATTGACATAAAAAGGACGGATAGCATTTCGGTCCGATAAACGGGGGGTATGAAAGGAATAAATAAAAATCGGCGCGAGGATGAGGAACATTATATTACGTCGAATTCGCTCGCGAACGTTCGCGTATCGTATTTTCCTATCAAACGCGCAACGAATATAATTATTCCGAGCGTCGAAAACGAACTGGCGCTGCGCGTGTGTACATGCATACCTATCGCGTCCAAATGATTCTCTCTATTCGATCGCGGGCATTCGCGATTGGCCCGACACGATATGTAACAAATCTAGCTTCAACGCGCGAGTGGGATTCTCGCGTAATGTATTTCCAGCGGGTCATCAGTCATTTCTTGCGCGTTCCCTCGCACGTTCTTTCGTCCAAACGAGCTGACATCTTTTTCCAATTTTACTCGGTCGCACTGTGCCGTGCTGCCGTCGGATCGCAGCCACGGGGCGGTTCTTTGTACGGTGGAATCACGTGCCGCGACACTTCCGCCCACTTCCCGATGCGACATTAGTCTGCATTTAAAGGTGAGCACACGCTGCTTCAAAAAGTAACACGTAAAACGGAGGATTGTTTGTCGTGGACCCCCCGAAGCCGGTAAAGTTTTGAGATCTTCCTATAAATTCCCAGAGTTCTTAGCTTGACGGGGAGAGTACGTATCATGAATTATTCCGCTATTCCGGTTGAAGGAATTATTCATAAGAAAACAAATACCTCGTATCCTCCGTATTCTGTTATTTCTAAGCCGGAATTCGGCTGGCATTACGAAGCAGTTTCTTGCCGCGCATTACAAACTTATCTCGCGAAGATGTTGCAAAGCTAACGTTTCGGCGACGGGATCGATGCCTGACGGTTGTTTTCGTAATAATCGATTGCTACCATCTTTGGGGTCTTGTCAGAGAATCGGGTAGTTCCGAAGCCACTCGATATCTTTCTCTCAACCTCCGAGCGAGTAAATTGTACCGCGTTCGTTTCTTCTAGTTACACAGCAAAAACTCGTGCAAATTCATATTTTCTATAAGTGGGTGTTCTTATTATTCCTATCGCTGTTAAAGGATTTTAAAAATATTTGGTTTACATTGTGCACCGCGTATCACTCGTACGCGTTATTATATATTATTTCGCATTAATAATGCGCTTACGAATACACGACGTTTCTTCGCACTCGCCATACCTCGCCTCGTTAAAAAGTCAGTTGGAGATCGACCTAGAAGGTCTGCACTTTGCATAAACATCCGCAATCTGCTTATTACTACGCCAGGAGAGGGTGGAGGGGGGTGGGGAGAACTGCGCCAGTACGTACAGACATAATTCCCCCTCTTTGATCCAAACCAATTAATAAATTTGTACCACTTGGCTGCACTCGGAACAGACTACCGCCGCCTACTTCAAGAGGTATCCATTGTTACACAGACAATGCTAGGTACTTGGCAGTTAAACTGTATATCGTACTGTCCGAAGGAGGTAGGGTAACAACCGAACGTAATGTCAGATTAATTAGATTTCCACGCGAACGTATTAACGTGGCAACCTAGACGCGAGAAGTCCTCTAACTCCGCTTAATCAGCCCTGATCCTTCGGAAATGAAATAAACGTCACGGTCACGTCGACTGGAGATGACGGTAATCGAAAAGTACTTAACGAGCGTGACGCTCGGATTACCTCGCGCCGTCTTTTATCGACAGAATTTTCTAATTTCTTTTCATCGAGCGCATCGACTAACGACGCGGCCGCGTTTCCTCTTCGATTTGTTTGTCACCCGAGACGATAATGTTCGTTAGCAGTGTTCCTTTTATTTTCCACGATTATCCGCAACGTGACGTGGCTAGGTAAGTGTTCGAACGTTCCGTGGTACCGTAGCGTAAATCGTTCGCCGGTGCAATTTGATTTCGCAATCGTATTCCGCTAGTCGCGTGTTTCGCGAACGGTGTATCTCGGAGCGATATCGATAATCGAACCTTCGTGCGATTAAATGGACCTACACAACATAATATTTCGATCAGAATTCTGGGTATAGATACAAAGGACTCACAATAGCGTTTGTAAATCATAAAACGGTATGTAGTATAGAGATCCTTTTTTATCGATATGCTAATTGACCACCTCGAAAACCACCGTTCTTTCTTTCCGGAAGCGATACAAGGTCTAGTCTCGCGTACTTGTACTTGGCCCGAGACTAGACGGAATCTCTTGTCTCTTGATATTGGCGTAATAGGACTTGCGTGGCTTTAACGTGGTTTTCCTAATTAACCGCGGTGATTAGCTGCACGGTCAAGCAAGACTTACGACGAAGCGTAACGCTTTTCGCCGAATTTACCGTGGCAATCGATCGATCATGCGTTCACGACTCACCGTTGAGTCTGCGTGGCATAAATGACGGAGAACAGTGGATCTCATGGCTGATGAACGTTTGCTCGAACGTAGTAGATATTCGTATACGTTCGATTAAGGGGTACTCGATTAAATACCTCGTCTAATTACGCAAAAGAATGCCTATTTATAAGTCGACACGAATTACACCCTTGTACAGCGCGCCACGCGTAATTGGCACAAAGTTTTCACTGCCCGTACCTACTCGTCTTTGCAATTTGGAATTTTAATACAATTTTCGCGAAGTATTTCGTACACGCGAACAGGCGCGGCAGAGAAAATTAATTATTAGCAGATGAGACAAATAGCCTTGTCCTTAGATAAGAGTCTTATACCGGTACTTTCTGGTTGGTTATCATTCCAGATTCCATCCCCGAGCGTAAGCAGTGGAATTTCATTATTAATTTACTCGTTAAAAAACAATACTAATTTCGTCGATGAGTGATTCCAATTTTTTTCTGAGAATTAATTTAAAGAATACGTCTTTTAAGGGAGTTGGATACCTACCGTTTTTCAAAGGTTTAACGCCGTTTTCCAGGTCGTAATTGTTGACCGATTTTGATAAACAATAGCTCGTTTGAAAGATAAAGAACGATCACGCGAGATGACCAACAGAAATTTTGATACAAGGTTTTGTTTATGAAATACGGCGATCCAAAAATTACTAATGTTTAAGACAACTGTACAGATGGAAAGAATCCTTGTATCAAAATTTCTGTTGGTCATCTCGCGTGACCATCCTTTGTCTTTCAAACGAACTATTGCTCATCAAAATCGATCCACAATTACGACTTGCAAAACGGTAGGGGTAATGCGTGTTTTTGCTCATTTTTGTGATAAATTCGCAAAAATTCACCCCAAGGGGGACTTGCGATGCGTAAGAGTAATGGAGGGCGCTACTCCCCTCACACCTCTACAGTTTTCATATTGTCTGCCCGTTTAGTAGTATTGAGAACGGGGTTCTTTTATCGATGTCTTTTACGCAGTAGCATAGAAATGAGCGGAGCGACATTTAAATAAAATTAATTAGCGATTTCTGTAAATAGACACGATAGAAAAGAGAAAATAAAGTAGACAAAGGGTAATAATGAAGGAAATGGTGATAAGGAACATGGTTATCGAACACGGTAATAAAATTGAAGAGTAGCGCGTAATTGTTGAAATACCTTTATTTATTTATCTTTTCGCAAGAGTACGCAAACTCATTTTTTAATTAGCAGCAGTCATATCTTTCCCGTTCGTAAAATGAGCGTGACTAGGATTCAATGGAATAGTTTGTCAACGTTATGTAATATACAGCGATAATTCGTTGCAGGAGTTTTGTCGTGAAAACGCCAATTTCGGGACGAGATAATAAATCACGATTAAGAAAGCCGGTAAGTAGTTCGGAGTTTATAGGAAAAGAACGGAAATTTCTTACGCATCATATCTTAAATCATGATCTATTTTTCCGTCGAGAATTATACGAGCCATTAAATATCGTTCCGTACAAAATGTATGCACGTGCCGGAGAAACATTTTTCCAATACATTTCACTATCGCTTTATCGTACCTTGAAAATTATAAAACTTTTGCATAGAAAAGTTTTTCCGTATCTCGGACAATTTTCGATACGGCGAGAGGCACGATTTTGGAGAGTGGTTTTGCCTTTTAAACTCGAGTTACAGAGCATAAAAGAATTCATGTCCCATATTCTCGCCAGCTTTACAATTCCCGCCAAGTTTCATCTAAATTGGAACTATGCGCAATAAATATCTCTTTTTCCAGACGTTCGATAATATCTCGATCGCGTTGCTTTTGAGAACTTTATAATGCGTGACCTCGATACTGCTCTCGCCAACGAAGCGCGTTAATGCCAAATGCGACATACGTTTACGTTGCGCAGAGTAGTTTGCATCTTATCGCGTGAAAATTAAACACTGTTCCGTTAATTGGAAGTTAGTGTAATACGATCAAATTGTTTTTGCCCATTGCAAGTTTTATACCGAGGTTTGTACGCGGCATAATTAGATACGTCGAGGAGCGGAGTACGTAACGGGAAGCACATTTTTAAATTAAAGTTCCCAGAGTATGGAAAGCCGATACCTTCTCCACTTTGTGCCTTTACATTCCATTGGTGCGTGGTTGGAGCGGGGTACCTCGTAAAGGTATGTCTTATCTTGTGAGAGGTAAGTGCCATTTCCAGTGGCAAGTTATACGAGATCGTATTCGCATATGTTAGGTAAAGGTCAAGCTTCCACTCAAATTTTGTCGGATACTAATTTCTATCGCTACCCTCGTCGCTCATTTGTCATTGAACGATCAAACTGTCTTGCCGGCTACTGGATTTATCTTCGTCGCGGCAAGTTCCGAGAGTTTAATGAAATTAACCGTTTAATCAACGTAGTCGATGTTTAACGATAGGTACAGTTTCCGATTAAACAATTTTTCTGAAATTACGCCGTGCCCGGCAGGATATTGCAAAGCGCCTCGTTTTACCTTTAAATTGTTTTTCGAGAATATTTATTCGAATTTTTCCATGGAAGCACGGCGGAGATAAATCCAACGGTTTTTTTTTTAAACATCTAGGTGATACGCATCGGTTTCGAAATATTGAAAAATATTCATTTCCCGGAATCATTGATCTTCGGCAAAACCGTTTAATTTGAAATACCGTGCTTATCGATATCGAGCGATTTCGCGGACAAAACATTCGTCGAAATTAATAACGATCTAGCGCGTTAACGGTTGAAATTTCGCGAAATGTAAATGCATTTCTTTTTGCGCGATGCAGCCCAACATAATTCCATGGATTTCTCCCCAACTTCCCCTCGGTAATTAATAAAGAATGCCGGAAACCTCCCATACGGGGATTAAAGAGAAAGGAGGGAAAGCGAGGGGTGCAAAAAAAATGCGGGTTTGGGGGTTGGCGAAAGGAAGGGCTAAAGAACATTGTGTGGTGGGAATACGGCTATTTCCAGAGACACGGTCGTCTATCTATAATGAAATCTCGGGCAATATTTTCATCGTGGGGAAATGCCTCCGCGAAGACTATGGCAATGTCGGAGGCCATCCGGATAGTGCGAGCGAACTTAATGTTCCTGAAGGTATAATCCGACCGTTTCCTGAACTTTGAACTTTAATCGGCCTCGTTTGGTAGTGCAACCCTGGCCGTAAACTTCGGTCGTCGGTCTTCCTTTTTCATCCCCGTTGTTTTTGTTGCTTTCCCTTCGTCCGTCGCCGTCCCTCTCCCCCCCGAACGTTGCAAATCCTATTTCTGTCCCATCGACGGAATTCAATTCCACTCGTTTGTTTCGCGTTTAACGCCACTAGAACAAATAGAGAGAGGGGCGGGGGCGAGAGAGAGGGAGAGAGGGGGAAGGTAGGGCGGTGAGGGAGAGAGGCGGGGGGTGATCGTTTCCGGAGCAGTGGTATTGCAACTCCGTCGCAAATGTGCTAATAACGTAGATGAAAAGGTATAATCCTAACTAGTCTATTGGTGCAACGTGTTGCGCGATACGCGCTTACGTTACGCGCTTACGTTACGCGCCTATACCCCGCTTCACGCTTAAAGGAAGAATATTTAAAATCCACGCCGAACGCGATTCAATCCAGCTATATTTCACGAACTTCCTATAACAATACCGCGCACACTTACCATTGCATCGATTAAGCTTCCGAAGCGAAGCTCCCGGCACTCGGTTAACCGCTTTCCCACCGTTACCTTTCGTTTCCTCCCGTTGCACCTGGTCTCGCAGACGCACCGGACCTTTTTGTTTTGTTTTCACCGTATAAATTGAATTTCACGCGGCGCTTTCATTCATTTTCTTCACACTTTGAAATTCCTGGGACAGGACAGCGCTGTCTCCTCCTCTCGTCGGCGGATCCGCAAAGAGCGACAGAGCCGAGGGCAGTTGCGAGGGCCGTTGCCGTTTGCGTTGGCGTTACCGCCGTCGTTGCCGTTGTGGTTGCCGTTGCTGTCGGCTATTGCTCCTGAAGGGAGTTACCTTCTTTCGCCCACCTCCATCTCGCCATCAGCGTCGTCTGTACCCTGTCTTGAGAGACGGTCGACAGGGTGATTCATCTTCCGAGAGGGGATTATTGTGGGTCTGGGTGCACGCGAAAGCTGCGGGAGGCGAGGCCGTCCTCCTTTCGTGTCAGCTTCTCGCGCTTCTTCTTCTTCTTCTTCTTCTTCCCCGCCTCTTTTCTTTTCCCTCGGTCTTTCTTTCTTACCTCCCTTATCCTACCTTCGCGACAGAATCGAGGGACGGAGGACCTCGGTGGTCGGTTCACATCTTTTCCCGAATGTATCGTCCAGACCTTGCCCGTTAAACTTCGAGCCATCGATGAGTAGCGATTCGATAGCGGGTGCTCCCAAAAACCTAACTCGCTCGACTCTTTCGCGGGGAAACCATACTTAGCAGTTAACTCTCGACTAACAACGAACACCTGCTCCCGCCGTGCGCTCGTTAATTCAACAAAGTTGTACACGCTTCAAATCGGCAAACTCCCAGCGCATGCTCGTTTGACCAAAGGGAAAGTTTCGGTCGGCTCGCCGCTCGCATGACAGTGGCTCACTGTTCGATCGTTTCACGCGTGCAAGCAAGCGTCTTTGCTCTTGGGAATTTATTGGAATTCTCGTTGATCGTATCGCGTAGGTTTGATTTCGACTCGTCAAACAGATCGGTCTCTAATGAGCAAACGTTTGTCGTCGTCGGAAAATAACATTTTGCCCATTGGTTTGGAATAGACGTGACATCAAATATTTGGTGGTTTGATCGTTGAATAAATATGGATTTAGGTACGTGTGAGACTTTGTTACCATTCCACGTTTGGCGTCAGGGTGCAAATCCAAAATTAGCTGCGAGTAGGATGGTATTATATGTATACTATACTTTAATATATATTATTATTCTTATTATATTATTAACACGAGTGTAGAGTGTGAATAGTGTTTTTTGTGTGGTGCGTACGAGGCTTTAGGTTAAATGTGAAGTATGGAAGGACGAGAGAGGTCGTGTGGCGTCGAGGCGTGGGGCCTGACGCGCAGTAAAGCCGAGCACGTTCGAGAGAGAGAGAACGAGGAAGCATCTCGGATGCGTTGTGTTGAATCGCGTGGGAGTTGATAAAAGTATCGAGTTGCGTGGAGTTGTGTCGCCTAAATTTGCAGAGCGTTGTCTGTGTCGTGTTGTTGCCAAAATGGCGAAATCGTGTTAATTGTTCTTTTTTTCCATTTACTTTAAGTAATACACATATTTCTTACGCGTTCAATTCACTGCATAAAAAACAAACACTAAACCCACGTTTAAGGATATTAACGAACTATATTCCTACACTAGTGTATATACTATATAGTTGAATTTATTTTCTTGCGCGAGAGACACTTTCGTCCACGAGATCGGACGAGTCGTATCGTATTTAAAGATACCGCTCGTAAGAGTCGACGGTAACAGTAGTAAAATGTCTTTCGTTACGACGCCTATACGTCTCGAATTGTTTAGCGACATTCGAGCACGCATTAAACTATTCCAGGAAGTATAATTCACGAAAGGCGACTGGAATAGCGCGTAACCGTCACATCCGCTTACCTCCGAATCCAGCGTTTGTTTTGACTCTCTCGCCTCTTCCGTTATTCCCTCTACGAAAGTTTGCAATTATCCGTGTCAGTCCGATTTTCCTCGCGCGCATCGGACCGCAAAAAGGAATACACGTAACGGGAATGTAGGACCAGGGGAGTAATTGCCGCTTATCGATCGGTAAGAGAAATAGATGACACGTTTAATTACGATACGACGGATACAGGTGTTCACAGATCTAACTGGTAAGAACTAACTAGGAAGTTCGTGTACCCCAAGAGGATAGCGGAGGGAGCCGTCGATCGAAAGTTGAAGCCGGGCTCCCGGAGTTGGAGTAATTCGGATATGAGAATCCTGGCGAGCAAGATTAAGAAACTGTTAAGCGAACTATCTGGCATTCTCCTCAAATTAAATTGGATTTTAATTGCCCCCCGTGCTCGCGATCGATAATGTACATTTCTCGAATAGCGGGCCATTAATTCGGATTGACGGATATTGCGCGTAATTCTTTTTGCGAGCAACATCGGTTCGAGACGATCGATCTAAAAATCGAAATATAGAGCGATTACGGAAGAATACCACAACTTTGAAAGCACGTATTTATAGAACGAAACACGATGGAACTTTGGTGAATGAATCACTGTAAAGAGTAAATAACAAAGTTTTGTTCAATGGAAGACACCTTTGCAAACGTTCAAAGTCATTGAGACAGCCGAACGATATTTATGTACTCGATAGAAACATCATATTTTGTTCGATAAATACATACTTTCAAAGTTGTGGGTATTCTTTTGTAATCGCCCTTTAATGCGAGCGCGAATGAGAAATTGCACCGAGATTCCCGACATCCACGCAAAATCGTTACTTTATTACGCCGAAATTGCACCCGTTGATTCGCTTCTTCCTTCAGTTTAATACTCTTGAAATGACAAAATTGTCTCGAAAGGGAGTGGGGGGCCGTTTCGCGTTTATTTCAAGCCGCTCTTTTGTCCGGGGAATTACCGTCGACTCATATTTTGATTAAGAAATAATGCTCTCTCTCAAGCCCACTGCCACCCCCATTTCCCGCCCTCGCGCTGTACGCTCTTAGCAAGGATGGAGCGCGAAGCAGAAACTGGGTAAAACGGGATAGGATACGCGCTCCAAATGCTACCGCACCCGTTATAACTTCGACCGAGGTATAGTATAGCGGTGGCGCGCCCGCGTATCTTTTGCGCGAGTGTTTCCTCCCCTGTCGTGTACCTGTGTCTCCCTTCGAGAGTGATGTACGCACGGTGCCTTCCAATCCCGGTATATTAGAGGGATTCTTTGACTTCGGCAAGAACATGCCTTCCTCCCGAAGACCCGCGTCTCGAAAGAAATAGGTCGCATCGAAAGGTTTTCAGAAGTGCCACAAACGCAGTGAGCCGTGCCGGGAGAAGATGCACGTGTGCGAAAAACCGAGCACACTATCCACCGGGGGCTTTAGCTTCTTAACCACCATAGATCGGAGGGTATACTTACGGTGCGCACGAGAAAAGAATCTCCGCGACAGTTTTATCCGTCTTCCTTTACCGCGTTCCTCTTATTCCTCTGTGTTTATTTCTCCTCTCTATTCCTTTTCTTTTTTTTTATTTCTACTCGCTGCTACGGGAAAATATCGGAATGGCGAGAGTACGAGGAATAATCGAGACGTCGTTCGTGGAAATTTATTTTTCAAAATAGAGACGGGAATGAGACTTTTAGCCGTACGTTAACGTATCTTCCGATGGTGGCGAAAAAAAGAACAACTATATTTCCGTGCGTTACGGTGGAACGTAAATAGCGGTTTCGCGTAACTCGTTATGGAACGCGAAACTGGTAGCGATTCGTCTCAATTAGTTATCGTGGAAACGCAATGAAGCAAAAATGCTGAAGAAGTTTCTGTTCCGGGAATCGAATAATAAGAATTATTATTATCATTATTCGTTCATTAACGAGACAGGTATGTTGGTATAGAAAATACGCGTATACGTTACACCGAGAAAGATGTTTGCCTAATAATATAAAAAAAAAACAAAACAGAACGAGGTTAATTCGAGGACCCTCGAAACTTTTAGATTCGCAAATAGCAAATGTATGCGGATACCGTGTGTGTATGTTTTAAATTGCTTTGATATTCAAGTACCGCCGGTTATACGAATTTCCCAGATTCGTAACGAAACTATCGACCTCGTTTTGTATCTATATAATTAAAGCGCGATTCGACGGGAGAATAAATTTGTCCTACACCTGTTACCGCGCTATCCAGTGAATCCTGCCGGTCCACTTAAGGAGGGCTCAGAAGTTCCCCAGTTCCTCCAAGAAGGTCCTTAAAACCTCGAACATGCGAAAACGTTGGCGAGGTCGATCGGTCGTACATCTTGCACTCGGGAAGCGCAAAGTATTTATATTCTTGTCGAATAACCTCGCGTTCGATTCATTATCGATTCGCGGCGAGTGTTTTCAAACATCTAATTCCCCGCTTCTTGCGGCCATGAATACGTCACGCGGGACATTTGTCGGATTCATAAATTGTTCGGAGAAAAGTTTCGTCGGATTTTTTAAACGAGCACCAGCAGCTTGACAAATTACATCGTGAAAGCCCCGGTACGCTGTTTACCTTTTTTTTTTTCAGTTTTCCGTGCGACTATCGTGGGTACGGTACCTACTAAATCCTTTCGTCGGTACGCTCGCCTTTTTATAAAACCCTGCTGCCGTACACGTACACGTACGCACGTACGAATATTCCGGAGATGTATCAATTTTCCTACAAGTGAAATTCTCCGATGTAGCGTTGAATTTCCATTGAACGAAGGCCGCGATAGAAACTACGAGGGAAATTGCCGATGGGAAGTACATTTCTACCAATAAGTATATCCGTACCGTTCGGATAGTTTGTTTCGTGCATTATATCGGAATCTACGCTTTGCGCACAACGTTAATGACGCTCCGCGGAAGGTATGTACCCGTATGAAATATTCCTATCACCGTGGAGCATCTTCGTCGCGAGGCAACGTCGAGTTTGAACGCGGGATAAGAAATCGCCTTTCGAGGGACTCTCATATGAAGTTTTCCAAGTTTCGTCTATCGAAGTTTCGGACTAATAAAAGTTTAAGCCTTTATCTCGGCGAACAGGGCCGTTTACCTTTCGGTGCGACAAACGCTTTATTTCACGAATTTGTTTCTTAATCTCAGGACCAGTTCTCCGAAAACATCATAATGTTTATTTCCGTCGTTTGTCTCCGTCGACTCAAACCTTGTTATTAAGGAACGAAGCAACGGCGAACGAGACGAACAACGGCAGAAGTCTTGCTAATCGGTGCCAACTGAATTAACGAAATAATTATCTCCAACAATCGCCGAAGGGCAGGCGTGCGACGCGAATTTCAAACAGACTCTGCTGCATATTATTCGGAACGGTGGGGAATTTAAAGGACCCTCAGGTGAAATACGTGGTACTTTGCACCGAATGGACTGACCGAACGAGCGTCGGAACCTCTTATCGCGTGGTCTAATTAAATAGAATATAGTACCAACAGTACTGATGAAACGTCTACCTCAATCGAGCAATCCAATTAGCGGTCTTAATATAAATCCCTCGCCCACCAGCGTAACTACGCCACGGAGGTTGCTTCGCGAGCTCTTCCGCGTCTTTTTTTTTTTTGTTGTTTTTGTTTGTAAAAGCCCATTTCCCAGACAAACGTTTCTAGTTTATACGGTATTTTCTTTATACATTTCGTCGTACATTTGAATGCATTCGCGACATAGCTTTTTGCGACAGGCCGTATTGAGAGTTAAGGCGGGCAAGTGTTATCACCTCCCTAGGTGGAGTTAAAGTTACTAAAAGTGTCCTTCCGTTGGTAGAACTGAATCAATAGCGACTATCCTTTTCTTCGCGCGGCATCGCGGCGTCTGCGCGTCGCGAGCGCCGAAGCTCGAGCTTTGCAGACATTCCAGCTTTCGAGGCCGGATTACGCTTTTCGCGAGATGCGTCGATCAGGATCGGATTCCACGTCGAATCGACTATTTTAAAAGTTTCTCGGCGAGCGTTGCCGTGCCGTTGGTTAATCCTGGGATTAAACAGCACGGTTTTACGTAAAACAGCGGATAAGGGTGCCGAGTTATTTTTTAGCGTTATTGATAGGAGACGCAAAGTGAAATGGAAAACGATACGCATAGGCATAAATAAAGGAAAGATCCCAAAAGTTTCCGAACGTATGGCACGCGTCGAAGCACAGCGATATAACGTTCCGAAAGACGCTACGACTAATGACGCGTAGAAAGATCCAAAATTATTTGTACTAATAGTTTCTTAAAGCTTCGAGTGCCAAGCGGCGCAATTGCGCTTCTGCTGTCCTATGTCCAAAAGTGTCAGCGCCCATCCGCGAAGGCAACGTTGTCTGCTCGCTCGGTCTCTATTTGACGCGCGTGTCTTTACGGACTAAGCATAGCTCTATCTCACTCTCGACATTCCATTCTCGCGGGATGCGAGCGGCGTTGTCGCGCTGCTATGGCAACTTTCGTACGAGACACCGGAAAGCCGTGACACTCCACCAGTTAAAACGTGTGCACGTTCGTAAGTTTTTACCCCCCAACCGAAAGAAGTTCTACTTTACCGACCAGTGCATCCGCCGGACCTTTCGTACTCCATTATACGCGCGCTCCTCCCGTCAGAAATTCTATGTTTATACGTAAAGTTGAGTTTCGCGTGAATACCGGCGGCTTCTTGGGACCTTTGAATTCGGGTAAAATGGGTAGCATAGCGTAATCCGCAGAATCGACCGCGTCGGGATTCGTCCGCTAGGCGGAGAGTGGAGTCTCTGGCGTCGCCGTTGCGCGAGAGCTCGCGAAGCTCTTCATTCCCGTGCCGTAGTCCGTCTCGCGAGCTTCGAGGTGACGCTGCTCGTCGTCCTGCTGTCACCGGGTTATCAACCCTTTGACGGGGTATACGCGGTTTCGGGAACGCGCGATCAGTGTCCGCGATCGTTGGCAGATTTCCCAGCGTATCGCTAGCGCGTCGCGATCGGTCGATGTAACGTCGAGGTGGTACGATCGATTATTTTTCTCGCGAAAATCGAAGGATACACCGGCGGCGAACGGCGGGTGGACGTTGGACGAGAGACGAACGAAATCTCTCGTGCGAAGCGACCTTCGGATCAACGGGGAAAACCGATTTCCGGCGGTACGAAGCGCCGGTGGAAACTTTATCGGGAAACGAGACGAACGGAATGAGGTTAGGAGAGGGAATGGAGGAGATGGAAGGATTCGAAAGATCGTGAAGGTCGACGATCGTAGCGAGAATCGTTAAGGATGATTTCTCGAATGGATTCGGTAGTGCGAGCGGAATGAAGTTCGCGCATCACGCGCCGCGCGATAGTTTTTCTCGTGCGATGTGATCTCGCGATTTTCGGAATCGATTGTTTTCGTCAAGTGCGCGGGTCCCGGTGTAGGGAACTAATTGTCGCGATTGAGGTTAGTCCGAGCGGGGGGACGAGGACGCGTGTGTACAGAGCCACGCGCGAGAAAACCACACGGTCTCTCTCGAGTTGGGTTCGGTTTCGATAAGTGAAAAAGGACAAAGGAAATTTGTTCGAAAGGATACGTTCCTCGCGTTCTCGCGCGGTAAACAGTGGGTAGTAGACCTTCGACCTTCCTCGTACACGGAGTACAGTGAGATCTCCATCGCGTTGAGCTTGTGCGTGCAACGATCATCGTTTTGTGAGAATAGTGTGTGTTGTATTGTGTCGAACTGTCGGGAAAGGAGAATCTTCCTTCTACCACGGTGAGTCTCTAAACAATGTCCCGTCGTCTATTTCGTACTTGTTTCTCGTCGGTTTCTTGTTTTATTTCGTCGTTCCGCGAAATGCGATGAGTTTGCCCGTGTAACGTGCCGTGCGCGCACGTACCAAATTATGATTTATAGGCGCGGAAGTAAGAAAATTTTCGAAATTTATCGCGTCGCTATGCTCGTGGCAACCATACCGCTGACAGTGATGGATTCGACCTCCGAGAGTCGTTCGCGTAGAAATTTCAGCGCGGCTGCGTGAAACTGATTTCAGTGTCACTCAAGATGTAAATTCCGGATATTACCTGTACCATTGCATCTCCGCGTTTTTCCTTCGCGTTGGCTTCGCGAATTTTCGCATTTTACGAGTTATCTTAAATTTTCACGATTCCACCCGATGCACGTAGATATATTTTATGGGTAGTACGTGGGACCGTATATCGAAGTTTATTTATATTAGACCCGAGTCAGATATTAACCCGAATTGAATCTAGCGATACAATATAAATTTACGGTACGCTTTTATACGACGAGCCGGTATATAGTCATTCCGGTCGGTTCCTCGATCTTTTTGTCCATTCCATCTATATTTAAATCCCCACGAAAGAAACCGAGTGTCGTAAATTCGAAGGGAAGTGCGGTGGCTCGGGCGACCCGTGCCGTCGAATCGTTAGAGACGCCTCGTAACGTTGCACGAGCATGCGACGGCGTATTAACGTTTTATCAATAATTTGCATAAACTGGGAACGAAATTTACGCGAGCCCGGCTTCGTCGGCGTCGTCCCACGCGCCTTGCCCGAACTTCAAAGTGGATTACAAGTTACGGCCGCCCGATTTATGTACCAGTTATACCACTGTGAGATCTTAATACCTGCCCGTAGATGCGTCGATTTGCGAGAATAATTTCGCACCGCCGCGTAATGCTCGCTCGGCCCCGATTCTTTCGCGCGTCCGTGTTTTAACCTCGACGAAAGAGAATTGCGAGAAACTCGCGCGGTGTTTGGAAAACCGGGATTGAGTTATCTCAAGCTGGAAAACGAGATTCGAACGGAGAGGCGATTTTGTGAAAGACTTTGACGTCGACTTTTCGCGTAACTCGCAAAGCTGTCATTTTCGCTACGTTTCGTGTAATTAACCACGCGTCTTCGGTCCGACGACGCGAGGTCGTACCTTCCGAATGAAATGGTTTTCACGCCGGAGGAATGAATTCAAGTTTTTTGTAATGCTTTGCCGTCTCAATTTTGGTTTATACACGTCGGAAGTTATTCCGACGGGAGCTCTAGATACAACGTGGAAAATATTGCTACATCCACGCGATCCACGGAATAACAACATTTCTTCAAACACAACAAATTTCCCATGTTTGTTTATTTAACAAATGTCAAATTTGTCTCTTCGCTTTTCCCCGGTGCTGGGAGCTCCGCGTTATCGGTGCCAGAAATTAAGACGAACGAGTTACCGAAATTACACGCGAAAGTTTCATTGAGCGTTTCCATATTTGAACGAAACGTTAGATTTCGGCGCTGGGTGTTAATACGGAGACGCGATATATAACGAGTAATATCCGACTAAGAACGGCAACGGAGGCTGCGAAAGGGTGAAGTTAGCTGAACTATGATTACGTCGTGTCTAGTGGATCCGGGGTGAGAGGACGAAGCCGAAGAAGTGTCGCGGAGAAATAGAGTGAGGGAGGGCGAGACGGGGGCGGGAGGGAGGGAGGGAGGGAGAGAGAAGAATATCATCTTCCCATCTACCTTGCTCCCTCGTTTCTTCGAGACACGTGTACTGTGTAATTCCTGCAGACGCGCACGTCTACGAGTGCGGAGAGTTTCTTAGGTCGTTGCTGTTGCAGTCAGAATGCATTTCATCAAAACTTGCGGCTTTTGAGTCCTCGACTCATCCGCGTAGACTGTGCGCCCCTATTCAGAGGCAGCGTGAATGAGAGCCTCAATCTCGAACGTCGTATAGCTCGAGATTTACCACTCGGATGTTCGGCTTTTGCGAGCAGACAGCTATCCGCGGGTTTCGAAGATTTGATACGCGGGGAAGATTGTCGGAAATTCGAGGGCGTCGTGCCGTTGCTTGCGAAATAAATTAGATGTCATCGCTAAACAATTTGCCTCGATATGTATATTTTTCGACTGGTTGAGATTTCCCGCGTCACCTTAAATGTCGTTTAGTCGCGTCATTTGTGTAAGTGATATCGCCGTTACGGTTAATATCCGGCACGAAGTAATATCATCGATTAATCTTTTCGATCGTCCTTCTCGACGGATATTGAAATTTGTAGTTACTCCCTCCTTGTTCTCGAATGTTTGAGGTAACGTTGGAATATTGCGGCACTTTTCCTCGGGTGCTCCTCGCCGGAGAACTGTACGAATTCGAAGCACGTAATCCATGCTTCGCTGTGTGTCGTGGAAGATAAATCAGGCGTCTTATATACGCAGACAGGAAAAATTCCGTTCAATCGTCGGAATCGCGGTGGGGAGAAGGCCACTGCCACGGTTATTTATTCTTCCAGACAATTTTTGCATCTATTAAGCGTTGGCGTACGCTTCATTAGCTTCAATTATGTTGAACAAACGATCGCGCGTTATGCGTCGGTGGTTTGCGCTGTTCGATAAACGGTGGAATAAATTTTGACGCGTGAAATAATTTCTGTCGAAAGCTAATCGGTTAAATATCGACGGTAGGACGCAGAGGAAAAGTTATGCATCCGCGATTTATACGCGTAGAAATTATTTTGTTCTCGTTGTTTCGGTCCGGTGAGAAGGTCGTTTCGTCAAAACTAAATACAATCAGGCCGGGAACGTTGAATAAAATGCGAGGCGCGAGTTTCCTGGTTGTGGTCATTTTTCACCCTCCTCGGATAAAAGCGAATCGGAATGAAGCTTTACGACCTCGACAGTCGTTCAGCGGACACGTTAAAACTTCGTTCGTATTACACTGCGGAAAATCCTTTCTTCCTCTTTCCGTGGTTTCGCCCCGTCATCCTGTCTGCCACCGAGTTTTCGACTACCCGCTTTTTTTCGCGCTTTGATTTGTCCGATGGAAATTGTTTCTAACCGGTCCGCTATTGCGACGAGTGAATTTATTAGCTAATAAAAGCCTACGCGCTTTTATTAAGTTTTTGCCGGCCCGAAAAATGTATCATCGTAGGTTATTCGTTCGCGCGAGTTCGTATATTAATCTGGCTATCGCCGAGTGGACGATAAAGCATCACGCAAAATGGAATTTTGAGTTCCCTGTTTGCATTGTTTAGAGAGAAACGGCACGTTGAACGTTACGTTTGAATTACGCTAATGAAACCCGATAACGCTTTTATTATCGTCGTTGCGTTCTACGGCAGACAAGTTGTTTGATAAAGCAGTTAAGCGTTTTGTTGTTTCCATCAGTCTCGCGCCAGTTTCGGGCGACTGTTTAAAAGTACCGGTTGAAATATGGGATTTGATTTTGCAGAAAAATATCCTCGAGTCAAAAAAGCAACGAATCGTGTTTCGCGGAAATTTAAATTCGGAAGAACGAACGTCGTTCCGCGAATACTGGCACGGGTAAATGGAAAAAGCCAGTTTTTGTTTTCGATTTCGAAGGGTGAAGCGCATTAATTCCATAAAATATTACGATGGACGCATACCCGAGTAATTTGTAGAGAAATCGCGACACGTTTTACTCACGAAATAGCGAGCGATTATATTACACGTTGTTACGGTATCGTGCCAAACTCGATCACGTGTCCGCGATACGTTACTTAAACGGCGACCCCAAAGTTTGAACGTAAAACGAAACATTTTTCACTTTGGTTACGGAGGGGGGTCGATGTATGCCGCGTCATCGCGTACATTTCCACGTTTGGCGACTTTCCATACTACCCGGTACTCTTGTTCCAAAGTCGGCGAAAAATATTGCGCGCCTCCCAGGATCAAAATTGAGTTTAACACCGAGCAATCGCCGTAAACCGTGCGTCGATTCTCGATATTTGTTATCGTGAAATTCGATTTCAATTTCGAAACTACAGGGAATCCGGCGCACGTACGGAATATCCGTCGGCGAAGAAAATTCATCCGAGCTTCTGACAGGTCTCGACCCACTTCCCGAGATATCCTTGGAAAACTTTTCTTAAAGAGATCATCGGTCCGTTACCGAAACCAACCACCTCGAAACTGCTCGTATAGTTTTGCGAGGCGGACCCTACTGCGAGGCAGCGGTCAACGAGAAATAAGCTTTCGAGTGCCATACCAACTTTTTCTATAAATCAACAGTCGTTTCATAGAGACTTTTCTCGAGTACGGGGGATCGTTTAACCGCTCGTAGATCCGTACGACGAGTGGAGCCGACAGTTTCCAAATAAAGTGGAAAACCGAGACGTTTCGCAAATATTTCCTCTGGCTGTCCTTCCTTCCGACGGGGATACCCTCTATTAATCCGCGAAAATCAAAGAGTTCGTTTCGTGATCGCCCAGCGTATCATTCCAGTCCATGCGTAACAAACGGCGTTCAAAGTTCGAGCAACAGAGCATTTGGTATGTGTTTGCGCACACGGCAGGGATAAGCTTTTCACCCTCTATTTTAATTTCGAATGTATCGTTCACGGCGCGCGTTAGAGGACTCCGGGGGGTTCAGTTTTCTCCGGCAAAAGCGGTATCTTCGACCCAATCTTGCCGCGCTTCCCTCTACCTTACGAACGGCAGGGGCAATCATTGTCCGTAGCGTAACTCGATTCTTTTCACCTCCACGACGACGCGATTGGCTTCTGCTCGAAATCGAGTCCACGTGACTCCTTAATATCCCCGAGTGTTGGGATCTCGGTGAAGGATCGATAAGGTTGACCCGTTTCATACCGACGCCCAAGCAGCATTCGATATTCCCGAAAAGACACTAAACCGGACCCAATCGACCCCAATTGCACGTTGTTTCATTCGTGACGGAATTCCGGCCGATTAAAACTTAATTCGTAAATCGACGACGATCATTTATTTACCGTGAAGATGGCCGAACGACCGTTTATCGTCGGTCGTTGACGGATGACTCGATGCTATTTGCGAATATCTTTGGTGGGAACTCGGCGAAATTGGTATCTCCCGTCTGGTATCGTTCCTCCCTTCTTCCGGGGGCTTTCGCTTTTGGCAAGTGATCCGAGAAGTAAATTGCCTTAAGTGGACGATAACGCTCTCCACTGGCGAAGAGACTGAGATATGGCTCAGTCTTCTACGTGTACATAGAGCAAAGTGCACCTCCCTATATGCATACGTATATAGATTTTGAGTTCGTAAGCTTCTACGCGATCCTCGCTTATGCCTTTGTGGTCGCCTCCACTTCGATGCTTCGTATACACAAACGAGCACGTACACGTGCCCACGAAACACGTTGATGAGTTCTTCCTCGTGCAATAACACGTCCTCCGACCTCCATACCCGAAACTCGCCATCCACCACCCCCTTGTTCCCTGCCCCCCCCCCCCCTCCCCTCCCCCCGTGAACATACATCCACGCACGCACACACATACTCCTTCGTCTTCCTTCCTACCCGCTCCGCGAATTGTCTCTTGCATATATGCAGTAATGTCCAGGAGATACTCGGCATATCTGCGTGACGTCTCGAGGGTGCAGATGTCGTATCAGAACATTAGCATCGGTCTCTGGATACTCTCGTGATTTTCCAGAACATCTCGGATATGTTCGCGATGGTATCTTGGAAGGTGCCTCGACGTCCGTGCGTCCCGACGTGCTTCGTCGCAGCGGGAAGAACTCGACGACGCGTAACGCCGCGAACATTTTTGCGAACGTTGAGCTAAAGAGGAAAAACGATGCCTCTGGTATAACAGGATAACGGGTCTGGCAAGTTTCGGGTTTAGTATCCTAGCCATTCGTCCCTGAGAATTTATCGAGGAACACGCTCACTCTCGCGACGACTGATTTTCCACTGACAGATTTAGATGTGCGAAACGACGAGTGGAATGCAAAGGTTGTAGAGTATAGACGTTTGAAAAATGTTTGACTTGAATTTAATAGATTTTCGTCCCTGGGTTGTTCGCGTGGGACCGTAATTTTCTCACATCCTCCTCGGCGGTTGAGAAAACGCGCGACAAGTGGACCTGGAGTGCCGTTGCCAACGGCGAACGCTTTTAAAAGGAACGAAAGTAATCTTCGGTGGCACTCCTCGCTCCGTTAGCTTCGATCGTAAAGCTGACCACGCGAAACGAGGAAATTTGTTAAAATTGATGTAAACGATTTAACGAGACTCGCTATCGCTTGATTTTTCGCATCGGTTTCCTTCCGTCAGGCGTATCGCTCGGAGTATTTATTTCGAAGATCGTTAACACGCTTAAGAAACGCTCGATTATTATTTGACAGGCTCTTTGCATTTCTCCGCGAGACGGAGTGACCAGGTACGAGCGATCGAAGATGTCGTTCGTAAACGGCGGCGACTCGAGCATCGATGTTATCTCGCACTCTATTTTTCCGCCCGACGGATTTAAGCTCCCACCGAGCTTTTACAAAAGCCCGGGTTTCACTCGAAATAGTTTGAAGTACCTAAGCGCGTACCGTAGGTGTATGGGGCGCTTTAATCGATTCGGTATAACGTTCGTATCCGTGGCGTGAGTTATCGCGCGAAGATTAATGCTCCGTCGATATCGAGGCTGATCGTTTTCGACGAAACACCAGATACTTCCCGACAACGGTTGCTCCTTATCTCCCAATGTATATCCAGCAATATTCATAACGAGTTCCGAAGGGTCGGGAAATGAAAGATCGGCCAACGGCGAGCGGCGGGAGGATATCCATGGGGTACGGCGGAAAAATGAAAACATGGCACAGAATTTCCATGTTGCCGGCACTCATACATATTCGATTGGTTAAGAAGGTAGAATGCGCAACGGGGAAGATTACGCAGAATTATCCTGGGGGTTTTCGGCGTGCATTATTAAACCTCCGTTTGTGTGCGTACCGTACATCCTCGCGGAAGACCGGAAACTCTCCAGGATGATTCGATGTGCTGCGAACTCGTAGGTAGGTGCAGGTACGTGCGTCGCGTTAAGCAACGGTAAACGATGTATACAGCGTCCTCCGATCCGTATTCAATTAGCACTAATCCTATTGGCGAATAAACGGCGAAGCGTCGACGCATCGCGCCGAGCGGTTAAAGCGAGTCGTATACGCGTTAACGGTGTGGGGTGGCGACGGGGTGGGTGGGAGAGGGTCGGGGGAGAGAAAGAGAAACAGAGGAAGGTAGAAAATACAGAAAAATCCAGAGCGTAGAAACGGCGGGAGCCTTGGCAATCGAATCTTAGAACCAATTCCGGCAATGTCCACGCTTAATTCCCAACGAGGAACGATGCAATTTCGGAATAATATATACGAGGCAATTAAGGCCGGGGTAGGAGAGGTGAACGAGAATTTCGTATTCAGGGACGAAATTTAAAGAATTAACCACGACGGTTAAACGTCGCGCTCCCGTTCCCTCGAGTTTGGTTAACAATCGAACAGCTGTCCGGGGAACTCGACGAAATGGAAATTTACGCGTAAACCGTGCATTTTACTGGTCCACTTAACGAAACTGACAAAATTAAACTTTCGCTAATCTCACGGTTGGTTATCGTCAAAATACGGAAGATCCTAGCAAAACGGAAGGATATCGCGTGTAATAAAAGGATAGAACTTTCTTATCCCTTTGATTATCGTCGGAGTTATCGAAGATCCGTGTATTCGTGTAAGGGTACGGATCCGCTCGCTGTCGATGCGCATCTTGAGATGGAATATCGGATCGTTATTCTCGCGGTGGCATATTTCGTCTGCCTTTCGCCAGCGAAATTTTGTACATAGGGACGCGGGTACCGCGTCTCAAACTTTCGGGGCAAGTTATTCGCAAAGGGCTCCGCCCATTACAATCATCGTTCATGGAGTGGGGAAAGTTCTCTCCCCCTCTCTCTCTCTATCTCTCAGTCTCTCTGACTACTGTCCCCCCGCAATTCTCTTCGTTTGGCCGAGGATGAAGGTATTGTGCTAAGATGCATCGCTCACGGAGACTATACCAAAAGAACGATTCTTTATACATACACGTACGTACACGTCGCGGGGTTACGGGTCAGTACAGCGCGGAGGATAGCCGTCAGATTTATTGCTTTTATCGTTGGAATCCCGGTACAGGGGTTGCGACAATTCGCCGCGACAAAGGCCGGAGAAATTGCGCGATGATACGACGTACGGTTGAAAGAAATTCCTATCGCGACGTCGTGGTTTTCCTCGATATACTCTTGACGCAAATACACACACGGATATACGATATCGCTATATTTTGTCTTCGTGTTTCGACTATCGTCGACCGCGGTAAGAGACAAAATAATATTGTCCGCGGTGAGATGATTCCTGGTATACGGTAAAGCGATATGGTCGTTGCCGTTGAATTACCCGCGCGATTGTCTAGACTAGCTACTATTGCCGATTAATTTTGGCAAGTCTTTCGAATTAATTATTCGCGGGAAAGTACGCGTTTGGAGGAAAACGCTTTTTCCATTTTACCCCCCGAACGCCCAGATTGGAAATTCGAATCAGACTGCAACGGACGATTTCTGGCGAGTAGCGGCTCAAAGATCCCGTCGGTAATATCATTGAGATAATTCCCTTATCAGCATTCTATTCGAAACGTCATGGCAGATCGGTTTCCACCGTACCCAATTCGATCGAACGGTGTATCTTACAGTCGATGAAATTTCAGTGTGCTCGATCGTAGCTGTATAATAGTTGAATTACAGTCTCCTCTATCGGGCGCAGAGTGTCTAACCCGTTTCAAGGCGCGCAACGTATGTACGTACACGCGTACACGTACACGCACGTAGATGCCATTCCGTTTATCCTCGATGGTCCTATATACCGAGCTTGAAATTATCAATTTGTAATAGATTCTCTCCGAAGTTCAAACGAGGTCCAAACGCACCCCCCCCCCTCCCCACCCTCCCCCCCCCCAACCGCCCTATGCGATCGATGAAACGTAATTAATTCTACTTCATTATAGCGTATGTATACGATAATGTAACGCAATGTCGCGCGATCGCGTAATACAATTTAATTTGTACATCGATCTTTCGTTGTGCCTGTACATTCTGGTTTGCCAGAGAGAAATCCGGTGGAACGCCGGCGGTCGAAGGATCTCGGCGTTTGATATTTTGGAAATTCGAAAACGCATATAATGAGCCGTGAAACGAGGGAGCACACAATCTTACCGCAAACGAGGTCCATCCGGATGGTACGCGTTTCGCGTGGCGACCTCGTTTAAATTTAAATCGTCAGGTTTCCGCCGGTAGAAATAGGAGTCAACCATAATGCGAAATACACGAGGGAGGACGGACCGCGATAAACGCACCGTCGGGGTTCCAACCGGAACGTGAAATCGATCCCGAAACTATCGCATTTGCATCGAAAGTTGCATACGCGCGAACGAGAAGCTCTGGTTTTACGGCATGACGGATATTCGAGACAATATGCGCGAATCTTTATACTTTAGGCACATTTCGAGTTTATTGTTCCATCTTGATCTCTTATCTTGCGAACGTACGGTTTATTTATAGATCTCTTTATTTCTCTTTTTCTTTTTTTTTTATGAAAGTCATTCGTCGGACGATTTCACGTACGGAGTAACCTTTCTTCCGTTCGTGATTATCTTTGTCGCGTAAAATCTTGAGCGTCCGAGCTCTGTTTGAAATTTAATGGCCCGTGCAATAGGTATATTTAACTACCTCGCTCGCTTTTTCACCGATTTCCCCCTTTGCGTTTACCCGGCAGGGTCCCACCTTTAAAGACACACACGGGCGAGTGTGTGAAGGACATTAGGCGAGTCGAGGCGACTAGACGCGAGTTTCGTCGATGTCTACGCGAGGTCGAAGCTCGTTTGATGCAGACTTTACGGAAGAGCGACTCTGCGGTCGGTTGCACGTCGGGCAAGTCTCTCAGGGTCCACCTCATTGGCATTTGCGCGACCGCCCAGACCCGGCCACTAGAATTATCAAGAGAGTTGGCGTTTTAAATGCCCCGGGGTCAGCTGTGCCCTCCACCTAATCGTTAAAGCAATAATTATTTAGGCATAAGTCGGATGGCGTTTTCACGTCGCGCGGCCGGTTAACGTTTACGTACCGCGAATATAATCCCCTTCTGTGACTACATACGATAATTCAAACTTTCCCGGGTCGATCGAAGAATCTGCATACGCGGCGACCGCGCGAGTTTGTGCAACCTGTGTTTTGACAATCGACGAACCGTAAAGGCAAACCCTTTGGACGGGCGGGAATTTAGTTGGCATTTAGCGTTCGCGGGCTGCCGGACCTAATTTTCGATAACGGTCCGATAGGAAAACCAACGTTATTGGCGATAACGAATTCCGAATTGCCAGGTGTTGGGTCGCTACGAAAAAAAGATAGGTCGCTCAAAACCAAAGGACATATTTTATTATCCTTCGTAACAGTCTTGCACTCGTAGGTTATTTTTTATTTTAGAGTATTTTATTTGATTTTAAGTTTCGAAAACTTTCGCCACTAGCGAAAATCGGAGCATTAGACCCTTCAGGAATTTTCAGAAATCACGTTACCGTCAACTTTCACCCACTACAAACTTGGAGCGTTGTCAATATTTAGGAATGTCAATCACGTCTCGCAACTTGGTATCACCCTTCGTTGAATTCTCCAATTAGATTAATACGCCCACTACAAAAATGTTCGTTGTGGTTTGTTGGTGGTGGAAAAGAGTTTTCCTTCGGATTGATGTGTTCGAATTTCGGTAGAATACATTGAGAAATAGTTGTTCGAAAATTGTAACATTATCGTTGCGAAGTTTCGCTCGACAGCTCGACTTTTAAATACATCCAATACTCGGTTAATCGCAGTTTCACATACACTGCGTTACGATTCATTCTTTTACACCCTCCCTGCGCGTACGCGTGTAAATCGGCGGCGTATGACCATTTAATACGCAATATCAGGTACAAGGGGGATTTGAAACTGAAAAGGGATAAATTCGCGGAGCGCCGTATTCCGGCATTATACAGCATTTCGCGATGGTACTATAAAGCAGATTATAGCGTGCCTTAAAGTAGAATTTTACCGCGCTATACGTGACCACGAGACTACGGAGAGTCCATAACGTATCATCACGAATACACCTACCACGATACACGTGTTACGACGCCTGTGTACGTACACATCTATTCACGATCGCCCCGTTATTATTGCGATTTTGATTTCGAATTTTCCGAGTGTTCGTATTATTTCAAAATCCCTTTTTTCCTTTTTTACAAGTCTTTTCGGTTGATTCGAAATTACTGCGCGTTATTCACCGATCGCCATTCGCGGCGACAACAACGAGAGCGAAGCAGAATTACGGGGGGCAAAAGTATCGGGGCGCGCTTAGCGACACCTCCGGTACTTCATTTTCCAATTATCGTCGCTGTAACGCCGCTCGGGTGCAATTTAAATATACAGCTCGCCGCAGTCGTAATTATTTCCATCTAAAAGCTCTCAAGCCTGGGAAAGTTATTCGCGCACGTAAACGCGGAAAGAGTTGAAACATCAGTCGGAGAACTTCATGAAATGGCATGTTTGCGGCTGGCTACACTCGGAGCGGATCCCTGCGCTGTAGCTCATTGGGATTTACGCGACTGCTGCGCCACTGGGATCACCGGATGAGGTCGAATCCTAACGCCTCGACCCTGAGCTTAACCTTACATAACAATCCCACCGGCGTGGGACGATAAATCTTGGCGGGGGCATTAGAAGCCCCCGTCCCCTATACCTACCCTCCCCACGCGCTGCCTGCATGCACCCATACATCGAAGTATTTCCGCCCGGTTGCTCAATAGCTTTACGAGTTCATATTTCCACGTCGTTCTGGGATTAGCGTTTGTATGCTTTACCGGCGAGATTAGGGCATAAGTTTAGATTACGTTGCCGGCGCCATTGTTGTACACGCGCGCGTATACCGTGCTCTTAATGAAAGGTATTTATAAAAAATAACATCGAAGGATATATTGTCCCGATTAAAGAAAAAGTCCTCACGAACGGAAGAAGTACGGCAGCCGTGATTTAAGTTCCTAATTCAAATTTGATTATAACAGATCCGGTTTATCCTTCGCGCACCTTTGCTCGGGCTATCGGTGGAAAGGTTTTTCAATTCAATCGGGCGACGCTTCGAGTCTCGTATTCCGTGGAAATATTTCACCGGTGTTAACGAAGGATATTGAGACAAACGACGCTGGGTATAGGCCTCGCCGTTTAAAGCCGATCGTCACGCAGAATTGGAGCGACGCGGTGCGATACTACACACGCTTCTAGTTAAACCGTAACGTACGTTTCACCGTTCGTTCCATCCACTTATCCTCTTTACTTTTTTGTACACGCTTTATCGGAGGATGAAGGGAACGACGATCGGTACGAATTAACGTTTTTTATTGTCCCCTGGAAAACGCTCGGTGATTGCGTGTACGTCTCGTCCCTCGATCATCCCCGTTCGCCATTGGGGAGACTGATTTTTCAAGCCGCGGGGCGATTTCCGTCAGGGCTCCGAGTCGAACATATATACGACCGCGCTTAATAAATCCAGCGGATACAACGACCGCAATCTGGCTCTTGGACACGTAATCTAGCTTAACGTATGTATCTACTCGATTTTCTCGCTTTTGCCCCCACCCCCTTCGCTGCGTCCCTCATCCTCTCTCTCTCTCCGATCCGCCAGTCTTCCTCCCCCACCTCGTTCTATTTCTAACACTCCGCTCGAAACCTACCCCTTTGTTCATCCCTTTCCGTTCGTTGTACGAGGCGCTCGATGACACGAACTCGGTCATGGACATAGACCACGATAGATCGCACTTGAAACTTGGAACGAAGGTTCAAAATATGCACAGCTGCGAGGAGAGAATGCAATTCAACTGCATTGCGCTTCCGCCGGGGGAATACCGAATTCGCAGTTGTTTCGAAAGCAGTACTTTGTTCTACCGACGTGCACTCGTTGCATGCGCGGATGTCACGGTTAAAATTACAAAATCGCAATTAGAGGGTCTAACGACGTTTATTAATTTTCGTCCACTCCGGGGCACCAATTTGACGAGGGCTCGCCGAACGAACATTTTCGATGCGCGCGTGCCAGGCTGAATTCGGAAAGTATTTTAATCGCAGCGAATCCGCTCGCATAGTTTCCGAATTCTCCCGTTGGAAATTCTTTCTCTTTGAACGAGAACTTGCCGCGCGATCCGATGCATCTCCTCGCACCGCGCCGCACCGCGCCGCGCCGCGCCGTCCCGTCGTGTTTTACATACTTTCCAATTAGCAAGAAAAACGGAATCCCTGTAAAAGCACGCGATGCGATTCCGCCGCGGTGCTACTCGAATACCGATCGTTTATTTAAAAATCCGCTAAATCCACGTTATTGCTTTCGTCGGTTTGCATCTCGCGCGCCGTGATTTATCAACAGTCGCGATTTACCAGTCCCGTACCACCTGGTAGGTACTTTCCGTGCCCAACTTGTTTCGAATTTTTTTTTTTTTTAATTCGTTAGATACGGGTGTTCAGCTCGCTCTTTCATCAGCGTAAAACTGGCAATAGAAAGCGTTGGGTGTGATAAACTTTTGGGTAACGGCCGCGTCGCACAGTTGAAGTGATTTGGGACAATTAGAACGGAATTAGGATTTAGGATGTTATATTATATTTTCGCACTGTCTAATAAACTTTTTGAGGATAAATAAAATATCCTTTTCACCCGAATGAAGATTCTGCGGTAACTGCCGTGAGATATTTCACAGTCCTCTTTTTGAAAATCTAATCGCGTTTCCCACTTGATGGCCAGATCTATTATACTTTGTAATGACACGAAGGCTCGATGACATTCGATCACCGGGCACGCACCTCTCCACCCTCTGGCTCGTAATTGACTCTGAAACTGGACCGATTCTCGCTGGACGATCAACGCGTTAATGCGATGTACTACCTTTGCCGATCGAGCGTTTCAACGTCATTTCATCGTCTCGCTGTCTCTCCCTTCCGCCACGTTCCATTCTCTTTTACACCTCTTAGCCGATTTTTGATGCGATCGCATCGACGCCGATACTTTTCACGGGTCAATTTTTCGCTGTCGGTGACAGCTGCCAGAACGCCATGGAGCCTCCGAATTGCAACGGCGCCGAGGGAGTCGATAATATACGCGCCAGCTGCAATGAAAACCGCGACGGTGGAAAGCTGGCGCGAAGTTGTTTCACATTTTATCACCGGACACACCTCCCCCGAGTGGATGATACGTTTCGATGTGGTAGAGCGTACCGATGCTCCTGCTTAAGGGTAATAAATGCGAGGGAGACAATAACGTACCGAAGGCGATAAAACCGTGGGCCGTAACGAGAGCATTATTATCGCTGACATAATCACGCGACCGGCCCAATTTGAATTGCACCGTTGTAAAGGCAAAGTTATGTGTAATAATAGGACGGCACGAGGGCTAATGGAATGCAAATTTAACTTTCTACCTGGCACGAGAAAAGAGCCGTACCGAACTTTTTACTTTGTATTGACTTAGGATACGGGAACGCGTTTCGAGAGTCTGACGGGAGTTGAAATTTCCGGTAAGTTGGTTCCCATCGCGAGAAGAACGTTTCCCGCGTAACTACTGCTCCGTACATTCTGGCTCAACCCCTCCCCCCCCCCCCCCTTGATTCTTGCGTGTCGTTACATTGGTTTGGGCTTAGCGCATCGGAAATTACTAATTCCACCCGTTTCATTGCTGATTCTCATCCCGAACCCACACCAAGCAAATTTCGATTAACCACCGCTATACGGGGCGATCGATCGAACCGCACGATTTAACATTGCATTACACTGTCGGATACATTTCTCCCCTGTGCTTTGCATGGGGTTTTGTTTGACCGTGGTACCCTTTAAAGTTAACCGTTCGGGGAACGAGGGGTTGCGCGGAGGCGGTAGCGAGCGATCTATTTTGCGATGCGCTTCTTGCATCGTCCCGCCTATTATGGATTCGCGGTACAAACACGCATATCCTTTGATAATAACAGTAACTTTCCTGCAACTGTAATTTCCAACTTGCATCGCGAGTTCCTTTGTTCGCGTTGCGAGGCGAAGAAATTGGCGGAATTACGCGAGAAATAATTCAAGTGACTCGTTTCGGGATCGAGTAATTTCTGCAGTTAAATTCTGTTAGATCCGTATTACATCGTACTCTCGAGTCTCCTTCGCGCTAATTGCGATAGATCGACTATTTTGCCGCGAATTATGTTAGATATTATAATCCCATTATCAAGGGAAGGCGGCTGATAGCTTCGCGAGCAAATTGGATTTCGTTCCTAAGCTTCGAATTTTGTTAAAACCGATGCTCGAATTATGGGGCCGCCCTCGAACCCCAACTCTCTCGTCGCCCATGGTAAATGGGTCGCAAACCATTACGAGAGGGGTATAAAGCAAAAACGCCTCGCGGCCCGACGCATTATCGAATCCTAATTCTTTACGACGCGTCGGCGTACCAAGATTTTTGAATAAAATATCGTTCCCCCCTTCCCCCGTCTCGTCGCGCGCCTCATACATTTTAAATCCGCTTGCTTTGCGTAATGCGCGAGTAAGAGATGAGATTTCTAAGTCACGTCGTATACCAGAGGAAACGTCGCTTTCACGGCGATGCGTTAAAAGAGACGGGGATTAAAAACCCGTGGACGTTTTGCATCGCCGAGATTTGAATTCTACCGTTTTACGCCGAGGTTACACGACTGTGTCCCGGCTCGTTTATTTTCCTCTTTACATCTCGCACCTTAAATCACCGTGTTTCCTGTCCCCGAACTGTCGTAAAACTGAAACGCACCGCGGCAAAGCACCGCTTTTCGCGCATCGCGCGCATTACGATCTTTCGCTTTATTAAGGGTGCCCCTCGTAAAGAGGACTCACCGACGCGACTTCGAATTTACTTACATCCCGTAAACGGTAACTAATTTATCCGTTCGTTCGCTCGGTGCTCGATCACCGTCGCGAATACGCGGAACTCGAGTGATAAGTCGAGTCTTTAAAAAGCGAAAGCCATCCCACCGTTCCCTTTTTACCGTGAGAACGTCGAGAAGTCTGCCATAAATTTCCTTAAGTGCATCCCGCACCCTGGCATCCATTTGACGTCGAATTTTCCCCGGTTATTTAATAACGGCGGGAGGGAGGGAGAGGGAGAGGGAGAGAGGGAGATAGAGAGTGAGTGAGAGAGAGACACGCACGGTTCGGTGTCGCGAATCCCACGTTTAATCGAAATTTTCCTCTGTTCGTTCTGAAGGGCAATTCTCTTGCAATCCGGCAGTTGCCAGGACTGTCGTTAGTCGGCCCCGTAGAGAGATAAATTTCGACGCTATTAGGATGACATTAAAAACGTGAAATTCACCGAGTGCTCGTCGTGACTCCCCCCTCTATGCTGCCGCACTCGTACCGCCCCTAGCTCTTTTTCTTCCTATCCAACTGACGCATTAGTGCCAATGCATCCAACCGAAAATTCATGGGCTCGTTAAAAGTGGAGGGGAAAAAAAAAATGTTCCGCCAACGTACGCTTCGCTTGTTTGACTTTTTGCGATCGCCCATCGCCTTTAACGTCGACCGCTGTACCGAAATATTCTTAACGCGCGTATCCTTCGCTATTAAGGTCGGGTACGCGTGTTCGTTAGTGGCGGAATAATTTCCCGAGCTCGCACGACGACGCACTGTGACGGAGACACGAGTGTATCGGTGAGTCAGCGTACAGGTAAAACGAATCGCAATTACGATATTGCTGTGGTACCGCGGGTCAAAATAAGCCACCGTACATATGTACCGGGCCTAATAGCTTCGTCGTTTCCCGTTCGAGGGCCCTTGTACTTAAGCCCAATTAAAAGTCGCAACCGGGAATCGTAAGCCGGGTCACGGAATTACATTTATCTCTCGTAATGTCGCGTAAGTTGAAATTTGCGATAGATAGTCTGGATGGAACGATTCTGCGCACGTCCGAACCTCATGATATATTACAGCGAGGGTGCTCGAGCAATTGAATTGACAGTGCGTAGGTCGGCTACCTAATCAATCTTCGTTTGCAGGTTTTAGAGTAAATCCCTGCTTAGTTTCGCCATCGGTTATCCTGGCTAACCTCGGCTGACCAAACTCTACCGAGAAAGCGGACGGGGAATGCAAAGACCTCTCGAATGAAAATGGCTTATCGATATACTCGAAAGTACTAGCTCACTCGTGCCCGACGCGTTACAATCGTGTACGAATTAAAATTAATCTCGAGTCTTCCGTATCTCAGCGATTTTTTTCCTCGAACTCCAGTGGCATACGTATGCGTGCGCGTGAGTATGCGTGAGCGGAGTTTAGCACGCCTAGAAGCAAATGAAAAGAAGGAGAGGGTCTGCAGAACAGAGAATCGAGACGAACGTGAAAGAGAGCGACGAGAACCTTTCAAGACAAAAGACGTAGCGTGACTTTTGAGAAAGCAGAGACGTGGCGTTTTATTTAACGCAGCGAATTCCATGAGATATTGCGAGTAATCTCACCGACAGTGTTTGATTTTCCTACATTTTATCATTTCCTATTTTCATATATTATATTATATATTCCCATATTCCTTTCGATAAAAAAAACCATTCCTACGTTTGTACGAATGATCGCTAAAGTGATTTAACGATCCCTGACTTATCTAGCGAATATCTCGTTCTCCGTCACGTCAGCGGCGAACGATAAAACCGATAGCGAAGTTACCGTAAATAAATCGTCGGGACATTCGTAATCGCACCGATCCACTTGATTTCGCTGGGGCATTAAAATCGGCAGGCCGGCGGCACGACGGCGACGTCGAGTAAATCGCTGGGATCTAATTTGCAATTCCTGACCCGCCCGTAGCTTTCCGTGGCCGATCGTACGACGGCGGGGAATAGGCGTTTTCAACGAAGGCGATATACCCGCGCAATTACGAGCGGCTACGTGCGCCGTCCCATCTAAAGTCAACGGGCACAGAAATCGAGGAAACGCGCTAGCGTTTCCACGACATGCCTAAAAACCAGTTTCCGGAAGCGCTTGTCTCTGCCCGAGAGGGGTCCGGAAGATTCAGCGGCGACGGTGCCTGGATAGGGCCGCTCGTTTAAATTCAAATCCTCGGCTCGGTTCCTGAAACTCGAGTGCGTAATTTACTCCGACGGGCGCGACAGTGCGACCGCTCACCTGCTAACAACGACACCGGTGGAACTCCAATGTTCTCACGCGCACACGCGTGCGTGCGCAATTTGTCCGACGATATTTCGGAGAGAGGATTGCTGGCGGCGCATCGCAACTCGGGAAACACACCATCGGCACGTCACGTGAGCTCACCCGCTGTCACGGTATCTGTAATGGGTGTATGCGTGCGCGTGACACGCGTGACGTGACGTTAGCGTGGTTTTGATACATTTGAATGCATTAAAAATAAACAGTCTATACTTTCTCACACGTGATATAAGATACCCTGATGGAACGTATGAGCTCACGTGACGCGACGGTAGCGTGTTACGTAATATCGCGGTTAAAAAGGGACGATGGTATATCGATATAGATACACGTTTGGAGCGCGCACAAGGTGCAGTAACAACAACTTTGAGAAGCGAAGTTTTGTTCGGTAGTCACGCGTCGGGTAATAATCGTTGAACGTCGATAAGTAACGCGACACCGATGTAATATACCGCAAAGTTTTATAACTGTTACTCCGGATCGCTGAATCATTGGTTTATAGAGTTTTACCGCGGTAAAACTATCACGTAGCTTTAATTACGTCACTTATCGCCAGTTACGTCATTTTCCAATAATTCCCAAGTAAGCCGTCGAGCACGCCTCGGAAAATAAAAGAAGGGGAAGCTAATCGATTATATCGACGAAACGCGTTAAACGAAGTTTCACGCCGATATCCCAGCGAAGAAAAGAAGCTCGATGATTATAACCCGATTAGATTAACCGCGAGGGAACTTCGGCACCGTGGTATCCAGCGATTATTTCAAGTTACGCGACGATCGGACGTTCCTATCTTCTTTAATTTTCCAACGATGTTTCGCCGTGCGTCGAGTGTATGTATACCCTTCTCGAAATAATTTTATTCGTGCGCGTTTACGTGGAAATTGTCAATAAAGCTTTGGACGAAACGAAAGGACGGAACAATGAAATATTGCACGCCTCTCGCGAACGGTAAAAACAGAGGCAGAAAGTGAGAGGGCGGGGTGGGGGGGAGGGGTGGGTGGGGGCGAGTTGGAGAGAGAGTTACGTTGGTCACCCAATAGCGAACGTGCACGGAGAAGAGGCAATTTCGCGCCAGAGGCATTCTGCAGATCCGTCGGATCCTCGAAAAATTCGAATCCAACTTTTCAATTTCCCGAGCACCGTCGGGCGAAACTTCATCGCTGCAAAACAACGAGCGTCGATGACCATGGGAAAAATTCCAAATTTCATATGGAACTACGTTGGCGAGAGCGAACAAACTGGGAGTATCCGCTAAGGAATAAAATACCGGATTAGCATATCGCTCGGCGAACGAATAAACTGTACGTGCCAAAAATTGATATCGTTCGCCCGGCCATTTTTCTTTTTCTTTTTTTTTGTACGCCGCGCTGCTATCGGGACGCGCCGACCGGGACCAAAATCGGGCATCGACGGACGAGCGGCGGCGGGCCTTTGAACGAGAAACGTTCGATCGACGACTTTGATTGCCGGGCGAACGAGGTATTTTCGAAATCACCGGCACGACTGACTCGCGAATCGACCGAGGCTAAATGATTCGACAGGGAGGCGCGAGCGGAAAATAAATATCCAGCCTCCCCCGAGTACGGGGTAATACGAATAGAATCGCTCATCCAATAGCCACCGAGCCAGAAGAGAAGAAGGCAATGTCTCGCCAGGAACGTTCCGGTGACGGATCCGCCAAGTGTTCGGGTTCAATTTTCCAATTTCCCGGGCCGTCACTCTCCCCTTCGTGGCCGCTCACTCGAATATTCTCTCTCGATTCCACGACAACGGTGGCCACGATTTCTTCTCCGCTCGTCTTTCGGTTCCGCTGCCATCGTCTCGCCTCGCCTCGTGTAGCCTCCGCTCCACGTTTCCTTTACCCCGGCCACGACGGTTATTTAAGATTCCCGCGGGCGTTCCGTCTTCTGTTTTAAAAATCACTCCTGCTCGCTTAGTATGCCGGCTCGGCTCGGCCCGGCTCCGCTCGCGCTAGTCGACTGTGATATTGCCTTAGCGTTACTTTTACCCCATTTTTGTGCCTCTCTCTCTCTCTCTCTTTCTTCCCTCCTCCCCCTCCTCATCCGCTCACCGCCCCCCCCCTCGCTTCCTCCACACTTCATCCTTCATCGTACCTCTATTCTAGCTTTTCTCTTCTTTTTCATTATAGTCGGCCTCCTCTTTCATCTCCTCTTTCCCGCACTACCGTTCTTTTCTTTTCCTTCGGCTTACCCATTCGATCTCGCATATCGCGATACCCATGGGTATTTCTTCGATGAAACACGAGAGAAAGAGGGAGAGATGTGGGGATGCGAGGAGAGAACGTCGGGGCATTCTTCGCGCAATTTTTCCAAGCTCAGTTAACCATTGGATCGATGGAACTCTTACGGCCGCGGATATACCGCGCTCCCCGACGTAAGTAGAATTATTTCTTTTTCCCTTTTCTGTCGCTAAAGACCAAAAGATTGCGCGCACGTTCGAGTGATTTTTCGTTAAATCCCGGCAGCTTTGGTAACTTATTTTTATTTTACCATTGTACCGCTACGACCAGTCGGATACGCTTGCGATTATGCTGGTTAACGAGACGGACATCGGGCCCCGCGTAATAGCACACACCGCAAAATAATTTCGATTACTTCGTACGAAGAACGGGAATAAACCCGTGGTAGTGGTATCGACCGAACGTCTCGTATCCCAGATTCAAAATGTACTATTTTCCGTTCCAATCTGTCCAGGAACATCGAAGAAACCTTACCCGGATGGAATTGGCCACGTCTTTATCGCCGGGTGCCATTTCGCATTTGAAATTCAGCGATTCCATCGAAACCTACGTTACCTTTAATGTCCAAACTCCCTGGATATCTGCTCCGGCTACCAGTAATTTCTGCGTTGGGAATAAAGTAATTTAGATAATGCCGGAAGTTCCCGTAACAAGCCGTACCGTGGTACGGCAAAGAGCGCGGTAAATACTGTTTAGCAACGGTACTACTTTTGCCCGGTTATCCCGGTGCTTCTAGATGGAAAGTAACCGCGATGCGTAACAGAGAGAAAATGCTGACTCGGGGGGTCCGCGGAAGCCATTTTCCGAAACTTACGAAGGAAGGATGGCCGTAAAGAAAGCTTTTTCCATTTCTACCTTGGGCTTACAACGACGTTGTTACATCGTACCGGGTAGCTTTGCACCGTGTATTACGTGGCAGCGAGCGAGCGTTACATGACCCAGAAATAGTTCGACCGGAAGCTGTAACGACGTCATACAATAAAAAAACATATTCTCGCAAGTATGCGTCCCGATGAAATTCTTGGGTCACGTCTATTATTAAAAAAAAAAACCACCAACTCGAAAGGTCAGGTTTATTATTGAAAAATCAAGGTTCACTCCGTGGGTGGGTGCAAGGTAACGTATCGTTTCCGTAGACGACAGTGCGTAAGTACCTTCATTACTCCACATCGCGAGAAACTTAGGTGGAAGAAAGTTTCCATTGATTTAATTGGCCATGGGTTATGGCGAAGTTTCTCTTTAGATGCCAATGAGTATGCCGCGATTCAAGATCCGTCCACCTATCAGACTCCCTGCTAACATTAAGCCCGAAGCAACGTGCGCGAATATCATTATAAAGTTTTCGGCGAGACTTCCATGCGCGCAATGACCACGCATTTTGAAACTTTCCGTAATTATTCAATTGCGATTGTTTAAACAAATTCATATGTTTGTAGGGAATCGGTAAAGAAATATGGCTCGAACAGAAATTTGTATCGTTCTTCGATTCGGTTTGATAAAGTATTCTTGTACTTTATATAAATGCATGGTTGTATCTTTCTCAAACGAAGCGAATTCGAATATCCTACGTAACGCGCGTAAACTCAACGTACTTATCCTTCAAAATCAGTAATAACGATACCGCCCTCCGCCGAGAAAAAGAAAAAGAAAAAAAAAACGAGACGGAGAATGCATCGAAGGTGGCGCAAAGGAAGAAAATAATAACTTGTCGGTACGAAAGGCACTTCTGGGTTCATCGGAGGAGTGTCTGGAATTCGACAGGGACTAGTGGTAGTGAGAAAAGGGCGAAGGTCTGGAAGTGAAAACACCCTTCAGTTTTTCTTATACCCTAGTTTCGTCGACGGTTCGCTAACGCTGCCGCAGCTCTATCAGGAATTTCCGAACGGAAATTCCGTTGGATATCTTCCGCACTATATCGATCGTATTCATTTAAATGAGGCAGGACACCCTAACGGAATTTCTATAGATCGTAAAAAAAAAAAAAAAGAAAGAAAGAAAATCTGGAGAAATTCCTGACTGCCTGGCGCCAGCCTAGCGTGGCGCGCGAACGAGAACACAATGTTTCCCGTCGGTCGAAGGGATACGACTAGACGAACGAAAATACGACGTAGCGGAAAAATATTGCTTCATCGAGCACGATTCGATCGATGTGACGTAACGAGTATCAAGGGGGCATGCGGGGGTAGATCGAGAGAGATGGGTATCGTACGCAAATTATCGTAACGATACGTCTCGGTGCATCCAGCCGATCGTAACGACACGCCACGAAATGTTCATAAAGATTCTCGGCTTTGAACCTCACGTTCAACCGCTTACTTATTCCGCTTATGGATTTCGTCGTGATCAAAGGGGAACGTCGAGCATAATGGCGGTAGGCAGAGGAGATAGAGGTTTCTTTCACGGTTCGGGGCTATTCGAGATGAGATCTATGACGCTGGAATAGTCCCTCGGTTGCGAACAAAGGCAAAAATTAACGGTGAAGCTTAAGCCGATCTTTACGATACACTCCCGGGAATTACCCCCGAGAACCCTCGAGCGGGAAGTAGAAGAAGGCGGTGCGGTGCGGCGCGGCACGGCGCCGCGTCGTGGGAAAATATCAAATGAGACGATCCGCTTGAATGGGAGGTCGAATAAATCTCAACTCAGCATTACTTTTGCGGAGATCGATCCGCCACCTAATTCCAATGCATCGCGATGAGCACCATTCCGATTGGAAAGGAGTTAATACGAATCGAATATTACTTTGGAAAGTTCCCGTTTGCTACGAACTCGAGAGAGAGAGAGAGAGGGAGAGAGAGAAAGGGAGAGGATAGAATCGTGTATTCCGAGTAACTCCTGCCACTCGGAAAGGCCCCATTATCGGCTCATCGCGATAATCGTCAGCGGGATATTTTCGAACCAAGACTTTCTGGCGCGTAGTCGCGAGACGTAGCGTTTTCAAAGAAACTCGTCAACCTTTTCTCGAAGCATCGTACTCGTCTGTGCGCGCGGGGTAATGACAATGAGCCGCTATCGATCCGTCTACTTCGTTGTTCGTCGACGAGAGAGCGGGGGCGGATTTTGTGAAAATTTTTTTCCTTTCCCCCCAGTTACCAGCTCGCACGGGTGTTCCACGAATGTTCCGTGGGCTGCGCGGGAGCGTGTGCGAGCTTATAAAAAAAGTTAATAGGCTTCCATCAACCGCCAAGGAGAACAAAGAGTTGGAGCCGCGTTTCTCTACCCGATTCATTATTTCCGAATAGACGGTGGCTCGATCGTCGATACGAGACAATTACCGCCTTTAACGACCCAGCCAACGTTTTCAGGGTGATGGAGTCAAAGCGAGGAGGGAGATAAGCAGAGCATAAGGAGGGAGAGAGAAAAAAAAGAAGCGGCCCAGAAGCCAAGAGAAATCGATGAAAGACACTTCTCGTTGGTTCGACTATTCGTTGGCGAACACTCTCGACGAGTTTCGCCAAAGTTCGCTTTTCTACCGTTTCGTTGTTTCGTGTACGCGTACCTACGCATAAAATTCTCGTCGGTGGCAGAATTTCGATTATCGCGAGATCGACTCCGGTGGATCGTAAAGGGCACTCGTCGATTTAGAAACCGATATGGCGGGACCAGAGCTTTACCCGCAGTCATTTTGGATACTCGTTATTTACGGGAGTGTTTGTATAATTCTTCTTTTCGTATGCTCGCAGTCCAGGAAAGTTCAGTGCACCTGTCAGTATCGTTCGATGGCAATACTTCTGCGCGGTACGTATTGCGTACGTACGAGCGTCGCACCCATTGACCCAGATTCGACCATGATAGGTTTTTATTTTTAGAAGTACCGCGAGCCACGTCACGATGAGCTCGCGATCTGTTTTCGATCGAAAAATCTTTTGATTTTATTCCCGAACAACGAGTAACGGGAGGATGGCTCGAACGGTCGATGCTATCGGCGATATTCTTTCGAAACGTCCCTCGTAGTTTACTCCTCCCTTCGTAGCTGCGAGATAAATGAAATCGCCGAGCTCATCAACCCCCGGCGTTAAACGTCGCGGAATAACGATCTAACGCATCGGTGACGTATCGCGACGACGTCGGTTTATCGACTTTTAAACAATCTTTCAGCACATTCGAATCGTATTACGTTCTCGTTTCGAAGAAACATTGCATCGCATCGACGTATCCTGTCCACGACTTAACGAGAACGGTTTGTCGTCCCACCTGCAACGATCGTCTCGTCGGACGCCATAAAAACTTTATTTCTATTTCAAGTAATACAAAAGTACCGCAGAAACATGCTTTTCGTCTAGCGGCAACGGAGAGCGTTACGTGTTCGCGTGTAGCTCGCCATTTCGAACGTGGCTGGGCGCTTCAAAAATGTTATTAACTCCGGTCACGGTGCACTTTTACTCGAAGAGTTTTGATCGTGCGTCGTTCCCTCCCCCCACCCCCCCCGGCCATTCGGCGAAGTCTCTCACGCATCGAACGATGCGCCGGTGCGCGCATTCGCGAGAGATTCGTTTTCGATCCGGCGGAAAGAGTCGCGTGATGCATCGCATCAGGAAACTTTCCCGCCGGCGCAGGATAGCGTCCGTATGTTCGAACTTCGGCTCGTTTGAATATTTATAGAAGTTGCCCAGTTGTCCGGGGGAAAAATTGCGAGAGGATGGGGCGGGCAAATAAAAAGCGGGCGACGGGCGTTGAATTAAACCGTGCAACCGCAAGAGGTCAACGCGCAAACTAGTTGAATGAATTGCGTTGTTTTCCACCCGTTGTACAGGCGTAACGAAACGATTTACGTACGCGCGGACAATTTTCATAAGTGCATTGCGCGGCAATCCCGTTGACAATAATCACGACGAATTTTCGTTGGTATTTTGCACATTATACGACCCGTTGCTCGTTCGATGGCTGCCCGTAACCGCGGAAATACAGCGTGGAAAAATATTTGCGAATAAACTCTGCGCGGGCCACTGTTATTTAGTTGTGGACGCGTGCTTGCCATTCCTAGGAAATATAGAAACTCGACGGGAGTAAACACGATATGTTTGAGATTATGGTACATCGATATTGTGCCGTTCGGTCCGACGTGTTTCGCCAAAGCGCATAACCGATGTCTCGGCCAATGAAGACGTCAGCGATGAAAGAAAGAAAAAAAGCAAGAAACGTTTGCTGCTAGGAAACGGTAATGAAAATCGCGAAGGGTAGCGTGCCACGCTCCACTTTACCTGAGACCCTTCGATCTCCTCTATACGCGAAGTCATTTTCAAAGAATTTGCGGAGCATCGATGGTGTACCGACGCACGCGATTTTCGACTATCGCCTCGTACGGAGAAACCGATTTCATATTCGATCCCGTGAAACCCAACGATCGCGCCACCACTCCCCCGTGGACACGATACAACGTTTCAAATTACTCGCACATTCGATTCTTTGTTCCCTTCGAGATTCGTAATTCATTCCCGTTTAAAACCTTCTGTCCCGTAGTAGGCACGATATTTTGTTTTGCGTTTAATCAACGGCAAGTGCGATAAAACGCAGCGGAATAATTGGAACCCCGTTAAATTTCAAACGATTTTAGTTCGCGCATTTCACTCTGTTACAGGAATGATTCGTCTACCGAATTTAATTACGGTTTACCAGAGTCGTATAGCTTTATAAAGCTGGCAGCGACATTCGAACGCGCGCGAAATGGAAAAGCAGACAGTGTGCGGAGGGGGGGGGGGGGGGGTTGGGTCTGTAGGGGCGGGGTAGGGCTGGGGAGAGTAATTTTATAGCAAGGCGTGAACCATGTTGCGCACGGTTACGTCGGTGAGCGAATTGTGTTTCGCCGTAGTCTCGTGACTCGCACACAATTTTCAAAACCCGCCGTAGCGAACGTGCAACGTACGCTTTTATCCCACGTAGCGCGGGGGAAAAAGGGTTTACTCTCGGCAGACACGAGTTACACGTTCGCGTGCTTATAAATTTCATCTCGATACTGACCGTATTGTAGGATGAGCAGAACCTACCAACGACGATTCGCGACGCGAAAGAATGTATAAACAGTTTGTTCGCCAAAATCTAGAACCTCAGTGCTCTGGATTGAAGGGTGTCGGCATGCATGGGTGCGGATGTTTATACCAGTATCGATAAGAGTGCGATGAGCAGTCTTGTCGATGCGGGCGTTCGAGACGTGCGTCTCAAAACCAAACATTTGTTCAAGTGCCGATGCCCGTATCATAGTCGACGCGTGACAGGAGTACGTTGAATGTCTGTGCACGTATGTATTCACTGAAAGATATAAAGGGCCGTGAGGGCGGCGAGATGCAGAGAGGATCGTTGTGAACGCAGAGAGTAACGCGCGGAGAGATGTAGCGTGAGTATCGAGAGTAAGCCTTGTCGACAATCGTGGGTCGATTGTGAGGGCGAACAGTTGTTTTAAAAGTCGAACTCTGTAAGAATGTATTTTATTTGAGGTTTTGTTCAAACTACATCCATACTTTTATATTCCACCTGAAATTTCTGATCCCACAGTAATCGTGAAAAGCATGTCAGTTTCGCGAATCAAACTTTGCACATCGTAATCCCGGGCTCTGCGCGTTACAACAATAATGGCGCGCATTATGCCGAAGCTTCGAACGCTTACGAACGAGTGATACCCACGCGATAAAAGATATACGATTCCACTCGTGCTGTTCTATCGAGGATGCACAATTATCGCGTGTCTCTCGAGAAAAACACGAGGCTCGCCACCCTGATAATTAACCGAATGGAAAATTTGACCCACATGGCCCCGTCTATTAACGGTATCTCTAGATCGATACGCCCTTGTTAGGAAGACCCATTTACCCGTGAAACGATTCACCTATGCACCTGTCTATCAATAAATGCGCGAAACCGTGCCCGAGCTCTTTCTTCCCCGTGATTCCGTACCGCGGAACGTGCCTCATCGTCGTACGTCGAGAATGACTGAGCTCTCGTTGCTCACCGCGCCGGAAACGTCTCGAGTTTTCCCACACGGCGCCTCGCGCACGAACGACCGCGACGCTCGGTACAGCGCCCCGTCAAAAATGTAGTACGATTAAATTCGATCGTTCGTCCATTACGAATTGCTCGCTATTAAAGTAACGGGAGCAATCTTTTAGGAATGAAATCGGAACACCGGTAGGCGATATAAACTTCCGACCGCTCTTTTCGATTTGGTGTTTACCGAAATCGCTATTTAATGGACCATCGATCCGAACCCTTTCCCGTACCCCACCCCCCACGCCATTTCTGCACCTACGATGATTGATCCGCGTTCGGCACACGTGCACACCTATCCTTCCTACGTGCGCCCCCTTCCCTTCGCCCTTCACCCGTCCCTCTCTCATTATCGGTGTTAAACCCTTTTACCACTGTTGGCGCCTAAAGGAGCTTAGTAAGTTTGCGCCCGTGATGCAAAGGTGTTTCAAAAATTGCTCTTATCGTACTTCAGGTTTGTGTGATGTACACTTTACTAGATCATTCGATATATCGTGCAAAAAAGTTTGAAGGTAATGTTAAATTTTGAGTACGCGCACTAACCATTCAATGCAGAATATAATTAAATAATATTCAGGTTGTAGGTCGCGACTGACTTGGCACCGTAACGTATGCCTGGTACGTCACAGAGTCTGGCCTAGTCAAAGGGTTAATTTCTCGCTGGATTCATCTGGGATTTAGTAGCGTTTATCCGAAGAGACGACTGCCGGCGTACGACGATACGCGTAATTATAGAGATACATTTTAGTACGCGATGAGACTGACTTAATATACCGACGCGATGCTAATTTTATTAACGAAAATTCACGACAAGCTAAGATAACGCTACACCGGCGTGGAGTACCGAGGAAAGGCAATTTTAATTCGTCTCGGTTCCCACTTGAATGCATTTTTCATTTTATTCCCGGTCTCCCGACCCACGTGGGCATCGAGTTACCTAAAATTCCGTACAACGGCTGGCTCATGCACGATAACACAAAAGACACCCGAGGGCCAACCCTTTCGACTGCCTAGCAACGCAAACTCCAATTCTGACGTACGACCCCGACCCCAACCCCAACCCCCCGGTTCAAGGCAGATGCACGCGTACCCCCGCGAAACGTGGCGCGCGAGTGCCAAATGGGCACGGCGAGCAGAGTTTTTCCTCTCTCATTAGCCGGGACGCGCGCGGTGGGGTCATCGGTCGTGTACTTGATATAACGGAAGATGCAACTCATGTCGTGGCCGCTCATTAAGCCGGGGTCGGTTCGTGCGAGATGGCGCACACGTAAACGACGGCCAGAGGCACCTGTTCGCGCGTGCAAATTTCGCCGTGTAAGCGCCGTTACGGCGTCACACGAGTCGTCGTTTGACGGCCATTTAGCGTTGATTGATCGATCGGCCGTGTGTTCAATCGACGATGCACGCGGGGCCGTCGTTGCGCGGGTAGTGCCAAATCACACGCCGTTACTCCGCCGCGTATGCGCATTCATACACGTACGCGCGTATCGTTGGTTCGCGCGCGTTGCACCTGCATTATCTACGACTTCGCCGGAATCGCCGATTGAATGGTTTATGGTACACGGCGCGGAGAACCGCCGTGTCAAGGAGACGAGTTCGATGCCGCGAACCTCATATAATTCATCTCACCCTGACGTCGCACGCGTTAGCGCGTGTCTGGCATACCGTGGCCTATTCTACTGGCTCCGACGACCGAGGACGGCGCGCGGGCATGGGGCGCGTCGCGGCGCGCGATAACGGCGCTCATATTCCGTCGGGTTGAAATGAGCGCTTACCGAGTCGCGAGTGATCGTACTCTTTAATGGGCCCTCCCTCGCCCCTGCTCTTGTAATTAAACCGACGCCGGGGTCATTATGGCGCGGTTTGGATTAGAGTGCACGATATTATTACTCGTGGTTTCGCATTTACGTTCTGTCTTCTCTCTCTCTTTTTTTTTTTTTTTTTTAACGTTGCTCGCGTAATATTCGATACTGTGCGCTATCGCTCTTCGAGTCTTCGTTTGGTATTTCATAATCCCTTTCCACGGTATGGTTCGCCATGGGTATGCCGTGTCACGGTTGATAAAAAAAAAAAAGAGAGAGAAGTGCTTTTGTCGCTGTTTTATAAATAAACGAGCGTGTTAAATCCATCGTCGCGTCGCGACCAACCCCGTGTTTAGTTACGCGTTGAAATTTTTTCGAACTCCTGGGATGGGAAGTTAAGGTGGGTATATTTGTCGATGAAAATATCACCCTCGGCCGGTACGGAGTTACGGGCTGTGATTTAATCGATATCACTTTGTCGGGTTTGCTACCATAGATGACTCGTGAGCACGGTCGAAAATGAGGGGGGGCGATCGGTTTCTGTAACGCTCGATGACCCCTTCGCCGAAGGAACGTCTGCGACGCGAATAAGGAACTTTTTTGCGATGCGACGTTCCGTGAAAACAACACAGGGGTGAAATATCGAGTGATAATCGCGTATCGAAACGCCCGCGCGTTGTTTTCTTTGAAGAGTGGCATACCGACGTATTCTTCGTAGAATACGACGAGCGGAAACAATTTGAGAATAAATACGATCGTCGTGGTACGGGAACGTTGGTAATGCCAATTTAAATAAATTGCGAACGCGAGTGCGGTGCGCATTTGTCAATGAATTATGAAAGGAATCGCGCTGATTTGCCTTCCGATGCAGTCGTTTGTGCGTTATGTCGACAGCGAAGGGATAAACGAACTCTTTGCGTGGACTCGATAAAGTAATCTTCGTTGAAAGCGAAGGGGTGGAGTTGTGGACGTAATAAGGGGAGGTGCGTGATGAACGTGCAATAAAGAATAATAATTCCGTATTAACAGTGCTGGATCAAAAGGAAAACGCAGTACCGTTTGCCGTTATCGGTTGTGGAAGGGATATTTCCTCTCGGGACTCCATGGAGATTTGTACCAGATCGAGAACCAGTTATCAATAATTTTAACGAACCCGGCGATGTAAGGCGCTTATAGTTGTTACGGAACAGGTTACTCTGCGTGCTCTTTAACAAACTATTACGGTTCTTCACATTTCCCGAACATCCCGTTTAATTAACATCGCTGTTACTAAGTTGTACGGTACGAGAAGAGATTAACAATCGATCATAATACGTATCAAATAGATCAATCGATAAAATTATTTGGCTTTATTATCTGGTAGTTAATAAAGATTAAAATTCACAAAGCAAAAGATAAAAATGTTAAATATTTTATTTCAACGTTTCGTTTCATCTTTCGAAGTCTATTCAAAGGAAATGAAATTCAATGCTACTTGAACCTGCAATAAATGAGTCAAAATTCGATTAAAAAGAAACCCGACAAATTTATACGAACAAACAAGGAACACTTACGGAAAAATGTTACGTAGAAAAATCAGACCCTAACTTGCTCCCCCCACGAAATCTATAGATTGAATTTGAGAAATGTTTCATCGATCGGTCGCGGAGTTTTTTCAACTCGATACATTAACCCCGAGGATTTATTTCGATTCAAGAGAGCGAGAGAGCAATTCGCGAGATTACGATCGGACTTGGCCAAAGATTAGAGTCGTCCCGGCGAAGTTTCGGAAAGAAAGAATTAAATGGAGACAGGAAGGTCAGTTGCGTGATCTTAATGCCACGGAAGAAACTTTATTAAATCCCGAGGTAAGACAGCCATAAGAAGAAGTTGAGGCCGCTTCCAGGTTTTCGTTGAAACCCACGGCAGGATTCTTGGCGTTCTTTTAATTAACGTCCTTCACCGGGCGACACGATTCGAGCGATGACCTCTCTCGCGATCTATTCACCGGCTAGGAAAATATACTTTACCCGTTACATCCTGCCATAAAGCATCGTTAACGCGAGTACTCAGCAACATTAATTCTATAAGCGACGGAATGCCGTGTCGAGATTAAATATCTATTTCCATTATCTCGGGTACGCTTGAAATATCGTTTCTCGAAGCTTACAAATTCTATGTAGAAGTTTTCAGTAACTTTGCTCGGGCAACGAGATTAGGAATGCAGAAATGTTCAACAACCTTAACTCCGTAACAACTTATCGTTACCTCGTCTAAATATTCATCTCCGTTACCAGAGTTATGTCGGAAACGTTATTAGCGGAATACACTACGGTGTACGGCACTGGAGGTATATTTCGAAATCATAGATCCGTACAGAGGATGTACAATGGATTTAACGTGAATATTTATAAAGCCAACTCGAAGGGAGCGTAGTAAAAAATATTCATTTGATTTGTGTCCTGCGCAACGGTCACTGGGATTGTTTCGTCACAGTTATCCCGGGAGTATTTTGCATTTGTTTCGATCCGGTAAACAATAGCGCGGGAAAACAAGGGAATACGATAGCCGTTCGTCCGTTTCACCGTTGTGTGTCGGGAAACCCTTTCCGCGTACGCACCGGCGAGCGTTATGTTTAAGATAACGTGAAACAATTAACGCGAAAACTCGTCTCGTTCCACTCACTCAATCGTATTCAACTTTTCCACCCCAAAAAGACTCCCGCGAATCTGTCTAAATAGCGAATAACCGAGATCTTGGCATCGAACGGTTGCCATCGGGGCGCATTAATAACTTCATTATACAGTCATTAAAGTATCCTTCGTGTACTTTCCCAAACGACTTATAGAAGCTAATAAAACTTCTTTAATTATTAGATACTTAATGCTTTAAAGTACTTCCTACCCGAGTAATAAGAAGCTTCTCCACTTCGCGCTTCAACGATTCCCAAGAATTGGAGTGCGCGAGTTTCGCGATGAAGTGGTACAAATTTGAACGGCGGAAAAACTGAAAAGTTGCTGAAATAATAAAAAATTCACTCGCTCGCGACGCGAAGGATGATAGAAAACTTCTTTACGGGGAAACTCGTCTAAAAAAAGAAAAAAAAAATCATTTTGGAGAGACTCCCGTTGGTCGGTCCCTCTTACTTTTTAACCATTTTTGAAGCCCTGATTGGAACTGGCGTTGACGTTCGATGGAGGTTTACGGGGGATGAAAGAAAGCACCGCTAAAAACATTTTTCATCTGGGCGTTCGTAGTCGTGGCACGTCCCCGCTATTCTAGGTCCGACTTACGTATGCCACCGTTTACTTTTACTTCGACAGCTATGCGCGTATCGATACGAATGTCGAGGATGCTCCGGGCGTACGTTCTTCCTTACTGATTTCTTCGAATTGATTTAAAACGGTTTTGTAGCGCTTCGGCGCCGCTAAAACTCGCGGGGCCTTCGTTTTTCGCGAACAAATATTTGTATCTCGTTGAAAACATTTTCACGTCATCGAGATTTTACTTTTTGTACGACCCGATGTTTGCTCAACAGGAGTTTCCGTGATTCGGGTACTAGGATCGAAATTTTCGTTTTTACAGTAACGTGCACGTACGTATGGCAAATAATAATAACGACGGCCCCCGGTGTTTCCAGCTGTAGCGTAAAAGTAACTAAAAAATAACCAGAAACCTGTTTCACTCGTATCTATCGCGTTCGGTAATTGCGCGGCTCGAAAATTTCGGTAACGTTGAATCTTTATTGTAAGGAAAATTATACGAAAGGAATGCGCGACAGCCCTGTTAGTTGATGAAAATTGTCTAGATTTACTCGGAAACGGGTTTCACCTGAACTCAGTTTCTTTGTAGGTAATTTATCCGATGGTTCGTGATATATACCTTATTCGACTTAGCGAAGTGAGAACCTTAAAAGAAGGTTGCCGAAGTAGGTAATCTCTATTCAGATCGCCCACATTCCCCGAGCGCACATTCCATTTGCACGTCGTAAATTTTGGGGAAAACCTTTCGCTGTGTACGTCTCTGCATTGCTCCGCGAATGACGTTATTTTCCTCCTCGAGGCGTTCCAACTTTTCAGTTTTGACCAATATGGTAAGAATTCTCGATTCAACCGTAAAAGAGTCACGCGGCCATTCGAATCGTATCGAGCTAAAACCATGGCAGTGGGTTTTATAGATTTAAGAATCATTTTCCTCTTTATTTCTCGAAAGTGTAGAACATTGTCTGCGGGATGTTAGTAGTGGTAATCGATGAAGGACTTGCGATTTTGATTAATCCGGATGAAATACGTACTATATTTAAAAGAATGCGCATGAAACGTTAAGCTTTCGCACAACTTCACAATTTTCGTTACGACTGTTGAGCTTCGAGACTCTGAATTCCAACTGCTCCGCGAGTCATCAAAGGGGATGCCAGTTTAATCTGATTTGGTACATTGTTAACCGTTAGTTTCGCTGTGAAAACTTTCGCGAAAGGAGAATTGAAATTTCTTAGAAGAATACGCGAGAAAAGCGAATCAAAAAGTGAGGTTTACCACCGCGACCGAAGAACTTGTCCTAACGACCATGCTGTCTTATGATTCTTGTTTTCTTCGCCCGTACTTCCGGCATTCCGGGTAGCGGAAACGTGGCGTTTTCATCTGCGCAAAACGCTCGTGGAAGACTTTTAATCCAACCTCAAATGACTTCCTTAACGCTAATGACAGTCGACGACCGGCGGCTCCCTTAATCAATGCAAATGTTTATCCGATACATTTAAATAAATCTTCGCGTTGGCGCTCGGCCATAGGCGAGGCTTCCTCCTAATTTGAATTTCACGTATTACTCGCGACGAAATGAGGAACGGCCCGGTGCAAATACCTGCTACCGAGATTGCAAGTCAAATGAAAGTGCTCTTAAATACAGTTTATCTGGCCTTTGAAATTTAGTTGTTCGCCGCTTCCTTCTCCCGTCGCTTCTTTCCTCATTATTTCCAACGAAGCACGAGAAAACGCGACCAATTGCGGGCTTAAACGCTCGAGTTTTCGCTTCGGGTGTAAGGAGGGAGGGAGTGAAAAAAAATCATAAAAAATAATCTCAGTGAAAGAGATTAATTCCTCCGACGGCCCTGGAAATCGTACGAAAATGAGTTGGCCGGGCGAGGATGGAATTCGAAGTAGGTCAAAAAGTACGGCGACATTGCCCCGAACGGAGATTTACAACACCGAGATCGGGTAACTGTAATTCCTCCCATACGTAATGTATGTACATCCATGAAGGATAACATCGAACGATCGTAAATTGCGCCCTCATTACGTATTCACGACGCGAGAGAAAGCTCGCGGAAAGCGTTACGCTGACAAAGTTTGCGGCGTGTAAGAAAGTAATCGTGGGTGTAGTACGGTGACTAATCCATTTTACGATCCCTACCCCTGGGGTCTCATTTGCAAGTCTCCGATCGTCCTTCGCGGTTACCCCACGCGTGGCCCCGGAATGAATCTAGATAGGTTCGAGACGTTACGAGCCACCAAAGAAGAGCGCCATTAACGCCGACGTAGATACGGCACTTAGATACGCGCTCACTGATTCTGGAAATACGTAGACGGCGGTTATACGAGTGCAGTGCGTCGTCTCTCATTCGTATCGATGCTCTGATTATGAGTTTGTTTCTAAGTGTGTATGGTAAATATTCTGTACGGTATCGGAATTGCACTTGAAACCTGAATCATCATACCCTCACGCATCTCTCCTTATCGCTTACTCCATGTTCCAAATTCCTAGTCTTCTCCTTTTTAAAATTTCTATCGAAACAGGTTCTCGCCGGATAATAGTTTTCCTCCAACCTACGGATCCTATCCATCGATAGAATATTCTAATAGAATATTCTAAAAGTCCACCTACAGAATATTTGCAAAGTCTCAAGACAGAATATCGGCAGATCATCTTTACGACGAGCTACAGTCTTCTTAAATATTTGATTTTTCGACATAGTACGTTACATCCAGTACAACTACTGAATCACGGAATTGTTCTTACGACTTTGTAGTAAATTACACGAGGAACGCCAAACGTTCTGGTGACCCGTGTTTTTCTAGGTTTCGAGTCGAAGGTGTTTAAATTGGAGCTTGAACAATCGTTCGCATGATTTAATACCAGGCGCGTGCATAAATTCACCGAGTACCATCTTCGATTCAGAGACGAGAGTTCATTCGAAATTAGGCGATAGCCGATATCGGACTCGTATCCGGGCGTATCTACCGATCGAATCAAGAAACAAAGCTCTTTTGTCGAAACGTCTTTTCCTTTATCAAAGCTCCGCACCAAAGCTCGGAACGATTCTGCTCCCATTGGTGTCTCCTGCTGTCGTTACGCCCCACCTATCCGCGCACACAGACGCGCCCAGTCGATGTTCCATTTTGACTTACGAGCACAGAGATTTCAAAACGTCAAACGCGACGACGCTGCTTCGAGAAGTCTCGAAGCCTGGGACTCGGTCGCAATTAACGAGCCCGGCTCGATATAACGAGAGTGTGTGTGTGTGTGTGCGCGCGAGCTCGTGCGTGCGCGCATGTTTGGCCGTAGGTGTAGAAAATCTATCGCAGTCGGCGCGACGCTAGATATACTCCGTTATCGATTAGATAGCCGATAAACTGAACACACTAATAGAGAGTGTGTGCACCTGCCTCAACGCTGTACGCGCCTTCTTTGACACTTTGCACCCACTCTGCAGAATGAAGGCGGCGTGAGGGTGGATCGAACAGTGGCCGTTGTCAACGGCGCACAACTTCGGGGATGGATTGATTAAATTGCAATCTAGCGTGCCAATGGCTACGTCCGCATCTTTCCGAGCTCTTTTTTTTTTCTTCACTCGCGGAAGCTCTGGCGTTTTCATTTCCCACGTGGGCTTTAGTAGAAGTTATTAAGTTCCTTGTTATTGGTACAACGGGAAAGAGCGTCGCGACGTACATTATACAACGTGTAGAAGATACGGCGAGGATTCGAATAAAGAGGGAAACACCACGAGCATCTTGGATCTCTGTTTTTTATTTTATCTGCGAGTGAACATTGGAACTTCCGGATCGTAACTGTTAACTCGATCGATCGATCAATTCAATGTTGATCTTTGTTGCCCCGATATTCTATTACGCGAAGTTGACGCACTTCACATCTTTTCTCTTGCGTACGTTTATGCGTGCCTGTCCCTTCCGAGTTTCCTCTGTCACTCTATGATACATTAATCTTGTCCCGCGATACTGATTTTCAATTCCACCGGCATGACTCGCACCATCGTCGTGTTCGTCAAGCTCGATTCACACCTACCCTCCGTCGAGGAGTACTCGGAAGGAAAATTATGTTGAAATGAATTACCAAATAGGGGCGGTCGCTTGGCAACCCGGCGCGGCGTTCAAAAAAAATCCCACTCTGTCGCTCGAGTGCTGCTTCGGTGCCGGCACGCATGGAACTTCTGACTTAGGCGACCGCCTTACGTAACGGAATCTACCTGAAGGCGAGAAATCCGGTAGAACCTAGTGCGAGCAACGCGACAAATATTTCAGAAATGGTTCGCGAACTCGGATGCGCGGAGGTCACGCCGGCTTATCTCGCGCATTACTTTAAACCGGCTGGAATATGTAGGAGATGATTCTTTTATTTGAAATGGAAGAGAAATATTCCGACACGTCGCGCATGATGCGTCGCGGAGTCATAATCAATTACAAATTAAAGAACTATTATATATTGAGGGCGAGGGAGAGACGCGTTACTTTGACGACGGCTAAGAACAGATGCAAATGCATAATTGTTAAACAGGAACGGTAGCGTTGCTATCCAAAGCTTACGAAACTAGAAGTGCTCGGTATACTTGATACAAAATACTATGTTCGTAGTACGAACTTCGTAGTAGTCCCGTGTCTGAGATTACTCGCACTTCTCCGCTCAATTTCGTCGCAGCACACTCGGCGTTTTTAGTCCCTCAAAATTCTCTCGCCGCGTTATTGCTCTTTCAAGTTCGTCCCTGATTCTCACATTCTTCATAGACTCTCACCTCTTTTTCGAGAAAACAACCATTAATTTGCTTGGTAAAGCGATACTATAATATTGCCGGTATTTTTCCACATCTTATAATTATTCCTTCGAATTAGAAGCATAAGCGTCGATGATCGCATTCGAGTCAAAGTCGCGGACCGTACGTTTCGATTAAAAAAATCATTAAACGATATTTGAATCACATGACCGTAACTCGAGCGTGAACGCAGCTGACCCATATACCGTGAATTTCTATGTCCTGAAAATCGACTCGTAAAGTGTTGTGGGTTGCAAGAGAATTACTGGATTTAAATCGACCGATTTAAATATTTTTTCATTTAAAAACTCAAATCTTGAGCAATAAGAATCATATGAGAAGAAAACATAATTCTTTGAAATATGCCCACCACACGCAGTGGTTTAAAACACTTTTTCCGCAGGCACGAACGGTGGGCGTGATTCGGGTCACAGAGCTGGCCCGAAAAAAAAAATTTGAAACGTTTTATTATTGTTCAGGACAGTGATTACACATCTGCGAGAGGGATTTAAAAAAAAAAATACGCAAATAGTCACGGTTTAACAGAATGGGTATATGAAATGATACAAGTTGACGAATGCAGAATGGTTAGTTATCAAAAAAAGACCTTGTTGATCGGTAGAAAATGTAATTATGTATCGAGAAAAACGCGTTTAAAGTTCAGCAGATGCCATTGCCGAGCGGCCTAATTAGATTCGTTCAGATAGGTATAACTTCGTCAATATTTTAGGTACAACATTCGTCATGGGCTCAACATATTTCTCAAAGATGTACTTTTCAAAATATGTAGGAAAAAAAATAGTTTGTTTCTTTTAAGCCGAAAAACGTATATGACTCCTTAAAACGTTCCGGAAGATACTCAAATTTTAATGTTCCAATGCTTCAATCTCGCCCACGCGTATTTTACCGTGAAGCGTTGGTAAACGCGCAACAGTTTCAGCTTAATTTCGGTACTATCGCCCCCCCCCCCCCCTCGCTACGTCTGACCCCTGACGCGCTCCTGTCACTCGGAGAGGCAAAATTATCATCGCCCTTGATGTTATCCGTTGGCGGAGAAATCGGGCTGACGGCTCGCGGTACTTCGGAACAAAAGGGAAGCGGAACTTTTTCAGAGAGATGGAATGTGGGTTAACTCAGACTTTCACCTCGGAACGATAATAAACTCGCGGGCGCACTGCCGTGAGATTAAAACTCGCGCTCGGTATTTCCCGTAGACGCCGCGGTAGAACGTTAAGACTTACCCAGCGTTACCGTTGTTACGACCGCCCTACGGGAGTCTAAAGTTGCGGGGGCCCGAAATTAAAGTAACGCTGTACTCTTTCCACCTCCATCCCCCCCCATCTCCCTCCCCCCTCGTCCCGACATTTACAACCTCGAAATGGAATGGTAACTTCGATCGTAAAATTGTAAAAGCCGCGCGCGCGCTTTTTAAATGTCCCCGAATGGATTTCCAGCGAAGTTCGCCAGGCACTGGCGCGCAATAAATTTCAATGCGCTGACACGTAGTAGAGATTCGAAGAAATCTCGCCGATTATCGACGGATAGCGTTTGCCGGATGTGCGCACGCGACTCCCATTTTTTTTACCCAGTAGATTCGAATCGCGCTCGAGGTACAGACTCCAGCGGTTTCCTCTATGCTACACATATCTCTCGACTACACGATTTCGCTTTTACACGGTTTTTAAAACTACGGGCTTTTTTTTGAAAACTGATGAAAATGAACATTTTTTCTGCGCACGTATTTCCAATCATTTTTGTTTTTCAGTAATTAAACTTTTGGTACCATTTTTTAACGATCTTATATTTCTTGTTTCTATACGTGAAATGAATTACATGTTTATACCTTCATATATTTGTCACTTTACTAATGAACTGGTATTTTTTATATTTTTCAAGGAATCTTGCATTTATTTTACGTTGAAATAAATCCCTGCGCTATGTACATTTTAGTTACACGATTTTCCGAGGAACCTATCTTCAGTGTAAATCGGGGGTTAGGTGTAGACAGTAGAGTCTCGTTAATCCGGGCTTGATGGGACCGGACCCCGTCCGGATCACCAAAAGTCCGGATTAAAAGGACACAGCTTTAAAACGTCTGCAGAAGAAGTTTTAGATAGACAAAACTATTAAAATCGGTGGTTTTATCGTAAAATTACTTTTCCCGTCTCACGACCACAACGTAGGCTTACTTTTGATGAAAAACAAAATATCGTTATGTACAATCTCTTACTCTACAAATAGCCAACTAGTTTGCTTACGAGTTGTTTTTTCCCGCGATTTTTGTTTCGAGGTCCGTCCGGATTAACCGGAGTCCGGCCTAGCCACGTCTGGATTAGCGAGGCTCCGCTGTATTTGATTTTTGATAGAGGGATCATTCTTTTCCACGTCCGCGAATCGCGCCCGAGGCTCGACCCGAGCATAAATCGCCGTTAGGTCTAAGCCTGCAAATTCGATTACATTAACCGAGAATCAAAAGCCACGGGGGGCAAATTACCGGGAACGTTGCTCCAGCCGATCCGGACGCATAAACGGCTGTGTATTTGAAACCTCAACGCCACGAACTACCGGCGCGTATACCCTACCCACTCGTTTCTCACTCTCTCGCAACCAAGCGTGGCGCGAGTAAGCCTCCATTCTCGTGTACGCGCGTTAGACCGCGGTACCCATCGGTCCTCTCAACCGGTTTCGAAAGTGCACGACAAATAAACCTTAATTTTTCATACCAACGATCAAACGGCGTCGATCGTGGTTTTGCGTACCGGCGAGCACGTTAATTCGAAAGAGAATTGGAACGACGCGACGGCCGCTCTGTCGCTCGATACTGTCGTTCAAGGAATAGTCGATATAGAGTTTGACGAGAGAGCGGCGGAAACGAGGATACACGAGACGGATAACAGTCGTATCGATCCGGAGCGTGGAATAAACTTTATCGAAAATGGCACGCTAGCCGTGATGGAAATTTAAGATTGTAATTTTAAACGAACGAATCGCGGGAGGGGGGGGGGGGTTTGTGGGGTGGGAGACTGAAAAGCAGGAGAAGATAGCTAGAACACGGTGAAAACGCGCGTTGGAGGGACGCAGGGGAGTAACGTTGAACGCGGAGCTCTCGTGTGCTTTGTAACGAGTTTGATTAAAATGTAACATACACGGTGAATTGTCGGAAAGAGTGCCTCTGAAGGTGGGTTGTCGACTAATCGAACTAGCTGACGATACGGTCTACGGTTGACTACCGAAGTCCAACGAAACCAAACATGGAGGACTCGGCGCAGAAAGGGAGGAGGACACGGCGTCGAACTTACACAGAGGTGACTCGCGTGTTTATCGATGCTTCGAGCTACAACCCCGAAACGAAGGGAGCAGAGGTGATTAAAAAACACATACAGAAGCGGACGCGCCTGTACGGGCGCCCCTCTCGTTAAAGTTGCAAAGGCCTCGGTTCCATTGATTAACGGTGACGCTCTACAAAGTCGCGTTTTTTCCCCTCTGGCTTCGACATTTGCGAACAGTCACGCTGTTAAAATCAAAGCTAAGTCGTGGTTTTTTCTTTCTTTTTTTTTTTTTTATTATTTCGCGTTGCTTTTTGAGGTATACACGGACTCGTTGTTTCGTTCGCGTCAGATGTCGGAAATGCTCGTCTCGATACCTGAAAATTGTGGCTATTTTTGCCTCGCGACCGTCGGCAAGCGTTGGTTCGCGAAAAAAAAAACGCTCGGGCAACGGTGGAATTATTAAAAGAGACACGGGAATAACGTTTTACCGATGATAACGGCAGAATTACCGTTCCGACGCGCGAGATACGAACGAGCAATATTTTCGATCGTAACAATGCACGCGTTGCGGGGAGAGGGGCGTGCAACAAAGCGCGTGTTCACCGTATTGAAAAAAAAAGAAAAAAAAGAGAGTGTCGTTTTATCGTTTTCCCGATTCCCGGAATAGGTATTCATTTAGCGCCACCGCCGTTAAACGGAAACTTCTAGGGAAGAGGACGGATCGATTGTTAATTTTCTATTAATCACCGGCGCAAAGTGCTATGGAAACGAGGAGCAGCGGTGCCGAGCATTAGTTACGGAAACGAAACATTTATCGGCGCTGGTACATACCTGCTAAGCTCCTGCAATAAAAATGTCTCCTGCATTGCTTCGTACCCGTGGTCAAAGTGCAGCGGCACACTAAACTGCACGTGCACTTAAAAGTGCCAGTTAAAGAGGGCAAAAGGTAACGTAGCGAAGGGAGAGAGAGACAGCGAGAGAGAGAGAGATGGAGAGACGGAGAGACGAAAAAAGGCTGAAAAGCTCTCAGCGCAAAAAAGTGGGATAAATTGGGGCAACTACTCGTAACGTTCCGCACAGTGCGCATCCTATCGACAAAGCGTAGATACCTATGCCAGACCGTAACGTTCCACGCGCGTGTGCGCACCTGCATACCGGGGCGTACGTGTTTCCTGCTCGTGAATTAAGCCCTCTCAAAGGTGCCAGTTTCCGTATCGCGTTACGTATACCGGAGATCCACGCTCGTTTCAAATATTATCGTAAAGACGACGATCGTCGGGTCGAACCCGCGTGTCCGTTGCAATTTTTCCGCATGAATTAAGCAGCGCGCGCCGTTGCTCACGCTCGAGGCTCGTGCCAAAGCACTGCCTCGTAACGTGGTATTGTCGATGGAAAAATGGTACGCCCCGACCGTGTTATCGATTAGGAATGAGAACTTCCGCATGGGTACTAAATGAACGCCGTGCCAGTGGTTAGAAAGAGTCGGGGATTATAACTTTTGTGTTAAGTACGAAGATTTAATTAACGCTATACTGGCGGGCGATATTTCGCGTGATCGTGCACAAGCGGCCGGGCATTGCTTTGTGAAAGTAGCGTAGAACGAAGTTAGAAATTAACGCAATTTTAAGTTCTCTTCCGTTTCGTTTTTCATCATAAATTGCTATCTTTTTAAAATGGTAATATTGGAATCACAAATGACGGCCAAGTACCTGAACGTTCCGTACGTAGCGTTAATACACAAATGCTCAATGTGAAATGATTCGTCTCGTAACTGACATTCTCCGTCCCTTCGACTTTGTTCGCTCAAGTTTCAATCGTTTTCGCCGAAGTTTTCTGTCACAGCGCGATAGCAGCAATAACGCGGCTGTAGTATTTATCATTTTGCGCCCGACACGCACTTATTTACGCTTCCTTTGTGCACTTCGATTCGAAATTTAACGAGCACGAGAGACGGTTACTCGGATGACCCTATCACGGACGATGCGAGCCTAATATCGTCGACGCGTTTGAACTGGATCCAGTATCACGTCCAAGTATCAGCCCTTGATGTACGTGTATACTTCGCGTACACGCGTACACGATTACGGAAATCCGTTACGCACGGTGTCAGGATATGTGCTCCGCGCCTAGTTCCCAGAAACACGCGCACACGTACAATGGTACAAAGTCAATATAATTATGCTGCCCGGGCCATACGCAATGCAAATTTCGCCGCGGAGAGAGAGAGAGAGAGAGAGAGAGAGGGGAAATAATTTAAACCCGCCTGATAGCAGAGCCAACTGATAATAATATTAATAACGACTCGTCAAAGCCACCGCGGTGCTTAAGTGCTCGCGTTCGAAGGGCAGGCAGCAGCGTCATGATGTTTTCAGACCCGTGGGAGGTAGAGAGTATCAACAGGGCGACGGGGTAAGCGATTTAAATGCTTAACATGTAAATCCACACGGCGATGCGGAAGCTATTTCAGCCGGCGTTAATGTTTGACCGCGATATTACTAGCACAAAACGCGCGCGCAGTTCGAATGACCCGTGCTTCCGGCTGAATATAAATTATTCCCATCTGCGACTGATGCCGCCTAGAATTCTCGTCCCACCCCCCCCCTCTCTCTCTCTTCCTCTCTCACTACCCCTCTTCCCTCCCTTTCGCTGCGTGTTTCTCTGAAACCGTCTCCCGTCGGATTATACGCGAACATCTTCGGATCTTATGCATACCGAATATTAAGCCGAAGAGGGTACAGTTGAATAGAAATTCTTTCGGACCTTCCTTCGCGCTCTGAAAATTCCCATAATATTTTTGCTCTCTGACGTTTAAATTGGAAGGGCGTCCTCGGGGGGTGGAGTCGTCGCGGAACAAATTATTATACGTCGATGGTAACGCATCGTCGTTTGTCTCGCCGTTTTTTTTTTTTTTTTCATTCTACCACCGCTGGTAGATCGATCGGGGATTATTCTACGATGAGAATTAAAGGGGCGAGAACGCGAGGCCGAGGTAAAATAAAATATATATATATATATATATATTTTTTTTCTTTGACGGTAGACGCGCCAGAGCGAACGATTTTGATTGATTCTTCCGCACCGCTAACCAGATTATCGAGTCTGCAAAAAGAGTAAGAGATTTTGACGTAGGCACCCTTGTACCACCTTCGAAACGCGTAAGTACGGAACAATGTTGCCGTTAGGATTGCAACGATTAGTCGATAACGTCGCTCGTCGAACACCGGCGTAACGTAAAACGAAATCAATGTGAATTTTCTGGGCGAGTTAACCGAATAATCAGCGAGTACCGTGCACAGCGTGTGAGCGCTGTATGTTTGTCGAGACGCGTCCGATATACATCGCCATTGTTTCAAATTTCACGGTAACGTCCGGATAAAATCAATAACGGCTAGCAAATGATCGCGTACGAATTATTATCGCGGGATGCGAGATTGAAATAAAACAATTTCTGCCACGGATATATTGTTTCGCGGCGGAAAGAATCGCGCGAAAAGATGTCGTTTCCCGGAATACGGTTGCTCGGCCCGTTGACTCGGACAGAAAATTCGTATCGCGAAGAAATTAGCGGCGAGAATGAGCGCGACTATTGATTCCGAGGTTACGTCATCGGGTCCTCCGCGAATCCGAACAATCGTTTCGATGGAAATATTGGTATCCGTGTAATTAACAACCACGGCACTGCGGAGAATCGGACGGGAGTGAAACAGTTTCCTGCAACTTGTTCGTTTGGAAGCGATAGGTCACAGCGCGGCGTTGTAGCTTTAACCTATTTTTTAAACGCCAAGTACATTGATCAAACGCGCGTGGGATCCGAGCATTGCGGTGCATTGTGCCGAAGGGAATGTACGACTGCAATGGAGCCGGTTAGACAAAAGAACAAATTTCGCCATCGAAGCTGTTTTGGAATATAATTTATCTGCCCCACTCGACGCAACGTTATAATTGCAATAAAGCTTTCGTTACGGCAGAGCGAGCGCTTTGAAGCGCGTCGCAAACGGTGGTTTGTTCCCTCATTCCGGTTTGACGAATTAAAAAATTCTCCTCGGTCTCGCCGCACTCGTTCCGTTCGATGTTTCTCTCCCGGAAGCAACATTCCTTCCCCGCTTCTCCTCTGTATCTCTCCTGTTGCACCGGCGCGCAAGCCGCGCCCACTTTTTGTACGTAAGAAGCGCACAATGCAGGACAGAAACGCGCTATTATATACGCGGGTATACACGTATATATACATCAGTTGCAGATCTCTGAAATGGCATGCCAGAAAAGGGAGCATCTTGTTTCCGCTCTCATTCGAGTGGCTAATTAAATCCGAGATATTGTGCTCAGCGTAAAATTACTACCCCCCCTCCCCCTCCCCCGTCCCCCAACGTCTGAGAAGGAATAAAGCTCTCCCTGAATGGCGCTCGTGGAATTTCGTCTCTAAGAACATTTTCTCGGTGGACGACGGTGAGCCTGGCTAACTAGGAAACGACTACGTTTTCCCATTGGTTTACGGTTGTATAATTAAAAATAAGCAGCGCTTGATACGTTATATTCGCGATCGCAATGTACCCTTCCGACGGAAATACTTTGGCCGCGACGTCCGCGATGGGACACCGCTCGTATTTCGTACGCTGTGCCATCGTCTAGATTCGTCTAATTCGTTCGGAATATCTAAATTTTACATCGTTCTCCGTGCGTGTCATTATCGCGAAGTTTCCAGCGTAGTTCCCCGAAAAGCTGCGGGTTTCTAGTTTCGCGCAGGTATTACAGCCCTGTCGTATTTTGCGTCGCTGAGCTCGAAAGAGACAGGAAAGCGTTTAGAAATGTATTAACTGTCCACGAGCTACACCCACGCATTAATTACTCGTGAATTATGCAAACGCGCTCAATCAATATTTGTCGTGGAATTCACCATTCCAGTTTCCCGCTGGCGGATAAATATCAGCACCCTAAATTAATCCTAGAACTGCGAACTGGGCTCGTTCGTGATTCATTCTCATTCTCGCTGGTACATTACTCCGAGTAGTAATGTTCTTTTTTAATAACAAAATGGGAGCGCGTAGCAGAAACAACGATACGTAACGCAGGATTTCTTTTTTCTAGGCTTTTTTTTTTTTTTAAACAGAGAAAGAAATGCGCGGAGACTATAACTGACTTCCATGCGTCGGGTATAGTATTACAGATTTTCGAGTTATGACTCTGAAAGTTTCGAAACAGTCTAAACGGACGGAAAAAGCGGAGGCAGGCGTGGGTAGGTGACCCGTTGTGCGCATCTCTTCCCTAAAATCAGGCCACAAACTCAGCGCGCACGAGAGATATGCAAAGTGGCAGGCGCTTTATGCAAAAGCTCTTCTGCCACCAATTCACTTTCCGTCGGTCTTATCATTCCGCGTGCGCTCGGTACGTCTCGCGATGGTCCCTTTATTTACTTTACGAGAGCCGCATACAAGAACAACGGCAATGCCGCACAAAAAAGAAAACAGATGTATCCGAGGCGGAATTGAACGGCGCGTTTCGTTATTAAGAAATCCGTTGGATATTTTGATGCGACGCCACGCGATGAAAAAGCTTACCCGGGATTTCGAGGACTGTCGTTTCTCGGGTAAAATCGAACATCGATATACGTGATTCCGCGTTCGTTGAAATCGCGGGAATTATTCTTTCCCCGCGTTTCGTCGTGTATTGGGTCGATTAAGATAGTTACGGCGTCCTATTTTGACAGTGGTTTTCGAAAGCATTTGTGGCGGGAGATGCGGTGAAAATACTTTTAAAAATTGCATTGTCAATAGATTTCGCAAAAGGGCAACAATATCTCGAAACGAGGAGGTAACGGTTCGGTGTTTGATATTGTTTTTCGAATTGCATCGTATTGATTGAATATTCAAGAATGTACCGCTATGTTGTTTACGTTTTCAATGTTTACGATTCGTCGTAAACCTCGTAGTTCCTGCATCCACGATAGCTCTAGTGGTCTTATTATTGTTTTTTCATGAAATTTATTTACGCTAAAATCGCATCGGGGAAACCACTCTCACAATACGGCGTCATAATTATTGTGCCGTCGCGTTAACCGATATACAAAGCAAAATTCGTTCGCGGAAATTGCGATAATATTATTCCACGGTGGAAATACTTTCGTTCGATGCAACATTCGGCGCGATGATTTCGTTATTTCGTTAACTAGCGAGAAATCGAACGAGACGGGTGGGGGTTGAGTTCATCTCCGCTACGTGCGAGAACTTAATTAAATTCGCTGGCTAATCGTGCGCCTCATCGGAATTGATTCCACCGATGGCGTGTAACGAGTAAGATGCACGCAAGTTCTCGCTAATTAGAATATCTTTTGTACGTACAACGGTAAACGCAGTTACCAAGTGCCCCTTGTCACGCAAAACTTTACGCGCTCTATCGAAAGTTCCCCTCCCACTGTATCGCGCGAAATTAAACGCTCGATGGTTATCGACAAATCTGATAACGCACCAATTTATCTTTACCTCGGGAGGGTACGAAAACTCACGAACCGAGAGAATATTACATCCGCAGTAACGGTGTGGGTCACGGTAAACACCTTAACGATAACAGTATATACGTAACCTCGAAATACAAATGAACACACGCAACCCACGGACAGCCGCAAGCATGCTGTTTAGACAATTCTGGAGAAACCTTGAAACTTCGGAGTATGGCACTCCCTTGATAGTACAATCTAATCTTGACTGGAAGGGTTCGTAAGATTTTTTCAGTGATCCATTATAAAATAAATCAGCCGCTACCTCGTCACCAAATATCCATCGAGACTATGGTCACGGTATACGTGCATCGCCAGTGTCCCGCAATTTGCATCAAGTTTTGAATAACTCCGAAACGAAAGAATGCAAAGTGGTTGCGATGGAGGTAACTCGGGTCGAAGATCGATGCGCGCCATCATAGTCAAAATCCGAATTCAAGCTGACCTGGATGCAACGGTTTGCGAATGTTTGACCGCACAATATTTGATACCGCGTACGTAGATATCCCGATTCTGGAATCTAATCGTGGCTCGACCCAGATAACGTCTGACAGAAGCAGCAACGAGAGCCGCACCGCGGTACGCTTCGAGCGCGCGTTTGAAGCCGGGTGTGCTCGGAAATGCTTCAACATTTGATATTCATCCGCGATTAAATTAAAGCCAAACGACAGGTGTCGGGATCCAACGCATTCTTTTTTCTTTTTTTTTCCACTTACTCGACGTTACGGGGTTTTCATCTTTGACGGCATTCGTCTTCGTCGATTCCAGTATCGGATATACCACTCGAAGCGTATGTCAGTTTCGACGTCAAGATAGAACCGGGAACGGTAACTTCGGGCCCGCATCCTGTCGAAATGGGATCGCTAATGGTTCTCAAACAATCGCGTCCTGAAATGGTTTCTTGGGTAATAACAATCAATTAACTGCATCGGAGAGAGGCGAGGGTACGAGTTAATGCAGAAATCCAATTAGAACTCAGGCCTATTACTATCAAGTGCTTCGCAATCAGTACACATCGCGTCGGACGTGGATGCTTCCGCTCCATCTTCTACGAAACGCGAATGAAAACGATTCGGAGTGGCGCGGTAGGACGAAAAGAAAAGGGCGCGGTACGAGGTCTAATATTCCTAGAAGCGTATCAACCGTGCATTCGTGCGCATAAACCACGACTGCGCGCGGTTTTTCCATCGTGTAACAAGCGAGCCGCCACTAGACACGGAAAATCTTTCTGGCTCATTAGGTGAAATATAGGCACGTTCGCGTGTCGCTTCAGAGTCTTACGGCTCTCTTGGTCTCCTCTCCTCCCCTCTCCTCTTCTCTCCTCTTCTCTTCTCTTCTCTCTTCTCCTCCCTTCTCCTCTTCTCCTTCCTCTTCTTCTTTTTTTTTCTATCTCGCGAAGAGGACGTTCGTGAGACACGACACGGAGTCACGTACGCCGGACAAGAGGTTCCGTGGTAAGGGAATGGCTCCCCTAGGGATAGGAGAACAAAGTCTAACGCACGTACAAACCTTTCTGCTTCCGTTATATACCGCCATCGGTTGTATTACGATTACGGTCGTGTACGTTTTCCGTTTCCAATGAAACGTAGCTTTCCGCTGGGTGCCTTCCTACCTGTCACCGAAGATCGCGAGGAGAATTTATTTGTCCTCTCGCCGGGAATTCCGAACGCTCTTTAACGATCGAGGCGTCCGTTAAACCTTTTCGCTTCGACGCGAAGTTGGAGCGCGACGTTATATTTTATTATCGCCATTCTCGTGGCAAGTTTCAGCGTAAAGCTTCACGACTGTTCGCGTTCGTATAATGCGCGTGATCAAGAAAATTTCGCGATACCGTGGGAAACGACGCGTGCATAAGATCTTCGCTATTCCATGGCATTTGAATAACCGCGCGGAATAAAGTGGAAGTTCAAATGCGTCTGGGATGAAAGAGAGAAAAAAAAAGTAACGCGTTTCCGTGGTCACTGCTCCAGAAAAGGTTGATCCTCGGCGTTTCGCGTCGCGCGAATGATTTGGGAAATTGAGGGATTTGTTTGCATCTGTCCGTCGAAATATTTCCCAAATCGTCGGAGCAGCGAATACGCGAATCATTATATGATGTTAAATATCGTGTCATTGTCCTCGATTTGATCGAACGGTTAACGAATGAATTTCATCAAACCAATTTACCGATCGCAAATGTGTCGAACCGAGAACGGCGGCAGGAAAATCGCGATGAAATTAAATTTCCCGCATGTAATGCACGTGTGCGCTCGATAAAAAGTACAATGAGCGACCAATATTTATAGAAATATCAGTTATCCATACGGGCGGCGTATACGACGCCGAATGAAATTAATAATTATACTTAACACATCACAAAATATATAGAACGGATTTATGACGCTCGGGGATTAATACTTTTGCTTTTTATGGGTACGAAGAAGCTCTTAATAGCTTGCCATCGTTTATGAAAATAATTAATGTAATTACAGCATACGCGCTGCTACGTTACACGGAATAAATTAACAGGATTGCTTCTGCCATTCAAATAAAATGTAATATTTTCATATACCGTGTCAAGTATCGTGAGACATGGCCGCTTTCGAAAGTCATTATTTATCAGCGTTTTCCATTACAATGTTTGTCATAAATTAAAATAACGCAGCGAACCAACTTGGAACGGGAGTAACGTGACGAATACGTGCCGCGCATCCCTTTCTTATCCGTTTGATTAATTATTCTCGCGATCGTACGCGACGCCACCTCGACGTTCGGAAAGTTTAAAGATAAAATCGATTCCCCTCCCCCCCCCCCCCCTCTGACGCATTAACCGTTCCTCGTCCTGGTCTCAGTATTGAACGCGGGACATTAATTTTCAGGGCAACAATGCATTATCGTAGTTGGAGCGCGCGAGGAACCGGTGCCTGATTATTAATAGCCAGGTCGGCCGTACTCTTGTTTCTCTTCACCTTCGGCATAAATAATGGGCCCGTACGTTCGGTTCGCGACGAAATGCGAGTAGCACGGTCAACAAGTACATCCGGGTTAAGAATGGACGCTCGCGGTAGATACGTTCCGCCGAGGCAAATGCGAGTTAATTAATCACGCGATTTATTACATTTTCCCATTATTTTTCCAACCTCTCCCGACCACCCCCGTGGGCTTTTGTGCGAAACAAAGCATTGGTCCAGTCTTTGTCCGTGTTTGCAGTGGTTACCACCGGTGCCATGACTATTCTTCCCCCGTTTCGGTGAAAAAAAAAAAAAAAAAAAAAGATGCAACGGCTATATATACTTTCGGTTAATTAGATGTTACGCGCAGAACGCCGGCAATGTTTCTTGGTTGAGGTTAAACGCCCCGTCGTCCGCGCGGATCGTTTTGCTTTCCATCCCACTTTACCTACCTCGCTTAATTAATATCATTACCAACGCGTCGGAATGGTTTCGCGATAAACGCTTGTTATTCGGAAACGTCGGAAGAAATTCGAAAGCAGAGTAATTCTTGTACCAGCGGTCGATGATTTTCGAAAGCATCCAATAATAAACTTCATTATTCCCGCGCAAAATTATTCGCTCGCGCGTAAATATCGGGAAGATAATTGTCCCGCAAAACCTTTAGCGCTAATCTTGCAGCCGAGTAACGTCTTCGTGGCAAACTGGAAATTTCTTTTCATTTCGAAAGTCTTTAAGTGATTGTTCGTAAATCCGCGGAGGACTCTCGTGCTCCCGACTCTAACTAAATAGAGGGTATCCACAAATCCCTTTAGCCTGCCGCCCTCCCTCCGCGAAGCTTCTCCGAAATTGAAAGGATTCAGCGGCGTTTGTGTTTGGAGTGCAAGCCCCTTAGAACGCGAAACTACCGTGCTCTGCTATATTGTTGGTTCACAGACGATTTATCGAAGCTGTTGCGATCAGCCGGTAATCACAAATGTCAACTCCGCTATTGTACGACCTGTGGCTACAACGAACAATGATGTCGCGGTAACAATTGATTCTGGTAGGTTTCTCCCGCGGAATGCGAGGCCACGCGGCGCTTTATCGCGATCGCGACGACGCTCGCCTCGTTAGAAAGATTTATATACAAGTGATGTAACGAGAACGACATCGGATGATTGCAGTTTGATTAATTCTGGAGCTAGAGGACTGGCGAAATCAAATTGAGTTCGATCGTAGGATGGAAAAGCACCGCCAAGGTTGTTTTATGAAAGTTTCTACATCCGGGGCTTCCGAGGAGGACTCCGGAATGACGAGTGCGCGGTATGCGGATGTGTATGTTTTACATGAATGTCAATAAGTGTGCGTTTGAGATGCGCGACTTGAAATGAATGAACGTGCCAAAGGCGACGCGTGGGAAGTTTGTGCGGTGTTATGTGTGTTGGATACGCGTTTGAAAGTATGGTAGCGTGAAAGAATATAAGAGGCGCAGGAGCACGAGAGGAGGGATAAAAGATTTCAGATTTGTCGCGCATCGAGTAAAACTTAGCGAGGAACGTCACGATGGAATAAAGACGAGCGAGTAGGAACTTTGAAAGCTGTGACCACGTGTGCCCACGATTATGCAAATAGTCTGTCATATTTTTTTTCTTTATTTCTTTTTATCACATTATCTGAATTTAAAGAATGTGATGGAAAGTAACTGATAAATACCATTTTTTTTTATTTTTCGACTTTGACCATTTTCTTAATCACGGACACATATATTAAATGTAGGGGAGCATATTCTGTTCTTTCAAAACAAAGAATCGTATTACTATCTACCAGACGCTTCCTACAGATGCTAGCCAAGTGCGTCGCGAAAATGGAGGGGAGCGCGAGGTACGAGGCGCGCGTAAACTCGCTTTTCGTAGATTTTATTTTTTTTTTTTTATCAGACATCGTTGAAGGAAACTGCCGATCTACTTTGTCGAATACAATTTCAAATATCATCCCGGAGCTTACCGTGGAGCGAGCCGCTGCACTTGGACGCATCTGTTGCAGAAACTACGGTATCCAGTGACCATAACCACAAAAGCAGCGATCCGCGAAGAGGTATAGCCATCTAACCCTCTTGCCGGCTCCTAAAGTACATTTTATCCTGTGCCATTTCGCAGCGGTGCAAAGGATAGGTCCAAGAAGTACTTTACCTCCTCATTTTTTTAAAGAAAGACGCAGCTGCGGACACGCGAGCCACGCGAGCCACGAAAAAGTGTACGGTTCACTTGCTCTTGAACGAGTCTGTTTAGTGCGTTACGTTGCACGCGAGGCTGTGGGGTAGATTTTTATAGCGAGTACGTCTCTCGAGTAAAAGGCGAGACGCGCAATTTTTCCTTGAACAGATACCTCGCGACGTCTCTTCGAATTACGCTAAATCAGTGGTTCCGGACCACTTTTTTTTTTAATTTTCCACCACCACGGCCACTACTTCGTTCCACCTCCTCTCCATCACTTATTTCTTTATAATTTATATACACATAACAAAATCAGCAATACGGTAAATGTTTTGGGAAAATATTTTAACTTATTTATTGACACTTGAGATGAGTCGAAACACTACCAGTTGCGAATCACTGCGTTAAATCATTTCATCGACGGAACACCGAGATTCTTCCTTGCTATTTTCTTCGCAAAACATACTCGCGGAAGATCGTCGCGCTTCCACGCTAAAGAGCCAACTTGGGTGCAGTGATTCTGTTCTGCGTTCAGGGTCTCAGTGAAAGTATGTATTCCAGATGACAACGTTCTGGTCCGGATTCAAATTCTAAATGCAAATAATATAACGCCAAGCAGTCACGTTTCGTCGGTGTGATGGCAGGTAAATGTATCCCCCAATGCGAGATTTATCGTGCTTTCGCGATGGCAAACGCGATCCCCGGTTTTCGTTTCACGGTAGGGTGACACTCCAGTCAGGAAGTTGCTTTTTAAAATGAAGTGCGTACTGTATATACGTACCTGTGCCGACGAAGTTTGCCTTATCGTTGCCGCGTCCCTTCCGGCAGATGCTTCGTTACGGTAAACAACCATAAATAAATAGCGTGCATTCTAGACACCCGCGGTCGTATATCCTAGAGGCAAGGAAGATAACGAAAAATTATGTGAAGATGCCAGTCTGCCTTACGCTTTTTCCACCAAATATGTTTGGAATTAAAAAAAAAAAAAAAAAAAAAAAATAGCAAATAACCCTGGATCGTCAAGAATGTACAACTTCCGATCGGAATGCTGCCGGAAGATTACTGTCTTCCTTGAAAGCCTGTGTACGGAATATCGTCTTACGGCAGGATCGAGCAATTGAATCGAAACACCCAAGAATTCGCGTAACTTGGTAATGCAGTCGAACGCACGATCAGTACCATCCCCCCCTTTCGAAAGTTTCGAGCTCGAGGCTAAGTACCTCGGTCGGAATCCCCGAGCTCCAATCGAGGACATCCTTAGCCAGCCAATGACGATACGCGTCTGTATGGTCGGCAGATTTTCAAGAGAACCTTTTGTAAGCTCACGGAATCCAATTCGCGGAACAATAAAGGCGAACTTAACCCCCTTTCCCAGGTGTCCGACCAACTACTTCTCCTCGGAAAACTGCTTCCGAAAATGGATACGGCTTGCCGAGGTTATTGTTCAAGCGAGAATATTATCTTTCCTCCATATCCACCCCAGCACCATTTCACTTTTTCCCCCGGCTTTATCGTTTCTTTTTCTCCTCCCTCCCCCTATTTCGATCCGCGAGTCTCGATGAGATTTCCGCTCGGCGAGAGGTTGGGTGGGGGGGGGGGGGGGGGGGACACCTTCGAATCGACTGGTAACTCGAAAGATTTCCAACGATGCGGGTTGATCTGGGACGCGCGAAATCCTTGAAATCCGATCAGATTTTCGTCGATATCTACTCGCGCCGGTGGGAAGAAACGGCCGTCTCGTTAATGCCAAATTTCGCGCGGAACGGCAAATACATTGTTCCGAGACTCTTACGTTATTGTCGTTTCGAGTCGCGAACAAAGAGACGTCGAATATTGAAATTACACGCCGGAACGGGAATTTATATCGTCGTCAGTACTCGTACCGGGCGGAATTTATTTGACTGCCCGTGAAAAATGTTTGGCTGGCTCTTTCACGCATTTAATCCTAGCCGTCCCAATTAAACTGTCAGCCGAAATTAATCTACCACTTGTTCGAACCTTTGTCATCGAGGACGTCTTCTGTTCCCGATGACACCCAATGCTCGTAGTTTTTATATTTACACGAAAACTGGAACGCGACGCGAACACGCGAGTAAACAAATTTGTCGACGGACGCGAACGCATCAGCTTCCGCGTATCGTAAATTGCGGGTTCGATATTATTGCGACGTTCAAATGTATAACGAAAAAAAAAAAAGGGTTCAATCGGAGCGAGCGCGCGATCACCGCGCCAGGAGATACTCGAATGTTCGATACTAAAATTCAGGTTCTATAGATTTGTTTGTTTCGATTGTAATGGGACGGTTTAGTGTTTCCCGTCTACCAACCGCGAGAAGATTTGTATTCATCGTTTTTACGCGCTACGGTAAATAACAATTATCGTGAACACCAGTCGAAAGCGCTCGAGCGTACTTTACGCTTAATAAGTACGCCCAGCTCGCGCTGAATATTTTGTTACCACCAGCATTCGTGGGCTTTTAATTGCTTTAACGACTACTACTATCGATCATCATTATTATATTGACGTTTACTCGCAATTTACATGGATTTCCAAGCTCCGAGGTACTTAGAAGTTTGCGCGTCGTTCATTTATCAGGTTACATGTTAATCGAGTTACAGGAAGTTATAGTTTATAGCGGCTGCATGCAGATGCGTGCGTCGAGAACCGTTGTAGGTGTTGCGAGTAGACGAACTTATAAGGGAAAAGCACGATTCTCCATTATTTGTCGACTTGTAAATAGAGTACTTGGTAAATACTGTTTCTCCCTTCGAAACAAAATTGTTGGAAGATTTACAACGGCCCGGGGAGGGGTAGTAATTTCAGTAAAACCGCGCGAAGCCCGTTGATGTACGTGGTAAGCGAAATTTCCATTTTCGCGCGTTTGCACCGATTCTAAAACGTATTAAGAAAACTTCATGCTTTTCCCACTTAACGAGGAGTAATTACACCGAGTATGATCGCTGAATATAAAAAATGAGTAAGAGGGAAGTAAAATAAGAAATTTTCAGTTCCCTCACGACCGTTCAATTTTCAGCGCAATTATTATTGGTTCGAACGAATAGGAATATGGTGACGATCATTATTTTTCCATCGCACGACAGCCGGTGCTTGAACGGAAATAATAGATACGTCCAAACGTGAAATTTTGTTTGCTTACGTGGATACGCTCCCGTCGAGCATTAATAAAACTCCTGTTAACGCGAAATCATGAAAAAATTCACGCATCTCTAAAAATTTGCAGACATTCGATATCGTCGGACGGGACAGCGAACAACGGACGCTGTCCAATTAACGAAAATGCGATAAATCAGATCCATAATGATACGTTAGACCCGTCAAGATAACAAAAAAAAAAAAGAATGCTGCATTCCGCGTGTAATTCGAGCGATTTTAAAAACCGCTGACGTGGCCTGTCTCGTGCGTCCATAGCGCTGATATATCGCGCCACTTATTATCAGTGGCACCATCGTGGAAACGTCTCGAATAGTACCATTGCCGCGAAGCGTTTCGCGGAAGTGATTTGTGCGGGGATGAAAACAAATTTGTGCACGTGGCAAGAATGCGCTTGAAGCGGATAAAATGCTAACGCCGATCGAGTCAAGTTATCTGCATCTCAAAAAAAGAAAGAAAAGAAAAATGAAGAGACGAAAAAAGCGAGAAAAAAACACAGTATTTACGGCTGTTAAAAAAATTTTCCGAGCGAAATTACACGCGTGTATCGTACGTATCGAGGGTAAATTGAATGAGGTAGGGGTGGTAAACGGGAAAGCAGGTAGAGAAGGAGGAAGTTCTCTGATTAGCGGTATTGTTCAGGAAACGGAGTGAATCCGTATATTGTGAGGTCCGCGAATACCGCGTCCATTGTTGCTGTATTCCAATCTGGTTTGGCCAGGCTCAGTGGCTATCAAAGCAGCAAATTGCATTTCCACCCTTGCATAAAGTTGTGTATCCTTCGTGCAGCGCGATTACATCGCTGTCTCCCCGTCCCGACCTCGCTGTTGATTGTGGAAAGACTATTCGCCGAAATTCCAATAACGAATTCAGCAAACGCAATTAGAAATACGGACGGCGCGTTGATCACTCGGAAGTTGAGAGGAAATTCGTGAAATTCGGTAGCGACGCTGCCGGGGAATGACTACCGCCGTACGCGGGACCATTTAGTATTCCGCTTGATCGGGTTTCGTTTTCTTTCAAAATTCGAGCGCCCTTTGCTTTCGTTTGCGTGGAATTCAAAGTGAACGCACAATAGCGGGAACGGGAGGCTCGTGGAAAAATATACATTTCCCACGCGCTCGTTGTGCGAGGGTTCTCCTTTCCGCCTCGCTGAAAAGTTTTTCGCCGAGAAGGGTTTTCGAGTCAGTTTTATGGTTGCGATTATTCTTCCAGAGACGCGAGCGCGATCGTTGCTCGGCACGTTGGTCATTGTCAGTCGCATAAGTATACGGAAAAACGTTAAGCGAATCAAGAGGAGAGCGAAATTGGTTTGAATAATATGGCCGATTTTGAGCCACGCGTTCACTTGCGAGTTCTTGACATACCGATCGAAACCGAATTGATACATCGTGATTACTTGGCGATTTGAGGGGCACGGTGTTGCGAAACTTTTTCAATTAAATTTCCGCGATTGCGCTGGTCTCGCTGCGTTCTCGCTCGGGAAAGAAGATAATGCTCGTAGAGCGGGGGGGTTCATCCGAGTAGCGGACGAAACTTCAACCTCAACATCGCGAATGATCGATAGCCGAGCGTTTATTTCAACTATTTTTCTCGCCTTATAAGAATTCCTTTGAAATTCCCTTCGCGTAATTTTTCTTCACTCTGACCAGCTTCCGAGAGACACGTACGAAACGACGAACCTCTGCTCACAGTTCTTTTAGTAATTTAGTAATTTATCATCGTCCCGCGAGATATCGATTCGACCATTCGTAATTTCCTCGACGCGGTGGAATTATTTAAGATACGAGAGAACGAAATACGAGGAAACCGGATCCTTAGGCGAGGCGGTAAAAAAGAAGGGAGAAACGAAAGATGGCGAAGGACTAAGATCATCCCCCGAGTTAGACGTTCGCGAAGAGATTCTCTTCAGAATTTGATTGTTACGCGTCACACCGAATATCGATTCGCTGTCGGGTGTTCAGCCAAGCTACAGCCTCTTCGGCAACAAAAGGAACCAGAGAAGTCTATCTCGCTTTTTCTTAGGAGACGTGATCGACATAGATGGCCGAAACCTATTGTTCGGGAACGTCGTTACGCGCGACAGTCCGTTCGTCGAGCGTCTCCGTACATAGATATTTTCCTGTGTGCGTGGCGATATAGTTTGTCCTACGCGTGTACGTGTCCATCTCTGTACACACAACGGCTGCCGTCTCCTAAAGAATCAAGAGCCAAGATTTTCGAGGTACGCGAGGCTAGTAGAAGTGCCGAAGAGAATCATGGCAATCGGACAAACTCTATGTATTCTATGTTTGCGATCCAGGTATATTGTAGGAAAATTCTTCTTATTAGGAAGAAATATCTCGATCTGTGGTAATATGAAAGTGGAAAATGAGAAATGCAGAAAAAACAAATATTTGATTGTCAAGTATGAAATTTGTGGTGACAATCAGATATTCGCCAAGTATGAAATTTGTAGTGAATTATATCGTCGACTTTGACTCACTACAAATTTCGTACTTGCCAATCCAATACTACGAATGCGATTACTCGCACTCATTCACGCAAATTCGTTCGCATAACTCGGAACGTCTTCGTCTCTCAAAATTATCTTGCGACGTGTCGTCTTTCACGTGCGTCTCGATTATCCGTTCTCTCTAGACTTTCTCCTAGCGAACTCTCTCCTTCTTTTCATTTGATTCTGACTGGGTCAGATCACACTCCGTTCACCTATACTCACACCGATGCACATATACATATGATGCGACATTCGTCATCTGCCCGAAAGCTCCGAGATTCACGGAAACGATCGTTGTGATCGTTATATCTCTGGCAACGCATTACCGGTCGCGGCTCGTTGGAATTCAATATTGCCACTACTTTTTCACATATTACAGTATCGTTACAAATAACAGGTAAAGAAACCAGCATACGGTTATAAATCGTGATCCCGTTGCTCATTACGATGATACGAAATTTTGTTTAAATTGGTGAAAGGAAAATCGTTGGCGCTCCGGTTGACGAGGCATGCGTGTACAGAAAGGATTTTTATAGCAAGCAATAGGGAAGATAGTATTACGGCATCCATTCGATTACGACGAGCATCGAAACGAATCATATAGCGAGGCAATATTGCGGAAAATACACGCATGCAGATACATATTGTGCTACAACGAGATTGGATAATAATACGCAACAGCGCCGCTCTTGTAATTATATTGATCTCGCGTAAAATGTACATTACACGATTCTCCGAATTCGCGCGTGCCATATGCATTGTGCCGAAGATACAGCGTCGATTTGTTACCGACACCAGGCTGATTTTAATGTAATTTTAAATCGCACGATAACCCGCATAATCGAAAGCAAATTTCGAGCTCGAACGGTTACACTCAAATCGTTTCGCGAAGGGTCACATTTCATCGACCTGCACAGCTTCTAAGCTCAAATAATTAATAGTAAACGTGTTCAAGGAAAAAATTGTCGTCGGTAGGTTTTCGATAAACGTAGAAATCGAGCGGTCAGCTGAATAACCAAAACGATTTCGATGCCCAATGGGATCGACGCGCCGCGGTGCAAGAAGGTCAAACTACGCGGAAAGGAGCAGTAGTGGGTAATGGTAAAAACAAAAAAAAAAGCAGCAGAAGTGGAAGAAGCGACGAAAGGACGTAAGAATCGAAAAATGCTTCGGACGCCGAGGTACTCTCACGCTGAATTGGTCGTTCGCGTCATGAAAAATAGGGATCGTGATTCCTGGCCAAGAGAGGCATACGCAATTCGGCACCATATTCCGCGTACAATGGAGCGAAATTGACTATCCGGAATCGGCATTTCGTGGGCCCGAGTAAAAGAGATGCTCCGGAGACTCGATGCGCGCGCTCACTCGGTTCTCAATCGAATCGATCGCCGATACGCTACACTCGAGTGTACACAAATTCTTCGCCGCGCGTTACGAATCTGCTTTCGGCCGTTTCGTTCGGATTCTATCGACGCCTCCAGGCGCTTGTCTGTCGGCAGGAATTCCGACGCGAAGAGAAATCTCGAAAGAAGTGTTTACGGAGTTGCTCCTGACATATTTCGCGTACACCCTACCGTGTAATTCGAAATGCGATAAAATTCTTACGTTTCCGTTTACCACGGTTAGCCGTGTAATGCACGATACGCCTAGAGATTTTAATATACATATCGGCATTTTACCACGCCCTTTGGAAGTTGTGACATTTCGCTGATAATGCCAGGCGCGAAAGTATTCGCGTATATGCAATTTATTTAATAATACCGATGTCCGGATAATTGGAGCATTGAAACGGGGCATCGACCTTGTAAAAAAATCGTGTAATATTCGCGTGTAATAAAATTCTCTGAAAAATAAATTGTATGATTTTGATATAAAGAGAAATATTACCAACAAATTATTCACCGTGCACAATGGAGGATTTCGAAATCGTTCACCGGTAACCGATGAAACCGGACCCTCGGAATTCGATTACGGCGAACAACAATGGAATCCGCTGCACAACGTAGAACCTGTACAAGATATACGTCGTCGTAACACCGCGCCGGAATTCTCCTATCGTCTGGACAACGCGGCTCGCTAGAAACAATTATTACTACTTGGCAAACTCAAACAATCTATCCTGTACGTACCACGCGCCAACTTCCCACATTTGGTTCACGCTGTACGCCGGTGGCTGTGCGGAGTTGTGCGCTCACGTATGTGCGCGTCAAAGCGAGAGATCACGTACACGCGCGTAACGTCGACTCGTTTTGTACACCTGTAACCGGACTACACGGGCCGAGCATCGAATGACTGGAACGTAATGGAGTATCGCAGTTAACGACACGCTTGTCTAATTCAAACGACGGACAAGGAGATTTCGCTGCTACCTCTTGTTCCGATCCCTTGTACTTCTCGCTGTGCTGTAATTTTCGTAGCTCCTCTTTGCGAGCGCGACGCGGAAAATTTCTACGAAAGCATGAAACCGTGTGAAATTGGTTGAACGCCGACGGTGGTTGATTCTCGGAACGTGGAAACCCACGAGAATCTTGTTCGAAGAAGTTTAATCTCTTCTACGTGTTGCTTTTTTTTTTTTTTTTTTTTCTTCCCGCGATACGAAGTATCATCGATACACATTTATTCTACCGCAGAGATATTTGGACTTTTAGAAATTATTATACGGTTTTTTATTATATTTATTATTATCGGTCCTCCCGTAGGGGTGGATCGGTAGAATTAATTAAATCAATTCTTATTAGAAGGTTATTGAAATTAATGTTACCTTACGATTGTTAAAAAATAATTAACAGCTTTACGTTGGATATGCACAACGTAGAAACTAGTTTGGGAAAATTCCGTTTATTCGCCTCGTCTATAGTCTTTGTTTGTCCTAGGTGCTCCCTCTCTCTCTCTCTCACGCTCACCCTTGTTTCTTCGTGCCACCCCACTTCTGTTTTCAACACAGTCTGCCGTCCTTTGCTCTGACCAGCCCGATAATATCCGCGCCGCGGAGTCGCTTATTGGATAGTTGTCTAATCGACTGTGGAACTCGATATAGGTATACTACGTGCATTGGTTACGGGCCGTGCCGTTCAGCTTCCTCGGTTAGTCTATTTAACGGCGTTAATTGGACGCGAAACTACTCGTCGGTATAGCTTTCTCTCTCTCCCTCTCTCTCTCTCGCTGTCCCCCTCTTTTGCCAGGCGGCAGGCGGAGCTCGCAAATATTCTTCCCTTTATCGTTCGAAAAATTAAGAATTGCCTAGTTGAAGCGTATGACGGTGTTTGAACCATCACAGTGGCTTTTTGGGGAGAAAGGGAACTATATTTCGAAAGGACAATGTCGCGTTACGTAATATAGCGCGTGTGCTCATGTAATATTTTTTATCCGACGTAGACGTTTGTCTGGTGCAAAATTATTTTTTCACGACTTTCAAGGAGCCAGATGGTTTTGTGGAACATTGTAGCACTTTCGGAAATAGCCTAACACTAGGCCCGAGAACGTTGTCGCCGACCTTAATTACTTTAATTTTTTTAAATACCAAATATTTAATAACGAATTTTGTCGAACCCTCGACGATACAGCGGCAAACGAATTTATACGTTTCAGCCGCATCTCGTACAATGTATCGCGGACTATGGCCTTGTCAAAAATTTAACGATTATTTTTTGCTCTCTGTTTCAGGACGCGACGAGCACGCAGTTACGCTCACTCGACCAGTGGTTTTATTTCCGAGGCCCGGAGAATCCCGCGCTGTCCGTTACCGCCCGCTCGCGAGAGTACGGAAAAACAGCGGCCCGTCGGTCGAACGCGGAAAACGTATAACTACGGCGCGTTGTTTGCAAAAAGAGAATATTAATTAAACGTATAAATGAAAGCGCGTAACGCGACGCTGCTCTGTTTACGCGAACCCCATTCGTTTCCAGCGAAATTCGCTACGCGGGACGCGACCGACCCGCGGGGACGATAATGAGGATAAAATCGCGAAGTTAATTAGATGTAATTAGCGATAGTGACCTATCGAGCGAAACGCGCTTCTCGTGCCCACTCCCGTCCCGTAAACATGCCAGGAGGCTCGTTGGCTTGAATCCGCGCTACATCGTCGAGCTTCTAATCCTGCTAACCCAGGAAAGACGGGGGAAGCTAATTAAAGTCAATGATCGGCTCGAATGGTAAGCCCCGGTTGATCGCGCATCAGCAAAAATCGCACGACAATGTCGTTCCGCACTGCCGTTGGTTTCGTTCCATTTTTACTCCTCGCAACGCGAACAACTCGAAACTCGTACTACCTCCGGGCGTAATGGAATACGGGCAGAATTCTTAAGTTTCGCGACGTTGCTTCCTCCTCCTCCGCCTCCGCCTCCTCCTGCTCCTACTCCCTTCTCCTTCCTCTCATCTCCCATTCCCCTCCTCTCATCCGACAAGTTAAATCTCCTTCTCCGTTTTCCGTTAATTACAACTACTTTTATAATTTAGACTAACTAGTTAATTAAGAGAAGCCCTCGGAATAGCGGGTACAAAGATGGGGCACGGCAAACAAGAACGCTTAGAGCGTCGGCAAAGTCGTTGATCCGTATTACTCGGAGGAGTTTTGATACCGTCTACGGAATCGATGATCAAAGTAACGTCATTTTTAATTCCCTCCGAGTCCCCTCGAGAGTTCCCGCGATATCGTTTAATACGGTTCGAAAACTGCGAGACAGATACGGTTAGAGGGGCGAGGAGCGGGGAGATGGATTCGAACATTCGCCTGATAAGAAGGACGGCATCGCCGAGAAAAGTGATGCGCCCGAAACAGCTTATCTCCTTTTTCCTTGTCGCTTCCGCGTGGATGACGAAGAGTACGTGATCCCGTTACGCGACGGTGAACTCCCGTCTCCCCTTCGAGCCCGATAAGTACTGATTTCCATAATGGTTCCACGTACGAGTACACTTACTTACGCTATCCGCCCCACTCTATCCGTTTCACGAAACTTTCTACCTCTGACATTTTATCGTCCTAAGAAATTCAGGGGTTAATAATAGCGTCGCGGCGGCGATAAGTTTTTCTACTCCCGGTTATTCGTTCGCGGACCGCGCTATCGTGTCCCGAATGACTTGATTTCTCGGTAAGATTCACGCGGGAAACCTTCACGTCATATATTTACGACGTCGGAGTATCTTTGACACGGGACACGGGAAATTGGAATTTAATTAGAGAGCCACCTCCGCGAGACGGTGAAATTTTACCGGCGTACTGGAACCGGTGCAGTTTTACTACACTCGGTTCCGCCCGATCTCGCCTTCGTCTTCGTCTTCGTCTTTGTCTTCCCTGACTTTAATTAGCGCGCCCCGAAATATTCGACGTTTCCTTCCAAGTACGCGAGGGCATACGATTTCCATAGAGAGTGTTCTTCCGCGCTTATCGAACTCCGAGAACTTCTCCTTCCCCCGCCGCGTAACCTTACACGCTTACCCCGTCCCCTTCCGCGCGTACACGTATATATACGTATTACCGCTAGCCATTTCACTTTATCTTACATCAAAGAGCGGCGGACCAAAATTTCCGCACCGAGATGAGAATTCGGAACGAGAGGTTAACCCGAGTAGACTCGGGATAGATCCGACGACGCGATCCAACCGGGCCTTAGAATTATTTTTCCATTTAAGGAAGATTTCTCGTTAATCGATTTCGCGAGCTTTAACGTCCGACGGGGAAGAAAAAAGGTTCGCGGGTTACCAGCTTCCGATTAAATCACTGAAGTAGGGAATCGATCGATCGGCGATCGAATAAAAGCGAACGAAACCAACGGCAGTCGGCGGTTCGATCGAAAATACGATTAATAGAATTCTCGCTATCCAAGGAAGATTTAGAGAAACGTATGAAGGGAGCGCGGGACGGATCCCTCGGCGAATCGAATGAATCGTAGCGAGAGAAGAGAGCCACGCGAGAGCCCGAGGATAATTCGATATCTGAGCCGGCTGAAACTGCATTTTCAGGAAGAGGGGCGATCCGCGGACGAACCGCGTTGCCGGAGGAGCGGTTAGTAGTGGTATAGGCAGGCCTAAATGAAGGACGATCGTCGCGAGGACAGGTGATCTCGCGCCCGTGCGCGAGAGTGTGTGTGCGCGTGTTTCGTGTAACCGGGTGTGCGCGATATCGCGTGGTAAACGCGGCGTGAAGCTGGCGGCGGGGGGAAGGGCCGGAGAGCAAGATGGAAATCTTCATGATTCTCGTCTGCCTGATTGCACCGCCCACCCTCTCGCTCTCGATCAAGAGCAAGCCCAATCCACGGACCGTCCAGACGCGTTACGGCGAGGTGCAGGGCGTCGTACGGTCCTTCGAGTCCGCAAAGTCCCTCAAGCCGATAGACGTTTATCTTGGCATACCGTACGCGACGCCACCGGTCGGGGGTAACAGATTTTCACCGACCAGGGCGCCCAGCCCGTGGGAAGGAGTGAGGTGAGTGACGCGACGTTTTCACTCTTTTATTTGCTTCGTTGCGATTTTTTAACGCTATTCCCGCCACGGTTTTGGGTATGTTTATTCCGGACGAATCTAGAATATTGTTGAGTACACGCGCAGGCCCTCTACGGGGCGTATACCTGGAATATCACCTTTCGGAAATTGTACACATATCATTTGGTTTCGATCATACTGATATATTTCGACTGCTACTATACAGCGACTACTGTTTTCGTATAACGCGATTTCCCGTACAACTTGCCACGTAATAAAACACAGGTATCATCACATTTAAGAATTAAAGCTATTTTAGTTGAGCATTAGATTGTTTTCTTCGACGTTATCGGCATCTTATGTTTCATTTTCTTTTTCTTTTTTTTACGCGGTCACTCATAATATGTACTTCAAATTACACCCGTTACGCGAAAGAAACTCTCGTACGGCACGATTTCCTATAACTCAAATTAACCGCGTTATACGAGAGTCTAGTGTATTTGGCAATAACTCCATTCCGCGTGGTTATGAACGAAGCAAAAAGTAAACGGTCGTACCCCCGCGACTAATTTTAACCTTACGCGCGCGTCGGTTTTTTTATTCGTCTCGGTGAAATTTTGCCACGGAGCGGCGGCGGTACGCGCAATTTAGACGCAAAAAGTTTGTACGGATCGCGATACGCGAATAAACTACCGCTTGTCGGCTAAAACTCATGGAGGACTGTTGTAAGCACCGTTGAGCGACAATGAGGTATATTGTCGTTGGATAATTAAAGCAACTGCATGAGTTTTTTTTAATTACACGCCACATCGTAGTACCATTTCGTACTCGCTACCTGAATTTTCAACAAATCGTTTATTCAATTTTTAAGAGCGATAGATCAAGAGGGACCCGTGCATTTCGCTCGTTTTGATTTTACGCGACGGCGATATCGCTATAACGTGCGGGACGAATCGATAAACTATTTCTACGCGTTATACGACGAAGCATGAGAATCGAGTACCTTTAATCTCTCGACGTGCAAATGTATTTCGTGGTTAGTATTCGATTTAATAACTCTTCTCCGATGGCATCGATTTATGACGAGGGGGACGTTAGCCATTGTACGACTCGACGGTACTTTCGTGCACAAGTACATCGGTGGGAATTACACTTTACAGATTATCGGACTCGGTTGGCCCGGTCTGTCCCCAAAAGCTCCCGGACATTTCCAACGAGCAGGAAGCACTGGAGCGTATGCCTAAAGGGCGGCTCGAGTACTTGAAGAGACTACTGCCTCATCTACGAAATCAGAGCGAGGATTGTCTCTACTTGAATATTTACGCGCCAGCCGTCGGTGAGTAATTTCACGTTTATCCACTCGAAGCTCGGGCGAATTTATCGAACGGGAATTATCGTTCGTCGTACCGTCAGTCGACGGATACGCGTCGTACGGAGGGGGTAACGTTGTTGGAATTATCGTAAATTTGACAGCGGAAATTAAACGCGTCGGTAATTTCGTACAAAGCGATACGCGGTGGAGCGGTTCAACCTGTTCACCGATAGCGGGGGCGAAATCCTTTTTCGAAGGGACGTGAGAGATACTTCGTAGTTTTCACAAATGACAAAAATCGTTGACGCTTATTCGTAGGAAAATTCTTTTACTAGAAAGGAATAACCCCGTGTTTGATATTACAATTAAAATGGGAAACAAATGTATGGTGAAAAACAAATACCGTGGAGGAGATTATTCGCGCTTCTTCGGACAATTCATTCGCACGACTCGCAATCATTTCGCTCCTCAAAATGATCGCCGTGTCTTTAATCTTGATTCTCTAATTCTCTGCAGAGTCTCCCCTTCAGACTCTTCTCCTTTTCACTTGTTTCTCGCCAGACTCGATCACGCATACTCACCGCCCCATCGGCACGAAAGCCCAAGATTCCGGGTAAACGGTCGTTGAGATTATTTATTTCCCTGGTAACGCGTTACCGGTCGCGACACGTCGCGATTCCACGTTGCCGCTACTTTTTCGCATCCTACGTATCGACGGAATCTTTATAGGCCATCGAGCGGCGCGTCGACGTCGATCGTCCCGTCGTCGAAGAATATTTGATAAATCTTCCACCATGAACTTTCGGTTTTGCGCGACATACGGCTCGCGATAAATAAGATAGCGAGAAGCGGAAAGACGAGACGGTTTACTTCGGCGACGTAGAAACGTCGAACGTCGTGGCATGTACGCGCAATATATTTCTCTCCCGTTGCGCGCCTTCCCCTCGAACACCCCCACCACTTCGTCTGCTTCTCCGCAGCCCACCCCCCCTCCGACGTTTCCCCTCTGCCCTCTCAATCTTACCGTAGTTTTTATTTCTCTCGCGGCGCGCCACGTATGCCGAAGAGAAAAGTACGGTTTCAATAATCGTACGTCATTGCATTTTCTCCGCGAAATAGGAAATTTTACTTTTCCTCGCTCCTTCGAATTTCTTGCCTTCCACCCTTTCGCCGTTTCTTCTCCCCTCGTTTCCTCCTCTTCTTCTTATTCTTACCACCCGGCTCTCTCACGAGCCGGAAATTGAATGGCAAAGATATCGGGAGAGCCCGTGTGGCCTTCTTACGAGATACATGTGTAAACGTGTGTACGCGCGGGCATTTACACGCCGACGGGAGAAGAAAGGGAAAGAAAAAGGAAAGCGAGAGACGTACGATCGAACGGTGCACCACAAAGCGCACCTACGTATCGAGTAACTCAAAATGTACACGGCTTGGGCAGGTAGAGAACGTATCCTACCCTACGGATCCATATTCGGCTCTTATAATTTAACGTATTTCGCCAGGAACGAGGGGGATGGGTGGATATGGTAGACGTTGCTCGTAGACGGGTTAAGTAAACGTGGGGAACACGCGCAATCGATTTTCAATACGTACCGAAACTTGTAGCGAAGTTTCTCTGAAATTATTTTCTCCCATATTTATAGCGTAAGATTTAGTATGCAAAACTTACTACGCGCTATTATGGGGTTGTTAAAAACAGAACAAGGTTACGAAAGTTGCATTACATTATATAACCTAACGTTTTGTTCCCAGTTTTTGAAGATTTATCGGGGTAAGAGATATTTCGATGAATCGATTGATCGATATAAGTCGATATGACCTTACGCGGTTCTTCCCGCCCGTCTTCCGTAATGCATTTCGGAGCGATCAAAGTCTTCTTAAATCCACTTACTTGAAACGACTGACAATTACGCGGTTGCACGATCAATGTGGTCTGCCAATGACTCCCATCAATGTACTTCGATAAAAATTTTCATCAATGTTCGTCAATCGATTGGCAATGGTATCAATTGCCTCGGAGACGATCAATGGATCGCGTCAAAGAACTTCATTGACAATGTTTTTGACAATAAGAGTGACCGCCTCGCGACTCGCTACGATATCCGTTAGCATGGACGATTATAATAAACAGTTCTTATTCTTTGTCATATTTAACCCTCAACAGGCAAGGCCGGTCACCCGCGACCGGAACGGGTTGGAAAAAAACTTGTTTATTTCTTATTTTACCCTAAAAACATAAAAAACTGTTATATAACCATAAAACAAACATTAGTATATAAAACGAGGCATCAAATAATTATAAAAGTGAATAAAAATCACTTCGGTCACCCGTGACGTGCCTTGTCTGTTTCCTTAAGATCCATAACCCCGCCTGTGGAGGGTAAAAACCTGACTGTCCATTAGTTAACCCTTACAATAGCGTGTTCAAGAAGCGATTCGCAATCGGTCGAACGTAAGTCACGGTAAAAGAGCGCACAGGTTAGCGCATTGACCCGACCGAGAGGACGGAGGTCGGCACAACGTTCCGCGAGCAATTCCACGATGCTTTGAAGCGGGATACGTTGGTAACCGCGATGCCAATAATTTATCGATCACGCGTTCACTGGCGTGTGCTAATCAATATGCATTTGCACTTGTCCACGTCGCTGAACCGTTACTAAAATTGAAATCGGGCATAGAGAAAGAATCAGCGGCTTCGGATCCTTTTCTGCACGAATAGAACAAACAATACGCGGTAATAATTTCAGTTTGATAAATTGGCGTGGCAGAATTTATAGAATTTCAAGCGGTAGAAATTGTATTATAATTCACGGGTGTTCCCAGCGAACTGGAAATACATCCATATTCGAATCCTAATATTGAAGCGTTGGCAATTCCATAACACCCCCGTGGAAGTAGGTACACAATGAAAGTATTGTTTACGCGCGCCGTTACGTGCTCCTGCTAAATTATACGCGTAAACGCTTCTCTCCGCCCGGCTTCCGTAATACATTTCGGAGCAATTAAGGAGACTTCCAAAATCCACCGACTCGGTCTTACCCGTTAAGAACGGAAGACGCATTGATGTAGCAATGTTTTTTATTCCGGGTTCAATACAATAATAATGAAATACAAGTATTGTTTAAGTTAGACTGCCAAAGCTTTAACGTTATTGTGAGTTTAAAAGATTGGAAAACTTGAAAGTTGAATTATTCAATGTTATTTATTCGATAATAATATAATTTAACGACAGTACTATAACACGACGAAGCAGTTTTCATTTTCGAGGGCCATTCGACACACATACCAGATACACATACACATATACACACACGACAACCAGACGCATTCCTTAGGACCATTCGCACTTATGTTAAACTAAACCGTCGCTCGATCCACGTTTGTCGTTTCACAATCCCAGATTATTAACGACTTTCACAACTTCGGCGTACACACCGTTCGACTGACAATTTTCTATCTATCTCAGGTCTCGTCAACGTCTCTTCAGTATACCTGCGCGTCTCCCCAAAAACATTGATTACGCATCGATCGCATATAAATTATCGCGACGCAAAAAGATCTCCGTCGTCTCGACATCATCATCCATACTTCAATATTTCCATTCCATCACACTTTCACATTTATCGCACCACCGTCCCGACACACTGCACTTCTACATTCATACGAAATAAACAGACTCGCGAACAGTTCTCTCAAGGTATCGCTTCGCACGACTCGCAATGTTAGATGCTCGTCTCGTTATTCCTCCCGTTCCGTTTTATTCTAATTGTACCGCGCGTTCCACATTCCATTGGTTTACCCGCGAATTCGATTATTCTCGGTAGAGAAACATTGGCGCTTAATCGACGCGTCCCTCGCCGGGCAAAATTGTTCTTTTTCGCAACGAGTACCGCGTACGCTTCGCAATACAACTGGCCACTTTCGATACCGAGGTTAACGAACCACTTGGCACCAAAGTGTTTTAACAGCGACACGGAGCAAGAACCGGCATCCCGAAACAATGGCGACTACGGGCATCTATACGCAACCTAGACATCTCTCTCTCTCTCTCTCCCCTCGTGCATCTGGGTCAAACCGTTTTCATCTCTTTCGTGTATCGCGGCATGCACGTTCGCGTTTCGACAATGAAACATCCAGACGTAAATGTAAGCCGGAACAGGAAACCAGAACACGCCACTATGCAAGCCCGCTCGCGAGCGCTGTCGTTCGTTCCTGCCGATGTTCTACCTTCTGCCTCGGCAACTGTCCAGAATACAGAACTACACCGGGAGAGAGAGATGTGTACCAATATGACGTAGTCATCGCCTCTTGGCCATTCCCGAAAAATACCCACGAGGCTGTCCGTCGAGTAAATAAAAGAATTCCCGCGGGGATCGACCGTGGAGCGCGTCGATGCGATTTTCGAAGTTCAGTTAAACCCCAGTTTTGGAATCTACCGATGGAAGTGCGATTTTTTTTCTTTTAGATCTTAGCTACTGCAGTTTTGGTTGTGTATCTTAATGACGAAACGCAAGTTCTTGAGCTTAAACTCGCGATAACGTATTATGGGTGACGTTGTAGACGTTTAGGATAAAAAATGCTCGCGTTTCGTTTCAGTCCTGAATAAAACGAGCGTGTAAGTCTTGTTAACACAATTGGTAAACGAGACCAAGCACACGAATAATTAACCGTGGATTTCCGGTGAAGTCGAAAACACGAAACCGTATGCAATATCGCTTTAAGCCCCCTTCTTTAATAATGGACCAGTAATGCGCCCCATATTTACAAACAAAACCGCGCACGGCGATTACTTTGTAATTTAGAAGCAGCGAAAGAGCTAGCCGGCCGGGCTTTTAACATTCCGTTCTATCGTAGGTCCGCGACGCTGTCCGTATAAAAGTTGCATTCGAGATAGCTTCTGGGCTTATGCATACTGCAGATGCAAAGTTGATTTCACTGTCGTAGTCGCTCGCGAAACTCCATTTCCGTGCATGTACGTTGTCGTCGCGACTGTTTAATTTTCTCTTTGTAAAAATTCCGAATTTCCGCCTTAGCGCGGATTAGAATTTTCTCCCATGTTGCGTCAAGGGCAACTGCAGGGCGAACGATGGGTAGTTTCTAATCATTATGGCGCGGCGTTTAGACAGTCGTTTCCCAAGGCCTTTATAGCGAGAAATGTGCGAAGAATAGTAAACAAAAATTTGAAGGCCAATAGATTTGGTAAAACAGCTACGGTATCCCAAAACGCGTCAGTTGATATTGTTTTTCCAGCTACAACGTAGCGTACGATCGCGGAATCGAGAATGTGCCGCTAGGTTATTTACACTCCGTCAGTGACACAATTCTGACATCAATTCGTCTTATTACTGTTATTCCAACATTTTTATTTCTATTAAACTTTGGATACAAGTGAAAACTGAGGGACTAAAAATGGTAGGCGAAATCGGTTATTGAAACAATTGGTACTACACATTTCCTTTCGATGATCAGAGAAAAAAAATTTCCGGTTGAGGTCACTCATCACCCCTATTACTAAAGGAAGATTAAAGTTCCTCTAACGACAGCTGTGGTTGCTTCATTATTGCTTTTCCACGAAATTTCTTCCCCACTTTCTCCGTCTTCCTCTCTAAAAATACCTTCGGAAACCATTCTCAAAATACGGCGCGATAATTATCACTCTAATGCACACACGATAGGCGAACAAAGGGGAACGAGAGAGGTTGGCGGTGGCAGGAGGGTGGGGCTATTAGGAAATGGTCGGCGAAGTAGTTTCTATTTGACGTTTCGCGTATCGCAAGGCGGAGTTTCGCTCAACGATGAAGGAGACAGTTCGCGTTGCCAGTAGCGACAAGTAGAATTACTCAGTCGCGAACTGATTGCGTGCAACGGTTGGGTAATATTCGTGCGTTTCCTGGGATATCACCGGACTATGCTCGCTCATTATCGACTAGATCCACGAGTTTCGCGGTCGGACATCGGACAACGCTTCGACGATAGCGCGATCGATGCGTCGGGGTTACCAGCAAATCGCAATGTTCGTTTAATCGTTTGAGTGCCAAGCGCCGTAGCCAGCGTAATTGCGCTTCTTATCTCCTGCGTCCAAACGTGCTTGCACCTAACTGCGAAGCTCTGCGCGCTCGGTCTTTATCCGATGCGTGTGTCTTTACGGAATACGCACAGTGCCATCGCACTTCTCCACATGCTTATGTCACGGAACGCAAGCTACATTGGTGCGCTGCTAGCAAGTTTCGACAGCGATGCCAGTAAGACCGTGGCACCACGTGGCACTCAAACGGTTAAGCCATTACACGTGCTTTCGACTTTCTGCAGTTCTTGAGAATATTTAGCCATTACACCATCCCCGCACACGCAAAGGGCGCGTTGTGTAAGTTTTCTTGAAATCATTTTTACACACGAGAATCAGAATTCAGTCGGCAACTATCCGAGATGTTTATAATCAAATATGGGGGGTACGTAGTTCCTGTCCGACCGCAGTAAGAGATGTAGCGTATCGTATTACGCTTAAAATCTAATGCGAAACTGATGCTGGTAAAATTTGAATTGTAGCCTCTGCCTTTGGATCGAAGCTGTTTGTTTCTTTTCTATGACGACTCATCAACGTTTATTAGAATTCTATTGTTGTCAATGTAACGTTTCTTTGCGACAGATGAGTTTCGCCCAATTTTATCATAGGCTGGTGGTTATTCAACGTCGGGGTAGTAAAGAGAAAAAAATATAATCTTTTATATGCTCTTTACTTCATCCAACAAAGCTTAATTTTGTCAACATAATTTACTGCATATTTAATGCAATTTCAGACTAACCGTAATGATCTCTAATTAGCGCCACAAATCACATTGCTGGTAAAGATGTCTCGAAAGAGGTTTGGAATACAAGTCGCACCCGAAAGCATTTTGAAACTGTAGCATGCTTGCAACAGCGAAATTGACCCTTCTTGACTGATCACCGATGAGTGGAGCATTTCCTTTCGGAATGGGACTTGAGTTTACGCACAATGACTGCAAAATTGATAATAACCTACATTATACCAATAGTATAAGGGAGTATAAGATGTAAGGGAATCCAACCGATCCGAATATTTTAAATTAAAATATTCAAAGATGAAGTTTAGTTATACAGATAAGAGGAATTCAAAAGTTGATATTGTTCTTTACTCACACTGGCATATGCAATGAAAAATAACTGATCGCAGCCATAGCCCCCTTCAAATCCTGGCAGAACTGTGCAATTTCCAATTTGTCCGTCTTGCTGTGGCTGGTTCCGGAAATCAATTTTTTTATTGCATTTTCGTAAAGTATAACATCTAAGGAATGTATTTTCAAGATTTTACGCTTTGATTCCACAATTTCGGCTGGTGACATACAATTTCTGAACGCGTGGACATTGTGTGCCGGTACGCCACCCATGGAACTTCAAACGCGTTTTTCTCGAGTTACAATTTTCTCACCCGGTGGACGTAAAATCTCAAAAACCACACAACGGATTGCTCCGAAATTTTTGCAGGATTTAGAATAGTTCGAAAAATTTAATTTTAGTTCAGCTGGAGACCAATAATCAATCTCGCCAGATACATACAATTTTTAAACACGGCTTCATTGTAGACCAAATAAAACCAACAAGCAATTGGCTAAAACTGTTTGAAATATTCCCACGTATGACCAACAAGTACCCAAACAAATTGTAAAAAAGAATTATGGCTTTAAACGTACATTACCGCGGAAGACATCCTTAATGATTGCCGTGAATGAGCGGTTCGGAGTACGAGAACGTGGTAATATCGGGAAGTTATCTTTGTATACCCTATATGCAAGTTTTAGTCCCATCACGTCCGGGATAACTTCATTGACAATGAACGGTATATCGGCCTGCAATTTGTTCAATAGTTAAACATCTTTAAGGGTAATGCGCACTAGAGGCAACGTGTAAGAAATGTTTTCTGTCACTTAACTCGTAACTTTTTGTTCACCGTGGACAATACTGTGTAAACATAGTTTCTGGTTCGAGCTCTGAGTCAATTTCTATTTGACTTTCAAAACATCGTACAAAGAGGGGTACACTTACGTCTTTCTGCATGGACGACTTTAGTCTTGCAATTAGTTTGGGGTCATTGTATGAATTTATAAAGCATTGTATGCGATTTATAAATTCTGCTAACATTTTGGATTGTTCTTGGTAATTCTTACTGTGACCAAAATCTGCAATAGAATTTGAGATATTCTTTAGTTTTGGTAGGAATTGTTGCATTTAATATTCGGAAGATTTAACATTTTAGTATTAACCAAACAATTTCCCATCAAAACCAGTGTAGTTGAATCCGCGGTATAGCTCGCGTCCGACTGCAGACAGTAACGCGCCGTATTGAATTACGCTAAACAGTTCAAAGTTAATGGGAAAGATTTAATTGTTGATATCGTGCAAAATTTTTCATCTTGGCTTGAACGGTTTCACGACTGAAACTCGGAAAATTTACTCACGGTGGTAGATTTGCATCGTAGATCGGCCATTGCAAGTATCCAGCACTGACACCTAAAGGACAGCGATAAAATTATTTATTTCTTTATTTAATTCACCCAAATTTTACTTATTCTTTCGTAACACTTACCGATCGTCTTATTGCTTATGAGCTTTATGCCCTCTACCGTGAATCTAGAGAGTTAGAATTTTACTTAAGCTCGCATATTGCATTATAATGATAGGTACACTCGTGGAAGATTAATATTTAGATTTAAATATGAATCACTGGACACAGCGATGTTAACTATTAACCTTGATATACTCTACTTTTAAATTATTTCTTTTCTGATTTAAATTCTTCCCTTACATTAACATTTTAACTGTTGTTTTTCTCATTGATTAAAATAAGTTTTCAAGGAACTTCTATTTTGTAATAGATTTTTTAAGGTAACATATATTACTTTGAATTATCTTTATAATTACCATCATTGAGATTATTATTATATACCGTTTTCTTGGGCAATCATTGTATAAACAATGAAAAACTTACGTTTTCTCTACATTGTCGAAATGATCATAGAATTGTATCCATGCTTGTTTTAGCGACCGATTCACCCACATAGATTCCGATATTTGTTTTTTCCATGCTGATATCGCCGATAATATCATGCGAGTTAGCTATACGTGCGTGTATAAAAAAAAATTATTTTAAGACTTTTCGGTGGTGCGCTATACCTGTCGTTCGATTTTCGCTAATTTGTTAACTTCCAACATGCTTACGAATTGAAATTTTAATATTCAAGTAAAAGTATTTTGTATGACGAGCTAAATGAAAAAGTAGAACAAAATAGAGAAACAAAATACTTACCGCCGATTTATTTGTTTCACTGCTGTCATTCTTTAGTTTCTTTTCCAAGGGTTCTGAAATTAATGAAACGCGTAACAAAGTCGTCGCAGGTTGGCATGACTTAAGTAACTTTATCGTATACTTCTTATGTTTGATATTGCAGTTGGATCCAGCTGATTATGACACACGTAATCATAGAAGTTCTCACATGCTGCCCCTGTATTCGGCTTCATGATTTTTTTATAATACTCGTCTAAACATTTTACAAGACATTTTCAAGTTATGTTCTGGTCATCGTTTCCCTTATTCTGTATTTCCTTTTAATTCTGTAATACCACTTAATAATTCCAACAGGGTATTACAGTTTTATATATAATTATTTATCATGTTAAACACCAAATGTCAATAGAAGACACTCTTCTCACTTAATTAATAGTATTACCGAGTTGTTTGCATTCTGGAGTCTCGCAAACCGTTATCCGAATCTCTGCTGAGCTCAAGAAGTCGCTGATTTGCAAGTATGCGATTGATATTAATACATAATACAGTAAGTAGCTCCTGTTGATAAAAAGTCATAGTTTCAGTAGCTTCGCCCGAATAGGTTGAACGTCTCCGCGATGATATTAAAATTTGAATAATCTAAGCGTACCTTGTCCCACATTTTGGTAATATCGCCATAGTCGAAACTATGTGGGGTATTTTGAAAAATAGTGTATAACTACGGAAATTCTCTTCACCAGTGAGTTAACAGCCCACTTTCGACACTTATTTATCTACAACGCTTAAAGTTGATTCGGTTTTTGTGTCACGAACTATTCGAATATTTCCGGTGAGATAGCAAAACATGAAAAATGATGCTTCGAGCATGCTTGCAATTGGTGCTTTATGCCGTTTCACGTTTCGTATAATTCTGAATATTACTTCCATATTTTTACGACATCGATACCTGGATAAAAATGTTTACTGCCAAGTGCACCTTGGCCGTGTAAAATAGCGTATCACGGTCTCATTACATTCGGTATATTTGTACCAATGGTTCATAGGAAACTGGTCTATAAATTGTTTATAACGTACGTAATCTACAGTGCTCGCAATATTTTAACTTTTTTATTGCGTTTTAAATAGACATACACCTGTTTGCACGGGTGCGCGAATGGAAGGTGTAAAAGAATATTCTGGAACACGGTGTATATATACGATACTTCAATTGACTGATGTGAGTATTGGATATATTTAAAAGCCAAAGTGTCAAGTGAAACTTTATAATGATACTGTTCCGTGTTCGCGGAAATATTGCAAGGTTATTGTATTTTAAGGTTTCGCTTGCGTCAAAAGGTCCATTTTCTGGTATTTTCGCTCATTGGTCATAACTATCATCTTACGCGCGCGTTTTACAAGTACACGACAAATGTAACGTTTCTTTGCGACAGATAAGTTTCGCGCAATGTTATCATAGGCTGGTGGTTATTCGACGTCAGTATAGTAACGAGAACAAAAATATAATCTTTCATATACTGTTTATTTCATTCAACAAAGTTGCATATTGTCAATTCAATTTAATGCAATTTCAAACTAACCATAATTAGCTCGAGTTAATTCCACAAATCACATTGCTCGTGAGGAGATTTTGTGAGAGCACTGGGCATTATGTTGCACTTAAAAGCTTCTTGAAATTCTGGTATGCTTGCAACAGCGAAATTGACTCTTATTGACTGATCATCGTTGAGTGAAGTATTTGCTTCCGGAATGGGACTTGAGTTTACGCACAATGACTGCAAAATTGATAATAACCTACATTATACCAATAGTATAAGGGAGTATAAGATGTAAGGGAATCTAATCGATGCGAATATTTTAAATTAAAATATCCAAAGATGGAGTTTAGTTAGAGAGATAGAAAGAATTTGGAAATTGATACTGTGCTTTACTCACGCTGGCATATGCAATGAAGAATAATTGCTCGCAACTGTAGTTGGGCAACCCTGGCAGAACAATGCAATTTTCTATTTTTGATTCTTTTTGTGGATGCATCTGAAAATCGATATTTTCAATTACATTTTCATAAAGTTATAACATCTAAGGAATGTATTTTTAAAATTCTGTGCTTTGATTAGACAAATTCCGCTGACGATATGCACTTTCTGAATGTGTAGACATTGTGGGCCGGTACGCCATCCATGAAACGTCATACATGTACACGTTTTTCTCGAGTCACAATTTTTTCACTCGGTAGGTCTAAAATCTCAAAAACTGCAAAACGGATTACTCTGAAAGTTTTACAGGAAATTCCACATCCTCCTGGCTCTTGGCCCTACCAAAATCATGTTTCTAAAGTAACAATATCATACTTTATTACTAGAAAGATGAGCTTGCAAAACTGTGCGATTTCAGATTTTTAGTAGTAGACGTCCGTCATTTTCCCAATTTTCAATCAAATTGGTTAATTCTAGTATCAACGATACAGGCAATCTTTCTAATTAAGAATGACCAAAAAGAATTAATTTTGGTCCAGCCAGAGACCAATAATCTCGCCAGCGACATGCGATTTTTAAACACGACTTCATTGTGGGCCAAATAAAACCAACAAGCAATTGATTAAAACTGTTTAAAACATGCCACCGTATAACCAACAAGTAGCCAAGCAAACTGCAGAAAAGAATTATAGCTTTAGACGTACCCAATTTTGGAAAGATTTTTTAACCTTTCCCCACATTGAGCTGGCTGCAGAAGAAGGATGCGTTGAAATCGACGATTCATGTTTGTATGCCCTATATGCAAGTTTTAGCCCCATCACGTCGGGGATGACTTCGTTGACAATTAAGGGCAAGTCGGGCTGCAATTTGTTCGATAATCAAACACCTTTAAGGATAATGCGGGCAAATAGCAATATCTAAGAAATGTTTTGTAGTCACTTAACTCGTAACTTTTTATTCATCACGGACAATACTATGTAAACAAAGTTTCTCGTTCGAGCTCTGATTGAATTTCTGATTGACTTTAGAAACATCGTACAAAGAGGAGTATACTTACGTCTTTCTGTGGGTCCGGCTTGTTTAGACTTATTCTGGTCTTATTGTATGAATCCGTAAAGCATTGTAGGACGTTATTAAATGCTTCTAACATTTTGAAGTGTTGTCGGTAGTTCTTATTGTAACGAAAATCTGCAATAGGATTTGAGATATTCTTTAGTTTTGGTAGGGAATGTTGAATTTAACATTCAAAGGTTTAACATTAACAGTGTATTAACCAAAGAAATTTGTATCCAAGCCAGTGTAGTTGAATCCATGGTACAGTCCGCGCCCGACTGTAGAAATTAACGCGCCGTATTGAATTACGCTAAAAAGTTCAAATTAAACGTGGGGGGTTTTGTTATTCATATCGTGTACAAATTTTCATTTTGGCTCCAACGGTTTCACGCCGGCAACTCTGAAAGTTTACTCACGGTGGTAGATTTGCGTCATACATCGGCCATTGCAAATATGCAGCACTGACACCTAAACGACAGCGATAAAATAATATATATACTTGTTTTATGCGAACTTTGCTTACTCTTTCGGGAGACTTACCGATCGTATTATTGTGTATGAGATTTATGCCCCCTGCCGTGGCTCTAGAGAATTTAAATTTTAGTTAAAATCGCGCATTGCATTATAATGATAGGTACACTCGTGGAAGATTAATATTCAGATTTTATATGTGAATCACTGGGCACCGATGTTAACTAGTAACATTGACATCCTTTACCTTTAAGTTATTTCTTTTCTGGTTTAAGTTGTTTTCTTACGTTAACATTTTAACTGTTGTTTTCCTCATTTACTAAAATAAGTTTTCAAGGAACTTGTATTTTGTAACAGATATTTTAATGTAAAATTCAGTACCTTGAATTATCTTTTTAATTGCCATCATTGAGATTATTATTGTTATTTGTCGTTTTCTTGGACAATAATTGTGTAAACAATGAAAAGCGATGCAAAACTTACGTTTCCTCTACATTGTGAAGATGACCATAGAATTGTCTCCATGCTTTTTTTAGCGAGCCATTCACCCACTTAGATTCCGATATTTGTGTTTGCAATAGAGTTTTCGCCGATAATATCAAGTGAGTTAGCTAAACGTACGCGCATAAAAAAATTGGTTTTAAATTTTCCTTTGACGCGCTATACGTGTCGTTCGATTTCCACTAATTTGTCGACTTCCGACATGCTTACGAATCGAAATTTTAATATTCAAGTGAAAGTATTTTGTATGACGTGCGAAATGTAAAAGTATAACAAAATTGAGTATTTACCGCTAATTTCTTAGTTATCTTGATGTCATTCTTCCGATTCTCTTCTAACAGTTCTGAAATTAATGAAACGCGTAACAAAGTTGTCGCAGGTTAGCATGACTTAAGTAACTTTATTATCGCATACTTCTTATGTTCGAGATTGCAGTTGAGTTCAGGTGATCATGGCACACGAAATCATAGAAATCGGAGCACGGGTTTCCTCCATGTTTCATGATTTTTTTATAATACTCGCCTAAAAATTTCACAAGACATATTTACAAGTTATGTTCTACTTATCGTTTCTTTTATTCTCTATTTTCTTTTATTTCTGTAATACCACTTATTAATTTCAACCGGGTACTACAGATTTATACATATACATATAATTACTTATCACGTTAACCGGACATACACATGGACATAAACACAGTGTGTCAATAAAAGACACTTTTCTGACTTAATTAAAAGGAGTATTACCGAGTTGTTTGCACTCCGGTGTTTCGCAAACCGTTGTCTCAATCCCTGCTGAGCTCAAGAAGTGGCTCATTTGCAAGTATACAATTGATATTAAGATATAATACAGTACGTAGCTCCTGTTGGTCAAAAGTCATAGTTTCAGTAGCTTCGCGCGAATAGGTTGAACGTCTCCGCGATGATATTAAAATTTGTATAATCTAAGCGTACCTTGTCCCACATTTTGGTAATAACTCCATATTCGAAACTACGTGGGGTATTTTGGAAAATAGTGTACAACCACGAGAACCCCTTCACTATTGAGTTGGCAGCCCACTTTCGGTGCTTATTTATCGACAACGCGAAAAGATAATTTGGTTATTATGTCACGAAGTATTCGAAAATTTCCAGTGAGATAGCGAAATATAAAAAAAGATGGTTTGAGTATGCTTGCGATTGGTGCTTTATGTAGTTTCGCGTTTCATAGAATTCTGAATATTACTTCCTGATTTTAACGACATTGATACGCGGATAATAGTTTTTTCTGCCAAGGGCATCTGGACGTGTAAAATATCGTACTATTATATTCGGCATATCTTTGCGAATGGTTTGTAGGAAACTGGTCTATAAATTGTTTATAGCTTACGTAATCTACAGTGCTCGCAATATTTTCACTTTGTTGTTGCGTATTAAATGGACATACACCTCTTTACACGGGTGCGCAAATGGAAGGTGTAAAAGAATAGTCCGCAACACGATGTAGTATACGATACTTCAATTAACTGAGTATTGGATATATGTATTTAAAAGTGTCAATGAAGCTTCGCAACGATTCTCGCGGAATCTTCCGTCTTCGCGGAAGTAATACAAAATTACTTTATTTTTAAATAGCGTGAACTAGAATACAATATCTAAGATTACGTTTTACAAAGTAGTGCGTGAATAACGACAAAAATTTGTTTTCTCTGTTTCTAATAAACCTATAATTGATTAACATTTTATTTTTAAAGCCTTAGATTGAAGCCTTTTTCAATTATTTACACCGCGACCTGTTGTCCATCACAGTGTATACACTATATTATTTCGTCGAGTTTGCTCAGTGCAGCCATATAGCGCGCAACGTTTACGTCGTACATATTAAAAAATATAAACAAAAATTATAAGCAACATTTTTTTCCTATCCCTTTGATGTACTTCGTAAAGAGACATAAATAAATTTTTACGAGAAATAAAATATCAGGACTGAGGAGGTTAATCGATAGTCGAGACGACAAACCGCTAGCCGATGAATCAATTACGACCAAGCTACTCGACGGGTCGACGTTTGCAATTGATCCACAGAAGTTTCGAAAACGTGATACCTGAATATCCATCGCGCCACGCGACGAAACCTCATTCGCGTCGATGTGTCGCGTTGAGGCGCCAGTCGTGTCATCGCGCCGCGGGAGCGAGACAGCAAAGGAGCCTCGTCTAATCTCGAGTGTCATTCGAGACAACGAGAACGTTGAGAATCCTTCCGACGATAACTCTCGAGCGTCCGTCGCGAGAAATTTACGCGCGATGGTATATTTTCAAACGCGATTCTCCGCGCTCCGTTCGGCGAACGTCGCGTTTTCGAGGAAGGAGATCGTAACGCGGAAGCGAAAACAGGTAGGGGGGGGGGGGGGGGGGATTGAAGAAGGATCGAAAATTCCGGCGTTGTTGTAACAGCAGCAATCCCTAAACTCGGTTTCAAACCGAAAGACCTTTGACGGCGTAATTGGGCGTCCGCCGAATGCCTAATGAGCATCGCGCACTCGTGCCATCGCGACAGCGCGGCGTAATTTAACGGTTACGTATTCTCGTCGCGGGCAGAAGTGGGTACACGGAGTTCGCATCAGCGTAATTTACGCCATAAAATATCCGCGGAGGCACGTTAGTGCCTCTCTGAATACGTAAATGGTGTATATACATCGACGCGGGTAGGAAAGAGAGCGGAAAAGACAGAGGCACGAACCGAGGAGAGAAGTAGACACTGGAGAGTGGAGCCATCAAACACGGGTGGAACGGAGAAAATTCTTTGAATATTTCACGGGTTCCACCTCCCGCGCGAGCGCCACCAAATTCGGTCTTACTCGCTCTTTTCATTTTTCTCCGGGGCCCGACCTATATTCTTCTGTGCTCGCGTCAAAGAGAAACGAGATAAAAACAGGCAGGACAGATTCTGCATATTACGAGCGCGTTAAGGCGTCCGACGTGAGTCGAGACGTTACGCCCTCGCGATATTATTCAGGATTGTGAAATTAATTGCGCCGGGAGTTTTCCGCGATGCGATTGAATCCAGTGGAGATACCGCCATTAGCGGTGTTTCGCAATTACGCGGCTGGGATACGGGAAGCGTAGAAAATCCGTCCGTTCGTTTAGAAGAAGAGGGAAAGAGATCAGAAGACGACCGAACGGTTTGCGCGTCACAGGTTCGGGAATTGACGGAACGTTATGCAAGGTTGTAGAAATTATTTGTGGGACGTTAGTAGTGGTAATTGATCGGGGATTTGTGATCTCGGTTAATCCGAACGAATTGTGCGCTCTATTTAAAAAAAATATGTTTCAGAGGCTTATTGTTCTACGCCGATAGCACTTTGAAATTTTTAACGCTTTGACAACTTTATAGCTTTCGATACAACTGTCTCTTTGGATTCTGACTGCACTCTCCCGAATCATCGATGCAGTGACGCTCGCACACGCATAGCCCCGCGGTTAGTCACGATTTTAGATCGTGCAGGCACCACTTTTCAGAAAAGTCCATATCCTCACTTGACCTAAATACTCTTTACCTACACCCAACGAATATACAATGTACGCGGGGCTCGCATCTTTAATATTCCGCTTGGAAAACAATTACATCGCGCGGAAGAAATGAAAATTAACTGGCCCGCGGTAAGTAGAATGCAGCGAGAGCAAAGCGCTGGATCGATCTCTGACTCGTAAGGGTGTTACTAATATCTGTCGTCACTTTGGGTAATTAATGGCCGGCCCAGTGCGGGGCCGTTTAATCATTTTATTAATTATCGAGAGTAACGAAGGTCATCTGTTCGCGCGGTCCTCGTTCGTGGCTGTAGATTATTCCGGACGACGTGACTCCCTTGGCGATGGAAGAAATCGACGTTATTAAAGTTTTATCGTTTTGCGCCAACCGGAGACAAAGGTACATCGTCGCATCGGAGGGATATCGAAATTCTCGACTGACGCGAGTATTTTAATACCCTCCGATCGAGGATGCAATTCGATGATAACGCCTGTAAAGTATCTGGCATTTCCGAGCGATCAACGCGGGACGCGTCACTCTCTCGCTTCTCTCTGCCGAACTTCTTCCGGCAGCGACGTACGACGAAATAAATCTACGCGCGTTCCTTTTGTAAATCCGAGAAGTGCTTGCAAAAAAGATATGGTAGGGTAAGAGAGAGAGAGAGGGCGAGAATGGTTGTTGATCATCGGCGGGCATTAGGTGCGTCCCGGATCAGCGATATAAAGGAATGCTCTTGACAGAACAGAAGAAGGCACTTTATCTTTTGGGGACGACGAACGAACAAATAATTTCACGGGCCGCACTTTCGTGCCAAAGCGAGAAGATAGTCGTAGCGGTGTCTCGTAAAGAGAAGAAAGGAAGGCTTTATGCCCAAGTATTCCGAGAGTTGAAACAAATTCCACAAAGTTGGGGATTCGATTATTAGTTCGCACCTCGGAAAACTTGGCACCTTCCTCCTCCTCCTCTTCTTGTTCTTCTTCTTCTTCTTCCTCCTCCACTTCTTCCTCTTCCGCAAGAGGTTCGACCTCGGATTTACCTATCGCCGTTGGAATTGTGAGTGCAGGCGGCCGTGTGATTGCAAATCTCCTGGCACCTCCGGAAACTTCGAAGAAAGGACGATGGAGGGACGGGAGAGCGGTGTTCGCGTATTAACCGAATTCAAAGTTTCGACTGGGACTTCCATTAGGGAAAAATTGAAGGTACGATACCTGGGCAACTACCGATGGACAGAGGTTACCGCCTGGGCAATCCTTAATTGACGCAGTTCGCCGACAAACTACGACTGTCGCTTTCTACGGGTTGCCATCGCCGTTCGCTCGTCAAACTTCTCGAGCGAGATTCTTTTTTCTTTTTTTTTGCAAATCCGCAAAGGCCCTAAAGTCAGTTCTGATTTATCATGGAATTCCCGACGCTCGGATCGCCCGGGGGGAAACTTTTTCGTTCTTCGTTATTAAAGTTATCCCGGTGGACGATAAATTCACATCGGATCTCGTCCATTGTATTCCAGGGTCTTTATCCTTGTCTCGTTATTTCGTGCTAATGTCATTTTAATTAATTATGCTACAAAGAACCTTCGCGGGCGGGCGCTTTACGACGCGCTGATTGCTAACCAGAGAAAAGAAGGGGGGTGGAGGAAGATGTCAAAGGTCTCCTGGTACCAGCATACGAACGGGCGATTCGCGCTTGCAACGTGATTATCTTTCGCAAAGGCACACGGTCGACAGATTTGTGTTTCGCGTCTACCTCCTTCTTATTACCGTTTCTTCTCGGTTTTGCCCTCTTCCTCCTCCTCTCTCGAAGATTTGCATACGTCCGAGAGAATGGAAGGTGAAGGGTCACGGGGGGGACAATCGACTCGACCTCCGCCCATTATTTCGTTCCGAATTTATTACTCTCCGAGACGTCCTTTAACTTTTTACCCCGCGTGCGCGGGAGAAATGCGAACGATGAGCTTTTTCTGATTTCGTGAGTACGCGCGAAGCGATTAAACTGACACCGAGGGGGCGCGCAGCAGATCTGCGCGAGCGACACGACGCAACGAACAAGGAGCGCCCTCGATTCCCGTGCTTGTTTTTTTTTTTGTTACTTAATGCGGTACAGGAGGAATAAACTGCCAATTACGTTTGCGATCTGCCTCGCGACTCGAACGCGTAATCGCGACTAATCGCGCGAACGAGCGGAACGTCGAAAAAAAAACCGTACGGAAAGCGAGCCAACGATGCTCGTAATTTCATTACGTAGCTGGCTCCTACGCGTTATGTCTTTACTCCCTTTGCCGCGCAAACGAAATGAAATCCGAATGGTAATCGGCATGCTTTACGACCGTGCCGCGCTATCGTTGCTGGGCGAAAACGTGACTGATTACGCCAGGATCGTTCGGCGCTCTACAAATTAAATTGCTCCGGTGAACGACTACCGGTAGCTGAACTTGTTTCCAGTAAACCGAGACGGACGTCAATCGTCGAGACGAAAGAATCGTAAATAAGTTTACGATTAACTTGTTCACGATTTTCGCTCGACTCATCTCGCGCCGCGCTATATTTCTGCTCATACATTTACTCTTCGGGTCGGCGAACGCACTTCGGGAACAGCTGTTCACGGTTAACGATCCCTTTGTTTGTCGCTCGAAACGCAGCAATTGTTTCTCTCCCACAGCTTTGCGCCCTATATACATTTTCTGGATTACGCGCGGAGAATTATAACAGCTCTCTCGCGCGCGTCTATTTATCAGGAAGCAAATTGATGAAAAACTTTCCCGTCAAATTACGAGATTTTCTAGTAATACGTTATATCGACTAACGAACAGACTAATCGCGAAAGTTACCATCGCGACCGCCGCGATGGAGTCGACGGTATTTGAACGAGCACTTCTTCGAAATGAAATGGTACTGGCCGAGTACGTAAGAGGAAAAGCCGTTCTGCCGGCCGGACGTTGGGGCCGTTACACGTTGTTCCGATTAAAAAACGATTTTTAAGATGATTTACCGCCGGACCAAATTGAATCGCTAATCTAAGTTCGAAAACTTTCCACGGAAGCTTGGAAAGACGGTGAATTATGGCTCGCGGGAATAGATGTCATCGACCTTTATGCGATGGCCCTCGATTACCTAAAACTGAACTTTCGTAGAATTGTCCGAAGTTTGTTCCCTCTTCGACGTAACCGGTTCGGGCGAAACGCATTGAGTTGGTAGGGGCCGGGGGGTAGAAGGGGGCGAAGACTCGACATCGCGATTAATCGATTTCACGCGTAACCCCGGACTCCCTGGGAGGACAAAGACCGCGAAGCGATATCGACGACAGCGTCGTCGCAACTATTGTTTCGTTCTCACTTTCGGTTTTGTCGGAGCTGCGAACGATTGAGTTTGATTTCGCGCATTACACCGCGACTGCGAACCGCGTCGACGCTCGTATGCACGTCTCGTTTAACAAATTTCCAGCGACGTTCGGCTCCTGCCACAAATTTACACGCTCGGAATGAAGGTCGGAGTTGAAGCGCAACGCGAAGTCATTTCGAGGGAACATGCGCGCAGTATGAGAGGTGTGTATGGATCAGGGGCAGAACGAACGAATCGCACGAATTCCGGCGGTACCGCCAAATTACATAGGATTCCACGACTATTTTGCCAGACCACTTAAAATCCGCAGAGAGCCGACCGGGAGGGAAACGAAGGGGAGGGGAGAAAAGTGACTGCGGGTGAAAGAGAGAGAGAGAGAGGGTGAGAGAGAGAGAGAAAGAGTAGCAACGAGAAATTGGGGAGAAACCGCTCGAGCAGCGAGTCGCTGCAGAAATCGCTGGGGGATCCAGATTACTGCAGCCCGTTACCGTTCTCTCTCTCTCTCTCTCTCTCTCTCTCTCTCTCCCCGCTCCCCTCCCCACCGCCCATCGTCCTTTTTACTCTCTTTTATTCGAGCAGAGAATGGGCCGAGAGATTCACTCGGTGAACGAATAGTCCTCTAGCACGCGACGTGCCCCCGATATAGGGATTGTTCTGGCACGAACGCAGTTTGAACGATCCCCCAATGAAACAATTATATCGGATGCCCTCCGACCATCTCAATCGAGTTTGGTTCATTCTTAGTACACCGTCGACTGTTCGCAAAACTCTGGGCGACGAGAATGGATTCTAATCGCGGAAAATGATGCAAAGTCACCCGTGATTAAGAGACATTCCGAATAGAAATTGTAATCGCGGTACGTGGAATCTCGAAAATGGCAGAAATTTCATCGCTTTGGATTCCTGTACGCGACTCCCGGTACCCGTAGAAATAGCTGAAAACGTTTACACCCGAATTGCATTCGCGTTTTCCATTTTGTCGCGCGCGCGCCCGCCCGCCCCTCACCGTTACGACGCGCGGTAAAACAAATCTCGTACACCTTCGTCCCGCGTTATAACGCTCCGATCGGTCTCTTAATTACGCTCCATCCGGAAAAGGTAGCCGGGCGTAATCGTTTTCATCGTAATGGCGTCATAATTCATACGGGACACGTTGGTTTCGTTACAGCGCGGCGCGTTTAACCGAGCCGCATCCATAACGTCATCCCGGCTAGGTCTTTTCGCCGGTAGAGCCGACGCGGCGAGGGCAGCTTTCTCCATCGACCCGATTTCCTTGGTGGCTGCCGGGATAATGTATGGACTTCCTACGGATTAATTAAGAATAATTAAATTTCATCCGCGATGTTCGGGGTTGAGCGTGGCGTAGAACGAAGAAATTAATTTAGAGTTTTTGAAAGTTCCCTCGCTCGCTTCCCGAGCCTTCCCACTCGCGCTCTTTTCCTTTAACCTTTTTTTTTTTTCTTTAATGCACGGAAAATATCTTATAGGGGTGGGAAAAAAATCGCTGACGCAGGTCCGTCTTTTCAACCCCTTGATCGTGGTCCCGCGGCTGCTGCCCCTTTATTCTCGAACAGGTAAGTCGTTATTGTTTCACTCGGCCGATAATTAAATTCCTTGGCGAGGCTCCTCGAAATCTCGTTACACTTAACCCGCTTAAACTAGAATCCCTCAACTTCGTGCGCGTGTCAACAAGGGTGTATTAACCCCTCGTTTCGTGTAGTCACTAATTTACGATACAGCGGAGTCCGCGAAACATGTTAAGGGATGAGTGTGCGATGACCGAAACGTGTTGTCACATATTCATCGTATGTCTCGTTAACGTGACGCGGACGTTGAAGCTCAGAGCCGAATATCGACGTAAATGTGAGAGATAAGAATTCCCAATGAATTTCACAGCGTGGCCTCGACTTTATAACCCCCCGAATCAGGATATCCTAAACACGGATATCGAACGATGATCCTACCCGTAAACGCCAAGTTCCTCCATCGTCAACAGACATGCCGGCGACAAGGAATTTCCGTCCAGATTGCTGGCATCCCGATCGTAAGGTCACGGAAACTATATTCCAACGTCGTCCGGTGCACCCCCCCCCCCCCCCCCCCGATTTGGCGAGTTCCCGGTAGAAGCGTTTATTTGACGTCCCCTGCAGTGTCTATGCAAATTTTCATTCCAACCGGGCGGGGAGGGAGGGTTGTCGCGCGCATAAAACAATTGCTCGCGGGATTGTCCGGTGAAAAAGAGAAGCCGACCGACGATGCGCGTTCGCGTTCGCACTGACAGCGCGGTGTGCGTGTTCGCTCGTTTAAAAGCCGACTCAGGATTCAAGGGTGAATATTTAGTTAAACGTTCGCCGATATTTTTGCGCACGGTGTCTGAGCAACGCGAAAGTCGATCGACGCAGCGACGCTGTCTTTTTTCTTTTTAAACGAAAATTGATTTTACCTTGTTCCCTGAATTCTGACGGAAGCCTTCGCGCGCGCACGCACACGTGCCCCCTGTGCGCGTCTCTCGGCGTGCGTGTGAAAAAATAAAGCGACCACTAACGGCGGAGAAACTGACAGCCGTGACGTAAAAAAAAAAGCTGGTGCGCGGAGGTCGGTGCGAAAATTGAAAAAAAAAAAAGAACAATGACGAGGGTGACGGCAAGGTTCTCGGACGTGAGCGAGAAAGGAGGGTGGAGAGCTGCGGGGACCGAAAGAGGGTTGAACACTCTCGCGAGGCAACGGAGGGATGTAAAAATGCAAGGAAGGTTTGTCCCTCCTCGCAGAACTGTCGGCCATCCCGGAGTATCGTTTACCATCTTCAGTTTCTGCATAAATAAATAATGTAGACGCGCGTGTCCGAGATAACGTGGGCGTAATTGGATGCGCGTACGCAGCGTAGATTGCGATTCTGTGAAACCTTAAAAAAAATAACTGTTACGCGATGCGTAACGGATCGTTGCGCAAACAAATAATTCACTTGAAATCTACGTTCAACGTTTAAAGTGCAATAGAATTATGCGCTGTTCGGCGTAATGAATGTAATTTCGTTCTTCGAGTGCTACTAGAGTTCCGTTGATGCTCTTAGCGATGATTTTACAGATGTTCTATGTTAAACGTTTTCGGATATTCTACGTTGAGACGTTCAGGGTATTTTAACGAGGGAGAGGATCGGTAGGTAAGGAAAATTATTATCTAGCGGGAAGGGATGTGGGAGGGACGGTGAGTAACTTGTTTTGTTGGAAATTAAAAGAGGGAAAGACTGGGAACTTAAACAATGAATTAGGTTGCAAGGAGAGATGCGCAAGGGAATAGTGATTGAGGAGATTGGGAACAATTCGGTAGTGTACAAAATATTTACTATACCAACTTATGTTTAAACTGATCATTAAAGGATTGACACAAATGGGATCGGCACATTACAGTTATATCCCGCGATTTCTGATCCAAATCTCATCCCCACCGATGTTCTCGAATCTCACGGTTTTCCTTCGAGTCGCGTTATCTCAATGCTTCCGCCGTATCTACGTATGGTTACCAAAATTTGTCTCGATCCGAATGTTTCATTTTACGCGTCGTAGAATTCAACGGTGACGCAAATACGATATCGCGTTTATATTCCACTCTCGTGAGACGGTCCGCGAAATGACAGAGCAAAGGGATGTCTTATTCGCGAAGAAAGAGGGAGGGAGTGTGAAAGACTCGCGCTAAAAAACCAGTCATGTGGCACGAGCACACGTCGAGGGAAAGGGGGAAGGCACGCTCGCGTACAATGCTACACAGCGTCGAAAAGCTTGTTCTCGCGTTGTTCCCTCGCCGCTGCTATTTCGTCTTTTTCCAGCCTCTTTATCTTTACCCGTTGTCCTAGAAAAGGGATGGACGATTATCTAAACGAGTCCCGACGTCGTTCCCTGGAAACGAAACTTCTCGCGACGACGCCGACGAGCGGCGGATATTTCGTTCGTGAATTATTCCCCGGAGCGATTTATCGGACGAACGAGGAAACGATCAGGAGGAATTCGGGATTGCGTCGTAGAGGGAGGCGATCTATCATCGAGGGAGCGTCTCCAAATATCACGGATTTCTAGTCGATCAATCAAGGAAAAAGTCTCTCGCGACCAAGTTCGTTGGGTCCGGAGCTCAACGAGGGTTTTCGTTTTCGCATTCGCTGCCCTTTTTTTTGTTCTTCGACGGCAAACTTCTCGCGATTCAAATGAGATTCGGTGTCACCAACGACACGTTGTATTTCCACGCTTTAGAAGAATCGAATGGGTTACGACGAGTCATTGGAAATTATTTATTCCCTTTTAACTCGCGATGATATTTTCCCTCCGAAGGGTTAGAAATAATAATCATTCACACGATACGATTGCTCGGATAAAACTGGATAAAATTGATGTCAGCTTTTAATTACGGAATTAAAGTTTACTAAACTCGGCGCGCTTCGATATGCAAGCGAGTTGAAAAGATCTCGCGTTCTACCGAGGTTTTCCTTTCCTTTCCGAGGAAAAAAAAAAGTCATTCCGACGCACGCTTTAGCGAGCCAACGTCTCGCGTCATATGTACGTGCTTCGTATTTCATACAATTTTATCCTCTCGCCAAGAAGATGGGACAGTCACGTCAGGTAGTTATTTACCGATATATACTGTCAGCCACAAAAGAAAATCCTCGTACCGGTGGATCATAGGTGAAATCGCAAAGAAGCTTTTCCGCGTCCCATGCAGCGCGTTAAAATCATCCGCCGAACGCGAAGCGTGGCGAGAGTGGCACGAAACGTATTCCAGAAATTTACGGTTTCGCGGAAGTACTTATTTATTTTCTTCCTCATCCTTTTTTTTTTCTCCACCCGTAGACGAAACATCTTAACGTCGGTAGTGCTTCGACCGAATAGGAAAGCGGTGATATATTTTTAGATAAGTAGCGGTAATTTCATTCCCGTCACGGGAAGCTTAAATTTTCACCTGACTCCGCGAATCTACCATTCTTATCTCCCGTCTACCATAAATTGTCGGAACCTTCGCGAGGATATAAAACAGTTCGATATCTTTTTTTTTTTTTTAATTCGACCCATCTTTCCTTGTTCCTAGATCGCGTCAGTGTTTGCGCGCGTCGAGCACGGCTCAACGGACGATCACGCGATCGGCTGGTTGACAAAAGAATTATTACTTCGTATTTGCGGGGATTTTTCTCCACCGCTCTAATCAAAAAGTCAGGTCATTTATTACGTTTCGCTGGTACCGGTGACGGATCGACGATCAATCACGACATTCGTGGAAAAGCGCCGGCCTCTAAGTAAATATATTTACTACCCCCTCTATATTCACCCTCTTCGTTTGTTTCGTCCCGGTAGAAATTGAGGAACAAAGGGTTTGAATAATGCTCGGCGAAACGAAGCCGAGGATGTAAATAAAACGATAACTTCCAAGGCTTCCAATTTCCAGTCAGAAGTATCTTTGGCAGCGGCAATCGCTTCTTTTTGGCAGCAGTCCAAGACACGCAAAAGCCGTATTATGTCCCGGAGAAATTTCAAAGTATCGGGGCGTCGACACAGTTACCGCGACTAATATCGCTTCGAGTCCATTTAAAAAAAGAAAAGAAAAGAAAACAGAAAAGGAAAAAAAAATCTGCGAAGCAAAAAAGGTTTGGCGTCGCGTCGATCGGTAGATCGTGGCTGTTTGCAAGAAGCATTAAGCTCGTCGGACGGCTCAGCAATTCGAGTTTCTCGAGGAAGTAAACGGCGAGAGATGAAAATATTTGACGCGGGTGGCGTTCGAAAAATGTGTAGCGAGTTTCCGAGATATCGACGAGAAGACACCATCTTTTGAGGGTAACGGGCTGGAGGGGCTGCGAAGGGTTGGGAACGGGACGTAGCATAGCGCAGCTTGAGCTTTGCACCCCATACGCGTCGTCATGTTCCTTCGACACTCGGTTTTTCCCACTTTCCACCACCCCCCGCCCCGGGTATCGGTCCCCAGTCCTAACCCTTCGCGGACATCGTCGCCGCCTTTCCCTTTCGTTTTGTAGTTTCCATAACCTTCCTGCCGCGCTTAGTCTTCCTCCACCGGCATTTCCTCCCCTCTTTAAAGGGGGTGGAGACGCGACGGTTCAGCCGCCATACCGTGTTGGCAACTGTTTCGAGCACTTAAGCGGCCGACGAAAAAGTTTTGGCTTCTCCGCGACCCTCTTATATCATGCACGCCACGTCGCCGATTAAACGGCAACTCGCTCCGTCCCGTCGTCGAATTTCCGATGATAAATCCATCGCGAAACGGTGGGAATTTGTTTTTTTTTTTTTGGTCGTCCCTTCGCCTTTTCCAAAAATTGAGTCGCTCCGTCGGTGCGCGATAACCTTTTCTGAAATTTTCCGGAAAAATCGTGTAGAGCGAAACGATGGCACGAACCGGACAATAGTTGTCCCGTGCCGTCGGGAGGTGTGGCGGCAGACCGTATTTCAGAGTCAAGCGCAGCAGCACGAAGAACAAGCTGGGATCGGTTGCCGCGAGTACTCGCACGCGAGTAACCCGTTTCGCTCTGGGGTTGGGCCTGTCATCCCCGAAAAGAGCAAAAATCCATTCGTTACGAGGTGAAACTCTCGACGGCAATTTATCGAGTTATCGGGGACCTCCTTCCTCGAGTAAACTCCAGGTCCGGGGTGAGGGGGGGTGGCATCATTCGAATTTTACTACTTTGACGCGTTTGCCGAGCGCAACGAAAAGTTTCATTTTAATTCCATTTTCTGAGAGAGAGCTCTCTCTCTCTCTCTCTCGTTACTACAGCAACGCGATTTATCTCGCACGGGTTTCTTCTCCTACCCGAAGCGTGGAAAGAAAACGAAACGGAAGGGTATATCTGCGAGGAGAGATGGTTATTTTCCGAAGAGAGACGGTGCCTTTGGCACTCAACTTCCGCGAGTACGCAATGGAAGGGGGCGGGAGAGGCGGGGATTCGTTACGATCCCATTGCGATTTTCCGTAATCTTATTAGAGGGCTTAGATTAATCACGGGGAAGAGCTCGACGTTAGTGTTTCGGCCAAACGAAGAGTTTTTCATTATTCTTACGATAGATCGGATTAAACGAAGCGGAAACACGGTGAACGATAAAAACTGTCGAGTGCGTCTTTACCGTCGTAACCGCAAAGGTAATGGGCGTAAAATTTGTTTCGCGACGCTTTGCGCTCCTTGTTATTGATCCCGAGCGATCTCATGGTAGGTCGATTATATTTGTGCGAAAAACAGAAAACGGTACTGATTAAATAACGCTAACGCTTAAGGCGAAATTGGAAAGTAACGGTAATTAGATTAATTTAAAGGATGGCACGAAACCCTTGTTGGCGGCGACTACCCGCTTTAATTCATTTCGTTGGACACGAGCTTTAAGGGAAACCTTCTACCTCGATGGATTATTTTAAGAGTCGACCTCTTTAATTAAAAGGTAAGGTAAGGTAACCTCTACACCGCACCGAAGTGTTTACATTTCTTCCGAACGATGTTATTCGGTTTTTCGACGCTTCTACGGAATAAATTTAACCTTCCCGAAAATATAGTTTCCAATATTGAGAATGTGCGCGCATCGACGCAAAATTTATTGTAACTCGGTTACGTTCCTCGTACGTGATTTGTGTACATCGACGTACGGTAACCGTGCGGGTCTCGATATTTAGGAGTACCGAGAAGAAATCAATTATTTTACATAGTAGCGTTTGTGCTCACTTTGTGCCCTGACACGGTGATGTAATCTGACAAGTGCCCTGACAAGTAATCATCCTCGTAACTTTCTATGAAAAGGATGTAAAAGATAGAGAAAAATGGAATACAATTGCAAAGAGTGAAGGAAATTACGTTTTATAATATCCTGTGACAAAAAATAAGAAAAAGCACAGTTTTATATTGTTCTAAAAGATAATAGATTTACTTCCGGTGCCCTTAATATTATTGTTTCCGACAGACGTGCCGTATTTAAAAAAGTATGTCGAATTAAACCTAGCCTCCGAGCAATAGTGTATCGTGGTTAATTTAGGCATCGCCGAAGGAATTCGACGATACGTTCCGGTAGAAAAAGCCGAGACAAGAGGGAAGAAGGAAGCGGTCGAAATAATGGAAGACCGAGGGTTTGAACGGAAGGAACGAAAACGTGGTGCATGATCGAAACGGTGAAAGAGACAACGCAAGGACGATTTTACTTCACGAATGCGCCCGCAATATCGCGAGCTTTATGTCCCAACATTCCTGCCCGCCACAAAACGTATCTTTCGGCGTGTGTACGCCCTAGACGCCAACGCCACAGCTTTTATAGATACGGCACCACGGTCTTCCTCGTGTATCTTGTTCCAGCAACGGTTTACAACCCCTTACGAGAAAAGAGATTCTGAGCTTACGGTGGCACTGATACGCGCCTGCCTTACCTGCCACGAGGACGTGGCAGGGGGATGATAAAGAGCGCGAAAAATGGGGAACGCGTAAGGGTCGAGAGCGTACACGACGAGGGGAACGTCGTTGGCCGTTATCTTCGTTCCCCGCTCTTCACTCGCGGCATGTATATCGTATTTTGATAATATTATGAATGAAGCTAGTAATCGGCTGTGTAACGCGCGCATTACTAGTTGTTTATTACTAGCGGAGCTAGTAATTCTACACACATTCCTATAAGCATTCACATGTGTGCCCGTGATTACAAAAGTGGTCTAACGTTATTAAAAAAATTGAAAGAATGAGTTTATCAGTTGTTTTGCGTCACGTTCTTTTAGATTAAATAATGTGATTTAAAACAGACAAAAATATGACAGGCTACTTTCACAATTAGGGGCACATATATAAATTCATTTAGCGTTATTATCTGGTCGTCGTAAATGAAAATTAATCCATATACTATTATTTTTATATACTGTTCTCATATTTCTACAATCCTCGATTACGCGGAAAATTTAACATCACCCGCGATTAGTTATGGTGGCGCAAAAACGCGAAAAGATAATTTGAAAAGTAAAACAGTAAGTAGTAGTAAGAGCCTTTTAGTCCTCCATCGGTGCGATAATTTGCAAATTTAATTTCCTGCTTTTTTTACGGAGACCTTTTCTACTCGAGGAATTCAGTGACGGACAATTTCTGTAAAACTCCGTGACTTTAACCGAAAGGTGGTTGAACATTTCCGAAATAATAGCGTAAGAATGTAACTGTCGACCGCTAACTCGATTCGCGAGGTACGCTAATAGGATTATCTGCGAAAAGTTCCAGCTGCCTACGTACTCCATTGTAGACACTGCCGCTTCGCTCTTTCTCTTTCTCTCCCTCTCTCCCCCTTCTTTCGTTTCTCTCGATCGGCTCGGTATTTTACTTTCTTGTTTTCGGTTCTCCCCCCGTGGCACGCTGTCAAGACGAGAGAACTTGTAAATTCCATCGAGAACCCAGCGGCGCATTGTTTCGTTCGTATTGTTATTTTTCGCGTCTACGGAGAATGTCAGCTATTTATTATCAACCGTACAACTTCGTCGCGAGTAACATTCACTTCGCCGTAAGGGACATCCCCGGAAAACGCTAAACCGCTTAATGCCGTTTCTTTCGGAAGAATAGGTGGGATTTAAAAAAAAAATAAATGGTGGGATTTGCGTCTTGACGAGAGAGGATCGTCCGATGTTTTACGTTACTGGGAACGGTTCCAACGTCCAAATTCACCGCTGGGTTGGTACGCCGCGCGTTATTTTTTTGTTCCTCGCGCGAAATTCAATTTTGCGTAACGTTCGAGCGATCAAAGACAATTTCCCGGAATCCGGCTGATACGCCGACGGTATTATTTCGGATCGGGGGAAACGCACAAAACTCAATAACGAAGTTTGATCGTTATTGGTGGTTGATATTTGTACCGAAGATTCGACCTTACCTAACGTTAGTTTCCAAAGGCCGAGTATCGTCGTAGTCCCCGACGATCGAGTTTTCGATAATCCAATTAAAAACTATCGCGTCTGCAGCGGCCGCGCTCGTAGACGTATTCGAAGCTGAATCGATCCGATCTATTAAATTGCTTCGTTTACCGAAGTTCAGCGACGAACTCGCCCCGCCAACTTTAGCGATGACGAATCCCTCTAGAAGCGGCCCCCGTCTCCGAGACATTGCGGGATCACTTTCTCATCTTACCGGCGAACGTATAATCTCCGCAAGGAAAGATACATTTCGGGGAGCTATCCGATGGTACGGGGGATTAGCATCGCGGCAGATACGTGTACACGTAAGGCGATTCGGTTTAGCCGGTAATCTGGAGTATCTTGATTCTACATAATTTTGATAGGCTTAGAGCACAGCCGTTTACGCCGGAAACGGAAAGGGAGGGAAGACGCACGACTACGAAACGACTTTTACGCTCCGTATTACGGTCGGACGCGAACGCAGAATTCGCGCCAGTTTTTCCCTACCGGGGAGAAAACTAAAAAGTCCACGTTTCATTCTAGTCTCCCCTCGTGGTAAAAGCGAAAGTCTGATTCGCAATTTAGCTTTTATCCGGCGAGAAGTTAAACAAAAAAATTCCGTCGCGGTTAGACTTCCCGTTTAAAATCACATTTAACCGCGCGAAATCGCAAAGGAATCTCGCTACTCTGCTTTCAGATGCGCCGGTGGTGAAAACGGTCGATGAAAAGACACGAGAGCCAGGGACATAATAATAATACACGAATTATATTACGAATAGAAGAGAAATTCTAAGTACGCGTCTCACCGCCCCCAAGAACCGCGGATGAATTCTTCCTTTGCGCGGCAAGTTATTCGTGCTTAAAACTCGTCGGCAGATTTGCGTTATTCGTAATCTCCGCCCCTTCTCGCGAAGGAAAGGAGAAAAAGGTATTCGCGGGTCAATTGTCGAAAGATTCGATACAAGAGTTATCCATAGAACTCGGAGTAATAAGCCCTGCCCGGGTTCGTGCTTTTCCCACGAGCAAAGTAAAGCCTTTTAAGACCTAAGAGACGTTCGATACCCTCGACACAATTTTGTTATCCAATATCACTTTCTTGAGCTCCCCGCGTGATCCATCCGTATGCAACCAATGCGCGGAATGCCCCCTACCCGGCCCCACCCCCTTCGTCCAATTTAATGGAAGTAAAGGAAAAACGCCCAAGGGGAATTTCGAAATGAAACTTCGCGCGGGTCGCTAGAGCGTCGGGAATGGGCACGGTGTCGGTTGCCAGACATAACTGTCTCGAACAGGTGGCCTGATTTTCCGGTATGTTGAACGCGAAGAAAAAAAAAAAAAAAGAAAGAGTGTCGTTGGAAGGGGGCGAAGGAGAGGGGGAGCGCCGCTGAGAGGGAAAACACGAAAGTCGTTTTTGACCGTTCAAACGAATGGATTAAATGGAACGGCCGAAGCGCGTCGCGAGAAAAGAATCTCGATGATCGTGGATGAGAATGAATAATAATCCTGGTGTAAGGAAAAATTCAAAAGCCGCGTAACGTACCGAATAGACTTATAACGATGACCTTGTTCGTATAGAGACAAATAACGTTCGTCACTCTCAATGTAAGGAAGAAGTCTGTCGTTCCCTACGTCTTTCGCCGTTTGTATCGTCTATAAAGTCAAGGATTGTGCATCTCGATCGCGAAGCTTGTGTGTAGTCGGTGTTTATACGTTTCCGTTGTCAGTCCTAGAGTTTCGGCTTCCAAATCCGTCGTAGGTACGAAACGTATACAGGGTACGAGTCTTTACTCGTCGTGGATTCCAAGAGACCTAACAGTGGCGTTAGTCTCGTACGTAAGTTTCGTGGTTAGAGCATTTCCCGCTACCTCCTTATCCTCGTCTTTGGTATATTAGCGACAGCTATATTTTAAAGGAGACGCGCACGTTGCGCTCAACGCATTTGGTGGCATGGATCATTTCTAAGGGCATTGTATTCCAAGAGGCGGAACCTTAAATACAACGGGTGTTATGCTCCCGGTGTACCGCGAGTGGCCTGATGCTCCGTTGTCGAATAACGATAGAGCACGTAGAGAGAACGAGAGCTGATGACCCGACGTCATCGATGCTCTCTGTCTTTGAAAAACGTTTAAAGATTCGAAATAAACGATCTGGCCACGGGGTGGGAAAGGCGTGAGCCTTCTGACAAGTGGAATGACAATGAGTCGAACCGCTCAGCACTTACCCCAGAATCTTTGACGGCTCAGGTAATCTTTGTAGCTCACACAGTTTATTCTCTTATTATCTAACGGGCAGGTACGAGAACGGACTTACTCAGCGTCAACGACCACGAATATCGAACGAACTTTCGTAATTTCTATTTTGACTGAACCTCTTTTGAAGTTTTATAGCGCATCGACGGGCACTGCCGTTTCGCGGATACATTAAAGGGCATTGTTAATCGTAATTCAAAGTAGGAGCGAAAGAAAACGGAGACACGGGCTCTAGGGACAAAGAGCCGTATGGCTTCGTTCCATTAACGTAACCGTACAAACACGCTAGGGAACAAAGGTAGTTCTCCGGGTAAGCGAAAGCACGAGAAACAGTGTTAATTAAATGGATATGTAACTCGTACGGTTTGACGATCTCTCTTCTTGTTCGGAAACCTCTCAACTTCCATTGATATCTCAACTTTCAGGAGAAGCGCACACGCTTCACGTTCCTCGACAATCGTTTCGCTCGCTTTGTTTATCGTCACGCTCGAAGCGTACGCTAAATCTGACGCGGAAAGTATTGCAAGTTCTACATGCTAGTATCTATTCCCCCTCTTTGAATCTCTTTCGTTGGATGATACTAATTCGTTTATCGGATCCGACGCGCAAACGTAATCTTGGAAGGTGGTGAGCTACGATCTTTCGTAAATCATGATTTAACGAGTACAGACGATTTTGTCCCACGGCGAAACGTTCTCGCGGAATACAGTTTCAATTTTACGATTTACTCATGATCCTCCGCGTGGAGACGTATACCGGGTTCGAATACACGTCGCGCGGCGATAAGAGAACCACCGAGTTCCGTCTGTTTTGCCGTCCGACGACGATTTAGAAATCCATTTGCGGTTGATTCGCGACGAAGAGCGGACGGCGAAACTGTTGGGAAATGGAATTGAAAGTCCGGGTCTAGAAGAAGACAGTTTTCATCCGGAGAAGTGACTTCCCGCGTCGGATAACGAGGTTATTCTCCGGGGACCCGATTACAACCGTCGTATACATAGAAGTCTGCAGTTATATTTCTGCCACCCTACCATGGCCACCTACCGCACCATAGGTACCTGCGCTGTAACCTCGAGGCAACGACTACCACTCCATACGTTCTACTATGGTCTACTCGTTGCCCGTACACAGCGTTAAGCTCGCAGCATCCTACCGGGTACCACTCCTAATGGATGCCAAAGCGACGATATTCCGGCGGAAGGAACTCTCCGATCTCCACCTTCGACTTCGTCCATTCTGCCCTTTGATGTTATTTCGGATAGCTCGAAGTCGGTAGACATCGCAAGATCCATTCGGCATCACTATTTTCTCATTTTAATCGTTGAACGTTTAATCCTTATCCGCTCGCTAGCGCGGCAAGTTGACAATTTTTTTTTTTTAATTTTCGGTAATTTGATTAGCTTTTGATGCACGGTGGGATAGATTTCGACTCACCTCGAAAAGTTGAAATTATTCGTAAACGTACAGTTTTACTATTTTATTTAAAGTTTTTCATTCCGTTGGCAATGCTACGAACCAACGGTAACTGCGTAAATAAGTGGAAACATAAATTTATACGAGTTAAAACGTATTACCGAGCGGTTGAGATTAAGGTTGGCGAATTGCGCGGTGTACTGAATTCTGTGGAGCTTGGGTCTTTTCTTTCTCTTTAAAATCGTGTGCCTCGAAGAATTAAATGGTTATTGGATGCATTTAAAAGTCAAGATGTTAAGTGAAACTGCGTAATGATATTGTAACAATGTTCCAAGAACTATTTTTCGATGTATACTCTTGCACTTCATACAAGTCAGTCTCGAGGAAAACTCTTTTCCACGACCAACAACATTTTTGTAATGGCAGTATTATTCTAATTGCGCAATGCAACGAAGAGTTGTGCCAACATGCGAGTCGTGATTGGCATTCCAAAGTATCGCAACGCTGCAAATTTGTGGAGGGTAAAAATTTACCGTACCGTGATTCCTGGTAGTTTCTCAAGGATCCAAGGTCCCGATATTTGCCCGTGGATCCCTCGTTCACGGGAGACCTAGGTACGTCCGTTTATTGTTCAGTTACAGTACAAGGCTGGTACGAGCGAATCGGAAATTATGTCCCTCGGTTTTTCGCCAACTGTCTGTTTCTCGTTGCGACTCAACAGTTAACCTTCCGTTAGTAACACAATTCTGACACCAATTCTTCTTATTATTTCAAAATTTGTATTGGTATTCAATTATTTTTTGGGATACAATTGAAAACTAAGAAACTAAAAATCAGAGGAAAAATCAGTTATTGAAGCAATTGGTACATACCTCGTTTCGTTAATCACAAAAAAAAAAGCATTTGCAAGTGGGGCTAGTCACCACCCCTGTTACTAGCGGAAGCCTAATTTAACACTCGAAGACGGTCAAAGCTGCATTCGACGAAGCTCCGTTCATTACGCTTTATCAGTATTCCTTCCCGCGAATATAACGACACAATTCATCACTCTCTACACGAACGGTATCATCGAACACGATGTACACGCGCAACGAGCATGTAGTCTCGCTCAAAGAGTCTCCCTGCCGAGTTCATCGTGGCAACCTTTGATCCTGTCGCTCCGTACCCTCAGGAAACTTCCGATCCCACGAAGTACGAAAATTGTTATCCGGTAAACGACGGCTCGGCGTAGCAACGCCATTAAGTAGCTTTATACGACTATTCGTAAAATTCAAACGAGTCTCTTCGAGGCGGATCGGATTACGCGTTGGCGCTTACGCGTGCATACGCGGTGCGGTATACCTCCGTCACTCGATTCCACCGACATTTTACCCCGGTACGCGTACTCCGGTAACATCGAAGAGCAGACGAACGCGCTACTTCCTGTAGCAACGATGACACCGTTGCCCGCACGCAAATTCCCCAAGTTTCATTTTGTGCCGCTACTCGAACTTCATTTTCGATTGCTCGTAACCGCTGTCCCTCCCACGCGCTTGAATCTCACAATTATCGGGGAACGATCGCGTGGATAGCGAACGAAGAATGTGAAGGATGTGCCAGAGAAGATGCAGTTTTTAAAGATGCAATAAATCAGCAAAGATGGAACAAAATTCAGAATTTTGTTTTAATTATATTCCAGATGTGTTGCGATTTAATAATTGATAATTATATCCAGCATATGTCCATCGTCATATTCTCCGCAGGCAGTCATCCGATCGTTAAAATTAATGATTGATCTGTTGCATCTGTCAATTTTGTCCATTACCTATTGAATTTTCTTCTTCGGGTCGGCAATCGTCTGAGGTTTGTTCACGTAAACTTGTGTTTCTCATATTCCCATAAAAAGAAGTCACGAGATGTGAAGTCACATGACCTCGGAGGGAATTCAAAATATCCTCAGGGAATTTCAACAATCGGACGAGTGCCTGCAGAGGCAGTGGATGTGGATATATGCTGGACATAATATTTCATTATTAAATGGAAATACATTTTGAATGGAAATAAATAAAAATCTCAAATTTTTCTCCAATTTTGACTGATTTATTGCATTTTTTTAAATCTGCGTCTTGTCCGAAACACCATGTAAAAACACATCGATACGCGGACCAACGCACGCGCGTACACGCGTTCGGTGGTCGAGTTTAATCGTTGGCAAGTATATGGCGCACGTCGTATAACTCGAGATAGCAAATTCTGTGTTTCCCCGTTACCATTGTTATACGTGCTTCGCTACGCACCCTATATTGCACGCGTTATACGCGATACGCTACCGTAATCGTATGGCGTGTTTCACGTCGACCACTATCCGACCGGATGGTTGTAGCGTTGCGGTGCGAAATAGAAGCGCGATACGATATCCGACGCGCGTAGCCATTATTTTTGTCTCCCGTCACGTGTACGCGATCGAAGTCGTCATGGAAGAAGCTACTTCACGACGGAAGAAACGAAATGGACCATTCGCGGTTTAGCGCTTTCAAACTGAACGCAGAGATTTTATTTGAATTCGGGTGGGAAATTTTTGACTCATAAATCCCAAGAAGTGTAACGTAGGGTGCTGACTTAAAGAGTGTTTAGATTAAGTGAAAGTTGTATCGTATCGGATGTTTAGATTAAGAGCTGGTTATGTGAGACTTCTCTATGAAGTGATGCTTATGTCGGTATCCAGAAGACTCGAAGCTGAACAATTGTATCGAAAGCTGTAAAGTTGTGTAAAGCGTTGACAATTTAAAAGCGCTATCAGTATGGTAACCATAACGCTTCGAATGCATTCTTTTAGATATAATACATACTTTATTCGGATTAATCGAAATCACAAATTCCTGATCAATTACCACTTAGATTACCACTACTAACATCCTCGCAAACAATATTTTACAGTAATAACTCCGCGGGGAGTTTGATCGAAGGAACGCGCGTCCGTTGACAATGCGTGTCGAGCTTCCGTGTCGCGATACGCATCTCGTAGTCGCCATTCGCGGCGGATAGTTCCATTACGGCGTCGTTTCCTCTCAACCCTGGTTCATAGCTGTTCTCAAAGAGCAAAAGTGACGAGAACGTCGTCGCAAGTATTATATTCCTTCCATGGCGGTGTAGTGTATAGCGCGAGGGATACCAGAAAGAAATTTATTGTTTTACATAGCGTTTGAGCTTAATTTGTGCCCGAACGCGGTAGTGTAAGCGTCTTCGTAAGTTTTCATGAAACGGGCATAGAAAAACTTAGAAAAACGTTGGGACACAATTGTGAAGGGTCAAGGAAATTACATTTTATAATATCCTGCAACAAAAATTACGAGAAAGTAAAGTTTTATACTGTTCCACAAAATCATAGATTTCCTTCCGCTACCCCTAATATGTAGTGGCCGAACGGCGTTCGCGTAACTTTAATCGCGCGATCGGCGGACGTTACACCTTGCGCAAAAATGAGACAATAATTTTCGCTCAACGGGACAGCTCGTTATCGATAAAACGTAATTACCCAAATTAGCGCAGAACGCAGCGACCGTTTAGGAAATTCATTTCAGTTTTTCCGGTAACGTAAATTTGAAATATCATATCCTAATATTTATCGCGTCGACTTATCGCTCGGTTCATATTATGTCACTGGCAGTTTTTTTCCGTTCGGATCTATTTCCCCGTTTCTCTCACGTCGATTCTACGTCCATACGTTTGTAAAACGGATTTAAATTCGTATTATCTCTAGTCGACCATCCCTATTTCTCTCTCTCTCTCGCTCGCTCCCCGCCTAAACGAATCAGCAGATCTTACGGTGGATAATAATTACTAACGATCGGCGTTCCATTCGGTTGCACGTTATCAACGAATGCACCTGCCACATTCGCGTACGTGACGTTCGCCGAGCGAGCTATCACAAATGATCCTCGTTCTCCGATCTAGGTAATTAACTGGACAATATCACGAAGAGACGCTCGATAGAACGGCGACAATTAGCGTTCAATATCTTCGTTCGGCCATGAACGTTAAACTCGTGCCGTACGTGCGACGAATTTCAACTGCTAATTTATATATCGAAATGCGTCCCGACGCCCACCGATACGATATTGTTATACGTTGACGCTTCTCCGTCGACGATAATAAATCGATACCAGTGCCACCGACGCTACCGTCTCTCCCGCTTATGTTTGTACCACTGAGGAAAATGGAAATTAGCTGACCCAATTTCCGAGAAACACGAAACTCGATGCGGTAGACTTTATTGCTTACGGACGAAGCTACATTTTAATGAGAACTAAATTGGTTTGCCGTGCTTACTTCGGTTCCCGGATACCTTCTTCTTAGACTGAATAATGTACACCGTATACCCGCACCGCTCTCACAGCCCCTCTAACGAGGAATCGTGAAAACATTTCCAAATCTCGTAGACCGGTGGACAGGTCTTCGATCGTTTAGCCAACAAGCTCGTTACGATCGCAGACCAACGGCGTACGATTTTAATTAGCCCCACGTTAACTTTGCACCTGACCGCGCAACGCGCGCACGGACACCGGCGTTAATGGATGGGACGCGTTGCCGCCAATAATCGGGAAACGTTCCGACGCTCGGACCCCGGCGTCTTATTCATCGGGGAATTATACCTCGCGTTCGATTCGACGGCGTCGTTGCTTCGGCGCAATTAAATGTACGCTTCCTCTGTTTCGGGGACGATAAATCGATAGTTCGTCGGCGGTACCCTGCGAACCCCGCGGCTTCCCGCTTTACCGTCGAATTAGATGTCCCATTCTCTCAAAGGGACGCGATTCGCGCCGAGCGTGGATTTCAATTTCGATCCTCGGCGTTGGCTGCGCGAAGATATGTGTATAGAGCCGCAGTTTGACGGTGGCATAGGGAACAGGAAACAGTTTCGCCTTCGATTTAGCAGCGTCGCGTCGACTGCGAGAGACGAGAGCAACCGTATTCCGCGAGCCATCCGTCGTGAACCTTTTCCCCCTAACCGATTGCCGTCTAAAAACTTTATGGAAGACCGTCCGCTACCGCCTGGGGACCTCGATCTTGATTTTCTTAGGATGGCGGAGGTTGGCCATCAGCCTCGTGACAAAAAACACTTTTGCGACGTTCGTATATCAATTTCGGTCGGCGTTTATTCCCGCGTGGTTTTCGCTCAGTCATCGCGCACGTTCGAACGGAACGGGGAGAAAGTTTCTCACCGTCGATTTTACAGCATCGCGTCTGGGAAAATAGTTGTTCTCCCTTTTTCTTTTTTTTTGTTTTTTAACCGACGAACGTCCAAGAAGTTTATGGGACTATCGAATTCTCTCGCGGAGAGTTCAACCCAATTTTCTCGACGCGCGGTTGAAAACGCTGCCTCGCCTAATTGGATTAAGCCTCGAGGCGAATAACACGCAGCGTCGCCGATTACATTCGCTTCGGTGAAATTTCTGTAATCTGCTCGAATCACGAGGACGTACCCACGTACGTAAATGTCGACCACCGTTGCGTGGGATTTTGGACGCGGACGTTTTTATTCTCTTCTTTTCTTTTCTTCCATCCGACCATACCTTCCCGCGATCGTGGTTTCTTGCGACTACCTCTCACTCGACGGCGTCGACATCGTCGAGACAACGTAAATTGTAGTGGCATCACTTTTATAACCCTCGACGCGGTTCATTATGGCAGCTTAGAAGTGTTGCTCCCGGCGCTTCTCTTGGTGACGCCATCGTACATGGGGTGTGCTTAAAACATATACTCGCTCCCTTCTACATACATTCGACCTCTCTATTCGTTTCGTCGATACTAAACAAGAAGAAGTCGCGGCAAACGAACAGAACTACGCATCGTAATAACGCTCGTTTCGTTCCGCGGGACAACTATGTCCGCAAAGCTATGGTTTCCCAAAAAAGCGTTGCCGTTTTCTAGCGGCCGTAATGTAGCTGCGCGTGACGTTACGGAAACGTTATCTGTACAAAATAATGCTACCGGATTCCTAGAGAGCGGTGAGTGTGACTTTAACGTAAAAGTGTGGTGCCGCCATTGGCGTGAAGGTCAACATACACGATTCAAGCCATTTGGGTAAATTCATACTGAATTCTTCGGCATACTCAAGACGTGTTATACGCGATCAAATTGCTTGCGCCAATGGCTTGATCGAGTACGAGGGCCTTAGCGGCCGTAAGTCGTGGAAGGTTTTTTTAATATAAGTGCAAACGCGATTTGGATCAGCGAAGATAAAATTTTGATTGATTTCGTGAGAAATCACGACGCTTTGTATAATGCATGACGGCACCGCTTGTTCAGAAAACCATAGCTTAAGTATTTGCGAATCGATGCGAGTTCTGGACGAGTTGCAACGTGGGAGAGCGTCCGGGAAGGTGAAAATCTGTCGATAGAGACGCCTGCACCGCTGACAGTTGAGAGCAAAGTACGTTCTTAACCTAATAGCTGTTGTTCGTTCACAAAGTTAACAACGCGAACTTCGAGGTGGATGGGATCGCGTAACGCGAAGTGGAAATGTGCCTTAATAGAATTAGTAGTTACAGCCAATTACGGTTTATCTTAAGTTGGAAGGCAACATCGGCGAAGCGGCCTGTTTTTGATACCGGTTAAGACAGAATAACGTTATCAGTATGTCTCGCCAAGTGCAACTTTATCTGATTCTCGAGTCCAACTTGTATTACATGCTCGCGCGTAATAACGCGTTAAGAACTACTTACAGTTACTCACAAAGTTGGGCGTACACTAATGCAGACGGTGCCAATTTTATGAAAGTAAGATACCTGCACTTCTAAGTTTTCGCATAGTATAAACAAATTCTCTGTGTTACTTTTAGTTCTTGCGGCTAACTTTCCATATACAAATATTACATATATTGCATTGTTTCTCTCAATTGTGTATCCGTTTGTTTGTTATCCCAAACATGGTGCCGTCTGCATTATTGTACGCCCAATTTCGTAAGTAACTGTACGCAGTAAGAAATTATCAAACATCGTACGCGCAAGCTATACGTTCAGGGGAATTCAGTTTCAATCGCGTAATAGGAGTTTCTCCACGATTGCTCCGCGCAGTCTGTTTAACGTTCCAATTTCGAATGACAAATTCCCAAATTGCTGTTAGGTTTCGAGGCAAGCGGTGACAATTTCATTCGACTAAGCGGTGTACGATGTGTCTTACAACTTTTTCACTTTGGGCGTTTGCAGGACAGTTCGAATTATCCCTCGTTCTCCACCGTATCGCGAATATATTATGCGAAATAATATGAACCCCCTGTATATCTCTTATTCCGTGCTCGGTAGTCGGGGATCGGGCAGTGTGTACCCGAACGACATTACCATTCGCGCGTCGAGTGGAATAGCAAAATTATAGTTTTGTTCCCGGCACTGAGATCGCCTGTATAATTTCGCAATAAGCGGTCCAGAGCAGGCGAGCATCGTAGATTCGAATCGCCCGGCGCGATATCGGATTACGAATTTATCTGGATTTCCATGCATATTTTTCGGCGTTCCGATAACGAACTGACATTTCCTGGGAATTGCATACGCTATTTCATCATCTCTCCTCCTTCGTGCAGTCGCTAACGCGCATTTCGAGGTCAGATTTTCTCATCCAAGATCGACAATGAGGTCGTTAAAAATAGCAGGCGCAGCGATTGAACTGTCTGACCTCTCACGATTATTCTCGTCGAATAATTTAAAGAGGCGGCTTCGAAGAGAACTGGTAATTCGACTTTTCCGTTGGAGAGCGCGGAATCGAGAGGCGAACCAACGTTCGCCAACAATTTTTAACTTAGAAACTTCGAGATCTCGACGAAGATCGAAACAATCGGGCTTACCGCCGATGTAATTTACAGTCCGATCGAGGGGAGAATAACGAAACTCGGGAGCGACGATGGAAAAATCGTGAAATTCAAAAATCATGAAATTGCTTCGGCGAACTGGTTCTGGTAAAAAAAAAAAAAAAAGAAAAAAGAAAAAACGAACGGTGGAGGGGAGGAATAACCATCCAAAATCAATGTGCCATGGTTTTATCGGGTGCGACAGCCAATCGAGCGGATTTGATATCTCTTTTCTAGGTTCGGCTTTCCGTCGAGCAGTCAGCTCGCCGCATTGTCACGAGCAGCTATTGTTGGTAACCTTTGTCCGATACGAAAGTTTCCTGGCTTTCAGTTCCAAATTTCAGTAACGACTTCCTACGCTATTACGAGTTTTTCTTTTACGAATGACCTCGAGTGAGGCGGGATGGTAAGAAAGCACGTAGTTGGAACGAATTGCTCGCGACCGCGAAGGGAAATTTAAACGGAAAAAAGTAATCCTTCGGATCGATTTACCCTCGAAGCCTGGAAACGATGCCGCTACTTCGATTCCACTCAAATTTTCCACGAGTTCTATCGCGTTCGGTGTTAATTGCATCTCCCCATCGTAACGCGGTAATTGTACTCTTGTAAATATGCAACGATCGACGGCTCTTTCGAACACCGGTCCCCAAATGGAAAACATTATATTCCATTTTCTACTGGATAATAGTTAACGATGTTTCCAACAGTTTTCCCGTTCCTGGAATCGATCGAAATGTCCGCTTTCCACGATGAAAGGACACGGGTACGTCGCGTATTGAAATCACCATCGGGACAAGTTCGATAATGTATAAATCGTCTACCAGTTGAAAACGTTAAACGGGTTTTCGCTCGCGCGTAAAGAGCAGAAGATAGCATTCCCGACATGAATTAACGTTAATCGTGATTTTGACACTGACAATATGTATTCGCGCCTATTCGTACGGCGCTTAATCATGGCCGCATCTAAAATTTTGTAATAAATTCCACCGTGTCGTTTCGGAGGTATATTTTAATTTGATCGCACGAAAATGGAAATTTCACGGTGACATTGTCAAATTTCCGTCACGGTAGTATACTTTAAATTCAATCTGGCAGCACCATGCGAAAATACATTCTTGTTGCGTTACATCGAGATCTGATTTTCTTGGACATTTCCATTTGTCGAGTTTCCAACCAGATTAATGATAAGAAAGGAAAGCAAAACTGCCAACAATGGGGAATGGTTTTATTGCCCGTTATAATATTAATTCTTATCTCCAGTTTCATTTCATACATGATGTATTTCAAAACAAATTTGCATAACTTTGCCGAGTCGCGGAATATTTTCTCGTACCAATATCGCAGTTTACCATAAAGCGAATTGTAATACTTATTCAGAAATCACGTGGTTTAATAGTATAATAATTGATGAAAAATTACGTAAAGTACTTACATTGATACAATGTGAAAAATAATTCTGTAATAGCGAGAGATAATGTCGGTGAAAAAGAAGAGAGAGAGAGAGAGAATAATGAGTTTCAACGACTGCAGAATTCGTACCGCACACTTTTCCATACTTCCGGACCACATAAATTTCGATTTCTGAGTAACTTTGAGGTAAAAAAAAAGTCTAACTCAAATTCCCTTAGCTCGTAATGGGAAATAATGAAGATAAATGTACGTGACAGAGTTACAACCATGACATTTCGCGACGTACAAACGCATGGAGCGCGCATTAACAATGTAATGTGTCACCACGTATACGGTTATTCGTAAGGAGGAAACAAAGCGAGATACCGAGTTACGTTGTTCGAAACAATCGTTCTCGCGAAATAAACTCGGCGTACACCGAAATACTGACGTCGTAAATCCGAAAATACTACTTTTACAAATTGGATGCGATAGCCATGAAAAAATAGTGCCGATATTATCAACCATTTCCTCCCGCCGCGTAATAGCAAATGGGGGATAGGTTATTTTCCGATCACATCCACCAGAAATGTGCAAAACGCGGTAACGTGTGTTCAAGTGACTTACATCGAGTACGGGGTCTGGTACGGAGTGGAAATATCGGTTTTCAATTATAGCGAGTAGATCGTTAAGGTATTCCCGTACGAGGCAATTCGACCTGCGCTATAATCTACTAATTTTTTTTTTCCTCCCTCGAGTACATCGCGGAAGCTACTTACGTGCCTCTTTTTCAACGATGAGGATTTGGGTTATAATAAGTACGTCGTTCCGATCATGACAAGTACGTTCGAGTTCTTCGCGGTGGCGGCGCGATCGGCAGAGGTATTATCGGATTTTAGTTATGACAAGTACCTCGTTCCAAGCCCATTACAATTTATTTCCTTCCACGTCCTACGGAGCGGCGAAACGGGTAACGACATATCGTTTTCGGTCCTTACGCGCTCGCGCCATTTGCCCTTAAACATAAATCGATACCTCGAACGAGAAAGGATTATTACGATTTTATGTTTTCGCATGCCTTCCTTTTTCTTTGCTCCGGCAACGTCAATTATTCGCAAATCCTTTTCCTTCCTGTCGACTCCCGATAAGTTTTCAATGTTTCGGTGTTCGAGCTCTCGAATATCGCGATCGACGGGTGAATCGAAAGCGATAGTCCTAACTGGACGCGTACGCGAATCGATCCGTCGAGCGCCGGGATCCAGTTTCGCGATTATCATGATATTTCTCTCGCGATTCGTCGACGTCCCGTTTTCGACGGTCGTTCCAACATTTACGCGGGATCGACGAGATCTCGTACGATGAACAGTGAAACGCGTAAAGAGGGAAGATAGCGGAAAAGAGCAAACGCTTTGCGGCTTCACCGGACTCAATTTACATTCCAGACATCGCTCTTCCCCTCGACTCTCCCCCTATTCTTCTTTTTCTTGGCGTTTACGCTCGCCGTTCCGCTTCGTTTCATTTCCTTTTCTCTCTCTCTCTCTCTCTCTTTCTTTTTTTCTTCGCTTGCGCCGAATGCAACGAACCACGGTAGTCGTCAAACGCCTCTGCCACTCTTGCCGAGTTTCACGAAAGTACGAGGGCGGAGAAGGACGAGTTTTCGAGAAATCGAATGCCAATACCGCTCTCGCCGCTGAGAATTTTAAGCGGCTGGTGAAAAGTTCTTACGTGCTGCAGGTGCGAACGTTACAGCACAGTTCCGCGAACTGGGGAGAAAGACTGAGCGTTCCATCACGGGTTTAATAACCTGAAACTGCAAAGGTAACGGATCGCATTTAATGGAGAGTAAAAAGGATGGGAAGGAGCGTCGAGTATTTTTCCCAATTTCACGCCGAACCCGAGCGCGAGAAACGAACCGCCCGCCGCGAAATAGAATCAAACTACAAAATTGGATTTTTTTCCCTTCCCTTGCCCCCCCTCCCTCGGATAAACGTATCGCGAGTTCTCGCACATAACGTACACGATTTTACCGCGCAACAGATTACCCGCGACGAAGCGCGCCCCTTGTCATTCGAATATCAACGAACCACCCTTCGTTTCGGCATTGTATCAAAATCTACCTGTCCGCGTTCTCACCATTCGCAATCATCGCTACTCGAGTGTTTACCGCGGTGTCTTGTGTCCGACGCGGCCGACACTCGTAGTAAATCCGATGGATAAAAAGAATCGAGAGATCGAAGTGCCTGTGAATCGAATCGCGAAATAGGGGGGGGGGGTCTTGGCGCGTGATCTCCGCGAATTTGCTCCCGACCAACCTGGTTTCGCGTAAGAAAGTTTCGTGGCCATCGGGGAGGGATCGAGAAGTGCGAAACCCACTGTTGTAACCCGAACGGTACAGTGGTTAAACCACTGGATAGTATAGCAGTTTATTGGCCATTTAGACACGCGGCAGTAAATCCCTCCAGAAGTTAGGCACTTGTAGTCGCGGAGGTTACTGACCGTACAGGAGCCCCGAGCGTAACGTCGCCAACTACCATAAATTTTCTTACAATTTACGGGACGCCAACGAGGCTGGCGTTGCAAAGTCCCCGGAGTGCATTCTTTCCACGATGTCGCGCGATATTTCGGAGACGACGCGATATCGCGCCTGCACGTTCGGCTTGATCGCGGAGGAAGTCGGTACGGGCTGTTTATTTCGTTTGAGAAGAAAGAACCGTCGGGGCTCCAAGGAATTCCGGTTATTTAACGCTAAATCTACCGAGAGGGTCAAAATGACTTGTTTGGCATTTCTTGGAATCATTGCTCATTCTCAGTACATTCCGTTTGCGAATATTTTCTATGACTCAAATTTTGTATACCTACGTATACCCGTGATGTTCGTCGGTAGTTCCAGTGTGAACATATTTAAACGGAACCCTTTCAACTCTGCGAATTAAATCAGACGTTCCTTTCGCCCAAAAATTCTAATTCCCACGATTCTTCGATTGCTTCGGTGGGATCAGAAAATTCAAGTGGGTGTAATGCAAATCATTAAAGCGTGGATTGGCCGGATCGAAGACTGCATTCGCGCAGTTCCGACTTTCTTCTGCAAACGACAAGCGTCCGCTCGTTGACCCTGATTAATAACGAAAAAAAAAACGTTTCAGGGGATCTCTCGTTATTACGTCGACGGGGCTACAACGTTTCCGTAAGACGAGCATCCGTGGGGAACGATAATTAATGCGCCCTCGGAGGGAGATCAAGAACCTCGCCCCGGCTTCATTCTCCTTACTCGGAACAGCTAAGCATTAGCCGGGGCGCGTCTACCAAACTAAATTGAATGAAACATTTGCGTTGATAATCGAGACGAAAGTAAGCGAAGGGTTCGCGTTCAGCCGAATTAAACGTTTTCAATTTCTCTCGCGAAAGCGTCCCGTCGGAATCGAGTCGATAGGACAAATAACAAGTTCGCTCGGCGCACTTGCTGCAGCAAATGATTCGACGCAAATTTAACCATCCGTATGCATGTCCAAGAAAGTCTGCAGTTGAAACGCGGGCCAAAGGGAAATGCAAACACAATTTCGTTCGACCTACCCCTCCCCCCCCCCCCTCCTCCTCCTCCCTCTCATCCGACGGTATTTGCGTGAAACTAAATTGAATGGCTGAACGAAACGGGCAGCCACGTCGCTCCCCTGAAATCGGGTTAATCCCGCCGAGCCATTGAATTCATTTTTATCATCTGCCTTGAATCGTCCGTCCCGGAACTAGTCGCTTGAGAATTCCCTGTAAGCGCAACTAGGCCCCCCCCCCCCCGCAGGGGTATCAGGGTATCGCGGAATGCGTTATCCGGCTCTTGCATCGTCGACCTAATGCCGCTCGCCGCAAAGAGAATCGCCCCGATGGACGTTTACCCAGAGATTTTTCTCCTCTAAAACCCGACGTCCCGCTTGCACGGTAAACGCCTTGGAACCCCGAAGATTCGACAACGGAACGAGAGGTCGGGTTAATCGGGGAAAATAAAATTTCTACAAATGTCCCGCGTCGGGGGGGAGCAATTAACGAAGAATTAATTGGTTCGTTCCGTTGTCTAATTAAAACCAGCGCGCCTTCCTTTGTGCCTCGCGGGAAAATAAATGAATGTAAAACTCGCCGACGACGTAAGTATCGCGGAAAAAATAGGTCGTGCGAATAACGGCGAGTCAACGGACACCGCTCGTATTTAAAAAAAAAAAAAAGAAAAAATAGGTGAAAGAAGAGTGGGGGGTAAAATGCTTCGGCGCTGTTTTATCGATCGCACGGAATTTGGCGGAAATTTCGCTAGTTTCGAGAGCGTACTGGTAGCCGAGGCAAGAAATAACGTTATCGGGTTGGAGCAACAACGCGTCAAAATGTAGATACGCGTATGGATTTGCATCTGCCGCCACTCGTTACTAAAGGTTACGTTGATAAAATTGGCACGATAAAATTGGCTCGATAAAATAGTTACGAGAACGTAGAACCATTATCGAGACATAACGGCGGCGGCGAAATCCATTTTACGAACGTTATACGCGTCTACGTTAACTCCAACCCGCTGGCGACACGTTTATTTCACGGCATTGGTGGTTAAAATGGCTGCTAAAGTTTCAAACGCGTCTGTGCGCCCGATAGCTCAGTTTTTATTCGAGCGACACCCGCCCCCGCCCGTCGTCGAGAAGCGGAGGGGCACATCTCCGATCAAACTGAAGTTTGACGGAGGTGGTGACTGCCGATGAAGCGTATCGACGTTTCCTCGACTGCTCCTCTAACCGCGCGCGCGAGATATTTATCCGATACGCGTGGATCGAGAGATTCCGACGAATCGGTAGACCGATGCAATTTAATCAACGAAAATACACTTAAATTAGGGCAATACATTCATCTCGGTACGCTTTGCGCGGATGTACCATTTTCCTACTGTTACGCGCACGAGGCGAGTCGTATGGGATTAAATGTTCGTATTCAATTATCCGGTGAATTATTCCTAACAGGGTACACCGTTACTTTGTGCTTCGTGAAAAATTCATTGCCCACGTTACTTTTCGCGTTAAATTAGCAACGACTGCGTCTCTATTCGTTTCGTACGCAAAAGGGCGGGATTTAAATAGCAATCCAATTCGTGTATTTGTAACGAAATACATTCGAATTTCGAGTAATTACAATTTATAATATTAACGTACGAGACGAACGGTAATAGAATTCGAATAAGAGAAATGTGGTGAAAGCCGACTAATGTATGACATAAATTCGCGTACGTTTGCGCCCCCTCAAAGGGGTAAGAAAATAAACTGGCATGATAGCATTACGCTGATCCATCGCTGCGCAACCTACCGCGATCCGCATTGTTCCATTCTCGTGGCCCGTGTGCCCCAGCGAAATTAGCGGCTACAAAGGGTCGGGAAATTCCCTTGATCTCCGTATACTTTCATTTACGCGTGCGCAAAAGGACCGGCGTATCAAGCGCCGCGTATGACTAACGACTTAAGATAGAATTTTTCCTCTTCTCTCGCCGGGATCATCCAGACATTTCTCATACCGAGCTTTTACCGTCGGCAAACCGAGAGCCGACCCCCTTCGCCCTTCTCCCCCCCCCCCATAGTTCTCTTTGCCACGTTAACCATCCGTTCCTCGGTTCTCCCGTTCGTTCTCCTCTGTGCTTGCCGCTAGGTCCTCGTTGTCGGGCACCGCGCATTATTAAGTTTCCACGCTACCACGCCCGTCCAAATTGCACGGAATGGAATCCCAAACGGAGCGCGAATGCCATTTCTGGCAAGAAGAATGCATCTATTTGGGACGAGAATTCACTGGCCCTGCAGTTAATCTTGAACACTTTTCAAAGGACCCGCCGCTCGTGGAACCGGAAAGTAATTAGTTGGCAAATGGACCGATATATTATTTTTTTTTTTTTTTTAGGAGTGCTGTGTAATACCTACTATCCGAGTTTTCGTATGTCAAATTTTATTTTTTGTATATAAAATGAAAATTGCGAATGAAAAATGTCTTTGAATGATATTGTATTGTTATTACGAATTAATTAATAGTGTTGTTATTCCGAGAAAAGAAAACGACGCGGCAAAGTACGAAGATACGAATTGCAGTTTTTAATAATTCGCATCGCGATTCTAGTCGGGGTTCAAAGAAGAAAACAAATCTCTACGGCATTTGTCCTTTTCTTTATCATCTTGGAGCTGAGAGTGAGAATCGGTGAGCGATATCTGACGCGCTCGTAGCTAGAAATATTATTCGACGTAACGCGTATTCCAACCTCGTCAGTTGGAAATCGTTGCGCCGTTTTAATTTAGGTCAGTGCTCTCGGAGATCCATGGCAGGGAAATGCATAAATATATCAGGTATAAATCAATTGCACGCCCTTCTTACTTCTCCTCCGCATCGAAATTCGAATGTCTAAGCAGCCGCGGCCGAACCCGAATACGAAATACCGAGAGGAAAGAAAAATTTACATCTGATACATACGTACGTATCCGTAAGAAGTAGACGTACCGTATATTCATTCGCGATTTATAGGAAGATAAAATTATGTTCTTGTTAATACAGCGATAAGAACCGAATTTTCAATTCGATGCAAAAAAAAAAAAGACTACTTCCCGTTGCGCAATTTTCCACGAATCTCGCGTATCGTTCCGATCGAAAAGTATCGATGCTCGATCGTTGCCGGTACATCTACCCTATCAATCACAATTTCAATCTTTTCCTTTTCCCCTCGATCGTGCGCGTATCAACATTCCACGGGTAACGCATTGTTATTTACCCCTCGACCGAAGAAACGCCGAGTGACTGGACGAGAGGAGCCAGAAATAAAGCAGAAAGAAAAGAAACGGAAATCCGGCGGAAATTGCCCGTCCCAGTCTTCCTCGCTAGGCTATTATGTACCATTATCTCGACCCACCTCGCGCTTCTTATACAGCGTGCAGGCTCGTACGTACACACGGGCACGAAAAACCCGCACGCGTATATACGGTGGCATCGGTATTGCGGAGTTACCTTCCGATATAAGGTACGTACCCCACCCCCCCCCCGAGATCGAGAAAAAGGAACAGCGGAAAGGAGATTCGAGCAGGAAGAAGGAAGAAGGCCACTGCACTACAGAAACTCGACTCGCGACATTCACGACTCTCCTCCTCCTCTTTTTCTCTCGTGGAAGCTGCAACGGTGAAATAGGAAGTAAAAAAAAAGAAGGAGAAAATGGCAGGAGTTGAGCTACCGTAGAAAATTACCTCTGTCCGTTTATCCGGCTACCATCGGATCTTGCGTGCTCTCTTCCGCCACCCTGACTTTCCCGCCCTTCCCCCTCCTCCACCCTTTGTACCTTTTTCCTTTTTACTTCCCTCTCAAGTCTCATCACACCCCATCCCTCTTATTCATCGTTTCGCTCCCCCCCCCCCCCCTCCATCACTCGATTTATCTCCATCTTTTTCCTTCTATTTGTATGTCTTCCGTTTCTGCCAACGTTTTGCACTTTTGCGGCGCAGAAACCAAGGGGGATTCAAGATTTCTACTTCCTGCCGTACCGCTGGCTTTCTAACCACGCTAGCCGGTCGCAATCGTTTCCCCTGCCAGGTTTCACGGTACTTCTTGCCCCTCCTAACCACTTTACCTCGCGTATAGGTTGATTTTTCTTCCTCCTCAAAAACCAACCGGGATTTTCCGGTCAATAATGAGTACGAGCTTCCTTCGCGATTCGTTTGAGCTCGATCGTGTGTACGTAACACACGTGTGCCTGGAAGATAGTTATCGATCGTCAGCGGAGACGCCTTTTGTCTCTTTGCGCGAACAAAGGGAATCTCGGTATATAGTTAGAGGCTAACGATAAGAGGACGGTTTAGGGTCGATAATTCATAGTACTCGGACGTAACGCTCGCGTGGGACGAGAGGCTGCGTCATTCGTGTTTCCCTTTCGTTTCCGTCGACGCGGGATGAGTGGCGAGAAAGATAATAAAAGAAAGAGGAAGGTGGTGGTAGCCGGGCTTCGAGAGAATTGCCGTCGTCCCCCCCCCCCCCTTCCTCTCTCAACGATTACACCCCCTTCTCGCTCTTATTGATTGTTTGCGCCGCAAATACCGCGAACACTGAATTTCTATCTAACGACAGACCTACCCAACACCCGAGTAGTCTACTCGGCGATCTCGCACTGCAAATTTGTTTACCCTTGCACCTCTTCAATTTACGCGTTACATTGTTTACGTTACACGGAACACACGGAGGCGGGAGGGAGGGGTACGTAAAAGATAATAGAACGCGAGTGCATCTCGCCGGGTCGTTAAATGGCTTTCCCCTCCTATCGCGTTTCTCGAGACTGGGGGGTGGGGCGTACTTCGCGTTCCCATTTCTTCTTAGCGCGTCGAAGATGAAAAAAGAAGTCGGGGAGGTAACCTATCGCGGGAACCCGATCGGTTGTATCGACACGTATGTAAGTACGTGTAACCAGGGACGAGAAAAAGAAAGATAGATCGTGCGATACGTGTTCGCGACGCAACGGGAGGGAGAGAAAAACTGCGGAGCGGTACGCGAACGATTTATTAAGCGACATCCAGGACGGGCGCTTAACCATTTGTTCTCTCTCGTGTCGTCTGTTTCCCCAAGTCCGAATTGACTTTTCCAGAACAAAATGGCGCCGCGGCGACACGTAACAGACTCACCATTTTTCAGTGAACGTCCTCGCCTAACGTTGATCCGATGATAACTTTGGATTATTATTTGGCGTGTGTACGTACGTATGTACGTATGTATGTACGTATCATAAAAACAACTGTACTCTTTGCCCCGATTCTCCGCGACACCACGCCAGTGCAATTCTGCGAATTCGTGGCTTGCTATACGCGAAATAAGTTTCGCGCGGAACAGGGTCGAAGCTGCCGAAACTTTGGTAACGATGTTATGCTAGTCCACACGGTCCCGTGAAATGCACGGCGTTAAAAGCATAAGTGGCTTCGCGAGTCGTGTGTATGTAAAATACAACACCCCGCGGGGCACGGTGTGCTGCTGCGTACGCGCGTGGAAAAGTTCAAGCGCGCTCGATTCACCTTTATCAAATGTTTCCACCGCCTACCGTTTTACGGGGTTAAATGCATTGCTCGCAAAATAACGCGAATCGAATGGAAATAAAGGTTCGTCGCGGTTACTCGACGTACTGTCTCGATTCCAAAACACTGAGACCAATGACGCACAGTCATAAATGTAATTCTATGCCAATTTTCTGTCTCGTGGGGAGGGATGCGCGAAAGAGCATCATTATTCGCAGATTCCAAAAGCAGGTTTTACGAAGAGATGCCGTCGCGTGTGCAAATCAGAATGTTTCGCGAGTGAGCCGTTTGAATGAGCGTCCGCGCAAAGAATATACCGCGTCCCGCTTTGACGGTGAAATTACCATCGAAGCGAAACGCTGAATATTCCGTAATGTTATTACGCCACAATAGAAAGTTTTAATTCTCGTGGGGGTTACTCGTACCGTGGTACCTGTCCCTTCTTTTCGCGGTACAGGCGGAAACTTCGGATTCTATTATATTCTTCGTGATCGCCTTACGATTTTTTTATTTAACTAAGCGCGGAAAGGGAGAACACTCGAGTTTCACGTGCTCACCCCGTTTCTTCGTTAATTTCATCCCGTCTTTGTTCGCGATAACGGATCATCGAATGCAACGATCTGTTTTCAAACAAACCGACGCCCTCTCCCCCCCTCTCTCTCTCTCTCCATTTAAACTTTCCGTAAAGGGATGCGTATAATCGACAAGGAAGTCGCGTCATCTCCGAACGCGGAAATACTATACCGCGTAAAGCTGCATCAACGATATTATACCGGCGTTGGGAGATTATGACGGACGGTTACAAAGTACGAAGTTCTCAATTACCCAACTTTCGCGATGAAAACATGAGGCGCGACGAAGAGGACGCAAAGTTTTTCCCCTTCTTGCCGCTAAGAGTGCTAAACTTCTCGTCAAATTGCATCTTATGGATGCGGAGAAGTAACGGGGGCGCGACGGTAGGACGATGGAGCGAGATATAAAAAAAAAACCGACGGGTCTCCTCGTCCCGCCGTTCGTCGGTTCGTTTCGACTCTGCCCTAGAAATGAATTATAAAAGTCAATTTATTATCGTACGTTCGAGCGCAGTGTTATCGAGCGGACGGAAATAAAAATTGCGAGCGACGCAAATCCTGAATAATAATCGACCCTTCTTGTCGCTCAAAGAAATTGCAATTTCATCGTGTAAATTAAAGCGAAGAGCTAAAAGGTAGCTGCGATCTTTTTTGAACTTTGATTTTATCGACGATAGGAAGAAAGATCTTTTGACGTATCGTTAATTTGAAATATAATTGGCGAGAAACAAGCGACGACCTTTTATACATCGAAAATGATTTCCCTTCGTCCCTTTTCCCTTCCTTTGTGACTATCTCGCTTTACGAGTGCCGTAATGGAACGCGGGGTCAAACGTTACACGTCGGCGACGAGTGTGTAGTTTTCGGTACGTCCAGCTCTCGGGCGTACGTTCGTACGTTCGAGCAGATTTCTAAGCGCATTCCGCGAAAACGCTTCGCACTCGTCTGTTTTGTATAAGCTACGTTATAGGAATTTCCCGCCAACGATGCCTGACGCGGCAACAAAGAGCGATCAGCGCGGCATGTCCGCGCGTCTACTCGGAAAAGGACGATAAAACTGCTCACTTTATATCTGGACGCTCGCTTCGATCTCTCGGGGCTGGCCATCCAAACGAGATTCCGGGCGACGGACGTCGCGTCGGCTCTCGTTCGGCATTTTCCGCACGAAGTTACCGCAAAATCAACTGATCTAATTACGACGAATTTCAGATCAAACGAACGGCCGATCGAGTAGCTCGATTGCAACGGAACGCTTTCGCGGTCGACTATGTACGTTTTGACAAAAAAAAAGAAAAAAAAAGAAAGAAAGAAGGGTATTACGTCCAGATCGGAATGCGTCCGGTTTAACGTCTCGTTACACATAAAAAAGAGCGAACGAACGAGAAGAGAGAATATCGATCGAACGAAGAGAGAATGTCGATGGAAGAAGGATGCAATTTGCGAACGGTACGAATGACCTCGCAATAACGCGGAGGAGAGAGAGATCAATGCGTTCCTGATTTTCCAATAATCTTGGATTAATTAAATTATTTGTGGTTTTCCATTGATCTCGAACTGTATACGTACTGTGTACCATCGAATCGCTGTAATTTGGCTCGTCTGCCGTTCTTCCGTACATTTTTCAAGCCTCGCTTTTTAACGTTGATGCGACCTCGTTTGACTCGGCCTTAAGTGCATTAAGTGTACAGATCGCCGACCACGAGTAACACAAAAAAAAAACCTCCGGTTGCATCGGGAACGGATTTAATAGCACTTACGATCAAAACATCGGGCCTCGTTTGTCTACTACGTTCGATTCCTCCAATAATACATCGCGATTGAATAAATGTATGAGAGGGCAATGAGAGAGATTGGTCCGTCCGCGATTTATAAACTCGCTATGCGAGTTAACGAAAGTCTGGCAATATATCGGAGGCAAAGGAGGAAGCAGAATGGTTCATCGAATGAATCTCTCCGCGGAGAGACTTCCGGTGGTTGGGCTCCATTCCGGAAATTGGCCAAAAATCAAAGTGAGGCATCGACGTGAACGAGCACGTCGTCGGTGCAGGTTTGGAGGACGTGGATTCCAACAAATCTGCAGTTTCACGTTGCTCCTGGTTACGGGTGCAGTGGTCAAAGTAGGAATGAGTTGTGAGACCGGACATGGGAGAAGTACACATTTTGTTTACGGAAACGATCGCTGAATTTTTTACAGTTAGCCGTAAATGAAAAAGTTTCGTATTCGCGATATTCCAAGAATTACGTTGATTTAATTGTTGGCGAATAAAGTTGATTAAACCGACAATACAAATTTATTTAATCGAAAATATCAAGTAAACCTGGAAATTGAATGCTGTAATTAAAAAAAATATATATATATGGTTTTGCAATTCAGATAGAATACGGCAGTTATATGATTGTATATCCGACACGTACACAACTATGTTTACGCTTGATCGACGTAAAATCGATACGTCATCAATTACGCTATAACGGAAACGCCCTCGTCTGTTAATAAAACATAAATTTTTTTTGCTTTATCATTTCGCCCCTCTCCCATCGATTTCACGGAATAGCCCCTGATGCTTTACGCTCGTGCGCCTGCGAAGTCGTAGGCCGGTCGTAAAGTTTCTCGCCAGATAAAGCACAATCGTGTTCCGATCGGCAGGGTCAGGACTTTGTTTTAGAGGATACGAGGGTCGTTAACGAAGTCCCACCAATTTCTTGGTACCTACGCGGAGACCGATCCGAAAACTCGAAAAGGTTCGCGATCGGAATTCATGTCAAAGCGTCGAGAAGCCTAAAGGCCCGTTTACATAGATCCGTGACGTGATCGTACCGTTAAATGACTATAAATATACAACCAACAACAATATGAAAAATCGAAGAACTCAAAAAATCCTGAAGTTTCGCGCGAGATGTGAAAATTATCGGTCACGAGGAATCACGCCATCAAGGTACGGTCACGCCACGGATGTGTGTAAATGTACCTTTAACAATGATCGCGCTAACGAAGAAACCTAGAGACAGAAAACTGATAGAACTTCGGTGATTCTGAAATAATCGATGGACAATCTCAAAATGATCTCCGACGCGAATAGCAGTTGCCGGCGATCGTGCCCGCGCTCCGAAGAAAACAGGGTAAATTAAATTTGCTCCCCGGAGCGACCGGGTGCTTCTAATATTAAGTTCCTCCGCGCTGCGGTGCGGTTAAAGGAGAATCAGAAATAAGGATAAGTTGCTTTTCTCCGGGTTTCGTCCAATCTAAATCCCCCGTCCCACGAAATTTTTCGTTGGCTCGCGACGCAGCGAGCGAGAGGGAAGGTGGCGGGGAAAAAGGGGGTGGGCGATGATGATCTTGACTGAGAAGTCAACTTTCTCGTTTCTACCCCTTTCGTCCTTACCGTTGCGTATCGTCGACTACGAGATAAGCTTCTCCGTCTTAATTTCACTGGTTTGTTTAAGACCACTAACCGTGCTACCCGGATTACGCGAATCTTTTTCCTCTTCGCCGTGAATTCTCTCGGGGCAACGGTTCGAGTGAATTCTTACCGACACACCACCGCTGCTGTCCCCTCCCACACGGTAGAATCTCGAGTGAGTTTATATTTTATATCTCGCGAAAACACGCCCGCACGATAATTCGTCCCGTTGCGTTGTTTCGGTCGATTCGTCGATATCAAGTGGAAGCGTAGTAAACAGAGTTACGGCGAACCGGTACGATTACAATGGGAGATCAAATGCAAACGGAAGTAATGGAATGTTGTTTGCCATGAAAATATTCATCAACGGCTCTCGAGAGATATTTTTATGGCAAGGTTACGTCCCTTTTCGAATTCGCGTGTACAAAAGGGGGGGTTTACTTTCAAATAATATTGAGCGTCCGTATCGCCGCGAAGGGGGGTGGGGGCGAGCTTGTAAACGGAGCCTGACACTATGTTTGGAATCGTTCTCGAGGTATTTTCTTTTTCCGCACGGTACATACGAGTGGAGTAACCTCGTTGTTGTGTAGACGAAACGGAAATGTTGGTTTGCAGACCGTGATGAAATCCTTGGTACGTAAACAGGACACCGATATTTAACCGACCACCCGCCACCGCATCCTCTTCTGGAACTCGACGCGCTTACCGTAGCCAAGGAATTGAAACTCCTACCTTGCCGCTTAATGGAAATGTTTATTTGCCCGGCTACTTGATTATTCATAGAAATTTTTTAATCCCCTGGATACAGTGTTACGATGTATTTACAAAAACTTATTTACGACGAGCGATCTCTCATTTTTTCTTCTACCATTTCGTCGCATCATATTTCAGTAAAAAAAGAAAACCAGAGAAGCGAAACCCTTCAATCTGGGTCACCGTGCGGCACGTATCTCCGCGATGCCGTTAAACATTTTCGCGGGACGAGCTAAGGAATGTAGGCGAGAAAATATGCCTCGGGGTTTCAAGGCTGTTCCTCGATAGTCCTAAAAGAGCGTGAATCTTGTCTCGTCTTTTGAAAAAAAAGCCTATCTACGTTCAAACACGGCTCGTCCTCGATCCGAAAACGATGCGCGCGACGCTCGAGAGAATACGGAACTGCGGTAAGTTCGCTTTGACGCGACATCCGCCCGACGAGAGCCAGGCACGCGGAATTGGCAGACGATTTTGAAAATTCTTCTAATTCCTTGCGAATCGACGCGCCGATAATAGAAGGGCGTGGCAGCGGTTGAGCGACATCCTATCTCAAGTAGGGTCGAAGCACTCTCAACGCTTATACACCCTGAGAAAAGGACTAAAGCTGCTCTCGTAGATCCCTTCCCTTGTCTGCTAATGCCGACCCCGACGCGTCTCTCAACAGGGTACGAACTGGATGAAGGAGAAGCTTCCACGAAAGCTTTTTACACGAAGAATTTCGAAACCGCGAGGGTCGCGTGCCTCTAAATTTGTATTTCGGCTGAGTCACGTGGGGGGGGGCGGAGGGGGATGGCAAGAATGAAATACCTACTTTGCGAACACTTCCCGTCTTCCGTTGGAAGGTTGGGAAAGGATAGATTTTGGATGCAAGATTATTCGGGATCCTCCCTCGCATCGTTGCGCGCTTCTCTCCGCGAGAGATTTTCCGAGCTTGTCCTGGCACGCTTTATACCGTCTCGTTGCGAGAGAAAGAAAAGCGGAAACGGTACGGCGCGCACAAGTTCCCTGGGAGTCCACTTTTAATGGAAAGACAGCGAAGAGAGAACGGAATTACGGAAGAGCGATGAGAGGAAGTTCTCGGGACGAGATCTCGCGCGATGTAAAAAATTTCCATGGTTCCGTGTATACCTATTTCGATCAAACCGTATTTTAGATCCAGAAATAGATTGGAGGAAAAAGATACCACGTCATTCGTTTAACAAACATTATAGGAAAAGTCAAAAATTTATTTGAAAAAAAAAAAAACATTTTTTTTTTACCCACCACCATCCCTCTCAGGTTCCGGTTTTGCAACGTCTTTCCAACCTTCGGATCAATTGAGAAAAACCACTGAAACGAACGACAATAATTTTAAGCGAAAATTTCAAAAAGTTGTCCCCAGACATCTCCGCCAGATATGGTACCGAAGCGAAAAATAAAATCTACTGCCGCAGTCGGGATGAAAATTTACGATGATACTTTGTTCGTAATCCGGGACAAAAACCGTTCGAACGAAAGAGTAACGTCTATCGTGGCAACTTGTCGTCGGGTTTGCACGTACGACACGCTCCTCGATAACGAAGAAAAGTCTCGCGGACGATGCTTTAGTTCAGCGCTCGTCTAAACAGAGGCCAGTTTATGTCGGCGAGACGAGAGACGATGAAGCTCCTTCCCCGGGAGCTTTCCCGGTCGACGAGGGAAAATCTCTTGACGTCCTAAGCCACCGCTGATTTGACAGGGCCCCGACGTTCGCGCGGAAGATGAGGGTCACCGGCACGAAATTCCCGAGTAGCCGATCCACGTTTCTACATCCACGGGTTTTTTTCCCCCCCAGACAGGTGAGGTCCATTTCTGTTTCGTGCCACGTAGCCGACGGAAATTAAGACCAATCACCGTTGATGCGTGATTTACGGTATGGTCAGTATCGTTGAACCGACCAACGAGGATTACCTGCTCTCCGTTCTCCCTGTTCTCGCTCTCTCCACCTGGACTCTTTCGAAATTCATTCCATCGGCGTGCCGACCCTCTGTCTCGATTACGAATTGTGTCCCACGAATCTGGCGATCGAGGGATTTCGATCGAACGTGTACGCGTACACGTCGATGCCGAGGTACGTAAGATTCCGGGACCCAGAAGCCCTCTTCCCCAGCGATACTGGTCAGCGAGAAGTTAATTCATCGAATTACGCTCGTTCGAATGTCGGTCACGCCGATAAGTAGATACGCCCGGCATTGGTCGGACATTGCCGGGACAACGTTTGTACAATCATTCGTACGATCTTGGAACTGCTATGTCCGATTTAAACCAGTCCGTCGTAATTTCTAGGAATTAACGCAACGTCGCTACGACCCCTATTTCCACCGACAATACCTTTCGTCGTGCATATCGCACGTGTGCTTTTAAAGTGATACGAGTCAACGATCCATGCGAAGGAAATGAAGCCCGTGGAAAAGTGATGAGAGTGGTACTCGTTATTTGGAGTAACGGTAAACATTAAATAAGCCTTTGAAATGCATTTGGGAATACAAAATGTAGCAACGGGTTATTGTTTACCCAAGTCACATCACGGTGATAACCCAAAATACGATTTTCTGAATTGGGTCACTTTAGAAACACATGTCCGATATTATTACTGTATTATTCCCTCGTATCTCACTGTTGAATTTTGTTTCTAACCTTAGACTGTGTCTTACTCGCGATCATATTTACACGATCATTTCTCCCGAAGTTTTCGTAAGGAAATGTTTACCTTAGGCCTCCGAGAGAGGGTTACGTATTTATTATCAACGCTCTCGTAGCAGTAGACCTCGGCAGCTGTCAAACCTCGCTGCCGTGGATCGTCTCATCTCCGAACTCTCCTATAGATTTCTAATTTCCATTGATACAAAGCAGTTAACCCAGACGATTCGAGAATTTTCCCACATTGAAAACCCACTTGGAACTATCCCCGGTATCGCAACTCGAACGGACTACCCCTACTGGCGGGTCACCCCTGTATACCGAGTCCTAACTGGGTCTACCGTGTTGCGCAGGAATCGGCATTTCCCGTTAAATTATCCATAAAGAAGCGTCACGGTGGCGATAAGGAAACCCGCAGCCACGTACGCGTATATTCGCGATTACGGGTAAACGTGGGTCCGTGACGATTATTGTCGGATACAGAGACGGTGGAAAGCTAAATGCCGAGATATTGGTCAGCATCCGTGTACCTTTCGCGGCCGAAACGCATAATCGCCAACGCTGGAGCAATTAGTCTCAACCGTCCTATTCGATCAGAGAACACAGCATGCGTTTACGTCATTCCTACCAGACAATCAACGTGCGGCAAATTTACGTTTGCGATACCATAATGCATTTGACGTCGACTAGGTCGGTGCTTACAGCGGTTCGTGCCGCTAAACGGTACGATTGTACAAATTCACGCACACGCACGAGCACACGCACACAACCTTTTACCGCTCCCACTCCTCCCGAATGCGTTTTAAAGTGGCCGACTGTGAATTTCGTCAGTGGTGCCAGTTTTAAACCACTTCAAACTCGGCTCGACAGCGTTCCAACGTGTCACCAGAACAGTTCTCTCAGGTACCGTGTACCTTCACCTCACTCCCTCCTGCCCCCCCCCCCCCTCCCCCCACCGCTCGTTGTCTCTCGCTCACTTGTTCTCCCCTCTTTTGTCTTTGTTTGCGCTTTTTTTTCACAACATCGATTTTAACAACGCTGAAACGCGAATCCGACATATCGTTACAAATTCCTCGTGTTTCGCGTTGGCGTAGATTCTTTCGGTTTTCCATGATGCACGTTCGCTGGCATTACCGTTTACGCGTTTCGTTTCAGGAAGAACTGTATTGTCAGTTTTCGAAATTTCTCGCATTCCGTCGTGCTCGCCCGGAATTCATTTGAAACCGTCTATTGATTTTTTACTTTCAAAGTAACATTTTTCTGCTCCGCATCAATGTGAATGTAAAACTTCAAAAAAAAAAGCATGAAAAAAATATCCCAAAGCGAGCGCCCTAGCGGAAACTTTATCATGGCATTTCGTATAAAATTACCTGTTTTCCAGGCACTGACCATTGAAAGGTATCGGACGATCGTTTTCACCCTCTTCAACCATACTTACATTCACCACGCCGTAAATTATTCTCATTAGTCCGGATATATTTCGTTACGAAATACCCGCGAACGTGATATATCGGATACTATTTCGTTCGAGCGAGCGACGAATCGCGGGAATGCGATGAACGTGAGCGAAATAAATCCTCGGTGGGCAAACGTAAATAAACATCGGAGATATCAACGATCCTCCGGGATCGCGAGTTTGACTTCCGCGCCATGGTCAACGCGTTGCAGAGTTATTTTTCGCGAGTTGTGGGTATCAGACGCGCCAGTGTCTGGAACCGTGGAACCCGATTTCGTGCCGATCGATCTTCGCGACCGCTCGTATTATTTGCTCTCCTCTCTCTCCCTCTCACCCTCTCTCGGTCCCGCTCCCGCGGTCGTAGCGTATATACGAATAGCGGGACATATATCAGCGCGATAACGTCGCAAATATTCGCAATGTCTTTTCCGCGAAGGATGGGGATCGATCGCGGGTACGTGCTTCTAGTCGGAATCCTCAGATTTAAAGGTGTACCTGTCGCGTACCCTCCACGGTATCGCCAAAATCCAGGAAAAGGCGAGTAGTCTGCTAGCCGATAAGGGGTGAGTTTATATGCGCGCTGCTGAGTTATTGGGCGATATCGAATTCAGAATAGACAACGCGCAGAATGTATCTCGTATGGGAGAGCGTACATTCTTTGGCAAACAGATATAGAATCCGATTCTCATCCCGATATTACCCGACTCGGTTAGCGTCCCTTCCTAACGGGTGGCTGTGCAAGAGAAGATCTTTACTCCTCCTTCGTTCACCCCCCCCCCCAACCCCGCCCCCTCGCTGCCCCTTTGACTTTACAACCGAGACAACTTAACGTCCCGGAAACGTACGAGACCTTTGCTGCTATCCGGGCGCGCATGATACGCTGAGCCGATTTTCCATTTCCTTCGAGTCTTGGACATCGATTTTCGATTCGAAATCGCGGAGAGCCTCCGTGCAGCCTTTACGATTCCTTTTGAGCCATACGCCGTGGCCACGGTATTCTGCCCTCTTAAATGTATCGACAAATGTAATGCATTACGGGGGAATATCAGGGAATACGGATACGCCGCGAGTAAGACCCAAAACGACAAGTGTAAAACGTTCGATTTCTGAATTTCCCAACCACTCGTACATTATATATGTCTAGTTTATTCCTGGAACTGGCTTCAAGCTCGCCCGACGTATGTACTCGCGTATATCGCGAATGTGATACACGCGCAATTTTCCGTTCGGTTTCATGTAACGGGGATGGGGCGAAGGGGAAGAGGCGGCGGATAGTTTCGCCTCGTGTCAGTTACAAATTGCGTGGATTTCACGTACACGCACGCGTATGCTTATGAAATTTGACACTCGACGAGTTAAACGTTACTTTTGTCGCGTACGCGAATTGCAAAAATGGAAATAGAAATTCGAAATATTTCCCTGTTTATAGGAAGGTAGGAACGATCGTAAAGATAATATTCGACCGCTGCGCGTATCATCCACTATGAGCCATTACGTCGTCGGTTTCGGATCCATTAACGTTTTTACTTTTTAGCTCTCGACTTTAATTAGCCGCACCGCTGATAATTTAGTGGCTCATTATGGCGTTACGGGGGACGTGGGTGCGTAATGTGCCCTGTAATGGCACGCTTGCATTAATAATACACGATGGGAAAGAGTCGATCGAGAAAGGGTTATTTAATTCATTTAGTGAAATATTCGCGTAATACAACGTCAATACTGTCGTTTGTTCGAAGTGGAAATCGTTACATTGGAATATATCTGGATTTTCGGTCGTAAATAAACTCGCTGCCCGCGTCGAATTTGGCAAAAATTTTTTGTTTTTAATACCTGTATTGGATCCCGTTGCGATAGCTCGTAATGCGATTAGTTTATCAAAAATATTATTCGATCCATACAATTGAAACGTTATCTTTTAAGATCGGATTAGTTGAATCAGTCGAATGCAGCATTGGAATCGTAGAAACGAGTGTTGTCGTATTTTTTTATTTTTTTACGACCGTGCAGCCTTTATCAGGACTATAATACATAATAAATTGTCATTTGATCCGAACATTTGAAATTTGCGCTACTCTTTTTCCGCATTGATAACAAAATTCAAAGCCGATAGACCGCGAAAGAGAGAAAAAGGTGCGAGCGTTGGCGCACGTTTCTCACTTTACTTCGCGAACGCAGTTGCCGAATGTTTCATGACGACGGGTATCTGCGAAAACTAAAATGTTAATTGCATAAAACTCCGTATTCATATTGAAGCGCGCGAATTAAAAATAAAATTGTCGCAAATTTGTCGCGCTTCGGATGATTTTGGATTTTATGTAATTACAGCGTGTCGCGGTCGCAAACAAATTTCGCTGAACCGTTATTAATACGTACGATGGATATTTTATCGTTGGACCGAAAAGAACTGGTTTTCACGACGTAATTGGAATTTTTTATTCGTCCGTCTCCTTTAGCGATTCTCGTTAGCGATCGTGCACGGCTACATTCCGCGATAAGCCGCTTAGCGTAGCCAGCGATGTTTAGCAAAAAAAGTAGTCCTTTGAAATGATGGTCCGTCAGACTAACTATACTATTAAAAACAGGTCGTCCGAGGCACACGTTTTTAAACATCTAATCGCTCGAGTATGCTTCTCATGGTACGATAAATACGCTCACTCCTGGCGTACATATAAAAAAAATATTCAGAGATTAAAGTTCTAAAAAATTGTTACGGCAAGAATCGTTTGGCTAAAGAAAACTGCTAACGCCAAACGCGGAACACTCCCCACCGTACTAAACGATACTCGTACATGAAGCGCGAAGATACGTCATCGCGCATGCGTACTAAACCATAAACGGGCGTACGCGTAGAAAACCTCCCTTGGCCGCATCGCGCATTCATGGAAACCGTCTCCGCTGGAGACGACTCTTGATTTCCTAATTCCGCGAGCCGGTACCCCCTTAGAAGAAACTGCATTTACGCCAGTTAATCCAGGAGTAGAAAGTTGCATGGCTAAATACGTTGAGAAACGTCGCTGTAAGACGAGCAGGGGGGGGGGGAAGGGGCGGTGAGAGACGCGAGGAAGAAGGCTTGGAAAGGGACGACGAATAACGGAAAAACAAAACGGGTGGCGAAGCGCGGGTAGAAGTAGCAGAGAACCAACGACAGGGTCTCGGGAAAGCTCCTGGCTTAGCTCGAGAAGTTCCTGCGCTTGTTAAACGTTAGCAGGTGCGCCCGCAGGAAGAATCGCGTGACGCGGGTATGGAGGGGAGGGTAGGGGGGGGGGGGGTGGTTGCTCGGGGGAAAGAATAGGAACAGAAACGAAAAGGCAGGGGGCGTTGTATGAACGATACATGGTATCGCGGAAGTGGGGCGGGGACGGGCAGAGATTCGCGTAGTCGGAGGGCGACAGAATCCATAACTTTGCATCCTGTCACTCGGATCCCGACCCAGCTTCTGCGAACCATTCATCACGCATGCTGAACGGAACGTACGAACGCTCTCTCTCCCCCTACGATACAGTCTCACCGACAGAATCGAAGCGCTGGTTTCGAGCGTCGGTTCATCCCTGTCCCACCCACCTCCCACCTGCCCCTTGCCCGTGGATGGAACGCGGATTCTAGCACAAAGAACGCGTAGCGTATGTACGAAATGTTTGTCAGCATAGAGTTTCCTCAATTGGGCGCGTTCGTAATGTAGATTTAGATATTTATACTGGAGAGGAATGGAACGATTGGGGGAGGTTCGCGCGAGTTTTTTCTAACAACACACGTACGATTAAATTTAATCTTTGTTCGCTCGCTTGGACGGTAGATTGACCGTCTTCTTGTATTTTCGGGATATTTCTTTTTAGAACGTCGAGAGAGAGAGAGAGAGAGAGAGAGAGAGAGAGAGAGAGAGAGAGAGAGAGAGAGAGAGAGAGAGAGAGAGAGAGAGAGAGAGAGAGAGAGAGAGAGAGAGAGAGAGAGAGAGAGAGAGAGAGAGCGGAGGGAGGGGCATGTATTCTCTGGTTACACTTCCCTCCGCTGAATTTTCAATTTAAGCCCGAAACTGTGTCGGAAGCGATAAGGCAGAGAAATCGGTTCCTTTAGTAATAACTGAATTATTATTTTAGCGGATTGGTTCATTTTGGTTACAAATCCCGTGACTGTCTTTGGCAAACGTTTACCGCGAAACTTGTGTTTGAATAGAATTTGAATATGAACTTGAATTTAATGTAATTTGAAAGTAAGTAATGCGCAGGCAATTATATAACCCAAACTAGGAGGCGGCTACTTTCGCCATCTTTTTGAAGCGAGCGTCGATATAAATATTTCTGTTCGGAGGGAATATTTATCGAGCTTCATTTTGTGCTAACACGCACACGAGATCGCGTTGGAACGATGATAATCGAAAAAAGAACTTGATATCCACTTATGCGTGGTGAAAGGGACTCCGATGACGATGTAACTCGAAGGGTGGACGGTTGAAACGGCACATCTGAAAATGGACCACAAAGGTCCGTCTATCGACTGCTCGGTTAAAGTCCTTTCATCGTGGAGTTCGCTCGTTAGACAAGCAATTTAACATCGTACATTTTCGCAATGCGTTCTACTAATCGATGCGGTTGATCGACCCCTTCGAGAACTTCTACGAAGAGACTTTAAAGGCCAGCTTTTCAAGTGAACGTAAACTTGCTCGTGTTAGTAGGATTTACTTTCAAGCTGTTTCCCGTGTAGGTACGCTTCGCACTCTAAAATTTGTATTCGTAAAGCAATTTAATCCACGGTCTAATACATCGCGAAGGGGGTTGGGATATAACTACTCGTTCTCCAACCGATTCCTTAATTCGTCGAAATTACTATTACGTACTTCCTTTCGAAAGTTAGATTTAGTTTGAGAGTTGGTAGGCAACTTTAGGGCAATCGGGATGTACTGTATAACGATGGGAAGAAGACACCTGAGGCGTTACAAAAGCAAAAGTTTCACCGCCTATCCTCATCACCGACGTTCTTTTGCTACCTGACTTAATTAGTGTGCGTGACAATTCGGCAAATGGCGAAAATGCGTGTGCCCGTATGTACGATCGTGTTCGAGCAGGACACGCTCGAACCAATCGGACCGAATTTTTATTCAGGTGTCCTCGTTTCATCGTTGCATCGTATATACCTCAGCCCGCATTGACGTGAAATTCAACTTTGAAAGGAAATATGCTGCTTTGATACGAGTAGCAACATTATCTTATTTTTATTCAACGCTGCGATATATCAGTGGATAAATATTTCATATTCCCCGACGCCTTATCGCGAGTGGAATTAGCACGTAGCCAGAAGTTTAATAAGCTAGGTCACCGAGAATATCGTCCGTAAATCACGCCTGCTACGCTATTGGAAAGCGGAAGTTAAATAAGACGGCACAAATGGTCCAAGCAATAAATCGCGAGATAGTGGTCAAACCCCGTTGGGGACACTCGTGGACCTCTGCTTCCGGTTGTATTGTTATACTTTACAATGTACCTTCCGGCGTAGTCAGTTGTCGAGCGGTTTCCTATATCTTTTCAGATGTTTACCGTCTATCCCGCGAGCATTACTATACATTCTATCAAATACTTATCTTCGGTTTCAGTTCTGAATCGACCAAGAATCGCGAGTGGACCAGAAATTCAAATCGAATCCCTCGGTGATAAGGATTTTCAGATTCATCGGGAGGCATCGATATATACAGCACAGTTAGACACACGTTTCGCTCTTAACTACACGCAATCTAATTGCGCCGGGTAACGGTGATCCGTCTTATTTTGTCCCGTCGAAACTTACATTTTTCGATTGCAAACTACGAATGAAATCGATCACTCGCGTAAGCGACAGCCGGTAAATAGATTTACGTTGAATTCGTAACTCGGCAGCGGCTAGGCGTGGCGGAACTTCTTTTCGTAAAGTTGATCCGTGGTATCCATCGCGATTTTAACCCTGCCGCGTTCTACGAAGATCGACAGTCTTCCCGTTTCGCGTTACATCACGCGTCAGATTGTATTTCGCGCAAATAGGTCAGGCCTTGGCGTCGCCGTCGTGTTCTCAGCTAGTACGGCCGAGAGGGCAGACGACGGGGAAGAAGATTAAGGGAGTGGCTTACAAACTTCACTTAACCATAACTGCTAACCATATCTACTAATTAACATGCGCCAAGTTTCGCGTAACACAAATAAGCGACGACAGAGAGTTGGGTAACGAAGGCTTTCCTCTCTGTCAGAGCTGCCGCGGGCCCCATCCACCTTCCGAAGCGGGAGGGTGGCACCGCACCCTTTACTTTGAGCGTGCACATTAGTCCAGTTATTAGCATGATTCCATTTTCCCTTGGATGTCTGAAAATGGGTAGTCGCGAAACGAAGTGCTCGACGAATAGGGGGGGAACGAGCGCGCGCTCGCGCACGGTTCTTCGCGTAGCTCGATGAAACAGAAAAACTCGGTCGTTCGTACGCGACATTCTGCTTTTTGTCCACGAACGATTCGAGGACGACTTCGATCGTACGCTCGTACCCTCTTTGTGTAAACTTTTCCCCAACGCGGTACCGTAGAATCGGTTGGCCGTTTAAAATAATTTCGAGAGACACGTAATTAAAATAAAAGCTCCGAGCGCGGTTTCTTTTGAATTTCATATCCAAGGAAAAAACGACACGAACTACCGAACGTTCCGTGCTCGACGTTTTCGTAAAATAGCGTAAAATATCGAAAAGCCTCGAAACACTCGGGGGTCAAGTAGATTTATCTACGCGAACACCCTCTCTAGTACGTGTACGCGGTGAAATGGAGACAAAATATTGGAGACTGGGAATTACGGTGGTAGAATGTCGTGCAAATAATTCCCGAACGTAATTTTTCTTTCAGTATTGGTACGCGCGCGTAAGCGCGCACACGTTAGAGCACGCAGGCGTAAACACGAGATAAACACCAGCTTCATGGGAGCATGGCTTGAAAACTAGAATTTCTACCCCGCCCTCAACCTTCGACCGCTTCGAAAAACACCAACGGAATCCGTGCTCTCCCCAGTTGCATTTTCCAGCACGTTTATTCCGTAATTAATAATCGGTCCGATACCGTTCCCCCGGCTGCCGCTTAGCAAACGCGTACAATTGTAAGGCGCGGACAAATAGCGGAGAGCTGAAAATTATTGGCTCCGTCGGTATCGCGATGTCGTTTGTTTCGCCATCGCGTTTTTCTTATCCGCCTCCCAACTGGCCCGACGTTGTTTCTTAAAACGTTTTTCCTTCCCCCTTTCCTTTTATCAGGTTTCGCGTGCTCTCGATGCGCACGAAATCATATTTCCCGCTGAAAGCTCGGCCATTGTCGACCGTCCATTAACGATGGGTAGCCGAGCGAAAGCTTTATCTTTACATTCGCGCGAATCGACGAAGCCTACATAGATTGGAATTTGAGTTCCAGGCCGTCAGTTTTCCAGTTTGCAGTTTCCGATACAGTGGTTCCGTGCAGGCGGCGTGCTCGAACGGAAAAAATCTGCGCTATCGTACGGTCTATATAAAAAAAAAAAAAACGGCAAACGGACAAGATGATCCGCAACGAGGATTCGTTTCATCGGTAAATGGCGAAAAAAAGAAAGAATATCGAATAAAAAAAAAAAGAAAGAAGCGAAGCAAATTGGTTACGAAAGGCGCTGTTGCTTAGAACGCGACTCGCCAAATTACATTTTCTTTCGGTATCGGATATCTTCCCGCGTTATTGAGTTTCGCTTATCGAGACCCCGAAACATTTTCCAATACCACCGGTACGATAACCGAATCCTGTAACTATGCGAACGGCGAATTTCATCAAAGTACTCCGCACGATATAATCCCGGGGTCGATGATTAATTTCAGGAACGTATAAATGCAACACACGCGCGCGCGGAGGGGTCGAGACGCGTACACACGCGAGTACGATACAAATCGCGGTGCTCTTTCGTACCACGGGGGTCGTCTGGGCCGTGGATATCCTGTTTCCAATTACGTCGACTAGTTGGAGATAAGTGGTGGTTACAGTTACGGTTATACGGTTACGCCTTACGTCACGTTGCCATCCGAGCGGCGTTTCGTCTTCGCGCTACTCGGTCCGCACTTCTCCACCCCTAATATCCCTTTTCACTGTCCATAATTACCCGAGATATATTACTCTTAACTACCTACCGTTAACCGACGTGTATAAGGATACCGCTATACGTTTCGAGTAAAGCTCGCCGGATAGCCCTTTAAACGCTGACTTCCGGTCGACTTGTCCGCCAGCATTACGCTCGGTTTATTCGTCCGACGTCTGATGCCTAACCCTTTATGGTAATTTCTTTGAACCAATTAGACCAGCTAACGCGTTCGAACGGTACCGGTACACACGTAGATGGGGTGCGCGTTTGTTATTACCGATTTCGACGTATGTACCGATGGTATTCTCTAATAATTACATTTACGTAGGAATTCTGTTCGTACGATTCCCCGTTAATTAGTGGCGTTCGCGTAACGGTTACGTTCGATGACTAAAAGACCGCAGAGATTGATGCACTACGGTTGACGTTACATGGCGAATATTGGCTCGAGAGGAATACTTATCGAACGGCAACTGCGCCGAATATCGCTAAAGTTAAATTCATGGTAGTCGATCGTTGCTCATTAGCGCTCGCCTGGTACACGAAAACGTTGATATCCTATAAAGCATCCTTAACGAGAGTGGCCAATAATCCACCGATATTAACAATGGGACTCGGAACAACGACGTCTTGCGCTGAATCCATTATTTCGTTTTGTTCGCCAAACTCCTACTTGGTACCTTATGGTCGTCAATGGGTACTCGATCTATCGTAGAACGCGATCCGTTTTTGCGAATGTCAGTTAGGGCAATACAAGCACCGGTGAAAGGGCGCGAGATAAAAGATTAAAATCAAGGGTCCTTTAATTGGACCGGCGGGGAAGCATCGATTCCCCGGATATGATCGATATCCGTATAGCTCGTTAAACGACAGTTTAATCACAATCACCGGAGCATTATGGGCATTACCGCGGAAACTGGCGGTACCGCGTCCCGAGAAATTAGAGCTCGATTGCCGCACGCACTATTGATCACGAGAGTCACAGGGCTGTCGATTAAGGTACCGGTATATCGGTGGACAGCTAATGGCTTGAGATTACCGCCCCGCGATTGCGAATGCCCCCGGTACCGTCTGAACTCGATCTGATTTCGATGAATTACATTCCGATCATAATTCTCTTCCGTACCCGATCTTGAGCATGACCGCATGGCCGCCGGTTTTATCGGCAACGAGTGGGTCAACGTGACTTTCGATCACGATCGGTAAACGTTGCCCCGCGACGTTGGGGTTTCCAGAATCGCCGAAGGAGTCCGTTCTGTCCTTTGATCCTCTCGGTACCGCCGACGGATATATACGTCAGCTGAGAATCGTGCCAACGAGGCCGGTCGTCAAATTTATCTGCTCTCATTTGATAAAGATGGATCCACCTCTTCTTTTAGTACGCGGTACCGAAGCGTTTGAGTCCAGGTTTGAGATTTTGTTTTCTCTCATCTCGCGTAATTATTTCGTGGATGGTTGTCGAAGGGTGTTCCACCTCGGAACGGCTCAAAATATATGTTCCCGTACGTCTAACGCTATACTTCTTTGTTGCAATTTGTTTGGCTATTTATTGGTCATTCATGTGAATTTTTTAAACAGTTTTAATAAATTGCTTGCCGGGTTTTATTTAGCTCACAATGAAGCGGTGTTTAAAAATTCTATCTCGCTGGTGGTATTGATTGTTGATCTTCGGTTAGACCAAAATTAAATGTTTTAAATTATTCTTAATCAAGAATATTGTAGCTAGCTGGACCGAATGAAAACAATAAACAATCGACTAAAACTGGTAAAAAGATTCTCATGTACATCCAACAAGTAGCTAACGACACTGCAAAAAGAATTATAATTTTTGACGTACTGGAATGTTTAAAAAAAAAATTCATGAAAACCAACAATTTTTTGGGCCATTCTCGAGTAGATGGCTCCTTAAGGCATACGTGTAACTTTGAGCGTCGTACGAAGATAATTAAAAAGTATTAACCGCGGTTGGACTCTTTACCACTGACCGACACGACGCGAGTGTCGTACTTTTTCTGGATATTCGCGTTACATCATCCCCCCCCCCCTCTTCTCTCTCCTCTGTGCCTCTCATGGCTTCGACTCTTTACCTTCTTCTCGACCGGTCGTCGTGACGTTTTCCGCGTGTCTCCCGCGTCTCTTTCCACCTCCGGCGACCCCCCGAGACTTTAAGTGGCAGTCATTCTTAAGACGGGGCGCGGCCCTCTAAAAATAAAATGAGGCAAACGTCCCACGAGCTCCGGTCCCTCCCCGCCAACGGTGTACGGCCGTCTTTATAGACCGGCGCCTCCGTCGACGTAAGGACGACGGCGTATCTCCTTAACTAAATAAATGAAGGCTGCGAGTTACGTGCCCTGCCTCGAAATCTGGCCTTAACCTCCCCTGGCTTGCGTAACGATATCCCGACGAAAACACAACCGTGCGCCCCCCCCCCCCCCTCTCGCTCCCCGTAGAAACGTTAAGGCCGTTAGACCGCCCCCGCCTTCCCTTAAACCCGGCATCCAACGCTTCCTTTTCCCTTCCTCCAGTGGCCGACGATTTTTCTTTTTATCCCTCTGTCTCGGAAAACGAGGCGCATCGTACCTCCCAAGGGTTCCTCGAGCTTCCTCGTTTCCGTAATTAGAACTACTTCCCCCGGAGATGCGGGCGTACGTTTACAAATGTTTCCTTGTAAGCCGCTTCTTACGTGCATCGCGGCGAGCAGGAATTGGAATTATTCGCGATATTGCACCGAACGGCGTACAACCCGACGCGCGTACGAAATGGCAATGGGCAATGGTAGGATACGAGTTGGTACCGCTCGGTTTGGTAAGGGGAGAATGAAAAGTGGCGAGAATAATGAATGATGTTGAAACGTTGAAACGTTCTTGGTGAACCGGGGTTGTGGGTGGGAGGGGGTGTTGAAACATTTAACGCTATGTTAAGCGACCGCCCGAAAGGTTCACAAAGTGATTTTACTCGCAATTTGCTAACGTCGCGATTCAATCTCCTTCCGTTATTAGATCCGGCACTCGGGTTATTAACGACGACGAGACATTCGATTTTGTATCACGCCGAAACTCGAAACGGTATTCGTCGGCTATTCGAGCGCGCCATGCCATTCGGCAAATTCTGTTTGTCTTTTTCTCAACAAAGATAAATGTTGCCGTTCTGCCTCGAGTTGCCTCCCGTTAATTAATTTCTGGGCAAGCTTCCATAGATCGGCGCTAAGCGTTCGTAACTTCGCGTAGCAGGTTGTATAAGCGGTGTACGCCGACGCCCGCGATATCACCGCGATAAACCGCAAAACAGTTGTACAAACGGGTCTTGCAGTTTCGTGAGTGGTACGAGAGTTGCGAAGCGCCGACACCGCCGAGGCCGAACAGCGGTAGTTTGCCGCTTTCCCAGCGTTGTCACCTCTCTAAGACATTACCTGTACAGTGTGTGAGCGTTGACGTGCGTGTGCACGCGCGCGCGCGCACTCCCGTTTTCATATACACGTATACGATATGCATCCGTCATTAAAATGTATTATTCACACTCGGAATGCCAAGATCTTGGTTTTGATTAAACATGCGGGAGAAAAACTTTCGCGGTGTACCCGGAATCGTCATCTTTTGTCTCGCGCATTCTTTTGTCTCTACCGAACTTTTGTTCGGTTTTTATTGTACCGGACGAGAGCACGAGAGCAAGTTTTTTCGTTTTCGAAAGATACGTTGATGAAATTTTCTAATGAGATAAGAAGCGAATGCCGAGAATACTTTTCTATTTCACATTTTTACGCCCGTTTTGTATTATAGAAACTTCGAAGTAATCTCCCTCGAGTATTACGTTCGTTTTGCGACACAGGTGCAAGGCGCATCTCCACCCCACCTATTACGTCTCTAATTTCTATGTACCGTGGGAGCAAGATATTCGTAATTTCCTTCTTTCCCTCGAAACCGTAACTTTGTTTGATTATTAATATTACGCTACCTCTCGTGCAAGCGCGCGCTCTTGGAATTTTCTCTTAGCTCGACCGATCGTTACGAGCTCGACTATACGTACGCGTACCATCGCGTTCCCGTTCTATTCTTGGAATTTTCCATGAGAAAATTGTTTAAACTCGCCCCGCTGTAGGTGATTCTGCGACCCTTTAATTTCTGACCCGTCATCGTTTAAAAGTTACCGCGAGGTAGCTGACCGGTTGACGTTTGTAACCGTGTCGACCCATGCGGATCACACGCGTAAGTACCATCGGATGTACGCGTGTACGCGTTAGGACATGCTTGCGCCTGACAAGCATACGCGGAGACGTAGGCCGCATCGTCGATTCGGGGGGAATCGAATTACATCGACCTATCGACTTGAGAACCGTTTCCCATGTAGCAGCTGTGTACGATTCGCCGCAGCATTGTCGTTGACGTGGGAACCGCGTTATTATATGCTGCCAAAGTAGTCGAGTACGTGCAAGGGTACCGCGGCAAATGTGTATTGTACGTGTTTCCCGCGTATCGTTGTGGAAACTTGCGTCTGACGCGGATAGGTACGTCAAGGCATTCTTACGATGGATCGATTGCGCTCAAATCAAATTCTATGGAGTAACGGTGACTCCTTTGGAGCTCTCGGTGCTTCGAGATCTAACTTCTTTTTCTTAACCAGCGATAAATATAGAAGATTCGTTGAGCCATGAATATAGGGTGCACCGTGCAACGATAAATAAGTGTCGCTCGAGACCGAAGGATAAGGAAGGAAGGATCCTCGGCGTAATTGGAACGGCGTAAACAAGATGACGTAGGAACGTCGGTAAGGCGAGGAGAAAAAAATCTTGAATAATACTCGTCGACCAGCAACGCCTCGTTTAAAGCGATCGAGGCGAACGGAGAAGAGATGAAAATCGGAGGTGGAAATATACGATTCTCCTCTATTTAGAATCGCCGAGGATTGCTTGATTATCCGAATTGCCCGGGAGGCGAAATTTTCCAGGAACTACGAAGATTGTGGACATATTCGTAGAACACTTTGGCAATTACTTTTCGGACGAATGGGTAGATAAGCGGAGTTTAACCGCAAAATTCCGCGATACTTGAATGTACTCCCGGGCAACTATTTGCGGAATTACGGTCTCCCCCGTTATTGTTAGACCAAACTGTCGTTTCACGACACGCCGCAGGAAGGCCGGAAGATTTTAAAGGCTCGTAGAGCCCAAGTACCGCGACTTAACGACTTTCTCGGATAATAATTCGATGAAGGCACCTCGGCGAGCACGTAATTCATATCGATAGCGAGAGGGGAACAGATAATCGTATCGGTAATGTAATAGAAATTTCTCAGTGCCCGTAAATCGGGACTTTTATATCCCCTCCCGTTGAAATTTCTGAAATATGTGACAGGCCACTTATGAATATATTTAACATTATATTAAAATATGCCGGATCAAAAATGAATGTAATATATCGTCGGAACCCTCGGTCGTATATTTCGGTAACCTCTCGAACGACCGTCCGGTTTATCTAATTCTTGCGAATAATAATCTTTCGAACATTGTGCTGTACGAAACGACGCGTAAGCTATGGAAAAGAAACGTGTTTCCTTATCGACGTATCTACGAGTATCGTTTTCTGTGGGACGGTAACGTAATTGCGAAATTTTAATTTTAAATCTCGAGGCAGGTCCGTCGGAATTTTATAACAGGGCACGCCGGGACGAGGAAAACGAGTAAAAAACCCGAGACTTTTCTTTCTTCATAACGTCCTGGAATATCGATATTCTTGTTACCCACCCCGGGTCGGGATCCACGATCCACGACGGCGATATTAGCAGTTTAAAAGACTAGGGAGAAAATAGGAAGCTTTGATCTCTTTAAAATTGTTCAACGTAATCGATACGATTAACAGCTAAACCGTTTTACTATAACTTTAATATCCACCGCTATTATTACCGCGTCGGGGATAGAACGTGCCAAAGGTAACTGCGCGTAACTAGGTTCTACAGAATTCTCTCCGTACCACGGGAGCATAAAGCGAGTGTACGCGTGTCGCGCCGTTTGACGTCTTAGTTAGGTCTGTGGGTGACTCGCGCCGAATATCGGAAATAGACGATATACGCGCGTACGTGTAGCCTGTGGGCGCTTAATACCCGTGGTACGATATGAAAAGAGCATCTAAGGATATTCTTGCAAAAATTCCATGACTCGGCGAGTGTTCGAGGTCGCCGAAGAAAGGAAACACGAACACGGTGTGTCTCATCAATCCTTTTTTTGCGCAGAGAAGTTGATCGATGACGCTTTCTCAAAGAAACTCGCGAATCGAAGAAGAAATAATTTTCCATCCTTTCTCGAACGGCGAATTGTTCGATTCGTATGGCTGACAATCTTTTGATTATTTGACGAAATCGTCCTTGTCGCGTAATATCCGTTGAACCGACTTTTAATTTTCTCTGTCGAGGGGATCGTTAAACTTTGAGATTAATCACGATTCATGAATGTCGTACGTCGTGACAACGCGTGTAATTCAACGTAGTTCTGTGTCAGGGGTTTAACATATAAATCAAAATGGGAGTGTACTCGAAGTAAATGCACCCGATTAAGAGTCTTTATTTTATTCTCGAGCAGTGGTACGAAAGTTGGAAAGATGCTTTACAACCTCGACGAGAATCGAAAATCATTTCGCCCTCTATACAAGTTTTCAGTGTGCGAAAATCACTTTCAGTGTTTTCCGAATATCTCTAAACTTTCTAAGCGGTTGCCGAGTTCTCCAACTTTTTTACGATCGGCCGAGTCTTAAAAAGTCCGTCTCAACTTTGAAAAGGAGAGATCTCCGGAACACCCTATTTTCGTGACTTTGTTCCCGGTCCATTACGTTATCGACGGCTCTTAAACCGAACGCTGAGGCGACGTCGACGAATTACGCCCGATCGGCAAATTAGGATAGATAACGGGAAACGATTACCTTGGAAGCGATAAGGTATTCGAAAATCAGAATTATACTAATAATGGAAAGTCGCTAAGGCATCCACGCGAGAGGGGTGTAGAACGCGACGAAAGATTCTAATCCATTCAACGGTGCCAACTCTAATTACATTCGCGATCGAACGACTCGAAAACACGCTTCACGCGTACGAGGAGTATGTGTGCGTATCACTGTACCTGCTACGAACGACAGTTCCGCTCACGAGATTAAGTACTCGATGAGCCGTTGATGAGCATCCATTTGTATTCGATTCGTGATTGGACGTCGCCATCGCTCCCTGCCAATCACTCGTAATAGGTACCGGAAGAGCACCGAACGCTTATCGAACGTGGGATCGAGTATACGATATCCTGTAATCTATTGCTTTATACGCGCCGAGAAGTTTTTTCCTCTTTTTTTTTCCTCTCTCGCAAAGACCATCCCTACGCGTCCCGCGCGAAACGTTTTTTTTTCCATCGACCAAACTGCTCACCGTCGCGTCGCGTTGATCGTTTGCTACAGCCGTTACACCGACGCTGGCCTGAACCTAACCCGTATTATTCGTCGTTGAGATACGTCGATTCTGGATTTTCGTGACGGTTAGATTCCACGAAATCTATAAAAAAAAAAAAGATTGTCGAAATTGTGATGGATAACTCACGGTTATGAAAGAAATTATTAACAATTAGACGGCATTGCACCTGGGAAGCTGCGATTTGGATTCCCCGCACACGCGGATCAATCATACGGCTTCGGTGCAGTCACCTGACTGCGTACAAAACGTCAAATCGATTGGCAAGTTTGATAAATGTATTCACTCGCGAGGCGAACCGATATGTAGCCATTGTCATACAGATTGAAAATTTTTCACGCCCGTCGAATGCTTTTATCGGCTTTTCTAAATCGCATTAGGTTGCACTCAGACAGTTGCGAACAGTACTTGCCGTAAAAAAAAAGCGAAGAAAATAAAGTCTGTCTATAAAATCACCTAAATGGAGTTCCTTCCACGTTAACCGGATTCTTTGCCACGAGGGTGCTTCAAACTTAATTTCGCATTTTCGCAGCGTAGCCCTTTGTCTCTCACCTTCCGGTCGTCAAATAAATTTTATTCTTTCAATTGCGATGATTTACGTGTAACGTCTCAAGTGTATTACGCCAGCTCGTAGTTTGACAGATATTCTCCAGATTGGCCCCTTACGTGTCTGTTTACGTCAGAGTTTCTTTTTGCGCTCGACGTTTTTTTTTTCCCTCCTTTGCTGTTTCCCTTTTTCAAATCTGAACCGTTCGCTCATTATCTCTTTCCACTTACAGATACTTTGGCGTTCCTCCCATCTCGAACTCCTCGTACCATCGATATTACTTTGCTATTATTGTTTTCCGCCTTTGCCGTATCGTCTGTTTGTTTCTCCATAAATTTTCATCATCTTGTTTCTCCGTTTCGCAAATTCATTGTCTCTCTGCTCAATCTTTCCCTGTTGCAATTATTCTGTCTGTATTCCCTTCTTCGCGTCTCTCCCCCTCCTTTGACATTTTGATTCTTCTCGTACCTTTCGGGTCTCCTTAGCTTCCGCTGTCGTCGTCATCTCGTCGCTCGTCGCTCGACTTCAAGATACCACTTAACGCAACTTTTTATGTTTTTATACAGTGAGCCCCCCGACTTTACGCGATTAATGCATTTCCGCGCAAGTTGAATGTGTGCGTACTTCATGCTTATATGTATATACATGTTCGTTTGTTTAGAACAGGTATTATATGTCTGTAGAACTCAAAAGTTATAACCTTTCCACATACACCTACGTACCGACAAAGATCTCGTTCTGGCAATCAAAAAACGAATTTCACAGCTCGGAATTGGTTTTCTGATTCGCTTCAAAGAATCCGCGTAACACGAATCCATGTAAGCCGCGTACTCACTGTATATTATTTCGTTGCCCCGATGGCGGTTATGCGTTATCGTATCGTTATTGAAACGTAAAACGTCATATTTATTGGAATCTCCTCGGAAGAATTGCAACGAAAGTTAAAGTGACGGGAGATAAAACGCGAATACGATCGTAAAAGCAAGTATCGAAGGGAGGAGTAACAATAGCGAAACGGAATTTCTACGAAGAGTATCCGGAAGCGAGTCGGAAAAATTTCCGAAGGGGTCGAAACGAATGACTCCCCGAGGCGCCGTTGCGCGGCGTTTATTTATCCGAAAAAAAGTTATTGTTTTATTCCATTCCGACGATTTTTCTTCTCCTTCCGCAACTCCCCAACGGGGCCGGCCAAGTTCTCCCGATATTCCCACTCACGATCGCGCAATTTACTTGATTGGCAGTTTCCCGAGGATATTTTCTCGCGCTGATAGGAAACTCGATCGACGAGTGATTTTCCCGGTGAGTATGATTTCACCGGGAAGATTTGCGCGCGACGATTTCCGTAACGTTGCCGCAAACGCGCGCGGCGTGAAACTTTTCCGTTTTCAATTTTTATTATCCGTAAACTAGCGACGCGTCGTCACCGCGAGTAATTTATTAATCTAACAAATTACGCGCCATTCGGAAAATTGTTTTCCGCGCCAAGCTTGGTTTCATAACCTGCAAAGACGAGTTGAGCTACCACCGGTGCGAGGATACAGGGGCGGGGGGGGGGGGGGGGGAGGGTAATCAATTCGAAACGTTTACCCTCCTCGATTTAATCAATGCCTCTTTATTCGTCGAGCAATTATAATTCTTTGTTAAACAGTTAATTCGCTCGAACACGAAATATGCGCCCCTTTTGCAATTTAAATTCGCCGCTCCGATTGAAATAATTATCGAGTATTTCAATAATCGATGAGAAGAAAAAACAAAACGGTCCACGGGTCTCGGATTCGCTAAAATTCATAACTACGGATCATTCGCTAATGAACCGTGGTCTTGAAAAGTATTAACGAATCATTAATTAAAACTTACGCGTACCAGGAACGCCGCGAACGATTAAGCAAATGGAATTACCAATATGTACGGAAATGTCGAAAACATCGACGGATACGTCAGCTGCGTGGCCGAAGGAACAATGCCGGGAACGATGGCAGGAATTCCAAGTACTCGGAGAGGGGAGGGGAGGGGGTGGGGAGGGTTCCGATAATTCATTGTCGTATCGGAATCAGTCGGTAGGAAATGGTCAGTTTTTCCCACCCTCCGTCAATTTCTTTTCGCCGTGCTCGCAGTGGTAACTCTTCGCCGTTCTCTCACTCTCTCTCTCTCCCTCTCTGAAAGTTATTCGGAAAATCACCGCGATTCTCGCGTATCTCTGTCGAAACTTCTATAATTAGTTCAAAATTCGATAGCGGATTTAGAATGGAAGCCCGTTTCTGCTCTCGCAATTGCTTGCCGCAAACTGCGGGGATCGCGATATGGTTCTTACCGTCTGCGGACTTGAATTAACTAATAACAGAAAAGACTTATCGTTTGTTTCTTATTCTGGCACAGCGGCGCTGAAAAAGGGCGCAAACGATGGGATACGTCGGGAGCACCGCACAGCGCGAATTTGTGATCATAGGGAAGTAAATTGTATTCCTCGCTAATCTAATTAATTTAACTCGTTCTCGGGTCCAAAATTCTCGACGTAAATAATTGAATGAGCGAGAAGAAGAACAGTACCGGTCCAAATTTCCACCTTTTTCGTTGAAATTGCTTAGCCTACAAATTTGTGAAACTTTAAACTTGATTCTGTTCTTCCTGTTCTTCTTCTCACCGATTCAATTATTTCGATGGTATTCGAGAAAGGCGCGTTAAATATAAAAATTCTAGTATTAGGTATAAATGTGAGGATCCTTGTAAGGAATTTGTGTTGATTACACGAATACGAAGAAACATTGCATCAACGAAGTTACGTTAGATATTCTCCATCTTCAACGCTGTTTTCAATATTTCAATCAAATCATTACTTCTCAAATCAATCCAAATTACGAACCAAAAAGCGAATCTTTTAAAATCCAATTCTAGCTTCAACATTAACTCCCAGTCCCCTCGCTATCTTCAATTGTAAGCTTAGCACCTTTTGCCCCAACACCATCGATCTTCCCCTTTTCGGTACGTCGCTACTCTCATTATATAACTCATTATGCTCCACGACCTGACAAGAAAATTTCGATCATCATTAACATTCTTCCCCGTGTCACTCAAGAAACGCGAGTGATTGGAAGGCCCGAAAACGAATAACGTCGATCCTGACAAATGTTACTATAACCGCGCGGCACTGCGCAATTTCTTGCGCACTTTTCGAAATTCACTCGAGCACGCGGTCTCGACACGCAAAACCGGGGGGGGGGGGGGGTTATTTCCCTGATAAAATACCCGATAAAACCTGAGTTGCGAAGGTTGCCGTTCCCAAGGAAATTGGACGAAACAACCTGCGCCAATTACTCGGGACTAGCCCATACCATCTAGTCGGGCGCCGTGCCCCTTTCATCCAAAAGCGGGCATTAAAGCCGCGGAAATCTTCGCCGGGGCTTCGAGCCGGAACTCGCGGGAGGATTTAGTTCGACTACTTGGCAGACTACACATCGAGTTCTTGGTTACTGCTTTACATACTTTACTAAGCGCAGCGTCGGTAAATCCTTACCCGCGGCGGATACAGCTTTAAATATGAATGGCCCTTAAGTGGAAATAAAAGGTAGCACCGGAGGGCGCGGAAGCGCTCAGGTGGGGTTGGGGGGGAGGGGGGGTTGGGGAGAGCCGGTGTAAGGATGGAAGGAGCGAGCGCTCCGCCGCGCCGGGGGTTTTGGGTGGGGCGGTGGCGATGGTAGTCGGGGAAAGGACGAGCGTTGAACAGTAAAATAAAATCCAGTTGCCAGCGTCACGGAGGCTATATCATTCAGCTCGTACTTTTGTTAAGCCTGGAATTTGCATGTGAAAGAGCCACTGCACCCCCGCGTACATCCGATTTATGATTTACTTTTTTTTTTTTCCTTTTTTTTCCTTGTCGTCTTTACCTCACCCTAGCGACGCCACTATTTTCCCACTATTTTCGCCGGCCCTCGTGCTCGGTACGCCAGTGCTCTCGAAGGATGAAGAATTTACAGCGCCGCCGACGCCTCGCACTCTCGCCTCCCGTGTACCTTCTCCTTATTCTTCTTTTTTTAATTTGCGCGCTCGCGCTCGCGAAAATAACGCGACTGTCTCGCTTGCACCAATCTTCTCCATCCATCGTTTCGCGCGGTTTCTCTCTCCCTTACCGTGTTCCCTCTTTATCCGACGGTTTTTTCCTCTGTCCCCCGAGTTTCTCCGCTTCACCGTGCCGTACGTCGAGAACGTTCCCCTGAAACGTTAATAGGGGTGAAAGAGAGGCGGGAAGCGGCCGAGGTATATAAGTCGGTTGACTCGCGTCTTGGAACTCGAGAACCGGGGTAACGAGGGAATTCATCTGAATACGGTACCCGGCGTGCATTGCTTCCTTTCCGATCGTGCGAAACAAGCGACGCGGATAAAATCCAGGAAACACTTTAACAAACGCCAGTTCCGCCTCGTAACTGCCACCATACAAATTTTATGGATTCGCGCGGGGGGATCGAGCACGAGGGAAAATTTATTTTCAACCAGAATTTCGACTTCCTTTTCCTAGAATAGCGTGGAGGTAATTGAACGACGATTAGGGGTGGCCGCGCACGTTAATTGATATTAATATTATCGTTGAAACCAGCCCGGAAATCGGACGAAAACATGGATATTATTCCGATGAAATATTCATCGAAACTCGCAATTGCCAAACAATTACATTATTGCTTGGCTCGCGCTAAAAGGTGCGGGCTTTCACGAGGTAGGAGAGAATCGTTATAATTAATGACGGGGGCTTGTTTTATGGGTACATTTTTCATGCTCGTTCGCTTTAACCGCACGCGTATCTTATATAGTCGGACCGTACAGTCCGGGGTACATGGTACATTCGTATAAACCGTAGTAATTTTTTATTTCTTTATCTTTACAAACGAGAGGGCTTATTTATACGTCTCTCTCGCGCGTTGTTCTCTTTTTTGCCAATATCACTGTAACGCGGTAATAGTAACGTCCGTTCGGCGCGTACAAAACTCTCGACAGAAATGAACAAAAAAATATAAACCGATATAAAAGATGTAACTCGATGATGCTTCAAAGTACCGTGGCCCCCCCGAATGTTTACATAAAAATACAACTGCGGGTGGATCTAAAATTGTCCTGATAATCGAGAAGAATCGTTAAAATACGTTATGCGAAAATCTCTGCGACCACGTAGCGGCGCTTATTTCCTCGATACCTCGCATTTAACTGCTTTAATGTAAAGAGAACCTGGAACGGGAGAGAAACCTTAATCGTTCATAATGAAAGCATAGATGCTGCACTGCGACAAAGCGAAACAGCGACCGGGGTCCAAAAGAAAATCGCAGTGCAGCGAAGTTCGTATGCTAATCGCGCGTAATCCCGGTAAACGTTGCATACGATAGTCTCGCGATCAATACGAAACCCGTTCCCTTCGAAAGGTTACCATTAAACGAGTTAATTGAAACGTTCGCAGGTTCGTTTCCAAAATCGCCGTAGCTTTGCCCCGGATACTTTAGCGTCGCGAAGTTGTCGTAAATTACAAATAAATCGCAGAATAAACGGTAAGATTAATTAATCCACTATTTTGCTCTGCCCTTTTCTGTTTTCCGATTTCACCCCCCCCCCCCCCCCCCATTCCGGTGGCAATGTTCCATCTCTCACCTTTTACCGTGCTCCGGGCTCCGTGCGCGTGCATGAATATTCTCGTACACGTGTGCCCGTATCTCTCTTTCTCTCACTTGCGCTCCCGCTCGCTCCTCTCTTTCATACTTTCGTTGCTACCCTTTCTCCCTCGCTCGTTCGGGAAGTACGGTGCATCCTTCGTCTCTCCGGAAATCGATAATGCACCGAGCTACTCCCGCGGGAATGCGTGGGAAAAATTGCTGGAGCGTACATCGCCATTAGCTTTTCGCAAGCTCTGCGTGTCATTTATCGTATAATCCCCGGCATATAAAACGTAGTGCTCGCGTACACTTGCCGTGCGGTATCGCTTAATCCGAGAATAGAAAGATCGCGGGGAAACGAAGAAAAGTATGCCCGATAAGACTGTCACGCTTGTCCCGGATTAAGTCGTAAGCTTTCTTACTTTTACCCTCTTCTTCTGATTGATCTATCGTACTTAGCTCTCTGCTCCCTCCACTGCTCACCCCCGTACGTTCGAGGACGCGAAAAGTGGCGTTGACTGTATTGTGCGTTCTTTTTCTCTATATTTATTTCCTCCAGATACGAGTACTTTCGGCGCTTATCGCTAATTCTTGATTACGTCACGGGGTAACGTTTGATTACGTACGAGGTCATTTCGATCAACGACGGCCACGGTTCTTACGCAAAGCATTAAACGATTTGATTAGTATTCGACTAGCCTGTACTCGTTTGTGTCTCGTACAAGAATCCGGACGCATTACGACGGATCGGTAACAACGAGAAGCAAAGGGTCAGCTGCTGAACGTAGACGAATGGCAGTTCGGAGATTTCTCGCCAGAAAGGTGAAACGCCCGGTAATCTCGTTTCAAGGAAAAATCAAGCTTTCGCTTGTGTTATCGTTAAAACGATTTTTCTCCCCTTCCGTGTCTTTTGAAAATATTTCCTGAATCGTAGCTCCCACGCGGCCCTGAATACGTACAAAGTGCAATAGCTTTGTCGGAAAAGACTTACAGTATTAATCACACGGGAGTTGAAAGCTGCTGCCGATCGCTTATCAAGCTTTACGTAGTTTGCGCAAAAGCGGGGACTGGTAGTTCATCAATATCAGCATCCGAAATAATTAATCGTCGAGGCCGGGGCAACGGCTTGAAAATTACTATGCCGCCCGTCTACCTCGCGCACTTGTTATTTATCGAAGAAAACTGAAACGCGGATCATAGACACGGCAACGGGAGCTTTTTATTAAAAGCACGGCCGCTAATGGCGAACTTTGAAAATAAAACGTGACGCCGCGTAGCGTGTCACGCGTACAGACCATTCTCCGTTCAACGATCATTAATTATACCCTTCGAAAGCATAGATTTCATGGAAATTTTTAATCTTGCAACTAATCCAATATATTCGCCTACGTGTTGTTGCCCGAACGTTAAGTACGCGCTATTATAAATCGGAGAGTATTTAATTAAAGAAGAATTTTCCGCTGAAGAGTGGACGAATTCGCGTCCACCGTGGAGAAGCTCGAAAATCTTTTCGCTTTGTCGCGAATACTTTAGTATTTGCATGAAAAATTCAATACGTTGTAACGGAAGCCCGGGAAAACTTGAAGTAACTTTTCAATTTAAAGTCCGAACGGTATTGAGAAACAGCAGAAACGTGTAACGAAGTTATTTTGTTTCGGTTCGGATGAATTATTCTTGAGCGCGCGGTCGCCTTTCGGCGTATCGTTAATTAAATCCTTGAAACGGGAGAAGTTCTCGGTAAATACAGATCCTTGGCCGTTTGGGTTGTTGCTTTCCGTTGAACTCTCGGTATACTCGTAATGGCTAGTGCTCGTGAACTACCGGGAAGATGAGTACCACTGCGAGACGTAAACCTCCGCCATCGTCTCAGCTTCCGACGGAATATGTCTTATGATTAAGTATTAATTAAACGGTTAATCCGAAGCTCGCTCATGAATTTTAGGAAGCCAAAGATCGCGATTCCCGCTGCTTCTCATTACGTTCGCATCGGCGAAGTCGTAACGCGTAATCAACAAACTTGGAGAGTCTTCTCGTAACGATCTAAGTGCCTGGCCATCGTCGATGACGATTTCGTCGACAATGACGATCACCCTGAAATACTCTACGTTAACCATCGGGCGCTCACGCGTTGTGACGTTATGACGTCAGTGCTTGAATAACGGAATTTTCACCGCCCTCGAGTCTCACATTTTCTTTGCGATTAGCAGGGACGTCATCAGAAATTTGGCGCCCGTGGGCTACTAACAATAATGCGCCCCTCTTCGTACGAAAGTACACTGGTGGGGGAAGCGGGAGTGGGTTGACGCGAGATGTTTTATAGAAGTTTCAGAACTAGAAAAAGTCAATATAGTTTATTACTAACAAACAATAAAGAACAATCTAAAATTCATACACATTTCAATTAAGTATTCTTGGAACAAGCGTTCGCCAGTTCAAAACTGATTTGAGTGCAAGCAAAATTGCCGCTCCAGAAAATTGTCATCCCGGGGCTATAGTCCATTTAGCTCTGTGGTTAGGCTGGCCCTGCGAATTACTGCAGTTTTATATCGAGAATCACTGATAATTCACTGAATAACACCAGGTGCACATATATTTTGACAAGGAAACCATTATCAATGACTTTTTCAATTAATTATTTACATACTTTTTAGAGGTTTATAAAACGTATATAAATTATAAACGATTTTTGATTTAGTATGTTGATAAGCAATTAGCGAATACCCAATGCTCTCGCATAGCTGACCCCACGCATTGAGATGTGGCGCGGTTATTTCTATAAAAGTGGTGTAAGTACCGTCCGCGCGAGCAGCGAAGGTCCAACTTTTTTTCAAACAGCACCGCGATTTTCTACCGACGGCAACCTCTTCGTCGTATTCCCCCTGGAAAGGCTGTAAGATTTCTTTAAATGCTTATCCACGGTTTCTTCTTTCACGAACGAAACGTTCGTCCCGTTCGTTCTTTGTCTTCTTTGCGATCGAACTACACGGGAGGAGTAGCGGAGTTAGCGTTAACTTTCGAAACTGATACGAAGAAAATTGCTAAGAGAAACGACTGTACTAGCGGAAGTTCAGTGCCATTTTTGCCCCCGCGTTTTCTTTCGCTTATGTATTAATCATGAATGCCGGAGTTCGAGGCTCCGTCAAATCACTCTTTCAATCTCCATTCATACGATATCATGGTGAATTATTGAATTATTGATTATCTCATTTATCATTTACGACTTATTTCGCCCGGGGATGAATTTTAATTGAATTTGCAAAGTCACGTAGGCGACCGATCGATGCTTCGACGTAGAATCGGTTTCTACTCAAACATCTAGGAGGCAAGTTTCGCCGCGCTCCCACCGGAAGCACTGTTGTTCCAAGGCTTGCGCTGGCGAGAACCGGATCGATGTAAGTCCAAAGTCTATTGTAACGCGCGTCTCCGGTACCGAGTAAAAAGAATTCGGATTCTGTAAGTACCATTTAATCTTTGTCCACGTCAAGAAACCTTGGTCGGCGCCAGCGTCACTTCGAGTCGAATGTTCGGAATTCGAGCGAAACGATATTTTCACCGGGCCGCGTATTTCGGAAACTCTTTTCGTTTGAATCGCGGAACAGAATTTCCGATTTTTGTCGCTCGGCAATGCCAAAATCCGTGATTCATTGCCAAGTAAGCGAAGCTTGGTTACCGAAAGTAATATTCCAGAGTTACAATACGCTTAAATAAATATTACTAAAAACGCGCGGAGTCGCGATGTAAAGGAGCCAATAAAGCGTTTCACGATTTCGGCTCCTGGCAATTATGTTTGGAATATTTGAGTCGAAGGCGTTCAATATCGAACGGGAGAGAATAAACAAGAGAATTAATTTACCTCTCTAACCCGGAAAGACATTGAAACCGATCCACAACCGATAGAACCAAACGCGGCAACGTGGCTCACTTTAGTTGCACTTAGCGCTAATTATTACAAATTCTCCCGTCGGCTAGCAGAGATCAAAGTACATGGCTGATATTGGAGTTTCTCTATCGGTGGAACGCCATTTTGGAGTTCGCTCTTAGCGGAGAACGATCGATCGAGCAAGACGCTCAGCGATACAAGACGCGCTACCGTTCAGACATTATGATTATCAAGTTTTTACGAAACTCGTCGATCGTACTTCCAAACTCTCCGAAACTTGAATTTTTTCGATATTACTTTCATCGAACCGAAGACGCAAATAAATTTCGTCCACTCGCGCGGTAATAAAAAGAAGAAACTGTTGTAACGAGGGCACATATTCCCGTTAGCTCAAAGGTAGAAACCGAGCGCGTAAACGGAAAGCGTCAGAGCGAAGAAAGATAAAAGGTCTGAACCTTTTGACACTGTGGTATTCTCGATTACGCTTACAGGCATATTCTTCGCGGTTGCCTCCGGCAAAAGAAAAATGCAGAATTGAAAGAGTCCTCCTCTGCCCTCGCTATCGAGTTAATGAGATCCCTTTTCCTGGTACCGTTGCGGTGATCGAATTGTACGTCCGACCCCCTTTCCCTTCTGGGTTTTTTTTCTCTCCCTAATAATATCTGAATATGAAAGAAGTCTCAAAGGTACCGACGAATCACCCGATAATCGACTTTTATATCGCGCTCTCTGTCCCGCCATTGTTTCACCCGCTATGAAAGAATTTCTTTGACGATCGGGGTACCTATTAACGAAAATGATTGATACGTACTTACTGTCGTCGCTAGTAAAGATATTATAGTCGCGTCAAAAGTATGAAACTGTGTCGCAAAGTTTGGTCCGTCGCTTCGGGAAACGACTACCGACTCGGGTCAGTTTGATTATTTTACGCGAGTCTCGTTCCTTTGCGACAATTGTTTCACGAGATGGCCGGCGCCTCTTTTATGAGAAAACTCGTTGGAATGGGTGAAAACGTCTAATGAATTCTGCACTTTTCTTTATCCCTCGTCTATCAAAAACCTCTTGACTGTCGAGTAACAAAGAGAAGGTGGAGAAGTAGTCGGAGACGAAATTGCTAGTACTCCCCGTTTGAAACCGCTATCCGTAGAAGCGTGTTTCTTAGAACCAATTCGTTCGTCTACATGTGTTCTACGAAGAACGATCGGTCGGTTGTACAAAGAATATCCGACTGGCACGTTTCAATCCGGACGTGATATTTCTTTAATCCTGGCTTCCCTAACCTCGGCGAATAAACGTCTGAGATAAGTGTACTGGAGATGAAACGACGTTTAAAATTAAAAAGTCAATTGCGAAGCGGGATAACTCGCGTAAATTTAATGTAGGTATTTATTTTCGTGTAAAGTACAAAAGGTCAAAAGATTAATAATTCATTCCTATTAAGGAACTTCGTACATCAAATGACAATCAGTCGTAAGAGCAACTCGGCGTCTTGACAAACTCTGCCGTTTAATTTCGGCTACACTCCTGCCACATGCGCACGCATTCATGAAGCGAGCTACGCATCTTCAGTTAAAACTGAGCTATTTGACTGTACAGTTTTATCCTTGCAGATAAATCGTACCTATGTAGATGAAAATTGTACTGTAGTTTTTAAAACAGTGCAGCCGATGGAAAATAAGTGGAAAAGGCCTATTGATAAAACTACGCCAACTAAACTGTGCAGTTAAAAGTGAAGACAAACTGTACAGTTTTTAGTTTCATTACATCGTCGCTGGAGTCAACATTGGAACTGTATCATTCCGACTGTACAGTCCAGTCGCTCGTATGCTTCACCGTACAACGATTTGACTGTACAGTTTTATCTGTACAGCCAAATCGCTCAGTTTTAAACGAAGGTGTGTACCCCGCTTTACGCGTCATCATCAGTGCCCCGAACGAAACAAGGCGCTCCGCTGTACAATTGTCTGTATCGACATACACCGCGTCGCAACGCTTCTCGGAATACAATATAAAATGTTCACGTGCTCCACGATAATACCACCGCGATCGCCAATTTACTGTGTTACGTAGCTATCGAAAACCTTCATCAATTTCCGCCGCGATACGCAAAAGCAACAAGTCTCCCCCCCCCCCCTTCCCCTCCCCGAATACGGAAAAGACTGTCATTCTGTTCGGAGAATCAATACTTTCAAACTGTACCGGACAAAGAATTTGAAAAATCTCAACGAGATCGGCCACCGTGCTTCTCTGGCTTTTTCTTTTACGTTTTTCCCTTCAACTGCGGGCGTATACGCTCCGAGCTCACCGGAAATTGATCTGGGCGCACAGCGGTGCTACTGAAACAACAAAGGCCAAATTGCCGCAGGAAAAGTGAGACCCGTCGACCGGACAGCCCCCACACCCCCCCTCACCCTCCTACCCCCCCACCCCTCGGGCCACCGCCGGAAAAAAGGCACGAAACGGATGACTTGTTTCTACGGCTGTCTTTTTTTTTTCTTTTATTTTTTTTTTACCAAACCTTTCTTTTCACCAGAAATCCCTCCGCTGTTGCAAATTGCATTGCCAATTCCGAGGCTCGTTGAACCCTTCGTCCGCATCTATTAGTCGAAGCTGCGGCACTCTTTCGGAGCCAATTACGTCCTGTGAGAAATATCATTCGAGAAGGGAGTAGAATGTTCGTTATGCGATGCACGGTGTGTTTCTTTTAATCTTTATCCTCTCGCGTCTCTCAAAGTGACACTTTCGCTCGCTACCGCCAGCAATTTGGGCGCCCCATGATTTTTTACCATTTTCGCGAGTTTTTCTTCATTTAACGCACATGTTTCACAATAATTAGGACCATTGAATATTGAGACGACATTGCAAGCACATTTTTCACCAGAAGTCTTTATTCAAATGATCACAGGAATGTTCAAAATTTAAAAGTTTAAAGGAAAATCAAAAAGCGAGGGAGACTGTAACTAAAGAATTCATGCCCTTCCCATCACTCCACCGGTGCTCTAGAAAGAAATATGCCCGAAAATTCAAAAAGGCGGCCAATCTGCCGTCCACGCAATCGAGTAAAGGTTAACCGAAAACTCAGGTGTATCTCACCTGTAGATCGTTGAAGATACGAAAAACATTCTTATTACGAGTGTTGTTCTCGTAATGACAATTTTTCATATCGTCAATGCTCCACGAGATATTCCTGCCATTTCCAGTTAGAAGAAAGGCAGTGTATACAAAATGTAAGGAATCAAGAGACAAGGTCTTGTCTCGAGCCAACTACGTATTGTATTTCACGAAGTACAGTCAAACCCGTAACGAGCAAACTTAACGTTCGCGTCGTAAAGTTGATACTCAACCCGAGTGGAAGATAACTGGTAATATTCGAGAGAGAAAATGCGTAATACGTAGATTATTTTGTAAACTATTGTCTAAAATGCGTACGGGTAATTATCGTTAAGAGCTTTATCGATAATTATCCTCCAATTGGGACTGTTACACTGGAAGGCGATGATATGGAGAAGACTATGGAAACGATTAGTATCTACCCTGTAGCAACGTAGTCCATTAAGGACAACAATGGACCTATAAGCGAGATGTTGATGTAGGCGACTAGGAATCTAGGAGGGACAACAAATGGCGCAACCATTACCGTACAATGAAAGCGGCCGAATAATTATCGTAGACGAGCCGTCTGCCGTTTTTTTCAAAATTCATCTCGTCATATTTCACCGCGTAATGGAAATATGAAAATAATAATTTTCGTACGTACAAGTATTTCTACTCAAGTGCTCGGTGACACGGAATTTCAATTTACGATCTGAATATGAATGCGTTTCGGTGTCGCGCAGTGTTTCGTTTTAGATTAGTCACGTAAGGTACCAACTCTCTCGCTTCGTATTGTAATTCACGAATTCTAATTAGCCCCGAGGTAAAGGAAATCAATACTCGTTCGAAGTATGTGACCCGAGAATACGTACTACCGTGTATTCTGATGGTACCTACAAAGCTACTTTACGTAACATCATTTACCAGGATTACCGCGCCGTGAGAAACTTTCAAACTTCCGATACCGGAATGGCACCATAAGAATGGCTTTTTACTGCTCGATCTTCTTCGAGTTTATCGATGCTCTAAAATAAACGCGCTTTAGGGATTTGTTGCAACCTGGCAACAGGTTCTACGTTCTCGATGGAGGCGCCGGATCGCAGTTACTTTCTTTTATTTCTAACGTTTCGCGCGTAAAGCTTAATTAAGGAAAATCAACGCGTCGTTTAAAAAGAAAGCAGCCGACTCTCTGGCGCAGTGCAGACAATCGAAACGAAGCAGATTGTCGCACCGAAACGACGATGACCGTTACTGGAACGGTGCACGAGAGCGTCATCGGAATTACTTGGAACAATACCAAACGGCTGCCTAATCTCCATTACGAGATGGAACTCGAAACACTTCCTGGACATCCTTATCCAGGACAATAATTCCATAACTTACCGTTGTCAGCGAAAAGCTTACCTCCGTAAAACACGCGAGGAAAACGTGGCCGTATATTATAATGCACGGGAATTAGGTCAACGTGACATTCAAAGCTTCGCCGTACCACGTTCCGAAACTGACGAATAATAGGGCTTAACGAGTATTCAATACAGACTCAAATTTTACCTTCATGGATTTAACGAGAAACGCTTGATGAAATCTGAAAAATGATGATCCAATGAAGAATAGTTGGCCGATAAAAAAGTAACGCAAAGAAGCATACCTATGCGCGTATCTACGTATCTTTCCACGTTTCGGAAACGTGTACGTGCTCCCTATGTAATCCTTTCACGTTTCAACGTACGCATGGTTGCTCGTACGTTTAACAAAGAATATTTGCGATCTCCGCTTTCAATGTTATATAAACTGATCGATATAGCCTTGCAAAAGAGATTACCTTTTTAATACATTATTGATGTTTAGAAACTTGTCACCCACATTTAGATGACACGTGGGTTTCGATACCACAGTTACGGAATATTCATTTTATTAATATTAATACTGGGGTTACGAACGTGTCACGCGTGTCATCCAAATGCCAGTGACGTGGCGATCAACGTGTTAACGCGAATACGATTCGCGTTATTAGATTAAATCAAAACTTGCGTTTTCACGCCAGACGGGAGCACTTGTGTTCAGCTTGATCGCGGTCGGAATCACTGTGAGTTTTATCTGAAAATTATCTTTGCTCGATTCAACCCACGCGATAATAAATGACAAACTCCAAATAGGTTTGAGTGATAAACACGCCTCGCAGGGTGTGTTACGTTATAACACGCGAATGCACGAATATATATTCTGGCTGACGAGGAGTTTTATCGGAATGGTACCCACTGGCAGTGCAACTGCACTGCCATATATTCGGTTGTCAGCCTACTTTACGACGGCAACCGAGCCTCCAAGGAAATTCCGAAAGTGGTGAGAAATTCGTGTACGCGCGCATAAGTACATCGCTCTTCCGTATACCAAGTTGTGAGGAGTAATTGCGCGCGAGGCTGTTAATTAATGACCAGTCGGGAGAGAATGGGGGGGGGGGGGGGGAATGCGAAATTCGACGCTGCGGTACATCTTCATAATTTCGGAGAAATTTCCTCGAGATCGTGCGAGTAATCAGGGTGGAAGTGGGCGCCCCGACGATTTCAGGGCAAACGGAAAGAACGTCGATCAACGCGATACCGGCGCCCGTTCGTATCTCTACGCAAAGTAATAATACCGTTTCGCGTCCGGACGCGGGTACTCGCGAAATTGTCCGATCGCTTTGCCGTGAAATTTTACGAGATATAATAATCGCGCGGACGCCGAACGTTTTATCGTTATCCCCATTTCGCCGACCGGTTCCTAGTTATTCGCTCGATGCTCGCGCAATTAATTCACGTCCGGGCGAAATCTCGCGATGATACGTTATACAGAAACGGCGTTCGGTGTTACGAGGGAGCAGAGACGGAGCGACGGGTGACGCAATATTTCATCGAACGGGATACACTTTCGTGTCATTACCGCGTGAGATACGATTACTACGCGTTATCTCCCTTCCGGCCATCGGGATCGCGATAGTGACAGTAATTGTCCTGTACCGCGGATACAAGCGCGTCGCGCCAGTTACAAACGTTTGGGAAAAATGTTTTCGCGGTCGTTTCGTAATTTCGCGGTTTATCCTGAATGCCGGGCGCCGTGCGTTCTTTTCAGATCGAACGAGCCAAACGATCGAGCCCGGCGAATGGAGCTTTATTCGTCGCTCGCGGGGCGCGAGCTTTTACGAGTATCATCACTTCGATTAGCAAGGACAATTGTTTGTTGCGCGGAAAGAGTAATTGTTTCGCGTGCGTGCATCATGCTAGGTACTCGGCACTCTCCTCTAGTCTATCGTTTTCGAACAGGACCTACCCGTGTACCGATGGCCTGAAGGATTTATAATTGTTTGCGAGCGAATACGCACAAAATTGAGATTCGCGTTTAGCGGAATTTTATTCGCGCGAATTATTAACCGCATCGCATTTCTGTCCGGCGATACGTCTATATTAACCCTTCGTTAGTAACACGGGTGATGAATAACCTTACACGGAAATCTTTTTCTGTGATCATTGAAAATAAGTGTGTACCAATTGCTCCAATAACTAATTTTTCCTTCGATTTTCAGTTTCTCAGTTTTTACTTGTATCTAAAGATAGTTTAATAGAGATAAAAATGTTGGAATACTAATAATAAGAATTGGTGTCAGAATTGTTTTGCCAACGGAAGGTTAAGAATATCTGTTCCCTGAAACGCGATATTTACCGCCTTGTCGTTACTTTATTTACGCGTGAGATTATATTTTCGCTGAATTCAATTCCTTCGTCTTCGCCGTTAAACGAATTACTGCCGATGGAGCTTTTTACAGGAACAATTACAAGGAGCAATTTAAAACGTTGTTTACTTCGGACGTAATGTTGCTTCGCGTTGAAAAGTCTGTTGAAAATCGTCGAAGCCAGTACATTTCTTGCGCATAAAGTAATATAAGGAAACGCGAAAGCTTGACGAGGTGTTGAGTTTTATATAGGTAGGTTTGCTTGGCGCGCTATTCCCTGCGAACAAGTAACGTTCATTTTTCGTGTATATTGCGGAGGTGAAGATTCTCCCAGCTAACGGGGTATTGAAGGTAAAATTTGCGTACGAAATATTTATCGCTAGGCGTAATCGAACGTAATCAACTACGTTACGGCGATTGGAATACATTTGAATCTAATCCGGTCTCGCGAAATAAATAATAATCATTTCCCGGCTTTTCTTGGCTCCTACATATTCCCCGACAAAACACCTTGCGCACGTTCGCTTCGTACCTTATTTTCCGCGTCGATCGAGACAACCTTTCAATGGTTCGTTACGAGAAAATCAGATTTCTCCTACGCGCAATCAGTTTCGCCGTTATATTCGAAGTCTCAGCAACGTTCGATATCGAAATTAAAACGCGTTACGCGGAGAAATCTATTTGATCGATTATGAAATGGATTTAGTTTTATTTTCCACGTGTTCCCATCGAACGCGTCAAAGGAAACTCCATGGACGAATAATTCCTATCCGTAGAATCTCCTCGCTCGACCCCCGACGAACAAATTTTGTCTCGTTAGCTAACGAACGCTGGTCGCTATAAAACATTTGTACGCGTTCGAAAACGTTTATTCGATTCTATCGCGCTCTTTCCGCGCGCTCGAACCATCGGCACCCGTCGCACTTTTAATACCCCTTCGCGGGGGGGGGGGGGGGGGGTCAAAATGGCGACCGAGCGCGAGAAATAAAAATTTCTTTCTCCCGACCGCCGCCGTTGCTGGCGTTGAAAAAGACGCGGCAAGGAATTCGGAGCGTGGGAAAATAAAGGCTGGGGGGATAGGAGGGGGGATGGGAGCAGGGAAGAGGTCTAAGAGCCAACGTCGAAGAACCAACGAAACGAAGGCGCGTAAATAAAGCGGAAAGCCACGGCGTGGCGGAGAGTGGTCTGAAAAAAAAAATCGAGTCGCATGCAGACGCGCCGCGCCGTGGCGAATAAAGAATAATAAAATGTGAGTAACGACCAGCGTCGACTGCCACGCCGCCGGGATGAAAACTGAAACAGGGAGGAACGCGAAACGGCAAACGCGGCGCCACATAAATACGCGGCGAACTGCGATTCTTTGGCAAACAAACAATCGCGTCTTCTGTTTGTTTAATGCCCTACGTCATGAGCTTCCTCCTTTCGTTTACCGCTCGGCGATCGCTCGTGTTCCTCCATCTCTCGCGCAACGCGGCAGCAGATCTTTACTCCGAGCGTTCTTCGTTTCAACGCGCTCGAGGACAAACGATCGTTTAATTCCCCCCCCCCCGTTGAGCGATGCTCGTCGCGAATCGTGTACAGCCGAGAAAATAAGTCGAGAACAATTTGCTCGCCGGCTTTAATTAGCCTGACAAAAATACCGCGAACCATTGTCTCGCGGGAAGAAAATCAAACGAAAAGCTTGGAAAAAAAAATGAAAAGAAGAAAAGGGAGAATCGCGAGAATCGCTTTCAGCGAGACCGAAACGAAGGCACGGTGGGTAGGGAGGTCGTGGAAATTCGCAAGAGCTGCGAAAGTTACGGGGTAAAGTAAAAGGGGGGGGGGGAGGGGGAAAAAAAGAAATAAATATATAAAAGGAATAAAACAAGAAAAGACAGGGCGACGGCGACGAGAAGGAACGGGGAAGTTGGAGACGGTTTGAAAGGGTCGAGCGACGGTGCACGGTGCGAGTCGAATAAAGAATAATAAACCCAAGTAACGAGCACGGTCGCTTGTCACGGCGAGCCAGGGGAGTAAAAGGAGAGCCGCGTGAAATGGCGGTCAGAGCCTGATTTAAAAGCACTAAACACTGATTTCGGCTTAACGCTGAGATACAACCGGCAACGTAACGACTGGCGTGCGGTGTGCATTGTGGCCGCGTAAAGCACGTCTGACGATTTAGGGAACTCCGAGAGCAGGAGCCGAGGCACATTTTATGGGGAAACTTTTCTTAACGGCCCAACACAGTTTCCACGACTCCTTTCCGTTCGAGCTTTCTTCGTTTGTTCTCGGCCACCTTTCGGCTGTCCCACGGTACACGTACACAACGCTGATTACCTTCGAATGTCACGAGTGGGTACCGTTGTATATGTAAGAATTCAGCGATGAATACTTTCGGCCGAAACGCTCCGCTCGCCGTTGCGATAGCTGGAGACGGGACCGTTTATCTCATTACGTAAAAAAAATATAAAACAACTGTTTTAAGTCCAATACGCTGAGAATGATCACCGAGACACGCGTGAGTTTGAACAATTGAAAGATTGAAGAACACACTCTTGGTCAGAAAGTAGAATTCACTTCGCAGCGCCAAGGGGTTAATCACATCAATGTCAAGAATTCATTATGCATCTTGACTTGTATAAATTATTGTTTTCACTAATTTACCCATTTACCCTTGATTCATAGCATTCCCAACCGAATGGAAAGCTTTAAATAAAACATTAAATCGTAAGACAATGAGTAACTTCAACTTTTCGGAGTGGGTTTTAAATATATCCCACCATGCAACTAGAACTAAGCGGAAGGGTGGGACAGATTTAAACCCATCTAACCGCAAAGGGCCTATATCGTGTGAATTTCCAAACCTCGAATAATTTCGAACGACGATGGAACACGCGTTTCGGGGCCGGACGAATCAAAATCGATGGGAAAGATATTGGGAAGTTTGATCTCGCTGGAGATGCCCGGAATGGTTCAAGTTCCGAAGTTCGGCGTTACGTAACCATCTCCTGGAGGTAACCCCGGTAATGGATTTACTTCGACGCGAAGGATCTTTAGGTGGTTGCTCGGTTATCCGATGTAAATTTATATGTATATCCTGTGCTTAGTTTACCGCAGATACGCCGCGCGATGACCGCAAAAACCGATCGCTTCGACTGGCTGCGGGAATAAAATCAATTCCGTTCGCTTCTAGTTTCGATCGGAGCAAGGATCCGCGCGGCACGATGGTCGAGGCGCTCTATTGAAAATTAACGATCGCGCCCGTGATTCTGGTTAGCTTTAAAATAAATTGTCGTGGCTTTAACGACCTCGCGAACGTTACGCCTACCCCACCCCCTTTAGTTAGAATGTCGTTCGTTTAAGCGTAACGGGAATTCTGGAGCGAATCCTCAGGATTCGCGGAAGGTTCGACGGCGTTGAGAAAATATTGATAGAAAAAGATTCCATTTGCGCTCGCACCTTCGTCGAAATCCGGATAAAGAATCGAGATACCTCGATTTTAAGGGGCAAAACAATTTCCTCTGCTTTCCATTGGCGTAATACAAAAGTTTGATGTGCAAGCGGTCGAAGATGGTAAAGCGAGCAATGCGAATCTTAAAAGAACCAAAGTAAGGAGTTGAAAGTCAGGTGTAAGAACAGAAATACAAGAAGTCCGGGCAGCGAGGGGTAAAGACAATGAAAACGAAAAGTCCTTAAGGACGGGACAAAGACTGGACGGAGAGACAATAGTTTCAAGAGGACGGGTCAAAGCGGCTTAGGAGGAACGCTTAAAATGTACTTTCTTATTTACGTCCACGTTACTGTTCCTCATTATTCAACAGCGAGGAATTACCGATTAAAGTTACGGCAAAGTATCTTCCCTCGCCGAGACGCGATAGAAATTCCGGGGGAAAAATCTAAATCGACTCCCTATCGAATTCAAACTACCTGTCCGCGATTCCATCAAAGTTTGCGTTAAAGTAAACCGACAAGATCGGAATCCCGAAGGGTATCGATGTACTTTCCCGCGCTAATGGCAAAGACTTTCAAACGACTCGGGGAATTTGATCGGTGATTAGTCGCGTCCTATTTGAGTTACACGGTACGCAGGACCGATACACCGTTCGAGAGAGAGAGAGCAGGATTACCGGTGGCGGTGCGCGCGCCATGTTGATAAAACGCGAACTGGTATACGTTGAAGCTGCTTCGACGTCCGACATTTTCTCGTTACCGACCAACCCGGGAGCAATAACGTAGAACGGCCGTGGAAGTAGATCAATGAGAGAACCCCGGAACGTCTACGGGTGTAGCCCCAGAGATTTGTTACGTCGTAAATCGGATCACGGTGTAGGACTAACGATTTTGTCGATACCCAAAGAGCGTTTCCGGGTTCGGTGGTCGAGCGTAACTGACTTCGTATCGAGATTTAGGTTTATTCCGCGTTAAGGAGACTCGTATCGATCGAACGAAGGTGGGCAGGGGGGGTGGGGGTACGTACCATTCGTCTCCGACTTTAATAACGCCGCACGGGTACTTTATTTTTTCGGCGAAACCCCGAACCAACGATTCTCCCGGTGAAATTCACTTAATCGATTCGACGCGTCCGTGGAGTGAATTTTTTTTTTTGCCTCTCGAATCAATTTTGCCATCGGACTCTCGGTACGTGGCTTCAATTTTTGTACGTCCCATCGTAATTCACGCGCGTCACAAGTCTTAATTCCAAGTCACGCGCCAATAAAGATCGTTAAGCCAAGGGAGGAATCTTGAAGGGAGTCGAGCGTGGTCTGACGTTAATTAAAAAGTGATCTAGCCGACACCACGAGACTGCAAACATAAAGGGTTGCCACGCCGAAGCTATCGAGGGAAAATTCGTGACGCGGTTGCGTAGCGGCACGGTTGTCCGATGAAGTTCCCCGAGGGATGGCCTCCGGTCGTTTGAGAAGGTTAGAAAGAAACGAGGCGAATCCAGGGATACGGGGTACGAGGGGGGGGGGGGGAGGAGGTTGGCCCAAGCGAGTTTCTCGGAGCACATTAAAAAATTACCTTAAACCGTGGATAAAAAGGTAAACGAACGGTCTCTTTAAGGGCCAACTTAACGACAACCCCTCGCCACTCAATGCGCAACGGTTCGGTCGCCTCCCTAGCTTCTTTTCAGCTACCCTCCCCCCCCTCGTCCCAACCGCCGTTTCCACCCTCACCTTACCCCCGAGATATTTTTAGAGCTCCTCGCGACCGTGTAGCTATCACGCCGGGAGTTCGCCGAATTAAGACAGTGGATGAGGCAGCGGGAGGGAAGGAAGAAACATTAATAGCGCCATAAATGCGGCGTACCGCGTAGATAACTGGGGGAAATTTAAATTTTCACCCCCATCCGCGACGTCGTTCTCGGAGCGCCGGGTAGGTTTGCTGCGTTCGGGTAGCGAGGCGTCATGACGCGGGCGAAGATCGTGCGCAGCGACGAAAGGGGAGAATTTTATGCGAGCGGGAAATGGTTTTATGGAAATTAAAAGTTGCTCCCGGGTTGAGTTATACGTGGCGAGTACTCGGCATAATCTAACGCTTCTGGAGGCACCGCAACCTTTTGATATACCACCCCGAAGGGCGCGAGGGGGAGAACGACGGGGTCGAGCTCGAAGTACGATTGTCTTTAGCCGGGGAAGTTACATAAATCGTGAGACAACTCGGGTTATTCGTACTCGCGATAAGTGTCGCGGTGTTAACGAATGATTAAGCATTTTATTTTGTCGTATTTTCTCACGGTGATTCGGGCTGGTGTGTAATTCTACAAATGTCGTTTGTAAGAAGGTACAGATTTTCTCGTTAGGTGCGTTACCGTTCGATTCTGTGGGGTTGGAAGGAGGAGAAGGGAGAATTTTGAAGGAGAAGAAATAGAGAGAGGTGGGAAATGGGTATGGGGTAAAGCCAGAATTAGTCGTATAGTGTGATAATAAATTCAAAGTGGCAAAGGTCCCAGCTTCATAATAGAGAATCAATTATACCCATTATGAAAATGGTCTATATTAAAATTTTTTTAAATTGATTTTTTTAATTATTTTGTGTTGCATGCTTTAAAAGCAAATAAGGCGATTAAAAACAGAAAAAATATATGACAGACCATTTTGATGATCGTGAGCACAATTGCACAAAAACATTTCCAACAGATTTGTTACCGCGACGACGATGCTGTGTTGCCGATAGATGAAACGCCACCGAGGGACGCAATAGCCACACACGCGCTCATACACATTCACGAAATTTTTAAAATTCGGCTACAATTTAGACTCTTGGAATACTTTGGGTCAAACGTAATCCACTTCCTGTATATTTTGGTCACAGGTAGCACTTTTTCTGGACGAATTTGACTCTCGATTCGCTTCGAATTAAATATTGTAGGGTGGTAGTTTTCAATAACTATAAAGTTCTTTATTTTAATTTAAAACAATATATATATCCCTACATTTAAGTTTGTCACGGTCTTCATTCGCTCACAGTTGCACGACACTCGAATCCAAAACGGAAAAGGGGGCCGACTCGTGGTCCTCACGAGCCTTTATGCATTCACACTTACCACACATTCACACATGTATTCGTCACACGCATTCACACACTCTTGCCACGTGCCGCCTTAAGACACGGGCACCGATACTGCCCGGCAATCTTTGTTTTAAGGCGGACGTCTCAATCACACCCTTATCGACATTCAATAAACATTCACATCCGCACACCGCACACGCATCACTCGTCCTACTCATGCCAATCATTCCCGGAAACACACTCTTAAACATTTAAAGAATCTACAAACTATGCCGCCGTTATTTCCATTCCTACACTCGGCCATACCTGCACGCATATCTGTCCTCAGATATCTTGAAAATCTTCACACTCACAATCAGACATATCACTCACTCTCTCTATCCACGGTTTCATATAATCGGCAGCTGTGGAAGTTCGTAACGGCCCTTCATGCTCACCTACTCTTTGCACCATATATCGGTTGTTACGCATCACCCTTATTACGCTATAAGGCCCGAAATATTTGTTCGCAAACTTCAATCCTGGTCCATGTTGCATGCGCGCAATCGCTACTAAATCACCTTCCTTATAATTTCTCGCATCTATTCGTTTCCTATTATACGTTTTCCGATTTTCACGCTGTATTTTCGCAATATTTTCTTTCGCGCGATCTCTTAGGTCATCCCGGTCAGTTTCGAAAACTTCGACCCATTCTTTTTCAATCATGTCTCTTATTTGCGGATCGTCTTTAAATCGTGCTTCTGTTCCAAATAGTAATTTGAACGGCGATGTACCGATGCTTCGGTGCACTGTTATATTTAAAAATTGCTGCGCTTTCTCTAAATGACGATACCATTCGCCTTTTTCCGGATCTGATAATTTTGTTAGTAACGGTATCAGAGTTCGATTTACGCGTTCTACCTGCCCGTTAGATCTCGGTATGCCAGTCGTTGCAAGAGAATGGCAAATGCTTTCTTCCGCGCAATAATCTGCAAACTCTCGCGACGTAAACGCGGAACCTCGATCGGACACGATCCGTCGCGGATTTCCGAAAATTGTAGCCTGCTTTCGAAGTCTCGCTATTACTTCCGCGCTACTCGTACTCTTTGTCGCATACAGCCAAACAAACTTTGAAAATGCATCGATGACAACGAATATGTGTTTGTAACTCTTTTTTGTACACGGCAGCGGTCCTAAATGGTCTATGTGAAAAGTGTCAAGTGGCACTTCGCCTTTATCTATGGGATTCAAGTACCCCTCTCGCCTACCGCGTTTCTTCTCTGCTAAGATACACGCAATACAATTCTGAATAACGCTCTCTATTTTCGGCTTTACGTTCGGAATCCAATAATCTTTTTTGATCAGCGCCTCTGTTTTATCGATCGAAAAATGACCTCTCTCGTGCGTTTGTCTAATTATCTGTGACGACATCTGCTTAGGAACTACCAACTTTAATTCATCGTCGACTTCTTTGAAAAGTAAACCCCCTCGAACTTCGTAACCTTTAATCTTATTCCGTTCCGCAAGTTCTAAAATTTTCAATAAATCGCTATCGTTTCGTTGTGCTTTTTTCAAACGCGTCGTTAATCCGTCTTTACATTCTTCGATTGCCATGCACGAAGGCAATGGTCGGCGACTTAACGCGTCGACGTGCATCATATTTTTTCCCGGCCTATGTTCGATAACATATTCGAATTCTTCTAAAAGAAGGGCCCATCTGGCCACTCGCACGCACAGGTCTCTTTTTTTCATTGTTAACGCGAATGCGCGACAATCAGTTACGATCTTGAACGGTATTCCCAATAAGTACACTCTAAACTTCTTAAGGGATTTAACAATCGCAAGAACCTCTAGTTCGTAACTCGTGTAATTTCTTTCCGCGGGCGTCGTCTTACCGCTCGCGTAGTAAACAGGGTGCAGCGCGTTATCGTTACCGCTTTTCTGTAAAAGTATCGCTCCATACCCATCCATACATGCATCCGTATGTAATTGCGTCTCGACACCCACACGATACAGACTTAACACTGGCTTATCGCTTAATATTTCTTTAAGATGGATGAAGGCATTTCTCTGTTCTTCGCCAAACACGAATTTTGTATCTGCTTTTAACAAGTTCGACAACGGTCTCGCTATGAGAGAGTAATGAGGAACAAATTTCCTGAAATATCCGCTTAATCCAAGAAAACTTTGTACCTGTCGCGTATTTGTTGGTTCAGGAAATCTTTTAACCGCTTCTGTTTTATGTTCAGACGGACGTAATTGTCCGCTCTCTACTATGTGTCCCAAGAATTCAACTTTACTCTGTAGTATGCTACACTTTTTCCAGTTTATTTCTAATCCGACTTTACTGGCTGTATTTAAAACAATTTCAAGATTTTTCAAACCGTCTTGATATTCGACCGAAGGTATTATTAAGTCATCCAGATACGTTAAAACTGTCTTGTCACGAATCAAGTCTTTAAAAACAACGTTTATATATCTTTGGAATATTGAAGGAGAATTACAAAGACCAAACGGAACTCTTAGAAATTCGTAATGCCCATCGGGGACAATAAATGCAGTATATTTCCGACTTTTTTCTTCTACTTGGACATGGAAAAATCCATTTCGCAAATCTAGAGTGCTAAAATACTTTGCGTTTTGCAATAGATCCAACTGATCTTCTATGAGTGGCAACGGATATCGGTCTTTAATAATTTTTTTATTCAACTGCCTGTAATCAACACATAATCTAACGGAACCACTTTTCTTTTTTACAAGAACTACCGGACTTGCATATTCGGATAGCGACGGTTGTACTATGCCTTCATCAATCCACTCTTGTATCTGTGTGTTTACTATCTCACGCTCCGACGGCGATAATCGCCTCGCTCTTTGGTAAACTGGATCATCATCTTTAAGCACTAGTGACATTTTTACATCTACATCTTTAGTTTTTAACGGTTCGTAGTTCTCTACGAGATCTTTGATTTTTGCGCGGTGTTCCGCGCTCGGCACATGTGCAACATTTATTTTTTCATCTTCGGTCAAATCTATCTGATAGATTTCGGGGAGATTAGAGCCACCGATAGATTGTTTTTCCGACGGCTTAATAGTTATGTTACTATTCTTTACAATGAGTTCAACCGTATCTAAGAAATCAGTTCCGATTATTAATTTGTGTCTCGTGAGCGTATCTGCAACAACGCGTACTAGAATTATGTACTTATTACCATCGACAATTAATTCAGCGTAAAATTCACCTAACGTCGTATTTGTGGAACCTACACCGGTAAATCTGAGCTCTCTCGGTTGTAATCGCGGTGATCCCAAAGCTATGTACTGATCCGCACGCATTAAACAAAAATCACTACCTGTGTCTATTAATGCTTCAATTTGATGATCGTTTACCCTTACATTCTTTACACATTTCTTACATGATACCTGAGATATTACGCAGCTCTCTTTCGTCGTTCGCTGTCCTTTAGGGCACTTGAGCGCAATGTGACCTCGCTCACCACACTTAAAACACTTGGCACCTTCGTTCCGCGTCGGACACTTATCGCACATATGTTCAAACGAACCACAATTATAACAACGCTTCTTCCTCGCACCGTAGGATTCCTGTTTCTTCTCCATCCATTCAGTTTTCTCGGTCCTTTCATTCCTCGAACGGTTGTGCCTCTCGTTGCCGATCCTTGGACTCCTCGCTGCGTTGACCTGGCTTCTGTCTCGCAAATCCACTTTCTCGAATGCTTCTAGAAGATCCGTCTTTGTACGAAATTTATGGATACGTGCCTGGTCTCTCAAATTTACGTCTGGTATGCCATCGATAATTAGGTCCAGTATTTCGTCTTCGGGTATCGGCACTTTATTACCCAGTACGACCTTTTCGTGGACATACTCGTGAAAGGTTTCACTTCTCTTCCACATCCGCTCTTCAAACATCTTTCGCAGCACAGTTTTATTCCGTCGATGGTGATACATTCCTCTCAGCTCTGACAGCAGCTCTTCAACGGACATTCCGATGTGTTCGGGTCTCGAATACAGCCACTCGAGAGCTTTCCCTTTAAGACGCATTCCAATTAGAATTTTAACTTGTTCGTCGTCCAGCCTATACGTCTCTCTTATCAGCTTCAACTGCCTTTCCCAATTTTCGTAATCGCCAACTTCTCCTCTGTAGATATTCAACAATTCGGCTACGTGTAGAATATTAACTCTCTGCCTAACGTCGGCGTGCACTGGTATTCTCGCTGCATCTTCGGTTTCTCTATCGCTCGAAACACTTATATTGCGCATACCTCTCAGCAACTCGAGTTCGCGGCGAACGAGTTCCAACTCTCGTTCGGCCAATTCTTTTTCACGCCTGCAGTATTCGGCTTCTCGCTGCATGCGAATTCTTTCTTCGTTAAATGATGCCCCGGCGACTGTTCCTTCGATGACGGGTGTCCCTGCAGCACTCGTTTCGCTAGCAACGCGTACAGCTTCGCGCGCTTCAGCAATGGTTTGGACCCACGCCCCTGATGGATCTGCTTCCGTCAGTCGCTTGATTAATTCCGCTTTGTTACCAGTCGTGGCGGATCCCAATTCTTTCAGCTTCTCTTTCAATTCAACCACAGTTGCGTCGTTTGGATTCATCGTTACACTTATAATTACAACAATACAGCTTTTCCAACTTTAGTGCATCTACAGCTTGAATGCACAACGATACAGCACTTCAACTTTTATGCACTCGCAACTTGAATGCACAGCAATACAGCACATCAACTTTTATGCACTCGCAACTTGAATGCACAACAGCAATACAGCACTTCAACTTTTATGCACTCGCAACTTGAATGCACAACAGCACAGCTTTTACAACTTTGACGCACTTTCGGCTTTTTGGCGCGTGAGCAATGAACTTTATGACGAGGATGCTTGACCACTAGCATCGAAACACTCAATCGACTCTCAATCCCGGCTGAGCCCCCAAAAGTTGTAGGGTGGTAGTTTTCAATAACTATAAAGTTCTTTATTTTAATTTAAAACAATATATATATCCCTACATTTAAGTTTGTCACGGTCTTCATTCGCTCACAGTTGCACGACACTCGAATCCAAAACGGAAAAGGGGGCCGACTCGTGGTCCTCACGAGCCTTTATGCATTCACACTTACCACACATTCACACATGTATTCGTCACACGCATTCACACACTCTTGCCACGTGCCGCCTTAAGACACGGGCACCGATACTGCCCGGCAATCTTTGTTTTAAGGCGGACGTCTCAATCACACCCTTATCGACATTCAATAAACATTCACATCCGCACACCGCACACGCATCACTCGTCCTACTCATGCCAATCATTCCCGGAAACACACTCTTAAACATTTAAAGAATCTACAAACTATGCCGCCGTTATTTCCATTCCTACAATATTCACCCTCTACCGCGACTACCAGAAACGAAAAGAAAAGTTACCTCGTAAGCATTCCGTGTGCCATCTGTTGCCGGTGAAAAGAAAGATATTGCGATATCCCTCGGTAAAAACGTTACGCTTCGCTAGCGTTTTAATGCTCTAGCGAGTCTGAATTAAGACGTATATCTTAATTTTAGCACACGTCCGTTTACCGGGAATTATTAAATAAATTTCACGGTGCGTCCGCTATTCAGGATTTATGGTTATAAATATTGTTTGTTTACCCCCGGTCCGCGTTAAATTACGTGATCCCGCTGTACCGTAAGAAAATCGAAATTAATATGAAACGTGCTTACGTAACAAATTGTTTGCGCACAATATGCTAGTTATTATATTCACATGCATAGTTGCCGGATAAATAATTTCACCGGGATATTGCATAACCGTCGTGGACGCGAGTAAAAATCAATAAAGCTGTTTTTCGTCGCAATTTTAATTCTTTTAAAAGCATCAACGGCTGTTGGACGAGAGTTGAGAGTATTACCGGGAAGATCATCGGATCACTCGTTACGTTTTAAACGAAGTCATTTATCTTTTAAATTGCGATACTAAAGTCCACTTGGAAAACTTGTTATTTCCTTGAACATCCGATGGAGGGGGGAGTTGAGTTCACGCGTAGCCTTAATACCTCGATAATGGGGCCGACGCTCTTGAAATGATCTCAAGACAATCGAAGCGAGTTCGGAAAATTATTTTCCGCCGATGAGGGAGCCCGTGAACTTGCATATTTATGCTTCACGCTCAGCCACCCGCTTTAACCGATATCGCGTAGCCGCGAGGCGCTGACTTTTTAAAGTGTACACGCGGAGAGGGACGCCCTTCGTGATCCCAAATAACTCGATGAAATTTATGTCAATTTTTTTTATGAGAGAGGTAATAACACGTGAGTTATGCACCGCCTCGAAATACGAGGCGGTGTAACGTATAGATCGAGCCGGAAAATTATTTTATCGTTAATCAATAAAACAGCGGGTGCATCGGACGAGATAGCAATCGGGGGATGCTTCGGTGTGCAATCGTCTTTTCTGATTCATCGTTTCGTCGCCGCGTCGCGGAATTGAATTTACGTTCCGTGGCATCCGGCCGATTAAAGATCTTTTCGAATTACCGTATCGTAGACGATGGAATCTCTCGATGGTACGCGCGATCGAAGTACCGTGACCGAGTATCAGGGTGTTCGCTGTGTTTTCCGCGGTGACGTTAGATACGCATAATGATTCTAATTTCGCGTAACATTATCGTAATAATATTCGTAAAATGAATGGAGCTGCGTATGATATATTTATATTGATACTCACTAAATGATAGGCATTCACAATGATGTTAATGTTGTATAATATTCCCGTAATGATATTTGTACAGACGATTGAATTTCGTATTATATATTTATATCGATACATACCGAATGACCGTAATCATAGCGCTGCTGCGTCCTGTCGTATTAAATTTATGGACAATCAACGGCCGGTAATGATTGTTCACCTATTAACTAATACACGCATCATCGTTGGAATCGTACTCGGCCTATGATATAATGCGCTTAATTTTACTTGAACGTCATCCCAGAATACGCTACACGTATTCTAAGTAATTCTTAAAATCTAATTAACACAGTGGAAACCGGATGTGGTAATGACGGATAATGTTATCAATCGATTATTATTATCAAATTCGGTTGGTCCGAAAACCACATCATATAAACTTACTTAAAATACTCCGTTCATTATAATCAAACGTCGAATATTGTTATCAAATCTGATAACACATGCTAGAAATATCTAGTTTTGGATAAATATAAGTAGGTTGTATTAGTTTGGAATAATTTGTATTCGATAATATATTTTCTTATCTCCTGGGTTATTGTTATCGACCGGTTATTATTACCAAATGTTACAGATCCCATAGAGATCACAATAAGCCGCTTACACTGTACATTATCAGTGGGATCGATGTCAAATCATTTCATTACTCGTATCCCCGCTTTACGAAAATTAGAGAAGATCATATTTTGTCGTAGGACACGAACGCTTTTTCTAACGCGCTACACCCTGGCAATCCTCGTACAACAATTGTACGTACGCGGCAGAAGTAAATCTGGCGGCGAGCGGTGAACGCCAGAAACGGATTGGGAAAACATCAAACCGGGTGGAAATAACGAAGAAATAAAAACGGTATTTACGAGGCCGGCTCGAGAACGGGAAGCCACACTATGAATTACACGTGCCACATGACAATGGATTCTTTTTTTTTTTTTCAACTTCCCCCATTGCCCCTGGCCGGGCGACGAATAGCGTCCAATTTTTCTCCATTCAGATCCTAACAATCGGGTGTATGGCAACGAAGGTGGGAGATCGAACGGAATTCTGTCATCACTCGGGGCACGGCATGCATAACGACCCTGAGCTTTATAGGCTCCCGGTGCCCGCGCTCGCAGTTTGTCGAGCGAGCCTGTAATGTACAATTGAATCGTTAGACCGAGCAAAAATATTCACTTTTTTCCTAACGGCCCCCGGGGCGGCATTCTGCCCCTCTGCACTTCGTGTCCCACCGACTACGCTTCTCGTTGATTTTTAAGCGATTACAAGCGAGGACGAGCGTAATCATTATTCTTCCATCTTCGTAAAGCCAATAGCTTTACGTTCGATTAATCTAGAATATCAAATTTTATTCCATCGTATTTGATCGAACAGCGATTAAAATCCAAAAAGACCCGGAACTGAACATCGAATTGTGTCAAAGCTTTGACAATTTAAAGGTGCTGTCAATATGAAAGAATAACGCTTTTAATGTGTGCTTCAAATATAGCACACAATTCATCCGGATTAATCGAGATCGCAAATTCGTGATGTATCCTTTAAATATAGTACACAATTCATTCGAATTAATCGAGATCGCAAATTCCTGATCAATTACCACTGCTAACATCCCACAAACAATATTCTGAGTATTCGTAATTCCAAATTACGCCGTTCCAAATACAACGATCACGAGGATTACGTCTATTTAAAATCGAGAGCGCAGGAAAGACCCTCCGTCGCGCTTACTCACCTTTACTCGCAAATTAATCGTGGCACCTAGTCCGTGGGAGCACAGAAACGCGTTACGTCGCCTCGATCGTACTGAAATTCGACGACGGCAAAAGTAACAAAATCTTGTCACTGCGAAACGAGGCACGTTTCGCTTCGAAATTAATTAATTCCTAATGGAAAACGAGTCTCCGTCAGGATTGACGCGAGCTCCCTATAACGACTCCAGTCTCTGGAACGTCAAGCGAAATCATTGCTGTTGTTTCTTAACTACGGTCGGGTACAGGAGAAAATTTCAAGTTATTAACGCCATTACGTTAACGACGTGCATGGTTCCATCGGTCGCCGGACGGTGTTCTTTCATTAAATCAATGCTTACTAAAATAAGCTGGTACTTAGCGAGTACGCTTTCGTATCAGCCTGTAACGCCGGATTAGCAAAAGCGCGTATGGACTCGCATTTCTAAAGCAGATGACTCGATTATAAACTTGCAAATGTCTCGCGGATTATCATCGTAATACGGAAACATCCAAGTACCAATGCGCTTATGGAAAATTAGTACGCGTTGTACAGCCACCGTCCCTTCTAGCCGGTGCTTTGTTGTTTACAAAGGGCTACGCGAATTTACAACGTTAACTTGGGGCGTAAATTTGTCGAGCGCGAAGGGCCGTTTCCGATGGGGTTACCGTCGTAACCGATAGCCGGTTTCAAAACATGTCGATTAATTTCATTAGATTTCAATGTTTATCGAGTAGGAGGCACGAGCGATCGCCGTGTTAAAATTAAATTTTCATATAATCGTGTCACCGAAGCGCGTGTACGCCCCGATGGAACAGGAACCGAATGTCGCGCATTGAAACGACGGAAATTTGGTGTAATTTACTTCCATTCGTACGGTGCCCCTACAGAGATATTAATTGATACAAATTACGATACGTAAACATAATAAATGCAAAATGTGTAACAAATAAAATTTCGATTGTCACCCACAGCGTAGGATATATTGTTCGGTGCAGTTCACAATTTCACGTAGTTTAAGAACGGCCCGCTCGGCATCAAGCCAGTTAATTAAATTGAGTGTGTAGTTTGGGAGTTGAGCGTTGTTTACCGTCGCACACGCATGATATTATTTATACGAGGCGGGATACCTGCAGCTGCATTTAACTCGCCGTTCAAATATGTGTATCGAACCGAATGCGCATACAGCGTATAATCTGAAACTTTTAGTTCCGCTATTCGATGCGTGACGTTGTTCGACAAAATCTTTTTGATTATAGCGCGATGTCATTTATCGTTACAAGAAATATATTTTACAGATACGTATCTATCTACCAGCATTGACATCCAATTCAATCCAATATCCCTACGGTATCGTAATGCTCTGCAATTTCTTGGAGTACTGCGCTCTTGAAGACCGCGTAGACTCCCTTACGTGTACGCAGTGATAACGAAACAATAACATAGTCACGCTACTGAAAAGAGAAAAGTATCTTGACACAGCAAGTCCTTCAAATGGTTAAACCGTAACAATAAGGGCGAACATAGGAATATTGCAAAATATACGTATGCAGCAGAACATTACACGTAGTTACGTTTCTCCCAGTGTTTCCGGCTTTTCAAGAATATAGGTATATTGCCTCGCGGTAATCTCGCTCAATATTTATTTAGCGTTGCATAGCTTTTTACGAGTTCCACAAATCAAACATTTCTTTCCTCGAGAATTTTGGGGCGTAGTAAATTTGCCTGAAACAACCGTAATACTCGTAACGAGATATTAATAATCCATTCCTGAAGTACTATTACGGATCGCTAATTGGCGTAGTTGCGGCCGGTAAACTTGTACGTCGAAGACAGGGAGGAGAGGATCAAATTTCAATTGCATATTCCAGGAGCCAAAGGTTCAAAGGCAATCGAATTTCGATTGAGAAATTGATTAGTCACTAACCGTTCATATGAATATCCTCTCGAAATGTATTGTACGGGGTGCCGTCAGAAATTAAGGTAATTGCAATCCGAGTGCAACAAATCGCAAACTATGCGATTTTCATTCTACCGTTTCCTTCTCGTAAGTAGTTTTAAAACTCTTGGTTATTTTGACATTATTCTAGACGAGTTATAGCAAATAGTAGGGGCGAAAGAGCCAGAATAAATTCGAAGGGTAAACCGTTCGGATATATCGAGAAAATTACGCTCGCGATAAATTGGGTACCGCGAATTAGGGAAAACATACCAATCCGCGATAATTTTAGAGCTGGAAGAATATGCTGAAAATCGTAATTACATTGTACTTGACCGATTCCACATCCTCTATTCCAATGCCCAAACTCGCTAACTACCAATTCGACTAAAAATGCAACGAATAGGCCGCTGAATTTGGAGCCACGCTTTTCATACCGGGCAGAATCTCATTTACTGCAACTTAATTACGGATACCGTAGAATAGCAATTTAGAAATGTCACTAGACGCAATTAATGGTTACATTTGTGCGTGGCAGAATCATTAAGCGAATAAATGAGTCTATCGCAATATTGAATACTCGAGGTCTGACTTTCCGTTCGTTCCACAAAAGTACATTAATTATTCGAATACCCGTCGCGCATAAAAATATCAGATACCAGCCCCGAAACGAGGCATTAAATATTTGATAAGCGTAAACTCACGGCCGTGCGTTTCAATAGAACCGGCACGAGAGACTTCGAATCAGAATCTAGAATTTTCCTCGGCATCGATGAAACGTTGCGTCATGGCTTGAAATATAATCATCCGGAATATCGAGGGAGAAAGAATTCTGTTTCTTGGCACTTGGAGTGCACGAGGGAGTACTCGCGAAGGCTGTGTAGACTGACAGTTATGCAACGAAGGCACCGGGGAACGCTGTAGACCTCCCTCTTCGCCACCTCGGGAAGCGACAAAAAAAAAAAACAAAGTCGCCTGCGAGACAGGAACAAGAGGAAGAGGGGAGAGAGGACAAAAGGTGGAAAAGGACGGACGGGTGACTCGATAAATAATTCAGTAATCAATTGACACAAGTTTTCTGCGAGAGACGCGTGGGCGAAATGTTTGCATTTGCATTCGGCAAAGTCGTCCGCGAGACTTTGATTTTATTTCCCGCCCGCGCCTCTACTTGTTTTGATTGCGACGAGGGGAGCTTTTTATTGTATCCCCCGCGTCCTGCCATTTTGTTACGTCTATTTACTTGTACTTTTCGAAGCTGCCCCCAAACTCAATTGCCGCGCTCACCCCCCCCCCCCCCCCACTCACTCCTACGGTTACTTTGTGCCTTCTTATTTATTATTCCGCACACGACGACACAATATTCTGCCTCGTCATCTGCCTTTGTCCCAAATTCATGACGCAACGAATTTTTCCACGCTAATGTCCGACCCGAAGTCACAGCGGATCTCCGTACACGCGCATTCGAATCACGCTCGGGTAATGAGCATCCTACGTTACCATTGCCTCCCTTGTTTCCATCGAACATCCGGGGTTTTTTTTTTTCTTCCTCCGAAGGTTCCGCGACAAACGAGCGTACCATTGATCCGTGTACCTCGCGTCGATAGAAACGTTGGTTAAATCATCGAGGATTGGCGACGTAATAACGAATGAGTTTCTGAATAATTTAATTTTGATCTCGAGCCGACGCCTCGACTTCACGCTACTGGCAGATTATTAACTAATAGCGGAAGTTGCGTTCTTCGCTTAACCGTGCGGTTGGTACTCGAGTATCTATTAATAGATGTGCGCGAGATCCCTCGGCTAAGGGATAATGCGGTAATAGTTTAAAATAGCTTCACAAGTCTGACCTATACATAATCGGTTACATAATTATTAGTGTATTCGACTACAACCTTCAAAGGCTTACACCACACTCGCCGAACGTAGTGTTAACGTCTCGACATTATTTTGTCCTTTCCATTATTGGGTAATATGAGAACAATTTAATGTAAAATTTGTGTGCTCATTTCGTAATTTTTCGTGTCACGAGCAAGTGCAATTCACTCGTCGTTAGCGCGTTAATTGAAAAATCGTAGAAAAATTTTATGAAAACGAAAAACCTCCCCGAAATTAGTATTTCTTTTCTTCAAGCCGAAGGCTTTTAGCAGACCCTTTAACTCGGATAATAACTCTGTCAGCCTTTCACGGTTCACTTTAGAAAACGTTAATCCCTGCGATGCCTTGTTCAATTATTTCCCACGTGAAACCGCCCTTGTGCGTGGCGATTTACCATTTTCCCGTAATGGAAAATTTACATTTTCTTATCCACTCAGTATATTGCGTATAATACCATTTCATTATAGGGTGGTAGAACTTGTTTTTTCATTTCGTTATTTTCTGTGTAAAGACGCCACAAAAGGTTATTATTATTTCGCAACAAAATCAAGCATATTTTACGCTCGAGAGTTTCCAAGTACATTGCGTAATAAATACATATATGCTCCTCGATGTTGAAGGTTAAAAAAAATAAGGTCAAAAATCAAGTAACATTGCATACAGCAAATCTCGAGTATTTTGTGCTTCTATTTATATATCACAATATTTTAATGGATCCAAAAATTCGAAAAATGTTATTATAACTGGACCGTAAACGTCGTTAATTCTTCACTACACACAATTGGACAGACCGTCATCTCAAAAAAGTTTTGTATAAATTAAAAAAAAAAAAATAATCTAACTAATATTAAATCCAAAAGGAAAAGCTATTATCGAGTGCGTTCTCGCGTCAATAAATCTCATCTAACGCTAAACGGGAGGGGCGACATTACGTGCCACGGGCCTAATAACATATTTATGAAGATAAGCAAAACGTATGACTCTACGCTGGTGTACGTATATTTTGCGTGCGAGCAAACCGCGTACCACTGTGCCGTAGATACTCGTATGGCGGGTGGGGTCGTGAAGCTGTACGATACCTTACCCCCCCTATAAAATACATATACGTACACTTACATATGTTATATACCACGTACGGTATTTTCATGTTCGGTCTATCCGACCTTACGTCTAAACCCTACGATCCTGAAGGATCTACCCGAGACTTTTACGATATTATTTCGGGAAAATTCTATTACGTCTGTACCACGTAGCGCCGTCGATATTTTCACGCAAAGTTCCTCCATATGAAATTCTGGTTAAATTACGCGAGCTAAAACTCCACTAGCGCACAGAACGCCGTGTACTTATGAAGTCGATAATGACTTTTAACGCGATTAACACTATTACCGCGGTGTTACGAGAAACCCGGTGAAACTAAAACAATTTACCCCCGTGCTTTGGCCGGAGGGATAAAGTTCGCCGTGAATCCGCGGATAAAATTATCGAAATGATTTTCGGGATTTTCCATTAGTACGTCAAAGCTGATTTTAATTACCGAGCTCCGTGTTTTTGTTTATGCAAACGTAATACTTTCTGGCGCAGTATACCTGCAAATTACAACGTTGTCGCCAAGAGTTTCGAGATAAATTTATTTCTACTAGAAATCTCGCTAGTTTTAATAAACGGATATTTCGCGATACTGCTTTAAATCGCGCGCGAATATATTTTAATATCCATAAAGGACGGTTTAATTAATATTTGCTCGTTACCGGTCCTTCCTGCAGCGGACGCGTCGCTTTCATTTTTTGACATACTCGCGTGTACGTGGAACTGTCCCGATATTCCTCCGTAATCAAAATTAACGGAGAACGCGCGCGCAAACGTTAACGCCGTACGCCTTTAACGTTGTAGCTGTTGCATTTTATCGTTACTCGCGTTTGTTCGTTTCCGTTAATTCGAAACCGGATGGATCTATACGTATAAATGCCAATTCACGTACGAAGGGACCCCAGTGGGATTAAAGTTTTTGATCGCTGCGTTCAAATTGGGATAGCAAAATTTTTTCGAGTAACCGTACAATAACGACGATGCGGAAAACGGCAGGCAACATTGACGGGAACTAATATTTAACATTATTACACTTGACGTGGCAATGCGCCACGTAACGCTGTCGCATGGTACAAAAAACATGATCGAAAAACAAATACAAACGTTCTCCCGCGAGACTGTGAGGGGTTCACAAAAATTTTCATAGCTGCCCGTGCGAGAAGCAATACCAGTGCACTCGGTACCTAGGAATAAAACTTCGACTGTATTACTTTTATCGTAACCACGTCTGCCGTTCCTGCGCCTATTCTACGCGGAAGTAAATATTATAGAAACAGAAATGCTCAGATTAGATAGAGAAATGCGAGAAAAAGGAGCGGACAGGCTATCGCATAATTAATAACAGCGTATTACAAAGCATAAAACTCGAGCTATACTCACATATGGAGATACGGATATTTTATCGTGTAATTTAATTATTATCCACAATATGGCGTATTTGTCTTGTTATTCAATATGTCTTTATTAACCGGTAACATTCTTCATTATTATTATTATTGATGTTTATTGATTTTACATTACACAAGCTTTTTGTATAGACAAGAAAAAAATTCGTCCTATAGAAAGCTAACACGTTGAATGCCACGCTAATTTTACATAGATTGTCTACAGTGCGAACATAAATACGACACATCGCAACGTGCATCGCATAATAGGTGTATATTTAATATGTTTTATAATGCATTCATTTATTCACGCAATTGTGGTAACGATAGTGGTATTGCCAAATTCATAAGTATCAACATTCATTATAATCACAAAGTTCTACTAATCTCGGCGTGCCAGTCACCGGGGTCCCCTTCCCCGATAGCTACGTGGGAAATTAAGTGCCGGGTCTAACTGCCGGTCACCGATGACCCCATGGCATTCAATGTATTAACCCTGCATGCGCACGCTAATTATAAGCGGCAGTGCGTGCCGCATTTTCGCTAAATTTTAATTTACACGGTTACTAAACACCCGATACCACTAAAACCCCGCTCTATCTATATCTCCATAGTATGTTATTTGGTAACATCCATTTACCTAATAGGTTCTAAAACCGTGTTAGATGTTTCTACCAGCCATATAGAAAGTTGCAACAGCCGAATAGAAAATAGCGGTGTGCCGCTAGCGTGCACTAACGTTATAATCAGAGACGGGGTGCACCGGAGGATTAAACGAAATTCAGCGTACAGTTTCCACCTTATTCATCACGATTCAATGGTACCCCGCACGAGATCTATCTTTATCAGTCACACGAGCGCGGGCAAATACGATTTTAATCCACGCGAGGACCCGCATAAAAATGGAAGATCACAAAATTGGGGCACGAATATTCGCTACGGTAGATAGCTCGTTGCGTCACTAAAAGCGCATCTTAACGCGGCCGTTGCATCGGTACGGCAACTGTAAACGGAGGAGCTACCGTCGAAATGCAATACGCTTTCGTACGTACGCCGAGGCACGCGGCAAACACTTGCAATCATGCAGGACCGTCGTCTCCGCAGTGTCTTTATCCTTGATTGGATGCTCGCCCAAATCGATGTACCTCGAACCAACCGGTACGGCGAGACATTCCGGCTACGTTCTCTCGCTTCCTTCCGTTCGCCCTCTCGCCCTTCTCAAGAATACTCGTCGTCGCGTGTACGCGTGTGTGCGCTCGTGCCACCCTGTGCACGCAGCAAACACAGCCACGGTGAAACGCGTGGACGCGCATCCAAGTTGTTGCGCATAGTTGTCGAAACCCGGGGCAGGTATAGGCTACACGTAAACCCAGGTGCAAGATCGCGAGGGTACACGTACGTGTACCGTGTGTAAGTTCTCGATTAAACGTCGGCCCGTCCCATCTTAGATATCCTCCTCGCGATGCTATTTGCATCCCTCGGAGCTAATCGAAATCGATCTGTATCGTAGACGGAAAATGGTTTGCCGGTCGATGCCTCCCGCTATTACATCGAATAGCGATGGGATTGGATGGTCGTAGGGGAAAAATGGAAGTTTTCGATTGACGGGTATGGGTACGGGTGCGATACTCTACACGTCGGAGTACGATCTTGGGCGTCGGCCATATTGTTACCGCGATTCCTACTTTTCGCACAGGCGCGCCATACTTTTTAACGAATTTGCGTAACGCGATCGGGTGGTGGGAGTTATTCGTGGAAACGTAACGAGAGTATTGATAAATGGTTTTTGATTCGAACGGGGGCCGCAGGAGTCGGGGGAAGCAGGAAACCGAGGGGTTAGGGGAGGGGGGGAGTGGTGGGGGGTAGGAAGCGTTACGCGGAACTTGGCACTCACACGAGCGTCGGGCACGATCTCACTTAATTGGGGTCGTGTAATTTAAGTTAAGCAAGTCGTAAAATTTGAATCGTAATTGCATGCATCCGTTATACACGTATACACGCACGAATACTTTTCGGTGGAGGATACTCGCGAGTGTTTAACGTACGTGTGCAATCGAAAATCGTTTTCCGAGCGGAGAGGATCTAGCAAATTGTTTCGATACTTTTTCGCTCTTGTTCCTTTGTTTTTTTTTTTGTTTTACGCTCCACCGGAAACCGGATATTGGAAGCGCGCGAGACCTCGTGGAAATATTGTCAATACCCGGCGATCGAATTATCAGCGAGGATCGTAATACCGATGCTGGAACGTTAAACTGCGCGCGACGGTGACTCGCCTGTGCGAAAGTTCACGCGCAACCGGAGAAAATGAATGATATCGCGGTGATGCGAAACGATGGCAAGGACTCGACGTGCGTAGCGTGTCCCACGGAACGTTGGTTACGCGTCGAATTTCATTGACACATCGATACCCGATGGCGTTACATTCTTCTTGATTATTAGATTGCTCTCCGGTGTACGCATTGACGTAAGCGGAACGGCGATTAAAAGGGGTAGTCGTGTGGGTAACGACAGGTAGATAACAGGCTTCTAGGCATTATATGGAAATGCGGATAACGCGATTAAGAGCTTACCATCCCGGTGTATCGTCAAATACGGCTTACGAGTGGCTGGAAGCGAGTTCCGCGTTCCTGTAGTCGAAAAATCTGATTTGCGATTACTCCGTTTCTAATCCCTTAACGGATTCGGAAGGAACTCTTTAATCGCGACGCGATGACCCGACAAGTGCTTTCAACCTTTCGATGCTCCGAGGGGTCGAATCGTAACGTTTTAATTTATGCTTTAATTTCTACGTCGAAGTATTAAACAGTCTGTTCGTTCTCATCGTCGGGTAGTCTAGTTTGTCTTTAAACTTAGACGAAGAATTACTATCACTCCGAACGCAATTCTACCGCGATTACTGCGAGAATAGCCGCTACGATGTATAGTGGTGTTGCGGAGGCGAACTTCCGGTAATTTTAACGGCTCTTTTTCCGTGAATTGCAACGTAAATTGCGGTTAGAGACGGGTAGCCCCGCGGTAAGGGGCAGAAATGCGTTAAGGTGCGGAGAAATGCAGCGCGATCGCCGAAACCGCCGGTAACAGCCTTACGATGACAAAAGTTTTCGAGTGCGAGGCTAAAGCAAACGTACCCGCGCAAATGCATTTCTGAGGCAGGTGCGCGGGCATTAAATCTCAGCCGTGCCTATCCAGGGAGCTTATACACATGGAGCGTGAGAGATTGCAGCCGACTAAACGCAAATCTATCCAACTACTCTATTGTCTCCGGTAACACCGTACCTCGTGCATTAACGTGCGTCATATATAAATTTACTCCGCGAGGATAAACCGCAGCGTCTATTTTCGAATTATTTATTCGGAGGTCGAAAAGTTTTTTTCGGGTATACCGGCTAATGGGCGAATTTGTTTTACGTCTAACGGAATGTTCGCGGGGAGACTGTAACCGACGAATGAGAAGTGAAACGAGTAATTGAACGCAACGCTGCAATTAGTGTCCGCCGCGTAAGAGGAAACGAATGTAAGTGCGATCGTCTTTGGTACTGGCGAAGGCACGTTTCACGCGCTGAGGACGAACCTTTGCCTTTACGCGAACGGTTAAGACTCCTAATTAGGTCATGAGAAATTCGAGTCTCCTTAAGGCGATTTGTACGTGCAATAACAAGAATTATCATTACGAGTCCTGGTGGAAAGCGTGTAAATATATATATGTATTTTTTTTCGATCGATATAATGTTCCGTATGTATATTAGTTTATAGTATGTGTACATATTGCACAGAGTATATTTAAAGTTTCCCAACAATGATTAGCGTACGGTACGGAACGTTATACTCTGCGAACCGTTACGCGGGCAGACCGGAAGCAGATTCCGTTACCCTTATTGTTGCACCCATGCGCCGTGCAACGTTTTCGTCGTATTCTGTTTTCCGATTGTTAATCGAGGATCCGCGCGGATGCGACCGTGGATAACGAACCGAGTGCGATGGTAGAAGCGTCCGTTCGATCATTATCGAAAACGTCAGTGGAAAACGGAGCGAGCATGTACCGACGGAACTCAGAAAAATGTCATAATTTGCGAACGCGCCGCGAGAGGTGTAATTGGACAGATTAACGATCCTTCTCTTCGAGGTTCGATCGTGCCGTAAAAAAAAAAAAAAAGTGTAGCGATGAAAACCAATGTTTCCCCGCGTCGAACTCCGCTTCGATTCGATTCAATCATTCTATCTCGTCCGTTTCGATACGCATTTAATGGTGACGCGGTAATGGCGAAATCATCTTGTTATCGTTAAAACGAGTTTGAATCGTGGGAGCCGAGGTGCCGGACAATCGTGCTGTTTATGCCACGACGATGGCCGGAGGCGAGAATAGCGTACGAGTGCATCAAACGAAGAACTACTGGCTACGGATAATGATAAATGTTATTATAACTTATAAAGCATTATAACGAGACCCCGGATATTTATGCAACATGGATTATTTTATGCATCTAATGCATAATTTTTATTCATTTTATACGTATACTTTACGTATAATTATCGCATTTGTTTCACAAAATCTGTTTAAAGACAGTATAAAAACATTTTACATAAACATCCAGAGTCTATTAATAACTCAGACATCCACGGAGCGAATGCACCCCCCGAGTTATAGACCCCGGTGTCTTTACAGCGCAATTCGACAATGAGAAAAGGTGATCAAACATTCGAGTATGATAACTAGGATCAAAACGATAACCCGCTCGTTCGGCAAACGACAAGAATCGTCGACCTGCCTCCTAAGCGATACAACAACGCAAAATAATACCACGACATAACGCTGCGTCTCCGGGACTCGAAATTCTCCGAGCGGAGAGAAAGGCGGAAGTGCGAGGTAACTTTTTCTATCAGCCAATGCGCGCCCCGGTGAACGTAAAACTGCCACGAAAGCGAGGAGCGAACTGCGGATCCGACGGCAACAACGGACTGCAGGACGACGAAAGTTTCTCCACGACAATGAGACGGAATGAACGCACACGGATGGTCGCCCCCGCAGATTGCCAAGGCACGTTTCGAGTGCCAAACCTCAGGCTTGCCAGGCTTATACGCGTGGAACACCACAGCTGGCTAAATCCGAATCTACCTAACCGCACACCCCTGACTGCCACGTCTGGGTTCTCCCTTCTCCGCCTACGGTACGATGCCGCGGCATTCCACCTTCGCGTTTTGTCGTCGCACCTACCGGTCTAAATGCCCACCCGTAACACGAGGCGAAACGTATCGCGGGCAGCGGGGCATGCGTCGTTTAAATTCGAGTTGCACTTACGCCAAGGAAGGCGGTACGATGTTGTCTGCCACGTCTCGGGGCTTCGTTACAACTTTACCGGGAATTTAAGTGAGTTAATCTCGGCCGAGTTTAGACGTGGCATTAGGGGGGGTTTGCCGGAAACTATACGCGTTTGTTAATGTTACGTGTAATGGGCTGGTAAGATTCGCCGATTCGGCACGTACAATTTCGGATTAAGACATAACTGAGAGCCACGAGGATGGGCAAACGCAGAGGGGTGGGGGAGTTTCTCGGTTTGTTAACGACCCGATCCGCGTCCGGGGTAATCGCGTCGCTGTACACGGTTCGTTGGTTACTCGCGGAAGAGATACAACGTTGTCTAAATACAGCGTTTTACTTTTGCGATCTCGTCAGCCGTTATCACTTCAAAATATTCCGATTACCGCGGGGATCGTGGAGCTATATTGTAATTCTGCCCGAACACTTCCCTCGATCTCTTACGTTTTGGAGCGTAGGAAGTTTGTTCAACGTCTCGTTTACTCGCTCTTTCGTTGAGCTTTACTCGGTCGGACCTGGATTTTTACTCATTAGGTTACCAAACAACGACGCGTGCGGATGTTTATCGAGCTAACCGCGTTACGAGGAGGTTTGTTGCCTTCGAGTCTGGGTTTTTAACGAAGCGAGCCGCGCCGAGAGCTCGTCAAGTAATACCGCTAATTCTCGAGGTATTTCGATCTGATCGATTGCCTCGACACGATGGAGCGGATTGCTCCTTTTTACGCCCGATTATCCGATAACCGTTCGTCGAATATTCGTGCAACCTCGGTACATCTGGCTGTACGTATGTCCACGAATGCACGGTTGCCTGTTTCCCAGCGGTAATCGCATTGACGGTAAGTCGATTAGCGGACGAGCTTCGACGGAGTGAAATCACGGAATTCTTTCATAGAGAGAACACGACACCGTAGATACGCGTTAATGCTGATCAGGAGAGAGTAAGAGATCCGTGAAGAAGGAAAAGGAAATGAAGAAACTTGATTGAAAAAAGGGACCGGTGGTATTTTATTCAATTTCGCGTAATTACAATGTCATTGGATCTTCGTTCGTTGAATCTTCGTTCGTTTGAATTACTGCGATTTTCTTCTCTTACACTCTTCTGTTACCGGCCATTTAATCCAACGAAGATACGTCTGCTTTAAACGTGGTAAAAATAAAATGATGAACGTAATACGTCGTAGCCGTAAAGGCAACGTACGATCATTTCGAAAACTTTCCCTTAAGCGGAGGACCGCCGTGACAAAATAACGTTTAAAAAACAAAAAAAAGACAAACTTTCGTCCCACTAGCGTCACGTGGATATTTCTAAGTAATCGTTCCCAGATCGTAACTTTCTCGTAGTTCGGGCGCCGTCCGAGCAAGGAAATGTACCTAAACTATTTGAAAACCCAGGCTTTGGCTGTAATTCACTTTGAAACTCGAAGCAATTTCGGTAAATCACTCGGAGTACGGGGCTTTCGCATTTCCCTCTTCGTACCGCGGCCCGAAAGAGTTTCATGGCGTTTCTTCCGCGCTTCGGCGAAAGAGGGAAGGAGGAACGAAGGGGGGAAATTTGGCAAAAAGTGGCATTCGCGGAGAGAGGGTCAGTAAAGTATGACGTTCTCCTCGCACCCCCGAGGCATCTCACGAGTGACTTTATGGGGATCTTAACCTCTTCAAGGTCTTAACTAAAAGCGTCACGTACCGGATGACGCGGAAGGAAAAATGCCGTGCATGTCTTCTTCTTTACCAGCTATCTCGGGGAATGGAATGGGAGTGTCGTAACGCGTATATTGCCTTCAATTTTCCTCGCGAATTTTCCAGATGACGCGTTACCTACGGGTACGAGTGTCCCCCGTAAATTCCAAATTGATTAAACCGCTGAACGTACCGTAGTCGGGGACAATAAGCGCGGTAAATTATGCTCGTTTCGGGCGGGGCGCCACAGAAGAATGTACCTGGATACGACACGACTAATCCTCGGTACGTATTTTTCTTTCGGCTGAAATAAGAAAAGATAGATTTCGTGCAATTTGGTACGAGGCGATGCTACGAGAAGGGAAATGAGAGAATTGCTGTACTTACTCGTACGTGGAAAGGATTAAACTACCCGAACCATTCTCGAAGAAAAATATCACGAGCACGTTTCTTGCGTCCCGTTGCTCCGGGCGGCGGAAAAGAAACGCGATATCGAGTATAACGTCGAATTTTTCGAGTAATTCTATGCTCGCGTATACTTACCGGACGACGGGAGTTGGCCGAGGTAGAATATATCTCGACCCGTTCCATTAATCTTTTTTATTCGACGAACAGAATAGAATCAGGATGAGTGAGATTTGACTTTACAAAGAGAAACGACGTTTCCTACGGCGAGGAAGAAAAGTAAAAATTATCGCGAGACTTTTGTGCAACTGCGCGCATAGAAATTACGAAACTTTCTGCGCGAGGAAAAACTGCGGACGAGTTCGCTTCTCTCCTCGAGATTAGATAAGTGAAATCGCGCGTATTACTTCCACGTTGGAGCATCGACGAAGTACCTGCCGGTAGGAACTGTTCCGCGGAACTATTCTCGTCACCGTGCTGCGTAACGATCTATGCTAATCACGACCCGAAAACGTCGGAATCTTTGCTCGAGTCTCAACTCACTGTTTTAATCATTCGACCGGAGGAGGGATCTACGAATCGCTATTTGTACGAATTGAGGAGACCGAACATTTTCCTAAACGATTCTTGATCGAAAGGTATCGAGACGACTACGTATTAAAATTTACCTCTTCCATGGCCGTATCGCGGAGAGAAAAATCCTCATGCTCTAACGATTCGCGGATACTTTTTGCCCACGCTCGTTTTTTCCTCGTCAACGATTATCCGCACCTTCTCTCCTCGTCGATATTTCCCGGCGGAAATCCTGCCAGTGAGATGGGATTTGCGCGGAGACGAGTAGCAAAAAGGTTTTCAACTTTTTCCCAGTGTCTTTGTGAGCGCGCCTTGAGCATCTTGCAGATCCTCGCTGACGAGCCATCGCGAATACCGACTGACATACTTACGCTCGACGTTTCGCGTTCAGAAAATTCTGCCGTTGTTCCGCCATAGTTTCATAAAGCAGCGTGATATTTTAAACGTTCCGAGGTAGCGGTTCGCGGAACGGTTTCGACGCTAAACGATTATTTTTTAGGTCAGAAATCAAAGAAGCGATTCGAGTAACGCATTCGCGTGGTAACGAGCAAACAGTGCCGCAAGCGACGCTCTCTCTCTCTTAACCGTTTTTATTTCCTGTCCGAATCGCGAAGGATATCGAAATCGATTTGAGAATGTCCGAAGACAAATTTGACGGGACTACTGTTAAAATTTCAGGACCGGTTTAAAGGGAACTTGACAATCGCCCGAAGTTCACGCGTCTCACGACAGATTTTAACTCGAAAGGCAAACGTTGGTTGACTCATCGCTACGAACGATAAAGTTTGACTGGGTCAAACTTTTCGCCGATCCATTAAAGAGTTGATCAACTCTATTAAAACAAAGGTTCTCGCTACGAATTTCATTAAACTTTTGTTGATCGACAATAATCGCCGAACTAAACTTGACGTTGCGAGGGAACGCGTCTTTAAGTACGCCGTGGGATTATACGTCCGAGTTCCGTTAATTTCCTTCCAGCCGCGATTCGCGCGAGGTTGCGTCGAGTAATATAGCACCGTGAGCCCGGGCATAACGTAAATCTATGGTTTACTATGCTAATACCGTGAAACTTGCCGGCTGAAAGGATGCCGAGGTACGTCCCATCAAATATGCAGGGCTACTTGCGCGAACTCTGAGAAGAGCAAAGAAGAGAGCGAGCTAGGGAGGCGGAGCGGGGGAAGAAGGACGTTTTCGTGGCGTCTGGTAGACTCGAGTCCGTAGGTCGGTACGAACAGTGGTCGGAGGCTAACTCCTAGCTCTCGCCAAACTACGTCGGCGATTCAGCGAGATTGCACCTGTATTCCGCGCGTTGCCGACGTCTCGCGAAACTGAATGCGGCAAAATTTCTTTATACGAGCAGCGAGTCTCGCTTTCCGGTTATATCGATGTCGTAACGTATGTTTTTTCGGGATTATGCCCGGTGGTATATTCTTTCGTGGAATACGTCCGAGTATACCGGGAAAATGCCTTCATCGTTTGTGGAAGTAAAGAGTTTCGGCTTATGAGCACTCTTCGGAATATCCCCGGAGATCGCAGGACGGCAGGGCGGAATGAGAGAGAGAGAGAGAGAGAGACAGAGGGGAGGGGGGTTAGATTGTATTAAAACCCGCTACGCCACGCGCAAACGCTAAACCGATCAACCTCCGTTCTTCGCGAGAGAAAAGCTATAAAGAGAAAATTAATATTTACGCTTCTCGTCAGCGCACTCGAAACGCATTACCCGGAGTAATGCGATCGGGGAACTCCCTAATAAATCCGATCGCAAGGCCGGGTGAAACAAAAAAAAAAAAAAAGAAGAAAATGTGTGGGAGGGAAAGAACAAACGAAACTGATACGTGGCGCGTGGTATTTATCTACCAAGAAACTCCAGACAAATTCGGTCCGTGTTTGCGAGGGAATACCTTCGCCGATCGTAACGAACGGTTAAGCGAATGAAAAACGCGTCGGACGATCGGTCTTGACGGCTCTCGCGAAATATACGTACGTCACGTACGTGTGCACGCATCTGTGTGGCAGAAAACGCGGAGATTTAGCTAGTTTCGAACTCAAAATTGGATAAACCCTACGTGTTACGCTCGGCGCCGTCACATTACTCAAGCGCCCCCGACGTTAGTTCGAGCCAGAGGCGTATCCATAAATAAAGCGCAACGTTATACTACTATACAGCGTTAAACGCGCAACCCTGCGGGACAACCCCTCTCATCGCGGTTTACAATTTACAAGCAGCCAGGTTAGCGCAGATCCCGGTGCATTATGCACCCCCGGCCTGCAATAAAATCAATATACTCCCCGCGTCCCACTTTTCTGCGTGGGTTCGTTCCCTGATTAACGGGACGATCCTACGGACGATCTTCGAGGTGCTTTTCATATCGTCGATAAAATATGGGTCAGTATCGAAACGAGGGTTGCCCTCTCCCACCCTGCTTAACGTAAAATGCCTTTCGGCTCCCATCGTCAATTAGTGACATTTAGCCGGGAGCAATGATTGTTACTCGACTGGACCACATTTGTACCGTAACGCTTATCGGACGCTGGCATTATACATGATTCTCACTAGGTTGTAGGCATTTCAGTAAATATGTATACCGACTCGTCACCTCACGCGTGCCGTACGACCGCAGTGACAGAAGTAATGTTTTTCAAGTCAGACGTGACTCGCCACCATAAGGGTTAATAGACCCGAACACTTTTAACGCTTTACAGCGTTCGCGCTTTATTATTCCCACGTCACTGCGCGAGGATTTCGACTGAAATTGAAACTGCACGTAGCGCCGATCGTACGCTCGAAAAGGATCGCGAATAAAAACGAGTCTATCTCCCGACGCCCAGACTAATTCCACGCGTTACGGGTAACGTACTTTAAAAACGTCGCACCCTCGAACGTGGGAACTCACACCGACAACCCCGCCATCCCTTAACCCAACCCTACCGTGTCCGGAGTTTTTCCATTAGAGGGAAAAATTCGTAAACTATATTTCCCGCGATTTAATGGCCGAACCACCGTGAAATTTAGAACGACGTCGGCCTCCGCTCTCCGCGCACGGACCAACGTAAAGCTCTGCATTGTCGTTGGATTAAAGCATTACCCCCCCCCCCCCCTCCCCCCCGCCGACGCTCGTGTACGTGCTTGCACCTGGCCACCTCTACCGAAATGTGCGCAATACCGGCGAGAAAACGTATAGGCGGTGGGCGTGCCATTCTGTTCGTGTTCGTAAGATCGAAGCGCATACTCGCCCACGTCACGTACGAATACGGTCCCGACCATCGGCGCGACGTACGCGGACGAGGGTGCGTCGTTAGGGCGCGTTGTTTTAACCATCGGTCGGGAAGCAAATGATAAGGAGGACTTTGGAATAACGCGGGTGATTAAAAGTCAGTTGCCACGCAACGCGGAGCATGGTAATCCCAGGCTGCGAAACATTCGGTAGATTTTTGTATTCTCGCGCGCGATTCTTGGACGGGGTCGAAGTTTCGAATAGGTAGAAATGAATTATCATATTGGCCTGAATGTACCGCGATTTTAAATATAGCGCAGCGTACAATGTAGCCATTAAAAATAACGTATTATCTTAAAGATAATGCGGCCCACGGTATAGTGCAGCTACAATGCAGGGATAAAAAGTAGCGTATTATTTGTTACACACTGTTGTCTGTAAACTTTTTATTAATTTTTACTTTTACTTTTATCTGTAAAGTTACCAAAAGTAAGATATTTTAAATCGCTACATTGTAGGCCGCGCTATATGGGGGTCGCAATATATTTGAGATAATACGGTATTTTTAATCGCTACATTGTATGCTGCACTATATCCGGGCCAATGCGGTACGCAGCGAAACGAATTCATATCGTTATTGTTAAATTCGTTTGTAGGTCGAACGCGTTGATACGTTAACGGACGCGTCGCGTTAAATTTATTCGGGCTCACGCGGATCGCATTTGCCGCGGTAAAAAGCCTCGGAAGATACGACAGTAGCTTCCGAAAGTACTTTGCAACGAAGTACTTACCTGATTAAAGTGCTAAGATAATTTCAAAAGGGAGAGATAGGAAAGTGATAGGACGGCGGGGAGAAAATGTGATGCGAAAAAAATTTCTTCCGCCAGGGCAAAAGTAAGGGAGTCACCGGAGTGATACGTTCGAAAGAAACTGACGGAATGGGATACTCGAAGTCCTAATAAATTTAATCCATCGGCTCTTTTGAAACGAGGCCCTTGAAACAAATCAAGACCAATGTAGATGAATGCAACGCGGAGAGGAAAAAATGCAGAAATCTTCGCGATAATTAAATGTGTAGGTCCAAGACGATGACGTTTCGTAGTACTGGTACGCGTTGATGCTCAAATATTTTTTCAAGAAGATGGAAGGTAGTACGCGATCTTATATAAAAAAGTTAATATCCTTAAAAAGTAAATACTTTAATAAGCTCGAGACATCAATTGGCCGGTAAGATTGAAAAAAATGTTAATAAACGTAAAATCTTGCTTCTGCATTCTTTAACAGATTTTTATTCCAAAGGCGAGTCCACGATGGAAATTTAAAGCACAGAGACGAGGGAAAAGAAAAGACCCATATAAGAGGAGTCCACGTCCTCTCGACGTCTTATTCCTCTTCCGAACAGGAACTCATGAAAATCGTTGGAAATAAGATACGAAATCACCGTAGCGAAAAATTACATTGATCGTATTCTTCCGTGCGCATGAAATTCAAGACGTTTCGATCTCAGAATCCCCGCCAGTTACGTCCTTCAAATAAATAATATCCACCCGCATTTCCAACGGTCAATTAAGCAACGAACGAAAGATAAAATCTCGCATAAAGTGAGGAAAGGGAATTTCGTAAATCCATGGTCACGCAAATACGTATGCATTATCGTGCGATTATCTATTATCGGAGTATCACGCAACGGATTAGCGTCAATTGGCCTTTGACGAGGGAAAATTAGTATCGCAACGGCGGGCAAATTTTCGCAAATCAGCTCGCCCGCACGGCGAGCTACGCAAATAACTAAGTTTGCCCCGACGCGTATTACTTAAATGTAACGGGAAATTTAATTTGGATTTCCATGCAGTCCCTCCGTAGGCCGGCTACGTGCGAGCCACCGCATAATTACCGCGCACTTTCCGACGTGGTCGCGGCACAATGCACCGCGAACTTCTCTTTTGACGACATTCGCGCGTGCACCGCAGGCTTTCGGATCGCAAAAGAGAGCAGCCGGGTTCTAAACCAAGCATGATGGCTTCCCTTTTAAAACTTCCCCGGGGGGGTTTGAGCCGGTGCGGTTGGCTGAAACGTAACTGCACGCCCCGAAACGACAATGGTAACAGCGGAACATTAAACAAGCGGATTTACCTGACAATAACGATCCGCGTAACGACTCGTTATCTGCCGCGCCTTTTAAATCAAAGGGGACAAAATGTCGCGCCGACAAAAACGGGGTCGTGGGACGAGGGGGCAAAGCGGTTGTAAAAATGAGCGTGAACCCGCCCCATTCGTTCGGCGATTAAAGATCGTTTCGCCAGCGGAGCGAGCGCCGTTCGACGGGAGCCGGAAATTTCCCGGCACGCTAATGCGCAAAGCGGATGAACCGGGTGGAAACTGAAAATCGCACGGAAGATAGTTTTATTTCGGAATTGATCTGCTATCTCGTGGTTATGTGTAATTCATTGTTTCTGCTGTGTGGAAGCCTGGGATTAGAAACACAGATAATATTTATTTAAAAGCAAACTGATGGGTTACGAGACTTCTCGAGGCACTCGATTATAATCGATATTCTTCTCTCCAAATCGTCACCGATACTCTCTCGTTTTCCTACCCTCGCGATTCTTTATACATTCTGCCATCACGCGCACTCAGCACACGTAATCCCACATACTTCTATTGCGCGTTGCCTATGACCCGGGCATCGAAGGTAGCCAAGTCCTCAAGCACTTGTATCTTTCTTACGTTCGAATAAATTCATATTTATATTATTTAACTCTACCTATCGATAGCTGGAGAATGGTAAAGAGTATTAGTGATTTTCGGTCATTATTGCGAAGACAATGATACCGACAGTTGCGTCGATGACCGTAAACGCGAATGGCAGTCCCGCGCGAGTATATAAATTCGTTGGTGCTATATCGCCGATTGAAAATGCGAACGCAACCACGTAACGTCGAAAATTACGATCTGTATATCGTTCGCGTATACATTCCGCGATATCCTAGTCGATATTTGAGATTAAAAGGTTTATGCGTCGATCAATGCGTTCGACGAACGTTTCGGGCGAGTTAGAGCTCGAAGAATCGTTTGGAATTATCAACTCAAACTCACGTCGAACCCGAGTTCCGAATGTCGGGCGAATCGGTCGAGGGAAACTTCGCTCATCACGTTTTTCATTTCGGCGTTCTATTTTCAATTTCGCGGTTGTCGGGAAAATTGTGGATCGGAGAGACACCGCATAAATCGCGTTAATATTTCGTTATTCCAAGCGAGGACCAACACAAAATACAGCTGGATCACGCCGAGCAATGCATTCGTCCCTGACATCGTTCGGCTCATTATGGTGGTCCAGCTCGACGCAATAATTACAAAAATTCGTGTTCCGTGGAAATATATTTTCCGAAAGATATCTCGTTTAATCGCGTGTCCGCGACTACTCTTTAATTTCGCATTTCATATTTTTTGTTCCTAGCAAACGCTTTTCAGTTTCGTGTTATACAAACTTTTTTTTTCCTCTCTGTCTCTGTCTTCCTACGTCCTTCAATATCCTGACGTTTTACCATGTCAAGATTTTCCCTCGCAATATACTGTAATATTTTCTACCTAGGGCCGCAATGGTCTGAGTTTTGACGGTTTGTTTCTTGCGGTTTGCTTACTCTTCTCTCTCCCTCCCCCTCTTTATAATCTTTTCGTTAACAATGACCCGGTAGATTCTACAAAATCGAACAACTCTTGTTGTCTCAAAGCCTTGCAAACCTAATCGAATTGGGTCGATAGAATATGTACAATATACGTGATTCATTACATTGTTTAGAGTGCGACGAATGAAGCGGACCGTTGAAAAGAAACAATGTTTCTTTTAGACATCGATGCTCGTGTCATAGACGACACGTAATAGGAGAATGTCGAATACGAATTAACTCTGTATTGGTCGAGTTCTTCAATTTCGCGTCATTGGTAATCTTCGATCGGTAAGAGGTACCTGCCGTTTCAAAAAAATCTATTATGATATGAATAAGTGGTTCCTAACATAAGTTTAATCCTAGCGAAACTAACATCGATCCCAACGACGGATTAAAACTGTCGCCGCCTCTGCAGGCATCTCATTTCCTAGGACGAGTGTCGTTGATCATTTCGATAGCCGGACGATAATAATTCTAAACACGAGGCGCGTAAACCGCCGCGTCGCCAATAACTCAATCGAAGCGGTAATCGAAAGTGGATGGCGAAATATCTGTCCGATTTAATGGATTCGAGTAATTCAGTGATTTCTTTGAATCGCATCGATACCGGGGCACAAACTTGGTCGACGTCGTATGAATTAAAGGAGTTCTCGGAGAGCCGTGGAAGCGGCCCCGGTTATTCAACGGTCCAGAAGAGCGGAGTGCACGGTTCTATATTTTCTGAAGCGTGAGACGTAGCCAATGTTGAATCCCCTTTGGCAGGCACGAGGCTACGGGATAGAGTCTCTCTTCAGCTGACTGCAACTTTTCTATAGGGCTAGACGTACGGTCAACATTGCTCTTTGTTTCGGTAAGAGTCTCTCTCGTGCAGCCTTTCTTCCCCGGTTCTCCTCGTTCTCGCGAATGTTGCGCCGAACTTTGCTGTTATCAAATGCATATAGCGACGGGGATCGGTATCTCGCGATACCGAGGCACGGTAAGGGGAATATCGACCTGCCGGTTCGTTCATCAGAACTACGCCCAACGACCGGCGTTGCGCGTCATCGACAAATCTCCCCGACCTATCGACCTTTCGCGAACGGAATCGCGTGTAGGGGATTAAACAATTATCGGGGAATACCGAATGAAAATGGATTCAAACGACTAACGTGAATGGAACTTATCTCTTTCTTATTCATAATCCGAGAAGTCGGTTTATGCGACCGACTGATCGTCAGTGGTGGGAAATTAAACGTTAGAAATATTCGAGGATGTCAATAATAATCGTCGTGCAACTACCTACGTAAAACAGAATCGCCGGTCTAGTATTTCGCTTAACGCCGTCATACCCACCCTCATCCCCATTATTTTCCTATAATCCACGCGCGGAATCGGTTTGCGTCGTATTCGCAACGCATTAACCTTAATACCCGCGTGTCAGAGAAACACGAGAATTCCTCGGCAACAACAACAGCCGAGGCATTAGACGGGACGTCATACCCACGCGAATATTCCGCATCCGTCATGCCCGTTATACCGTCGTACTCCTCGGGTGGAAGCAGGGTTAATTCTCCTCGGTGTTACGTTCATCCCCCCCTCCCCCCACCATTTCGCGACGGTGGATGTTTGTCGGACTTTGAACAATGCTCACCCGTTACCCCCGGTGACGTTCTTCGGCAGGTAGACTTGATACGCCGCCGAAGAATGCTACAACGGAAACAAAGACGGGAAGGGGGTGGGAGGGGGGGGGGCGAGAGGCCGCGAACCAAAGGCGGTGGGGGCTAAAGGGAACCTGAAAGGACACGGCGTCGGTCTTTTGTTGCAGGAACGGCGGAGAACGGCAGGAGACATCCGGTGTTGCTGTACATTCACGGTGAGAGCTACGACTGGGGTAGCGGAAATCCCTACGACGGGAGCGTCCTGGCCAGCTACACAGACCAAGTAATCGTCACGATGAACTACCGGCTGGGCGTGCTCGGCTTCCTGAACGCCAACGTGGCGCCTCAGACCAAAGCGAGGGTGGCGAATTACGGTCTCATGGATCAGATCGCGGCGCTTCACTGGGTGCAACAGCACATCACCCTCTTTGGCGGCGATCCCGACAACGTGACGCTCATGGGCCAGGGCACCGGGGCTGCTTGCGTTCATTTTCTCGCCATCAGCCCGACCGTCATACGCGGTGAGTAAATTTTCTTTTCCACTCTATTTTACTTTCGTGCCATTTTTATCCTCGCGATCGAGTATAGCGGCGATACTCGACCTTTTCTCTTTCCAGATCACATACGTATGTTTGCTGTTTAAAGAGAGTTGTAGAATATAAAAGAAAACATCTGAATGTGCCCAAGGGTTTATTTAGAAAGTAGTGTGATTTTGTATGGTGACGTAAACTGTGTGTGTTTTGGGCCACACACAAAATCTTGGGAGACACTGGTTGAGTATGGCTGGTGTACAGTATCAAGGGTCTGGGTAGATTTGCAATGTCGCGTCCTTTGTTTTCGGAACGATCAGTAGTTTTAACAGTTTGAGGGAGAAGCGTTTTCATTTTCCCGAGACTGCTAAATCTCTCTTCTTAACCGTCTCCGTATGGCAATCGAAACGCGACGCTCTTTTCGTTAAAATAATTCGCGTGGAATTGGGCATGTATTTTGTCGCTCAAAATTCCGTTTTAAAGCTGAATATTCGCGAAATTCTGAGAGCAACTGTACAGATGTGGAGGTTGAAGATGAAAAAATAGTCACGTTTTATTCAGCATCGAAAGATCTCAACGTACGATTTGACTTTTACCCCGTTTCACGTTAGTTTTGCAGTAAACGTGCTTCTCGTATGGGCGACGAGGGTAACGGGTTTTAAAAGACACTCGTAGCGATATATTTCGGGTTCTTAATTTACTCGTTTTTGATGCCCGTTCGAATGAGCTTGACTTTCAGAGAGTAATCTGCACGGTCGAGCAAGTTGTACGGCGAAGAAAAGTTTTTAAGCTTCGCGTTTAACGCCGGCAATAGTTTAGTTTTAAAATTGGAGTTGGAAAGTTCGTTAGCGAAACACATTCTAATTGTAGGCAAGGAGGGCAAACAAGCCTAAACGCCGTGTACACTTTCTTTTACGGTAACTCAGTCTCAGGCGACAGAAATATATGCGCGTTTCGTACAAACGAGATATTAATTTTCGTACATTACGTACGCGGAAAATGTTTCGAGAAGTTTAATACGATTAAATGAAAGGATTTGAATATGATTCGTGCGCTTCGAGATAAAGGTAGATTAAATTCAAATGCCTCGCTCGTTCTTTACGTTTCACATTCGTTTCGCTACGATCCACCATATTTTCTTCTTTTCGCGTAACAACGGAATTACTTTAAACCTTGCGTTTGACATCAGTACCGCGTATAAGGGTATATTTGAAGATTCTGTGGAATCGTGATAAGTTTAAAGATTAATTTCCTGAATACGGAGTAACTGCTAAGATAATCTGGGGCGGCCGGCAATAAAACTGATATACGTTTACGTAGCGCGTACGATGCATGGCAGAGAGAATCGCGTACAGGGTGATCCAAAATTGTGGTGGTTGGTACCCATGGCTCTAATTGAAGTCCGTTGAATTTCAAGAGGAACTTTTGTCAGCAAAAATTTTTCTTACGCATTCGGTAACGGGAGGTTAATAGAAAAACAATATATTTCCTGAAAAGATACAACGTCTAGCTCTCGCGTACTTGTACTTGACTCGGGAGAAAACCTTGTTTCTTGATCCAATCGAAGAGCTTCCGTGAGAGCCGAACATTTGGTAGGAAAGTTTGATAGTAAGCAGGATCTCCCACTACTCGTAATGATAATGATAATAAAGAACCACCTCCGAGAGACTCGCGGAAAAGATCTCTCTAGGAAAACTTCAGGAGTAACGAACGTATCACGTGGTTTGAAACCAAAAGAATAATGAAGACGATAACGGGGCACCAGGGCACTCAAAAATCCTTACGGAAAACAATTTAATTTAAACTCGAAGATTATTTCGAGTCACTATCCGATAATATTTTTGCGTAAACGAAGTGAGTGATTATTATGGATAAACATTTACGACCCACGTCTCGCAAATGGGGATAAACACGCGGATGCGGGTCGATCCGTCTTCTACAATGTGTTCTTACCGATAACTTACCTAAACTTATCAACGCTCAACCGATGAGCGGAACAAAAAACGCTCTTAAACACTACGCGTAAGTGGTTCTCGGTCTGCTGCCTTATAAGAATTATTTACCTACGACAATCATGACTACCCGGGGAACCGAAGACGGGGTGGATTCCGGGGGCGACCACGGGCGAGCCGGTAGTCTCCGAGTAACCTTTACCACGCTACAGGCTACAAGAGGCTACAATAGCTTTGAATAGCTTCAATAGACGCGCACTTGGCTAGAGTATAGCGGTACCACGGCAGCCACTTGCGATGCCAGCATCGACTTATACCCCGTCTCCAGGTCTGCTACCGCAACTCATGATACGCGGTAGAAAAGAAAACTGAGCTCAATTTTGGATTCTGCTCACCGACAGTCTGGATATTTTAGTATTGGTTATCACGGAAGTTTCCGCGAATTTCTATTTCTTATTGTTTCTACAGGGTGTCCCGTAAATGGTGGTACTCCGTTAAAGATGCGATATCTGAGATAACTTCAGGAAGATTTTGTCTTATCGGAAATGTTGGTTAAATTTTTATTAATGAGATATTAACCGAAAACGATAACCAATCGGAGAAGAGTGCGACATGCGGGTAGTGCCAGTGATTGGTTGTCGGATTGCTAACGACGCCAGCTATCACGTCTCTCTCCGATTGGCTCGCGAGTTTCATTACTATCTCGGTAACTAAAGCGCTTCGGACATTTTAGATAAGGAAAAACCTGCTTGGGATATCTGCGGTATCGCACCTTCAACGAATTATCAGTATCTATAATTTTACCATTTTTTATCATTTTAATAGTACACTCCCACTATACTATTTATGAGACACCCTGTATATCTAATTTACTTTCTGCAACCCTTACCCCTTTCTTATTACTCCTTACCGATGAACGGGGCTACTTAGAATCCTAACACTCGATTTAGATTCGCGTCGACAGCTCGTAGTCTCGATCGAACTCTCGGGTCGATTACACTATCTGGATTCTCGCGCAGAAACCAGAAAAAAACGCGACGTTGCGCGTAGCATATATTTCCAGTACAATATCGCTGCAACGAGGAGTCCGCACGCACTTACTCACACACGTGTCTCCTAACGCGTATACCAGCCAGAGATATCTTCCACGAGATACAATGCTCCGCGGTGCCGTCGACTCGCGAGATTTCAACGAAAAGGTCGCCTCGATGGCGTCGAAAGCCGTACCTTGCTTATCGTAAGTCGAACGATTGATTGGCCTTTATGCCGCGCGTTAAAGCCACACGGACCTTGAAACTAATATCGAAAAATAAAGTTAAGATATCATTCATATAAACCGTCCTCTTCCGACTATCCACGCGGAGTGTCCTGAAAAATTCAATTTCCACTCGAACGTATATCTTGCGCGAGAAAATTTTGCTAAATCCACGTTTCGCTTGGAGCGTAGTCCCCGAAATACTTGGGAACATAAGAATGGCAGAATATCGTTCCGTAATACTGATAACGTAGCGGGTTTTCGATCGCGAAGTCGGTCTCTTACTCACGCGTCGCGATATTTCGGAGGATGGAAACACGTGCGCGGAGCGAAGGCGGTGCAACCGGCTCCAGTGGGGTTCCGGTAACACATTGTCGGTGATATTGGCTGTCTCTCCGCTATATCTTCATACGACGATAACCCATCTCGGTGGTGGTCGTGTTCACGGTTAACGTTTTGCCGGCTAACAGCTCTTCGCGATCGCGTTACCTCTGTGGGCGAATAGCGGCGGGTGGAACGTGGACGGCGGATGACGGAATAACGGAGAACGGTGGAAAGCTCCTCCTCTCGATATTATGTGCGTGAAATATCGTTCTTTCCCGGGTACGCCGAGACCCACCGTCGATCCTGCTACATTCACCGCACAGCCTCTCTCTCTCTTCTCTCGTAGGCACTATTGGAAAATACTTTCGGCGTTCGCGACGCCGCAGACGTCCGCGCGTGCACGCGCTCTCCTTCTTCGGGGCGGATCGTTTTCATTGTCCCCCCCCCCCCTTTTTTTCTTTTTTTCGTTTTGTTTTGTTCCTCCGTCTCCCGTCGGACCAGAATTTCTCGTTTAGCCTCTGGATTCTGCTGGATATTGGCCGCTGACGTTGTGCTCGCGAAACTACCACGATACGGGATACGGAAGATTGCTCGTATAAATCTAGTTTGGTACATTCTCGAAGAAAGAGAGAGACAGAGGAGAGAGGGGGGTAGAGCGGAGGGGAAGGAGTTGTTAATTGGAACAAGAGCCGCGAGGATCGATGAATCGACGCTGCTCCTCGTTATTCGACGTTAGACAATTTTCGTTTATTATTTCCGGGCTTTTGTCAGAGATCGATTGTCGATATGAACTGTAATTTCGTTTTTTACCGTTGCGGTTTGATCGGAATAAGAGGGATCGACGGAGGATCCTCTGTGAAACGTGATGATCGTTAAAAAATGGTCCGGCGCGCTCGTTACTTCGCTGTCCTGACTACGGATATAATTTCTCACTTTTCTGCGCTCCATTTTCTTCGCGCTTTAAGTTTCGCGACGATCTTCGGTTTCACATCTTCGCCGCTTCGGTGTATTAAAAAAAATCGATCTTCCTTAGTTTTCCGCGTTAGGATTATCCTTCTACTTCTGACGTAACGATTTCAAAGTTTTCGGCGTTTATGGAAAATCCAGAGAGTAGTGACTTTTTAATGACATTAAGTTTGAAGCTACAAGTCAGGAGACTCTCCTTCTATTTATAAAATTCTATATACCTATCCATAAATTAAAAATTTGTTAAAGATACTAAAATCACAAAGTTTGAACTTACGAATCAAGACTCTGCTTCTTATTCATAACGTGGAATATCCCTTTTTTGTATCAACATTGAAGAATACTAATTTAATTAAAATATAAATATGAAATATTAATGATACATCCAACTCTTTTTGTACACGCCTTTTTTACACAAATTGGAAGTTACACCGGTTCAAATGTTTTTTTTTTTACAAATTTATTAAAATTAAGTACGTGACCATGAGCGGTCTAGTACAAATTGCAGTAAGTTGTACCAATTTGTGAAATAAATTCAAATTTTTAGTACACCTCAAAAATTAGACAGCACTGCGCACTGCTATATGTAGTAATTACTGGAAAATCCCAGTTACGATTTTTTACACGAGTCTCTGAGGAACGTATCTACCGTGTAAAAAAGAGTTGGGTTTAATATTGAAAACAAGAAATAATGAACTTAATTTAATTATTGTACTATTTTTCACATTCGTATAGCGATGGATATAAACGTCTTACGACTTGTCGTTAGATTTTTACCCACAGAATCGTTACATTTCTGAATCTATGTACGACGTACACAAATTTTCGCAAATTTCAAACTCAATACGCTTTTATATATTTAGTCTATTCGTCAAATAAGCGCAGCATTATTACGCGTTACGAATCGTGAATGTCAAATCGATCAATTGAATTACGTTTTAATGCATTTACCCATTCTGATTGGCCATTTATAATTCACCAACGTTACCGCCGATACCACATCGCGAAGAGACAAATGCAAACGCGATATTCTCGTTTCGCGTTCAAACGCAACGACAAACCCGAATCGTTAGCGATCCGCATAAAAACATATTGAAATCAAAATGCGTTTAATCCTTTGCGGCCTGAATTATCTCTACCCACTTTTCATTCAAAACAGCAATTATTTTTAAATGAGACAGGATCACGAATAACAGAACAAAATTTCAATAATTTACGCTTCACTCGAAATCAGCCTACAGGTAGTTTTTGAGACTCGAGGTGCTTAAAGTACTTACAATAGGAACAGTCAAATTTGTCTTCAAAGTGATCACAATGCATTTTGCATTTTATTTCAGTAGGTTGTAGTCACTTGTTCTATTTATTCATGATATAACTGCAACAAACACAGGGTGCTACCTGATGTTACTGTTAATAACGGTTGACGATTGCTCATACTATTAAGAAACAAACAGAACGGAAGCTGCCCACGCCGACAGGAAAGCAACGATACCTCAATTTTTGAGAGTTATAAAATTTTAAACGCATTTCCTAAACATAAATCCCAGTAGGCATCAAAGGGTTAAAGACAAAAAAATGCGACGATTAGTCATAGTTTCACGTTAATTCCTTTAAATGGATCGTCAAGTTGAAAACTAATGTTTACATTGCGGAAGGATAAGACAGAACGCATTCTTTGTTTGCAGGTCTTTTCAAGAGAGCTATTTTACTCTCGGGTAGCGCACTTTCATCATGGGCGGTAGTGGACGATCCCGTATCCTATGCCCTGAAGCTCGCCAAGGCAGCGAATTGTTCGATCCCCGAAGACCTCTTCAAGGATAACGAGCTGATCGTCGATTGTCTCCGAAACCGTAGCCTCGACGAGCTGATGCAGATTGATATTCAGCCGCCGACTTTCCTGAGTGCATTTGGACCGAGCGTCGACGGAGTGGTCATCAAGCCGGATTTCCAGAAGGATTTATTATCCTACATGGGTCCGGAATTCCAGGGATTTGGGTAAGCAACCTGGAGATCGTAAATAAGATATTCGCTGAAAAGAACGAAGTACCAAATTTATAACAGTGTCTCATTCTTTCTACGACGAGACCATCTTCTTCCAAATTTTTACCATTTCTAATTTTTTTCTACGACGACGCTCTTCCTCCAAATTTGTATTATCTTAAGATACTTTCTATGACGACGGTTATCTCCTCCGAATTTTTAGTTTTTTTTTCTTCAAATTCCTTCTACGATTGCATCTTTGCCTTCTAAATTTGTAGCGTATTAACATTCTTTCCACGACGATGAATTCCTCGTCCAAATCTTTAATATTGTCTAATTCTTTCCACGTAAACATCATCGTCTTCTATCATACGACGCTTCGGAACTACGAGTACACATGTAGTCGTTAATGGAAAATAAATGCAAAGTGTACTTGATCCGCCACGCGTACAATAACAGTGGTTCGCTAACGGCCATTAAAATGGCTGAACTTTTTCATCGCTGGGTCTTTAGCGTCGGTGATACGAGCAAAAATATCCGCGATAATATTTGGCAATTATCGAGGAGAACTGAGGCAAGAAGTGTTCAGTAATAATTTACGACCAGGAGTTTCTGCGTTTAATAAATTCAGCCCGGATTCATATCAAAACGCGACCGCCTGAGATCTTTGCGATGTTATTGATTACAGCCCGCTTTCGAAAAAGTCCGAGCATGGTGCGCCAATCACGAGTAACAACAAGTACGATTTGTTATTCGGAGTGACGACGAGCGAAGCCCTGTGGAAATTCGCGGAGAGGGACGTTCAGTTGGGTTTCGAGGGCGAAAGGAGAGACAGGATCATCAGGACGTATGTTAGAAATGCATACGTGTATCACCTTACGGAGATATTTTATACGGTAAAAAAAAGTTTCTTCTCTCTTTTGATTTAACGTAAATTTAACGGGTTATACCTAGTCAGAAAACCGTCAAAAGACGAATTTTTGCGATTCTTTTTTTAGCAATCGAAAGCATCTGTCTGTATAGAAGTATTTGTGTTTGGAAGAGTAACATTTGAAGCGCGATCCGTAATTTCTTCGTTTAAAAATATTTTTTAGCAACGTAGTTACGGAATTATTAATGAAGGCCTTCTTGAAAAACTGCTCTTGCCGCGAGCAGAAATAAACTGGGTTATTTGAAATAAAAAGAGTGAACGGATTCCATTAGTATATTAGTGTACGCAGTCATTAATCGAAACTTTTTCCGGAATATTACGTTTCAACAAATTGGCGGACGTAAAAAGATGAAGCGTCCATTTTCGTGGAAAAAAGCAACCGTTTTTCGTTCATCAAATCGAAAGTATACATCGGAAACATAAATCCTTCGATTAAGCGCTCGCCGATTCTGAGAACGTAGTTTTAGAAAAAACGAGTTTAAAGTTTAAAAAGCTGTTTACACCCAATCAAAGATGTCTCTACATAACTGATAACATTTAATAAGTTTCGGGGAATGTTTCTAGGATATCATGCTTTCAGAAAATATATATTTGATGAATTGGTTTTCTTATTTTTGTGGCTATAACCACTACCCCCCTGGAAAATGATCTTACTGCACCGTAGCGCAATAACTAAAATTATTACAAATCAAGTTGATCAGATTATATCTGATTGTTACCGAAAAGAAGTCGGACAAACATGTTAATCGAGATTAAGGTCGTTACCGCTTAATTGCACACGAATGAGTTTTATGTTTCGCGTCAATTCTATTCCACATTGCCTCATCTTTCGCGTATGTCCATTTACTCCTGTTATCTGATTCTACATTTACAAACTACCTGTCAATTTAATTATATATACATATATTTTAACGTACACACGGTACACACGTATCTCTCGCGTATCACTCGAATGATGTACATGCCGCGGTCTCTTGGTTGTAATAAATAAACCTTTTTGTTATCTCTGTACATTCGTTTAACGGCCCGTTTCGATGCAAAGCGTAGGGAATAAATAAAAAACAATTCGTAGACGGTATCTCGCGTGCCATTTTACACGCACGCAATTCGAGCCGTGCATTCAATAAATACGGCAATATCGTTCGTCTTTCGAATATACCGATAAGCCAGTGCTTTTAGAGATTATTTCGCGCCATTGCGTTTGTTTTCATAACGCTCTCATAACGGAGAGATAGAATAATGCGCGGAATATCTGGCCGATTGCGGAAGCCTATTGCCCCTCCAAAAATCTCGCGTCTCGGTCGTAATCGTCTAATTATCCATAATCGTTAAATAACATTGAACTACAAATCGTATACGCGGCTTCCAATTATCCGCGATAATACCAAAATTTCATTTGCTACGCTATCGATTCCATATTCGATTGACTCCAGGATCTTATAACAGACGTACCGAACGATGAATAAATCTTTGATCGAACGTACTCGTTAGAGCATTAATTTCAGCAAAAGCTTGCCAACGTCGACTTTTCATCGAAACGGATCGTCCGTTGAAATATATGATTTCATATTTTTCGTTAAAGCTTTTAACACGTCACGCGGACGTGTAGCACCGGTGGCTTCCGCTTGGATATCCAATCGGACGGCTTGAACCACCAAACGTGTAATTCGTTTGTAGAAAAAATTGTCATACAATTGAGAATAAGAATCCAAAAAATCTTAAATTATTGAAATAAAGTTTAATGTGTAATGTGCTGACCCCATCCCTACCAATTCTCTAATGAAAAGTTTCGCAATAAGCTAGTATAATAAATATTTTGTTCAACATTGGAATTGCTCTCGACCCTGAAGCACCACTCCCTTACGCATCTCTCTGTATCACCTAGTCCAAGGGTAGCCAATCTCTGACACATTCGCCAAATGTGGTTCATTGCATCCTTGCGTTATTATTTTAACATGGGATTTATTATTACATGCACATATTGTCCAATACGTGACGTCCCTCATGGGTGATCTGAACCATCTGTCTAACAACTGAACTTGAGTTGTATGGCGCATTAGAACTTACATCTGGAAAAATTGGTGCATGATATATAAAACTTTGGCCACCCCTAATCTATTCCATCGTCCAAATTTCTAGTCTTCTCTTTTACTTTTTATCAAAACCTCTTACTCACCATCCCTCCCACATCCCTTTTCGACACGTAACAATTTTCTCCAAACCTTCCAAACCACTTCATCCTCGGAATACTTTTACATCTCATTGAACATTCGAATAACCAAGTTCATACGTTTGTACGACAAACAATCCTTTTCTATTGTATTTCAACGCTAAACGTACTCACAATAAAACATTGAACTGCTCCTACAAGTTGGTAGTTAAAATTCATTTTGCACAACAACCACGTTGCGCTTTGCATATGAGCAAGATATGAGCTCAAAATTGCAATGGTAATCGAATATTTAGATTCCTAAATTAAAGTATACCACCCGGTTGAGCATCATATTCCCCATATAAAACCGATAAACCAGGGCTTTTCGAGATTATTTTGCACTATTGCGTTTGTTTTGATAACGTGCTCATAACAGAGTAGTATAATAATGCGCAGAATATTTGGCCGATCGGGAAAGTCCATTGTTCGTTCAAAGATCTCACGTCTCGGTCGTAATCGTCTAATTATCCATATATATATATATATGAGGAATTTGGTGGACTGGGCATTCAAACGGGGCACAGAATTAGTAACAAGTAATTATTTATTGTACAATACCTATTGATGAAAGCGAGTGATCGTATCGTATGAGTAGCGTACCCTCATGATGAACAGGTGGTAATGTTCGTGTGGACGAATATGAATTGCTGGATGATTGTATAACAATGAGTGATGAATCTTGCTGTAGATCACACACTTCACCGCGCAATGCGCAAGCTTATAAACACATAGAATCTACGGGAGATTAGTAGAAGATTACAATTTTGAATTCGAACAGATAACGGTGCGCGCACACGATAAAAGAAAAACCAATAATGGCGATCGATGAAGAACAGGGGTGAGACATGAGAAAATCGTCATGCGCTCCCAGGGCCGTACATGAGAAAAGGGGCTGAGTTAGATGTAGGCGTATGATTGGTCGTCGTGCGTCGAGCGCCCTCTGTCGCTGTCGTTGGCGCGTATCGATCGACGGCGATAAATGATCGATAGTTGGCGCCCTGCCAACCAATGAGCGTGGTCGCCACATGTCGCGGCCACCTAGGTATAATTACTGAACAAACTATACAACAAAATTTTTTTACGAACGCATTGCACGTTTTGGTGGTATAATGTAAGTTACAATGGAGTGGTAATTTTGATGGGTAAAGGGGGAATGGCATGAAACACGAAGTGAAGGTCCGACGTCAATGTGTTAAACTGTCTGCCGTCAGGTTGTGAACGAATACACGGACTGGGAGCGTACGGTTCAACATCCGATAAATACGAAAGACGCCTGCGTCCAGGCTCTCAGCGATGCTCAATTCGTGGCGCCGTTGGTGCAAACCGGCGATCTTTTCACCCTGAGACACACGAAGAAACCGAACAACCCTCACATCGCCCCGATACCAGACAGCGAGAAGGAACCGATGCCCAAAACTTACTTCTACGTCTTCGATTACCAGATGAAGGACGGCGACTACCCTCAGGTAATTACTTCAACTTGCCCCTTATACGATTATAATTGAAGTAGTGAACGCCAGCTTGTGTTCTATATGATATTAATATATCTCGTACATCGCGTATTTTCTACCCCTATCGTCCGAGAAAAATGAAAGTCCGCGGAATTCAATGAATGTTTTCAACGAGCGATTAATAGCGAATTTCTTTGTGGAAATATGGTAAAAGATCATTAACGACGTGGATGATAAAAGTTTCTAAATTCTGCACGAGTTTGGGTATAAAATCGTGATTACAATGAAATTATTGCATGCAAATACGATTATACTAGTTTATACATCTCCATCGTGGTTCAAAAATCCAATTAGTTTAGAATTGTAAGCCGACGTTTCGGCCACGCGGTGTGACCTTGTCGAAGGCAATATTATTCGAAAAGAAACATGAAACGGGACGCGATGGCGTGGAAAGATTACTTAAGCATAAATAACTCGAGATTTAAAGAGACAACACAAGTTTACCTCGCGTTCGACAAGCAAGAGGTTTAAGAATTTTAGATAATTTTTATCGATCGCATCGTTAATGATCTCTCAGCATATTTATATTGCGATCGTTTATTAGCTTCTTATACCATTCTCTATCGAAATTACGCCTCACAAAGAATCATTTGTTTTTACGATATCGCTATTCAACCCACCGGTTACCAGCGATATAGAGAAATTATGGAGAAAATATTTATTCATCGCTCGTAACCACTAATTGGAGAAGTATGTTTATCTGCCAACGGTACGCTTCGTTTTTCGCGATTTCGTAGAAAGGTTTTGTCGAACAATTTCCTGTCTACATGAATATCCTTGCCCATCGATTACTCGTCAATATTCCCCCATTCAATTATAAAATGTTTAACAACCTATTAGGAAGCTCAAGATCGTGCCGGTTAATTAAATTCGAAGCGCATCTACCTGTACGCAGGAAAGGGTGAATTAACAGTGTCAAACATGATTAATACCCCAATTGAACCGCTCGTACCACATGTACAGCTCGACTTCTCGGGATGCATAATATTTCGTGTTACGGCGGAATATTTAGGAGCTCTATTAAAACGCATAACATGCTTGGTCGTACGTATTTGAAATGTAAATTTATATCATAATAATGTATAAACGCATTTTATACGTCTTGCAACGTTTTACGTCGATGCGTTACACGTTCTGTTGCTCTTCCCACCGTGTTATTATTCTTCCCCCGGTTGCCCATTCCATTTAAATAGAAAAACTAGCGGAAAACAAAATACGAAACTCCACGACGCAATAGAAATTGCCGCCTCTCCGCTCGGCGTTAATAAACATCAATTGTCGAGTGAGTATGGTAACGAGAGTTTAATCGTTTTCAACGAACAGGATTAATTTTTAGAACGACCGAGCGACAGAAGTTTCCTGCGCGATTTAAATGTCCGTGTTCCGAATACATACCTTATCGCGGTGAATTGTTCGGTGGATGCAAACAGAGTACCAAAAGTCTTTATTCCATAGGGCTCTATACTTCTCTGCGTTACCAACAATAGCGCTTTTTGTATTCTCCGAGGGACCGAGTATCAGCAACCACGATATCTACAAAATTACATTAACATAGTCGTAATACTTGCGCATACTCGTCACTAAAGTCGAATGGTAAGTTTATCAACGACCACTCGTGCAAAATCAAATACGCAAGATTAAAGGCGGGCTTTCTCGACGTAGTTTATGGAATATATCAAAGCCACTCGCCAGGAATTTCTCGTCTTGACCGTTTTGCAGGAATAAATTCAGTAGAGAAATGCTCGCAGAGGTTATCAGTTTCGCGTTATCTTTTGTTTATTGAGAAGGTAATCGCGCTAACGCACGAATTGCTGTTCGGTAGGGATTATTAATGGCTTCAATTTATCGTACAATCTATGGAAACTCATCTGGATCAAAATTAATGCACTTTGAACGCGAAGCTCTGCTAAGTTGTTTGCGAAATATAATCAGAAATGATGGAAAGTTGTTTTAACGACTTTATCATATTTTTTTTTTCTACGCAATACTTGAAAGAGTTCTTAGGTTTTAAATGTTTTTATATTTACCACAAACTGCCGGATACCATTGGGCGTTGCTTCAACGTAACGAGCCTCGTAGTTAATTCTGCTGTTAGGTGGACGATTCCAGGTAATATTAGTTTCTTGTCAATAGTTATGACGTCAGCGTAACGGTCACGCCGTACCCTTCAGCTTTTGGTATTACGTTTTTATTTGCAGCAAATGTCGTTGCATTTTTTCCCGGTAACTGGCATCATCATTTTCACGTTCTACGAAACTCTATAAAATATGGCAACGATGTTTTGTGTATTCCCAGCGGAACATTCGTTGCATCGCAGAGTGCAACATGAATTATCTGGACAATATGTTTTATCGTTGCGAATACGACCGCGTTATATCGCCAATGTAACTTCGGGGTCATCGGCGAAATGTCATACGTAAAAGTTGTCAGAAAGGATCCGATTGGCTCGTGCGAAATACACGAAAGTAGAGCGAGCAGGTTAATTACTCGTCGAGCGGAACGATCAACAGTTTTGTAATTTTCTGCCAGTTCTTCACCAAATTCACGAATGGGAGAACTATGCGAGCATGTAGTTGAGCGTCTACATAATTCATACGATGCGTTAGCGTTCGGAGTGACTTACTTGAGTTAATAACTCACCAGATCGATCACTCGAGCGGAACCTGCGTCAGTGACAGTTATGCGAATATTCAGAATTTTTGTCGTTTTCATCGTTACATCCACTTCGGTTCATTTTATGCACAATCCACGATGTCACGTTCGAATGGGGTTAGTGTGGTTTGGAAACAATTGGAAATATTACTTTGGGAATTACTGGCACAGAGATTAATGAATTTGATTGATTAATTGCGCAAATGTAACTTAATGGAATTCGGTAGTCGGACGCCCACGTTGTTACAAACAAATTTTAATTCACGGGAATTACGTCCTACAATACCGAATCAAAATAACGTTTGATCACTGAAATTATTGCAATTTAATATCGTAAATTGTACAAATCAACACAGAATGCGTAGTCATCAAGTCGTACCGCACTCTATTTTACCGTGTTGCGTTTTGTTTTATTTAACTCGATCTACAACCGAGAGACGTAACGAATAAATATTTTCCAACAGTTTCGCTTAATATTTGACAACCGCGCGTGCTGGTAAAAAATACATTTATAATATAAAAATTCAACGTTCCTGATACCTTTACATTTTCAGAAAATCGAAAGAACAATCGAAAAATTCGAAACATTGGTGGTTCTATTTTAAAACTGGTGCAGCAAAATATCCCAGTTTCGATTCAGCAAATTTAATTAATCTCAACGCGTTTAATAGGAAGTGGACACACCCCAACACAGATCCAAAAACGTGTAAACGTTTCGTCAATTCACAAAAGTAAATTAAAAGGTCAAAAATTGGAAATACCGATTCGGTGTACGTCCGTGAAAAAAAATCGCCGAACTACAGTGATACTTAATTTAGCTGTGCACTCGCGACGATGTCAATTACGATGCGATCGGAACCGATGCACCGTCGGCATGGATTACTTAATAATTAACGACTTACGAGCAGTTATTTCTAAATTTTTATTTTCCTTCGAAATTATAAATACAGTGTTAAGATACAAGTAACATTAGGTGGAAAAGTGTAGTTGTTTACTCATAATAGGCAATTGTCGGAACAAATCAAAATGCAGTTTCCAGTGAAATCCGTACAGTATCCGCAATGTGTGTCGTTTTCGGTTCAGTTTCCTGTCAACCCGAAGATCTCGATCATTGTCGCATGGAATACAAAACCGTGAAGTACGAGAGCGACATTTGTACGAGCTTCAACGGAAAAACGTTTACCAGTTAGCGAAATGACAGATACGTTCGTTTTATGATCTCTCTTACCGCAGCGAATAGTTCTAAGGAGCTAGTCAGAAACTTGGCGATTGACACTCCACAGGGTTCCAGACTCTTTTGCATTATTAACAGCAGCAACTTTTGTACTTTCAAAGGAACCTGGTACCAGCGCGCGTAGTACCTAAGAAATCATGTCGATATTCTGTCAACGGCTGTAACGTCGAGTGGTTATTTGAAATATGGGATATTCAGATTTTTTTTTTTCCATACATAAAAGTAATGAACTGTTTATTATGTCGCGGCGCTCGTTAACCGATCATTACCGCGTTCGAGACCTATTATTAACTTTGCGAAGTAAATATGCAGGTACGTTATTTATGCTAAAGAACTTTTTGTACTCGAATGGTCTGGAAATTGTAGTCTAGCGATGCGGATGTATTTTGTTCGCTCTGTACAAAATTCTTTCGTGATCGTGGTATTTCAACGCACCGCTCTTAAACAAACCGAACAACTTATTGCACGAATATAAATTAATATAAATAACGTAGGTTTCTAATACCGTAGGGATATTGGGTTGGCAAAGAGGGCGCTGGTGTAACACGCAAAAATAAGAATTTATTAAAGTAACAAAAAAAAAAGACTCACTCTCTTTAGGACGCTGTAGATGACTCGCTTGTAAGGGCCGCATCGCACTTGTATCGACTGTCGAGTACTACAGGCTTATATGGGACACACCGGACCTGCGATTCATTGTCGCGAGTCGCCGCGACATGTTTTACGAAGAAATCCATTGCCGGAATGATGTTTTCCGAGGATTTTGACGAAAAACATGTCACGACGACTCGTGACAGAGAATCGCGAGTGCGGTGTCTCCCACACGCGCCTGTAGAACTCGAAAGTCGCGAGTCGCGGCGACACGCGCACAAATGCGGTGTGGCCCTTATTGTTAGCAAGGGACCATTTCGCTCATTGGCCGTGTTTCGTCTTTTTGACGGCCGCTCTGTTATCGCTATTCGGCGGCGATCGCTGATAGGTAACTTGAGACGGGACTATTCGAAACATTCACTCCACACTCATTCTTTCTGCACACATCCATCCTATAATTACTATAATAAATCCTATATTACAGAAAGAAAGAGTTGTCCTCCCATTTCATGCGTAATGTATTTGTGCAATGATATGTTGGGGTACTCACGTTCTGTAAAAGATATCTGAGCTGCAGTCTAATAATCTTTGTGCTGCCAGCACATTGAGAAACACGAGGAAAATGAAGCCAATGGCATGAATCGTGCACACGATTAATACGTTGAGATCATTCTTCCTCACCAAACTTTCGGACATCTGTGTATCCGAACGTAACATGTTCATCTTTAACGTGTCTATTCTTAACGACGTAAAATAACAATCCCAGAAGCTCGAAGATCATCACTTACTCGGAGCAAAAGGAACGTCAGAATAAGCAGACTCAGGGCAACTTGTACGACGAGGGAGGCGGCATAGCAAGAATTAATCATCGCCACGAACCTTGTGTTGCAAAGAAAATTATGTGACTCGTGTCTCGGGAAGAAATATTATTCGGCATACGCTTACACGCGCTCGCGCGTGCATAATACATGCCGGGGGTGTTCGTTTGAAAACTTGAAATCTAAATATCTCGAGAACCGCATTTTCGGAAAAATGTTCAATACAATAGTGTCACGGTTGTAACGATGAAATGGAATTACCTCATTTGTTATTCATTTGGCGTTTCTAAAGATATTCGAAAGTCAACTTTCTTTTTTCAAGCGGGAGTCTATGTTTTTATTCGCAAATTCTTTTTCTTCGGGAAAAGGGAAGCGTCGTATCGTTTTAAACTAAATGCAATAGTATTATTTCCCTCTCGAAACCCAGAAATGTTTGTATCAAGAGACTAGGTCTTGTCTCGGGTCAAATACGAGTACCCGAGAACTAGACCTTGTATCTTTCAAACACTTTTCTCGAGATATTTCGATTTGAGGTTTTCAAACGAATATCTTGTGTAACGACCGATACTAGTATGAAAATAAAATACGAACTCTATATTTTTTCTGTGAAGTTGAACGGAACAAATCACTCTATCGCAGAGCAAATACTTTCCCCGACTGTCGTACACTTGAGATCTTTTCTTCTCACGGTCGTCGAACAGATGTTCCAGGCGATATCTGAAAAGTACTTCGAAGTACTTGATACGTTCCACGTTTAACTTTATCAATAAATCAAAATGATCCGAATGGATTTGTTCGTACCCCAGGACGCTGAATATTCCGCAACCGTGAAACACGATGGATATGAAAATGAAGTCGGAAGCCGACGCGAGGCTTATCGTCATTAGAACTGTCATCACCGTCCAGATCAGAATGGAATAAAAATATTTTTCTTGGCTGACCAGGTAGTCGCCGGCAAACAAAATATATCGTGCTTGGGATAGATTTAAAGGTAGAAATATTTCGACGGTATACGGTAAGACTTGTGCCATTACGTACAGAAACAAAGCCGCGTATAACACTGCTGAAATAATCACAAATAATCGTGCTGTCAGTTATACGAGAAATTGTTCAAAAAAATTGATCTTCTACAATATTACTACGCAATCTTGCCATTATAATTACGTCTATTAAATCTTCTTACTCATATAAATGATTATTAAGAATTTTCCCTCTTCGGTGTATTTTTCTAAAACTCTCAGTTCACTTTTGACCGTAAATGTACTCCAGTCATATTTAATGCGTTCTAAAAGCTCTTTCATCTATAATGAAGAAGACTGTTACACTGTCCGCGAATGAAAATAAAACTACATATTCGTACGGTGCGTTGACGCAAATATTTTATCTTTTCAATTAGCAAACGAAGTCGCAGGGTATGCCTCTACTTACTATCTCTGCATTGTACCAGTTGGTATAATATTTCGTGTAGCAGAGTATACAAATTAAAAGTGGCTCTGAAACCTCGAGAAAAAGATCTAAATTAAACTCTTCCTTCATAAATTTGATCACCTGCGAAGAATTAGTGTTCGATGAGGGTAAGCATTCCGCGTTTGCACGAGGCACGATTCGACGTAGAGAAAAATCATATCGCTATTCCGGAAGAGCAATGAGACGATTGCAAGAAAAGTAACTTTTCAAACGATAACACGAACACGCAATAAACAGGAATCATTATAATTAGGAAATGAAAACGTGTTTGATGACACGGGGAACGAAGCAATTGTTAGTTATGGCAACTATCTCATTGCTCTGACCGAAGGATTAAGTATCTCTGAGTTCAATAACGCGTGTGACTGAAAATCCTCCCCTCCCCCCCCTTTTTTCGTTTGCGTCGTTGCATTCGATGCTATACGTGGTATTTAAAAATCAGCGCAAAATCTATTGATTCATACTTGCAAAGAAATTTCTCTTCGTCCCTTGAAAATATCGGAGTATCAAAGCGAGCTACCAAACCTGGGAATTTGCGAACACGACTCCTATAACAGTGATAAGAGCTCTTTGAAAAGTTTTCATTTTTGAACTATCGTACGGCCATTGACCGATCAGGATCATGAAGAAACGACTGAGTTTAAAATATGGAGTTTCGAAGAAGTCCATTTCCCGTCGACGTTTGAAACAGATCTGTCTTGCGAACGAGAAAAAGTTCGTCCCACGGCGGTAGAAATTTTATTTTCACTATTTCGTATTTTCAAAATACATTCGCACGACACCGCGTCGCACGATACACGATTAAGATGGTATAAGATAATAGACGCTGTATTACCCTCTTGCGCCTTTCGTGTAAATTATGAAAAAAATATCTCCGGTAAATGTATCGCAAAATCCCGATTCTCGTGAGCAATAGAAGAATTATAGAAAATTATAATAAGACAAGATTGTGGGAATAACGTATAGTTTTTCAGCCCGATGGTTCGCTTGGTTTTTTATTCAAACCGTTCCATTATCCCCACCTTCTTTTGTTGTCTCGCTCCGAGGTTCGCGCAACGCGCAATACGACTTTCGTCCTCTCTCACCTTTCGAGAACTCTCCCATCTGTTGATTTACGCCGTAAGGTGAGATCGTTCAGTGATATTTTTACCATTGCTGTCTATGCATCGCTCCGCGATACCGAGAATATTTTATCTGAGATCGTTTGACTCAATACTATTATTACGTCACAGGGTTTTAATCTGGGCGTACCAACGATTCGTTTATTGAACGATTGGAGTTTTGGTTGATATACTCCACGTAAGTAGCCAATTCGACAAATGGTATTGATCTCGCAATTTCACCGAAACGTTTGTTCGGTTCCTTGATTCGCCAACACATTTTACCTCTCGGCAAATTATTTTACTACCGGATATATAAATCGCGCGAACGAATCGCTGGTAAGGGAGACGATTTAATTTCATTTTATTTCTATTGGTTAGCTAAATGTAACAGCCGCTTTGTGAAACTTTTTAATTGCATTTTGGATCGCGATACGCGTCTCTCGTACCCATTGCGCGTATTCCAATACGTTTAATTACATAATAATGTAATCGAACGTATATGCAATTAATTGTATCGATGGATGCCACGCGTAAACAGTGGAAATGATAGAACTCATCTCGATATTGGAGTTGGATCAAAAAGTTCTTTCTGAAACGTTTATTAAACTTCGAGTGCCGTCAATATTTACGCAATTGTTAGTAAGTACCAGAATCGTATATGCATAGAGATCTCCTAGGATTCGCTATTATTCAATCGAAGTGCCCGTTTTTCCTCGGTGTCCATCATTGTTTCAAGGTATAAAGTACGGAGAAGTAATATATCGATGTTTGAATGACAAAAAAAGAATATTACAGACTCCGTTGTCGAAGTAAACCTGTCGCAATGACACCTGACTAAAGTTCAATTTACCGTAACGAAAATCTGAACCGAGGCAGTGAAAAGTTGAGCTATACAATATGTATATAATTTATAGGATTATGTAATATACATAGCAATGCGTTTACTTTCACCACAGCTACGCACACCAAATACGACACCACAATAAACGGACAGACGATATGTAAACGATTGGTGTGTGTGAGAGGTGTAGTGTCACCCCATTGCTCTGACGCGTCGCAAGTCCCCTCCGGAGCAAATTTTTGCACTCGTTACATGGTCGGTTGTTACCTTGTAATTGTTGACCGATTTTGATAAACAATAGCTCGCTTGAAATATGAAGGATGATCCGTGCATTGGGATTGAAGAGAATTTTGATAAGACTATTGGTTTATGAAAAACAGTGGTCCATAAAATTGCTAAAGTTCAAAACAACTTTACGCATGGCAAGAAGAAACCTTTTATCAAAATTTTGTTTCATTCCAATACACGCATCGCCCTTCATTTTTCCAGCCAGGCATTGTTCATAAAGTTCGGTCAACAATTACGACCTACACTATCCACGGCGTATACCCTTGCAAAACTATGGGTATCCAACGATCTGAGCAAGGTCGGATATTTTAAAATTGTCAGCACTTGTGTCCGATAACATTTGCTGCGGATATAGGTTCAAGAATATAACGGATATCAGTCATCATTCGTATATTCAGCTTGCGAGTAATTCACCCATATCTTTCAACGGTGTTTCACCGTAGATTCGTGGAATAGCTAATAACAGAGATTTCAAGATTTTATACAGCCCAGCTCGTAAATGAGGTATTTCATTTTCAGCGGAGATGCCTGGGTTAATTTCAAGGAGATTGTTCCTGGTCGAAAACGTTCGTTTCGGCTTGGTTAACGAGATATTAATGAAAAACGATATCCAATCAGGGAAGAACGCGGTACTCGGTAGCGAGGGTTATTGGTTGTCCGGTAGACTGGTACGCGCCAATAGCTAGCACCGCCGGCTTAGCGGGTTCTTCTCTGATTGGCTATCGTTTTTCATTAGTATCTCGTTAACTAAGCCGCAACGAAAATTTTCGATGGGGAAGAACCTCCTTGAAATTATCCCATGCATCGAACCCTAAAGGGAAATACGCTATTTCCGATGCACACTTTTTTTTCTCATGAGAAATAATACACAAACTTGATGCACGCGTCCCTGTATACGTTGGTATTTGACTTGGTATTTGTGGTTTCTATGGCGCCTTTACTCGCTCTTCGTCTCGCCGCGAATAATATTTGTGTGGAAAAAATAGATTCTCCGGTTGCTATACTCGCAACGATGCACATTGTTGATTCTCACGAAGCGATACCTACCGTCGCATACGGCTAACTCGCCATTACCTCACGGCGCATGGTCTATTGCCGACCGAACTCGCTGGTACGCGTGCACACCACGTTTGTGGTAAACGATAAGAGGCAATTCGCAAACGTACTTTCTTGTGTTCCGCAATCCTGATCTTTCGTTCGGACATCCAATTTCATCTTGAAACTGCGCACTGGAAACGCTTATTATCATTTTCATGGTTTCATATTCTTCGTATAACAATATCCTGAAAGAAATTATTTAAGTAACATCGTTTCTTATTAAAGTACATACAAGTGAAACTTACGATAATGACTTTGGCCGGTAATTCAAAAGATTTTACGGTACTTGCGTCGTTACGAAAAGTTAAACTTTGGTGGTTCAAAAAAAAAAGTGAGCAACGATAGTGTGATTGAGTTTTTGCCGAACGGCGCTCATTTACCTCGAGTTCTTTTGCCCAAAGTATAATTAGCACGATACGTTTTTTCCCCGCTCCGAGCACGAAATAAGAGAACGTCGGAAGGGAGCAGGTAAAAACACGTGATTTTAATGGTGCAATTAACGATTCCATCCTTTTCGTCGTTAGCCATTGAATTGATACGTTCATCGTTTCGTCCAACAGCTCCCTTTCAACTCTTACGAATATTCGCTAAAGGATGCCGTAACTCTTGCACCTGCCGCGACAATAATACAGTTATAGGCAATCTGGAGAGAATCGTATTATCGAAAAGTTATATACTTACAGTCCACTCGATAAAGGAAAGAACCAGGCCATTCGGTAGTGCCGTTTGTGAAAAAGGTTTCGTTACGACCGTCAAAGTACACCTGCGGGAGAACCTCGCGATTCTTTGACGACCTTTCATTTTCCCATTTGACATTGGTCAACGTTAAAACAATTTTAATATTGACGTTGAATTTTGTCGTAAAATCGTAATGTAGAAACGTTTGTCATTGGAGCGATCGGATTTCATTTTGAAATGACATAAGCATTCGGCAAATACTCTGCTCGATGACAGTGAAATTTTCGACGATATCTGTTTCGGTTATTTCCATTGTCAGTTATTCCTTTTTATTATTTATACCAAGGGTTCCGTTTACAGCTTTCGACGCAATTATTTCTCGAACTGTTAGTTACGCGAAAAATTGTTTCCAGCAGAACTTACGTTGTTTCGCGGGGGACGTCTTGCAATGGTAAAAATCTTGTATACATTAACGTGCCACCGAGGTCTCAAACTGAATTCTGAACAGCTCGGGAGATAATGGCGCGTAAAATTTGAAATGTGTCACCCTTTCTAGTTTTTAAAAGTTCTATATGCACGTATGAAAAAATTGCATGGCACGCCGATAATCATTTAAACGTTTCGTTCCAGTTTTCAAAGAAAACAGGAAATTTAATTTGATACCGACACAAGACGCGTAGCACTGCACGCACGTCTTTCAGATTTGTTTCCAATTTAAGTTACAAATGTGTCGTACATCGACAGAATGCAACACTGGGATTTCCTCGCAGGTAACTTACCTTTTGTGCCGTTGCTTCGAACAACAGAGTTCATGCCAAATATTCTATACTTGTATTATAAATTGAATGTTACGCTTTTCTTGCAGCTTTATCTGTTATCTCGACACAGGTAGATAATACTAGTAATACTTTGAACGAAAACAAATTTTATTTATTTACTTATTTATCATTTCTTACGTAAATTGCGGACAATGATTATAAAAGCGTAAAAAGGTTAATAACATTCAGAGACGTTGATATTTAATACTTGACACACCATGCGAAATACAATACAGCATATTTAAAAAAATTGTTTTCGGTACTTCGTCACCCCTTTCAGTTTGAAATCAGTCCCATAAGGATGTTGACGAGAAACCAATGTCGTTCATTCGCGAATGGCGCAAATCATGGTGAAATAAGAGAAGGAAAGATGTATAACCTTTAACGAAACACGGTCCTTAGATGGCGATATTATTTTTTATAGTATAAAAGATTGGCAAACGATTCAGCTTACGTTAGCAAAAGTCTCAATCGAGAAGTAAAACACGGAGAATTTGAGCACGCGAGACTCCGACAGTTTATGAATTATAAACGAAATTAACTTTTGGATGTTCACGGGTGCTCGATACCAACAACCCGTGTATCTAAAGATATCGAAGAAATTACATTATGGTACGATATCGCGCTTAAGTATTTCATATTACTAGGGTCAAGTGTTCCAAGTCAGAGGTATTTAAATCTAAAAGAAAATTTTTTAAACTTTGCGGCTAGATTGATCCAATGCTTGGAACTCTTCAGACGTACTCACACAGTATAAAAGAGCCTTTGACTGCTATCAGCTAATTTCTCGGACGAAATTATGTTAAAAAATAATGCAGCATAGTGGCCAATAAGATCGAGGACGAACACGATCGCTGTCTTGACATCTTTGTCGAGTACTATACTTTTATGAACCTTTAAGACAAAAATTACAGAGATAAATTCATTTACATGAGATGCGAAATATATTACATTTCAGTTATTGCTTACGTAGTATTCATAATAATAATGATAATGATATATTTAATAATAATAGATATTATTAGTAATATTACATAATAATATAAAATATATTATTATATATTTCATAATACTTATTATTATAAATGTGCTACCTCATACAATACGCACTCAATGATTTTTCTTTCATTTTGAATCTCCATTAAAAAAATTCGTATAATTTCTACATTCACCGCAGTATACCCAAGAATACTTACGGCAAAAAGGACACCGGTAATGGATAGTACGATCGTAAAAAGCTGAAGAACGTATGAAAACCCATAACGTGATACTAACACATCGATATACCTTTCACAGAAAGAAAACACACATGAGTAATTCCAATCACCGATAAATCTTTAAAATATTGTAATATAACAATAAAATGCTTTTGCGAGGATTTTCTTTCGTGTCTTTTAGGTGCATCGAAAAAAGTGGTCAGGAATACTAACTCGGTAGTTCGCAAATGATACTCTATAGCGTCGACTATTCTTGAGTGAAATACAGCTTCTCTATTGGCAGTACTAATTTTCTGTATATCGTCGAAAATATGCTCGAATCGATCACTGGAAGGAACTCAATCTTTATTACTGTCATACAAGTCGAAAAAATTTCTTTATGTACATGTAAAAAAATGGCACGGCAGATCGATAATCGTTTCAACGTTTCTTTCCAGTATTAATCTGATTACGTGCGAACGGAGATTTAAATCGACTAGAAAAAATTATAGGGTGTATAAAACCGATACGATCCGATTTAATCGGTACGTCACTATTTTTTAATAACCACGCAATTGTGTCCTTGCCTTATTAAAAAACTGCGTCTTATGAACAGAACGTACCTGACGTTCAGCGAAAAAATACGCATGTGTGATACATCCTAATACTTTTTTTCGGGTCGGGTTAAACCACGGGCTTGTACCGTAATCTTGGCAAAACAAAAAAAAAAAAAGGTTGAAACGTTAATCGGCGGGTAATGCAATTTTTTAAACGTATATCTAATGCCAACTTTGTTTTCCAATCTATGCGTATACATTCGATCTGCTTTCATCTCTTAACAATTCATTCTCGTCACAAAAACAAATTGTTTTCAACATTTAGTTTCTTTCAAGACACTCCCTGTATACTCACCCCACAACGCCGAACATTCCGCAAGCGTGAAACGTGAGGAATATATATGTGACATCTGCGCACACTAGCACGCACATTTGGATGATTATAACAATTTCGACGTGCAAAATAATGAGATAATAATACGTATCCAAATCGACGAAATATTCGAATTCAAAATCCAACGGTCGCCGTTGCGATTCGTTGAGTGGGGCAACGATGTCGAGAATCCCGGGTATCATTATCGATGACCCGAAACTAAACGAAATTGCAATAACGAACCCTAGAGACATTTAAACAAAGGATTCACTGCGCACTAACAAACGAAGTACATTAAAATTTGCATTGCGACAAAGAAATCCTCAACGAATGGAATTCTTTTGTAGAAATGTTCATGAAAATTTGCGAGAATTCTCGGAAGACCCGGTAACACAAGGAAGAATAAAATTTGTCACCTACAAGTATACCACTTTGCGTACATCCATCCTTCGTCCGTATACTTTTGCATAATTTCTCTTTCGCTGCTGGATTTCAATGTTTTCCAATTATAATTAACGACTCGCAGCATATGCTTAATCTGAAATTGCACGGTTGCATTTTTGGAATTGCGTATATCTATCGGACACACGCGATGCGTCAACTGTTTTGAAATTTTAACGAAGCGGGAACACTTCGAATAGTCTTACGGCATTCGTATTCGCCCAACAGGTAAAATATTTCTCCGTAGCAATCAGTGCGTCCATGAGTGACGGAAGAATCTCCAATAGCACATTTAGATCGTAATCTTCCACGACAACTTTAGCTATCTGGCACGCAATTTGGTACTCGTTAGTTTTCAGTTTGATCGACGGTTACGACGAAAAGTTAACAGAGAGCTATTTGAATCGTCGTACTCATACTTTGTGAGACAAATGACGAAACTACAAAAACAAGTAATTAATAAAACGGTCGTCATACCTGAACGGTACCGTAGGAGATGTATACGATTAATATAATGAATCTCTTAAGCTGTTTAACTTTGGAATCGTCGTTGGGCCACTGGCCCACCAATAACGAAAAACATCGAAAGATACGCGAGTAACGATCATCGCGCAAATCCATATCTCAACGAATAAAACAAAGTACATCTGTCGAGAAGAAGAGCGAGTGAATGATAGATCTGAAAATCCTCGGGCACGATACCAGACTATACCTTAATAAAACACGACAATTATGTACACCGAGTTCTTTTTTGCTATTACGCTCCATTATCTTCCGGTATTGCGTTTCGCGCAAAAGTTATAGCAAAACATAAAAAGTAATTCTATCACGCATCGTATTATTGATTATTCCACTTCCAAGAGCGACGCAAATGTTCCACGCAAGTCCGTCTGGTAAAGGACAACACGAGGCGTTTTACCTTTTCTTTCACAAAGAATACGCATCATTAGGGAACTTACCGGGTACGGGGGTGCAGTCGGCTTTCACCTTTCGCAAGGTGCACGTCTATAAACCTTCCGTGCGCGTGGCAACCGTCGAAACGTTTGTTTTTAAAGTAAAGCCAGGAAACGCGATACGTGGTCGCGTTGGAGTGATCAGTTTTCGTTAATCAATCGATTCTTCGTGCGAAGGTACTTGATCGTACACGGAGAGTACAGTGTGACGTCCGAATTCTCGGTTTTAAATCATTCGCGGAGCTCTTACGATAATTCGATCGATGTACGATGCGTGAGACAATGCGTAAGTGGACCCTTAGAGTTTGTTTTGTACAAAAGGTATTACGTGAAATGAAATTATCACGTTTTTACGTTAAACGGTATCGAATAATCAATAGCGAGTAATATCTTGCCGCGCGTTGATACTGTACAGTGACAGGTTTTATAATGCGTGTAATTCCTTCGCGATAAATGTTTATTAAAGTTACATGAAATTGTGCTTGGTGACGTACGATAAATAATTACACGCTTTGCGCTCGACACTGTATGATAAATAACGATTATGGTTTCATGTTTTGTTTAAACGAGCGTTGGGGTTGCGGAAACCCGCATCTGTGATAATGTTCTATCGTATTGTGTATTTACTTGCGCAACGAGTACAAGGATCTTTCGGAAAGTATGGTAACGAGGCCCCTGCGAGCCGTGGACAATTTTTTTTTTTGTCCAAGTTATTGCACTTGCCATATAGTGGACATAGTTACGGTTCGAACGAGTGGTCACACGGATCAGTTCGATTATACTTACAGCATGATTTTGCAGTGAGTGGTTCCACGTGTGTTGCCTACACCTCACGCAGGTGCGAGATGCGCGCCGTTATTCGTTTTCTGTCTTTGCGTAACGAAACTGCAGCGAGTATTCGTCGGAAACTTCCGAAAACGTACGGAATTCAGGATGTCACGAGGTGGTGCAGGTTACTCGAAGAAGAGAGGACCGACGCTCGCGACGATGAAAGAAGCCGACGGCCGCCCATTGTGTCTGACGAAACTGCAATGAAAATTAAAGAAACCGTCAGAGCACATCGACGTGTCACACTCCGCAACGTCGTCGATTTTTTCCCGTCATCACGCGAAGTCTTCTGGATGAAATCGCGGCAGAAATTTTCGTTACGCAAAGTCAAAAAACTGATATCGGTGTGGATCTCGCGTCTGCGAGAGGTGGAGGCAAAATACGTGGACCCGCTCATTGTAAAATGATGCTTTAATGGCTGCGGTAATCGAACTGATTCGTATAACCCCTCGTTCGAACCGTAGCGATAATATCCATCATGTGCTAGGTGCAAGAACTTTGAAAAAAATATTTCCAACTGCCCGCGGCTCTACTTTCCGGGAGACTCCCATATTTTGCATCGCCTTGGCGTCGGTAATCTTCAAGTGAAAAGATATTCTCCGCTGCGCTGAAGCACTCTGTAGCGCGACCGAATCGTTCACCGCTGCACAGAGTGAATCACCGTGAAGTAAGAGACACTTATCTGCACGATCTTGAACAAAGAATTTCTTTTAGTTGCGGTTATCGAGTTTGTCGGAATGCTGCAAATTTCGTACCGACGTATAAATCTCGAACGTCATATTTACGACGCCGACGGCGGACGACTTCTGAGGCATCATAGCACTTCGCATAAAGAACAGCAGTACTTTTTGTGATTCTACTGTTGGCACGTGCCAATATCCATAATACCTGTGAGGTGCAAATAAAAGGTTTGAAATAATATCCATGTGATAATCGGGGTAACGATAGTGGTTAAACGAAATTATTTTTCACGCCCTATGTTATATTACTTTGCTCCACGTGTCTGATTAATTTGAAATGAATAACACGATTAGGCGAATGGTTCATTTTAGTAACACTTACGTTTTGATGAACACGTCGCTGCTGATATCCCAAACTCTCTATCATTGAAATACGTTAAGGAATACAAGTAGAAAATGACCGATAATGCGTCAAGCAGTTAAAATAACACATGGTACATCTTCGATCGGTGTTATCGTTTTCTCCAGCTGAGAAAAGTGAAATATGTTTAAAGGTTTACCGATTATCGATTACTCCAACATTAGTCCCTCCCTTCACCGTGCCGGGGTTACCGGTGACCCAGTGCGGTGTGGGTCCCGTTTGACCCGGGGACAGTTGGAATGTTGATCTTGTTTAATTAATTTGCAGTAATCCGGCAGGATCCTGTTTGTCTATACACAAAGGAGAGTAGTATAGTTATAAAAACTCGTGTTTTTGTCAAATGAATGTGTGCAAAAGATTACTGTTTGTTCGTTTGTATCGCGCTTGGATGCATCGTCTTTAATACAGTGATCTGATGTGTTTTATGTATATAAGAGAACTTACTTGAAGTAATAAACCGATAAGAGTTATCACTATTAAAATTAGTTACACCGTGTAAAGCGGTAACAGGCTGGACCTTCAAAGATCTATCTTCGAACATTAAACAAAAATTATTAAAAAGTAACGTCGTAATAAAATGTGTACAGTGGCTCGCCAAAGCATCGGAGTACACGGATAAGCGTATTTTATCACGCAAAACAAAAGAGTGGGAATAACTTCGATAAGAAGATTGATCGTCAAGTGCGCAGTAAAGAACACGGAAATCTAAAACGCGTTGTTATAATTAACATGCGATTGCACCGTTAAATTTTGTTATGCAATATTTACTTTCCAAAAATAGAGACCCAGGTAAAAAAGCAACAACAACAAAGAAAATATTTTACCTGCACATCTGCGAGAGAACCGACACAGAAAATTAACCGTCGTATTAATTTCATCGTTGAATCGTCCGTACGGTCAGTGTTCAAGTAATATCAATAACCGAGGCGACGGTTCGTCCTGAAGTTATGATTTTCAAAAAAGTTGATTTCTACCACGTCATTCTCTGTCACGCACCTCCGTTTCACGTCGGAATATTTTTTATTCCTACTAGCCGCGAGATATACTCGACGTGTGGGACAATGCGCGGTAAACGCGATTCCCCAAATTTCTCGTAACTATTCTCGTTTCTGCTACTTTGCCACTACGAGAATGAAGACGGTACATACCGTATTTCCAGCACTGACGCTCGTGGAAGGACTTCCGTACCCGTAGGTAAATTAGTTAATAGGTAGACTAGTTATATATTTCTTTGCTTTACTTCCCGATATTGCAGTATATCACTTCCTTTTTCTCTTACGTGAACGGCACTTTCCTTAAATCCCTTTTTGAAGAGTAATGGTAACAAAAAGTAATTCGATCGTATCTCTGCTCTTTTTGCATCGAATCCCCATTTCCGTGCGTGCAGCACGCGACAGGTGCGCCCAACCCACGACGAATGTTCGTTACCATGGTTTTATCTCGTCTGAGAAAAGGAACAGCGTAGACGGGCACATTTTCGACTCGCAACTTTCGCGGGTTATTTATACGTTCGAACACGCGCGCAATTGTCATACACCACAAAGCAACGAGTGTATCGCGTAATGCGCATTGTGACGTAATCGTCGTAAGGTGAAGACGTGGTAATGATGCTCCAAGAGTGACTTAATTATTGTTGTGTTAATTACAAATTGTAACGAACTACCGATACTTTTAGTTGACTTTATTGATTTTAATTTGAATCTTGTGAATCTCCGATGACCTTATGATAAATAGTGTTGTTTAATGTTCTTGGAGTAAAAGTTGATATAAACAGTGATAGTGTAGCGTAGGTTCCCGGGATTATCACTATGTGCCTTTGGTCCCATAAATCTGCCGATTGAAGAATTTAATGTGTTCTCTTCTTCGGCATATGCGATTTTTCGAACGGTTTATTTTCGAACGGTACAAATAGCCATAAAGTAGGAAAGGGACAGCTGCATGATCTTGAATGAAACATAACTTTCGAATGGCAATCAAAATCAAAATCAAAATAAAAAGTGACACGGGCTAATACGTACCTTGCTCAACGTGCCAAATGACAGATTTACAATACCGAAAATAGACATTACGTACGGTTTCCCGGCCATGTGTATTACTATCAGCAATAATTCTTGGTCTTTGGAGCGAGCATTGTACCAATATCCTTTACATCTACAAACCGAGAAATGATTGTGTTCGAAATTGACGCGATATAACGTATACTTGATATAACTAGACAAAAATGATATCTACGCGTCGTAAAAAACATTTTCGATGCACTCGTTCATTCTTTCGCCAACAAAGAAGGTAAACAGTATGGCAATCTTGTGGGCAAGAAGATCCACAATAAACATAAACGCAATTATCTTGTTTTTTGAGACTAGTAAATTGTCCTGGATCTGTAAAAATAAATATCTATACCTGCTCGACATACGCATAATTACGAGCTAATTAGCTTACAATTATATTCATAGAATGTTTTACGTGTACAGGGTATTCGGTGAAGGTGCGATACCTGGGATAATTCGAAGAAAGTTTCTCCTTATCGAAAATTTCGGTTACGTTTTGGGAGATATTAACCAAAAAAACGGCAAGCAATCGGAGAAGAAGGAGTTAGCCCGTAGCACCGGATGTTGGGTAGCGGGTAAACGAGTTATCGCGGACCTCTCCGATTGGCTCACGATTGCCATTAATATCTCGTTAAATATCGAAGAACCTGCTTGGACCTATTCCAGGTGCCGCGCCTTCAACGAAATAACACCATTTACGGGACGCTTTGTGTATTGTTTTGGAGAAATTCGCGATATTTTGCATTGAGGTGTGAACCCTGTAACATACGTCAAGTAAAGGTAACATGAGTGTATTAACTTACATTGTAAAGCACACTAATCACGGAAACCAAGTACGCGGAAATCTGAATAATAAATGATATGGTATGACAGTACTTCGTGTCCTGCGCAAATCTATTTAAAAAATTGAATGGCAAACGTAAGATTATGTTAACTCAACAAACACTGCATCGAAATTATTTTGCGTGTTGCGTAGTAACGATTAAACGTTTTTACGATTATCAAGATACATTCAAAACGAACAACAGTACTAACTTCAACGCTTTCCAATGGTACTCGACGGCGTTGGTCAGTTTTCCCATAAGTATTAAGTCCCTCTTGGCAGTGTCGTTTAGTTTTACATTGTCGTAGAGGTGTTTAAATCTGTAACTGCGAGAGAAAGAATTTTCAACGGTCGCTCGAAATAAACGATGGAAGTTGCGCTTCTAACCTGATCACACTCTGCCCTGTACTTGCCTCAACACGCTGTAAAGTCCACAGACGTGAAATATTGTGGTCAAGTATGTCAGATCTGCAGCTAGCAGGACAAGCAAATCAACGGTAATAGTCTGCCAGACGTATATCATAATAGGGCAGAAGTATTTCCTTGCATCAATATAAAATTCAAGATTAAGCGGAATCTCTTGAAGTGATCCGCTTGCAGGTGCAATGATATGAAAAATGATTGATACTAGTATCATTATGGTTATGCCAAGTCCTAAAGTCACCATCGCGTCTAAAATTATTAAACTTCAGAAAGTCCTTTTGTGTTTTTAGATAAATACATAGTACAGTAGAACCACCCGTATCTGAATACTCTACTATTCTAGCATTTTGTTTTCCAAACAGAATGCCTCCTCGCAGAGTGTTCCTTGTCCTATTTCAAATTATGTTTTCCTGCAACGTATACCTCTCTCTGTTACCATACCGATCAAAACTAATTGCGATCATAACAATTTGGTAATGGTGAAACTGGATAATTGCAAAGTGACGTAGCAGCCAAAGAGATACGAGATTATTAAAGAGCACGGATAATCGTACGATAGACATCAAATTCAAATTCCTTCGCGTATTATCTGACCGTCCATAATTTAAACCAATTCTCAATTTGTTTGGTCTCTATTTAAACTAATAAAATGAAATATCCGAACATTTCAGTATCATAACACTCGTGTTTTCTGTTAAGTCTGATACAGGAAGTTCTACATATAGTATAAGATTTTCATATTAATGTAAACTCTTATTAACCAGTTGACTGTGCGCCGCGCACATATCCGTCAAAACAGAACTGGCCAAGAGTGCGTCTGGACGCACATGTGCGCATCTTAAAAAAAACGTACTTATACATTTTTGACCATTCTGAAATTTGGTACCCTGAGGGTTCTTGGGTCGCTGAATCCGCATGTGGTATAAAAATTCAAAAATTCAAAAAGGCCATATTCAGATTCAGCGACCCGAAAAACCTTAGAGTATGAAGCTTCATCGGAATCGGTCCATTTTTTGTAATTCTGATCCGCCATATTGAATCCGCCATTTTTAATTTTGGATTTTTTATGCCATGTTGCAAGTTTCATAATAATCCGATGAACTTTTTGTAACGCACTCTTGGTGAGAAAGTAGAATTGACCTCGCACAGCCAAGTGGTTAATGTCCCCTTAGCGTGATGGATTAAAAATGGGTTGTTATTTCGGAATTCCTTGACACAACACTAGCAAGGATACCAATGTTAAATGTATCTATACTTGAACGCGTAAATATTTTTTTATACCGAAATAAAAATTGTATAATCTTATAATAATGGCAATTCTGTAGTTTTATAATGATTCTCCAGCATTGATGCTGCTCTGTTTTCTCTGCGCAAATTAATAAAATCAATTTTTGAAGGTCGTTACACTAGGGAGACCCATCACACAAGGTGGTGTGAAAATTCTGTAGGAAGAGAAATTCTGTTGCAAAATATTTTTTAACGTTACGTGGATATATCGCGATGTAAAAATTAATGAAATTTTTTTTAGCAAATTCGTAGATATGACGCCCCGAATTTACTAACAATAAATTAAAATTGCAATTACACATGAACATATGTACATATTGCTCTCCTTCCTGAGCATACTTCCGTAGAATATTCCTCTCATTCTCGGATTTCAGATCGCTCCAATTACGTTCAATTTGTTCGAAAAGATCTCTGAACTGTAATGAGAAAATTAAAACTTGTAAAACTCTTCCGACACAAAACGCCCATTCGAGAATGATAGAATAATTTTTTTTACCGAGTCTTTATAAATCCAGCAAGTGAAGTATTTCGAAACTATAATTGTTTGCCCCATTACATAAGTAAGACTTTTGATAATCGTTTCCCAATCGTTATGTTTTGCAATGTAAGATATCTAGCAGAAAGGGAACACTTTTTATATTACATGGACACTCACTTTAAATGACTCCACCTCTAAGTTGAAAAATTTAACGACAAGTATTCGCTCGGAACAATTAATTTTCGAGATTTCACACCGAAGAATGCGATACCTGAGGCACATAATATCCTAGTAGAATTATAGAAATCACGTATCTTTTAATACGTTGAACTCTTGAATCGTGAAACGGCCACTGGCCCACAAAAATCAGGAAGAATCGAGTATGGCTGAAGTAAGAAGTGTGCAAAAACTCCATGTTTTCGGAATGACGACACAGACACGTTTGTGGAGAAAGAGTTCTTGCCAGTGATCGCTCTCCAACCCCTCCACGTATCGTGAGAATTGATACACCTTGAACTTTGTACACCCCAGACACGCAATTATGGTAATAACAGTCTCCTATGAGAAAACAAGTGTCTATGCGGTAAAATATCGTGTTGTGGCGGTACATTGCTCCTCTATTATCGGATATTGCAGAAAAAACGTAGGTGGTCAAATATGTTTTATTTTCCGACGATGCGGTAGTCCAGTTCGAACAGTGCGGTAGTCCAGTTCGATGCTTTCGCATTAGAATTTTCTATGTCATAGCCTAGAGCGCATCGAAAGTACAATCGATAGTGCCCGTTAAAAGTGATCGAACGCAATTCAATAGTTACCTCCAATTTTCACGAATGGTACATCTGGTCACCCCAGCGCATCGCGTGACTGTTGTTGCAAATAGTTTACCTGGTTCTGTTAAAGAACGTACGATGCGATCTAAGTAAACGCAGTCGATTTTCCTCCATCGTTACGTGCACACCTGCGGACCTTGCGTGCAAAATTAACCTGTGGTTTAAAAAATACAATGCACGTCTCTGCATCTATTATTCTGCGAATAAATTTGATCGGTTGAATGAAAGTTGCATTCGGTCGTTTTCCGTAAACAGACCGTTCGGCTTTTGTAAATTGTGTTCTTCTTATCTCTTTTATACAAGGCCGCGGAAACCGACTCACTAACTGGTAGAAAATTACTGCGCTTATTTATTCCATGATAATTTACTTTTGTGGATCTCGTTGGTTTTACTTCGCCTGAGAAAAGGAACTCAGCGTGGACGAGCACATTTCCAACTCGCAACTTTCGCGGGTTATTTGTACACTCGAGCACGCATGCAATTGTCATACACCCCAAAGCCACGAATGCATTGCGTATTGTACATTGTGACGTAACCGTCGTAAAGTGAAGACGTGGTAATGATGTTAAAATTAATTACAAAATGTAACGAATTACCAATACTACTAGTAGCCTTTATTCGTTTTAATTTGGTAAAAATCACTTGCTAATTTCCGGTGCCCTGATGGTAAATAGTGTTGTTTAATATTCTTAAGCTAAAAGTTGATATGAAGGGTAATGGTATGGTGGAGATTCCCGGGATTATCAATATGTACCTCTTGGTCCATAAATCTGCCCATTCGGGCAGAGAATGTGTCCTCTTCTTCGGCAAAGGCGACTTTTGGATAGGTTCATTTTTGAATGGTGCAAATAGCCATAAAGTAGGAAAGCATCAACTGCAAGATCTTGAACGGAACATAACTTTCGAATGGCAATCGAATCTCTAAATAGGTGTGTAATCAAACTAAAAAATAACACGTACTTTGCTCAACGTGTCAAATGACAGATTTACAATACCGTAAATAGACAATATGTGCGGTTGCGCGGTCTTCTGTATTACCATCGGCAATAATTTTTGGATTTTGATGGGAGCATTATACCAATATCCTTTACTTCTGCAAGCAGAGAAAGATTTGTGTTCGAAATTGACGCGCTGAAACGTGTACTTGACATCGTTAGACATAAATAATACCTACGAGTCATAAAAAATATTTTCAATGCTGCTGTTCATTTTTTCGCCAACAAAGAAGGTAAAGGTTAAGACAATCTTGTGGATAATAAAATCCAGAGCATACATACACGCAACTAGCTTGTTTTTTGAGACTAGTAAACTTTCTCGGACCTGTAACAATAAATGTCGGCACCTGCTCGATATACGCATAATTACGAAGTAATTGGCTTACCAATCATATTCATACAATGTTTTACGTATACGGGTCATTCCGCGTCAAAAAACTGTTTTTTACACACATGGTCCAGAATTTTGATGAATTTTTGTGACCATGTAGTGTTCGCGGAGAAAAAAGTTTTGGTAAAAAAAAACTTCGAATTTTTGAAAACTTTTTGTGTTACAGCCCCTCAAACTTTTAGGTAAGGTTTTATTTAAAAATTCATATCTCCCGAACTATTAACTATATCACATTCTGACAGATTCGGCTGCATTCATAAAAGATTAAACTGTCAATAAAAAAATACATGACTGTCAGATAATGTTTATAAACATTGAAAAAGTTAATTTGAAATAAAGAAATTGCTCTATCTGCGAAAACAGTGCAGCAAATTTTTTCGTTATTTTTTTACAACAACTGCGAAGCCTTCTCTAAAGAATGACACAAGAAACTCGATGGTCGTTTTAAAAATGTTGGAGATATGATTTTTTATTCACCAGCGCGCGCCTCGGAGGCAGCCGTGGTAGTCCAGTCAAATAGTAGTTTGAAGTGGAAAGTTGTGGTTTAATTGTTTTTACTGACTTACTTTATGTATTTCGAGGTGCTGAACACGAATCTGAAGTTGTCCAACAACATTTTTTACGCCAAATATGACAAATCATCAAAAACCACTAAGAATTTTTGTTTTTTTGCTTATTACTTGAAAAGTAAGCTGTTTACGCAAAAGGTGGTTCAATATAAAAATAAAGAAGACAAAATTACCTACAATTCATGTTGTTATCATTTTTTGGTGCGGCATATGGTTTCTGCGCAAAGGAACGTTATAACTGGGGAACAAAGTTAACGCAAAAAAATTTACGTCAAAAATTTGCCCTACTTCAAATAAGCATAACTCCGCGAAAAATTGTTATATCCGAAAGATTTTTTTTTCGCTTTAAAAGGGTGAGGTATGCACTTTATGGTACCATTGTTAGATTTTGAATTTAGCCTCCCCCTTCCTCCGTTTAGAGACAGCACTCTATCGCGTATCGTAGAGGACACTCTGTCTCCGTTATTGTAGTGGTAAAGGATAGGAAAAAACAAAAGCTAGCGCGAACAAACGGGTGACAGAGTCGCTGGAGGTGGTAGCGAAACCGACCTGCCTTCCCCTCACGGGCTCTTCTGAGCCCCAGTTCGCCGTCCCTGATCTACGGGGTAGCTTGTGTATTATTTTGGAGCGATTTGAGATATTTCTGCTAAGGTGTGAACTTTGCAACATACGTTAAGTAAAAGTAACGTCATTGGTGTAACTTACATTGTAAAGTACGCTAATTACGGAAACCATATACGCGGAAAGCTGAATAAGAAATGACGTGGACAGGCAGCATATCACATCCTCTACAAATCTATTTAAAAAATTGAATGGCAAACGTAATATTATGTTAACTCAACAAAGGCTGTATTTAAAGCAGTCCGCGTATTGCGTAGCAACGATTAAATATTATTACGATTATCAAGATACTCGCAAAACGAACAAAAGTACTAACTTCATCGCTTTCCGATGATATTCGACGGCATTGACCAGTTTTCCAATAAGCATTAAGTCGTTCTTGACAGTGTCGTTTTGTTTTGCATCGTCGAAAAGGTGCTCAAATCTGTAACTGCGAGAGAAATAATTTTAAACGATCGCTCGAAATAAACGAAGGAAGTTGCGCTTCTAACCTGATCACGCTATGCCCTGTACTTGCCTCACCACGTTGTAAACTCCGCAGATGTGAAATACTACGGTCAGGTATATCAGATCGGCAGCTGTCAGAACAATCGCATCAATCGTAAGAGTCACGCAGAAGTATATTATAATAGGGTAGTAGTATTTCCTCAGATCGACGAAAAACTCAATATTAAATAGAAAGTCTAATTCAGATTCGCTGTCAGTTGTAATCATTCTATAAGCTGATAAAGCTACCGCCATTGATACTCCAGCCAATGTAATACCCATAGTCGTGCCTACAATTAGAGGACTTCAGAAAGTTCTTTTGTGTTTATGGATAAATATTTTATACGGTAGAACCTTCCGTATCTGAATACACTACTATCCGAATATTTTCTTATCCAAACACACTGTCTCGTTGCAGCGTGTTTCCTTGTCCTATTTGAAATGATTTTTTTTTTGTGTAACGTATACCTCCCCTGTACACCGCACCGATTAAAACTTATTATGATTATGACACTTTAGTACTGGTAAAACTGAAAAACTGTAATGTGACGTAGCAGCCATAGATATACGAGATTAATAAAGAGCATGGGTAATCGTGCGATAGATAGTAAATTTAAATTTCTTGTCATATTTAAGTAAATAAACTAAAGTATTTGAAAAGTGATTGTCCTATAATCCGAAAATTTTCTTATTATAACACTCGTGTCCCTTGTTAGGTATGATACGATAGGTTCTATAGTATAAGATTTTGATATTAAATCTCCCTAGCGTGATGGAAGATAAATGGGGCAATATTGTGGAACTCCTTGAAAGAAGAGTAGTAAGGATACCAATGTTAAATGTATTAATACTTGAACACGTAAATATTTTTGTTATACCGACGTAAAAATTGTATAATTTTATAATAATGACAATTGTGCAGTTCTATAACGGTTCTCCAGTATTGACGCTGCCCTTTTTACTTTGTGCAAATAAATAAATCTTTTAAAAGATCGTCACACTAGGAGTACCCCTCGCAGAAAGTGGTCGTGAAAATTCTGTAGGAAAAGAAGTTCTTTTGCAAAATATTTTTTAACTTTGCGCGGTAAGTAATATCGCGATGTCAATATTAATGAAAAATTTTTTTTAAGAGAATCCGCAAATATACGACCCAAATTTACTAAACGAAAATTGCAATTACATAGGTATACTTGTACGTAATGCTCTCCTTCCTCAGTACGCTTCCGTAGGATATTTCTCTCATTTTCGGATTTCAGCACGGCCCAATTACGCTCCATTTGTTCGAAAAGATCTCTTAACTGTAATGACAAAATTGAAACTTGTAAAACCATTCCTATACAAAACACCCTTCCGAGTATGATAAAATAATTTTGTTTACCAGGTCTCTATATATCCAGCATGTAAAGTATTTCGTAATTAAGATCGTTTGCCCCAATATATAAGTAAGACTTTCAATGATCGTTTTCCAATCATTATGTTTCGCAAGGTAAGATAGCTAGCGGAAAGGGAGCACATTTTGTATATAACATATAGACTCACGTTAAACGATTGTACCTCCAAGTTGAAAAATTTAGCTACAAATTTTTGGTCGGTTCAATTAATTTTTCGGTGTATCACAACGAAGAATGCGGTACCTGAGGAACATAACATCCAACTAGAATTGTTGAAATCACGTATCTTTTGATACGTTCAACTCTTGAATCGTGAAACGGCCACTGGCCTACAAACATCAGAAATAATCGAGTTCGGCTGAAGTAAGAAGCGCGGAGAAAATCCATGTTTTCAGAATGACGGCTAAAACACGTTTGTGAATAAAGAGTGGTTGCAAGAGATCGCTCTCCAACCCCTCCACGTATCGTGTGAATTCTTGCACGTTGCACTTTGCACACCCCAGACACGCAATTATGGTAATAACAGTCTCCTCCGAGGAAACAAGTGTCTATGCGGTAAAATATCGTGTTGTGGCGGTACATTGCTCCTTTATTATCGGATATTGCAGAAAAAACGTAGGTGGTCAAATATGTTTTATTTTCCGACAATGCGGTAGTCCAGTTCGAACAGTGCGGTAGTCCAGTTCGATGCTTTCGCATTAGAATTTTCTATGTCATAGCCTAGAGCGCATCGAAAGTACAATCGATAGTGCCTGTTAAAAGTGATCGAACGCGATTCAATAGTTACCTTCAATTTTCACGAATGGTACATCTGGTCACCCCAGCGCATCGCGTGACTGTTGTTGCAGATAGTTTACCTGGTTCTGTTAAAGAACTTACGATGTGATCTAAGTAAACGCAGTCGATTTTCCTCCATCGTTACGTGCACACCTGCGGACCTTGCGTGCAAAATAAACCTGTGGTTTAAAAAATACAATGCACGTCCCTGCATCTATTATTCTGCGAATAAATTTGATCGGTTGAATGAAAGTTGCATTCGGTCGTTTTCCGTAAACAGACCGTTCGGCTTTTGTAAATTGTGTTCTTCTTATCTCTTTTATACAAGGCCGCGGAAACCGTCTCACTAACTGGTAGAAAATTACTACGTTTATTTATTCCATGGTAATTTACTTTTGTGAATCCCGATGGTTTTACTTCGCCTGAGAAAAGGAACTCAGCTTGGACGAGCACATTTCCAACTCGCAACTTTCGCGGGTTATTTGTACACTCGAGCACGCATGCAATTGTCATACACCGCAAAGCCACGAATGCATTGCGTATTGTACATTGTGACGTAACCGTCGTAAAGTAAAGACGTGGTAATGATGTTAAAATTAATTACAAAATGTAACGAATTACCAATACTACTAGTAGCCTTTATTCGTTTTAATTTGGTAAAAAACACTTGCTAATTTCCGGTGCCCTGATGATAAATAGTGTTGTTTAATATTCTTAAGCTAAAAGGTGATATGAAGGGTAATGGTATGGTGGAGATTCCCGGGATTATGAACATGTACCTCTTGGTCCATAAATCTGCCTATTCGGGCAGAAAATGTGTCCTCTTCTTCGGCAAAGGCGACTTTTCGAAAAGTTCATTTTTGAATGGTGCAAATAGCCATAAAGTAGGAAAGCGCCAGCTGCAAGATCTTGAACGGAACATAACTTTCGAATGGCAATCGAATCTCTAAATAGGTGTGTAATCAAACTAAAAAATAACACGTACTTTGCTCAACGTGTCAAATGACAGATTTACAATACCGTAAATAGACATCATGTGCGGTTGCGCGGTCTTCTGTATTACTATCGGCAATAATTTTTGGATTTTGATGGGAGCATTATACCAATATCCTTTACTTCTGCAAGCAGAGAAAGATTTGTGTTCGAAATTGGCGCGTTGAAACGTGTACTTGACATCGTTAGACATAAATAATACCTACGCGTCATAAAAAATATTTTCAATGCTGTTGTTCATTTTTTCGCCAACAAAGAAGGTAAACGTTAAGACAATCTTGTGGATAATAAAATCCAGAGCATACATAAACGCAAGTAGCTTGTTTTTTGAGACTAGTAAATTTTCTCGGACCTGTAACAATAAATATCGACACCTGCTCGATATACGCATAATTACGAGGTAATTGGCTTACCAATCATATTCATACAATGTTTTACGTATACGTGTTATTACTGTACAGGGTGTTCGATGAAGTGTGTGATACCTGGGATAATTCGAAGAAACTTTTACCATATCGAAAATTTGGATTGCCTTTCAGTTAACGAAATATTAACCAAAAAACGACAGCCAATCGGAGATGAACATGTTAGCCTGTACCGCCTGAGGCACTATAACTGGTGCCCCTTAATTTGGCTGTGGTTTCTGGTAGTTTTTCTTAAGCCGAACAAAAAATGATATAGGTCTTAAAGGGCTAACTGTGCTTTAATTTATGCTTGAACTTTACATGCACGATGAACAGGGGGGAAGTGGAGGTGAACCTCGGTTCGCGTGAAAAGTGTACGCACGAAGGCAGATAATTATACATAAAAGAGATATCATCACGGATGAACTTGACATATTTTGACATATGTTATCAAGCTCACACCCCTGAATAAAGGTGTCCCTTTCATGCGTAAATACCAATTTAAAAAAATAGATTTGTATTATATTTATTTCGAACTTTAATACTGCATATCTCGAAAGCTAAAGCAGTTAGCCCTATAAGACCTCGGTCGTTTTTTGTTCAGCGTAAAAACTACTACGAGAAAACATACAGTCAAATCATGGGGCACCAGGTGTCGTGTTCCCCCCGCACCGGATGTTGGGTAGCGGGTAAACGAGTTAACGCGTACCTCTCCGATTATCTCATCATTTTCATTAATATCTCGTTAACTATTGAGGAACCTGCTTGGACTTGTCCCACGTGTCGCGCTTTTAACAGATCAACACCATCTACGGGGTAGCTTGTGTATTATTTTGGAGCGATTTGAGATATTTCTGCTAAGGTGTGAACTTTGTAACATACGTTAAGTAAAAGTAACATGACTGGTGTAACTTACATTGTAAAGTACGCTAATTACGGAAACCATATACGCGGAAAGCTGAATAAGAAATGACGTGGACAGGCAGTATATCACATCCTCTACAAATCTATTTAAAAAATTGAATGGCAAACGTAATATTATGTTAGCTCAACAAAGACTCTATTAAAAGCAGTCCGCGCATTGCGTAGCAACGATTAAATATTATTACTATGATCAAGATACTCGCAAAACGAACAAAAGTACTAACTTCATCGCTTTCCGATGATACTCGACGGCATTGACCAGTTTTCCAATAAGTATTAATTCGTTCTTGACAGTGTCGTTTTGTTTTGCATCGTCGAAAAGGTGCTCAAATCTGTAACTGCGAGAGAAAGTATTTTCAACGGTCGCTCGAAATAAACGAAGGAAGTTGAGCTTCTAACCTGATCACGCTGTGCCCTGTACTTGCCTCAACACGTTGTAAAGTCCGCATATGTGAAATACTACAGTCAGGTATATCAGATCGGCAGCTGTCAGGACAATCGCATCAATCGCAATAGTCGCGCAGAAGTATATTATAATAGGGTAGTAGTATTTCCTCGTATCGACGAAAAACTCAATGTTAAATAGAAAGTCTAAATCAGATTCGCTGTCAGCTGTAATCATTCTATAAGCTGTTAAAGCTACCGCCAGTACTACTCCAGTCGATATAATACCCATAGTCGTGTCTACAATTAGAGAACTTCAGAAAGTTCTTTTGTGTTTGTGGATAAATATTTTATACGGTGGAACCTCCCGTATCTGAATACACTACTACCCGAATATTTTCTTATCCAAACACAATGTCTCGGTGCAGCGTAATCGTGCGATAGATATTAAATTCAAATTTCTTGTCGTATTTAAGTGAATAAACTAATGTATTTGAAAAGTGATTGTCCAATAATCCGAAAATTTTCTTATTATAACACTCGTGTACTTTGTTAGGTCTGATACGGTAGGTTCTGTAGTACAAGATTTTCATATTAAGTCTCTTTAGCGTGATGGAAGAAAAATGGGGCAATATCGCGGAATTCCTTGATGCAAGACTAGTAAGGATACCAATGTTAAATGTATCTATACTTGAACACGTAAATATTTTTTGTATGCAGACGTAAAAATTGTATAATTTTATAATAATGACAATTGTGCAGTTCTATAATGGTTCTCCAGTGTTGACGCTGCCGTGTTTACTTCATGCAAATAAATAAATCTTTTGAAAGATCGTCACGTTAGGAGTACCCCTCGCAGAAGGTGGTCGTTAAAATTCTGTAGGAAAAGAAGTTCTTTTGCAAAATGTTTTTTAACGTTACGCGGTAAGTAATATCGCGATGTCAATGTTAATGAAAAATTTTTTTTAAGAGAATCCGCAAATATACGACCCAAATTGACTAAACGAAAATTGCAATTACATATGTATACTTGTACGTAATGCTCTCCTTCCTCAGTACGCTTCCGTAGGATATTTCTCTCATTTTCGGATTTCAGCTCGGCCCAATTGCGCTCCATTTGTTCGAAAAGATCTCTCAACTGTAATGACAAAATTGAAACTTGTAAAACCCTTCCGTTACAAAACACCCTTCCGAGTATGATAAAATAATTTTGTTTACCAAGTCTCTATATATCCAGCATGTAAAGTATTTCGTAACTAAGATCGTTTGCCCCACTATATAAGTAAGACTTTCAATGATCGTTTTCCAATCATTATGCTTTACGACGTAAGATATCTAGCGGAAAGGGAGCACATTTTTTATATAATATAGAGACTCACGTTAAACGACTGTACCTCCAAGTTGAAAAATTTAGCTACAAATATTTGGTCGGTTCAATTAATTTTTCGGTGTATCACAACGAAGAATGCGGTACCTGGGGAACATAATATCCAACTAGAATTGTTGTAATCACGTATCTTTTGATACGTTCAACTCTTGAATCGTGAAACGGCCACTGGCCCACAAACATCAGAAATGATCGAGTTCGGCTGAAGTAAGAAGCGCGGAGAAAATCCATGTTTTCAGAACGACGGCTAAAACACGTTTGTAAATAAAGAGTGGTTGCAAGAGATCGCTGTCCAACCCCTCCACGTATCGTGTGAATTCTTGCACTTGCTCTTTGCACACCCCAGACACGCAATTATGGTAATAACAGTCTCCTCTCAGGAAAAAAACGTCGATGCGGTAGAATATCGTGTTGTCGCGATAAATTGCTTCCCCATTATCGATAGATAATACGTAGATTGCTTCCTCGTACCTGAAAATATATTTTGGTTTCCGACAACGCGGCAGTCGAGTTCAAACATTCGATTCTTTCGCATCTAGAATTTTCTGTAATGGCCCAGATCTCGTCGAAAGAACAATCAATAGCGCCCGGTGATAGTGATCGAACGCGATTCAATAGTTACCTGCAATTTTTATGAACGGGTACATCTGGTCAACCCTGTGCATCGCGTCATCGTTCTTGCGGTTAGTTTGCCTGGTTTTGTTAGAGAGCTTACGATGCAATCTAATTAAGAGCAGCCGATGTTCCTCTTCCGTGAGGTGCACACCTGCGAATCTTGCGTGGAAAATAAACCTGTGGTTTAAAAAATACAATGCACGTCGCTGCAGCTATTATTCTGAGAATAAATTGTATGCGTTGCATGAAAGTTGCATTCGCTCGTTTTCCGTAAACGGATCGTTCGGTATGTGTAAATTGTGTGTTATTTTGATTTCTTTTGTGTAAGGAAGCGGAGACCGACTCACTAACAATGAGTGGTAAAAAATTGCTACGCTTATTTATTCCATCGTAATTTATTTTTGCGGACCTCGACAAATGCCGAACTTTGTATTTCCCTTCGACTAATCGATTTTGACATTTTCTATTTATAGTGCCATAGTATATGTGATTATAGTACCATTCATTATTTCTTGTAATACGGATTAATAATGAAATAATTACATTTCCTTTTTTAAAAATTGTATACATACGGTATTCGCACAAATATACATATATACGTATAGAACAAAATGTTTTCAAAATTATTGTAAACACTTTTAATTAGTTAACTTCACTTTTTCATTGCCTTAGTGTACGAATTACCATGAAGCACGAGAAGGATAATTGGACCATCTAAAACCCGTACATATCTTATTAGGATTCAAATGTGTAAACGATTATACAAAAGTGACGGAGTAATGACGATAGTTATACCTTACTATACGTCTCCAGTGTTCCTTTCATAATTCCGGGGAATTCCAACACGGCGGGCCTCATTGCTTTTAGCATCATAAACGACAAGAGCTTTTGTGTTTCCAAAGAAGTCTCGTACCAAAGTCCGTTAAATCTGTGAATAAAAAATTGCATTTGAACATCTATTTGTAGTAACGATTAACGTGTCCCTTACGTATCGTAGAAGAGGTGGACGCTACAGTCTAACATCTTTTGCGCAGGAAGAACGTTGAGAAATAGAAGGAAGTAATGAACAATGAGATCGCCACTAAAGATAATAACCAGTGGCATATTATTCGATGATAATTCTCGGTACACCTGCAGAGAACGATTGCGCGGTATTCGTGTAAATATACAAATTTATGTAGAAGTTATGCTTGATTCATCATTTTCTCTTACAAATTTGCTCGTACGACTTGGAAATTACAGCATGCAAGTGGAATAAAATTCACCGGATAACTTACGTTCAAAAGTATACTGCTGATCGATAGTATAACTCCAACCCACTGTAGAGCGTAGGATACCGCGTAACAAGATGTAATACTGTCGATCAACCTTTGAAAACAGGATTAAGCGAAAGTAAGTTTTATGCTAATTTTGTACACGATTGGTAATTCAATTTAAAACACTAACTTATCCGTTCTGCAATGCAACTTCACCGCCTCTGCTATCCTCTTACAAGTTATGGACCGACTGGTGGTATTATTAATTTCATGTATATCATCGAAAAGGTGTTCCACTTTGTACCTGGGAAGAAAGCGCTCATGTTAAGAAAAAAATGATTATCTCTCGGACCTGTGCACATATTAAATTGAATGTGTTGAATCGAAAAACTCGAAAAGTATACAAAAAGTATTGGTCTACGAATATTGGTATTTTCTTATATTTCAATAATCAAGAGACAAGGTCTTGTCTCGGGTCAGGTACAAGTACGCGAGATTAGACCTTGTATCTTTTCCGGAAAGAACGGACAGATTAGCGGGACAATTAGCGACCTTTTCGCAGCACTCAACGGTATAGGCCATAAAACATCTGGCCGCCTGTCACTCGATTTAAAAAAAAAATTTTTTTATTTAAAACTTTTTTGTTTCATGAAATTTGGTTTGTTATTTTCATAGACAAACTCGTACTTGTACTTGGCCCATGCTTTTGTATTTTGAATGCTATTTCAATTTCAAAAGACAAGATCTTGCCTCGGAGCATGTAAAAGTACGCGATAACTAGACCTTGTTTAATTTCACGAAAGAACAAACTGAGGTATTCGAGGTAGTCAAACCGCATTAAAAAATAATATCTTCAACTATTTCAAATGCATTTGTTGCTGTATATGTTTTTTTTTCGTATTTCACTTTGTTTCTACTCACCCTATCGCGCTGAACATTCCACAGGCATGGAATAGGATAGTTATATACGTGAGGTCCGCTGCTACTACGGCAAATGCGCCAACGATAAAACACAATTGCGCGTACAATATAAACGAGTAGTGATACTTCGGATGATCGGCGAAATATTCGAAATTAAATAACAATTGTTCCCGCCGAGTTTCGTTTAGAGGAAGGCAGAAATCTAGGACCGATGGTGTACACAGTATTCCCGTGAATCCGCAAAGCAACGTAATTGCGAGATCTAAACACATTAAAGTAAAAGGTTCCTGTTATGTTACGAGAGAAATCGCACTCGTGCTTTAGTTTGATAACGTTCTGATGCCGTGCACGACTTTGGAATTTGGAATTTTGTCTTACACGTGTAAAATTTTCCGTACATGTAGCCCTCGTTGACATACATTCGCAAAATCTTCCCCTCCTTTTTAGACATCATAGCTAACATGTCGCGTTCGATGTGTTGAAAAATATCTTTGATCTGCCATACGAGATATTAAAAAACACGCATGATTTAATAAAGTGCGTTCTGACTACCTTTCTGAAGAATAAAGATAAACAGTCGTTTACTTACGTTCCCACGCTGTATCCAGCAAGTATAGTATTTGACGCCAGAGAATACGTAGAACGTTATAAAGGGGGAGCTTCCAAGTAACAATTCCGTATCGCCCTTACTCAAGATAATCTTTAATATATGGAAAACTTTGTCTCGTGACTCATGCTTGGGTATTAGCAATAAACGGGAAAAATTCCGAATGAATATGTTTTTCTTGATACGTAGAGAATTTATGTAATTGATCTCTAGATACATCGATTACGCGTGGATCGATCGGGTAAATAGAAATAAGATTATATTTTTTTATAGTCAAACAGTATTTTTGCAAACTCGTAATGGGTGGTTTTTCTAGATAATCTTCCTTCACGTCTAACATAAGTGCCGCCTCCACCGATTTATTAATTTATTCGTGTAAACATCGTTAAAATCTTGCAAACTAGATTGGAGCCAATTGCGCAACGAAACTTTCCATTTCATCATTATCCGGAACTTTAATACCTCGCGAAATAAAAGTTTAACAGTGTGATTTTGTTTCACGATAATGCGCGCCCTTGCGCTGCAGAACGCACATGTTCGACTCTGGAAAAGAGCACTTTGAAACACCTGAGCATCGGACAGTTTGGAGTTAAATCTACGTGATTATTATTTGTTTGGATCACCCAAGGGAGAATTTTTTTTCTAACACTGGAATTACCGCTTCCTTTCGTAATTTTTTTATTAGCGTAACTATGCTGTAAATTAATTCTAAACTGTGCACGCTCGTTTCTTTAACATTTCAGGTATACACAAAAATATTTTTAATCGTTCTTGAAGATATCTAAAGCGATAATAAACAGTCGTAAAATTCCAAAAAGCGGTATTCTTAGGATTAAAAAACATAAGAGATTAAAAGTTAAGGAGCGACAATGGGATGGTGCGCAATTGACTACCGACTCGTCCGTAAGATCTTTACAAAACCGATATTAATGAACTGTCAGAGCCGTGGTTGCGATGCTTGAACGTCAGCAGGGAGAACGTATAAAAGTGGTCAATTATTAATTTGTAAAAGCGTGGTTCGATTTAATTAAAAAAAAAAAGTTTCATTTCTCTTTGTACCACTCAAGTAATTTGACGTTGTACCTGAACAAGTATGAACGAAGCAAGACAGATAGAAGTGATGGCGCGCTTCAATTGTTTCACTTTGGTATGTTGAAATGGCCATTGTCCCATTAATACCAGAAAGAAACGAGTGATACTGAAGTAACGGTTCGTTAGAATATCCATGTTTCCACGAAAACGCCAACTGTGCAACTGTCCAAATAAATGCGAGGTATGACCTCTGTTCTAACCCCCTGGTCATAACGGGAAATCCATTTCGATTTCTTATTCAAATTACTCTCTTACATTTTACATTATATCTGGATAAAATACGTTGCGAGATACTCTCCTGTGGCAATTTCTTCTCGTGCTAATGGGGCAGCAAAGAAAATGCGTTTCTGTGCTAAAAATTGCTTTGCCACGGCAGTCCGGGTTGGCTCATTATCCATCGATTTTTCGCCTTGTCGGCCGCACACGATGCATTATAAATGTGTCGCGTGGCGTCTCAATTATTATTTTTTTTTTACAACGCGCGTGTACGCACAGGAAAAAAAGAGGTATGCATGTATCGTTCGATTTCCGGGAGTGGGGCGCGAGAGTCACGCAGTCGACGTTCGATCTTCCCGAGTTCCACGTCTACGAATCATGTGTAAAGAGTACGCATTCGTTTCAAGTCGACGCAACGCGCACGATGTTTGTGTCGTGGAGGGTACTCGACAGGTATGGTTGCGCGCACGTAAATCTAGCACCGCGATGCAGATATGCGTGTGTATTAAGATCAGATAAAGGTATCGCAGCGGTGTGCGGCTGTAATGTACGGCATGCTTTACCATGCACCCCTGTTTCAGGCCAGAATATTTTTACCTGCAATTTTTCGTTATTCGTACTTGCCACGAGATATAATCGAGGTATAGAACAATGGACGGTAAATGCGATTCCTCAAATTTCTCGTGGCTATTCTCGTTCCCGTAACTTTGCCTCCGCGAGAATGAAGACCCGTTCACACCGTATTTCTAACACTAACGTAACGCTCGTCAAAGGACTTCCGTCCTCGTACGTAAATTAGTTTTCACGCGACATGGGCGCACGAGCCGTTGTTATGTATTTCTTTGTTTTACTTCCCGAAGTTGCGAAATTATTTTCTTTCTTTTACGCGAACGACCCTTTTTTAAAACCCTTTTTGAAGAGTAATGTGAAAAAGAAGTAATTCGATCGCACTCCTGCTTTTTTTTTAATCGAATCCCCATTTCCGTGCGCACGGTGTGCGACAGGTGTGCCCAACCCACGACGAACGTTCGTTACGATGGTTGTACCTCGCCCGGGAAAAGGAACATCGTCGACGTGCACATTTTAAACAACCAACTTTACGGGTTATTTACACATTCCGACACACGTGCGATTGTCATATACTCTTTGTACATTGGGACTTAACCGTCGTAAAGTGAAGACGTGATTAATGATGTTACAATTGATTACAAATTATAACGAACTGCCGATACTTTTAGTAGCCTTTATTCATTTTAATTTGGCTAAAAATCTCTTGGAAACCTCCGGTGCCTCCACGGTAAATAGTGTTGTTTAATATTCTTAAGCCAGAAGTTGATATAAAGAGTAATGATATGATGGAGATTCCGGGGGTTATCAACATGTACCTCTTGTTCCATAAATCTGCCGATTGGGGCATAGAATGTGTCCTCTTCTTCGGTAAATTCGACTTTTAGAAAGGTTCATCTTGGAATGGCACAGATAGCCATAAAGTAGGAAAACGACAGTTGCATGATCTTGAACGGAACATAACTTTCAAATAACAATCGGATCTCTAAACAGGTGTGTGCGATCAAACTATAAAGTTACACGCGCTAACACGTACCTTGCTCAACGTGTCAAATGACAGATGTATAATACCGCAAATAGACATTACGTACGGTTCCGCGACCTTCTGTATTACCATCGGCAATAATTTTTTGACTTTGGTGGGAGCATCGTACCAATGTCCTTTACATCTACAAGCGGAGAAACGATTGTGTTCGAAATAGAAGCGTTGTAACGTATACTTGATATAGCTATACATAAATAATACCTACGCGTCGTAAAAAACATTTTCAACGCACTTGTTCATTTTTTCGCCAACAGAGAAGGTAAACAATATGATAATCTTGTGCATAAAAAGATCCAGAATATATGTACACGCAATTACATTGTTTTTTGAGACTAGTAAATTTTCTCGGATCTGCGAAAAAAAGTATCTACACCTGCTCGATATACGTATAATTGCGAGGTAATTGCCTTATATTCGCAGAACGTTTTACGTATACATGTTATTACTGTACAGGGTGCGAAGGTGCGATAAGTGGGATAATTCGATGAAAGTATTTCTTTATCGAAAATTTTTGTTGCGATTTAGTTAACGAGATATTAACCAAAAAGCGGCAGCCAATCGAAGAAGAACGCGTTTGCCCGTAGCACCGGATGCTGGGTAGCGGGTAAGTTAACGCGTGCCTCTTCAATTGGCTCACGATTTTCATTGATATCTCCTGAACTTTCGAAAAACCTGCTTGAAATGATCCCAGGTGTCGCGCCTTTAACGGATTAACACCATTTACGGGTCACCTTGTGTATTATTTTGCAGAAATTCGAAATATTATTGTTAAGGTCCGAACATATGTTAAGTAACGGTAAGATGATTGATATAACTTACATTGTAAAGTACGCTAATCACGGAAAGCATATAAGCGGAAAGCTGAATAAGAAATGAAGTTGCCATAGAGTACTGCATATCCTGTACAAATCTATTTAAAAAATTGAATGGCAAACGAAAGATTATATTAAATCAACAAAAGACTATATTAAGAAAAGTCCGCGTGCTGCGCAGCAACGATTAAACATTTTTATGATGATCAAGATCCTGGCGAAACGAACAAAAATACTAACTTCATCGCTTTCAAATGGTACTCGACGGTATTCGCCAGTTTTCGCATAAGCATTAAATCGTTTTCTTTCACATCGTCGAAAAGGTGCTCGAATCTGTAACTGCGAGAGAAAGAACTTTCAACGATCGCTCGAAATAAATGACAGAAATAGCGAACCCTATAGCCCCTGATCACACTGTGCTCTGTACTTGCCTCAACACGCTGTAAAGTCCACAGATGTGAAATATTGCGGTCAGGTATATCAGATCTGCAGCTGTCAAGACAAGCATATCAACGACCATAGTCAGGCAGAAGCATACCGCAATAGGATAGTAGTATTTGCTTGTATCGATGTAAAAATCAAGATTAACCGGAAAGTCGTGATAAGATCCGTTTCCAGATGTAACCATGTGAATAATTGGTGGTGCTAGTACCGCCATCGACAAACCAAATGCAAAACTCGTAGCCACGTCTGAAATTATTAAACTTCAGAAAGTTCTTTTGTATCTACAGATAAATACATAATATGGTAGAACATCCCGTTTCTGAATACTCTACTGTTCCTTGTCTTATTTCAAACTATGTTTTCGTGCACCGTATACCTCCCTCTGTACCGCGTACCGATCAAAAGTAATTATGATCATTACAATTTAGTACTGGTGAAACTGGAAAACTGCAAGGTGACGTAGCAGCCAAAGAAACACGAGATTAATAAACAGCATGGGTAATCGTACGGTAGATATCAAATTCAAATTTCTTGGCGTATTTGCTGATCGTGTATAATTTAAACGAACTTTCAATTTGTTTGATCTGTATTTAAACAAATGAGCTAAAGTATTAAAAAAAGTGATTGTCCTATAATCCTAAAATTTCATTATCCTAACACTCGTGTCCTCTGTTAGGACAGATACGGGAGGTTCTATGGTATAAGATTTTCATATTAATGTAAACTCAAAGGATCTCCTTAGCGTGATGAATAAAAAATGGAGCGATATTTCGGAATTCCTTGAAACAACACTAGTGAAGAGACCAATGTTGAACTTATCTATACTTGTCTATACTTGAACACATAAATATTTTTTTTATGCCAACGTAAAAGTGTTATAATCTTGTAATGATGAAAATTATGTAGTTTTATAATGATTATCCAGTATTGCCCCCGTCCTGTTTTCTCTGTGCAAATAGATAAAAATCAGATTCCGAAGATCGCAACGGTAATGTCTAAAAGTAATGATTTTTTTTTGCGATAAATTTGTAGTTGTTACGGCCCGAATTTACTAAACGAAAATTGCAATTACATATGTACGTGTGTACGTATTGCTGTCCTTCCCGAGCGTACTTTTGTAGGATATCCCTCTCACTCTCGGATTTGACCTCCCTCCAATTACGTTCAATTTGTTCGAAAAGATCTCTAAACTGTAATGACAAAATTAAAACTTATAAAACCCTCTCAATACAAAACACCTTTTCGAGTAGGATTGAATAATTTTATTTACCGTGTCTCTATAAATCCAGCAAGTAAAGTATTTCGTAACTATGATCGTGTGCCCCACTGCATCAGTAAGACTTTCGATAATCGTTTCCCAATCATTATGTCTTACAACGTAAAGTATCTAGCAAGGGAGCGTATTTTTTATATAACATAGAGACTCACGTTAAAGAACTGTACCTCCAAGTTGCAAAATTTAGCGACAAATTTTCGCTCGGTTCAATTAATTTGCAAGATTTCACAACGAAGAATGCGGTACCTGAGGAACATAATATCCAAGTAGAATCGTTGTAATCACGTATCTTTTGATACGTTGAACTCCTGAATCGTGAAACGGCCACTGGCCCACAATGATCAGACAGAATCGAGTATGGCTGAAGTAAGAACTGTGGAAAAAATCCATGTTTTCGGAATGACGACCAAAACACGTTTGTGGGGAAGGAGTGATTGCAAGAGATCGCTCTCCAACCCCTCCACGTATCGTGTGAATTTTTGCACCTTTAACTTTGCAACCCTCCAGACACGTAATTATGGTAATAACAGTCTCCTCTCAAGAAAAAAAGTCTATGCGGTAAAATATTGTATCGTTGCGGTGAATTGCGCCTCTATTATCGGATATTTTAGAAAAAATCGTAAGTAAGTTTCTCGTGCCTGGAAATATATTTGATATTCCGACGACGCGGCAGTCGAGTTCGAACGTTCGATTCTTTCGCATCTGGAATTTTCTATGTCATGACCCAGAGCTCGTCGAAAGAACAATCGATAGTGCCCGGTTAAAGTGATGGCAGGCGATTCAATAGTTACCTGCAATTTTCACGAATGGTAATGGTACATCTGGTCACCCCGGCGCGCATCGCGTGACCGTTGTTGCAGATAGTTTACCCGGTTTCGTTAGAGAACTTATGATGCGATCTAAGTAAGGGTAGCCGATTTTCCTCCTCTTCCGTGAGGTGCACACCTGCAAATCTTGCGGGCAAAATAAACCTGCTGTTTAAAACATACAATGCACGTCCCTGCAGCTATTATTCTGAGAATAAATTTTATGCGTTGCATGAAAGTTGCATTCTTTGTTGCATAAATTGTGTGTTCCTTTAATCTCTTTTCTGCAAGGAAGTGCAAACTGACTCTCCAGTAGGTACAAAATTATTATGCGTATTATTCCACAGTAACTTATTTGTGCGGTTATCGACTAATGCCAATGTTGGTGTTTCCCTTCTTAATATTCGATGGCGGTATTTTGAATGTAAATTAGTTCACGCTTAAATATAGGCTGCATACATATAAATCATCATTACTTATTTATTGTATTATGGATTAATAATGAAATAAATACATTTCCTTTTTTGAGAACTGTATACACACAGTACTCGCACGAACATGGTATAAAATTTCGGCGCTTAGGCGAACAATTTTTCCGATTATTGGTACACCGTTTTGATTAGTTGAAATAACTTTGTCATTGCTGCATCGTACGAATTACCATGAAGCACGAAAAGGATAATTTGATTATCTAAAACCCGTATGGATCTTACTGGGATGCAAATACGTAAAGGTTTACACAAAAATCACTAGTCACGATATTTATACCTTACTATACGTTTCCAGAGTTGCTTTCACAATTCCGGGGAACGCCAACGCGGCCGGCTTCATTGTTTTCAGCATCATAAACAATAAGAGTTTTTGTGTTTCCAAAGAAGTCTCGTACCAAAGTCCGTTAAATCTGTGAACAAAATATTGCGTTTGCAAATCTATTTGTGGTAACGATTAACGTGGCCTTACGTATCATAGAAGATGTTGGTGCTACAGTCTATCAACTTTTGCGCAGGAAGAATGTTGAGAAATAGAAGGAAGTAATGAACAATGAGATCGACACTGAAGACAATAATCAGGGACATATTATTTGACGATAATCCTCGGTAGACCTGCGGAGAGCGATTGTGAGTTTTGTCCGTACAAAAATTCATGTATTAGGTTGGCAGAAAAGTATTTTCGGTTGTGAGACATATAGAGCGTTGTAGTTAACCGAAATTACTTTCTTCCCAACCCAAGAATTTGATTCATTATTATATTTATTTATTTTTTTAAATTTTTCATACGTCTTGTAAATGACGGCATGCAAGCGAATTGAAATTGACCGAATGACTTACGTTAAAAAGTATACTGGTGATCGATAGTATTACTAGAATCCACTGCAGAGCGTAGGATACCACGTAACAAGATGTAATACTGTCGATCAGTCTTTGGAAACAGGATTAAGCGAAAGTAAGTTTTATGCTAATCGTGTACACGTTTGGTAAATCAATTTAAAACACTAACTTATCCGTTTTGCAATGCAACTTTATCAGCTCTACTATTCTCTCACGAGTTACGGATCCACTGTTGATATTACTAACTTCATGTATATCATCGAACAAGTGTTCCAACCTGTACCTGGGAAAAATATGTTCATGTTAATAAAAAAATTATTATCGGCCCGACTTGTAGACATATCAAATTTAAATGTATTATCGAATCGGAAAACTCGAATAGTATTAGAAAAAGCTATTGGTGTACGGATGTTAATTTACGGCCTGGTGTCTTCGCATGTTTCAAAATTTGTGTTTCAGAATATCAAATGCATTCGTTGCTCTATTTGTTTTTCTTTTTTTTTTTCCACTTCGTTTCTACTCACCCTATCACGCTGAACATTCCACAGGCGTAGAACATGATAGTTATATACGTGAGGTCCGCTGCTAATACGGTAATCGCGCCAACGATAATGCACAATTGCGCGTACAAGATAAAGGAGTACTGACACATCGGATGATCGACGAAATATTCGTACTTAAATAACAATTGTTCTCGACGGGTTTCGTTTAGAGGAAGATACAAATCTAACAACGATGGTATATACAGTATTGTCGTGAATCCGCAAAGCAACGTAATTGCGAGATCTAAACGCATTAAAATAAACGGTTCCTGTTATATTACGAGAGCAATGCACTCGTGTTCCAGTTCAATATTATTCTGATGACGTGCACGATTAATTTGGAATTTTGTCTTACACGTGTAAAATTTTCCGTACATGCAGCCCTCGTTGACATACATTCGCAAAATCTTCCCCTCCTTTTTAGACATCAGAGCAACCATGTCACGTTCGATGAGTTCAAAAATATCTTTGATCTGCAATACGACATATTAAAGAGCACGCATGATTTCATAAAGAACGTTTGGACTGACTTTCTGAAAAATAAAGATGAACGGTCGTTTACTTACGTTTCCACGATATATCCAGCATGTAAAGTACTTGATTCCAGACAACACGAAGAACGTTACGAAGGGCAAATTTTCAAGTATGATCTCGGTATCGCCATTACTGAAGATAATCTTTAATATCTAAAAAAAACTTTGTTTCGTATCTCATACTTGTGTATTAGCAAACGGAAATAATTCTGGGTGAATATCTTTTTCTTGATACAAGGATAATCTAATTAATCGCTGGATACATGGATTTCTCGAAATTCGTCCAGACAGATGTAAATCAAATTATATCTCTTTTTATAGTCGAGCAGTATTTATTCAAACTCGTGCCGGGTAATTTTACTAAATAATCTTCATTCACGTCTAACAATAAGTACCACTTCCACCGTGCTGTCAGTTTATTAATATAAGCATCGTTAAAATTTTGCGAACGAGGTTGAAACCGATTGCGCAACGAAAGTTTCCACCTTAAAGTTATCCGAAAATTTCGAGCTTCCCGAAACAAAACTTTAACCCACGCGTCGCTTAAATCGCGATGTTCTGATCCGCAGTGTGATTTTGTTCCACGATAATGCGCGATCTTACGCTGCAAGAACGTATGTATGTACACCATGGTGCGCCGAAAAAAAAAAAAATTTCTATCGCGTCAGTTCTTTTTCACAGGATTTTTCTTTGTAGCGCTCAAATTTCCATCATCCTTATAATCTTTTATCGACGTAACTACGCGATCAATCAATTCCAAACATTGTACGTCTGTTTATTATCATTTCATGTATCAACGAGAATGACTACAAATATTTTCGCGTATACCTGAAATGATCATAAATAGACCTACAAAATTTGGGAATAATTGATTGCATACTTCCGCCAATAAACAAAACAAAAACAGAAAGCGGTATTTTTAGGATCAGAAAACCGTAATGGGGATTTGGAATTTAAAACATGACAATGAGAGGGAAATTATTCGTGCGCAATTGGATCCAGACTCGTCTGCAAGATTTTTGCAAAACCGATATTAATGGACTGTCTGAACGGTGGGAACGACGCTTGAACGTCGGCTGAGAGTGCGTACAGAAGCGATGAATCATTCATTTGTAAAAGTGTGGTGAGATTTAATTAAAAGAAAAAACATAATGTTCCCTTTCTCTTTGAACCACTCGAATAATACGACGTTGTACCTGAACAAGTATGAACGAAGCAAGACAGATAGAAGTGACGGCGCGCTTCAATTGTTTAACTTTGGTATGATGAAAAGGCCACTGCCCCGTTAATACCAGAAAGAAACGAGTACTACTGAAGTAATTATTCGTCGAAATATCCATGTTTCCACGAAGACGACAACTGTGCAACTGTTTAAAAAAAATGCAAGGTATAACTTCCGTTCTAACCCCCGGTCATAACGGTTAATCTATTTCGATTTCTTATTCAAATTAGTCTTTTACATTTTACCTTGCATCTGGATAAAATACGGTGCGAGGTACTCTCCGGTGGCAATTTCTTTTTCTCATGCGAATGGGGTAGCAAAGCAAATACGTTTTTGTGCTAAAAATTGCTTCGCCATGGTGGTCTGGTCGGTTCATTATCCATCGATTTTTCGGCTTGGCAGCCGTATACGATGCATTATAAATGCCTCGCGTAGCGGCTCGATTTTCCTTTTGCAACGCGTGTGTACGCACAGTGGAAAGAGAGGTATACATCGTTCAATTTCCGGGAGTGGGGGTGCGAGATTCGCGCAGTCGACATTCGACCTACGCGAGTTCCACATCTACGAAGCGTATATAGAGTCAACGCAATACGTGAGCTATTTGTATCGTGATCGGTACTCGACAACATTAAAGGGTCATACGCAACTTGCGCTTAATCCTTTCTGTGCTGAGTAGAATATGACCACTTCTTTTTTTATCAGTGATTCGCACGGGTTGCACGGTGGCGTATTGTTCGAGTTTTTAGTTTACGAAAGAGATATCGGACCTGCAACGTCACAATTTTAAAATGATACGCAAGATTGTTTGGAGAATAGTGATCGTATGGTTGATTTCTCGATGAAAGTAGATGGACACGGCCAACGTTGAGGTTGGATTAAACAATCGTCGAGTATGAATTTTAAAAGAAAAGTAAGGAGGACTTTGTGGCAGAAATTTTATTAATATTAATATTGTCACAAACATTGTGCGATCGCGAACGATGATTTGGCATTATTTAGAAAAAATGACATTTATTAAAAAGAAAAACAACTGCTCGTGTCTAGGGTATCATTAAATCTGCCCCACAATGAAATTTTTGGAAACAGGATGTGAGAGATCAAGTCAATAATAGCTAATACTGGTCTATTGACAACTCTTTTTAGATTAAGAAAAACTACTCCTTATGCCGCATGCCGAATTTGCCTCACAACATTATTTTCTAAAAGATGGGTGTAAAAAGATGGTATGTTTGTCTACAAAAACTCAAGGTGAACTTGATAACTCTGAAAAAATGGTTGATCAAAAATTTGGTACAATCATATTAAAGCTCTCCTTCAACCATGTTATTGTAGCTGAAAAGATTTACGAACGAACTGCTAACAACATAGTAATTTCAGCTGATTACGTTGCGTGATCCACCGTGTATATTGTAGCAACGCGCTCGATGGAAATATAATATATATGTTACGGCCAATATAAATATATGGGCATTATTTATAATGCCCGTAACATGTGTTACGGGCAATGTAAATAACAACACGATCCTGGATTGAATATTCCTTTGGATACTTTTTAAATTGCTCGGGCATTATCAATAATGCCCAATTATTTACGTTGCCCGTAACATATATGGTCGATTCCACGTCAAATCGCACAGCTAAATTCTTCGAAATTCTGATTTTGAGATATGTTATAGAGGGAGGTGAGACAAGCCACCCGAATTTTTTTTTTATTTTTTATTTTGACTTTCGAGGAGTTATGAGACTTTGAAAAATTGGGACACTTTTTCTTCCAACATTTCTAGGCGCGGTCTGGCTTGCCGTAGAATAATTTGCTTTTTTAAGTTCGATTCAGAAAAGATTGTAGTTTAACGAGAATTTTCAACCCATTTCAAAAAGTTTATTTTTCAACGCATAATTCATAAAAATAAAAAATAGTCGTTAATTTTACTATCTGGGCCCTCACCGAAAATTATGAAAAAATTATATCCCTGTAGCGCGTTTCAAGACGAAGAGTTTGCAAAAAAAGGCAGCCCCAAACACGCAGTAACTTCGGAGTAATTCAAGAAAAAGTGTAACCGCCTCGGAATTACTGATTTTGCCAGCAAGGACGCTGAATTGGGAGGTGGGGGTCGTTACGCAGGGCCGCGGCACCTAAGAGATACGCGATAAAACATTGAAACTGATTTTTATCGGGAATAATCGTTGGTGCTCGCGACTATTACGCATACCACCGTGTGTATGCATCATCAAGGCACCCTCGTGAATTTTTTGAGAATTTTCGGGAATGACCTTCATGTGTTTTTAACTGATTGAGAACACGTAATGTCAACACGACTCGTCATCGCGTCATCGCGCAGTTATGTGGGATATCGCGTATCTCTTAGGTGCCGCGGCCCTGCGTAACGACCCCCACCTCCCAATTCAGCGTCCTTGCTGGCAAAATCAGTAATTCCGAGGCGGTTACACTTTTTCTTGAATTACTCCGAAGTTACTGCGTGTTTGGGGCTGCCTTTTTTTGCAAACTCTTCGTCTTGAAACGCGCTACAAGGATATAATTTTTTCATAATTTTCGGTGAGGGCCCAGATAGTCAAATTAACGACTATTTTTTATTTTTATGAATTATGCGTTGAAAAATAAACTTTTTGAAATGGGTTGAAAATTCTCGTTAAACTACAATCTTTTCTGAATCGAACTTAAAAAAGCAAATTATTCTACGGCAAGCCAGACCGCGCCTAGAAATGTTTGAAGAAAAAGTGTCCCAATTTTTCAAAGTCTCATAACTCCTCGAAAGTCAAAATAAAAAATAAAAAAAAAATTCGGGTGGCTTGTCTCACCTCCCTCTATAACATATCTCAAAATCAGAATTTCGAAGAATTTAGCTGTGCGATTTGACGTGGAATCGACCATATACATTATACACTTCAGATAATATTGACGCATAACACGCGGGTTGAACATCTTCTCAACAAAGCTATACTTGAGTCAGTAGATTTTGCTGGTCGACGGATGCCGTCTTTTGGGTCAGTGCTATCGTGCCAGTGTTGTTTAACGTTCCACAGTATAAATCGCCATAAAGAAGGAAAAGGACAACCGTAGAATCTTAAACGAAACAAATGTTTACTCGTTTGGTCAAATATAACGGACGTGTGTACGCTTATTATATTATAATATTATTAGAGGTACCTTAGCGTACATCTTCATTGTCATATTAAGGAATAAGGGAAACGACATTATGTGAGGCTCCATTGCCTTTTGCATTACGAACAATAATAACTTTTGTGTTTTCAAGGGAGCCATATACCAGTATCCACCGTATCTAAATCGGCGCATAATATTAAACATTATTTTGCCCAGTGTGCATCTCTATGAGAATCTATCCATTCTGCCCATTTATGAAAACTTAGTTCAAAAAATTCGAGAAACACTTACGCGCAGTCAAAGATATGGGCACTGCAATCTGTTAATTGCTGTGCTGGAAGGATATTCAAGAACAATAGGAAATAGTGGCCAATGATATCCAAGCCGAACAAAATTCTGACCGTCATATTATTTAATGTTAAGCTCTTGTGTAGCTGTAAAAATAATGATTAGGATTCCTGGCTTATAGATGCTGAAATTGTTTTGATGATCATAGGCAGCAAAGGCCCCAAAACTATGTGACTCACATTGAAAAGCACTCCAGTGATAGCAAACACAATCGCAAAAAGTTGTAACAGGTAGGGATACGTGTAGCACGCTATGATATCTTGGAAATACCTTTTACAAAAACAATACGCATGTACGAAATGTTATTACCAAAAGGTGCCGAACACATTGATATAATCATGCGAAATTACTATGCTGTATAGCACTCATGAATATTAACTGAATAGTTTTCGTGTGGTACTCCACCGTGTTCACCATTTTGTAGTGAAGTACAATGTCCCTATCGGCGGGATTAACGTTATCAACATTGTCGGCGAGATGTTTGAGCCGGTGTCTATAAGAAAAATGGTCGTCCGTAAAGCATCGAATATGTTAACAATTATATATTTGTCAGGCTTACCCTACGATACTGAACAATGCACAGGCGTGATACATGAGATTCAAGTAAATAACGTCCGCAGATAGTATGACGAAAAGTCCAACTACGATGCACAATTGTACGTGTATCAAAATAAGATAATAGTAGTCTTGAATGTTGACCATATATTCAAAATCAAAAGGCAGCTGGTGCTGACGGGATTCATTTGTGGGAGCTGTTATATATACAAGGGGGGGTACGTATACTACGGACGTGAAACAAATTACAGCAAAAACGACGAACCCTAAAAAGAATTAGGGGAAACATTCAATTACAACTTCCATCTTTACGATAAATTCGGGATGCGTAAGTAATAATAAAGAATAAGATAAGAAATACACGACATCATTTTCAGAAATAGAAAGCGTGGACTTACGGATATAATATTTTCCATACAGCGAACCCATCTTCATATACTTTTGCATGATATCCCGCTCGTCTCCTAATTTTTCAGCGTTCCAATCGTACTTGATACATAGTAACAAATTTTTTAACTGCAATTATGAGAATTAATCCGCACAGTTTTTCTAGCGGTGACGGTTTAATTTTGTGGGTGCATCGTTGACTTACTATTTCACTCTGACACCAGCAAGTCAAATATTTGACACCAAAGATCATACCAAACATCAAAAAAGGAAGGGTTTCAGCGATGAGATCAAGATCGATATTTCTCGTGACGAATTTTAATACCTTCGCGTAAAACGTTCAATTGAGTGATCGGCGCTTTGAAAATAATCGCCTCGTATCAGGCAGATTCGTTTCAATCGAAATTAATCAAAATATTCTGATATCAAACTGAATTCCGCCGTGCAATTAATGGTATTAAACGTTGAAATAAATTAATTGAAATTTAATGTCTACAAATTTGATCGATTCCTATCAAATACCTGAACTGTAATAAACGAGACCAGGAAAGCACAAACAACGATTCGCTTCAGCTGCTTAACTTTGGAGTCGTGAAAAGGCCACTGGCCTACCAACAGCAAGAGATACCGAGTGTTACCGAAATATTGATTCTCGAAGAAATCCATGTTTTTGCGACGAAGTCTCGTGCGCGACTGTCGAGGAAAACTACGAAAGAAGTAATACATATCGATTCGTATTCCTTCCGCCGAATGATATTCTAATATTTTCCACCTCAAATTTCTTCCACCGCTATTACGCTATTATCGTAATACGCGGTTTATTTCTGGATAAAATACAAGATGCGACACAGTGTTGTGCCGTTGCAGCTGCTTCTCCCACGCGTGTGCCTAGCGGCAGAAATATGTTATAACGGAAGAATTAATTCGCTCCATATACGATATTTTGCATAATTCGTTTCCTATCGATTTTTAGACATCTACTGTATTTCCCATGGACGCGTGATAGCGTTTCCGTTGGGTGCCGAACACCGTGAGTTTTCTCACCCCCACTTTTAAGCGTTGGTATTGTTGCGTTTGTACGTAAAGGACGTAACCAAGGGTCCAGTCTACCTTCAGCTTTTGCAGAGTTCGCATCGATGAATGTGCATTTCGCGTCATTGAAGTTCACATAGTAAGAAATATGTTGATTGGATACTGTGCCGCGATTCTACGGTGACACGTTTACATTTTAAATAGATGTCGACAAGCGGTTGACGAGTAATCGTTTATTTACGGAAAAACTGGATAAAACTGGAATGAAATTATTTTTGTAAACGAGTAACTTTTAAGGGACGCAAGACAAACGTCACGAACTGACTTTTAAGATGGATCCCGCGATTACCTAACTTTTCGAAAACTGTTTGCAATTTCGGGGAATAATTCACGGTATGTGTTCCAAACTGGCGTTTGTATAATTCCTCATATCGAACAAATAATCTCGGTCTAGTAATTTAAGGGACCGCTATATCATGAAATTAATGTGCACTGGCTAATCCAGCTGTTAATATGGCTTCAACGATTCGTGGATGTTAAGTCGGACACTAAACGGAGCATTAAATCCGATTTCAGGGCAAACCTGACTAATTATCCAAGCTGCGATGGGTTTTAACGTAAACTATTCCAGGCTGTTTTGTAATTTGGATACGATTCCAATATGTTGCTTTTGAAGTATCAAAAAACCATTTTGATTTTTTACAAAATTACGTGCATTATGTGTAACCGGAAGTTATTTAAACTTGTAATCGAATTTAGTTTCGCCCATACAAGTTTTTGCTGAAATGGGTACTCGCCAAACCGCATGTAAATTCTTTCAGTAATAATCACCATTTTTTTATTACCGACACGGTTGGGGTACAAATAATAAAACAGAATTTTCACCGATAATTCTCTAAAATAAATTCAACGCAAGTGGAACTAACGAAACACGTATCGGAACGAATAAAATGTATGTCTCTTCAAAATTATAAAATTCATTTGCAGTACATTTTTCCGAACGTTCCACTTTCTATTTCATTCCGCTCGCCAAGAATGTTTTCCAATTTGATTTTAATTCAATCGCGCACTGGTTCAATCGCAATTTCAACTTTGGGCAATCCGATGAGTAATATTTACCTTTCAACGAAAATAACATACCTGCGGAACATAACCCGAAAGAAGGACTTTGTTTGCATCATGACAACGGGAGACTGCGATGCAATCAACAAAGGACGGAAATAATGCGAAGCCTCAAATTCACAACTGTCGTTCATCCCTCGTACAGTGCCGTTTTGGCACCCTTGAAATTCCGGTGGTTCCCGAAATTGGAAGTGGTGTTCCAAGGTCAATGCTTTTTATCCGACGCCCAAGTTCAAGTTGCTGTGCGCAATTGGATTAAGAGAAAAAAAAAACCATAAACTTTCTCGATTGGATGCAATGGCAATTGGGTGGAACAAAATGGGAATTATAATGAAAAATGTACAGTGCAACGATGGAAAGAAGGCACCCAGAAAAAATACAGTCTGATTGGTTCTAGTGTGTCCTATTCGAACACAATCAGACAGACAGGCACACGCATTTTTGCCATTTGCCGAACTCCCACGCACATTAATTTTGGTTAGGTAGCAAGAGAACGTCGGTGATGAGGATAGCCAGTGGAACTTTTGCCTTTCTAGCGCCTCAGGTGCTTTCTTCTCATCGTCGTACAGTACTCGTAATTTTGAAGAAAAAAAATTTACTTCGTTCCGAATCCAGGTTCAGTATTGAACACTCCAACCACGACCTTTCTCGGAGTGGAACACGATCCACACTGCGGCGGTTCGAGGGTTAATCTTGTTTCGAACTTACTTTACAGAATTCGAGACCTTATTTATCAATCACACCGTCGTACGCCGGTTGATAGAAAAGCTTAACGTTGGTTATACGAAGCGTACGGCCACGATCGTATAAAGTACCGTATCGCGGTCAAGTTAAAGGGTTGGGGTATATGCAGCGAATGATTCCATGACTAAGGTGACCATATATTTTTTAGGTCAAAAAGGGACAAAAAATTTAATTCTGTACATGCCCGATATATTATAATAAGCCTATTTTTATTAACCGTCAAAGAGCTGTCCTTCTGAAACCTGTCTGTCTCTCTCTGTCACCGTGGCTTCCCACACTACTTATCACTAGGGGCGGAAAAAATCTGGATTCACCGTTGTTCGAAAATCTGGATTTTCGGATTTTGAAATCCGAAATGCGGATTTTACTTTCTAAAATCCGGAATCCAAAATCTGGATTTTCGGATAATCCGGATTTATGTCACATCACTACTTATCATATTTCTAAAAATAAACATTGAATAAGAGTGCAAAAATCGGAAAAATGCTTTTTCAAACACTTGTGAACATTATTACGTCATTGTTAAAAGTTTGTAATGAACATACACGAATTCATCGTTAGTATAAAATTTTGTTCCGTCGAGCATGGATTATTTAAATATTTTACAGCGCGTAACCTCCAAGAATTTAGTCATTATATTAAAAACACAATCTACTATGTTTCTCCTAATTTCACGATCCAAACGAAGCTCCATTTATTGCATGGAACAGAGCACCGCAAAATAAGACAGTGAGGTCCTGATGATCTTAAAGAAATTTAACTAATTAGTATCGCGTATGCAAAATACGCATAATTTATAATCAGGCTCTTACTAAGCAGAAGGTTTGGAACGAAGATTCCATAAAATTAAAAGCACTAATTTTGCAAGGATTCATGCTTCTGCGCATTATTGATAACACTAAGCGTTGCGATTTCACAGGTGCTGTATACCAGTGGCCATTGTATCTGAAACGTATTTCGTTTAAGTTAAATGTCTGTGCTGATCCTTTTCTTTGGCTCGCGTACGCAATGCGCGAATACATTCGAAGGAAAATCACTTACACCTGTCGAAAAATATCGTCGCTATGATCTATTAACGCTTGAGCCGGAATGATGTTAAGAAATATTACAGCCACGACACCAGCAAAGTGAGCTGCGAACATAATCGCATTTTCGATGTCGCGTGCTAACAGAGCCAGGTGCAACTGAAAAGCGAGTACATGGATGTTCAATAACGGTGGCCACAGTGGTAAGTAGTAGTTGTCTCATTCGGTGGCAGACCCAACTGGCCAATACCGTTCGATATGAAGGTTCGGATAAACCCAGATATAAACTAGCCGACACTATTATCCAGATAGGTTTTGCATCAAGTAAGTACAGGGTCCGACAGAGGAGTATGGTGTTTTTGAAAAGACTGTCACGCACTTATTTTCGAGCGAATTTCAAAACGTATTGTTTTGTTATACAGCCGATGCATTGCCGTTTGAGGGTACATACCGAAAAACAAGAAAAGGAATTAATCAGCTTCGAAAGATCACATCAGTTAAGTGACGTACGTTTTTGTCGAGACATTTTTGTAGGCGAGGGTTTCGGAAAGGGCTTCAAGAGTACGTCGTTTATCTGTGTAAACTTGAGTCTTTAATGTTGCAACTCAAGTTTAAATAGACATAATCGCGTAGTCTTGGCGCCCTTTCCGAAACCATAACACAGGAAATTTAAAGGGTTCCGCGTGCCATGCTTAAACGGTGTATACAACCTTTCACCACCCACACAAAAGTCTACAAAAATGGACTTCACTTAACTGATGCGAATTTTCGCAGCTAATTATTTTTTTTTATATTTCGGTATGTGTTTCAGTTTTGAAATATTTCAAGGGCACGTGAGAGCGTTCTTCAATAAAACTAAGAAAAATTTCTATTCCAACTTTGTGCGCTTCGTTTATCCATGTTTGAAGAGCCCGTAGTAATTCTATCCGTGCAAAAATAATAATTCTGTCCTAAGTAACAGCGGTAAAGCGTACTGTTACCAAATCATGTTCACGTATATTGTACGTTGTGCGTATTACGAAAAAAAAAAAGAGAAAAAACTTACGCCGAAGAAAGTGATAACGAAGAGGATAACGGATGTTGCCTGTTGAAGCACATACGATAATCCATAGCAGGAATTTATGAGTTCAGCGTATCTTTGGTAACAAAGAAGTCCGATAATTATTTTATCGGACGAGTACATTAAATATTCATCGGTTCTCAATAATAAACGATCGATCGTGTCTTCGATACTAACTTTAAGGCTTTTCGATGACTTCTCACTGCCCGAACCAACCTCTCCAGACACGTAAAATTATTGTTACTATCGCGACTCTTTTTTGAACAGTCGTCGAACATATGCTTTAGTTGATAACTGGAAATATTTTGATTGTTCTGCAATTCATCGGACTTCTGTGAGCGTACATTAATTTTTCGCAATCGCAATCTTGACAGACGTCGCACGCTTACCCGACTATGCTGAAATTTCCACAAGCGTGGAAAACAATTGTCGAATATATCATGTCGCCAGCTATTAATGAATTGAACATGAGAAATGAGGCCACTTGCATGTGCAGCAAAATAGCGTAAAAGTACTTTTTTTCGTCCACAAGATATTCAGCTTCGAAGGGCAGAGTATGCGCGCGAGTTTCGTTTAACGGTGCAACGACGTCGAGGAAAGTTTCGATGAGAGATATTGAGAAGAAGCTGCAATGGGCCATTCCCATTGTCACTACAAACAGGTCGTTGTTAACGAGCGACATTCGTTAATCAATAGCATTAATAATTCAATCCATCGAATAACGAGATAAAGAATGTTACGAAAAATATTTGATTGGACTCTCTTTACTCAGTATGATTAATCCAAATTGTTTTCCTCTCTTAGCATATTCTCGTAGAATGGCAGCTTCGTCCTTGATCGTGATTGTCTTCCAACTCTCTTGTATTTCGTCTAACAGATCTTTGATCTGCGTCGTCAAATCGTAAAAAAAATTAAACTTCTTGTTCTAACCCTTTTCACGCGTGTGTCGCCGTATAGGCGACATTATACGTTTTACCGTTGCAAAAATACCAGTGCAAAGGGCTACTTATAATTCAGATTTCTAATCTTGATTACTGTGTACGATTGTAATTGCATAAATTCGTAACTTAAACGTAAATGAGAAAAAAGCATGTAACGCGTGCTTCCAGATAGTTAGACGCGATTGTAATGAAAAAGGATTCGTTTGCAGATGTCCATGGCTTACCAATTCCCTATTAAACCACGAAGTACAGTATTTCATCATAAACCCAAAGACTGTACCAACGGAAGAAGTCAGACAGGCGAATAGTGTCATGTTAAATTCCGAAAGATACACCTTTACTATCTGCGAATAAGAGTTTAATCGGTATACGGCCTCGTTACGTTTGGTACATAGCAAAAAACCATTCTACGTTTCGTCGCGACATTACAAGATCCCTGACGTCCACTTTGATTTACGACTAATATACAGAAAAATATTTTCATACCTGTGGAACTATGATCGAGATAACAGATAAGACGACAAAACATCTATGAAAATTTGCTAATTTGGAATGTTTGTATGGCCAGACTCCACACGTCGACATCAAAAGTCGATTGATTTTATAATTATGGTAATCGAAGTTCATCCTCGTGCGACTACCAAAACCGTACTGTAACGAAAAACTGTGAGGTACGCGACTCCCCTCCGCTGGGTAAACGTAATAACGGCAATATTTTCCTCTCGCATTTTTTTTTCAACGACCTTCTCCCGCACATATTACGGCGGCATAAGATAATACGCGCTACGCAGCTATTATCTTACCGCTCGTTTACGCGTAGGTAAAATAAAACCCTTGTATCGTGTGAAAACGCATTAAAAAAAAAAGACAAATATTTACTCGCCCCAAGTGCGATTCTACGATTATTCGCAATTTATAGAACGACCATTTTTCCATAAAGATACCGTATCATTATCGTAACGTTTATACCGTTGAGAAAATATACCTGGAAGGGTTACGTATTACCGTGTTGACTTATATCCCAGTCAGTTGGGGAAAGCCGAGGAAAACACATCGCATAGGGGAAGAAAAAAAAACCTAATTCCATAAGTTTGGCTCGCGGGTGGGAAGTCGAAGCTCACCAACAGTTTTCTTCAATTTCAAAAGGTAAACGAATTTGGTACTAGAACAATTTCCTCGGATTTATCGCTGCTTATAATATACATTGTTCCACTATGATCGAGGCTCTACACGAACGTTACGTTACGGTCGACTATTCCCAGTGACAATAATTACCACCGAAATCACGACGTTTCGAACATAATCATGGCTCGCCTAATGACCCGACGCCTCTGCAGAATTCGTAGCTCGCGCGCGGAGAGATAATAATTGAAATATCAGCGAGGCCATAAATCTCGCGACGGTGCACGCACGAATACATCGACGAACGCCGCGGATAGCCATCGTGATGTCGAATCCCACGAATTTGTCGTAGGGCCATCCGGTTTTCTCTCGTAGTTTGTCCCACTTCCGCCTCCAATAACTTCTGCCCCGAACCGGATATGAATTACTCGGAATAAACGCATACGGACGAGACAAACTTCGGGAACGAGTTTAAAACTTTGAATTGCTAAGTGAACGGCCCGGGGAAGGTCGTTATCTTCCCGGGCAGGGTACACACGAAGAACCTGGTCTCGCAACGGTGAGGCAGTTAGTCTTCGAAAATTATATTTGTCATTACGCGCGCCATGTCTGAAAATAAACAGCCGGCCTCGTTTTAATTACGTTTGTCTCTGTTAATCAGACCTGGACGACAGAGGGGCGAGGGTGGACAGGTGATTTCTCGTAAATGAAATCTCTTACTACGGCCCTCGCGGATTTTCAATTAAGACGCAGGGATTGCGCGGTTCATTAAATTCTTCGCGTGTTACGTTTAATTTCGTAATTACGTTCGGTTACTCTTTGGATTATTTTGAATTCAATTTCAACGCGCTCAACGGCAAACTTGGCCGTAATATTGACCTTTGTCGAAACACAAATGTCAATTTACGCTTACACGCGTGGATCGATGTTTTTGTTTGAAATATACAGGAGATTTCGTAATTCGTCGAAATCAGTTTTGGTAGGGATTTAAAACTTGAAGATAGTATATATGCAAAAGTTGATGTAAACGAATGTCCTGTTTGACTTTGCGCGTAGAACGCCAATTGGTAAGTTTTCAAATACATAGCGAGAAAATTCTACATTTTCCATCAAGTTCGAACAATACCTGAATATATACAGAGAGCTTAATGGTCAATGATAAGGCAACTGCATGCTTGCGTTTAAGTGCAAGGAGGTTATTTCGAACACCTTTGGTGAAAGTAAGCAGATACGGTGAACTCGTTAACCACTCAGCTGTGTTTGACAACTATATACGTCATGGAAAAATTACAGTATTTTGTGTCATGATGAATATACCTATCATCGCTTGATTCTCACGACACAGATATGTGCGCTCTGAAAAGAGGAGCATCAAGCGACGACGGGTATAGTCGTCATGACACAAAATACTGCCATGTCTCCCTAACGGGTATAGTCGTCAAACACAGCTGACTGGTTAAAATCGAAAAAAAAGCTTCGAAGTCGATACTCGATAATGCGATTCCATTCGTCGTGGCTCCGACGAAGTAACCATCACTCTCGGAAAGGGGAGGGAAAAGGGGAGATGCGGTACCCAACCTGTCTTTCGTCCAAACAAAACCCAGAATCTTCTTAGAAATAAAACGTGGGGAAAATAAAAACAATAATAACAAGAGTAACGGGTTGATGGAGATCGTATCCGGCGCTACCTGACCAGACGCGCCGACACGTTTATATCAAGTTTATTCGCTCCTATTTTTCATGCTCCGAATTCACCCCTGAAATGGTAATCACGCGATATAGAATACGTGTGTACGTATGTACGTATCGTGTCCGTATGCCAGTGATTCCCAAACTTTTTGTTCTGACGGCACACTGTGATCATTAATTAAAATTCACGGCACACCTGTTATTATGATTACTATCATTATTTTTGTTTTTAACATTTGGTAAAGTATATATTTGCCTTGTTTTAAAATATAGTTTTACACCCGGTTATAAAACCATTGCTGTAAGCTATCTTTGAAAACCATTTCAGGATTTTCCATTTTTTGCCACGAAGTCTGTGCACCCGGCTGACAGCTGGCGAAACAATTAAAATTTATTCGAAATTACGGTCCGCGGATAGGAAATAACGATAATGAGACCGTATTATTATCGAAACGCTGATTATGAATATTGTTACGAGGGTCGTGGCACGGTGCACGCGAAAATCCCAAATGTATTGAAAACTCGCTACCGTGCCGAATGCACCGCGCGCATTTCGTAACGATAGCACATTGATTATGGCTATTCAATCAATTATGAATATTTTGGTAAGTACTATCGTTACCGCAGTTATGCGGAATTTTATGAATTATCAACGTGGAACGAATCGGTACTCTTAAATCATAAGTGTATTAGCGTCAACGATCGGGATCAAACATCGTTGCTTTAAAATCTAATAACATCGCGGGAGAATTATCTCATAGAGACTGGTAACACGCCCCGAGAAACTGATGAGATTGCTCATAACGTTGTACGCGCAAAGTGCCCCATTAACAATTCCCTACCTTCCGTTTTCCTTTTTTTCGTTATTCTCGCACCCGATGAAAATCCATAATCAAGATTTCCTTCCCGTCATCCTGTAACGCCCGGCCGTGTATTTCCGTTACGATTAAACGCTGTGCATCGACAACTGGCATTCGATGTGGCACGATATCGACGCACGGGCGTCGAAAATAATAAGGACGCCGACCGTATTGCGTCGTTCGCAGCCGGTTTCCCGAACCACTCTCGAACTGCCCATTAGGACTCCATTCCGATTCCAATTTACACTAAATTGTTTGCAGGAGCGATCATCCCTTCTTCTCCCGTTTATCCACCTCTTTGCGTTCTCCTCTACACCGTCTTCCAGCTTTCGACGCTGTTTCCTAGACGCCCTCTCGATCGATTCCAGGGTGGCCTTCGATAATAGGGAAATTGATCGATTAAGTGGAGCAGGAGACCAACGATAAATCGGTACGGCGACGGTGGGAAAAGTACTGCAATGCTTCGGGATTCGATGAAATTTTCTGAGATGTAATCGAACGTTCGTTATGCGAGCTAATAGTTAATCTACTGGCTCTTAATAGTTAATACAAGTGGAATTTGTTTATCGTGATCGCTATGTAACCTTTTATAACGAGAACCGACCGAGCAGGCGATAAATAAACGTAAACATATTATTCAACACAAACGATTACAATATACTACACCCACTTATATTTATCGGAATCTATATATTTGTAGCATGTACAATTATCAGAATTCATAATAATTGCCGAAGTTTGATTATAATAAGCGGATTATTGGAAGTAATTTTGTATAATGTGGTTTTAGGACCAAACGATCGTTATAACAACCGATTGATAACATTGTCCATGATTATAATATCCGGCTGCCAATTGCAATTTGATACGCTTCGAGAAATCGCCTGCCAAACGTAAGTCGGCGTGATACAGTAATTTCGAGGCGGTTAGGAATTTCATCGATAACGTTTCCGGAAAAATTGCTGGTAGATGCGAAAAAAAGTGGCAAAAGTGCACTCGCCGTTGAGCGTGGTTATGCATTGTTACACGTATCGCAACGTGACATGACTCTTACCGCGTATGCGCCATTCCTGCGGATGAACGGTGCGCGAATGTACGTGTACATACGCGTGCACTTGTGCTTTACACTTCCAACGGATGATATATCAATGTGTACGAATCGTACGTAACGGCCGCGTGTACACGCGATGCACATTTTATGTATCGTGCCGTACACACGGGACGTATGTACGTAAACTATCTGCAAATGCGTGTATCGACGGCACTCAATCGTAGACGCCTCTATTCCTCGAAGGGCGTGTTTGCGTGTTTGCGAACATCAGTGGACATATATAAGGACTATTTGCGCGTTTGCGTGTAGCGTGCAGTTGTACGTGGATGTGTCTATACCTGTAATTAGAAATAGCACACCTGAGTCTACGTACAAATACGCGTCTATCGCGTGGTAATGTCACCGGATCAGAATTTTCCGATAATACGTTGGTTATGCGCCAAGATTTGGTAAGTTGTTATTTTTTGTTTCTGTTTTTTTTGGCGACGCTTGGCGAAACAGGGATAAACGTATAAAATAAAAGTGGGTATTACGGGCGAGAATCGAGCAAAATAATGTGGGCAGGCTTCAAACCGTGGTACACGCGCATTAAGGAAAAGCCCAGCGATAAGAATTCCTCGGCTTTTTATCGCGAAATCACTGCAGCGATTCTGGTACTCGTTGGAATTTCATTCAGCCAACGAATTCGATTCGAGCTTACACGATTTCTCCCTTTGTCCAAATTAAAGCGACCAGGGTACCGCGATCGATTCGCATTCTCCTCCACGATCGGAGCTGAACCACCGCGGGTGAACAAATTTGCGTTTTCCATCGATCCGGGTCGCGCGAATGGTAATTATGGGTAACGCAAAATGTCTAATAAGAGAGAGAGAGAGAGAGAGAGAGTGAGCTTTATCGAACGAGGAACTGGAACGACGTCCCCTGAACGAAAAAGCTCCGGAAAATTTGGAATGTGTAAGAGCCACAAAGCTTGAAGGGAAAACTAACCCGACGTTTTAAAACGAATTGTATAAGATCGGAACCTCCCATTAGATATCTTTTCTACGGACTGCGTTCAAACCATTGACGCGTTAACGCATTTTGTTTTCCATTCCGCAGAATTAAAATATCTCTTGAATTGATATCGATTTTATCTGTAAACTTGTTAGCGGACGACATAAATCTACTGAAAAATTGCTTTCCCTTCGTAATAATGTTTAAAAATTCCACGAATATAAACAGAAATTAATCTTGACTATTATTTTGCTAGGACGAATCGTCGAAGTATTTCTGTGGACGTAGAATTTCGATCCGAGAGAAAGACACCTTTGGAAAACAAGCGTTCCTTTTCTAACGAATCTCGAGGAACACATCCCGTCAGTTTCGTCGAAAATTGAACGAGCTGCAGCCTACCATCGTTCGTTCGTGCCGGTGGGTGGTTCCAACGATTCGCAAATCTCCGACCATATCGGGGGAAATGTTACAAAACGATCTTCGAGATGAATTCCGTTCGTTCGGCGAAAATCGATGGTACCCATTCGCCACGTCAGTTTTCACTTTGGCGCTCAGATTACAAGCGGCTTTTTACGGAAAAAGGTTTCACGAATCTGAGGGGAGGACTTCCTCTTCCCTTTCATTCTTCTCCCGATACTGCCGCACCAATACCGGCTCCACTGTCCACGGACGCACGCAAACGCGCAAACACGTACGCTCGCACACAGGTTTGTTCTTACCAGAGTCAGCCTTTCTCGTGGCCACGGTTTTCCGCCGCAAGGAATCGCCTCGGGAAATGCTTTTCCGTTTTCTCAATTGCGATTACGAGACGTGGACGGAGAAACGTGAGGACAGTGCTAAAGGACGAGAATAATTCGCGATGTTATCTTAAGCCGCTCCTGACAGTTTCCGCTCGGACGCCCTTTCCGGGGCTCGCGTTTATGAGCCTGTTGAGACGGAATATTATGCTAACAGCTAATATGAGATGCATTTGTACCTGCGTGATAATATTGCTGGTGATTAACGTTGAAATCCACGGTTTTTATTGAATTAACCGATAAACCGCGTAACGAAACGTTTTCATTCGTTCATCTCTGTTCGGTGACAAAGAACGTGGGAGCAGAAGCTACAGTGGTGCCGTATAACGTGAACAAAATTGTTGCCCAATTCGAGAGGAGAACGGAGAAAAGGCAGAAACGAAAATGTCATCTGCCAAATTATATATTATTTAATATACCTGTACACAGCGCAACATATTGTCAAGGCAGTTTAATTATCAAAGCGGCGTTGACCCAAGGACAAGTAGGTCGGCTACAAAGGTTTTTGTGCAAATTCATTTATCTAATTCGTTGTACTCTTACGAGAAATATTTTCTACTCCTCCGCTTCCCCTTATCGCGTAACTATGAATCCGCGGGAATTAACGCTAATTCTATAGTACAAAATTGCGTTGCCACCGCGTTTTCGTGAATTGTTAGCGGAATATTTCAAATATCACGGTGAACGCTCAGAACCGTCGAATTAAAACATAATGTTATTAGCGAAACTCCAAATGGCGCGGCGAATTTCTATTAGACTACTGTTTCGAACGCAGGTACGAACCGTGATTAATTTATCGCTTCGGAATAGCGCTCTTACAAATTCTACCAGCGGTATCCGAAAAGTTTCCATTAAATCTTTTCTCCGGGACAAAGTTTAGACTTAACCAACGCGAATTAAGGAAGTCCAGGGTTGGACTTGGTGATAATAATGAAATTCTTTATTCCGATATAAAAAGAAAATATTGCCCTGCATTTAATATACTTGGTCAGTTTAAACTTTACGCGCTCTACTTCATTCGCTAACTGTTGCTCTCGATAATCGTTCCGCAATAACTCTCAATCAAATCAAAAAGCCCCAACCCGTGTGGTCCTCACGGAACTTTATACTTTTCACGCTACCATACATTCACACACGCTCGCTTCGTGCCGTCTACCACACGATCATCGATACTTCTCAGAATTCTTGTTTTAAGTCGTACGTCTTGATCACACTCTTATCGACATTCATAAACTTGCGCATCCGCATTTCGGGGAACGCATTATTTAAACATTCCGATCCATGGAAACCTACGTTGGCGTTATTTTCCTATCATACAGAAGTAGACTAGTTACGAGTAACGCAACGATTATCAGCACTTTTCAACGTAAGCTTACCGGACAACTTAATTGGTAATTCGATTGCGTGGAAAATATTGTACTACCCACATAAAAACGTCGCGACGTGGCGACGTTAACGATGGGTTTTAGGCCAGACGGCGAGGGGCAAGAAGAGGAGGGGAAATCAATGCAATACCTCTTGAGGAAAAACCCTTGGTTTGGCAGTCTGGGGCGAGGAATCGATCCTTCCTCGATCATTCAACGAGGAAGTCCATTCGTATTCTAAAAAAAAAACTTGTATAAAGCGTGCCAGAGTGGAATAAAATAGTTTAAAGACCTCTATATTAAAATATTGACTACAATTGGCACTAAAATTAAGCCGCGCCGCTCGAAGGATCAGCCGAGCAACAATGCGGAGCTATGAAACAATTCTCCACAAATAACATGGTGCCTCGGGCAGGATAATAGAGTCGTCCGCGAAGGAAGAGGAGACAAAGGATGTAGAAGCATTGCGTATCTCTATGGAGGAATAAAAGAGGTCTTAGCGTGAATCGCGACGAAATGAGAGGGCTGCTGTCGCGCCACTCGGCATGATTGCCATTTCTCCATTCCATACGCATAAAACGGGAACGTCTCCCCCCACCATTTTTCTTTTTTTTTTTTTTCTTTTCCTTTCTCCGACGTCCTTCGCGACGAGCTGGCCCGCCGGAACGGAACTCGGGCCATCGGTGAATTATTATATAATCGCAGTATACGCAATTGGGGATTTATAATTCGAAACTCATAATTAGGAGGGTACGCGGTAATTAATTGTCGTAATTGGATCGCATCGGAGACATAATTATGATAATTATAAATACAAATTGCGAATGGTCCGGCAAAAACGGTTCTGGGTGTACGATGTGTCATTCGTTACCGAACCATTACACGGTAATACCTCGCGGTAATTACACGATATGAAAATTTTCATATTAACGGATTTCCATGTTCCTGTGGATTTTAAAAGGTGACTTTTCGCGTATTTCGTACCGTCGAGTTACTCGACTCGTTCCACGGGTAGGACTTTATTATGAATTATGCAATATTGCGACGCAAATTATAGTGGCAGATTCTATATTTAATTCGCAGTTATTTAATTCCATCGACAAATTTAGGCCCTTGACTTCGCGCTCCATTATATGAACTACTCGGATGTACTCGCAAACAGGAGTGATTCTGACGATCAAAGGGCAGTAGTAATGGTCAATGTTTACCGTAATCCCACGAAATGACCGTGCATATTGAAATCTCAAAAGCAAAACAACTAGCCACGGGGTATGATCGAAAAATATGAGGTAGACGTTGAACTTGCAGAACAAATACATCGTTAGAGCGAGATCACGATTCGGGTACACTTGTTTAATATTTATGCAATAACTCGGCACCCGAAATTCGAAGGGGTTGCTGAGTCGGTTCTGTACAAAAGGAAATATTTACTTTACCGGTCGCCCGCTTTACGAGAGATTGTTTTGCTTTTCATCGGAGAGGAGCAGAATGATACGATGATGAAGAAAACGGGATAAGATTCTTAGAGGGGTAAAATTATTTTCATTAGGCCAGATGTTTTTCGTTTGACGATATCAGACGGTATTAAGCCCTTTGTTTCCTACGGATATCAGTGATTCGCGTGTTCCTTTGAAGCACGCTGGTCCGTGTAATACGAAGTTTTTATGCAAAGATCAGCCTGATATATTCTCGACAAGGTAAAGAATGGCGTATCGCCAAAAGCCATCGCTACGTCATAACTTTTGTAACGTTAACAAAAATTATTTCCTATTACTCCGTGCGGGTATTAATTAAGCAATTCATTAATTAAGTAAGCAATTGAATGATTCTAATAATATCTGTAATTGATAAATTATTTAATTAAATAAATCTTTCCAAAAGAATGATTAAATTAATTAATTAATAACGATGCACGCTGCTACGGATTCCATGGCGCTTATTCGCAATTATTATACGCTTGTTCGGTGGAAAATTTTATAGGAATCTATGATATACGAAAAATTTTAATTCGAAACGAACGGTTCTTTTTATCAATATTGAAGTACGTAGACATATTCTACGGGTCGCAAAATATTCTTCCAGAAAATCTTTTCGCGTGGTGATAGTTCGGAGAACTTTAATAAGGAACTCATTCTTACACTCTCGATTCGACGTAACAGTTGGGAAATTATATATACTCGGGAATTATATATTCCCGAGTATCGTTACACAGAAGTAATACCTGTTGCCGTGATTCGCGTGCATAATCGGCCTGCGCTTATGATTTCGTTGAAACGGCTTATTTGATCAGAATACCGTAGCAGGAGCGTTAAGCTGGTATGGTACAAGTGCCTCTTACGTCCGTGTTCTGACAGCCATAAACTTTATGATGAATATTTTATCGCCACGTATCTTGTACGCGCCGAGCCGGATACATTATAACACAGATTCGGAGCAGACATCCGGTTATGACGACCGCGTGTCGGCGAGTAACGTGTAATTTTCAGGAATTGCGGATGCAATTGCGACGAGAAATATCAAATCCTTGTGTCTTCGAGAAATAGATGAAATTTGATCAATTCGGAAAATAAGGCCCTCATCCAACGACCTTCGAGGAAAGAAAATTCTTATGATAAAACGATGAAGAAATAGGAACGAATCGAACGTACGCCTTGCCCCCGATATTTTCAAATCCGATCGGATGTGAAATAAAATGCTGACGGCCGATAGAGTGTTAACACCGCATCGATGGAAGGTTACATTAGCTCTTGTCTCAAGTTCCGTGGCAGTGGGCCAATGGAATCAAATCAGCCGATCCGATCGTACGTCCGCGAACGAGAGATGTAGATCGTAATTATATAGGTACTTACCCACGAGTTTTCGTTCGTTCGTGTTCTTGATTTTCAGTGCTCGCGCGGGAAATACATACAGCGTTGCCCCCGTTCGACGTTCACTGAAACGAACGGCGAGTTGATAAATTAATCAACTTTCGTGATTGGACCCATTCTCGAGGATCGCGGGCGTTCGAGTTATTATGATTTTTCTCTTCTCTCCGCGAAACGCGGACTTTGAGTTTTCATGTTCGGAGGAAGAGTTTTCCCATCCCTCGAAGATAGCCCGCGTCAGAGTTTTCTTGCCGACGAGGCGTGTAAGATTCTTACGCAACGAGGTGCAAAGAATTATGTACTAATAAAATACGTAGTGCCCGAAGCGCGTGCAATTAAACGGTTTAACGACGCAATTACCGTGTAATGCATTCTAATACAAGCTGTCTAGGTACTCACGGCGCGATGAGTTTCCAACAGCACCGTCGTAAACGTCTCGAATGTCTTTCTGCAGAAATCGTCACTAAATCTCGTAGTTCGGTCTCGATCACGACGAACGAAAGCTTTACAGTTTCAAACGAAAAAATCGTTGGCGCGACATCGATACGATGATCAAAATTATTCCATTACGATAAAGTGTATATGAATGACCGTGAAACTATGGATTATTCTACCCTACAAAATTGATGGGACAAAATCTGACTTTGTATATTCTCACGAAAATTCGAACAGGAATAAAAATAAAAACTGCCGAAATTTGTATTCAAACTGAAAAACTGTGATCGCAAGGGGTAGGACCGTACGAATCGAGAAAAACCATGAAACGTTATAGGATCCACATACAGGTGTCAGGTATTTTCGATAAGCAAAACAAAAAACAAATGGAGTTTGCATAAAATTGCGAATCCATTGTACATCGTCAGTTTTGCAGGATTTGTTCGCTCGTGAATGGAGCCTATCGTGGCCAAAGGATGGAAACAGCGATACACGTCTACTTATCCAGCGCGTATTTGTCAAATAACCACCAAATTCAATATGAAAGTCAAACTCTGCGCGAAGAAGCACGCGTACGTGTGTACTCTCATCCTAGTATGTTCTATTCGAAACTAGTAGATCGCAGTCCACTACTATTATAGATGGGAGCACGAACAATAATAGCATGCTTACCCAGGATTACATTCTCAAAATCGCGTAACGAACAATGAGGGGTTAAAGCCTCTTAACGTCCGCCAGTCCGTACGTCCATTCACTGTCGAATTACCGTAATCTTCCGAAAGAGCAAACAGCATCTCGATGCTGTCGTTAAATAGAAGCAGCGAATGGCGATCAGGAAGAAACATCGGGTTGAATCGCTACCGAGCGCTTCGATGCGGATACGAAACAATGGAAAGAATTCATATTCGTACGCATTTCTCTCCCTTCCGTTCAGATTTCGTTTCATAGAAATACTAGAGCTAGCGTTCTTATGATTTCAAACGTGTTCTCCTTGCACGCTAATGTAGGCTATTTATTTTGATGCAACGTGTAAAGAGGCAAAAAAACTACGTTTTATTAATGTTCAGAAATTTCGTATATTCGTCAAGGCCCCTCGAAGTCTTAACCGTTTGAGTGCTACGGGCCTTTTTTGTTTCCCGATCAAACAGTTGTTAAGCAACGCAATAACACTGTTTATTCCGTAAAGGCCCTCAGACACGATCAAACATTTTGAGTAACGACTGTGTTTGTACAACATCATGTGTGCGCAAACTTTGATACATACTCGTTCCAAGAAGATGTCCGACACAGAAGATACTTGCGCCGTGATAGTTCACGGCACACATATGAGAAAAATATGAAAAAATAAAATAAATTCACGCCAGAATCGTTTCACGTCATCATTTGTAGTCGTGGTTATTATTAAAAAAACCTGAGGGCACGTTACTTAAAAGTACATCAAATAACGTTCTTAGTTGATCCTAATGCCTTTCCACGGCTGATGCTCATCAAACACTGCCACACACGATCAAACCGCTTGTCAAGCGTGGAGTGTTTGCGCAACACATTTCGATCATGACCGATTAGTTTCAAACGGCTGTGCAACTACTCAATCCGTGCATATTCCATCAGAATGTTTGCACAAACACCGTCGTAGCAGAAATTGTTTGATCGTGTATGGAGGGCTTCAAGGCACGCTCATCGATTACAGGCCCCACGGTAGTTTGTACGAGGTTACAGATATCCCGGTAGATTTGAAATAAAGGTCACTAATTACGCTCGATCGAGCGTAATTACATCACTGACGAGGGAAAGCGGCAATTACCAGCGGGGGATAAGAATCATTCGTGCGTACGAATTTAGTATTACTCTCAACTCGGACGAGAATCCGCGAAAATGCATCTACGTGTACTTACAGAACGTCGCGTAAGGGAAATAACGGTCGATAAAAATAATACTTCCATCCCGAGCTTCGCAAAACGAGCCCGCCCCGCGTATTGTTTCGTTCGCAAGGCGAGGACGGATTCAACGGCGTTTCGCCTTACAACGAATCGGACGCGTTTCGCGCGGTTTGAAAAAAAAACAAAAATGGTAAAACGGCAACGTCCGCCACGGAGCGCGTCGGAGCGAAGCTTCTCGTTTAAATTTACGCCGTGCGTCGGGGCGCGCCGTCGTTGGAAAAACAATCGACGCGAGAGCAAGGATGGAATATTTATCCTGGTTATACAGTCGACCGCATAAGTGTCCCTCCACCTACCACGCTCGGTGTATACCATATTAGGGTAAACAGCGAAAAAAAATACGCACACAACTTTGAAAGGAAAGACATAGAAATAAACTTTTATTAACGCGGAATAGGGTGGGAATTGCAAAAATTCATACTTCATACTAACGGGGAAGCGTGTTGGTTTCTAAAAGAGTGCGTGTCGTTTAGACCAGAAAAAAATGTATAAATTCTCTGAAAGTTCTACTTTCAATATTTAGTACTTTAAAAAAAATCGATTTTTTTTAATCAATAGGAGATACGCCTCCCTCAACGGCGGAGTGTCTACGGGACAGCTACTTGGGGAGGGGAAAAAAGGCACTGTCGGTTCGTCGATTGAAAAAGTTGAGAATATTCGAGTACGGTCACGATTCCGTGGGTCAGTATAGGCCGGAAGTTATGTACTCGAGGCATTCGAGTCGGAAGGGGCCGAAACGCAGGAAATGCTGTCGTTAGCGGATATCCAACTCACGATTCTCTGGGGCAGCGAACTTCTTTGCGGCTGACCCGAAAAGACTACGGGCCAAACGGCAAAAAGGCGGCGTTGGTGTTGGTCTAGCCTTCGCGGCTTTTCCACGCTTCTCCGCGCGTTCCAACTTCTTGCGTCGTCTTCCTTTTCGGTTCGCGCGGTCAAGCCAGAAATCCTGGCTCGAACTTCTCGACAGAAACCTTCTCTCGCTCCTACCCCACGCTCGGATGGAGCAAGAAGAAAACTGTCTCTTCGAATCTCGAATCTCTGCCGGCAGAAGTTCCGTGAAACTTCTGCGATCGGGGGAAAAGAAAGCTATCGTCGGATATGGTTTCCCGGAAAACGTGGAGGGTAACGTCGGTAGCTGGATAAATAGGCGTACCAGTCTTTTTTTTTTATGTTTCTCCTTTTTTTTCACCGACTCTTACTTACGTTTTACCGCTAATACGTCGGAAGCTTCGAGGAATTTCAGTTTTTGTACCGACGAAGAACGCGGATGTGGGTGGAATTCGATAACGTTGGTTATCACTTTGTCGCACGTTCCTATGGCTGACTCCTATCCATTATTGGGATTAGCTCTGCATTTCGTGCGATTAATGCATGCCGGAAAATTTGGTTTCCTGCGATGGTTAAATCGAATCATAACTCCAGCGGTGATCTGCCACCCACAATAATGCTATAACTCGTTCCTGGTTTGCACTTAGTCGTATCCTAATGACTATGTACCTGACGCGTAAATTATTAATTGGAGCATTGTCAAAAACAACGATTACCACGCGAAAGACGCACTTTTTAGTTTAAAACTCTATTAGATATCGAGTTACCGTTATCGCAGTGCTTCGAAGATATTAGAAGGGCGTGTACGCATAGTCTATAAATTTACACCGTTAATTCGTCGCCAATTTTGGACTTCATCTTCATAACGGAGTGGACGGAAATGGCTATGCGAATTCATTCAATGTGGTAATTACCAGGGTGGTTAATTTAGATTAATTTATTATATTGTAATCTCCGAATATAACGAGATAGAACCGCGCGAACTATGCGAGTCATAACGTGACAATACCGTCGTCGCAATACATCATGCCCGCTTTAGAATTTCGACGACCGACATAGTTACGTCGTACTCCATTTGCATTATTAATCATTAACTGCGTGCTTCTAATTACTGAAATCCCTTCATTATCAAATCCTTCGGAATAATTATGCGTCTATCGGTATCCACTGTTTGCGTCTAGTATTATTTTTTAAGAAATTACATTCACCGGAGCAATTTTCATGTTATAACGCATAACAATGGCATCGGAATATCAAAAGTTCACGAAGAATAAAGCGTTCGCGCGAGCCGACGTTGGTACGGGTCCTTCGGCAATAGAAAAATTACTCGACCCACGCGTACAAAGGATTTTTGTTTTTACCTCCCAAACAACAAAAAAAAAACATTAATTACTCTCAAACAAGTTCATTCGTATTCCGCTGAATATTCGCCATCGCACGATCCGCGTCAATTTAGTTTGCCGTTAATACCTTTATCGTTATAATTTCCATTCGATCCGCGCGTATTTCCATAGAAATTTCCGCCATGCCCTCGTCAAAGTATCCGATACACTTTCGCGAGGGGATCTCATTTTTCTCGTAAAGTTTGCTCTCACGAAGATCATCGGGAAGGTTGCAGAAAAATAAGCGATCGTAGGTGGGTCTCTCTCACGTGAAGGGGAAATGGTATAATAGCAAAAGGTGGACGTAAACGAAGGTAAAGCGACAAAAAAGAAATGGATAGAAAATATAGAGAGGGAGGAAGGAGCGAGGGAGGGATGGAGAGAGAGAGAGAGAGAGAGAGAGAAAAATATCTTCGGCTTACGTGCCATCTGGACTCGCGAAGACAACCTTGGCAAAGTTCGCAAGCTCGAAGGTTAAAGCAATCCCTGGTTTCCGTTTTATTTGCTATTATTTCGCCCTGTCTCGGCCATAGATACTCCGCTTCTGGCCCTTAACCGTGTTAGGTCGGTAAACACGGCCGTTTTATCGGCCAATGGAACCCGCGAAACTACCCTCCGGGTGATCTCCAGTAGTCTAGGGATGGGCCTTACGTTTTATTACGAGGCGAAAGCGATTTTAAATCACCCTCGGGACATCCTCGTGTCTTTGAAAGCTTTTGTCGTCTTTACTCCCCGGCTCTGACCTCAGAAATCTTTCGTTCCGAAAGAATTAGCTTTGTCGCGTTTATGGGTAATTTCGCCATGTTACGCGGTATCATTAGTTTTAAAGCTTTCGTTTGATCAGTCCATTCGATCGAATCACCCGGAAGCTGTTTCTTATTTTAACGATTCTAAGAAAATTCTGAGCGAACGTGAATTAAGGGAAACGGGTCACGCACACAACGCAATAGCGATCGCAGTACAAAGAAAAGAAAAAGATATTGGTTCATTCCAAGAATTCATTGAACGCCTTACCACTCGTAAAAATACAATATATTGGAATAAATGAAATGTAAATCCTCACAGTACCATGATCCTCGTCGAATAATATAACGTGGAAAGCGCGAAGAATACAACGGAATGAAAAAAATCAAATGACCGTCAGACTAATTGCGGATAAACGCGATTACGCCATTCTCTTTTATCCGCAATCAATTGTTGCAAATATCCTCTTTTCGCGTATTCATTCCTGTGTCGGTGCTGAATCTCGTTGGCCGAATCAAAGGGATCGAACTTCCTGATCCTTCGCTGCGTTGTTCTTGTATTAACGCGAAAGGTAAGCCGATCCATTGTGAGGTACGCGAGAGCGTTGTCGAAAGACGTTAGAATCGTTATTCTGCCAATTACACCCGTTAAGTTCGCCGTCATTGAAAAGACGACGTAATACAGCTAAAAGCTCGTTTTCATCGTTTCATGGTGCTCAACCAAAGGTCTCTTAACCGTCTACGGGACGGAAAAGCTTACGATGTAAGTTTCACGCGGCAACTGAGCTGAAGATACCGTGCGCCCCTTATCGTCCGTAGTACATTGTGCAAACGCAAGTACAATATTACCGTCTCAATTGGATTTTGGTTTGAACGTGGAATTGGCTGTGTGTTTAGATCTCGTTCGTTCTTACCGGAAAACGTACAAGATCTAGTACTCGTGTACTTGTATTTGATCGGAGACAAGATCTTGTCTCTTGCAGCACCGACGATCATATTCATCAAATTCTGACGAAAATGATTCGGGAAATAAATAAAAATCCACAGTCATCGTTACGACAAATTTCCACGGATCGAGGCGAAGTTTATAGTTAACTTTCAGTGCCAACCGAGAATGTTGTACCCGTAATGTGCCGACCCCATAACTATCAATCCTGTAATGATAAGGTTAGTTCAAAGTTAACATAGTAAATATTTTGCACTCCCTTACGCGTCTCTCCTAATCACCTAGTCCATCGTCCAAATTTCTAGTTCTTCTCCTCTTTTACTTTCCACCAAAAACATCTTACTCATCGTCCCTCCCACATCCCTTTTCATCAGATAATAATTTAGCTTAAACGTTGCTGCGAGCCATTTCCCCCAACGAATTTCCAATTTACTTTGACACGCAGTTCCCTCGCGTTTCGAATAATGAGGCGCTATCGTGTGTGCAACGATATATCGTTGTTGGCACTTTTCGCGAGTGTTACTAACAACGTTATATCGTTGTTGGGCATTAAAAGAGCCGTTACGATACTGTGGGATTAATGCTTCGAAATTCGGAATAAAGTGGTGGTTATATATATATTTAAAACTACAAACAATTTAATACAAAAAACGCCTCAACAAATATGTTCGTCTCTCGTCTATCATTTTCGACTATCCGACGTTCGACACACGCCCTTCGACTCTTGACACTCGACCCTCGACTCTCGACTGTTATTTTTTGGGCCTCGTCCCGCTGTGCCCCACTCTACGCCTCCACACACATACATTCGACGCTCATGCTGCATGCCCTCGGCATTGCATGGTTCTAATATTTTTACCACCCCACAATACCCCGCGACGCAAAGAAGATGTTTCGCAAAAGATCTTCGCCTCCCCGAAGCTGCGATAAAGCGGAGGAGCTGCGCTGAAGACGTCGCTGTTGCTTTTTAGTTGTTCAATTTACCCTCGTTACAAAAGCAATGCAATACGCTTCCCGGCTCGCCTTCATTGTCGCCATAATATTCATAGAACGTTTCTCGGGCGTCCACGAACTTCGTCTATTACAATGTAACTTCCACTTCCGCATTCCGCGCGCGTCGTGAAATTCGAGGTGCGCAACGTTGCGGTGAAAATCATTCAACTCGGGGGAAAGACAAAGCGAGAATTCTTTGCCGGAGATTGATGCACGGTTGCAGTATCGTGGAGGTGTTCGGTATCGAATATTAAAACGTAGGGGATGAAAAAGACACTACGTTTGTAATATTTTCGCATACGTTCGAAGCGAAGACAGTGATCCCTCGACTTACCCGATAATAAAACAAATTATATGAACAAAATAAAAATAAATAAAATAAAATAAATAAGAAATAAGCATTTCGCAGGTAAGAAGTTTGCCAACGCAAACGTTCCCCAATTAAGCGATCGTGCGCTCAACCCTAAGAAAATGATACCAAAATGTTTTTCCGTCACTCGCAACGATACCGCTGACATTCAAAAATGGCCAACGTGGGCGGCATTTTTACAGATTTTTCCAATCGACACTTTTTTTCCCTCGAATGGCGAGAATCCGCGTTGGATGCATTCACAGTGTTCACATCAAAAACGTGCATTTCCAATTGTGCTCCTCGCTTCTACACGCGGAGGTACGGTCTACCGTAAAAACAGAAGGCACACGGAGTACTCTTAACGAATCCAACTTTGCTATCCCGGGCGTAGATTTTTAATAATGAAAAGTATGGCACTCGCGAGTTCGTGCATTCAACGCTTAATCGATTTTCATCTTTGACATCTTCGCACCACCGGCACCGCTACAAAGTTCCTGTCATAAGCATCAAGAGAAATTTCAACGCAAAGCCTTTTGTCTATCAACTACGAGCGCTCCCATCCCTCCGTGGATCGGGGAATAATATCTTAAAAGGCGGGGTAGCGAGAGGTGGGTGTATTCTTCGCATCCCGTCGCGTCTGCACGAGAAGAGAACTGAAATGAAATGTCATTGCGTAGAAAAGAATCTTTTAATGTTTGCCGGGAAAGAGTTTACGCTCAAATATTCGGAGAACAGATTTCCGTAATAAGCACCGGTTCTGGGTTCACGAAATCACATTAATTGTAAGTAGAGAAATATATTATACCCACGCATTACGTATAACTTGGATGATTAATAATTAAGGACGACAGCACGAAGAAGGGGTAGATCGGCACAAAGATGGATTTTCGTTAATCGCGATAGGGGCGTCAGTGATGCGGAGAAAAGAATTAATTAACGGAGAATATTAATAATCGTGTAATCAATTGCCATACGTATAACGTAAGACGTATAATAAATTAGCGATGCATATTTCAAAGGATCCATATTTCGTGGCGCGCGATACAAGTGAAATACAACCAGATTACTCGGCAGGAGTTAACAGGAGAGCAGAATGTTGTAAATGGCTGAATTCAAATGGTTCGTACCATACATAACGCTCCCTTTATTCTACAAACCGCAAGCCACGCTCGCTCACTGCAAGATACTGCCTGCATCCCCTAAAACGCCTAAATTATATCGGAGGTAACTGCCTTCCCGTTTGTCGAGTTCACTACCTTGACGAAACATTGTTTAATTATCACCGAGACACATCGGTTTTACGAGTACAAGCCGCGCGGACGACTAGTTAAGCTGTTCGTTCGATCCCGTACGCTGGTTTTAAATTAACCTCACGAATACGCGAGAAGCAAGAAGCGTTATCCTAGTTAAACCAGTGGAAATTGGAACGGATCGATTCAATTTAAAAAAAAAAAAGATGAAAATCATGTGCCTCTCCCTAGGGCGAATTTTGTAAGAAGGAACTTTGATATTTCTTTTTAAACGAGATATTTGTCCATGGCGTCGAACGTTCACTGATAATGACACAAGGGCCCTCGAGACGGAAGCTCTTCTTCGTTCACCGCTTCTTTAAAAGAATTAAAGTAAACTCGAACCTACTCCTCCCCCATTTCCCCCCTCGCTACTTTATTATACGCATTACTGCAGGACTTTGCTGTTCACTCTTGTTTAGTTAAGCACACAGATATTTCTTTGAGGATTGGTACTCGTTGCTCAAAGGCCTTGTATCTTTTTTGTTCGTTAAGAATCTCGTCTCTAGACTTTTGCGAATTTTAAATCTAATTACCATTCTTACCGGGTACGGGACCTTCGAGACAAAGGTAATTTGAAAGTGTTATTTACGCTATCGGGGCTGGAGCGAAGTTGAAAAAAAAGATTTGATGCGAAAATTGTCCATACTATAATAGATCATGGAAACGTAACGACGTAGAGATGTCAGTTGCAAAGTGTCTTTATTACAAGTGGAATTGCCGGCAGGACATAAAGAGGCACGTGTGTGGTTGATTTTTGTTACATAAATGTTATTCGTCTCTTTGAAACATAAGATTATACGAATAACGTCTCACTAACCACGTTCCAGCGATAAAACAGTGGGACATTCTTCATACCGCTGTACATCAAAGAGTTAAGTAGATTGTCAATCAACTTACCCGATGAGCAAAATAATCTTACAGGAGATTAAAATTCTGTCAATAAAAAGAAACCTTACTCAATCCTCGCGAAACACAAGCCAACGTACGTCACGAGGATCACGATGATCGACCTTCGAGGACGTCAGAATTTTCCTTAGTAAAATTTCACGAATTTTAAAAAAGCCATCGAATGACCGTACTGCAATAAATTCAGAAACCGTGATACGTGGAGAATACGTTGTTTCGATGATGTCTCCAATGTGTAATTAACACGGATGGTTATTGTTACACGAAACCTATTGTTGCATATTAACCGTAAGCTGTACGGATGTATGCCAATTAACCACCGAGGTATGTATAGATCGTCGCAGTGCAAAGACACCATGGTGTTACCGTAAACTAGATTCAACCTATGGAGTAGCCATTCTCGAAGAGTAAACATTAATTCAATGGAAATGATTCAAATACTTAGCTCTTAGGATTTTTATTGACAGCGATAACTACCGATTTCCGCGATCGAATATAATACTTTGATACAATAATATCAATGTTTGTGTCGAACAAAATATAAATATATTACACATATACAAATTTGCTAGTGCACGAAACAGCTTTCTGGCAAAGTATTGTTACGAGTGTCTATGTATGTCATTGCCTTCTTGGCGTCTGGCATCGTGGATAGGCAGTTGTTAGTTGTCGAGCGCCGAGATTCAAATTGTAAATATGTCAATAGTCGTCGTATTCGAGCTCTGATAAGAAACGGTTGTGTTCTCTATGTTCTGACAATAAATGTTACTCTTATAAATATGCCTAATTTACGTTTACGTTCTCGCACGATTCGTAACAGTATGTTAAATAGAAAGCATAATCGATGCGATTTCTGTTATCACTTATGCGTGATTATGTATAGAACGTGAGGTTTATTAATCCGTCAAACGTAGTTTGAACCGCATTCGCGAGTTGGTCAAGGCAGTCGTGGTCCATCTCGATGACTGAAGAGAAGAAGGGTAAAGGGGGTGGGGGGAAGGTGGAGCACCATTGAACAAGGAGGAACATAGAAACCAAAGCCACCGTGCGAGCTGGCGAAACTCGTCCACGTATACGTCAGGGATGAAGTTACCGTACCTCCTACGGAATCACTGGAATATTCCGTCAATTCTGGTAAAACTTATAGTCGGATGACGACTAGTGTGCGATTCAGCTTAATTTCGAAACGCAATTCGATAGCTATTCTCCGATACTCAACAAAGTTCCCGGCGAACGTAGTTGCGTAACAACGCGACGACTGTAACCGAACCGCTGCCACTAAATTGCCCGCGCCGATTCGGTTTATCGAATAGTCGTATCACGCGCGAATATCCTTGGCAATTTTAGCGGTGGGAATGAGAGAAACGAGTTTCGCCAATTGCTCGCACGATCCATAGTATTCGACGGAGCGCGGAGCGAGTTAAAAGCCGGTAAACGTTAAACGTACTTACCTCGAGCGCCAGCTTCTCACCGTACTCTAACCGTAGGTACACCGTTATTCCGCCGATCGAAGTCGAGGTCCATTTGCCGATTCGTCGCGAGACGAATTTGAGTACAAGCGTGAACAGGGGTCGAGCTAAGATGTCGATGGACGTACCGGCAGTGGGAGGTGGGGGCGAAGGGAAAGCGAAAACGGGTTAACGCGGAGAAACGTTGGAAACCGAATCCAAAATACGAGCCCGTCGAGGAGAGTCCGTGTCGTGTATCCGTCACTGTCTAGCCAGCCGCGTTGCTTTATCGAAGTTGTTTCGCCAACTAGATTTCGTCATTGTCGGGCACCCCTGGCTAAACCCGTGAGCGTACGACTGTTCCTAATGCCATTAATTTCATTACGAAACATACCGCCGGTATACCGGAAATTCGAGCAATCCACGAAAGCGTGATCGATGACCCGCGTTTCTTTCTTCCTCCTTCCGTGTTCCGGTCGACGCTGTTTCCACTCGGTCCCAACCGTGACCAGCCGCGTTCAATTTTCTCACCCGAGGAAGGGAGATACTTTCATCAACGTTAAAGGATGAAGCGAGATTTTTCGTTACAGCACTTTCCTTCTGATCGGTGCGATCCTCCGTCAACCAGGAAACACGTACGTAACGAACCGACGTTGGTCAACGTTACGTTAGAAATCTTGTAAAAGGTTGTCCCGAGATCGTAAAGTATTTCTCTGAAAAAACGTTTTGTCTTTCCTCTCGGCGCGTTCTAAACTTAGTGGAAACTGTAACGGAGCTGAAAAGGGAGGACGAAACTTCTTTAAACCCCCGAAAGAGAATGACGTAATTTCTTCCTTGAGTTACTTACCATCGTCGCGATCGAGAAAACGTGTACGACGGACAAAGTTCTTCCGATGCTTAAGAGAAAATCTGAGGAAACGACAAACAGCGAAGGACCTTCGCACTACGTGGGAATTCGTGGCCGAGATCAAAACGATCGGATCGCCGTGTGGTATCTACGAAAAAGTATCAAAGTTTCCTTTTCTTGCGCAACGAGTTAGCGTCGAGCTATTTTCTAATGGTTTCCGAGTAGACCGCCGTCTCTCGGATCGAACCGCGAAAGTCAAAGTAAAAACCGTACCTCGATCAAAGAACGTTGTTAATACAATACATGGGGTAAGTTGAAACAACGTCGATGTCTGTAATTGGCTGATTTTACCATGTCTGCTCACGTACGATTATTTCTCAGGTGGTGTTTGTTCACATTGTCTGTACACGGGTTATCTGAGCCACGGTCCAGCGCTGTAAGGAATGCGGCCCAACGTAAAATAATAAACTTCCTTAATCTCTTTAACGCCACCAGCCAATTTCAGAAATGCACTTTTCATTGACACGTTACCTTTGTCGAGTGCGTATGTTCCGCACTTCAACAGAGATGCTGATTGAATAAACTAGACCAGGCACGTTAGCACCGTGACAAGCGCACTAGGTATGAGTTATGTTAGAAATACCCGAGGGCACTTATACTTGAATACTTTACCGTAACGAATATATACGTCAAATGCGTTAAAGAGGTTGAAACACTGAGATTTATAAGTATGTATTTATTATTCGTTTTAACCCTCGCGGCGTTGTAATATATTTTAATTTAAAACATTGTCGCATGATGTCGCATGCAAAGATATACGCTGCGTTTTTTGGAATAAATTCTAATTGAAGAGAAGCTACTGATTATTACGCCACGGTATCTTTCCTTATTCGTCGGGATGGATGTCACATATCGTACTTTTTTGCTCAACGATTATCGTTAAAAGTGGTAAGCTTTATGCTCGGCCAGACACGATTCTTTTTCTTCGAATGTAGCCTAGAGAAGCTAAAACACTCCTAGGCTTTTCGGCCACAACCGACCACCTCGGAGCGCCAAATACAGGAAGCAATTAAACGTTCGCGAAAATCTTTATCGAGTCGCGGCATTATCCGAAAATCTTGCCGACAGTACTTTCCGGCATCGCGTTCTACCGGAGGCGCGAAAAGCTCGGCAAAATTGTCCACACTTGGCATGAATCGGGAACAATGAGAGCCAAAAGTGCTTTCGCGAAGGTAAGCTCGGTCGTTTTATAACGTTACTACTGTAAAAGCGTTGAAGCCAGAAAAACTATGCACTACCGCGAAGGACGATAACGCCCACTATGTTTTTCAAATATCCCGCTGAACGTCGTAAAAAGATACGGCAAGGATTGCATCGGCGTTGCGAGCCCTTTGTTTGCGCCCGACGTTGCGCGCGCGAAGTAAGGTGTGCGTGAGTTTCTTCAAAAAATATTGTTCTCGAAACTTTTAACTCGTTACGAACCACAGGCTCGCCGGAGGCCGATGAAAAGCTCGAAATTGGAACTGGCGTGGAATGAAAAACGTTCGCTCTTTCATCCCGAAATGCTGTCAACTCTACGCTGTTTGTGTTTTTTTTTTTTTTTTTTTTTATTGGAGGGACTTCCGTTCCTCTGTCCATGGCTCTCTTTCATGTTTCCATGCAAGTTTTGGACTTGACTTTGTAGCGCTTTTTGATCGCTTCGAACCCCTACCTTCTATCTCTATTTAACTTGTAATTTGCCACGAACTGAAAAATCGCTAAAGGAATGCCACAAAGCCGGCTCCGGGTTGATCCGCTGGAGGTAGGAACAGTCATGGAGTGCCAGTCCAATCCGGAAAGATTTCACGAATTAATGGAACTAACGGGGGACAGTAAAGCGATTCACGGAAAAAAGTCGTTACCGAAGAAATTCGTCGTGTGATTCGTTAATCGCGCCCCGTGTCGAACAATTAAGGCGGCCTTGCTTGGGCCAAGATTTTAAAAATCCATTTGCATCTCGGAAACCAAATCAGGGATATCTGAACTATTGAAGTGAATTGATAAAAAAAAAAATCACTGTGTACCGAATTAAATTTTTTAATCTCGTAACTCTTTCTACTATTTTGTCCGATCGGTCTGCTTTCTCATTTCGTTTTATCGAATTTGGGGCATCGATTGTTAGCAACTCTCTAAGCAATTAACAACGGTTGAGTCGCGGAAATTCGCTGATCGAAATAATATATTAAAACTCACACGTACGAGTAACATTGCGATTTGAAAATCTGCATCCCTCCGTCGATTCTGACATGCACGCGACGAACAAACTTCGCGCGACGAAGAAAAACTAATTTCAGAAAAGTTTTCGCGATCACCCGATACAGTACTCTCGAAGTTCTCTTCTCCGAAGCACATTCTCCGTTCCCTTCGCTAATTGTGAATTTCCGTCGAATCGGAGTTTCGGCGAAATCGTTGCAACTTTGAGTTACGGACCTCGATCGCGGCCTCGAGTAGATAGAAATTTGCTTGAACCAATGTAACGTACCCAGGTAAGTAGGAAAAGTTGTAACGTCGCGTCTCCCGTCCGAGGGATATTACTAGACTCGCCGATTCATTTTGTAACGCCAACTTCGGATCCAGGAATGTAGTAATTGCAGACGGAAGGGCTCGCCGGTGAAATTGAATTACGCACACCTGACGTGTCCATCATGATTGAGGTTCCGGCTAAACCCGCTCCGGAGGTGGCATTTCATAAATCCCTCGAGGCATAAAGCGATGTATCGCTGTGACTCGTGGAATTTCGAAGGAACGTTGTAACCGAGTAATTTACCTGCAAAGAACCGAACGTTTCGTTCGTGAAAGTATTCATAAAGAACACGATCGGAAAATTGAAGTATACAAAGGAATATCTGCCCCCTCCATAGCGTCATAAGGGTTGACGCCCCGAATCCATCTTGTCGATTGGTTCCTTCCGTTCCCTTTCCACTTTTGACAAATTTCTTCCGTGTCGAGGACGTTACCCGATTCGATCGACTGAAAATAGTTTCTTCCCGAGACTCCAAAAAGAAATTTTTTGAAATAGAATTTTTGTGGTGAGAAATTCGAAAGCGTAAATTGGAATGTATCGAGATCTTATCCAGCGGGCGTGTAGACACGAATAATTTGTCACGTCAAATGTTACTTACAACTAGACAATGTGTACTTTTGTGTTTGGCACTCCTGTAGAATCAGAAATAGAGATTTGTTCACCTTACGTCAGTGTTAATTATCGTTTCCCTCGGAGTACGATGAATGGTCCTGCGAGAACTTTGAAATTTCTTATTCGGCACTATAGCTGCGCAATATACAAGTTCATTGAATTGTCTTTAGACCCGAAGATAACTTGCTCCGAAACATCGATAACAAGGGACAAAATCTTGTTTCTCCGGCCAAATACATAAATAATTCAACAGTCTCCAATTCAATAATTAGCTATAATTAATACCCTAATTAAATAATTCAAAGACTCATACATCATTTGAGATTATCAGTGATGTACTTTATATTTTGTTTATTTCAGAATTTTAGTCGGATTCAAAATTGAATAAATTAACTTACCTCGTAACTTTTATAACCATTCTTCCTCTTTCTGATTTCAGAAGATGGGCTCTGTTCACAGCGAAGAGTTACCTTTTGTATTCGGCGCACCATTGGTGGACGGTTTTGGCCACTTCCCGACAAATTACTCAAAGTCTGAAATGGCACTATCGGAGAGCGTCGTGCAATACTTCGCCAACTTCGCCAGAACCGGGTAAGTAAGAAATATCTTTGACCATTTCTTCGTGCAGCCCTTCGTCACTCGATCTTATTAACGAATATTATTCGATCGCCGAACCTCCTACCTCCTACGCGCCAACGCTTTCACTGGGAACGAATCGATAGAAATAAAATCATACTTTCATTGACTTCGTTACTCCGATTTACTTATGAACTTCCCCCCGACGATTTAATCTCAGACGTACACTAAAGTTTGCTTATTTTCCTTTATCGGTACCATTCAAGAGATCGCTACCAGTTTCTCGAACTTCTTCCTTATTTTTCAATGATCCCTGGAATTGAATTGGTAGTACACTGAAATTGAAAATTGTAGTTTGAACGGGTCGAGCGAAAAAAGTTTCAAGGTTAATTCCCTCGAACCGTGTTTATTTTGAAAGAGGGGGGGGGCCTTTCAAGATTAAATTTCCCTCACTCTCGCGTACGAAATTGCATTTCAAGCGCCTAATGCTACACACCGTCGTACGCACGCTGCCAATGAATGAAACATTGTATAATTGTAACGTCAGGCTGACATGCCCGGTAAGTGTATCGCCATCGCCGTTTCGTTGACCACGGATTCATATCCCGACATTCGATGGCACCGTGTGAATTTCAATTTTCGTCCGAGAGTGCCGGGAAAACCAATCCTTTTTCCTTTGAATCAACGGTGGTGTACCGCGTGGCAGCCTCTCTGCGTCCTGCCACCACCACTCGTGCAAAATCAATTTGCGTACTGCGCGAAAAAAAAAAAGGTCGGACCGACGAAAGGTCTAATTTTCCATATTCATGAGTGAGTGACAGGAAACGGGTGAAAGAGACGCAAATGAATACACGGGGAAAGAAGGAAGGAGGGTGGCGAGGGAACGGCGGGGCGATTCGAAAATTGCGAAGGGTCCGGACGAAAAAAAAAAATAGCGACCGTTAGGTAGATTAGAGCGAAAATATTTTTCGAGTCCGTCCACAGAAACCGCAACCGTTTGTTTTCCTCGGTCGAAATTTCTGAACGAGTCACCCCGACAAAACCAATTGGAATCAAATTCATCTGCTGGCGTAGACGTAGAAAAGAGCTGACGGAATATCGTGCCTTTGGAGCATTAATGTGTTAAATTAATAATATTAACGTGAAGGTAATAAAATTAAGTTTTTGGTAGTGTCATATCGTAAAAGAATGCGGATTAAATCCTTCGAGAATATATAGAATCGAGAAAACAGCGATTAGTCTACGATCAAACGTTGGTTTTTCTCGATATTACCTTCACTTCCGCTCTTGAGTCTCGAAGGGAGATGCAAATTTCGCTTGACCCAGCGATGCACAGTTAGAGAACAAAAGATAAGTTGGACGAAGCTACGTAGCAAGGTAACAGTATCCATTAACAACCGGATAACACCGGAAGCCGTCGACTCGCGGGGTTCCAGCTTTTTGAAGTTACCGTCCCCGGTTTGCGAATTTGCGTGCAATGGTATTCAATTGGGCGCAAATAAATATTGTCAAGCGTGTCGAAGAATCGTATGATAAAGGGGTGAAATCGTATTGCGTAAAGTGACATTGATGGAAATATTTGGGCATATGTTTATTTATTGTTTTCCTTTCGCAGCGGACATTTGCTTTAGTTATAGCGATCCGAGGGAGAATTATGATTTATTAATTACCCGATTTTCGGTAGTCATTCAATCGTGCTTCTGCGATAAATTGACGTTGCAAAAGTGGAATTAATAAATATTCCAAAAATACTTTTGAAATATACATGAACCTAATATCAATTTAAACGCCGCTGAGCGCAATTTTGTATCGGGCCAGCTTTAATTCGTAACTTCAAAGTTTAATTGTGTTTCTCGTGTCCCGACGCACATTTTATTCAGCTACCCTATGTATATATATATTGAATTACGTATGGCGATTTATTTTTTCATTTAATGATACTTCAGCGGATTCGTTACGTGCTATAGTAACGTAACGATATTAAATTTACATCAAGCGTACGAATAACATGCGTTGTTACTTTCAATATATTTTGCAGTTCGTTAACTCATTCATATTCGTTTAGTATGTACAAATATTCCTTACAAATATCGCATCGTTTATGCCATGCTTACCGGTTTACCTTTTCCAAATGGAAATTTTCCTAACTGTTCGAACGTACCATGTTCAACAAAATCAGATTAGATTAAATTCATCGAAGAACGTATAGTATATCACCGGTGGTACATGTACAATTGTTCCATCTGGCGACGTGCGCCAAGAATAAACGAAAAGGGAAAACAATTACAAAAACTTATCACTAAGAGAAATAATAATTTAGTCTTCTTTTGAGTGTTTTATGTTAGTAAAATGAGTACAACGTTGTAACGGGAGAGGCATAAAAGAGCCGCCTCTCAACGAAAAGTCCGAATTACGCCGCCGGCATGAACGCGTTAAATTTTCAAAGCAAGAAAATCGTATTAACTCGTTTTTCCATTACCAACACATCGGTAATCCGTGCAATCCTTTGAATTCCTGAAAACTCAACCGAGCGCGTACCGGCGCCAAGCGAACTCTATTTATCGAGTTGTCAAGTATGAAATTTGCGGTGAGTCATATCGTCAACTTTGACTCGCTACAAATTTCATACATGACAACCCAAGAGAACCACCCATCTGCCAGGACCCAACGAACTTTCAAACACGTTCAAAATCAAATATCGCCACTAACGATAAGTATCGAGTGGCAACTAATCGCGTAGCCAGCGTACATTCGCCGTCGCGTTTCCTCCGACAAGAAGACGTACAATAACAAGTAATTTCGGCTTCGAGTTTAGATACGGCCACGTACACAGAGATATTACGTGATACCGCCCCCCCTCGCGATCGTGTACGTAGCTTCTACGTGACGCTCTACGCGCGTATATAGGGTGAGGCAATAACTATTGTCACCTGGACAGATTTTATCAGGGTACGAAAGTCGAACGGTATTAATCTTTCGCGCTCGACGTGTTCGTCGACGCGTACAAAGACCCAATTGCAATTTATTTTCGCGTTTATCCAACGTTTGATTAATATTCGCTTTATCGTTGAACCGCTTTTTACGGAATCATCCGTCTGAAATAACGATTAAGATTAATCGAGAAGCAAAGTTTCTGTCCGTATCGAAAGCGTCGTGAAATAATATTTAATAAAAAAAAAACTCCGAGAGTGGAGCGTACTACTCGACGAATCGAGAGAAAGAGAAACGAACGAACGTTTTCCTTTTTTCGTTATATCCCCGGTAAGATTATAAACTTTGGCGAATAACTCTCTATACGGAAGTTATAGCCGACCGTGTCGTACACATTTCCCCTGTCCATTAAACCTCCCATCCTATACAGTTATCTCGCGCGACAACGACGATATTTATTGCGCCACCCTGTACACCGTGGCCAGGTCCTGCGAGCGCACGCACACAGATCGAGATTCGTCGGCACGTAGACGAATTTCGCACACGGATACAGGGGGTCGTCTGCGAGGTTAAGCTACGGGCGTGGATCTACCGCGAAACTACCAAGTTATTGGCGACATATGCGAAAGTTCACTCCTCCCTTATTCTATCTACGTCTCCATTTCTCTTTCATCCCCTACCTTCGCTACCCTCCCTCCCTCTTTCTGTCTCTCTGTCTCTTTTGGTTCGGCCCATGAATATGCAAAAGCGAGGACGAAACGAGCCGACGATATTTCAGTGCGGTCCTCGCCCGAAGCGACGTAAATTTCGCTAAATTTCCCTTCGTTGATACCGCCTGTATATACGTGTCCGCGAACTTGAATACGCGCGCGCGGATAACGCGCGTACGTTGATCGCTATGCCGATGATTAAAATGATGGTCGATTCGCGTTCGAACGTAACTCGATACCTACGGGAGAGCGCAGAAACGGGCGAATCAATCGCGAGGAAATTTGAGGGAATCGAACGACCGCGTCTACGTATACACAAACACACACGCGCGCTCATGCCCGCGGAGAATACAAACGGCAAAGATGATCAAAGTTTCAATTCCTTTATCGCGTTCTTCTTCCCCCTCCCCCCCCCCTGGTGCCATACTTCATGTATTATTACCGAATCCCGGGGATGCGAACGTGTATCCGTGGGTAGAGAGGATAGGAGGACAGTTTCGTTTTCGGTGCACCGAGCACCGAGCGGGTCAACGCCTAGCCCCTGGCGATCCCCAAGGAAGGACCTGCTACGGATTATGGGAAAATTGGACGACTTCCTCCTACAGGATCGCCACCAAATATGGTCCTTACACCGCGACACGACCGTGCCAACGAACCAGTGCTGATCCTTCTCAGGTTCCACGGCGTCCTTCTGTGTAGGTATACGTGACGCTCAAGATTGCAAATGGAATATCGATGAAGCCGTGGGAGATATTTTACGCAGCGAAAATTCTTAAAGGGATCTCCCCCACAGTTTCTTTCTTTTTTCCTTTTTTTTTTCTTGAAAGGTAAACTGGAGAGTGGAATGGTCTAATAACGAAATAGGCTCGGATGTTGTATAATCTTTTCGTACATCGTGGAGAATATTTAACGGTGGTTTAAAGACACGTTCGAGGAAAGTCTCTTGATATTTGTTATACTCTTCGAGGCAGTATAATGCGAGGAAGGTTCTCTCGAGCAATCCTTCTCTCTTTTTGGTTGACAAAAAGAAATATACGTACGTATGCGCGGTGCTCCTCCTTTGAACGTACTAAAATGGATCGTTCGGCGTTACGGTGCATCGGGCAACGAAGTATATCTTACGTTCTGGCATCTCCGTACCATCGCATTCGTGTTTTATAGTAATCCCTACCATGGATCGCGTTGATTTCGTTCATCGATCGTACCGCCGACGAGGAAAACAAACGATCAACGGGAATAGCACGAGGAAACCTGCGTACGATTTAACGAGCATAAATTGCCCATAATCGACGAAACGGTCAACGGTTTCAACCCGTGCCCCTCTGTTATTTGCCCGAATTCATTTTTAAACGTGTACGCGAATGTTCGCGATGGCACGTCGGTAAAGCGAAATGGACGAGGCGAAAACGAGCGAGCGGGTGCGCATTTTTCCTCGGAATATTAATCGTCAATCACATGCTGATTTTCGCCGCCGGCTTGAATAAAATCTGATTCGTAATAAACTTTTAATTTGTCCGCTTCGGAAACAGTTCGCGCGGTATCGGCTCGACGGTGCGTTGCTGTGAGAAAAAATTTGAAAAAAAAAAAAATATGTCGACAGTATAGTCCGATCGATCTGTCGTATTGCCGTTTTCGATAACGTCGTCGACAGTCGCTATCTGCTCTTGTTTGTCGAATTATTTATTCTCGCGATGCGAAAATAGCCGCGGCATTCTATTGAGCGTAACCCGCCCCGTGCTCGCGATCAATAATGATTCTGCAATATTGCATGAGCGTTATAAACAAAAAGAGGCCGCGCGCTCGGTTTCAATAATGTTTCTGCAATTTCGCATGAGCGTTATAAACAAAAAAGGGGCCACGTTCGCGTTTATCGGGGAAAACGGTACTCGGGTTTTTTCGCACGTGCATATTTTTTTAGATCGCGACCCGCAACGTCACAGGGAACGTCGAGTGGCGCGTACTCCAATATTAATTCCATGCAATTCCGACGAATGATTACTCGATCGATAGGGGGGGTAAATACAGAAAAATGAAGTTAAACTTAATTAGAATTATTTGTGCTGCACGATTTATCGAGTTTAAATGTCAACTGCGTACACCGAAATAAAGTCCTATGAAAATCAGGTAAAATCGTTGATACCGGGGCCATCATCCTTATTTGCGTCATTAACCGTGGATTAAATGAGAGGTAGGGCAAACGTATCGGAGCGACCGTTTGTGTAATATCTAAATAAAATTAGCATTTAAACGGGTAAAACGAAACGTAGCGATCCGCCACGGACGGAATGATGGTTCGCTAACAAAGGGAGATAACGAAATTCCGATTCCTCCTCGATCCCACATATATCTTTCGCGTATGTTTCAGGATCGATGACAATGAATTGCTTTCAGGAAAAATTGACTTTCATCGAGCACTCGGGGCGATTTGTATAAATTCAGCGTTAAATACTTTGCCCGGCTACGAGTTACGCTGAAACTGTTCGCATCGTTAACGTTACGTAAACTTAACGAGGACGGCGAAATTTGGTTTTCAAAAAACTCGCGCCCAGGGATAAACATTTAACTTTTGTTTTAAACACAGTTTTAACGCTCTCCATCGATCGAACCGTGTCGTCCGTACTCGCTACTTTTAATTTACTCAAATATCGTTTCTCCTTGTTATCGTCAGATTGAATATACCGATCCACGTTAATAATCCTTGTAGTTTGAAATTAAATATTTTGCTCGTTCCTAAACGTATCTCTCGTTAAAAAATGCGATAACCACAAGTACGTGGTGTAATAGCGCTAGGACGATGCACGGTTGCTCGTTTAAATTAGCTTTCAAACGCCCCAGTCTACGAAAAAGTAATGCCGAAACATAATCACTGCCAGCGGAGCCCAAAGCAACTTGACGTATCGCTTCGTTACATTCTTCTTCGTAAATGTACTTGCTCTTTCCGTCCATTCCCTCGCGAGTACGCTCGTCGTACACGCAGACACTGAACGTGACATATTTATCCCCCTCTCACCCCCCCCCGCCGCCCCCTACCGCTCCCCACTTTTCTTTTTTTACCTTGTCGATCCATCGAAGTAAGAAAGGCCCCCCCCCCCCCCGTATAAAAGTTTTCGAGTAAACTTCTATCCGCGATTCTTAGTCGGGCCACTCTGTCTATGATTCCCAGGCAAATAGAAGAGTTTCTCTATATACGACTTTCCAGTTTCAAAAGTCGTCCGTTGTCCGACACACAGAGCCCGCTACTACTTGCCCTGGAAACGATTTAAGCGAACTCTTCTGCCATTCCGGTGCTGCTTTTCCTCTTCCTCCTCTGTGTACGATTGTTCGCCTCTTGAAAACGTATGGACCGGGATGGGGGGGGGAGGGAGAAAAAAAAGAAGAAGAGAGGAGTGGAGAGTCGAGAGGCAAAGGGGGGAGACGAAGTGAGCAGTAAACTCTCGGGGTAAGAATCGGTCACGTGTGACTGCGAGTAACTTTATCGTCCATCGGACGGTCAAATAAAATTTCACGGAGCTACGCGCGATCTTTCTCTCTCTCTCTCACTCTCACCCTCTCGGCAATACGCAGGGAATTACTGTCAGCTTCTGTCGTGTCATTCTTCGTGGATAAAAGTTCCGCGAGTTTCGATTAAACCCGACGCTCCGTGAGTGAGAGGGGAGGGGGACTCGATAAGTTTCCTATTTTCCACTGGGTTGCACTGACGTCCCTGCAATCGGAAATTCTCCGTATAAATATTTACATGCCAAACTTTCGCGTACGTGCTATACGGGGGGTTTATCGAGAGTATTGCGCAGCAATTAACTGTTTTAGCTTGCTCGTAGAAATTCGTAATTTATGTGTCCCTCGTCGATTCATCAACCGAACCGGCTACCGTGTGTCAATCTTCCAATTTGCATCGTTAAATATTCTATCGTTTCCGATCATCTCTACGATTAGATACTAAGGAGCTATAGCTTCTTATCTAACGAATCGAAGGCATTGAGCGTAGAGGGGTTAGGGTGAATGTAAAAATATTCCTAATGATTTCTCCGTCCCCGAGGAGAAACCCTCGTACAATGAGATACGTTTAAATTCGATACGTCGAAGTACCCCCTCTTCGAGGAACAGTTTCCCATTGTCTCTACGGTGGACCCTCGTTTTATGGTCAGGGGACTGATACGTCTAAATGAGAGATTCGCTCGAACGAGTTTCGAGGTATAACCTTGACAAAAGCCTTATTCCCAGATCGAGGTCCTTCCCTTTGAGAGGAGAAAAAGGCGGAATCACTATACAAGAGCATCCCTCTCGTCTCTTTGTACGGAATTGTACGACGTCAGAGCAATCTACCACACGGCACAATCTCTACTCGAATGCCCTCTCCATTTCCATTATTGGGAACGAGTACCGCGGCGTATACAGTGATAAAACGATTGCGCTATCTGTACCGGGACATTTATGTGTAGGTACGTAGCGACGGTGCGCGAAACATTTAAAAACCAACGATACTCGAAACCTCGTGGTTGTCCATCGTCGATGCCGATTGACATTCCGTGAACGCAAACAAGAATTGCCGTACGATAATTCTTCGATTTCCGATTCGGAGATGAATAGCGTTGACATAGCGCGCGGTAAGGAAAGGAAGGTCTATTCAAAAACGTTTCGCGGTTACGTATAAAAGTGGTAGAACTTTGTACGGCGTCGATTCTGATACGCAAAATATATACAGTACCGTCTATAAGTATTTGCCCACCACTCAATATCGTCTTTATTCGAAGAAACTAAAATCCCCAACGAGTCTTGAAAAGTTAATAGAAAGAATACCGGGATTGTGCCGGCCGTGTTCAAGAATCGTGGCGTGCACATAGATGAGAGCACAATTTTTAATTGTTATTTGTGATATAGTTGTTTGTGTATTTTACTGACTGTTCTTTAAAATAAAGGACATTTTGGTATACCGATTGTATAACTTTCATTATAAGTTTATAAGATATCGTCCCTTTAATGTATTCACTTTGCGTAAGTGTGTAAACACTTATGGACAATAGTCTACATATATCAGCGGCCATAAGTAAAAACGCCGCGTGTCGTGATACCAACAAAAAACTGAATTTACGCGCTAGAAGAGTCGCGGAATACAAGGATTAAGTACTTATCGCAAAGACAAATACGTAAAAGGAAATAATAAAATTTAATCGAGGTCCGATGAGAAGAATTGGCGTTGGAAACTTTTATACGGACGATGGCTCGAAAGTGATAATACGTAACACACGGCATTTTTGTTACAACCAGAGATATATTTGTTTTGTTCGTTGCTCCATGGTCACAAATATTTACCCATCTCACCTGATATTTACCTTGTCTGCCGTCGTACCTAATCGTGGCGAAAGCTCGCGGGTTTGGTTAAATAAAAATCATAGTTCCAACGCGAATAAACCGAACGACGCGATAACGTTTATCGAGTAAAAGCAATTAGAGAATTTATTCGTGATCTCGCTAAACCAGTTTTGTTTACAAGCGACAAACACGATTACAGTTTCATTCGTTTTCTAGATATACTATGTCAACGTATTTAAGCGACAAATCGTTTTGTTACGGCATTCCCAGCGTGATTATACCGTACTTAAAACGACGCGCTGTATTCCATTTTAACTGTTCTATCATTGTGCCGTTTCTTACAATTTTCCGCGAGCAAACTACGGTTAACGTTTTATTTTTCAATTATACCTCGCAGAAGTCTCAAAGTAAACCGTATTAAATTAGACTTTCTAATTACCAAAACCACGATTTTATCCGATCTCGGGACAAGCAAACTGTTTCATTATCGGGTTGCCCGGAAAATTCGTGCCGATTTTCGGTAGGTGGCATTAAAACAGGTCTAAGTATATCAGACTGATTGAAAATAAATGACATGTATTATATATTCTAAAAGGTGATATTTCAGGCATCTTTAGAAAAAAAGTTTGATTAAGATAGATTATTTTTTGGTAGTTTTATACGCTATTTAAAATTTAAATATGGAAGGAAACAAAGTGCGTTATCGGCGTTTTATGCTTTCTTTTTATCGGAAAGGCAGAAATGTCGCACAAACTACAAACAAAATATGTGCTGTTTATGGTGACGGTGCAGCAATTGAAAAGATTAAAGCATAAGAAATATGTATAAAAGCCTGAGAGATTTTGGGAGAATGGAATATTAAAGTTGCGTGAAAGATGGAGAAATCTTGCACAACAAAATGGAACCAACGTAATTCAACAAATGTATCTAGAAATTTAAATGAGCTGCATTTGAATTTTTCTTCAGAATCGGCACACACTTTCCGGACAACCCAATATTTAACTCTTTAACTTATAGTTTGTCAAAAACTGCTAATTAACGCTTCTCGATCGAAGAACGAAGTTTCTCGCGGTTGTTTAAATACCCCGCCTTTGATATTTCGCAGGCATAACTGGCCGTATTTCGTTGCGCCAATTACCCGGTCCAGGGAGAGAAAAAAAATAAAAATGCTTGAACCGCAAGGTCCATGGCGGGAGGAACCATAGATATCGGGGATGGTTCGTGAATCCAGGTGGGCAGAAGGGATAATCCCACGGAGTTAGCGTCAGTCAAGCCTGAATTACGACGTGTGATGGTACAGGTTGCCCTGTTTGCCGTAAATTATGATAAACTACGTACCGCGCGATAATAAATACTAAATCGTTATCGCCGGTATTTGCGAGGCTAGGCCGCGCTGTTGCGTAATGAGCTATTATTTCAAAGTATTAATGGGGATAATTGATCGCACCGGCGATGAAATTAACCTTACCGTAATACGTTAATGCGACTTCGAGTCCGGCGCAACATAGTTATTAGCGTCGTGTACTTTAATAGACAACGCATCACGGTTATCCTAACTACCGATGCGTGTTACCAAGGGTGGATTTATGGGATTTAACGCGTAGGCGTTGGCCCGGCATTAGTATGGATTATTTTCCATTGAAGCGCGATACCGAAGGTTTCTCGTGTGTTAAATAGAAATTCTTTCGTGATATTTTATAAAAAGATACAAGGTCTCGTCTCGCGTATTTGTACCTGGCCCGAGGCAAGACCTCTTGTCTCTTGATTTAAAAACAATATCTTCGGGCGAGTTGCTCAACGTCTACGGGAACGCGTTCGATATGCATATCCTGTTCCACGTATCGTGTTTACAATCCCCCTCGATTATACTTTAATTAAATGCAGTTTTACTTGGTTACAGTTCGATTGGATTTTTATTTACAATCACCGTGAGCAAAACCATTGATTGATTTTATTTACCGTAGATGGTTTCACTTGAAATTGCAAGCAAATATCAAACGTGTTACGACCTGAGAAACACTAGTCGGTAGTTAAACAATGAAGCGCGTACGCTTTTTTGATTTCATCGTTTCGGAAACCTTCGGTATCGCGTTTCAATATTTCCACAGAGACTCGTTTCCTTTTTTTTTATACGTCTCGTCGAGCGAACACGCGTATCGTTACTGTCTGTTCGCATATATTTCCATACGTTTCCATTTCCATGGTAAACACGAGTCGTAACCGGAAAAATAATTTGTATTCCCCTCTTGAAATCAAAAGAGGGTCGGGGCAACTCCATCCGTGGGTTGAGGGGAACGATACATCCCCGAAACCTCCACTGCCGAAGGGCGAAGGGCGTTAAGGACAGTTTCGAGGGGTCGTTACCACGTATGTCTGTATTATGCGGTGTTTGCCCGTGGATTACGAGAGTAAAGTACGGCGGTCGCGCAACGGTGTTTGCGATTGCCACGTTCGCGGTTATTGGACCACGGTAACGTTTAGTCCCAACGATTATGCTAAATTATTGTTTACAAGGGCCGTGTATCCTATTTGTCTATTTACCGTGGACTGCGTGATATCGTTGGCCGATCGTTACGGTGGCCATTGCCGGGACGCTCTCGCGCTTACGCAATTCGAGCGTCGGCGTCAAATTAAACTACGTGTCCCTGTCAATTTTCTCGCCGCGATATGAGATTTACAGACTTTCGCGTCGTCGTTCGTCGAATTCGGATATCCTAGTTTTTTTTTTTTTAACTTGGAGCGCGTTTCGGAATTTGGGAAATATCTATTCTGCCGTCTTTGGCTCTCGTGGCTGTACGTAAAGCAAAGAAGAGGAAAATATCGAAAGCGGAGTGTCGCGACGCTTCGCGGGACACGCGGTGAACGTAACGCAATCGGAAGGGATAGATTCGAACTCGAAGGATTGCGTAGTATCGAACTCTTACATCGTTCCTCAAAGTGGCGCAATGGCATTCCTCGAATCGTCGCGAAAGTCGAGCAACGAGAATCGAAACTTTCCGAGAGGTCGTACCGTGTCACCTGGGGCTACGTAAGGACGTTCATCAATTGCCCGTCGATCGGTAATGATGGATCAGGCGAGAGGAAAAGTTCCGTAATGTTCGTGGCGCGATATACGTCAATTTATCGTCGTATAAATATTATAACTCGACGCAAGCTATAAAGTTATAAGAAACGACCCCGCGAACTCTTCGCCTCGCGGCGAGCGCATTACCCTACGCTTTCTTTTTTTATAAAATTAAGATTTTTATACGTCGACGTAGCGTTTCGGCAATAAGCGCCCGTGGCATCGAGAAGTTCAAGACGCATATAGACGTCGGCGATAAGACGCCAGGCGTCGAGTTATGACGAAACCACGGGAATCCACGGTGTCTCAAATTCGACGCTCTCAGAATTTAATCAAACGGATGACGTATTCTTCGATAGGTCGTACACAAACGCTCCGGCCATTTATCCCCGGGAATTACCTAGATCTCTACCCCGCTCGCCTACCGCCCTTCGCTGCCCATCCCCAGCCCCCCCACCCCCCACTCCGTTACCCTCCCACAGCTCTGATCTCTGTCCGTCGGCCACCTCTATCTTCTCTGTCGTACGATAACCTCGTACCATATATTGATTCGCTTCGCCATCCGCTGTACCACCCTCTTTCTATCTATCCATTATGCATACCGCGAGAGAGGAAGAGCCGTCTAACCACCGACTTACCTGTTGCGAGGCAAAGCTGGAGCCTGAGGAATTCCCAAAGAACTTCGCGTCCCGTACCGCCGTCAAGGGACACGTACAAAGGTTTCGAAGTCATTCGATACGGGCTGTTTGCGTTATAAATTCACAAGGATCACCCGGGACCGAGAGTCCACGCTCGACTGACGCGAAGTTGGTTGATGTTGGAATTTAGCGCTAAACGTATCGATCGAACGACTGAAATTACGGAATAAATGTTGTTTTTTTTGGAAGGAATTAGTAATTTTGTTGTAATAAGTAATGCACGATGTAAGTTTTAAATAATGAGAATATAACAGAACATAACATAAACCGGTCATTTGATCGGGTTTTGGTGCGGTTAGCGTTAGTACAATTAGTACCTGCAATTAGTAGACCGTCGATTGAGGAAACATAAAATACTTCTTTTTTGTATCCGAAGTAAGTACTGTCGAACCGAAGCTCCGATAAAAACCGTACGATTCTCTATATAAGTTTGCTAATAAGACCCAGTCTTTGTGACAAATGTCTATCCGGAAATTGCTCTTTGCAAATTGTCGGGATGTAATCTCGCGTTACGTTGAAAGCCCTGCCGCAGAATGAACAGACTTTGAAACGCGTGAGCGTCGAACTTCTTAATTACAGTAGATTAATACGTCACGCGATTAATACGTTACGCGTTGCACGAATTCGCGTTGCAGGGAATTGCGCTGTACGAAATATTTTTTCGCGTACGCGTATAATTAAAAGTAACGCGTTTGGAATGATAACTGCCGTGCCAAGTTGTATTGTTGACGTTTTATCAAATTGGACGGTACTGTCAAAGAAATGGCACGAATGCATCGTTGATTAGAAGAAAAACATACAACTAGCGTATGTAAAGAATCTTGTTTATTTCATCAAACAAAATTCGATTCTCGGGTTTTATTATTTGACGCTTTGTAAACAGTAACCGCAATATCTCTGCCGCGTTACATGGGATTCTACAGTACACAAATGAATCTCGTGATCCGTTAACGCAGCGATGTACGCGCGCGCGACGCGACCGTAAATCCCCTTTGTTCTCGCGTGAAAAACGTGTAAATATGGCTCTCGTTTCACTCAGCTTCCACCGTAATTTCTCGTGTAAGTCGGATAGATAGGAAAGAGAGCGAAAGAGAGAGAGAGAGAGAGAGAGGGGGGGGGGGGGAGGAGATGCGAAGATATACTGGCTACAATTGGCGAATGGAGACGAATGTGGATGGTAATCAAAGTTCGATCTCTCGAGATGTCCTCACGCTCGACCGATCGATTCCCTGGCGTTCTCTCGCTCGTTCTCGAGGAAAGGAGTAAGATTAATATCTGTCCGCGATCGTTTCAGCTCGAAGACGACGGTAAGTCGCTCGACCATCCGGCCGGAAAGCTATCACGATAATCGTCGAACACTCCTCTCTATCGGTATAATTAGATATTATCGCGTAATCTATTCCAAGATTCGGTATTAGCCGAAATCGGGAGAAAACTCTATCTCGCCGCGCAACGATCGCGAACATTCCATACGAAATGATACGTGATCTCCCCGTGATTAATGGGTAACCGAATATTCGAGTAACCGATGAACTATATCGTTCATGAAAAATTCATAAGCAATAACCGTGCAATTATTATGCACGGTACGCATTAAATTTACGGCGTATTCGATTAATTCGTACGATAATTTAGGGAACGTTCTATCCAGCGAAAATACCGATCATCCGATTATTCCTATGATCAACAATTTACGGAAATATTTTATGCGTAGGTATAATCCAGAATATATTTTGTAATTTATGGGAGACAGCTTTTTTTCTGCACATTTCTGAGATTCGGACAATTAAAGAAGTTTGTTTCTTCCTTCGAATATAAACCTTTCAGAAGATTTGAGCGTAGCGAGAAACGAGGTTTATTACATCCAATAATTCGTCGATGCTAGACGCGGCGCAGAAAATTTGCATTCCAAATTACCGCGAGAGATCTACCACCGGTAATGAACGGAGACAAGTCGTGTCTGTGCGTTGCACGCTATCGCGTAAATTGCAGTCGAACAAGATATCCGCGCTTTCAGCGCTCTTCGCACGCAAGCGAAGAGAGACAGAGAGAGAGAGAGAGGGAGGGAGAGAGAAAGAGAGATAGCAGCTAGCGATAATTTCCAACTTACTACGTGCGCCATGTCCATTATCCTTGTCGCCTTAATTGCGAACGATATTAAAATAAAGGACAAGCTCGCTGCCAGGCTCCATCAACAAGTTCGTGGAATCTAAATGTTGCTAATTATACCCACTGGTTTCACTGCGCCGACCAAACTTTTAACCCTGATTCGAGGCAGAATAACCAATTGGCGAACTCTTAAAAGTCGTTGCCATTCCAACGTTCCATTCGACCCTAGAACCAGTCGGTTTACATGCCTGAACAAAGTGGTAATTACGGTATATCCCGTTAACAAGCCTTTCCGGTAAGAATCGTAACAGTCACGAGCTGGTTCGAAAACTCTGAGGAGCGTATAATTACCATGTACCACGAATCGTTCTATAAATTGTTTCTTTTTTCCTACCTCGAGAGGTTTAATAAAAGGAGTTTGCGAGTATTTGAAAGTATAACGCCGAATGTATTAATGGGTTATTCCTAGTAACAAAAATCAAAAAACTGATTTGTCAAAAATTAGATTTTCTGAAAGCGTAACAAGTTACAAATATTTCCTGAGAATGTCAAGTTGATCGGATGAACAGTCACAGAGTTTAAGGCTATGATGTACAGCCATGTTTCATCGGGTGTAATCAGCGTTTAAAATTTTGATTAACGTTTCGAGCAACATGGCTCAGCGCAAAAGCAATTTTTCAAGAAGGCCTTCGTAAACAATTCTGTAACTTCGTTCTTAATAAATATTTTTATTCGAAAAAATTACGGGTTGCGCCTGAAATGTTACTCCTTCAAATACAAAATTATTGCACAGATGTATGCTTCTAATTTCTACAAAAAAAAGCAAAAATTCATTTTTTTTAACCACCTAACTAAGTATAACCCCTTAAATGATTTTATACAATGCGATTTTCGACATTTCCCTCTTCGCGTCAAGTCAAAGTATAAACGTTTCTTCGTATCTTCGTTCGATGCGTTCGTCAGCGGTTCAAAAAACATTGAATTGTCGAACAAATAGCGACTCGAAATAACATTTCGGTAGTGGACCCACATAATTATCGATTCAATACCAGGGAAACGCGATCGTAAAGTCAGTGGCCGAGCAAACGTATAATTGTTCTATTAACGCGCGTCGAGAGCATATAGCAGCGATGTACCTAATAAACACGTTCCGCTAGCATAATTGTCCTCTGTCCAGGTAGCGCGTAATTGACCTCTGCCCTTTACACTTTCGTACCCTCCGTTATCTTCCAATCATCCGCAATTAACGTGCCTACGCTTTAATAACGTGTCATTATCGATCGTGTAACTTCTGTCACTCTTTCGTTCGGTTTTCTTTTTCCAACGTGATCCCGGAAACCGCTAATGACGATTTACCCGATGCGTAGACGCGTGCAGGGGGTAATTAAGTCTGCCATCGCGCGACAACCCTCGATTTTGCGATGCGTGTCGTTCCACGAACGCGCCTTTCAGGTTGCGTAAACGAGCGGGGTGCTGATTTTCCGCTCCCAAAGGGTACGCGACGCGTTACGAAATCGCGAGAGAGAGAGAGAGAAGAGAGAACGAACCAGTGGAACGGAGAAATAGGTGAGGGTGGAGGGGGGAGAAATCGAGGGCATTAGACGCATCATAGACCATCCAGATACGCTGTATCGAGTCGTTATAACGTTATTCCTTCCCACGAGAAATCTTAATGCCCTCTCGAGAATTTCTAACTACCAAACCACCAAACCCTCGACAAGGGATAATATCGAATAGCGTGCATATCGGTGGCGAGATAGATCGCCCGTCGAAAACTATGCAAGACGAATTGTTTAGTGTTACATATATCGCAAATCGATTAACATTGTCTTTCAATTATCACCTAAGTTCTGTATCTCGCGAGCGTACATTTTGTGGTTGATTAGGATAATTAGGATAATTGGTTTGCGAACTATTTTGTACTATTATTCCCACGTTCCTGGGTAAAAATGCCTCCGGAGACTATTTTCAAATTATCGGCGCTATAATTATCGTAAACGTGCCAGATTTTGAAACGAGATTCGCGAAGGATTTTATAGTCGAGTCATGAAAGTAACTGTGAAATTCTTTTGTACAACTTGACGAGGCTCAACTTCTTGTTCCGAAGGATACACGTTGACGCGTTAAACAGAAAATCCATCTTAATTATCCCGATAGCAACGCGGTACGAAGAATCGCAGTGTCACGTGTCGCGCAACGCCATTGACAAGAATTTCGCCAGATTACGGGACACGAGTGAATTCCGTTAAAATTTCGACCTATCCGACTGACACGGGAAGTCAAACGCTTCGAAGTCGACAAACGCAATCTACCTGGTACCGACAGAAATGCAATACACTTCAGGCACGGGTTTACAACAACTGTGCGTAGAGCTAACAATGGTGTGACACGCGACAGGATCGAACTCAATGGCGCTACCCCGAATCCCCGATAGTTCGATCATCACTTTCCATTTGGTAAATCTTCCCTAATGAACGCGAGGCGTTATTATAACCCCCAAAAAAAAGAGAAGAGAAGAGAGAACGAAAAGGGAAAAGAAATGAATTTTACCTCGGTACGAAAACCTCGACCCCTCGTTCGTCAAACCCGAAGACAACTTGATCCGTCTGCGCTCGAGTACCCGTCACCAGATATTGTTATCGCCGCCTTCATTAAAGACACATCCAACCCCTCCTGAAATTAGAAGCCAAAAGAAATTAGGATCCGGTGAACAAGGGTTTAATCCCGCCACGGGTGTCAGAGGAGAAAGAATTCTTCCCAGGCATGCCACACGGCGCAGGGTTCAAACGCAAGATGATTAATAATAGGGGCTACCCTCGGACGGGGTGAAACATTTTTTAGCCAGCACGTTACCACGGAAAAGGGCTACCCTCGTTCCTCGGGCATCGTGTCGTTGCCGGAGAGGGAGAGGGGGAGAGGGAGAGTGAGAGAGAGGGAGGGGGTTGAGAGGGAGGAACGACAGGGGCAATGCATCAGCGGTTAATGAGCAAACTTTAATATTCTCTCGGACTAAAACCCAACCCCTACCACCTATCTTCCAACGACCACGAACCATCCCCCTGTATAGCGATACGAGAACGGGGTAGAGGGGCGTTCAGACTAGGGGAGGGATAACACGGTGCTCCGGGAATGATCACACGACTGCCATAAGTATCATGCGCCGCTAGACGAGAAAGGGAACTGCCTAGTGGCTGCGGAACGAAATTCCGGAGAGGGTGGTAGCTCGTCCCAACCCCAGGGTGGAGGGGTGGGGGTGACTTCAAAGTCTCGCAGTTTTATTAATTTCGTCGTACGTCCAATTAATGCGAACCGCTCTGCAATCCCGATTCGACAAAACCACGAGACGAAACCAAATCCGACCCCTGTATTTTTTTTTTTTTTTTTTGCCGTGCTTAATATGAAAACGCGGTAAACAAACGTTCGTTCCCTTTGCGAGATGTACTAGCTGCGGGTGGTCTCTTCGCAACGGCAGGCATTCTCGTGTCTCTTTCCATTTGCGTGGCAGAAGCATTACCGAGATTGTTCTTTGCGCGAGTACACAGCGCTCCGGATATTTATTTGTTATCCGACGTCGGTGCATTTTCCAACGGAACGCCGAAGAGGGGAGGATAACGCAAAAGTTTGGCGGTAAGACGGGAAGAATAGGAATCGTAACCACCGTACGCCCGCGGTGTTTAACGTTAAAATCAGGGGATTTGGTGAAAAATCGTAGAGCAGCCATTTTCACGATGAAAAAGATTCCGCGGTACGCGAGCTGGTACGAGAAACTCATGCGGCAGTCGTAATTACAAGCGGTACTATATCATCGTTATAACGTACCATGCCGACTCTCTCTCTCTCTCTCTCAATTTCGCCCTCTCTTTCCCTCTAAGTCGTTAGCACATTCTTGGCCACCGCACTGCAGAATTTCCTGCTGATACCGGCGAAAAAGCTTCATATTCGGGCTTAACGCCCGTTTTACGATGCGAAGAACAGTAGGTGGGAAGGACGGGGGGGGGGATAGTTTCTCGCGTACATCTTGAAATTGCTCGAAGCGCAAACCATTTTTCCGGGGACAAATGCATTCGCACATCCGCTTCTCGTATCTCCGATCCTCGCGGTGGCTTCGACGGAATCAGGTGAGACGGCTGAATGGTAATGCAACTCGTGCGAAATTTTTCATTCGTGAGTCATTGAGTGGGTGAAAGGATGAACGCTACAAGTTTTAATCCCGTATACGCCGAATATTTGTCTTGACTTGCATGTAACGTAAAGTTAACAAACATTAACCTATCAATGTTAATTAATTGACACTTCAGGTTAGAGCTGGTAATGGTTGTTAAAAATGTTACCATTCTATAACAGAAGGTGTGCGCCATCTCGTGGAAAAAAAGAAATTAATGAAGTATCGGTATATTAATATGTGACTTGAAAATTACACGGGCCCCGAAAATGTCAAATCAGACATTTTTTTAATAGCACGATCGTGGTATGGTATTGACGATACGCGAGAACCAAAACTATTTCCTCGATTATTTAACATTACATTTTCTGTTTTGTATCGTCCTTTCTTCTTGGCGATACGATTCTGTTACGCAGAGTACTCGGTCTTTTTGAAAAATGCATTTCTGATATCGAACGAGATTATAAGTTATTAAACGACGTAATCAAACCTCGTTAATCAGCCGGTTGATAATCAAAACTATTTCCATTTTACGCGTTGATCCGTTCCGAGTATACATATACGTCGGAGTTTCAAGCATTACGATCAACACTAATTAATTCTGAATTCGTATAGGGTCGAGCAGGGAGAAATCGTGAACGGGTAAAAAAGCCCGGTACATCAAAGAAAGAGAATTACGGTCCATCGAGGAAACAATCAGAGAACTTCTACCCAAGTGATCGATCGTTAATGAGATGAAATTGCTTTCAACGACGCAGTCGCGCTAATTTAATTGCGTTTCAATTAATGATGGTACTACATTCAGGACATCGAACTCCGTCGATGAAATCCGCTCTCGGGTCATTAAAACGTAGAGTTTTGAAAAAAAAAAAAAAAATTACCATTGTTACGATCAACACACTCGCCGCAGAAGGGTTGCGAGTTTTTCGAACAATTTAACGTTCGCATGTACTCGAGTGTCGTGAATGAACGTCGAGTGCGTAACGAACTGAACGAACTGTAATCGTAATAACGGGTTGTTGAGTCGTAACGAAAAACAGACAGATCGCCATTAACCAAAGGACATAATTTACGATTCGCTCGTACCAGCCTCGTACACTGGCTGGTCAATAAACGAAATTTGGAAGATTGTCGCCATCGTTTGTACCGGAATTAGCCATTATTATTGAAAATTGGGAAAATTAGAAAAAATTTAATAAGCAATATGAATATAAAAAATTAAGTGAATCACACATTCGGCGTGGCAGTGAACACGTCCACATTCTTCTAAAATAGTGTTTCGAGAACAGGCGTTTAAAGTTTGTCAGGTGCGATTACCAAGCGGAACGATTAGATTCGTTCAAACAGATATATGTAACTTCGAAACTGAAAAACTGATACGACCGCTTAATACGTAACACGAGTGATCAACGAAAATAACTATGTCGACGCGAGCAGCATTACCGAAGCATCGGTCACGATCGGCCAATTCAGAAGTCGCGATAATCCGCGAGACTTTGACGTCACGCCCGGCCGGGCTGCGGTTTACGAGGAGCTAGGTGACATTTATGTGCCTACGAGCGTATGTACTCGGCACACGATAGATAACTCGGCCCGGGTTCGTAGCAAAGAGAAAGAGGAGAGAGAGAGTGAGAGAGAGAGAGGTAGGTGTCGTCTGGCGGTGCCGGTGGTTACCGCGTACCCGGTGCCAACTTCCCTGCAGCGTGCAACGGCGGCTGACAATTCTCTTTCTATCCGCCAACCTTAAAGCTATCGTTGGGGCACTCATTGCTTCGCACCGAAACTTCTTGGACGTTGGCCAAATCGTTCGCGAACTTCGCGAATCGGGTTTCCTTCGATCGTTCGAGGATTTACGCATCTTCGCTAGAGGGGAGATTAATTGGTTTTTCTTTGTTTTAACTCCGTCGGTATCGTCGTCTTCGTGTTTCGGGTGATACGGAGCTTTCGCGCGTCCGTTTGGAACAACCGTGCTCTGATCGGTGGCCGGCTAGATTTGTCTGAAATTAGTAAAAGCTTATCTGTTTTAATTTTTAAATAAACACTTCGACGCATTAGGTGTTGTTTTTTTTCTACTTTTTTATATTGTACGATATAGTGTACTGAATTGCAACCACCGTTACGTAGCAAACACGTGTATGGGGTCAGAGAAGAAAAAGGTTGAAGATTAAGGAAGTGGCGAGAAATTTTGAGAAACTAAGACGTTGCGAGCGGTGCAACCGAATTTATTGAAAAATCTTCCTGTTTCCTTTTCTAATAAAAGAATATTTCCTACAATAATATATGACGTCCGAACGGGGAGGGGGTGCAAAAATCTTAACGTTTACCGTATTAAGAAAGATTGCGACCAGCGGGGTAATTTCGAGAGGAGAATTTTCGTGAAAATGAACATCTGGGAAGTTCCGGGAAAGTCAATACTTCTGTGATTTTCCCGATCTCGAATTATCGCGGAGGGGAGGAAATTTGCTCGAAGCTTTCCAATAACCAAAGAAAGAATGAGAATCGTATTTTAATGAAAGCGAACGATACTTCGAGATGCGCCGCCCCGATAAACGTTTTCTATGAAAATTATGTCTCCGAAGAAGCTAGAGTCAAGATCGTTCTCTCTTTTCGGCAAGCCCTTAATGCTCCTTCGCACGGGATATTAGACGCCGCGTTTGGTATTCGCTCTCGAAAAGAACTTGAAAACAACGGAAGGAGAGCGCGAAACTTTTTTTCAGTCCGCTTCCACGTTTTCCTTTTACTTCCTTTTCAACGTTTGCCTCCCGTGTCCCCGGCTGCAAAATGCTTCAACTGCGCCAAAAAAAAGCAACGGGGAAACGAAAGCATATTCGCTCAGAAACGAGAATCTTCTCGCTTTTGTACAATATAAGCTTACCTTACGCGTGCAATTGAGTTACCTACCGGGAAGATACTCAAGTGGCGCGCATGCGTCACTCGTGCTCTCGTGCATTCGCGTTCAGTCGCGCATATAATTCGCATTCGCATCGCACAAAAAGCAAGGTGGAATTTCTTGGCAAAGGTGAAATATCATTTAAGAAAAAACTGGACTATGAGTTTAAGGATGGCATCGTTTGCCGAAGATCATTTTCAACGCTGTTTTAAAGAAAAATAATTAATTTCACAAAATAGTGAATTCATTTTTTTTTACTATATCCTCCTATTGTCTAATCTCAAGATTGAAAACGCACGGTGAAAACAAACAATTTTTAGAATACCTTAGCGCGCCACTGTACCTACTGTCGATCTTGAGATTCGAAAATGCGAGAAGATAGTCAAAAGATATTAGATTAGCGACTTCCCCTTTAAGCCCCTCATATATTTTTCAGTATTATTCTAATATCTGTAACTGAGATGAGTATCTAAGTAAACATAGTCCACGTTTTCGTAAGTTCAAATTATCATTTTTTCTTAGATATTGTTTAATTATAACGACGAACACAGCCCATAAATATATTCACGCGCACGTAGACAAAGTGCATAAAAAAGTCACGCATAAGAGGGTTAAATTAAATGGCATACGTAAAAATACGTAAGTAATTAGTTCCTTTAATTAACCTTATTTAGTTTTCAGGGACACGGAAATTCCAGATACCTGATTGTCTGCTAGCACCCTCGAAGAGCGCGATTTCCGCGCCCCTGTTACGTATGCGCGTTCTCTCGCGTATCGTAGATTACACGTTGGCAATGAGACCACAGGCGTGCGCAAACTTTGGCAGTTCCGTCGACTCCGATCAGAGATTCCTATGCGCGTTGTTAGGCTCGCAAGGTGCTTTTAGAACTGTATAGGAAATGAGGGGTCGATTTGCATTGAGAATCACGATATTAAACGCGAAATGTCGCTCCAGACGTTCGAGGTACTCGGGCGGAAGTAATGCGGTAATAAATCGTCAAGTTTTATGCAGGGGTAATTTGAAGGTACATGGACGGTTTGACTCTTGACATGAAATATCCGTTTCTCGGAATCAGATCGGAAGCGATTGGATATTTCTTTTGTCATTAGCAACGCGGCCCGAGTGGTTCTTGCGTCGGTCTGTTTGTTTTGTTAGGCGGACCGCTGCATATTAAAACTAACCGTAGAATAATGAGAGCAATTACAGGACGGGTAATTACACGAATGTTGAATGCGCGGACGAATTCGTTGGTACGCCCACGCTTAACGCGTCCAGTCCGTCCGTCCGCAAATGACCCGTGTTATATTTTTAACATTTCATATGCAGCGTCGCGATACGTTTTTTGAAAACGACTTTGACATTCGTCGCGCGTAGATCAACTGGGAACGATTTGAAATGGGGATGCCTAACCTTTTGGCTTACCTGGACCATATTCGGAGAAAAAGAATTGTCAAATATTAGTTTTAACGATAGTGGTTGAGCAAAAATGTTAATAAATAACGTACGATATGTGATATCCACTCTAGCGAATAAGCAAAAATAACGTGACGTAATAATCATTAACTTCTTTTCGATCGAAAATTGTTTTAAAAACCCCAATGTATATTTTAGAAGACTTAAATAGCATCGTGCGACAATCTTTTTAATAAGATGTATTATAACGCCACGGGAATTAAAACAAATTTGTACATAAATATCTCAATCTTTTAAGAAAGTTTACAATTTTACGTTGTATCGTACTCGTTACAGCGCTGGGTCGCGGGTTGGCCAGCCCTGCTTTAAACGATCGATCCACGCGATCGAAGATCATAATTGTACGAATGTCGATCGCGAGGGAATTTCGCGGAAGATACTTTGTTCGAAAGGAGGTCAGGCGATTCCTACTTTAGATATGAAAAGTACAATTGGAGCATCCGCGGATTACCATTGAGCTCTTTAATTATGAAATTAAAGCAGATGTGATATTCGCTCCTCGTCGAAGGTAAATACGGTCCAGAAAATAAGAAGCCGCCCTCCCGGACTTTTTTTTCTAGATTTAATGGAATACGATATCTCTCGGTGGAACATATAAAAAGAGCTAGAAGGAATATTAAAATTTTTAAGTACCGAAGTTTTAAGCGACGGAAAACAATTGTAAAACGTTTTTCATAATTTCACGTTATTTGATACATCGAGGAGAAATGTTATTTATTAATTCCCGGAGGATTACTCGTTACAAATCACTATTTCTCACACGATCCGTACAGTTTCCCTTTGCCCGTTTGACTTCGACCCAATTCGAGGGATTCTCTGGACAACGATTTCCTCGAGGGGATTGATTTCTTTTTCCAATTTTTATCGCATCAGTCGCACCACTTGAGCACACTAATTACAATGGCATAAAGGTGAAAGCCACTCAATTAGCAGTATCGTGAATGCATGTAGAAAGGATGAATTGTAATCTACATCGGATTTATTTGTTAATTAAAGTTTCGCGTTGTTCCGCGCCATCGCGGTGCAGGGAAAAATGTCATTTTAAATGTCAAAGGGGACACATTTAATTTGAAATAGCCATCGATGTGCACATTTCTGGTGATTTCGACGATTAATAAATTACTGCCAGATTGGAGTGCGTGGAAAGTTGTCGAATTAATCGGGGCCCGCAGACCGGCAGTTGAAAACAGAGCGGGCGCTCGCAATGTTGCTAGTGCTTGTCCACTTTTAACACGATTAAGGGAGCGAATGACATTTTAACGACCGAAGCTGCCTTTTTACACTCGACACAATTATCGCGACGACCTTCGTTTCGGAAGCCGTAATTCCCCGTCGACACTTTTTTCGCGATTATTCGCCGTGCGTAATCCAATGCAGCTGCAAAAATATATTCACATTAATGCATGGCTCGCGTTATTCGTCAAACGTATAAAAATCGAGGCTCGCGAATCGCAGCGTTTATCCCCTGCTGGACCATAAATCGCGCGAATCGTTCTGTGACTAATACACGAAATCGGTATGACGTACTATTATCACCGTGAATACTGGAAGCGATATAGCTTTTAGAAACGCGTTATAAATCTCGCACGATTGGATACGTCAATTAAATCCCCTTTTTTTCCCCCCATTTCACTCCGCGAAACAAGGTAAACCGTGCTGGCCAGAATGAAAATCAATTTTTTTTTTTGCGCGACGCGTGCATTTCCGGATCATACGGTTGCCAGTGTGAAAAATTAGAGTTAATCGATATCGTTACGTACGCCCCATCGCGATACTCGAACGGCAATACATTCATCGCGGAAAATGATACAGTTTGTTTTCTGCGGAACGCAAAGAGCGTCCTCGTTTTATCGTCGCGTCACCCCTGTAATCCGTTGCACCGCAATTCCGCTTCTACCGTTTCCGTTATTACATTACGTACGAAGATTCCGAGTGTAATGAAAGTTTTATTACTTTTTTTTTTTTGCTTCCGTTGTCTTGGCCCCCCAGGAGAAAATGAAACGTCGAGATCGTACCGTACGGACCGGAATCAACTCTGTACGCTGCTCGTGTAAGAAAACTACGGGTAACGAGATTAGCGAATGGATTATCGTATAATAACGAACGAGCGTCTATCCGATAAACAGAGAAATAATATTGTTGTCTTTTGTGCTTATCGCGTTGACAATGATTTTAGAAGCATAATGGTTACCGTACAGACTCGTGCTTTTTTTCTCCACATTTAATTCGATTCCCAACCCTTGCTTGTTTTCCAAGTTCAAACTTTCTTTCCCTTCAAAACAGAATTTTAATTGTACAATGAAAATTCCCTTTTTTTCCCTATTAAAAATCCATTTCACACCGGATACGGAGACACGTTTAAGGTATTACACTTCCGTTCCACGAATGCCCGACATTTTACGTATTCAACAATTTCTCCCCCACGTTGTTTTGTAATGCAAATGGGACTTTTGCTCGCACGGCATATTTTCTTGATTATAAATTTCCTTTCCTCATCGTGGCGTACGCTGAATCTTATTCAATTTTAAATATGGAATTGACGTTGAAACTTACCATCGGATTCTAACGTCTCCACGATTTCGATCTGCACGATAATCGAATTCACTCTTATTTCAAATCACATTATCGCCCGAGGCACGGAAATTCGTAGACCACGCGCACCTTTCTTCTCGCGAAAGGTAAATATTCGTCCAATTCCGCACACGTAATGCGTTTTGTAGCATTAGGCGTACCTACTAGGCGATATTGCGTTGGCGTACGAATGATATTTACGCACACGCTTACAACCTTCTTCAACTGCAACGACCGTATCCCGCGTTATTAAATGCAACCATTATAATCTAAATACGAATAGCTTTTCGCTCCCGTATTTTCCATGTCGATCCATTACGCCACGCGCACGGTTTATTGAAAATTCTATTCGCCCTTCATTATCCGAATAAAACTTTATCCTCGAATCCGAATATAACGCTCGAATATAACGCCCGAATTGTCGCTCGAATCCGAATATAACGTTACAAACGGTTGAATTGCAAACGTACCATAGCTTCGGTACAATGCTATTATCGCTATCCTCTATTATCCGCGAACGAATATCACACGAGTGATACGCATTGTCTATTCCTGGAATAAGTGTAAATCAATATGGCAAAATTCTATTTCGCATATAATTATCCAGGATAAGTAGAGTACGTTAGTCCTTTTTCTTTGTCCGCTGTGTTTTGTGTAAAAAAAGCCATGTATCGTCGAATAAAAGGCAAATCTATACCGGTACCGTTATATTTTATTACTCACAGCTGAATGGTACAAGGTAATCTTGAATTCCAAGATGCAATATAAATTGTGCACGTTTTTGGTCATATAAACCCTAAGTGTAACTACTTCTTTACTGAAACCATTTCATGCATCTATTTTATCACAGTGTCACTATTTCCGAATTTCCTTTTTTTTTCAAAAATCCCTCCCCGTTGTTCATTGGTCACGGTCCTGAACAACAATATAAAGTTTCAAATTTTTTTCCGGACCAACTCTGTGACCCGAACCGCGCCCAACGTTTGAGCCTCCGGGAAAAAACGCGTTGTATTTTTTTTTTTCGATGATACTTATTGTTCAAAATTTGCACTTTTACAGGTAAAACGATTTAATCTTTCTTTGACTGGAAAGGTGCCTGGCTACCTTTTCAGTATTTAAATTGATTTTTCTTCTAAATTTTTAGTATGCATGGTTTATTATTAATTAAACAATTTACGGAAAAAACGCAGATAACAATATCGTACCTACGCCACCATTATAACTGTTATTTCGTCCAGTCACATGCAGGTTAAAACAATTGGTTCAGTAAATTCTCTCGTAATTCACCACGCTTTATGGACCGATTTTCAGGACACAGAAACGTATAAGACACGTTAAGCGCGCACGGTCTCGACCCCCCAAAAAAGGTGAAAGTTCTCTCTGGTCGCGTTAGAGACTCGCCGAAAGGACGCAACGTGACACATACGAACAAAGCTCTACCCGCGTATTGGGTTTGCGCTCCTCAAAGTAACCCGTAGTCGGTCCACGAAGCATCGTCGCGGCAAGTGCCGACAATGGTAACGTCCGCTTCTCCTCCTGCATGCGCGAGACGAGGGAGCACTCGACGAAACTTCGCTGGGGCCCTCCCTCCCCCCCCCCCCCCCACCCTATCCGATAGTGAATTATGTCGGGACCGTGTCTCGAATCCGTGGAGGATCCGCAACGATCCCGGCGTATTTGGGATTCCGGGATCGTGATCTTACTCGATTCGTGGACGGACTGCGAACGCGCGGACGGAGAGGCCCGCGTCACAATTCGCAGCTTAATTTCCAGCGGATCGACTACTTGTTGCGCCGATCCATCGTTAGTCGTGATTCTTGGACGCGCGACGTTGCCGCGATCGATAGCCGTTGCTTTTTGTTTTGTTTTCTTTTTTCTTTTTCTTTTTTATTCGATCTCGTTTACGCGCGATAGACGGGACGCCGACGCTGGAGTTTGTGAAATTGTTTGTTCGCCGATTAACCGGCGTTGTCCGTCTCTCGCGTACCGTGTTCCTCGTTCGCTGTTCTCGATTAATTGACGATATTTTGTTTTGTTACCATTGTTTCAGAAATCCGAATGCGATCGACCATCATGGAAGAAACGACACGCTTTTACCTGCGAGCAGGGAGAAAAGTCGGTTTCGCAGTCTGTCGTGGGAGCAGTACGATCCGGTGCATCAGAAATATTTGGAGATCGGTGAGTACCGTTAACGATATTATATATCCTTTTCTTTGGGGAGGAGGGGAGGGGAGGATTTACTCGAATCACTGGCCCACAAAGTCCGGTGGTAATTCCTCTTTTTTGCGGTTCTTATAATACCCCTCTCAAGAGCATTCGCGAACATCTAATTAATTTCAACCAACTTCGCGCCATAATTTGCGAACCATACGAGTCAAATTAGGTGAAATTAGAGAAGGCCCAACCTCGGGCTACAATTCATAGGGTTGTCCGCGAGGAAAGAAAGAACGGAAAATGAAGTGCCACGCCAGGAACACCGCTTGCCACTCGTGCGTAGTTACCCGGTCCCGAGAGAAAGGCGAAAAGACTTTTCCGCGAGGTCATTTTTATTTTCAGCTGCGAGCTCGAGCGCGGCGGATGACGTGAAAGGAACCCCTTTGACCTGAAAAAGAAATTCGCGGCTCTTCCTGGCTGGCGTACCGTTACGCAACGAACGCCATCGTAATTTCCACTGGCATCCCCGATGTAATTCAAAAGAATTCATTAAAGTGATCGAAGCGTTTCGGGACGGTGATTTTAACGAGCGCCGGGGTTACCACTCCGCGGTCTAGCGAACGAAAAAAAATTTTTATCCGCGAATCAAACAAAATTTTCCGAGCGTTGATTAACGCGTTAGCTGTCAGCGTGCGTAACATAAGTGATCGTTGGGTTCTCCAGGTAGAAAAAACGGATGAGGGAAGAGGTAAAATTATTTTTCGCTGGGTACCGCAACGTAATTGAATGCCGTTAATTAAATTTCATTTCCTTTTTAACTATATTAGCCTCGTTTTTAACGGTATTAGCTCTGATCAATTTGATTGCGAACGCGTTGAACGGGAAGCGTTGTTTCGTCGAAGACTATGCTTTCGATATCTTTGTTATTTTGTCAAAAGTCCGGAGTTATTTGAAACGAACGGGGTCTTACAAGGGTAAACAGCGTTACGGAACATAATTACGCTCGACAGATTTATCGTAGTATGGGATCGATCAATCGAGATTAACCGATGCAAACATAGCTGGTACCTACATACGTATGTACCTACAATCATGGATTGGGACTCGAATAGCTCCAGTAGATTGACTCGACGCGTACACGCGTAAGGAAGCCGAAATTGCGCTGTAATAAGCAAAAGCTCAGAGTTCGTAACACGAATATAATTCACCGTGGTGACGCAAAATAATTCTACGAAACTTATTTGAAATATTCGTTTTGCGTCTTATTCAACGTGATTAACCGCGGACACAGTTGAATCCGCGAAACTAATGTGGAAGATATTTATCATAATACTGGCATGCACATGCGAGTCACTTAAACAAGAATATAAGGAGCCAAAAATACGAACACAGTGCGAAGGGAGACAGAAAATTTGGATCTTGCGTTAAAAGAGTGAAATGGTCGCGTTTGAAAATAATAGTTGTAATACCCGACTACGATGATATTAATTGCGAGCGATTCGATCAGTAGGTAATAACTGCCGATGTAATCGACCTTCCGTGGCGATCGTATCGAATCGGGATGACCATAGTGAAATATCGCACTGTCTAGTGGGCCAGAGGTGTATGATACTTGAGCGTACCGGAAACTCAGCGAACGTATCAGACGGTCGTTTCATTAATGAGTGATCAATAGTCTCTACATATAATCGTGCCGACTGCTGCTTAACCGCACGATAGTTCGCGCTATCGGCCTACCCTATCGCGCATAATTTATTATTATCGTTATCCGCGTCACGCGAAATTCATTAGGTGCTAATTAACTCGGTTTCTATTAACGATATCGTCGAATTTTCCAGAATGCCAACAAATACGACGCAGGGATTATCATCGCGCGTAATACCGCTGTCCCGATTGCCAAATTAGTTTTCCGCTGGATATCGGTATTATTAAAATTACTATTGTAATTCGCGACGGTACGATTCGTCGTACTTCGTAATTAACTATTGAATTCTTCGACGTCCGACGAGGAGATCGAATTCCGTCCCTCCTCCTCGCCGAAGGTTTGTTGTATGATTACTCATCGATCATGATTTGCGTTCTCGATTAATCCGAATGAATTGTCCGCTATATTTAAAGGAGTACATTTAAAGCTTCATGCTTCCACGCTGACAGCATTTTTGAATTATTAACGCTTTCACACATCTTTGCAGCTTTCGATGCGATTGTTGAGCTTCCAGTCTATCGTTGCGGTCATACACGCATAGCCGCGCACTTTGCCACGCGTCGATTTTCTGTCGCGTAGGCACTATTACATAGAAAAGTTCCAATTGTCTTTTAACCTGAACATCTCATATGGTGAAACTATCATTTAATCTACAGGCCCTTTACTTCACACTCAACATAACAATATTGCGAGAACATTTCCAAAAGTTGAAAAAACTCGAGCGATATGGTTAATATAATCACAGAGAGCATAAAAACCAACAATTATTACAGCGTGATCAAGACGGAGAACACTTAATAAAAACTGCCATTTTTGAGATCCCATATCTCGTGATTGGCTGGACCAATGTTGAACAAATCATACTCAAATTAGCCTTCTCGGTATGGAGTATCCGAAGGACATTACGCTTTTTAAAAAAATTCATTTTTAATGGGATTACCACCACGAATACCTCCCATTCATTCTTTCAGGAAAAGATACAAACTCCAGTTCTCTTGTACTTTCTACTTGGCCCGAGGCGAGACCTTGTCTCTTGATAGAATTCATCAAAGTCTCTCTTCCATCTTATACATTCTCTCTCATCCGAACTCTCATCCCGGAAACCGAGAGATTTAAAGTCGAGAAATTCCTCGGCGCAGTCGGGAGATTTTCATCGACGCGAGCTTCTTCTTCGATCCGATTGACGGACGATCCTCCGTCGTACGTTCGTGTTTTACCAATCGAATCGGTCGACGGTTCGAAAACATGGATACAGCCTAGAGGACACGAAACGATGGCATCCGCCGTTACCATTTTTCAACGGACAGTGAAAAATCACGGCGTTACGATAGCCCGCATTCCGCCGTGCTTCTCGTCTTGGCTCGCCTCGATTCTCAGTGACACCCATACACACCAGGCCGTGATCCGAGAAAAATGGGCCGTGAAAATGGACCGGAAGAGGGGAGGGGCGAGGGAGAGGGAACACACCGCTCGGTGATTAATTTTTTTTTCCTTTGTCTTTCTTATCTGCTCAAATGAATGCCTCGGGCGGCGTTTCGGGTCGGTACGGTTCCCTGCCGCCGAGGAAAAACATTCTCCCATGTCGAAAGCATCGATTTTCTTCGTTCTCACGTAACGGGAGCTCGAAATGCGTTCGACTTAATTAACCTTACCGCGCGCAATTAAGGGGACGAACCGGAAGACCGAAAAGATAACTCAAGTCGGTTCGGCTGTAGCCTGGCTATCTTCGATCGTCTTCGATTCCTCTTGTTATGCCAAGACGGCGGCTGTGCAGCCGAAAAGCTAGCAATTGGATACAAGGAATACAATTTTCTTTAACATAGTCGGTAATTCGGTAACGCTTGGAAGTAAAGGAGTTCGAAATTTTTGCAAAATAATTTACATCGTGCCTAGATTTCGAAAACAGGTCTGATTAATGGGTAAAAGAATTATACGATGATTATATCGCTCTCTATAAGAATATGAAAATAGCACTTTAATTGGGTTAACTGGTTCCGACATTCTTATTAATACGTACAAAATTTATTCGAATTCTCACCCACGGTATTTATCCGCCGGAATTATTACGCGCCCTCTTGGAATGCTTGCGATGCTTATAATTTCATCAAAGTTAATTTAATAAGAATATTAATGTCAGATAACGTTTAATTCATTCCGAGGGAAATTGCGTACATGGAAATTTTTTTTGCACATCCGGCGATATGTGAAAAAATTGCCCAAGCCAGGAGTCGAACCTGACCTGCAAATCTCCAAACGAACGAAAAATTTCCCATCTACGTAATTCCAATCGGAATTAATTCAATGTTAGCTTAATCGATATTCTTACGTATTTAATTAATATTGGTGGAGACATTCACATTGGAATCCCGTCAACGAGATACGTAGAAATTTCGTTAACTAAATATCGTGGGATTGATACGCCGATTAAATTACCTACATAAGTTTTAAACACACAGTGAAATAGATAAAACAAACGCATTACTATGAATACTTCAGTATTCATAATTTAACGTAATCGTCATTTTTGAAAGTTTGTGGAAGAAGGATAATCCAACTTAGAAGTAAACTTAATTAATAATTCGAGTATTGAATTTCAATATTTCTATTCTTCAAGATTATCAATTTTAAATTTGGCAGGTTGATCCGAAACATTTATTATTATCCAAGGATAATACCGTAAAAATTCCTTTCCGGGTTCTCGAGTTAATATCTCTCGGTAACGCTTCTCGATTTCCTTTCCAATAAGTTCCGTTATTCGCTTCGATGTAATATTCGCATCATATATTTTTACACTCCGCATGACCACACCTTATCTCCGATAGAAACGTGCACCGTTTCTGCATCGTTTAACCACCCACCCCTCCACGCACGTAGCCAAAAAGGCCACGGGACTAAAATAATGCATCAGTGCCATAATTTACTTGTTGTACACGTTCCGTTCGTTCTCCATCTTTCGCACTCGAGGCACGTAAGTAAACTCCTTTAAACCTTCGCAGACTATACTCGTCCCGGGATTCACGAGTTTATTACGTTTCCATCGAGTTAAACTGTACGGAAATGCGCATATTCGTGATTTAAGGTGAGCACGATTTTACGCGGGGGCAAGAGGTAATTGAAGCAGTCGTGGATAAACGAACGCGATCTCGCGATGTGGCGGCTGTTTAAGCGTTTCGAAAAAAGTAAGGATCTCTCGAATCGGTACATCCATATCGACGAATAAATATATTTGTATCGACGAACAAATATATTTATATCAACAAAACAAGGAAGCGCCAACGACTCAATGTCAGATTAATTCTTGGGATTATAATCAAAAAACTCCGGATGTTTCTGCAAAATGCATTATTTAATTTCACCTTATACGTATAATATTTGATACGTCCGCATAATATATTATAACATATTATACGTTCAGAAAATCCGTTTAAAGTCGGTGTAAATATAATGCATAATGCATAAACGACAACGGGAGTCTAATAACCGGTATCTCAACGTTACCAACGATAATAATCAATGCGTTATTGTCGCCGAGAAACTCGAGATCGTTGCCTCCATCGCGCCCAATTCCGCGGTTGTTTCAAAGAGCCAGGCGACTCGTCATCGCCCGGCCACTTTGCTTTCAGCCCGTATGTAACTAGGACTATTTATGTGCGCGTCGGTGCCCACGTAAATACGTACACGTAGCCGGTAAGCCGCAGTTACCGGTTTCGTAAAGCGTTGCACACGCGATCGTAATGGGAACGTCGTGTGCCGCAGCTGCAAAGCAGAGGAGTTTGGTGCAGCCGCGTATTTGCAAACTACACGCGAGCGCATTTGGCGCATCTGTACAATCTCTACCCGCCCCCTCGACGTCGTTGTAGTCTTCGTCGCCGTCGTCGTCATAGCCAACCCCATTCTACTGCGGTATTCGTCCTTGTGGTAGGATACCCGACAGTCGTGGCGAAAAGGGGAATGAAAAAGGGACGTTTGAGAAGGAGGAGGTGGGTGGGGGAGGGGGCCGCGGGGAAACGATGATAGCGCGGGCTTTGCTAGGCTTAAAAAACGTATTTCGCGAGACGGTATCCTAATGGCGAGGGATCCTACGGGAAAGGAGGCTCGCACCGACGCGTAGATAATGCGTCAAAGCGAAACGCGGAGGTAGGTTAAGATGAAATAAATAATTCAGGGACGAACGGGAGGAGCGTGTTTTAAATCCGAAATGCGGGGGATAGCTGGGATTGAAAGACGTTTTCCGTGTGTCCGTTAAGCGCGGGTCTACGCGGATGCATCGATTCGGCATTCGAGCGTGGATCGGGAGTTTCGATCAAAAGGTGCGTTTCACGGTGAAACGACAAATAAGCGCGGCTATACGTCTTGCGCGAGAACTGTGCATTGGTGCGTTAAGATTTTGAGAAGCTTACGGCCGTTGCGATATTTGTACCGTTGGAAACGCGTTTGTAAAAATGATGGTAAAACTTCGTCACAATTGACGCAGGATACGGAAGCGCATTGAGACGCGTAAATGGAAAGATCAGAGTCTCCTGTGACGCGGGACCGATGGTCCAAGATTCGATAATAACGTCGATATGTTTGTGTCGCCTCGGGCGAAATCTAATTCGAGGCAAATTCGAAAGATACATCGAAGTGTCCAAGTGTCAGGCGGGAAGTATTAATACGAAGTCGAAATTCCTGCCGCGGATTTCAGAGCGCTCGGTCTGATTTATAGCGTACTCGTACTACTTGGACGTCAATAAGCGACGCGGTCGACGCTACCGTTAGACTCAATTCCATTTCTCGGCTTCCGAAAAATTCTTACCGGGAATATTTTAATAAAAGTACTCTCTTGTTTCGCCCGAGAGGGGCGGAGGACAAAGGGAAATCTATAAAACATGTAGGAAACGTTCCAGTTGTATATCACGAAAGGAATAGTGAAAGAGCGTCGAGCGGCACGTGAGTGGCGCGGCATGTGTAAACCTCTCATTGGTATTTTTCCATGAAACGCTCGGTCGCTCAAAGCAAATCGAAAAGTTTCTCCGCCCGCGTCTGCGAGTATCGGGGAAAAATAATTCCAAGTGAATAGCGAGATGGTGAAACAGATACGGTCTTCGCGGAAATAAAGTAACGCAAATAAATTGCGATTCCGCGTACGCGTCGGTTCGCTGCCAGTTCGGTTGAAAATTTATATGTACTTGGCCCGAGATACGACCTTGCCTCTTGATTAAATTTTTGTTTCCCTCGAATCACTGCATTTTATTGTGTTACTCGTATAACGGTCCTAATTGATTTCATTTACGTTTCCACCGATTCTTTTCTTTTTTTTTCTCGCTTAATTGGCCGAAACCAAGCCGGATTAAGTACTCTGAGAATAAATGAGTCGGACAAATTGCAATGGAACCTTAATAAATAATGCGCTGGAGGTAAAGATCGAGGGGGGAATAATCAAGTGGAATTTTTCGATGGTGAAATACGCGAACGTATTGCGCGCAAACGTTGCGGTTATTGATTCGCAGTTCTACGCGTCTGTACCACGTGAAGATGAACTACCGATATTAATATTTCTACTCGTTTAAAAACTAGCGAGAGCGAATAAGAAACTTCATTTAGTACGCGAAACTAACTCAAACAGCTTTCAAACTTCGAAATAGAACTCTGTGTCAAATACTGCCGATAAAGAGCAACGTATCGCGATGGTTTCGACATTTTCAAAAACGACTGACCGGGAAACTTATAACGTCGTAGTTTGAGCCTCGGAAGAATAAAATACGTTTGAGAGCCAAGCGACATAGCTGCGCTCTTTCTCTACCGTGTCTAAAAGTGCCTGCGACTATCAGCTAAGCTCTGCGTGCTCGGTCTTTGTCCGATGCTTTTACGGAATTGTCTGATGTCTTTACGGAATCAGCATAGCGCTATCGCACTTCCCGACATTCTTTTGTCACGGAACGCAAGTGACGTTGCCGCGCTGCTTATATTAGCACATTTCGACAGCGACGCCAGAAAGGCCGCGGCGCTCAAACGATCAAGCCATTACAAGTGGTTTCGACTTTCCGCAGTTTTTGAGGGTATTTAGCCTTGAGCCGCTCATAATGTACTTTTAAGCCCCTTATCGCATTTGGTCATACGAGCGCAACGAAATGCGTTTCTGCGAAACCCGGGCCCCGAAAACAATCGTGGTGTCTGGTCATTCCTGCAAAACGCAGGTAACGCACCAGCCCGGGGGTACCTCTTCCCACATTTTTATGCGTTCAGCCACTTTATTCCACTCTGTACTCGTACATTTCACCATCGCCGCACAAGCAAAGGGCGTAGCGTAAGTTTTCTTCAATCATTTTTTTACATACGGAAATCAGAATTCCGGCGACAGCTATCCGAGATGTTTATAATCGAATATGTGGTATACATAGTTCCGTCCGTGTTAACGCTTAAAACTTAAAGCGAAGATATGATGCCGCTAAAATTTGACTTACGTCTTTGAATCAAAGCAATTTGTTTCTTTCCTGTTATGGCCCATTACCGTTTATTAGAATAACCGTTGTCAATGTATCGTTTCACGCAATGTTTTCGTAGGCTGGTGGTTATTCGACGCCACGATAGTAATGAGAAAGAAATGTAATCTTTCATATGCTGTTTATTAAATTTAATAAAGTTTCATGTTGTCAATACATTTCAATGCATATTTAATACAATTTGAAACTAAATATATTTAACTATACTTGTCTCCACAAGTCACAATCCTGGATTACCATGAGAGGGCCCGCATTTACCCCCGAGCAGCCGAAAGCACTTCGAAAGGCGGACATGCTTACAACAGCAAGATTGACTCTCACTGACGCTGCGTTTGGAACACCGGCCGGTGAAGCATTCGCTTCCGCAATGGGACTTGAGTTGGGGCACAATGACTGCAAAATTGATAATATCGTGCGTTATACCAATCGTACGTATAAGGGAGTACAAGGTGTAAGGGAAGCTGACCCATGCGAAGATTTTATATTAAAATATCCAAAGATGAGGTCTAGTTAAAGGGGTTGGATAAATTTGAAATTTGATAATGTGTTTTACTCACGCTGGCATGGGCGATGAAGAACAATTGTTCACAGCTGAAGCCCTCAAACCCTGGCAGAACTGTACAGTTTCCATATGGTTGCTCGTACACCTGCGGATGGGTTCGACAATCGATTTTTTGCTATTGCAGTTTCGTAAAGTATAACATCTATGAGGAATGTCATTTCAAGATTTTACGCCACCCGTGAAACTTCAAACGCGCTTCTCTCGTCGAGTCTAGAGTCTCAAAAACTACACAACGGATTGTTCTTGAATTTTTTACTGAATATTCCACGTCCTACTGGCTCTCGACCCTACCAAAATCATGTTCCTTAACTAACGATATTATACTTTATTATTACAAAGAAGACCCTGCAGGACTTGTGATTTCAGATCTTCGAATGTAGACGTCCGCCATTTCACGAATGTTCAATAAAATTAGTTAATTCTGGTATGAACGATTGCGGTAATTTTTCTGCTTAAGAATAACTAAAAAAATTTGATTTTGGTCTAGCAGGGGACCAACAATCAATTTCGCCAGCGGCATACAATCTTTAAATACGGCTTCATTGTGGCCCAAATAAAACCAACAAGCAATCGACTGTTAAAACTGTTCAAAAAATTGCCACGTATGACCAACAAGTAGTCAAACAAACTGCACCAAATAATTATAGCTTTAGACGCGCCGGAGCGCTGCTAAGATATGTCACCTCTGCGTAAATTGGTGTGCCCCCCTCTGGAAGACGATATTCAATCGGAAATTTATCTTGGTATGCCCTGTATGCAAGTTTGAGTCCCATCAGGTCGGATATGAGATCATTGGCAGTTATCGGGAAGTCGATCTGCAAGTTGTTCGATAGTTAAACATCTCTAAGGATAACGCGCGAGTTGCAATATGTAAGCAATGTTTTGTAATCACTTAATTTACAACGTTTTATTCATCGCGAATAGTACTATGTAAACAAAGCTTCTGGTTCGAGCTATGATTCTATTTCTGTTTGACTTTCGAAACATCGTGCAAAGCAGAGTATACTTACGTTATTCTCCGGGTTTTGCCCATTTTTAATTTTTTTGTACTCATTGTATCTATTCGTAAAGCATTTTGCGCGTTTTTGGAATGCTTCCGACACTTTCTGTTGCTCTTCGTCAGTCTGCAGCGGTAGCTGTTTACTATCAAGATCTACAAGAGAATTTGACATATTTTTGACTTTTGTTGGAAAATGTTGACTTTAACATTCAGAGGTTTAACGTTCGTATATTAAGCAAAAGAGTCATGAATTCTAATCACCGTGAGTCAATCCATGGTACGCTCCGCGTCCGACTGCAGAAATAAACGCGCCGTATTGAACTACACTAAAAAGTTAAAAATCAAAGTGGCGGGTTTCGTTATTGATATCGTGTACAAATTTTCATTTAGGCCACCGAAACTCGCAAAATTTACTCACGGTGCTACATTGGCGTCAAAGATCGGGAATTGTAACAAAGCTGCACTGATACCTAAAGGACAGCGATGTAATAGTTTATTCAATTATTTTACCCAAAGTTTGCTTACTCTGTCGCGATACTTACCGATCGTATGATTGTTTACATGAGTTACTGCCTCTGTCCCGGCGCTAGAGAATTAGAATTTCACTTAAACTCGGATATTGCATTATAATGATAGCTGCACTCGTGGAAGATTAATATTCAGATTTTATATACGAATCACTGGACAGTGAAAAATCTAAGAATTGTGTTTGTGTTTTAACTATTCACCTCGACATCCTTTACTTTTAATTTAATTCTTTTCTGATTTATGTTCTTTTCTTTCATCAACATTTTAACGTTGTTGTTTAATGTTGTTTTCTCATCGAATAAGATAAGTTTTCAAGGAAATTGTATTTTGTGACAGATTTTTTTAGGCGAAATATAGTACCTTGAATTATGTTTTTAATTACCATTATTGGGATAGTTATTATTTATCATTTTCTTGAACAATAATTGTGCAAACAATGAAAAACGATGAAAAACTTACGTTTTTTCTACGGTGTCAAGACCATCAGCGAATTGTATCCATGCTTTTTGTAGATTCGGATCCAGCCACTTAGATTCCGATACTTGTCTTTGCAACATTGATTTTGCCGACAATACCAGGGAAGTTAGCTAAACATACGTGTATAAAAAAATTGGATTTAGATTTTCCCGTGGCACGCTATACATGTCGATCCATTTTCAGTAGTTTTTTAACTTCGGACATGTTACGAATTGAAATTTTCAAATGTTGCGAATTGAGATTCAAATGAAAGTGTTTCCAATAACGTGCTAAATGATAAAGTATAACAAAATGCAGTACTTACCGTTGATTCATTTGCATCACTGTTGTCAATCTTTTGATTCTCTTCCAAGTGTTCTGAAATTAATGAAACGCGTAACAAAGCTGTTGCTGTTTAGTATAACTTAAGTAACTTTATCGCGTACTTTTTATGTTCGATATTGCAGCAGGTTCCAACGGGTTATGGCACACATAATCATAGAAATCGTCGCATGCTCCTCCATCAGGGTTTATGATTTTCTCATAATATTCGCCTAAACATTTCGCAAGACATATTTTCAAGTTATTGGTTATTACTAGATCTTGTTATAATTCCCGGCTAAACATTTTGTAAAGCATATTTTCTAGTTACGCCGATGAATTGTGCTGATTATTGTTGCTAGCATTCCTAGTAGCACCGACTCGTTAGCGGCTTCAATTTTAATGAATTGTACGATTACCATCATCGACGTTACATATAAAAAATATAGACATACAGACTCTTACGTATTTTAACTGAAAGGATAATTATGCGCATACGCAAATATTGCGGCATACTAAAAATGTCGCCAATGAGAAATAATTGAATAGCGGGGATTTTACGAGTGAATCGTTTGAAACATGTAATAGTTATTTGATGATAAAAGTTCTTAACAATTATTTATATGGTAAGCAAGAGTTAATGTCAGATATCTAATTAATTCCAGCCGGGAATTAGTAAGAGGTATTACAAAATTATACAAAATTGTTTATCATGTTAAACACCGGATGTGAATAACAGTCACCATTCTGAATTGATTAACAGTATTACCAAGTTGTTTGCACTCCGGTGTCTCGCAAACCGTTGTCTCAATCTCTGCTGAGCTCAAGAAGTGGCTGATTTGCAAGTATGCGATCGATATTAGGACATAACACAGTACGTAACTCCTATTGGTAAAAAGTTACAGTTTCAATAGCTTTGCGCAAATAGGTTTAAAGACTCTGCGATGATATTAAAATTCGTATAATCTAAACGTACCTGGTCCCACATTTTGGTAATAACGCCATATTCGAAACCTGCTGAGATATTTTGAAAAATAGTGTATAACCACTGAAATCCACTTTGCCTTTGAGTTGGTAACCCACTTTCGGTGCTTATATATATCCACAACCCGTAAGATAATTTGGATTTAGTGCCACGAAGTATTCGGAAATTTCAGGTGAAATAACAAAATACTAAAAATGATACTTCGAGCACGCTTGCGGTTGGTGCTTCATGCCGTTCCACGTTTCATATAATTCTGAATATTACTTACAGATTTTAACGACATCGATATGTGGATAATAATTTTCTTCTGTCAAGGGCATCTTGCACGTTTACAATAGCGTATCACGACCCCATTGAATTCGATATATTTTCACCAATGCTTCGTAGGAAACTCGTCTATAAATAGTTTATAACTTATGTAATCTACTGTGCTCGCAATATTTTAACTTTATTGTTGCGTAATAAATGGACATACGTCGCTTTACACGAGTGAACGAAGAGAAGGTGTGAAAGAATTGCAGAGATATGTTTGACATTCCTTTAAGAAAGACAATATATTTTTCGCATAGTACTGCGTGTATAACGAAACAAATTTTTTTCCCTGTTTCTAATCAGTCTATAACTGATTAATACCTAAACTTCCGAACGTAAAAATTGTCGCTAGCTCACGCGATAGCCAGATAGTTGCTGAATAACCCATACAAATTTGCATTCAATCGGTCTACTAGTTCCAGAGATACATCATTCAACTGAAAAAAAACTTTCCGAGAAAAACGCATCTGCACTTTCGAAAGGTTCGATCACTCGACGGTCTCCGGGTCCGTTAAAATCTTCATAACACCGGAAATTCATCTCATTGCTTTATAAAAATTGATAACTATATACTCTTCAATATATTTAGAATCCAAAAATGAAACAAAAATCGACATTTTCAGGGTACTCTCCCTTTAACTGTCGTCGTCACGGCTGAAGTTAGCGATACGATGTAGCGGAGGTTCGTTAAACGCGGCTCGTCTAAGCGGCATCCTGCAACATTTTTCCTCGCTTTCCTCGTCGATTCGCGAAGTGCAAGAGCCCGCGGGCCAGGAGAATGGCGGAAGTCGATAATCGTTCGTCACGAATCCAACATTGCAGGCGGATAGTCCGTCACGTCAGGTTTACGAGGGGCAAGGTTCGGGGCAACGATACCATCCGACATCGAGCTTTTTAAATAGACCCCGAAATAGCTCGGCGCTCGTTACAGCGAACGTTGCTACTTTACACGAAATTCCCTTTTAATCCTTGTTTTGCCCCGCGAGTGCTCTCGTTAACAAACGGCGCCACGGTAATTAAGTTTCGCGGCGTTTTCAAGAAAATCACAGAACTCTTTGTTCGGGCGGGAGAAGATTTTGAGCGTGCGTACACCGAAATGTACTCGGAGAATTTCCAACCCGTGGAAGTGAAAAGTTTACGCTTACTTAAATCCACGGTGCGCCTACGTACCTCCAATTTTGCTTTTTATCTCCGCTCCTCCTAGCGGAGAAAATTTCGAACGCGTCCGAAAAGCCCATTTTCCCTATCCGCGCTGGAAGGAAAAAAAAAAAACGGGACAAAAAAAAGGACAGTATGAAAACGTTGAGACTCCCGAGAAAATTCAAGTGGAAGTAGTTGCCGGAACGCTTTTCCTCGTCGATGAAGACAATCTTTTTCTCCCTCTCGCAGGTATTCTCAGCGAAATAACTTCCACTTTCGTCGAGAGTTAGCATCCACGGGATCGTTACGACGCGTCGTAGCTCGTAATTAAATCAGTCTTATCTATCTCGCTCTGTCTCTCTTTACCTCTCCCTTTTTCTCTTTACACACGCGGGGCTCGTAACGTCATAAAGAGTGCCGGGGCAGTTTGTATCTGGGCGATGATAAACGGTGACATTTGACACCGACGACGTTGTCCTGTCCGCGTGCAATATTCGACGCGTACAGCGCCGTTCATAAATTTTCTCCCACGGAAAAGCTGAAGCGTCGTCCTTGTTACGCGCGAAGTTATGCAGTACCGAACGTACATACGTGCACGTTAGGATCGCGATATACGGTATGTACAGTGTACGATGATACCTGAAATAAGGGAACGAGACAACGGCACTACCTCCGTTCCATTTATAACGGTTTAAAGCGTGAGCACGATCTCGAGTGGGGCATCTTTTTTATCGGATTCGAAAACATCGGTTTTTCAGAAGTAGCCTAAATCGAAAGCAAAACCTCCAGAGAAAAATACCTGAAGCTTTCGGTCGATATACGACGTATTTCTCGAGTTATATATCCTGTACAACAGGGACGGCTAACCGAGGCTCGGCAGAGCCCGTGAGGAGAAGGCAGCTCGGTTTGGCTACCGCATATCCAACGACTCTCACGTGTTTGTACGCGCGAATTATTTGTCTCTCGCCGTTTCACAACGCGCCTCGTCCAAAAACAAACGAACGCGGCTGTCCTCTGCGGTACGCGATACAGTGTTGTCCTTTTCTTCGTTGGTCCGCGTGTACCGGAGGGGATAGTAGTGGGGGAAGCGAGAGCGACCGGGTAGAGTGCACTTGCACTCTGTTAGCCGCTTCTGCTGTACAACGTCAATACGTGTAATACAGAGATGGCTAACGGAGTGCAAGTGTACTCTACCCCGCCGCTTTCGCTTTCCCCACTACTACTCTCTCCGGTGCACGCGGACTAACGGGGAAAAAGACAGCACTCTGTTGGATACCGCAGAGGACAGCTGATTGTTACGAACATGAGATTGGATGTAATGTTTTACATTATATTACAGTACCGTGCGTTGACAGTTCGGTAGGCTCTTGTTGGCAACGAGTTCGTTGTTGTTAAACAGTTCTGCTTTTGGGAATATGTCCGTCGCCGTCTCGAAAAGTGACACTGCGCTGCCCCGCTCTCATTAAATAACAGTTTATAGTTAGTTGTCTCTAATTCTTTTAATTATATCTATTTATTTTTTTTATTTAATACTCAGTTAATTGAAGTTTCATATACACCGTGTTCCGGACTATTCTTTTATACCTTCCCTTCGCGCACCAATGTAAAGAGGCGCACGTACACTTAAGACGCAACGATCAAGCTAAAATATTGCGAGGACTGTAGATTACATACATTATGAACAATTTATAGACCAGTTTCCTACCAATCATTGGCGAAGATATACCGAATGCAATGGGATCGTGATGCGTTATTTTTTGGATTACACGTTCCAGGTGCCCTTGACAGAATAAATAATTACTCACTATCGATGTCGTTCAAATCAGGAAGAATTGTATGAAACGTGGAACGGCATAGAAGCACCAATCGCAAACATGCTGGAGGCATTATTCTTGATACTTTGCTTTCTCACCGAAAATTTTCGAATACTTCGTGACACAAAAACCAAATTATCTTTTCCACATCCATCCACAGTCAGATAAACTAATTGGAAACTGCACAACTCTGCCAAGGTTTGAAGGTTTATCAAGAAGATTCCAAACCTGTGCTCACTTCTTTTTCATTGCATATGCCAACGTGAGTAAAGCACAGTATCAATTTCAAAATTCTTTCTACCTCCCTAATTAAACTTCATCTTTGGATATTTCAATTTAAAATATTCGCGTCGGTTAAATTCCCTTACACCTTATACTCCCTTATAGTAATGATACAATGTAGAGTCTTATCAATGTTACAGTCAATGTGCGTAAACTCAAAATCCAATTCGAAAGCAAATGCTTTACTCGTTTTCATACCTCGAGAATCTCATGAGATTCTTCAATGGGCCGAAATGTGATTTGTGGACATAATTAGGGATAATAACGGTTATTCTTAAATTGCATTGAACATGCATTAAATTTATTGACGACACGAAACTTTGTTGAATGAAATAAAGAAATAAAATGAAATAAAATGAAATAAAAAATAAAAAAATTTCTCCTTACTATCCTGGCGTCGAATAACCACCAGCCCATGCAAAACATTGCGTGGAACACTACATTGACAACAACTATTCTAATAAACGACGATGAACCAAAAAGGGCGCTGCCGAGCGTGTTAATCGTTATTGTCGCGAGAGAATTACGTCAACTGTAAAAGTATTTCTACATCTTGCGAGAATTAATCGCATTTGCTTTTTGCTTACATTATACTGACGTTAAATGCATCGTCGGCACGGAAAGTAACGTGTGTTTTAATTAAAGGGACATATTAATTTACGCGCGTGCATTCCCCACTGGTCGCATCGCGCGACCACTGCACCAGAAACATGAATCATTCTTGCGACGAATTAAATACTATTTATGCTTGATAATGAGCGTCAACGGTGCAATTTCAACGACGGCTTGGTAGCATCGATGAGAACAAAGAGACGAATATATGTATACGACTGCAAAAATATTTTTAAACCCCTGGTAAACTCGAAACTTTTCGACAGAGCTGTACGAAAGAGGATCCGAAACGAATCGGAGTGGAGTTTGATTCTACTTAAACTCTGCTCAACGTATTCGTTTGTGCGGCGAGTTTGGCATTCGGTGGAAAGTTCACGTTAATGTCTAATTTGGGTTAAACTACGGCGAGCTTAACTATGATAAATCAGTGCGTCTTATTGTACTATTCGCATAACGGTCGTAATTGATTTCATTTACGTTTCTACGATTTCTTTTTTATTTCTCTTAATTGGCGGAATCCCAGTCCTCATCTATCATACGCTTTTTATTCCAAGAACAGTTGAAACAGACGAAACGTTCGACGAGCGGCGCTGTTAATTCAAAGGAGAGGAAAAAAAGGTAGAATGATTGCAAATTGAGGAAGGGATATTACGGGTTGCGGGTTAAACCGAATAATTCGATGAAATTCAATTAAGGAAGGTTCAATTATAAGAAGGATCGATCTATCTCGTCGACACTCGCATTTCTTACTACCCCGTGTCTTTGCTTTCCTTTCGCGCGGTAAAATACCAATTGGGTCGAGGTAGTTTGCTCGAGAAACTTAAAATTTGTACGACACGGGACGGGCAGTAACATTCTCGAAACGAGTCGCTCGATTAAGCGAAATTTAACGTGCCGAATTAAAAGCTGAAATAATATTTGCGCGGTTCGCTAACCTATGTGAATATTGAAACTAACTTCATTTTAGATCGTATCATCCGTGTAAGCGTGACAATCGATCACTGTCAGGAAGGAAAATTTTGCTGCAAGAAAGTACTTTACAATCCAGCCAGCGCGCTCTGAACGTTTAATTAAATGAAGTTCGATAAAGCGACGGAAAAGACTGTGCTCTCTATATTATCCGCATCCATCTTTCCGATACCGTGCAATTTCACTCGTTGCGTACTCGCGTAATAATTAAACTGGAGAGCGACCGACGCAAAGGTATAGGGGAAGGAGGCAGAAATTAAAACGATACGAATATTCTTGAAAAGCGACGCGTTACGAATAAATTACACGTTTCTTGGAAAACTGCAAATATTTCGAATTATTGGGTTGGTAAGTAAGTTCCTAGCGTGTTTGTGTTTACTTTTTAATTCAATCGATACGTGTTTTATTTGGTAAATTATATACACTGCTCGAATTTGCTTTTTCTGCTCTACAAGATTGTGTTTCTTGTTTCTCTATCTAATCTGATTATTTTCGAATTGGTGGCTCTTAAAATGGAATATCAAGACCGTAAAAATCAGCATTTTCGACACCCGCTATTCCTCGATTATAATCGCGGTCACAAAGCCTCCGAAGCGGATTGGGACATTTGTCCCGTGTACAGGGATTATGCCACAGGCGAGTCAACTGCTCGAAAATACTTTACCAAGTTCAAAAAGGGTGGCTAAAGCGAAGAATAGCAGGTGTCGAAAATCCTGATTTTTACCGCCGGGAGATTCCATTTTTCGAGCCTTAAATTTCAAGATAATCATATTATCAAGAAAAACACTGTAGAACAGAAAAAACCCTTACGAACAATGTATAGTCAATTTGCCAACTAAAACGCGCATCGTATCGATTCATTGGGAAAAATGAAAACGCTACGAACTTACAGACTTGCCAATCCAATATTTCTACCTGTCGAAGCAGATGTTTGAATTTATATTTCCCTCCGACCATCGCCTATGGTTTCGAAATCAAACTTCCAGCAATTTTCGTTAGTCACGTTGAAACGATCGATCTTCGTTACGCATAACAAAAATCTCATCCCGCGAATAGCACTTTACAATTTCGCGACGACCCGGTGGCGAATTAATTAAGCGAAGTTCGATAAAGCGAATCGAATGAAAGTTGGGGCCAATGGAAGTTACCCCCCAGGGGCGAGAGGGTGATGGGGGGTAGGGGGACATCGTCGAGGCTTGAAGAACGACTCCCCTTTTTGGAGCTCTTCCATATCCCCGGGATTAAAGACTGTGCTGGAAGAAGTAACGGGCGAGAGTAGTAACGGCGGCAGTGGCGGTAACGTTAACGGTGGCAGTGGCAGTAGCAGCTCGCGCTAGAGACTATCGCGGAGATATAAAGCGCTAAACAGCAAGTTCGCTCGTCGAACTTTCGAAGCTTTAGGACTTTGCTCTTACCGAGATTAGTCGTGCCCGTCCGAAAAGCCGTCGCCGGCACTGCCGCCGTCTCCGTTGCAGACGTCGTCGTAAGCGGCGACGGCGACGGTGAACTTGGTAATTTATTACTAAATATTGCAGGTGACGTTGCCGAACTTCCTTTTCTTACGTATCGGGGTTTTTGATCCTTCGCACCGCTGGCGCCGCGACTTTAATTAACTCACTTTCCTCGTCTACCGAACTCTTCGCGTATCAATTCACCGCGGCAACGTACACGCGACACGCTGGACAAATCATGACGGAATAGTAAATATTTTTTTTTTTTTTTTTAATTGAAGCGATATTGATGGACGCGAATGCAAATCAATTAAAGCGTTCGACCGGAACGTTATGGATAGTTTTTTCCAGATCGTTGGGTAGTATGATATTCCAGGCTCGAGTCGATGTAGCGAGATATTTAGATTCTACATTTGTTTGCGGTGGGTACAACAACTGTTTTATTTACGTTACAAGCGGTTTCTGTTACCGGTAAAGCTTCGGTTTCACAACGGACAAACACAGTCCTGGAGAGTCACACCTGTTCGGATTGTTACTGCTCGCGACGCGAAATATGCTTTACAGGGTTCGGACACGCGTATTATTTGGATTCAGGTTTTTCGTGCCATTTCCCAGTAAATCGAGAAGAGTGTGTACAGAAATATCTCGTGTTAAAATCCACCGTAGACGTTAAATTCAAAATGTATTTAAAAAAAAAAAATGGGGTCCTTTGAGTGGTTTGCTCCCACGTTATCTAACTATACGCATGTCAAGTGGTTGACATCGGTTGGTTGCTCGGACTACCCGACGACACACTACACGGGAAAACAAGTAGTCATGGATATGTTTTGGGCTATTTTCTTGATGTAACTACGTGCCTACATAATCGTCGTGTAAACAGATGGAGCTGTTGCGTTAAACGAATACCGATTTTTATCGCAAATACTAGTTTGGGCTGCGGTTTGTATACTTAAGCTATAGTACTTTCGTACTTGCTTTGGCAGTACATACACGTAAACACTTGCGGATTCGCGTACGATAGGTGGGGCCGGAGTTCGACCGATCGTCGGATGAGCAGGAGAGGAGAACGTCTTGATAATTATTTATTTATTGCCACGCGCACGCGACATAACGCAAAAATCACTCACGCCAAGTTACTCGGGCAAAAAAAAAAAATTGTGTCTCCAGGCTAAAAACATATACCTGTTAAACACCAAAACTGTTTAATATTTCATAATCTTGAGCGGAAGAATCTCGTAAATTCGTCAGTTTTGCCTTCCACTTTCCCAAAGGCACGTAGTAACGCTGACAGAGACGAATGTATCTTCGTAAACAAAGTTTGCGCGAATGCAATACGGTGGAAAAGTTTATGGAATATCGTTCGCGGGGACATTATAAATAATTTAATTCCGTCTAACTCGGCAACGATACCGGTGGAGGACGGGGGAGGCCACCATCTCGAGTACGCTGAGTTACGGAACAAAATGCAAATCTGTCCGGTGTCGGGGAACAATTCGTATGTGCGTGTAACTTCGTCGAAAAAGTTTGTCGAACACGGATCCCGTAGACACTGTAAACCGTACGCGAACAGACGGCAAACTTACGCAGTCCTAGCGACAACTTCCTTCGGGTCGCGTTTTGGACGGGAATGTTTGTACCTGGAAAAGTTTCAGCTCTTCCCCGAAGTCCTGGGAGCATCTCTTCCGCGAAATATTTTCGCACCGGGCATAAAGAAAAACGAACCATACTTTACGTAGGTATATCTGTACGAGCCCTTCACGGATACACGTAATGGATTCAACTACAAAACGCGGGGAGAAAAGTTGAGCCACGTTCCGGACGATCCGCGGATACGTAACGCACACCGAAACTTTCTCGTAATAAGCCAAATAAATCTCGAAATTCGAGTAAACTGGAAATGGGAATTTAACGCGTTTAATTCAACAACGCGTGTTAACTTATTTAATCTCGTCGTTATTTTTTTTTTTCACCGCAAATGCCGTCGTATCGAAGCCATTGCTGTCGTTAAATTCGAAAAGAAGATCGACGCTGGGTAATATTTTGAAAGTCTTGAACGAAAGAATCTCGATTAAGAGAGATCGACTATTATAAATTATGGTAAGCTGCGGTCAGCGGCGTTGATCCCATTAACGTGGTTTCAGCTAATTTTCAATCGCGAAGCTGCATGCTGCGTCGAGCGACCACTCGCAATTAATTCATCTGATTTATCCAACGAGGGAAAATACACCCGTCCGTCGGGCGTATGTAGAAAATAAAATAGTTCCGTCGGCTTTAGGTTGAAACCGAACATGTATTTTCGTCCCTCGTATGCTTTACAGCATTTAAGCGTCCGTCAGATTTTCATTTTCATACACAACTTTCGATATCGTATCGGACTTTTTTCCCGATACGCCAAATCGTTACTCTACCTCAATATGATTTTCCCCAATTTTTCGGAAAATCCCGACATATCAGGTACAGCATTTTTAACATCGTTTTACTTTAAATAACTTTTCGTTTGACTTTTCACGCTGCGCGACAGGGGTTTCGCAAAGGTTACAATTCGATAACAAAGAACGTTCCAGCGCCGGTGTACGCTCGCGTCAGGTAGGAACAGGTAAAAAGGACATTCAGTCTCGGTTCGCAATTCCCTTTTTCCTCTTACTTGCAAGACAGGGGGGGGGGTACAGTTTCGTTGCACCGATCTCACTCGACTTCCCACACAGTCGTACGGGTATTACGGAACGTCACGCACGCGTGTGCAACGACATAAATCGTCACGTAGTATCACTTAGGCTACGCACACGTGCACTCGTGAATTACTACGTGCCCTCCTATGTACGCTTTATCCTGCCACGTCTCCATCGTTGCACACGCATCCGTCCCTTCTGCCTTGTTCTCGCGCAACCACGATACATACCCCGTTATCCCGACGATAGTCATTACCATTGTTATATCGTTTTACTTCAAATATTCGGTTGTCTGGGAAATTCGTGACAATTTTGAAACAAAATTCAAACGCAGCGCCAATTAAATGTCGATGTACAATTAAATTATTGAATTATATGGATGCCATTTTGTTCCACAAATTTTCTCCATATTTCACGTAACTTGAATATTCCATCCTGTCAGGTTTAACCATTTTTTTTTAATGTTCTTTTATCTTCGATATTTTTTCCGCTCTAGTCCCGTCACTATAAACAGCGCATATCTTGTTTGCTGCTCGTGTAGCATTTTTGCCTTTCCTGCAAGTGAAAAGTATTAACCACCTATAAAGCACTTTTTTTTTTAATCGTATATTTAAGAGCGTCTAAAACTAACAAAAAATAATATATCCTAATCAAACTTTTTTTTCTAAAGATGCCTGAAATATCATATTTTAGGATATGTACACATGTCATTTGTTTTTAATTGTTCAGATATACCTAGATCTATTCTAATGTCACGTAATGAAAATTGACAGAACTTTTCGGACCACCCAAACACTTCTCGTATGTCGTTGCCGATGAATTATAAAGTCAGACTCTTCGAACGTCCTCGTTGAGTCAAATGTTTGAGAAAAAGTGATCATCCGTACGTTTCATTCATTTATGTTGGAAATGTGCAAAGAAAGGAGTTTCAATTCTGGCACAAACGTGACACTCGTCACTACTTATTATAATGTATGTACAGCGACAAACGCAAATAGAACGAGTTTAGATCTTTCTCGTTTGTGCATCGTTACCGATCGTCCGATGTTCGGAGGGTAGGCACGAGTGGCAAAGATCTAAACCGTTCGTCAAGTAAGTGCGTCACATTCCTTCCTCAGAGTTTATCGCTGTACATACATTATAATAAATGGTGACGAGTGCCTCGTTTGTGCCAAAATTGAAACTCCTTTCTACGCACAATTCCCAGCATAAAAGTTTTAATCCTCCGACCAACTCGATCGTACGCAGAACGTGACGATAAAAATGATTCCATAAATAAACGAGACCGCATAACCTCCGCGTGTTATCACGCGTGCAGTGTTACTCCATGTCAGAAGTCGCTCGTGCGGCAAGTACACGTGTCACAGATCGATACGTCTCGCGATAAGGACTCAATCCGCCCCCTCATCCCCCACCCCCGTTGGTCCTAATTACTGTCCGGACTATCCCGTACACGAATTAATCACCGCGAACGGACGGAAGAGCGTCAACGAGCATCAGTTACGATCGAAAATCAATCTGACCTCCGTTCTCGATCGTTACGTACACCGTTTCCAGTCACTTTTACAGGGTGCTCGGTTTCTACGGTAGGAGGGAGCAGTGGCAACGATTCTTTGATAAAAACCCGTGGATAAAATGACGTCGAGGTTCGCGAAGAACGTAGGTGGGGGGAAGAAGGAGAGGAAGAGGTGGGAGGGTGGGGTGGGGAGGGGGGGAGAGAAATTTCGGGTACGCAGACGAGAAGCACGAACTCCGTTACCGCTCGCAGCTCAGCCCTTCCTTTTCCGGTAAACTCAAACTCCGTACATACACATCCTCTTAACGGGGACCGAACTAATGCACGTGGGAACTTGGGCACATTACGACAGGTACCGACGATCGCCTACTATCGGCGAACAACTGGATCAGACTGCAGGAGCGCCGGGCCAAATTGTAATGGCAAGGTATTATCTTGGACCGACGAGTCTCGATTGCGTTTCGATTTGCTCTTTCTCTTGGCCGTTACGCCCGTACCGCCCCGTTTCTCCGTCATTATCCCCGTCGCGCCGATCCCCTGTTCGATCTATCCGCGACGAGATCAGAATGGAAGGTTGGAACGGGATATCGGGATCGCGCGTAGGAGTTCGCCTTCGGGATTTAATCTCGTCGCCCGGAGTTAAACTACTCCAACGAATGGTATTACTTGCTTTTATGGCGAAATCGCTCTCCCCCTGTACGATATTTAATGATACCGATATGGATTATGAATTTACGATATCGCACCGTCGAGCATTGTCGTATTGCGCGAATTTTGCGTTTGTTCGGAGTCTCCGGACGTCGTCTCTCGTTGTCTCGATCGCTCTGCTTCCGAGGAACTGAAATAGTCTTACAATTAGAGGGATGGGACAGAACGCGAAGTAGATTCGCCGATGCGTGGATCAAACGTGCTCGTTCCAACTCCTTGGCTGAGTAATGACGAGCGAGACTCGGTGTAGGGATTACGGGCTAAGTACTGTGTAGACACGAGAAGAGGACCCGAGGAAAAATACGGTAGATTTCGCGAAGACGTCGGGCGACTCTGATTGCGGGAAGTGTACAAAGTTCCTTAACATGAATAAATGATAGTTTTTGCCTCTCCGTACCTTGCGACAAAATAAATCCCCTATAATTGTTCGCGAACGAAAAGTTAAAAAAAAAAAAAAACGACGCGTTTAGGTAGAAGTCGTTCTAGTTCGCGAGCGAATCTGCGTCTGACCACGACACGCATCGTACAAAGTTAAATCGTACCGCAATACCGTTTACGCGAACCGTCGCGTCGCACAGTGGGGCAGATGGCATCAAAAGCTGGCATCAATTCATTTTATCAAATTGAACTATTGTGGGAATGTGAATATTTGGGAACGAGTGTGTGCGAGCGAACGAAAACTTTGAATGCGATCGAGTGACTGTTTAGCTTAAGATAAGTGCGAATGGTCCTGCGTAGTGCGTTTGGTCGTGATGTGTGTGTTTGTGTGCGTGCGTTTCGAATGCGGACTCGAGGCGTAAAGTGCGTCGAAGAAAAAGAAGCGCAGCGACATTGTGTCGTACGCAGGGATGGCAAACGAAGTCGAATCGGAAACGGAGACACCCAGGTAGTGAGCGAACTGAAGGGCCAGCGCTATAGTCTCCGTCTCCAAGGAGCGAAGTCAGCTCGGTGCTGGAGACCTTTTCGGAGACTAACGGGTAGGTATCCGGTGTCGTCTCCGGAGTTATCTCCGCTAGTGCCCCTTGGACTGCCGTATATACTTCCCAAAATACTTCCGTGTCAGCGTCGAAGGTAGAAAGTGTCTACATTCTCCTGCTGTCGGTTGCTGCTGTTAGCGCCGTAGCGGCCCAGCGGCCTTTAGACAAACAATCTTTCTCGCGCGATTTGCATGCTAAAATCGAATCGTGCGCGAAAGAACGTATGTGTAAACGTAAATGAAGCACACGCGTTTATCGGACAGATTTTCTACACGATTATCGCGCGTGCCAATTGCCTAGTTCATAGCGTCTTTAAAGACGAGCAGTCTTTCACGCGCAGTTTGCCCGCGTTGTTTACATTATACATTTTTCAAAGTATATCAACATAAATTATGAGCGACACAAGATATTTGTCTAAGGAATTGATAACTGCGTTATTAGAGAAATATCGGGAATAGAAATGCCTATGAAAAAGTAATTTCGGTTTAATTTCCAATCTTTCACCCCTTTTGATCTCTTTCAACGCAGAAAAAGCTGCACATGCGATTACTATTTTCTGTCGAATCGCAGAATTGTTATATTATATTGAGAAATAAAATTTTAAGTTTCGGTTTGTTAAACCTCCGAAGTCCAGTTATTGCACAACCACCTCGTTGTGGATTATACAGAAACCGTTGTGTTCACAACAGAAGCGAAGCCGCGATCAATCGCGTAGGATTCATTCAAGAAGAAACAATATTGAAAATAGAAAAGGATGCATTCGTATTATTTTATATACTCGTAATTTTGAAAGGTTTGAATTAAAAGGTTTTTTATTCCAAATCTTTCAAAATTACGAGTATATAAAAATAATACGAATGCATTCGTTTCTATTTTCAACATTGCTTCTTCTTGAAATTGTAACGTGATTATTTTAAGTTTAAACAATTACGTTACAATTTTTTATCGGGTTTTTATCGTGCAATCAATAGAAAGCGACTACTCGATCTCAAAATTAATATATAATTAATATATAATTAGCACAGAAATACCGCGCTTATCGAAGCATCCTCTCGGATAAATAAATTATCGTAACATTTTAGATCTCGAATAACGAATTTAAGTTTTGAGGAAATCTTTTTCCCATAAAGCTCAGCCCGAATATCGTTGACATATCGATGTCAATAACGCCGTTCAGGTATCCCTCCGCTCCAAGGTAGACGTCTCTCTCCTTCCCCCCTTCGCTCCCTCGCTCTCTCGCGCTCGCACTTTGTCGGAGGCAGAGTACGAAAGTCGGCAAGACGCGGGTCAACCCTGTCGAATTTTCGCCGCATAAGTCCCTCTCTTTCTTACCATTGTTTCGTCCCAGTCTCGCTATGTTCCAAATGTTCGACCGCGACGAAGCAAAGGAGGAAGAGTGCGGGCACCTTCTCGGGCCCAGTGTGTCCGAAACGACCGCGCCAAAATGCGCTGACCCAGGTTTTATGGTTCAATAGTATAATAATAATACGGTCATCATGACACACAATAACAGGGTTTCGACTGAAATTCAGAAACGTGAAGCCGTGGACTAAAAGAACGGTAAGGGAGAAGAAAAAACAAAGAAGGGAGAGAGAGAGAGAGAGAACAAAACATTTTTGTTATTAACAATAGTTTTCTTTAATTCCATAAATTTGTAGTGACTAAATTGTTTAGTGACTGAATCGTGTGCGAATGAATGTCGAGAATGCGTGGCGTGAAGTGGAAAGTGTTTGGACTGAACTGTGTGACGCGTTCCCGCGTTTATTTATTAATAATTTTTAGACGTTTTTTAAAGATCAAGGCCCTTCTACAGCCTAATTATTGAGTTTAGTTTGTTAGAGTCCTTTGTTAAATGGGTCCCTTCCGGACCCATTATTCGCGATAGACTTCCTTCCGGCTTTATTCCTTTTGGTTTAAGGTCGCAAGGGAGTCATTCCGCGGCAATGCCCCTTCTGGGCATAGCAGCGAAGACCTGGTCCCGAACATCCCATGCGGGTGACGTAGGGCTTAGAACGCCAGGTGTCCGGTGAGGCGGCACCGGCAGGGGATGGGGATGCATGTCTAAGCAAGACCCCCCCCCCCAAGTCTGATGAGGGCAGGATGGTGGGATAAAAAAAAAAAAATGAACTGTGTGACGCGCGATGGTATAAATGTGTCAACGGCCCGATCGTAATTAAGTATGGATGGAGTGAGTATGTTTATTGCGTGCGTGCGTTATCTGGGTGGCGAGCTTTGGAAGAAAGCGAAGACAGTGAGCGTGTGTAGAATGTGTGTGCTGTGTGTGTATGAGTGCGCAATAGGTTAAGGAATCGAGAGGACCTCGAGCGAGGCAGTTTTTTAAAAGTACGCGAGACTAGACCTTGTATCTTTTCCGGAAAGAACGGACAGGGGTTTTCGAGGTGGTCAAACTGTATTAAACAATTAATTGAAGAAAAAAGTAGAATAGCCATCTGAAAGGCCGCGCCGAGATGAGTAATTTGAGTGCGATTTGATCAAAATTGGTCCAGCTAATCGCGAGATATGGGGTATCAAAAATGGTAGTTTTTCGTAAGAAACGTCGTCTTCTCCTCCGTCGTTTCCTCTGTAACGCAGTTAATAATATTTACCAATGGCCCACGGGACAATAGCGACTTTTTCGCACCGCTCAACGGTATAGGCAATAAAACCGAGACACTCGGCTTTGTGAAATTTCGGTGTGTGGATCGGTACCCCCCCAGGTATCCGTCCGCGTCCCGCCCCGTTTTCCACGGGATCGGAAACATTTTTTTTATTAATTTTTTTTTTCGCGAAATCAATTATACGAAAGTAATGAAATAGAAAAACCAAAAAAGGATTAAGAATGCAAATACATGGACCAAGTACAAGTACAAGTATGTCTATAAAAATTCAAGAGGCAAGGTCTTGTCTCGGGCCAAGTACAAGTACGCGAGACTAGACCTTGTCTCTTCAATTTTTATAGACATACTCGTACTTGTACTTGGCCCATGCATTTGCCTTTTTAATGTTTTTTATTTCTTTCTCCCTACAGAAACTGCAAATTAGTTCGTGGATTGTTTATTTGAAGTCGGTATTACACGGCATGAGACATCTGACTTGCACCTCTTCCATTTTAACTTCAATGAATAGCCAGAAATTCCTTCGCAATGCACGGTACATCCCATTATTTTACACAAGCAAACACCCTTTTGCTGGTACTTTCATTTGACTTAAATTATTTTGTCTATGTTGTTTTATGTTAGGGCTTAACCGTTCTGGATTTTAGTGGAAACCCTCTTATTGTGTGTCACGATGACCGTGTTATTATAATGCTATTGAACCATAAAACTCGTCGCAGCGCATTCGGGCACGGTCGTTTTGGGCCCACCGGTTGGGTCTGAGCCGGCCAATTTCAGGACCTGTGCCTCAATTTCTTCGAAACGAGCCACCGTACAACGGTATCAAGCTGCCTTTTCCTGGTATATATGTAATTAATACATTAGTACATTACAGAATTCATAGTGTCTGTCAACATACACAAATTCAACGCGCATGGCAACTTGCACGACTTTGCAAAGAAAGGTGTAGCCAAATGTGGTTAGGTCATGAATAACGTGACGCAACCACAAACGTACATTGTCCGAGAAGATGTCGAGTCTCGATTGTCGTCGCATAAGATCTTCTTTCTCCCTCCCTCGCTGGGAGCGAGGGTGGGAAAGAGAGGGACCCACGCGGCGGAAATTCGGTGGGGTGGGTTCGCGTATTGCCGACTGTCGTCCCTTCTACCGGCCAAGAGCGAGTGCGAGGTAGCGGACGACTACCTGCCCGATGTTATTGTCACGCTGTGCCGAAGCTAATGATGAGAGAGAAACAAATAAAAGGGACGAAAGGGCAGGAAAAATAAACCGATGGAGGAATGTACTGGTAGTAACAAACTACCTTGGAAGGCAATTAAGGATTTATAACGAGAGAATTTCCGGTTATTTATTAAAGTTAAAATGGAAAACGTGAAAGCCAGATATCTTATGCCACGTAATACCGAAATTTCCACTTTTTGTAGGAAAAAAGAAATCGAAGCACGCCCGTTAATTGCTTCAGAATTTTCGGAAGGTCCTTCACCTGTTTTTAACCGATCGCAAATACGTAGTATCAACGCGACTCGCGATGACGCAGTTAAAATGTTCCAAGAAAAAGTGTGCCTATTTTTGAATGTTTCAAACTCCTGCAATGTGAAAATAAAACATCGAAAAATTCGGCATTCGGCAGAGGTACCCATGCAGCAAAAATTCGGCAGGGTGGGCACACGTATTATCGAATCTCGCCCCTTCTTCTCGGCCAAGTGCGAGCGCGAGGGACCGATGCACACTTTTCGCTTGCGAATGTAGACCCTTCCTGCCTTCGACGCTGACACGGAAGTATTTTGGGAAGTATATACGGCAGTCCAAGGGGCACTAGCGGAGATAACTCCGGAGACGACACCGGATACCTACCCGTTAGTCTCCAAAAAGGTCTCCAGCACCGAGTCGACTCGGCTCCTTGGTGACGGAGACTATAGCGCTGGCCCTTCAGTTCGCTCCCTACCTGGGTATCTCCGTCACCGATTCGAATTCATTTCAATTCGTTTGCCATCCCTGGTCGTACGTCTCTCGAGGAGAAAGACGCGTAGAAGCGTAGAAACGTAGAAGCGTAGAAGCGTAGTAGCGTAGTAGCGTAGTTTGTTAAAAGTGTGTCGTGTTGTATCTTTTCATTTTATTGTTATCCATTATTATTATTAAACAGTTTTAAATAGTCAATCCTTCATACTGTTTCCAAATTAACATCTTAAATCCCACACTATCCCATCATATTATTATATGTATCGATAGAGGAGTTCATGCTGCATTGGAAACCGGCTTCATAAACATGATACATCTTAAATTGATCTAGTTACAGCAATCGAAACATAAATTCGCCGCGCATCATAATAAAGAAACAAGCAATATAACTTTTGAAGGTTTTATTTTTTTGTTCTATAACTTCGTGATGTTATTGTTTATTGAATTGAGTTTATAACGGAACCAGAATTGACATTTTAAACATAACTGTTACTGAGTTATACATTTTCTTCGTTTCATAATATTGATATAGCATTTAAGTTTAGTATTTAGTGATATTAAGCTTTGATCTTTGCAAAATATAATAGCTAATAGAGTATTCTTTCAGCTCGATGAAAAAAATGTTGCACATATTTGCCCCATTTTGTTTAAATAGCTTCTATCCGCGAACGGACGCGTGAACTTTCGAGCGGCGCGCTACCTCTCTCTCTCTGTCTCTCCTCACTGCCGGCAATCCTCTCGCTCTAACGCAGGAACTAAGCCGCGCATCGAGGAGGGAGGAGAGGAAGATTGTTGCAATTTTTACCCAAGAATTTTTTACCAATCGCATATCGGGGTGTCCTTTTTCTGTTCGATCATAAATGTGTAAGGAAAACTCAAATCTTCTGCGTAATCGGTGTTTATCCGTATCCGTCGTCACTTCTCAATCACTTCTGAGGGCGAAACGTATACAGAGTATCAATCTTTACTCTCGTGGATTCCAAGAATCCTAACAAACAAATTAACTCTTGTGTGCGCCTCTTCATAAGAATCAGTACCAAGGAAACCTTACATCTCGATAGAAGTCGTGACGTTGAAGTCTTATTCTTTCGCTATTTTCCGCGTAACATACACCAAAAGTGCTTGTGCTTCGGAAATTCAAAAAACTGTATGGTGTACGCATTAACAAACGTGTACGTATATATATACGTATCTGAAATCTGTACGTATTATCGCTATTGATAGGTCGCGGTCGTTTCAAGTCCCATACTAAAAAGGTACCAAATTTTTATATTTAAATCACCAGTTGTCCCGGTCTCTCTTCGAGATGATAATGATAGTGATGATGATAATGATAATAATGATTATGATGATGAAGATTATGGTAATGATAACGAAGACTAATTCAAAACTTAAAACCTTAAATAACAAATTTTACTTACTTCGTTACTAGAATAAACAGGTATTGCATTCAAAATATTTTTAACAAAAATAAAGCTTATGTTAATATGGAAATGACTTTTTATATGTTTAATAGACAATACTAAAGCAAAATATTTATTTTAGAAATACATTTTTCGGCTCTATGATTTGATGCCAACTTTGGACGCTCGTTGCCCCACTGTGCGTCGATAGAAAAACGAACGAAGCGTAATTTCTACAACGGTGGTTCTAAAACTGTTCTGTCTGGCGGTACACTGAAATCTTTAAACAAAATTCACTGGACGCCTACTATTATAATATTTTTCTTTTCTTTTCATAATTAATAACTATAGAGTGGTTCTCAATTTTTTTGAAGCCGGGGAACACCTGAACTCTAACTTTCTTTCGCGCTGCACATTTACAATACAACACAAAAGATTAAAGCAGTTGGACAACCTTTATGAAATCCCGTACAAAAATTATTTTGCACTCTATTGACGTTTCTTTTGCGACAATCTTTAATTCTACATTTAATTTTTTCGCGAGAACCTTGAACTGGCTTCACGAAGGCTCCGCGAAACCACGAACCGAGAACCCCTGTTCCACATGAACGAAAAGATCGTCACCGTTCGCTAGATGACGAACGGTAACATCGGTTTGATACCGGAAGTAGGGGGTCGACGGAGGGTCGTTAAGAAGCAATCGCGGAGCATAATGAAGACAAAAATAGAAGTTTTCGTGTCTTACAAGAACATAGGCGTGCAGCGTCGGGCGCCGACGCCCCGCCCTCCCACGTCTTTGTATTCGCTTCGAGAGCAGCTGCTAGTCGGTGGGAGGCTGCAGCAGTCTCGCGAAAACTTGAGGGCGAAGTTACGTCGGTCCGAACTCGAACTTGATACCGCCCCCCTTTCCACCGCCCCCGGGATATAGGGGCAGACCTTACGAGCCCCCTTCGCCACCACCGCCGAGAGGTTTACCTTTATTTTTATGTACAAAACTTGGGGAAGACCCGTCGTAGTTGTCGACGTTAAACCTCCCGCGTCGCGAGGAACTGCGATATAAACCATTTGAATTTGTGGAAGGAACTTGTGGGGGCTTCGAAATCGAGACGGGACATTCCGTTTGCACGTTAATTCAATGCAATTGCGTCTTGTTTACTTCCGATTGATACCGCTGTCGCGACAAGGGCGAAACTTTCGCTCGAGTGTCTTGCTTTCCGTTAATCCCGGTTTTGTACCGAACTTTGGTCGAATCGTGGATAGCGAAGTTGGTTAAGTCGAGGCAATTCGACTTTGGCCGCGATACGAGACTTTAAAAATATTATTGAATACTACAAGAATTCAGTTTTTAACACGCTGATCGCCACGTCACCCATATTCGCTTGACAAGAGGGTTGCAGTAGGATTGTTTCGGAATATTTTATTATTATTTTGTTATTATTGATTTTATTATTATCAATACTAGGGTTACTAACGTGTCGAGCGTGTCACCTAAATGTGAGTGAGGTGGCAATAAACGTGTCAATGTGATTTTACCATCTCGAGAATTGCCGTTTTTTCCTGAAAAGATACAACGTCTAGTTCTCGCGTACCCCTCCCTTTGCCCAAGAGAAGAAGTTGTCTCTCGATGTTTTCCACGAATGGCTAAGCAAACATTTTGGATTTAGCAATTCCGGTACAATTCATTCCCGAAAACGTGATTTCCCCGTACGTGTACCGTCGCATTAGCGAAATTGAGAGTGAATTTATTACCGTGAATCCTAACCCGTGGGAATAATATGTATGTATGACGCGTCGCTACAGATGCGTCGCGCAAACAGAAATTTCAGCCCCGTAATTAACGGGCATTTCTGTGGACAAATACAATGATCTTGTAAATTGTGCCCGGAGAAACGAGCACAGAGATAATTCACGCGTACGCGTCCATATTCGGGGTGCGCCAAGGTAGGCAAACATCGAACGGTGTACGCGAATTTACGCGTGTGCGCACCGGCTCCTCGCGCTTCCTCGGTGACACGCGGGAGGGAGCTTCTAATAGATGACAGTCCGACAGCAAGAAAGCAATTACCAAATTAGGAGAGAATCACGTACGGAATGGAATGCAATTACCTTCTGCGAATTTATAGTTTCGCGTTTGGGGTCATGCCGATTTATGCGAGGTTCTCGCTAGAAGAGAATTAATTACATAGGAGGGGTGGCTTGCCTCGCGAATTTCCCAGACGTTATCGTTCGCGTTTAACTTCTGCCCGTTACTCTGATTTCTTTAATCCTTTGACTATGCTAAACTTTGAGACGTGCTAGTCGTAAGAATTCAGTCGCGACCGTCGCTGATGTAATGTACAGACACCGCCTAATCGTAAGTTAGTCATAAGCAACATTACTGAATATTTTCAGCACTGTCAGTACTCAATATTTTGTTCACTACCGAATTTTTCCAAATCCTCTGATTTACTAGTCCCTCGCGTGCCTCTTCTTATCGCCAAGTCCAACATCCAAATTCCTGCTCCACTTATCCACGATTTTTTCGACCAGTTTTCCTTAAATCTATCATGAAACACCACCCTCGAAATTCATTTAACGCCACTAAGCACATCTACCACAGTCTCAAGACGAAATATCCTTGAATTCAAAGCCGTCAATATCTACGATAGCCATATATCTAAAACTCGCTCTTGTATCTTGATAATCTAGTAAAGTGTGGTTAAGCGCCTATAGGCGCCAATACTCAAGGGCTTAACGAAGGATTCAAACAAAAACCAGAGTTTCCTTCGCGATCCGGAAGTAACTATCGATTTTCCAATGAAATTCCCGACGGGATAATATTTTCCTGGCATTAACAATCCCGATAGCCGCTATTATATTTTTTATCCGCGAGCGTACGCTCGCTAATCGTTTATCGCCGTTGAACGGGTAACCAAAGCAATAAAATATTCAAGACCAACGCACTCGCCGTCGTGAGAGGAAGGGTTCAAGTAGATCTCGCGCTAACAAACAATCTAGCAAGAGAAATTGAAATGAACGTTCAACGGCAGATCGGAGCGGATAAATTGTATCATCTCGTCGATCGCACGACAGCGGTTGCCATCAGGAGGGCAAAGTAGCGATTTGAACGCTTTCATGCGTGAGCTCGCTATGAAATTGTTTCGCACGTATGCCGGGGGCGTGGGGAAATCTATGCGACCTATGCCCACGCATGTCCTCGAGCCTACACGTACGCGCGCAAACGCGCAACGTCCAGTTAATTTATGCTCGAACTATATCCACGTACACACGCGGAATACGGAACCGCCGCACATTACATAAACTCGAAACATGCCGCAGAGGGACGGCCGGTCGTAAAGGGTGATGGAAACGCGCTCATCAGCGTCGCTATAACCGTCGATGCTTTAACTCGGCCGGTTTATCTCGACTTGCACGGTTTAATCTCAATCCACGATTTTGACAGTCGATCGTCAGTGTCTCGCAGCGATGCGCGCTTTACCGATTGATGTTCGCGAGGCAAGCCTCGCTGGAGGGATCATTTTTGAGTCGACGAAAATCCATGTCCGGCTGGCTTTACGCTTAAAGTAACGGAAATCTATCCTGAGCGCTGAAATAACGTGAACGAGATTGGTTATATTTTCTTTGCAAACTCGGCTTACCCATCGAAACAGATTTGTCGTACTTCCGTTAAATCTTATTCCGTTTCGAAAGTACTATTCGCATGGTGGAGCTCGGCGATACGAATATCTCAGATATTATGCGCGTGGAGCGCATCAAATTTATGATATAATCGAACGTCACTCGTAATATCTGTAAATCGTGGGGATAAATATAACGAGACGGGGCAAGGTCTTGCGCGGGGTCAAGTATAAGTACGGGGGAACTAGACCTTGTATCTCTTCACGAAAGAACGCACAGGGGTTTTCGAGGTACGTAGATATCAGTGAACCGATCGATTGTTCTACCCTTTTCGATACGTCCTTTCCCTCGGGGGTACAGTACGCATTTTTATTTATTAACCTTTCGACATTTACTCTGCGGTGGAACTCTCTTCCCTGCCCATCACCCTGCAATATCCATAATTACTGTTCATGTGAATACATTTTTTTCACAGGACTAGAAGTAATTATTCGGTTGATTAAGTACAGAAATGATTTAAAAATTCTTTGTGGATATTTTTCAGATCTTTAATAAGCCCTCAGATGAAATTGTTTCTTCCTTTTCCTTGGAATGATTAATTAGTAATTCGATCACGGTATTTGACCCTTTTCAAAAAATTCATCCCCGTCGTGGATACATTTTTTCCAATTTCCATGACCCGTCGACGTTGGTAATCACTCTTCCAAGTGACGCGCTCAACGAATTGCGTAGTTATCGATTTCCACTTAAGAGATATTTTAGGGATCGGATTGAAAGACGTATTTTCGGTTGAGACATTCGAACGCCGCTCGTTTCTTATTTTTATTCAATACCGCCGGCGTGCCGGCAGACTCCCAACTGCCTAAAAGTGATAACTTTTTTTTATTGATGTATCCTCTAGACGAATTTGGCATAAAAACAACATTTATCCCGAAATGATTAATTCTTCAGCATTGAAACGTCCCTCGTCTCGCCGAAATTGATCGAGGCTTCTCAACGCGCTTGTCAACGGACGTTTAACGGTCGTATCCCAGGTATAACACGGGCATCATCGCCAATCTTAAATTAGGAAGACAGATACTAGCCGTGTAAGTCCGAGTAAAGAACTCGCCAGACTTTTCACTCGATGAAACGAAAACCTCCGAAAAGTTTTCCCTCGCTTCCCTCGCGTAGCTTGTTAGTGGAAAAACGTCGAACTTTCCGTCGGTTGCAGGGCTCGGCTAACAAGTCGACACTGAAAAACCTTCAGCATTTTCCGGCTCTTGTTACCCGTATATCGACGTTCAAATTGCGTTTCGTTACTCCCTGAAATGAGACGTATCTCTCTCTCTCTCTCTCTCTCCCGTTTGCAAAACGACGACTTGCCGCTTCTCATCCCACCGTTATTTATATTTTATCTGATTCCCTTCTTCTTCTTTTTTTTTGTCAGCCATAAAACTGCGCAGAACCGTATTCCCTGCAGCTTCATGCTTAAGCGGGTGTAGAACGAAGTTCCGTGATTCGAGTTTACTCGTCGGAAAGGACGCCCGGAATTTCTCGAGGCTCAATCGTTCAGCCCCCTCCGGGCACTTTATCGCGAAACGCCTAGAAGACACGGAATCGGTTTGATTCGGATACAGCTGCTCGATCTCAAACTTTGAGTTTCACGGTTCGGTGCTCCGAGCGGCGAACGGTTCGGTGCTCAGTCGGCGAACTTTTGAAGAGCGTTCTCTTAACCGTATCGAAATTCTAAGGGGCGCCCGAAGCTCAATGTGAATTAATGATCAACTAATTTGCGAGAGAAATCCATGTCGTTTGCGAATCAAAGGTGAACTCTCAGATCGTGCGAAAAGTGATATTGCGGCTAACTAACGGCGGTACGATAATTATCAACGTCGTACAGGTTTTGCGACCCGTTCGTGTAGGATGCATCGTACATATTACATGTATCGCATATATATTGTAGTATGGATGTATTGTAAAATGTATGTATCGTAGAATGTGTGGTGTTAACGCGTGTGAAAGTATGAGAGCCACGATGGGCTCTGTGAGCGATCGCGTTTTGACTTTTACGCGAAGTGCGCGTATGTGTGTGTGTGCGACGGACCGTCCACATCACACGGACGGTCGGTCCTCTCCCATATCAATTTTTTTTCTTTTCGTGTCTAAATCGGAATCCTCATTACTACCAAACGTCCTCCCTGCATTCGTAACACGGCCGCGTGGCAAATTTATATAACCATCGCGTAATCATCGTAATCTGCTTTTCGTCGTTAAAGGTATCTTACAATTTCTCCGTCAACCCGCCGATCGTTTGGACATGTTCGCTTTAATTAAGCCGATTCGTTGCTTCTGCGATAATGACTTCGTTTAATAGGTGATTCCGTACCGAAACGCCCGCTCGTTATCGAATTAAATCGGATCGAGGGGAAGCAAACCGACCGGCGCGATATTTAATTTGTTACTCGTGTAACAAAATCGAAACTGTCTCCGATAAGTCTAAAGATTCGACACAAAGGTAACTAGCCAATTAACAAATTTAGTTTGCCACTAGACTCTCCAGAGTTTACGATATTCGATGGGTTCTTTCGATTTCAGTGAAACTCTCAAAATGATTACAATTTATTTAAAAAAAGAATCCAACGCATAAGATTCGCCTACGTAACGTCGAAACTAAATTGCAAAGATTACTTCACCACTTTTCGTGACTCTCAAGAGTTTACGGTATTCAACGAGTTCTTTCAGTATCAGCGAAACTCTCAAAAATATTACTAATTATTTTAAAAAGGATCCATAACAGGAAATTCGTCGGCGCAACGTGGAAACTAAATTGTCAAGATATACGAATGTTACGCTAAAACAAATTAACCCCGCGTCTCGTCGTCTCTCCTGCCTTCTACAAAACCGTACGCGCAGCCTTGATTATTTCCACGCTGAGAAACGTTGAAGCCCCGCGATCACGACTTCATCCCGTTGACGCGAACACGACGAGTTCCCTATAACAGCCGCTAACCCGTGCCGCGGGCGCATTAATTCTTAACGCCAAATTGGCATCGCATTAGCGGTGCTCCGTCACGGTAATACCATGATTAACTGCAACATCGTGTACACCGAGCCATTCGTTTGCCCCCTCCCCTCCCCCTCCGCCCTTCAGTGTCGGTGGTTGCATCTCCCGCGGGTAATAATGGAATGCCCCGATGCGTAATTTGGATACATCACTTTCCGCCGGTACTTTGGCGTCCCTGTAAACAAGGTTGTTGCTAAAGTTGCGCCACGCCGCTGTCGCGTCTACGAGTTCATTACTTAGCGGGTGGATTCCCACGATAAGGAATTTCCTAAACGCGCGTCACCGATTATTCGTCAGTGCGCGCAGGCGCCTCACCTTTATGGGACCCTGAATAATTCGACGTACGCGCTTCATTATTCCGAATCATTCTACGTTTCAATTATCGTTAAACGGTGTTTAGTAGCGGTTGGATTGCGTTTACCGATGAATCTTATTAAGACTCGGTTTAGAAAACCAATTTGCGATAATTCGTACTAACGTAGCTTCCGATCGTTAAATCGTTTCACTGGCGAGTAATTGTTTGAATCGCGTTGTCGGTAATACCGGATGCTTGGCGCACACGTTTATGTTCCGTTAAATAATTCACCGTTATGCAGTGATCTCAATCCGAACTATCACTGTCGCGATTACGCGTTCACCGTCTCGTTCGTGCTTGCTGATTACACTACGGGCGAGCAGTAACGACGGTAAACCGTCTTCTCAAGTTTATTGATAATACGCCAATGATTTTCTTCGACTATCAACGATTTTAATCCCGCTACCGACGGCGAATGTGGGAGCTGTTAACATCATATACGATCGTATTTTCGGCCGTGCACCGCGCACGCACTTGACAAACATGGCATTAACGCAATTCTGACGAATAAAGTATCGTTCGCTGCCAGGTGCATTAACTACCGCGTTTAATCGTTACTGTACGCTGAAAAATTGAGAGGAGAGGAGTCATCGTTCGCACCGTATAAACGTGAACCCGACGTTACGATAATGATTTACGCTCGTGGGTTAAATGTTCCATCGCGCGAGAAGCTGTTTCCGTCAGTCGTTCGAAATGAAACGCGATGACGAACGAGGAAACTCGCGTGATGAACCCTATTAACGCTGTCGTTCGCACCCCCTCCCCTTTTCCCCCCCGCCCCTCCACCCCGGAAAATTCAACCACCCGACGGACACCTGCAGGTGTCCACGGTACGTTAAACAGTAACGTAATTAGTATTCGTTTGCGTTTATTTCTTTCATTCCTATCGTAATGCGTTAATTAAAATTTCACGCCGCGCGACATAGTCGCGGGTATCATAATTCGAAATGTACGTTAGAAAACTTCGGCCCTGCGCGACGAAACGTGTACCCATTTTTAAATCGCAATTAAAACCATCCAACTTTGTTCTAACGTGCCTTGAGATTCGTTAGAATAATGGCTGAAATAAAACGCGCCGTACAATGGCACGTTACGCAAACAAAACAGAAATTCTGTCGTTACGGGTGCGTTTTATTCGGAGCGTAGGTTGCAAAATAAAATCGTATACGGCCGAGCATTGTTGCGAACAAACAAGGAATTAAAATTACAGTTACGTCGGGGCTGAATTATTATTAAAACCGACGTGTTCGTGTTATTCGCGTGAAATCGCATCGCCGGGCGTGATTTGTTAGTTAACTTTCCTCGTTCGGGTTTAAATTCGGTTCGCTGTGTATCGTTGCGATTTTAAGCGCAATACAATGGATGAAAGAACCTACGCGCTACACGTTATTTGCCATGGATACACAGTTCCAATATTATCGCCAAACACCGCGAAACGTTATTGATCACTAGTCGTTCCGAATTGATATTGATTCAAATGCCCGATGCGTGTAAACAGCGGTTTTCGGGTATGGAAATAAATCTTAAATTTTACGCTGCGACGGCCGTACTTACGAATGTATAATGTAAATTGTGATTTATTAATTTCTTACCATTAAACTACCAAACTTAAGAATTAATGCGAAATATTGACAGGTGAGTATGGTCACCGCTAATATCGAAAGGGTTTAACCCGTCGCGAGGAATCTACGAACTAGAAACCTACTTGCTCTTTCGATTAAATCAGGGGTTCTCAACCTTCGTTTGCACGTGGGCAACCCCGAGTCCTAACTTAACGTACGTGGACCCCCATACACGCATTCCTAAATGAAATATTTCTTTGTAGGTTAGTTAAAGCTAATAATTAAACAATTCCGAACCTCGTGAACCCCCTCAAAGCATCCTTTAACCCCGTTCGAGAAACACTGGATTAAATTAACGTTTTCCGTTCAATTTTTAGAACCCATCCAATTAGCAACGTTCCCGATCGACCCTGTTACCGTCCGAGTTTTATACATCCCGCCGAGCATCCGCGCGCACGAACTACATACCTACGAACGTAGCGCCGAAACAAGAGACGCTTTTGATCCGCGAGATCCAGTTCACGGGTAGATCGCATAGATTAATCAACGCAAGCCCAGAAGCGTATCGCGAAATTCGGCAAGGATAAACCTTAATTACGTATTCCGTGTCTTTGACATAATTACCGTTCTACCGGTGTACGGGGCTTTGCGATAATCGTCTTACGTGGCTCGGTGTACTACGGGAGGGGCTCTTTGAATGCAAGCCGGGGCTTACATCCGATATTAATATCGCCTTTCCGTTACCGAAGACCAACGAAACGCGAATAACCGTAAGTTAGACGCGCAACGTGTCCGTCGATATTGCAATAGTCGAGCGTAAGATAGCGCATAATACAGCAGCCGGTCCCTTTGTCGTCGAACCTAAGGGACTCGGGACTTAACCGGCAACTTCCGATCCAAGTTTCCGCATCGTGTGCCGAGAGGCATTAAAGTATTACGCGTATAACTCGTTACGCGCCTAGTGCCAATATTATTCGAGGCCTCGCCCTTAATTTTTGCGAGTACATCTCTAAGCTTGGAACGCTAGCCATTCGTCGATTTGGCGGACAGTGATATTTATATACTGATTATTTTTAGCATGTTTTTTTATATAATTTAGTTGTTGATTAGATGTAATAAAGAAAAAAGAATTGTCAGTAATTGTAACGTACATTTATGTGTATGTTATACTATGGTTGTCGATTCGACGAATGGTTTAAAAAAAGGTGCAAAAATAAGGTTACCGTTGTAGGGTTGGACGACCCTCACCGACAATTAGAATTTTCATCACAGAGTCGGCTCGGCGTTCAACTTTCTTCCTACGGGGCTTAGGAGCGTACCAGAACTCTCTTTGTCGTATCCTCGAACCGAATTTGATAACTGTACCCTTTTGTTTGATTTAGGAAAGAGCGGAGGCGAGTATTTTTATTACGATATTAATTAATTTCCTGTTTTCGTAGGTGGAATGATAAAATGTACAATTTAAATGCAAATGCCGCGTATGTAAATATTATTACATTAAACTCTCATCAGCATAATGAGCGCGGGGTGGAATTTAGCGTGGAAAAAATTGTGCAGGGGGGAAAAAAAAGGATTGTAATTAAATCGCGGTAAATTGCGTTAAGCTTCAGCATCGCGCAGTCCTATAAAATAAAGGTAGTTAATGAAAGCCGCGGAAGTTTGCGATGTTATAACTAGATCCTTTGTGGTTGGTCCCGGGGGGGGGGGGGCGGAGTACTCGAGAGGATGTACACCGCGTTTCCGTCGCGTACAGAAAGATATTAAACTATTACTTGGATAATTTGTTATGTAAGCCGGCGCGTGCAAGTTTCGCAAATTTCGCTAATAACGGCTGCTCGATCACTGCTGGGACCGCGTCCAGTCGACTCCCTTAATATCTGTCGCTTTAACTCACCCGGTGATAACGTTAATTTCTGGAACATATTTACTTTACCGCGAGCTACGTTTAACTTCTACCGGACAACTTGATCTCCGTTGCGCGTGGACGTTTGTCAGAATTCAAAAGCGCAAGAACTACTAATCGTAGAAATCTAACGCGAGCGACGTTTAACTTCGACCAGACAAGTTAAGCTGAAAACAGAATATCGTTACGTCGCGTGAGCTCACGTGGTATCACGGTATCCGCGATGAGTGTAGCGTGTGCGTGTGATACGCGCGACGTGACGTTAGTGTGCTTCCGATATATTTAAATCCATTAAAAATATACACACTACTCGTGTCTCCCGTAACGCGAGACACCGCGATAGAGCATGAGCTCGCGTAACGCGACGACAGTGTATTTCCACCTTTAATATCCAGCGGGCGTGGACGTTGAACGGAATTCAAAAGCGCAAAAACTTGTCGCAATTGTAGCAATCTAAAGCGAGCAGAAATAATGGCGCGCGCGCGCTAGAAAAATCGTCGTGTCGTGCCATTCCAATTTTCCGAAAACCTCGAGTACTCGGCACCGAGAGCGCTCTCCACGTTTTTCTGACATCCTCGTATCTGCCACTTATCGCGCTCTTTGCTACCATCAACACAAAGGGCAACTTTCCGAACTTTGGGGACATCGCCGTACGCTTTATGGCGGACGATAAGGGACACGGTTGGCGCGTGAGGGAAGAAAAATAGAAGCCAAATACAATAAATTCGCGTGGAAAGGCGAGACCATAACTCCTACGGCATAAGGTGGGAAAAAGAGCGACGCTCAAAAAGACACGGAAGTTCCGCGCGTAATTCTAACTCCGGCGACGATACTTCCCCCGGTTATCTCAGCCGCGTTGCCGCCGACGTGTACGTACGTCGTGGCGGAAGTCGCACTTGAACGGTGACAAGAAACGAGCGCTTTTAGAAATACGATCGCGCCGTTACGGTCGTAACGGACGAGTGTCGTGGCCGTTATTGAGACTTATCCCGCCTTAAAACGCGAAACACCGAAAGATCGGCGTGTCTGGGTCATTTCTCTGGCTGAAATCCGTGCCCGCGATGGGAGGATACGCCGCTAATGGGAAATAAATAATTCCGCATCGCGTGCAATCCCATTAGGGACTCGGGTAATCGCGCCGTTATTAGATAATCGCCGTGAAGCGGCGTTTCGCGAGCGTCGGACGTTTGAGTACGCGGAGAATCGGAACGCGCGGATTAGACGGCATCGTTGCGTTTGCCAAAGATGTTAATTAACTTCGCCGCACGAACACACCCGCGATACAGTGGCTCGTGTATATGAAGGTGTTAAAAGCGACGACACGCATGACACCGAGCTCCGTGCACCCGTGATGCGAGGTCCGGAGGTACGCTTACGTAGTTTCGCGGCGTGTGTTGCGGCCGACACGTTACAAACTTCGTTCCCCCCGTTATCTTCGTACGCTGTTGCATAATTACGAGTTGCGGCGGCGAACGCGCGCGTATGTACAGGTTGATTACAAAAGAATACCACAACCTTGGAAATATGTAGTTATCCGATGAGACGTGCTGGAACTTTGGTTAGTGAATTGATGCGACGAAAATATAATAAAGTTTATTGTGAGTAGAGTATATCTTTACAAATGTTTAATGTGACCCCCTTGAGACACTCGAACGATATCTACCCGATAGTCTAATCGCCAGGCATCTCGTGACAGCGCTCATCATCATTGGCCCACCCAGAAGCCCTGATCTTACCTCCTGCGATTTCTTTCAATGGGGGGTATATTAAAGATAACGTTTTTCGTTCATCTCTGCCAGTTAACGTTGTAGAACTAAAAACACGAACAACTGCGGCCGTTAAAGACGCAATATACCCACAGTATGGAACGAATCAAGGGACAAGGTCTTGTCTCGGGCCAAGTACAAGTACGCGAGACTAGACCTTGTATCTTTTCCGGAAACAACGAACAGGGGTTTTCGAGGTGGTCAAACTGTATTAAACAATTAATAAAAAAAAAAGTGTAACAGCCATTTAGACTATGAGGTAGATATCGTTCAAGTGTCTGATGAAGGTCGCATTGAACATTTGTCAAGATGCCTACTACTGACCAAAAAACTTTCTTATTTACGCTTTACATTGATTCGTTAACCAAAGCTCTAACATGTTTCGTTCGATAAGTATACCTTCTCAAAGTTGTGGTATTCTTTTGTGATCACCCTGTATAATGCCGGCCCGTCGTCAATTGTTAAGTAAATCCGTCGTTTATGAATATGACGTGGCTACCGCCCACGATCGTGTCTCTCCTAGTCCCGGGGAGAATGAAGGAGTTCGCCGTAATTAACGTTTTTGCGAAGACCTTCCTCACCCCAAGTATTATTTCTCCCATTACTCGTGGAATTGTTCCGAGGTTAATAAAGAGCGCGTTGTTTCTCCGTTCTATCTTTTTATACCGTAGCCAGGGTCTTTAATCGCGTCCCGCGTTAAGTTTCATCTCGCTGATTTTCGCGTGGAAGATTTTCATTATTCGTAGAATCTGAACCCGATCGGCGCTCTACCAATGAAATCACTTCTGCCCGGTAGTTCGTGACTAGTTGCGTTGTTGCGGGACGGTGTACCTGCATACCTTACGGCGACCGGTTGCCCGAAATATTTATTGTCAAACGTCATCGACTCCAAATTAAATTCCACGGAGAGGTCGAAATTCAGCGCGTACTTTGACCTCGAGGCAAGAATTTTGAACAAAAAAAAAAAGAAAACAGGGGAGATTAATTCAAAGCGGTTTTAGTCGCTTCTCGCGAGCACGTTTTTAATTTACCTTAGTTTTATAGCTCGTAATTCTTTCCAGCCTATTCTGACATCCGCGACGTCGACGAATGGATTTGCGATAATTCAAAGCGGAGTACAATTTTTTTACTCCCTCTTCGCGCATCGCGACTACGGTTTTGATTCAGTTTTGTTTTATCGCTCGCAATTCGTTTCGGGTCTCCTCTGACGCTTGCGACGTCGACGAATGGATTTGCGATAACGCTCAGGCGAATTTTGTAAATTAAAGATTAGCAGTCGGGCGGAAATCGCCTCCTCTCCCACTCGATGCACACCCTTTCCGAATAACTTACGATCGTACGGCCGTGAGCGCGGTCCAATTCACGCGTACGTCCTGCAAAAACTGATTTATATGCGGTCCGACACATGGCAAAACCAGTGCGCGATTATTGGACGAGAATCGAGTCCTCGGATTGGAAGAACGTGTTGGAATTCGCGGCGGAAGATCAACCCGGGTTCACTGGAGCTAACTAATTGCCGCAGAATTCGACCGGTCGGGGTAAAATCCGCAAATCGAGATTCGGGTATTCCATTCCGGGGAATCAACGGTGATCGAAGGTGACCCCTGATTTAATTCTATGGAGGTCGCGGTCGTATTATTACCGTTGGCTAACGGACATTTCTGATTAGGAATTACGAATTTATTAAACATTCCAATGAACGTTAATTATTTGTCTTCACGTGGTTGTATAATTATAAGAATAATATGCCAAATTGTCTTAAGTACTACTAACGTTCCAACTGTTCGTACGTACTAAATTCATTTCGATTCCGGGGCCATTGGAAGATCCCAGGACAACTAATTGCTGTCGAATCCGGCAGCCCAGGTGCAATCAATGACCCAGAATCCAGGATTTCTATTCGGAAGATGCAATTGGGATTAAACATTATACTCGCACCTTAACCCCCTATTCTTAATCCTTGCAATGCCAAACAACGATATATCGTTTTTAGCAATAGGTGCAATTAGTGCCAACGGCGATATGTCATTCTGCGCGTGATAGCGCCTCACTATTCTCGCCGCGAGAAAAATCTCTTATGTTTTATAATTAGTTGCAAATTTGTCTTATAATTAATTGTAAATTTGTACAGAAAAATTGCACGCGTTTGGCGAAAGCGGAAGATTTTTGTAGGACCCATACACGAGTAAACAAATTGCACAGCAGAGACTGTTGTGATTAAACCGAGTCTAGACAAAATGCTCTAAAACATTTTATCATATAAATTTACAAGATTTCAACGTTCTTTGACGGTTAAAATGAGCTAAGACAGAACGCTGTACCTACGAATTTTTATCATATAAATTTACAAGATTTCAAAGACCCTTAACGCTTAAAATGAGCTTGCACAGAACGCTGTAAAACTTGTTATCATATAAATTTACAAAATATTCAAAGATTTAATTTCGTCGAGTATCATTCATCAACGTGGCTCGGTATTTTTCGCTTACATATAATACAAATTTTTCGTTCGGCACTGAACGGGTTAAGCGGTATTTGTTGCGCCAACGACGCGTTATTCCACGCGTTAGATACGATTTACGTAAAGCTCGTGTGAGTCGCAGTAACTTTCGGCGAGAATTACCGTGTCTCGCGCTCCTGATTTCTGTCGCCCGCTTGTAAATCGTTGGTAATCCGAATTTTACTCTCATTTTTGCCCGGTAACCCTTCGAGGAGAACGATCTTGATCCCGGAAAGCGGGTCGTATCGTCGACCCTTCCCCGTTCGGCACTCGACACGGCGGGTCCAAACTCCGATCGTTGGCAAGGCAATCATTTCGACGCCCTTTCGACGCGCGGAACATTTACAAAATAACTTGGCCCGCGAATTCTTTTTTTATCGTTCTCAGACACGCTCGAGCGACGAATTACGCGCACCCAAAATTCACTTTGCGCTTCCAACGTTTGCACCCTCGTAAAGATTAATCCGACTGGATGGATTCGACCTCGGTAATCATTATTTTATCGCTGTCGCAAATAGAAACGATTCGTCCATCGGAAAATGCATTTTCCTACCTCGTTGGACGTGCGTGGCGTCGTTCAGCGAGAAAAATCTTCTCCCTTACTGTCCGTTTTTTTTAAATTACGGAACCAAGGATTAACTGTCCCCGATGCGCAATTTCCAGAAGCTCGAGTACCACTTGCGATGCACATAATGCATTTTCCGTGTCGGACGAAATTACATTATTCCAGTCACTGGATTGGATAACATACCCCGGTCTGTTTTTTGCGAAAGAGACTCGACCGTACGTTCCCTCGAGCAAGATGGTAGTCTCGTCGATAAAGGCTCCCGGTGTACAATGCGTATAAAGTATTACGGGGTGAGATTTTGGGGATCGATTGGGAGGGGGTGCGTCTAGTCGATAATGCGAAATGAGAAAACTCCCCCCCTTACCCCTCTACAGGCCTGCTATAACGCTTATCTCGCTGGCTGAGCCGTTGAAATCGGCGAAGGAGATTCGACGGGAATGAGAGGACGGTCGTTTGGTATCGCCTATTAGGGGATCCTTTATCACGCTACGCTTTGAGGACTCTTATACCCCCTCGTGCAGGGTAGAGTGGGAAGGAAAAGAGAAAGAGAGGGAGACGAGAGGTGTTATTTGTCACTTCTCCTTCAGATGAAATTAGTAAATCGTTTCCGTTAAATCTCTACGGCCTGGGTGGGGATAACTTTGGTATGGCTACCCGATATCGGGATATAAAGTGATAAAATACGTACTGTTTCATTCGACTAGCCTCAAGTTTTTGTCGATTGTTTAACCAAAAATTAAAGTCAGCCAAGTATGTAGGTATTGGTAAGTATTCAAACTAATTAAAATCTCTTATCAGGAGGTCAAGGTATTGTCTCGAGCCAAGTACAAGTAAGCGAGAACTAGAACTTGTATCTTTCAAAAAAAGAATGAATGAGAATTTTCGGGGTGGTGAAAGAGCATTAAAAAAATTAATCTTTTAAAAAAACTGCAATAACCATCGAAAACAACGCATCGGGATGAGTAATTTGAGTATGACCAGATCCAAATTGGTTTTATTATTCGGGTGAATACGCCGAGTGGTATCCGACATATCATTGTTCCGTAATTACTATGTATTTTAATAAACCCCAATTTCGTTATTCCCAATCAACGAGGCAAAGTTTATATAAACCGACTATCCGATCCCCCCCCGCCGTAAAGTGACATTACGGAGCGGCGCTTATGATTGAGGTAAAGGCAGCGCGCTCTACGTGCCGTAAAAAGTCTTCATTGGAAAACACTTTGGCACTGTCGACAGATGCCACGGCGGGACGAAAAAGTTGGCGAAAGTTCATTCGGGTAGCCGTGCTTTAAGCCGCGTCTGCATTTTAAACACGAAAATAAAAGTGTTCGTTCTCGGCGTTGCCGCGAAAATCACGCCACGTTTTAACGCGCTCATGGGAACGCTATTAAAAACACCGAAGTTGGGTGTGCTGTACGATTATCGCTGGGATATTCAACCCCCCCACCCCCACAGGAACTGTAAACACCGTTCAAGGATTTTCTCTTGATTTTACGCGGAATTATCGATCGTCGTTCAAACGTACCGTGTTTATTATACTTTGAGGAACTCGCGAAGGTTCGCGGTGAATTTACCGCGGTACACCTCGAACGAAACGTTACGTAGGATTGTCGCGCTAGAACCGCGATCAACGTTTCCGCAAATCCCCGCTTTTCCGGATTGAATATTAAATGGAAACGAAGAACGCGTAAACACGCGTGCACAGAGCGAATAAGTAATTACTTCAGGGGGGGCAAATCCGGGGTGCAATTAATCCGAAGCAATACCCAGCGCGGGGAAGAACTTGGCAGCGAATTCGCGATTAAGGGGATCGATCTCCATCCCGTGCAATCGTGCGAGGAACGGAATCGAAGCACAACGGATGTCGCTGTAACCGGTTCGAGATTCTGCCAGGAGTTTATTTCAATTTCCAATCTAATAAGAAATTCTTTCGCGACTATTTCTCAACTTGCCCCTATTCTATCCTCTCCTCTTTTTCTCCCCCCGCCCCCCGAACCCTCTCTCTCTCTCTCTCTCTTCTCGCTGTGCACCGTTCTCACCGAAGTAAATTTGTCTCTCGATCTTTCTTACCCCTTCTTCTGCCTTCTCAACCTACCTCCCACCCCCTCTCACTCTCTCTCACTCACTTCCTCACCTTTCTTCTACTATCTTTCACTCCGCAGCGGCCCACCAGCACTTCAGCAGCCATCTTCAGCGTCCCTTCCACCCTCCCTATCCTCTTGAAGCGTCGCTATCGCTCGTCTCCCTGTATCCTGCACCCACCTCCCTCCCCTCCGCACCCAGCCACCCTTACCTTTTACACGACTTATCTTCCGCTATCTGAGACGGTAAGCCTCCACCCCTTCCCGCGTATCCCGCCAGCCTCGTTCCTCTCCTTCATTCTTCCCTCTTCCACTCCTCATTTGTTCGGCAAAGTTTCCGCGGAAGTGAGGATATCTTCGACAGACATAACCGAGACCCCCGGGCGATGATTATTTTACGATCGAGAACGTAGACTCCTTAGCTCTCGTCCTCCGCTACCTTTATACGCCGTACTATAAACCAGACGGTCGGTGGATAGAGCGATCACCGGTCGATTCTCTTTCTTTAGAGTCGACGGAATCGCGCTGATAACATCGAACAATTCGGATTCGTGGATGGTATTATCGTGCGTTCTTTTTTTCTTTTCTTTCTTTTTTTCTCGAGCGTAGTTTCTCGATAACTGCTTCGCGCGCTCGTCCGTGAGATATACGCTTATTAACCGGCTCGAAAATAATTAATGGCCGGACAGGAAGTGAAGCCTACGCGCAATGTATGCAGCTCGTAAATCAACTTGGAGCGTGAAAATTTTATGAGCGGCTGCATAAAAAGGGAACATGAATATTTCCTGTTTACCACGGACAGTAAAAATACCTACCACTCGATAACAGCGGCGAGAGCGATAAATCATTTTTCGATCTAAATGTAAATACGCGGTCCGAGCAACCATGCTAATCCACCGCCAAATTGTCGACCTTTTTGGGACGACTATCTTCCACCCCTTTTTCCGATACTTCTTTCTCCACGGCATCGGGAAACGCGCGATACCCCCGGCCGAGAAATCGTTCCATCGCTTTTTTTCTTTCTGTTCTTTTACTTTTTTTTTTCTGTTTGTTTGTCCTTAAGGCAAAGAAGGAGACCAACGCTATCGGAGACGGGACGTCCGTCGATTGTGCGCGGCTCTACAAAAGACCGCCGACGCTCACCTCGGTCGACGTCGTTCGTTGGCCACGATGTGCCAGCCAGTGGTATCGGCGAATCGTTCTTTCCAGGACTTTGTTTCCCCGGTATCCCACCGGCTGGCACATTCAATCCCACGGGAGGCAAACCGCGATGGTGTTCCTTTGTGCTCCGAAAACTATATAAATTGGACTATCCTCGAGAAACGAAGCTTCGCGTTGGAAAACACTGCGGTGTTTGGTTCATATTTTTTTTTTCTTTTACGAGAACAATGGGATTATTATTTTATGCATTACCTTTTTTTTTTTTGTTTTTTTGCCATTCTCGCGTTCGATTCTGGGCGCGCGATTAAAGTACCGAGTGTCGTTACGCGATTAGAATCGATGGCGGTAAAAATATTTGCCATGGACCGGATATTAATTCAAGGTTCGTGCGCCGAATCGCATGGCGAATCGAAAACGTTGGAATAAAATCGCGGGGGTAAATGGTTACTCGTGAATTCATCGATCAGATCATTATTATTCAAAAACAAATTTATTACCTCTCCATAGCGATAGCCCGGTTAATTTATGAAAACGGGCCGCCATCGCGATTTAATTACAACGCGTTTGTAATTTCGCCGCAGTGGAACCCGAATGAAAATCCTTGCGAGAGGAGGAAAATTTTTCCGCGAGCACGTCGGCATCTTTATGCGCTACTTCCGATCGGAGCGGGTACCGAATTCGATACACCGATCACGCCTCTGTCGTCGAGAAGGAAACCTATTTTCCACGTAAACGGGATCCCCCTAGCCATCCCTATCCCCCAGGACTAGAATTCCTCGTATCTACCGTCGTTTCCCCCGCACGATGAGAAAGAAGAGTTCGTCTCGATGGGCCATCCCCGTATTCTATGCGGTGGAAGCCGAAGTTCGCCAACGGAAATTAACGCAACTCCCGTCGACCCCACTTCGTCGAATGCAGGCCGCATTTATCTTGTCCAGATCCAATCCGCCGTAAGATTCGGATAAACCTCGGTGGAGGGAACGAGATGGATAGGCGGATAAATAGATCGATAGATAAATAGATGGATAGATAAGTTGGATGGATAGATAGATAGAAGGAACGATAGAATGATAGAACGACGGATAGACGGATAGAAGATGCGATGGAATGATAGATGAACGGACAGACGGAGTGATGGATAAGTGGGTAGATAAATAATTGCACGGGGGAGTACAAAAATCGACGAAGTTAAGGGGGGCGCTTGGTCAGAAGGGCCAAAGACTCCGTCAATTTTAGGAATTTTTTTCTTTGATACAATTCAAGTAATGACTATGAAATTTAGAGGATGTTCGCGCATGTAATTAACGCGTTGAAAAATTATTTTTGCCTACAGATAGCTATATTGAAAATTATTATGAACATTAAGAACATGTTCGTACCGCCTCTCTGCTCACTTATTGTTAATTTTGATCCAAAACATAGGAATAAAGTTTTTCTGGAACTGTACATAATTTCTTTCTATGTATATAAATCAAAGAATTTGAATAGAAAGGGAAAACTGCAAATATTGTACAGATTATAACCCGAAAAATACTTCGTACCTCGATCTAAAATTGTAGGAGCATATTCTCTGGAATTTCTACTTTTAGTGTAAACTACTTTTAAAAAATCATTAAGGCGGATAGCCCCCTTAACCGTACGAGCAACCAAGGAGGGCAAAATCGTCGCGCTTTAATTCAATACAAATTAATACCGTCAACCTACCCCCGCGCGTCCTCTCTTCACCCCTTCGCCATTCGTCTTCCGCTCCTTCTCCCTCTCCGTCACCAACTCTAGTTTTCAGCGAGCAAAATTCTCTAATTTGACTCTTGGTAACCTCTTCAACGTCTCCGCGAAGCTACTTCCCTCACGGTTGTTTTATCGACTCAGCCGTACACCTACGGAATAACGCTTCGAGTGGGTAGCATCGCATCCCCTAGAAACGGATATCAAGGCGAAATGCGAATAACATGTTTACACTCCGTTCCTCCTCGGCGCTAATGGCTTTGGAGGAACCCGCTCAGTCGTCGGGAGTAAATCCTTCCGTTTCATTAGCTTTTGTCGTTAGTTCAGCTGCTCTGTTCTCGTTGGAGAACAGGAAGGGGGGGAGGGGAAGGGGACGGAGGGGAAGTCGCATTAACTAATTGCTTAGAGAAATGTTCTCAGCGTTGATTGTAATATTTTTTGCTATTATCGTGACTCTTACTCAACTTGTGGATTTTTTTGTCACTGATGACGACAGTCATCGTTATTTGATTTATCAGGATTCGGAGACCGATACCTGGTCTAACTTTTGAACCGTGTTAATAAATCGATTCTGCTCAAATGATATTTAAAACCAGCTCGCTGCCGATGACGTTAATTTCGTCGGGAGCAACGGGACGAATTAAAGTTCGAATAATTCGTTAATTAACAAACTGTCGGAAAAATGCGATCGAAGAGCGATCGCTTTTCGGGTACATACGCTTCATAGAACTTTTCAATTTCGTCGCATAAAAAGCCGGTGGTATATGCAACGCGTTCGCGAAAATACGAATTCGCGATGCGTTTTTGCACGATCGAGCGGAATTATCGTTTTTCATGTGGCACGATATCGCGGTTGTACCAGCGATTATTTCAAATCTACTTCTATTTCCAATGTTATTCCACACTCGATAGGAAAGTTGCTCGCGTTCGAATCGAGTGCCTTGAATTTTTCCTTTTTGTCGGAACGAGCTTTAAACGCTTTCCTCGTCGTTCGCGTAGGCGTCGCGACGTGAAATGATTCCCGATGTCGATAACGCTGCGCCATTTCTTTTCTTTTTTTTTTCGCGGAAGGAAACGTCTTCTTGGAATTTTCTGCTATCCACTTCGCGTTACTTTAACCAAAGTTTTCTCGTTACCGTTGGCCCGAGAACACTCGTCAGCCGCGAGAAATTTGTTTCACTCGTAATAACCAAGATTGCGGGAATGGTTAGAAAAAAAAGACGAGAGAGAGAGAAGGAAGCGAGCGCGTTTTCGATTTGACGCTTAATTCTTCGAGATTACGGAGAACGCGTAATCTTGTGGATTTGCACGACGAACGAAACGAACGAACGGTGTTTTATTTTAATCTCGCACTGTGAGATCATTAAACTCGTGGAAACGCTGCTGCTCCTCCACTCCTACATATAGATTTATATATGTATACATACATATATATACATATATATAGGTCCCCCTTCTCTCTCTCTTTGCCGGTCTCTTTGTATTCCTTTTTACATTACTGTGCTTTTCACGCTCTCATTGCGGGAATGAAAACTGGTGCAATGGGTCACGGGAAGATTTACAACAGCGAGGGCACGCGACGTTGCTGAACTAAGAAAAGGAGACTCCCAATTAGAGAAGTGCCGAGTCGAGTTCGCCCCAAAAACTACGAATTAGTGGTCCCGAGACTACCGGGAAACTTGGCTGGTAACTCCTCTCGAAACGAGAAAATTCTTCTCTCTCCCCCACTCTCACTCAACCCTGCCCGATACAAATTGAAATACAAATTAAACATGGAACGAGACGAGATTACAAAATCCCTCGTTGTGCGTTTATGCTTCAAATAACGCAACGTTTATTCTCACCTGCTCCGGAGAGCGAAAAACTCGAACGAACTGGCGTACAATCGATGTTGCGAAATGATTCGACAGTTCTTTTCGATAACCAAACGCACCCTTTTCCTGGACCACGCGGGTCATCGTTATTAATTTGTATACAATTAAACATTCAAATATACACCGTAGTATTCGATTATGAAATTATTCGTATAATCGTAAGTACGGTAGAGCGATACAGGTTAGAATAAAGCATCCACGATTCCGCGCCTATCGTCGATAAATCTGCCGTTAGAAATGGATTTCGAACTCATCGAATGATTTTCCTTGATTTATGTGTATCGAGGAAGCCGAGGCGGATATCGTTCGCCCTCGTTCGTATAAATCCACCGCGACAAAGGAGCAAACTCGGGATGAGAATATACGAGGGGCGAAGAGCGTGCGAGTGCGAGATTGGAGGTTCTCACCCCATAAGATTGGAGCCACCCTCCCTGACCCTGAGACTACCTCGAAAATTACCGCAAACGGGAAGACGTACTTCTCGTACGTGACTCTCCTGGGGAAGCAGCGTTAAATCGACAGGCCCGCTCCGCGCAGAAGCGGCGTTTAATGGAGGAAAGCTGGCGGTGAAGCACGAAATTAAATAAGCGGATAAATTCCTCCTCTTATTTCGAAACATTCTTCCCTGAGAAGAATTCTATTGTGGGATAGCTCTCCTTCTCCTCCTGTCTTTTTGAACGTTACACGTACGAGCGTTTCCGAGAAATTCCGGAGCTATGTAAATTTAATTTTCCACGACTTTCGGAAAATTCGATAGCCGAGAAGAAAAATTTCGTAACCCCCTTTCTACACCAAGGTTGCCGTAGGTAGCGCCGTTGGTATTTTCATTCCCCCCGACATAAGTTTTCGTTATTCCCCTGAAACTGGGACATTCTGACCGTTGAAGATTCCAGGATCACGGAAGATCGTGTACATAACGAATACGGTCCTTGCAACGGCCCTCGGTCAGTCCTTAACATTATTCGATAACAAAGTTGCCCTTTCCGAGAAGGTCCAAAACGGTAACCGTTGACTATCTTCAAATTCACCGAAAATTCGCTGAAAAAAAGTATCCACTTCGCGAAGCGATCAGCGTGTATGTACACGGGGCGAGCATCGCTTCGATACCACGAACGAAGATAAACTCTTGAACCCGATACCCGCTTGAAGCTGGTACCGAGATTCGCAAATATGGTATCTCGGAAGCTTCGCCTCGAGTGTTTCCCTTTCGCACGATCTACCATCGGCAAAGTAATCAGGGATAAAAGGAACGTCCCGGCGAGACTTAAATCAACCGTGCAATTATCGAATCAGTTTATCAGGCTCAAAGAGGTTGTGAGACATGCGAGGAGAGATCTGAAATGGAATCGAGAGTAGCATCGAGGGAGCAAACAGGAATGACAATAGGGAATCAGATTCTGCGGGCGATCATCGTTTTCCGCGACGTTGCCACTTTCACGGATTTCAACATGTCGACGAGACTCGATTCCCTGGAGGGCGCTCCTTCGCTTATTTCTAATTCGGCATTGCTGCTAATAGCGACGACTCGAGTAATCGAACTGAAAATCGAACCACCGTTGCTCGTGAAACTATCGCGGACGGTGTCGTCGGTGAACATCGAGAAGTAACCGCGATGTATTGACTCCTCGGTGTATCCTTGCGCAACGTCCATCAGGAACGTACACGTACGCTTAAAGAGCAAATCTAACACGCATACGAGACACGCACACGCGCTTACTCTCTACTATCAATCGTCAAAGGAAACCGCTCGTAAATTAGATTGCCTCAATTTCGTCTTTCGCGCAGGTTTATAGCGTGAACGCCGTTGCGTGCTTTTTCGAATAACGCGAGCTTGCCAGGGATATTAACAATTTCGAAATTTTCTTTAACGCGCGGAACGATCAACGAGGTACGTCGAAAATACACTACGGTATTTGTCTACTCACGAAAAGCGAATATAAGGGGTGATATTCTACAAACTTCTAACGAAAGTTATATAATTAGTGCATATATCAAAATGTTCTTTATTTTAATCAACTTCAATCCAACTGATCGGAGAGGAACTCGATAGCTTCACTTACGTTTAATATCCGATTAGATTCGGTTTAATTAAAGGAAGAAAAAGTTATGCAAAACAGTTTTAACGTTAGTAAAGTAACTACATAATATTTAAGTAATCGACACAAAATAAATTTTAAGAACAAAAAGTACGAATAAAAACGATATTGAATGGTCGGCAGATACATATGGACGATAATGTACGTACATTGCTTACGGGCAATATGAGACGTGAATTATGAAGGTAATCCCGTGTTATTTCGAAACTCGACACCCCTATCGGCACATCACACCTAAAGTACTGGATTTTATTGTACAGCGGTTTCCCAAACCGCAGGTATGATAAATAAAAGGATACTGGTTAGACCGCGTAACAAGGTGCAACCGAGGGAACTGCGTTCGCTGACAATTTCGAAATTCATTCCGCGGCACCAACGGGAGTAACAGTCGCGGAGCAGCGATGTCGGTGTAAGAATACGATTTGAAAATCATCACGATTTTTACTCGACTCGCGGCACGTATCGCGCAGATACTCCACGTTATTTATTTATTTTATTATCCTACGAGCGTAGCCACCGCGGTTGCTTGACGGTCGGTGCGGTGTAAAAAAAAAAAAAAGAAAAGATATACATGTATAGAGAGAATAAGAGTTCACGAGTGACTGCGCAGTCTGAAATTTATTCTTCCTACACATCGACGGTCTCCATCCACCCTGCGTATGCTTTCCCTACCGTGAAATCGTATTTCAGACGTTACGTAATATTCACGGGAAACGGCCCAGTCTCGTTTAATTAACGAACTAAGTCTGCGATCCTTGGTCGCTTCGTTCGAATTTAATAAAGGCGCATGAATTAAACGCAAGGGTGCTCTCTTCTCGGGCTGCTAGTTTAAAAATTCATGGATATCTTGGGGGAACGGGGCGGAATTAAAGAAAGAGTCTCGCGGCCGTTACTCGAACGACACGGTAAGACGTTGACGAGATAACGAGAAGACGTCCGGCGAAACTCCGGCGATACGTTCAAGAGGAATTAATTCGAAAGTTCATCGGGATCTGCTCTGAGGCGCCGACATCGCGAATTAGCGACTACGCGGAAAACGAGGAGTCCCGCAATCACGTGTCCCGGCGCACGTTTCTCGATTTCTCAGAAACGAAATTAACGTCGTCCTCGACAAAGCGAGAGCGGTGACGTTTGTAGAAATAAAGGGAAGTGTTCTAGGCAGGGGCGGCGAGGTGGGTGAGGGGGGGGGGGGGGAGATGGTGGTGGCGGCACAAACACAGCGGGAGCGAACCTCGTTCCCTTTATCCGCGCCCAGGAGAGACGCGTCTTTTACGCTCGCAATCCGACCGAGCATTATACCTCGACGCTGAAAGAGCTTTTGGGGTTTATTGTACGTACGGGGATCGTACGTCTCGAAAGAGTCTCCCGGAACCCATTGACGAGCAGTTTTCTCTCGATCGAATGCAGCCGGTACTCGAGAGCCTGAATATCAAGCAGCTGCCAGCGAGTACAGGATCGGAAAAACTATCGAGCGGTAGGAACGAAAAAGTAAAGAAGGGAGATAGTTCGTGGAGCTTCAGGATAGCACGGTAAGTCGGTACGTAAAGTACGGATGAAAGGGCCGTGAAAGGTTGGTGGGAAGGAGCATAGAGGGGGAGGGGGAGGGGGGGCGGGGCCAGTCGGTGGGTATCGCGACAGAGGCAGAAGAAAATACCGTCAGACATGTGTTGGCATTTATGCCAGGACTTATCTGCTATACCGCCCTCCCCGTTTTATTCTACAGTCGAGTAGCGACCCGAGGACATTCTCTCGAAGGAAGTTCTCGAGAGTCGAGAATACAGTGGCCGAGCCGAAGAAAGACGATTCACGGATACCACTGGAACGCGCTTAAAAAAAAAAAAAAGAATAATTGATTAGCGCGCCGATCGCGTCGTATTTCACGCTCGATCTCTCGGCTCGATATTACGATCGAACGGCCAGGTTTCGCCGAGACGACGTTAATGGAGGAGAGGGACGTAAGAATTTCGGATAAATCCATTTGCCAAAGATTCGGAATAAAAAGCGTCGTTACGCGGACAGACGTAACGGGCCACGGCGATAACGCGGGAGGAAGAAATATGGCGCGACCTGAAAAATATCGTTGCCCGTGACATACATGTGTCGCGGAGTGTGAAAAGTGTCGCGCCAGGGGATCCGAGGCGCGCGAAAGGTGGAACCCCTCCGGTGGATCAAAACCTCCGACGGCTGATGCTGAAAAAGAACCAAAGGTGGAGAGGGGGAGGGGGATGGGGGTTGTCTGGGCTGTGCGGGGTTCGTGAAAAATGATGCCGAAAATATGAGCCAATTTACGGGAGGATTGCTTTTCTCTTCTTCTGATTTTTTGCCCCTCCCTTATTTGGCACAACCCGCGCGATATCACCCTCCCCCCCCCCCCCCCTATCGACGTACCATTTTTAATACGTTCCTCGTTGCGTCAAGCTATCCGTCTAATTAATATTCGCGGGTACGCCCCTGTGCACGATAGTATGTTCTTTTTTTTTTTTCATCGACTTCCGGCCAACTGATTTATCGGCTGGCGGGGATATTAGATTAGTTGTATCGTACAGAATTGGCTCTTTCATCGGACAGTTAATTTGTCAAGCGGCGGGAGAATTGAAACGACAATTTCATTCCAGTCTTCACATCGAACTCGTTCGTCTCGTACGTACGCGGCACGCGTGGCTTTATTTGACGTCGGTAGAAATTTGTTAGAAATTACATCGGTCTATTCGCACCGAAGATAGTGCGAAATTTACACTTCGCGAAGTCCAGTATCCTCGCGAAATGTTTATTTATCGATTAATTCGTCGAGGGGTTGAAAAATGTTGGTTGATCGGGATACGCGGAACGCCGATAAGTAGATATGCCCGGCATTTGTCGGACAGCTTTGAGAAAATGCATCTGCCTGGCAGATTCGGGTAACTGAATTTTATAAACATTTCCAATACCTGGACGTTATTACGGAAATCGAGTTTTTTTCTTCTAACGAATGTCGTCCGACCAGTCCCTGTGTTCGTGGGTCGGTTATCGGGGACGTATAAAACGAGATTTCAAACTGTTATAGATAAAGGAAAGCGAAAGAGATTTTGCATTTTCAGCGCACCCTCTTCTTGCCAGGCATCGGAAGATTTTGCATGCTCGATCTCGTGGTCATTCATACGTGAGACCGATCTCACGGGAACTCTTTCTACCATACTTCCAACGTGTACCAAATGTTCAAGAAGAGAACGTTGTCGGCTGAGAAAAATCTGGTTCGGTATGTACAGGGTGTCTCGTAAACGTGATGTTTCCCTGTAAAGGACGATACCTGGGGGAATTTTGTGCAAGTACTTTTTCTTATCGAACACGTTCGTTTCGTTAGCTATTGGATTGTACAATATCCAGCAGAAATGCTGGTTCGAAAATTTTTACTACTACCAGTACGTTCGCCCGTCGTGCGTGTTTTCTGTAACCTTAAACTGACGTTGACAACTTCGTGGTATACTTGTCTCTCTCTCTTTCCTTCGGACAAGTTTCGCTCGCATTATCCAGATGGACGGGGGTCGTGAAGATAAAATTCCATTTGCTTATGAATAGTAAAACAGCAAAAAATGAATTTGATATATTATAGAATTCCGGCGCGAAGACTGCTTACCGCGTGTTCCATACACATAGGCCTGTTTCGATACCCGTGGGGACGGAATTTCATAAATTTAAGCATTATTAAAGACAATACGTTAAATAATTATTTAAATTTGATGACATTCCCTGAAAAGAAATATCGTCGAACGCATTTAGCATGGTCAATACCTGTGGATCGATATCCGGCGATCGTTGCGTACCGTTTTTTCGGGACGCGAATCAGAACTTTGTTTTACCTCGATGTTTTTTTTTTCAATGGCCTGTCTATTTGGTAGTTGGTAACAAGTTTGCGCAATTGGAGTGTAGAGCTAGTACCGTGTAACTGACAAGTTGCGTCGTCGTTCGTATCGATAGTACCGAATACCCGTGTTCAAAGTGACCGAGTGTCCTCTTAACGTGAAACAAATATTTTGTTTTTATTCGTACATGGGATACCGAGCTCCGTTTACAAGTTTTTTTTTCGATAATAATTGATAATAATTTTAAGCGGAAATTTCAAAAGGATGTCTTTTGTCACCTTCGGTAGAAATAGTGTTAACCTGAACACCGCTGGTCATGGAGTGCTCGAAAACCCTCAATTTCATGGGAATGGACGTTGCATTCCATGGAAAAGCTTTCTAGATATTGCTACATCCTACATTTTATAACGCTCACATTATTACCGCGACACTTCTTTCGCGCCGTTTATCGCTCGATACAGTCGGACCATCTCTACGCGATAACGAATACCATACCTATCCAGTTCTATCCATACTCTCCGTAAATGCGCGCTTTCATTTATATATCCGCGAAGTACGCGAAACGAGCGATGGCCAATAAAATCCATTTTCGGCGGCCACTTTACAGCTTTTCACGGCCCATCGGGCATATATACATATATACACGGAGGTTATATCTGAAAAGGCAGCCGATTGATTGCCGTGAAGTACGACGATTCGACGGTCACGGGTCAGCGATTTCAGCGATGAATAACCCGTAGAGAAATTTGACGTCTATAATTGAGAAACGCGTTGTACACCATTTTCGCTAGTACTCGGAATATCGGCATATCGAGATGAAATTCATTATTCGCGAAAACTTAGGAATACATCGATACGTGAGAAATATATCAGAAAGACGTTAGAAAGATTCAGCTACCGAACTTGACGTTTGTCTTTCGTCCACTGAACTTTTATATGGAAACTCTGTATGGGAATTCGAAACAGTGCACCAGCTACGTTCTTCAATCTTGATTTTTCCCGTCGGAGTTAATTTAAAACGGTAGAGAAATACAATTCGTCATTTGCTTTTCATCCGTGCAAACGTTCAATAGCGCGACAAGTTTTTTTTTCACCCCGATAACTCGTTGTGCCCGCGTTCAATAACGCTTTCCGCTTAGGGAGAAAGGGGACAAAAAAAGGCGGAAGAAGAGTATAAAAACATTTCTCACCGAGTATGCTAAATCTGATTAAGAATACCCGTTCTTCACCCTCCGAGGGAAACGGTGCACGCCCCGTCAACGGAATTTCTCGTTCTGTTTCACGTCGAGTCAATGCCAAGCTTTCGCAATATAGGAAATCGAAGACCGTACGAAACGAGCGCGTACGTCGTGACACGTTCGCAATATCATTTTTCACGTCGACCTTTGGGTCCCGTGCCACGTACACACCCTATTTGGCATGCACTGCACCTACATTTTATATCGGCACGGACTAATAATTATAATCGCCCGAAACATAAAATGTAGTACAGTGATATCTTCCCGAGAAAACGGCTGCGAAATTAACCGAATGAAAATGCGCGTAAAAGTGCAGACAAATCGTAATCAAGAGACAAGGTCTTGTCTCGGGCCAAGTCCAAATATGCGAGACTGGACCTTGTATCTTTTCCAGAATATCAATTTCGCTAAATTTAGTTCGCGGCTCGAAATAAAGTATCGGCGATCGATTTATTAGCGCAATTCGCTAGAAATCGGGGTACAGTCGATAATGGTCGAATCTCGCGCTGATCAAAACGGTGAAGCCGTCACAAGAGTATCTTGTTGCTCCCACCTGTAATCAGAGCTATTCCGCGGAAGCCATCGGCTATAGAAATATTCATGAAGCCACGAAACGTTCACGGAGACGCCCGGCAGCGACACGAATGAGAAAGATCCGATCGTGTAATCAAACTAAAAGATTCAGATTGCACCTGACCTTTCTCCGAATCCTTCTTGCCCGGTGATCCATGCCCGGCGCGCTACGGCAAATCAAACGTCATGGACGTGCTCCGAAATCATTCAGGATCTCGACGCAGGAAAGACGGAATTCCTGTTGGCAATCGCATTCTTCGTACCTGTCCGTCGCTCTCCGTTCCTTCTTTTATTATCGGTCCACGGGAAGGATATCCACGGGCGAACAAGCACATTTGTAAATCTTCGCGTCTATTCGATGTATTTCCCTTCGGAAGCATTTCCTTCGAGAATCCGACGGACGATCGCGCAAACGAAAACCCGTCCGAGTGGATACGCGATGCGACGAACGGTACTTTAAGCGAGATAATAACGATACTTATTATTACCGATTAGAATCGATTTTTACTGTACCGATGGTGGCTTGACATCTTCGTTACGAGAGCCTTACATATTTTCTAATATATCCGAATGGTCGATTCAAGATACCTTTCTTTAAGGTATAAATTATTCTTCGTAGAAATGTGGTACTTGTATTGTCCCATTTGTCGCGCGGATCGCGTGTATGCGAGGCGAAATCCTGCGCACGGATGAACTCACTTTTCTGTTATCAGGAAAGGAGATCATTTAGAAGCTTCCTGCATTTTTTCACGTTCCCCGGGACAGCAAAATTAAACCGCCCGCAGTCATGCGTATTTAACCGAGCAGAATGTTTCCTCTTTTTCACGCTCACCATCCCGCGCGAGTCTCGTTAATTCTTAGCCATCCGCGACGGCTATGCGTCGCCGTGTATAACCGAGAAAATATTCAGAATTTAACGCGAAACGCGCGATAATTATTTTCATTAATTTCATCACGCCAGTTTCCCGAGCATATCCAAGCATTCGTTAATTCCGCATGCTTTCTCTCATTTGCGAAAACGACCAGTTCGTCGGTTGCACCTTACTTTAATTAACTCGTACCACTCAAACGGGCTCTGAGTTAAACATCAAGTTTAAGGGGTCATAGACGTTTCCGTTTCCTGAAAATCGGCTGATAAGGCGTAGTGGATTGCAAGAGAACTATTGGACCAATTGTTTCAAATCTTTTTTCGTATAAAAATGCAAACCTTGAACAATAAGAATCGTGGGAAAAAAATAAAATTCTTTTAAATATGGCGGCTCAAGGCAGTGGTGAAAAACATTTTTTTCCCCAGGCACAAGCGGTGGGCTTGATTCAGGTCACAGATTTAGTCCGAAACAAAAATCTGAAACTTTTTATTATTGTTCAGGACCGTGATGAATGAAAGAGATTTTTGAAAAATAAAAAATGTGGAAATGGTCACACTTTGAAAAAATGAATGCATGACATGCTACAAATTTATGAATGTGAAATGATTTAATTTATAAATGGTTAAAGTTATCAAAAAGAGCTCACTAAAAAGTATAATTAGGAATATGCATATAAAAAATTAAGTGAATCGGACGTTCGGTGCTGCAATTATCACGCCCATCATCTAGAGAAACAGTGTTTGAAAAAAAATGCGTTCAAAGTTTGGCAGGTGAGATTGCCGAACGCCCTGACTAGATTCGTTCAAACAGGTACAGCTTCGTCAATATTTGAGATACAGAATTCATTGTGATTTTAAAATATCTCGAAAGGATGTACCTTTCAAAATACGCAAAAAAATCAAATCGATTTACCTTACCTGAACGATTACCTAATCGATTTACTTTACCTTAACTGATAATATACCTTAGGCATAGGCCGTTGACTCTAGTCAGTGATAGAGACGCGTCCGTTGGTATTGTTTGACGACTGAATCCTAACAACGTTAACAGTCATACAAATTAGCACGGAACACTTTATGGATTAAAGACATAGTTTCACCAGAGGCTAGTATGATTAGCGCTAGGAAATACCTACCTTCAAAGCGTAGTTACTCATGATTTCAGAACGGAACGTTATTCATAGTTGACTGGCATTATGGCATAATTAATGGAAAATAAGATGACAGCGTGGAACACAAATTTTTAATTAAAGGGCATTTGTCTTTGTCCCGAGCTACTTTAACGCAGACATCGATCGACGAAATGAAATGTCTATCACGAAAATATTTTATTACGCGCCGGGAATATTATAATTAGGTAATAAGTAACTACAGAACTAAACGAAAGATTCCAAAGAAATCTCCCACAGTTCTTTAATGAAATACGCTTTACGGAGTATTTCAAGCTTTCGCTCCGCCGTTAATAGCGTTACAGGAGAAATATGTATTAAAACTACTTAACGAGAAGTTATTACCACCGTCCGAAAGCAGTTCGCAGGAGCAAATTTAGTTCCGTGAACGTAAAATTCAAAGAATTCAATCTCAATAAAGATTCGCGAGAAATGAACGAAAATGCAACTCGATTACCGACGCGTCGAATAACGTTTATAAACGATCGTTACAGGGATGAGGCCAAAAATGAAAAATCATTATCGGGCCCATCAGCTTTCCGTCTGGTTGCGTCTCGTCCCGGAGCTTCATCGCGCGGGAATGGAGGACGTGGATTCTCGGCACAATCTATTTCGAGGACACTCGGATCCCAGCCTCTACGACGGATCGGTGCGACCCGATCCTCTGAGCAGGATCAGCGAGGAATTCAAGAGAAAAAATCTCACCACCGAACCACCGACCACTACCGACTACAGCATCACCACGTGCGTCAGCGTCATTCAAAGCACGAACCTGCAAAACGTTCATAACGCTAGCACGGACACATTGGCTAGCTTGGATGCAGCTGGGTGGGTATTATTAATTGTTTATTTATTACCCGACACATTAACCTAATAGTGATATAACATGAATTAACGGTGCGGCGTTCCTCCCGCTTGCGCTCGGTTACGATACGTATTGGCAATTATAATTAATATAATGCTGTTCCACGCTATTTATAGTAACAGATAATTCTGACGTCGTGGTATCAATATTCTGCGAAAATTCGTTGTAAAGTGCTACAGTTCCGTAAATTAACTTCCCGCGATCTATCTAAAATAAATATTCAGTCACAATGTTTCCCTCCATATCACGACTCTTATAATAGCTTATTCCACACGTGTTTCTTTTTTTTCTAAAATGATCAAAAATTCATTTTGAACAATATCATTGCAAATAATAATAATAACTATTATTATTATAAAAAGAATTACTTTTGAATCACTTCCAAAGAATACGAAACCATTCAATACTTTATTTAACGCAAGAAACTCGGAAGGAATTTTTAAACAACCTATCAAAGGGCACCTTTTTAACGATATACTCCACGTTATCGAATCCGTAGATTTCATTAATAACGAGTTATTACGTTCACGGTGACGAAGATGTTAATAAGCTTTCTACTCTTTGAACAGGTATGCCGCATACTCGACGGCCCTCAGCGTCACGATCGCGATCGGCTGCAGCTTACTGATTCTCAACGTCCTCATTTTCGCTGGCGTCTATTATCAGAGAGACAAGACGAGGCTCGAAGTGAAGAGCCTTCAGCAGCAACAGATGCTGAATCAACAGTGCGGGCCGCGCGGTTTCACTGAGCTGAAGCAACCGCCGCCACCGCATTCTCACTTTCCCGGAGGTGGTCAAGTGATCGTTGACGTTGAAAACGAGATGCTGAGAAGGTTATCTATCGTTCCTTAATACCGATATTGCACCACTAATTTATTAGATTCCATTAGAGTAGCAATTACAACAATTTCCGCGTGACTCTAACCCTTCGCGAGGAATTTATTGTTTCAAATTTCTTTTATCTCGTTTCGTGTTAATTTAACGAAAGCTTGTCTCCTAGCAAATGTATACGTAGATCAGTCGTAAAATTTTACATTGAGTTAAGTAAAATTCGCTGCAACGCGAGATGTAAATATAGCTTGACGCGATATCACTAATATTTAATAGAAATAAGTATGTCGTTGTAATTGTAACGACGCGGTAAATTCACGCTCAATTTAACGGCGCCACTGAAAAAAAAGTTTGCAATTGTAATGTTTCACGAGACGCAACGCTATCTCCGGATGTCGGGGAAAAAAAATGTTTTATCAAACGATGCCGTAATGCGTTTTACGATTGCATCTTATCGCGAACCATTGCAACGCTCTTAACGATCGATCGTCGTTGCAGGAACGTCATGAAAGGCCCTCCGAACGATCCGAACACGCTACTCCAACAGGGCCAGGGAACTCACACGCTGCCTCATCAACATCACTATCAAAAGCAACATCAGCAACAGCATGCCACTCTTCCCCGAGCTTCCGTCATACAGGACATGAACGTACAAACCCAAGTGAGAGCTTGTCGTTTTACTCAAACGCTGCGTTCGATTTTCCACCCACAGGAAAGGAAATTTCATGCTCGCGCGAAGACAAGGGAAATATGCGCTTTAGTAGGACGCCACTATACGCAAGCTCCTTTGTCGTTTAATTTCTTGTTCCTCTTCTTTGCAACCATATTAATTGGAACGCGCTTCCCTATTTTTCCTGTTCATGCGTTATTTTTCCGCTCGTTTTAATTGCTTTTACGTAGGAATTTTCTTGTATTTGGTTAATTACTCGTTTTCGTTTCAGTCCAATTACCCACGTTTCGGTACGTTCGCGAAATATTAATCTCGTTTCTTTTAAATGGTTTGGGTTTCAGTAAAACAATCAAATAGTACTGTTATGAAAACGTACGTATAAAAGAAACGTTGTTCTTGACTCGAACGGTGATTAAAATTTATTGCACACGCGTTTTCATGTTTTGAATCATACTAAAATATAATTTTAATTACATAATCTTCTTGAGCCACTTAACGCAACTTGAAACGGAACGCTTCAACAGAGTTACATTATTCTACGTGAAATTAAGGAATGGCTAACGATTCGTTATGCAGCTTTAAATACTGTCACAAAAGCATCCCTTTAACTCTCGTTTTTGTTTTGTTTTATACGTCGCATAAAATAGTATAGGACGATATCAGTGGTTCGTATCGTGATACATCGTGCTTATAAGCAAAAGTTCGTAAGTTCGATGGACAGGAAATATTTGCGGCATAAGTTAGCGCGCCGTAATTTTGCGTTCATTACTGATTTTAAAAAGTTTCGTTAACTACTGAGCCCTTTGGAAGTTTAATTCATAATCCTATTAAGGAAGTTTCGAACTTCTAAGCTACGAGGGTAAAATTTACAGTGTAAACCTTCTGGCATTCTTCGCGGTCATTATTCTATCCACGGACAGTATCACCTTTTATCTCGTTACTAAATTTCCGTAGGCCAAGAGTTCGAAATGAGTGTAGAGTTCATTAAATGAAACTTTAATGACCGGAGTTTAATCCGACTCTCGCTAATCGCCTCTCATAATTTTTCTTCAGATTTTAATTTCACATAAAACCGCATATCTTACGAGTTGCCCCCAATTCGTAACTTCTTTTGCTTCAGTCATCTACCTGTATAGATCGAGTATCGACAAACATAATCCAACCTCATACGTATCTTCGATAATGTAGCACTATCAATTTATTTCACGCGAATACGATATCTTCCTTGGAACCTGTGGTAAAACGATCTCGTGTTTAATACAATTTAATTACTTTCCGTACCGTATTCCACTCTCAGCGTCGATCTCGTTAACGTGGATTGAATTTATTAAGCAACCTAGTTATCCTTCAGGATCGATCATTCGTTTCCTATGCGCGAAGAATGATGTTTTTAAAGTTTACGCAATCGTATATCCCGTAACTCCGACGAATGAATCTCAATTTACAAACGTCAATCTTCGAATTTCAGGGTCCACCGAACGGGTCCATACACTTGACAGTGCCAAGGGCACCACCACCTCCCCGAGCGAAGAGCCCTCCAGAAAATCAACCCCTATTGCAGAGCGCAACCGTGTCGAGTCGCGTGTCCCAAGCGACAATGAGCGAGATGAGAGTGTGATGCTTGGACCCCCCTCCGAAGCCAGTCGTCCCAGATGTCTTAACGGCATCGACACTGCTTTAAGCGTCGCGTCTCGTCACTGCCAACCCGAGTTTCTACGAGGAAGTTCGAATCGTCCGACGGTATAGCGACCTAGGCACGAACTGAGAGTGAGAGAGGAGTGGGGGGGGGGAGAGACTTGTTCGAAGATTCGATAAAATTCCCTTGGGATCTCGGGGGTGCGACGAACAAGACGCTCGACTGGCAATCGTCAAGGAAATACGTAGCTTTTGGTGCGATTTCCCGACGTCGCTGAATGTCCAGCGATGACGAGCCAGCGACTAACGGAGGGGGGTAGATGGAGCTATTGCTCGGTGCTGAGGAAAAAAAAATGCAGGATAGAGAAATCGATTACGAGATATCCGTCGAAGATGTAGGATCGTGTTGTTTCTTTGGGTCTTCCGTTCATTTTAACGACGTGGAAAAGAAGAGAGAGAGAGAGAGATAGAGAGAGAAAAGGGGGAAGAAAAGAAAGTGTAAGAAGAACGAAGAATTGGCGAAATTGAATCTGGATTATCGGCGAATCTGTAGTTTAAACTGCCGGCGTTAGCTTGGGTTCCGAACAACTTTAAAGAGCTCCTAGGAAGATCCCAGCTTCGGGCAGGAATCCAGATGAAACTTCGGGGGTATTCTTTTGTGTCGAATATTTAGGAAAAAAAACTCCAGCAAGGGGTTGGAAGCTAGAGGACTGCCGATCGCGAAGCTTCCTGTCGAGAGTAATTCTGAATCGATAGGGACGTGACACGAGTTGGTGATTTTTTTTTTTATAGTAATTGAACGTAATCCTTTAAGACGAGTTAATTAAAGGATCGTGATACGAGATCTTGGTGGATACTCGCTTCTACGATCCCATCCCGATCGATGGATAATAAATAATCTTAGATGGCGAATATCAAGAAACGCGCGTGCTCTTCGGGTACGCGCGAAAACGGGACTGACCTTCTTTCTGTAATCAATTGGACTTCAATCAAATCTTCCGAGGCGTAATCAAATGCGGTACATTCAGCTAGATAGTCGATAATAATGAATTCTAGACTTTACGAAGAAAGAGAGACGCTCAACAGGACCCGATCAATGGAGACCCGTGTATAAAATGCTATCCACTACGATGTTAGATGTTCCTTGTACATAAAGTGAATTTATACCGTAAGAACGCCAAAAAATTTGCTACTTTCTAAGACAACCTGTACTTGTGTCGCGTATCGTTTCTTCGTCCGTTTGTCAGTTCGTCTGTCAACGTTACGCGGTGTGAATGTGAGAGATGAACAATTAAATCCTAACAAGGAGAATTGTAGTTGCCCATCGACGATCCGACAAGTTACATTAAATTGGATTCATTGGTAATTGCGTTGATTTATAATTACTCGTATGGAGAAGAATTATGTTATCCGTTCAAAGATAGCGGGGGAAAATTAACGGCGTCACTGTCAATCGTACAGCGTCGTTAAATCGATACGTACAATTCACTAATTTTCAGTTGACAATTTTTTACTGATTATATATATTATTAACCGATCACTGCCTTATATCATTGTTCTTCGAATTTAAGTGTGCATGCAAAATCCGCGTCGTACTTTTAATCGTTATAAAAAAAATATAATCGCAAGGGTAAGACTGGACTTTACTAAGTATCTCGTTACTACCATCGCTGGAAATTATCGTTATCCGAGACGTTTCTTACGAATGACGAATATTCAATAAAAATATTATGATCGTCGATGAGTAATGACAGTCGTCCACGATTACGATGTGTGAAAACCACACTATATTTGATGGCAGAACGAAATTTCATAGGAATTACATTTCACGTTTCGCGCAAACGTATGAAATGGAAGAAAAGCGGTGTTTCAAGATTTACAATTCCACGAATCGACTTCCCTGCGCTAAGCATACACATAGATTATCTATTGTACGCCGCGTCATCGATTGATCAAGAATCGTAAGAAACCGCGTAAAGTCGAGGACGAGCCACGTTGAAATATTCAGAAAAAAAAATTGAATCTTTGATTCATACCGGACTCACAGTGTGCGTGATTTTTTGTAAAGATATACATATACATATAGGTGTAACATAAAGACTAACGTAAATCTGTTATTCGTAACACACTGCCACAGAACTCGGAAAATTGCGTAAGAGAAGGACGAAAGCAGCTCCAGTATTTCTCTCTTCGATTTATAATAGATAACAATGACTGACCTCCAACTTGGTTTAACCCTTTGGGGTTACGGGCGTACGATGATCATACGCTTATGATATAGAATAACAATGTTTACCATTCCGCTAATGTACAATTCTAATTGTTTTCCTTTGTACGACTATACGAGAGTTTATTTAATAGATGTATTCTCGTGAAAATATTACTTAAAATAGTATAAATTAAAGATCGGTACCCCTGAGACACGCGATGCGTAAAAATTGTACGTGAGTTTCGTACGCGGCGGAGTATAAGAAAGAAACAAAATTTTCTCGCGAAGCAATCAAAAGCGCAATCAAAATATGCATAGCTGTACGTCGAAATGAATGAAATTATTGTAATCGCGTTGCTCCAAAGGGTTAACGGGTCGATTTAAGCTCCGTATCAATGGAACCAAGTTGCTGGAGTCGAGCTTAAAACCGAGAGGGAAAGAAAAAGATGGAGAGGCGAGTGCGGATTAGTGGATATGAAGAAATCAAATTTTTGTACATACATACGTTAAGCGACCTAAAATCAAAGAGCGCGTTCCCGCTGGCATGCCCGTCGAGTTGAACGGGAGTCTTCGAGTATCTAACTTTGAAAAATTAATCGAACGTCTCCGACGCCGCGCGATCGCGAAATGGTATAAAATGAAACGAGGAACGAAGTTATCTCGCCGAACGTACATTTGTAGGAAGACTCGCGGGAGGGGTAACTGCATTTCGTGAGAATTAAAATAATAAATATCATCAAGTACGGACAATCCGAATATACTAAAGACTAAAGAAGTGAGTATAGTAGACATTATAAGAGCAAGCCCATGCACGATCGAATAAAAAGAATTACGCTGAAAGATAAAAACAATGAAGAGGTTAAACAGATGTTTAAGAAAATTTAAATAACATATATTACGTATACATATTATGGATTGTAATGAATTTATTATGACGAATATTATTATATTTATGTGACTTTTAGCTGGCCTCGCGCTCCCCTGGAAAGATACGTCAAGTATCGATATCTTTCGGCCGAGGGCGAGGCTACCTGTTACGTTTAACGTTTCCGTTGTCAGATTGTAAATATATAACGAAATACATGGAGGTATTAATTGTACGAGTCAAATACTTTTCCCAGAATCATTTTTTCCCTCGTAAGCTTAAGCGTTTTGTATAGAGCGCGCGACAAATTAATGTATTGTCAAATTTTTTAATTGAAATTAACGGGAAATGACTTACGAATGCCGAGTAAAAATTCACAACCTGATTACACTGTGGCTTTGTTGTTCGATGATTACGAGGATAAGGTTGTAGCCGGACCCTGCCTGCTGCAGAATTAGGGTTTCCAGAAAAACACTTAAACTTCCTGTTTCAGTACACATTTCTCGTAGTTCCTGGTAGATTACGCACTAATCTAACAATTGTACATTTCTTTACTTTTAATGTTTCCGAGGGGCAACTGATTAATGCAAACGAAGTGCAGAATGCATGCCGCAACCACGGACTAAATCCGAACCAATATTGCTTTTTATTTACAAGTTTTACTGTTCTGCCGGTAACAACGAGAGCGCCCTGATATGGTAACAAGGCTCTACAGTTTCTAATTTACCACATGATAAAGTAGTTCCCTTGTCCAGTCTATCCCGTACCTAGTCTGTTATAAATATATTATCGACTGCGTCTTTCTTTATCTTATGGTAGTGTAACATTAATTTATTATTTTTTTCAATCAATATCAAATAAAGACCATATGGTACCGAGCGTAGTGCAATCATTTTTCAACAAAAATACTCGTGACATTTGAAGAAAAGAACAAAACAATGGATTTGAAAAATTACCGATCAAGCGGGTCCATTTTACTTTACAGTATAACAGAGACTGATTTTGTAATTTTTCTGAATACATACAGAACAAAAATAACAGTGAAACATGGAACATTTTGAAGCAAGTTTTTATTGACTGCAAAATATGTTAAAAAAGGTGTTTGTCTACTTCTGTCGATTTTCTCAATAACTTTTTATACGATTCTGATAGTGAATGAGGCGGTAACATTCAACCTCTGATTCACGGCGAAACCATAGATGCTCCATGATGAAACGACGAAACACGCATGCAAATTATCGCGCAAGCAAATGCAGGGCCGTCAGAAGAGATAAGATGACAGCGATTTAAGATTGACGTCAAAATCCAGATCTTTTAAATGTATTATTTGTATAATCATTTATTTCGTTAATATAGATATTTTTGTTACCAAATCTGAGAAGAAAATGTTCGTGTATTTGTAGAGAGACGTCGTTCTGATACATTGTGATAGGCACTGAAAGAACTAGTCACAATCCTGTTCGAAGTTATCTTGTTAGTATAGTGCATATATATACTTAAGACGCGTGGGCGCGTACACAGTTTCACTGTGCGTGATTCTGCGCGAGAGTACGGGGGAATATAGTAATGGGTGGGGTCTGGTGGTCTGGACGATGAATCCCTTCTCTCCTCATATCTGATTCAAGTGATTCGAGTCAGTATCGTACAGTCACGTACAGTTGCGTACAGCTGCGTACAGCCCAGTACAGTCTGACGATATCCTTTGTGTCGTGTTCGACGCGTAATGCGTGTTTGTCGGTGCCAGTGTAATGGCAGCGCCAAATAAGCATTAAGTAAATAGCGAGACGTCTCGAGCAGTCTCGAGGTCAACACGCGCATCCTCGAATTTCCTGGATCGAATCGTCGCCCTGATTCGCGTAAACGAAAGTAACGCGATATAAGAGTGTTCAGTAATAGCAATGTCGACGCAAAGCTTTATATTTGATCTGTCAAGATCGCGAGGGACGGATTGAGAAAGTCCAGAAAAGGTGCGGAGAGTGTCTTATCGGCGTTATCAGAACCGTATTGAAGGTACTGACCTGAGTTACCGCTTTTATAGTTTCAGATCGTGTGTGCGAGCCGCGAATGATCATTGCTAGTCCCTCGTGAGTCATTCAAATTTATTTTGGCAAATTTACAGAGAATTCGCCCTTCTCTCGTAAAGAAATCACTGAATTGCCGAGTTGAACAGCTGTATAGAGGTTAGAGGAGAGCACTATTTATCTTCTTATGCATACGTAAACGTGTATAATTGCCTTTAGTAAAACTAGTTTTAAGTGCTTGTTTTCAAAAATATGATAACTGACATCAAGAGACATCGTTTTGAATTCATTTAAAAGATACGGAGCACTTACCACTTATCAAATTATCTAATTACTATATTTGAGTTTGCATGTGTACATACATATATGTGTATTAGGCTTTATAGTTATGCAGCTAGAGGGCTTTCCAACTCATACATTACACACGCATAAGAATTTAGACACAATCGTGGTAATATAAGTATTGAGAGTAGACTTTTTTCCAGATATTTTAACATCAAAGGGGAAAATAAATATTCTCAATGCAGAAACGAAGTATCAGTGGAAAAGACATCTTAAGAATGGATGGTCTCTTACCGCCAACCCGGCGTGTACCTGTCTGCGATGCAGTAACTTCCACGTCGGACAAGAAAAGAGAGAAGAAATGGTCCCTCGGTGGCATTTTAAAGCGAATATCGTCTATACGAGATTATGAGAGTTCTTCCAACGAAGAGGAAATGGTGTACTGCAAAAGAGATCCAAGAAGAGGTATGCCATTCAATCGAAAAACTGACGGAGTTACCCTTCGTCCAGTCCGGAAGAATGTAGAACGGTATTTGACCAAGAACAGCTCAACCTCGGCAGTCGAAAATGCCTCGCAATCACCAGATACGCATAACCTTCACAGAGACTCCATACATTCTCGCAGTAGCGATGGATCGATAGACGGCTTGGGTAGAAAAGCACGGAAGAACAAATTAAAGGCCAGAGCCGAAGCGAAAAGAGATCGTATTTGTGTGGACAGTAGTTCGGACGAAGACTCTCGAAAATCCTGCAATTCGTTAACGAGATTACAAAATGAGGATTACAATAGTCCAAAGAACACTTTCTGTAATAGAAAAAGTCGTGCTGCTCGAACAGAGCGTTACATAAAACGTTTGTCTAAAGACGAGGGTCACGGGCCTACGGAAAGCTTAAGTGACCTAAGTAATAAACGAAATAGCCTTGATTTCATAGATGCTACAGAAGTGTTTCGGCCTCCAATACATCCACGTAGTTTCGTTACGCAATCCAATAGTCATACTCTTCCTGTACAGAGATCTACCGAAAACTTACGAGAGTTTGCGATTGGACTGCCAGACACTCATACGAGATCTTCCGTTGATCTTACGAAATATCCGACGGATCGATATATTACGGACTTAAATCAGAATAACTCGTACGCAAAGCCGAGTATTTCGAAAAGAGATGTAAATTGCATTAATCAACAAGCAGATGATTATTTTTTAAATCCATCGATAGTTAGTGTTAAGTACAATGAGCCTACCGAGCACGCTAGATATGATCAAGCTGTAAATCGAAGTGCCTGTCCCCCTGAACCGCCGCCTAGAGATCCTCGTTGTCGCATTTTCGCATATAGTTGTAATTCTTTCCCATTTAACGGTAGAAGTCAACGAGCGACCAAATTCGGGGATACTAAACTAACGGGGATTAGTGATACTAACGAAGTCTCGAGGCCTCATTTGAGGAGTTCATACGAATCGAATAATGAAATCAGCTGGTGTGGTTCGCTCGAACGATATCCAGGGCATTCAATGTCATTAAAGGCGGGTTCAGTGCAATCGTGTAATTTAAGAGGATGTACAAACAATAAACATAAATCGACCGGCAGGCACGTGGACGAAACTGTATTTAACGAAACCGAAGCAATGAAATGCTGGAGAAGAAATAATCGTAACGAGCAACTTAATTCTACTCTTAGGGATCGCGATATATTACCGCGGAAAAACTCATATTCGATGAGTATTAAATCAAATCCACGAGAAATTTCTTCACCCATTGTAGCCAACGAACCTGTGGAACGACTGTGCGTAAGATCTCCGTCTGGACGAACTACGCGAGAATATCCACGCAATATCACGACCGATACGTATAACGAGGACAATAAAAGAAAAAATGCGGCCAAGGACGACATAAGGAAAGCCAGCGAACAAGATTCATTGGAAAGGAAAAGAAGCTCAAAAAATCTGGAGGAAGCTCTTTCCGAGTTAGAAGCGATCTACAACAGTCTCCGTCTTGGGGACGAAGAACTATTGGATCGCGCTGAGCGTCGTAGCATGGAAGAATTTAGCCTCAGACAAGGTAGAGCCGACAATACCATTCAGTTAAATTCCCCGGATTCGTTGGATCGGACAAAAGACGACATGGCTTACAGAAGAATGCATCCGAAGGAAAGACCTACTTCTCTGTCGGAAGTGATCGGCCAATCAGCGCTCTCAAATATTAGCTATCTGATGGCCTCACCCATTTTATCACGCAAAGAAGCAGCCGATGATTATCTTTACGCTCCGAGTTACCCAGCACGTCGTGACGAGCCGGATGTAACGCGCGATGACGTTGTTTATCGAACTATACATCACTCCAACAACACGCTGAAAGTGGTGGAGCCGCAACCACCGTTCGGAATACCTCTGGGGCCAGTGACTACCGCTACAGAGAGTGATTACCTTCACACAACGCCTACCAAGACAGAACATCCTCGTTCGCCGTACATACCGCAGTGCGAGCCTGACATTGTTACGGACGATTTAGCCTATCGAGCTCTCAGGAAAGATGCCAACACGCCGAAGAACGTCATTGAAAGCAAAACCGTAAGCACGAGAGATCCGACAACCTCTTTTGGTATGAAGAAGAAACGGGCAGTCAGATCCTTGTCCGCTAATCTTTATGGATTGATAAATCAAGATGGAATCCATCTTCGGAGGGAGCCGAGTCTTCAGGAAATCAGTGATGAAGTCAAGATGACGACGATGGATGTCAAACCGTTCGCTGAGCGATCCGGCTACTTCAGACGCGTCGTCAGTGACGGCGAACTGTCCGATTACGACACTCGCTGGCACACCGACGATTTGTTGAAGAATAGTATTGATATAAACGGTAATCATCCCGCTTCGAATTTACATCGGAAAAAACTTCGCGTTTACGTTCCACCATCGACGACGGTGCAAAGTGAGGGCGATAAAAAAAGTGGAGCGAACGTCGAAGTACAAAGCTCTACGCCATCCGATGTCGTACTGCCATCGAAAGCTTTGGATGATGAATTTTGGCACGATTACTTGCGGTCAGAATCGAACGACTCCCCTAGCACTAATAAAGAGACGGAGTCGGACTTCACTGCATACAGTCGTCTTTGCCAAGATTTAGTTAACTTAATAGAAGGACCCGACGAGACAGAGATAAAATCAATCGACGATGATGTTGCTGCTGGTAATGTAAAACGTTTAGAAGAAACAGATGAGCGAGAAAGTAATCAAAAATCTGATGAACCTTCGATTTTACGAATTCAGAGTTTAGGTAGCCAATACTCGGAATCCGAAAGTACGTCAAATCGTAAACAAATCGCCGAGGTCGAGGACGCGCAGAAATTGGCTGAAACCGCAACTATGAATTCTGATAAGGAAGATCTCAAAAACGCTGAAGACAATACGATTGATTTCTATCTTCGTCTCGCAGACGAGAACGTTAAACTAATTGCGGAGGCGTTCAGCAGCGTGGCCGACCACCTGCGTGACAGTCGTTTAAGCCAAAAGTATTCGCTGACGTCGCAGCGTTCTGAAATAGAAAACGACAGTACAGTACATGATACCAGCACTCCTAGCTCTGTAATTTATAGTCAAGACGAAGCAAACGACGAGCGATCTAGCTCGTCGAAGACCGTCGACAAATCGGATGTAGTTCCTCAAGGAGATACCACGACAATCTTAGAAGGGGACCAGAAAGAAATCGATTTGGGTGAAATTAAGAGTAACTCAAACGCAGATGCAGAGCTCGACCTATCCAACGCCGTCCATGCTTTACACATAGCAGCAGCGAGTCTATGCGAATACGAGAAGGAAATCGACGATCTGGGAACACGATTGAAGAAGGATCCGGTAGAACATAACTGTGAAATCGATAAGAACTTAATAATCATGGAGGTTGAATCTGTATTAATCGGCGATGAGGACGTTGCGCCGGAGGCTGGTAAGCAGGAACAGGAGCGTAATCAAGAAGAAACCGTAGTATCAGCTGACAACAAAGCATGGGCCGACAAACCTCACACAGATTGCGAAGGTGAGAACATTGAATGCGAGCTTATTTATAAATCGTACGACTTCGGTATCCGCCGTTTAAATGGAATGCGTATTCCTTATGTTACTAACATCATAGCTTTAATGATAACAACGTACTCGATGGTTTTGCTCGCTTGTTTTCTTGCACTGCTTTTAGCGACTATAGCAGCATCGTGACCGGCCCAATTAACTGCAGTGTGTTAACGTGTTATGTCATTGTAAGGTTTGATACGAAGCGTTACCATTATTTTAGGGCCGTTATCATTTTGAATCGTATTACTAATGTCGTAGGTCTCCAGGCACTTGCTCGTTCATGATGCGAACCATTCTATACGAGTGTATAAGTACCTGGCACTCGACGTCGTAGAGCGACATGCGGCAGGGACAGGTTGAGTTTCTATTAAAATCAAGTTTCTATGGACTGTTTGAGATGGGATAATTTGTTGTTGTTGCTCTTGTTACTGTTGTTGGTTTTAATAAAGTTTAAACGTTATTTGTGCCAGCCATCTTCCTGTGTGAGTCCGTGCGTCCGTTCTTCTAACGTATCATCCCATACATCGATTATCACGACATGTACCTTCGTATGATAACCACAAATCCCATGAGAGACAGGTCAAATTACGGAACTTTTCGAGAGCAAAAAAACGAAACTTCTTCTATAGCATAATCATAGCGAAACGAGTGAACACTGCGCTTTGACGTGGTCGGGTCGAAAACTATAATGAAAACACAGAACATTGCAGCTGTCATAACATGCCGCTAGTAGTCCTAGTGTTATATTATGGCTAGTTTCAATCTCGACCGAAGCGCCACCACATTTAATCCCACTTTGATGAACTCACTGGTAAGCGCGATGATACTTAAATGCCTCGAATCCAAATAACGTTAGCTAGTTAGCGATGATAATTGACACATACATATCATCGGCAGATACCTAAATAATAAATTAAGGCTCCGTATTGTACGAAAGGGCGCATTATATTTTTAACCTTCCATTAGTTACAGGGGTGATGAGCAACCCGACTCTGAAATTCTTTTTCTGTGATCATCGTAAGGAAATGCGTCCCATCACTTCAACAACTGATTTTTCTTCCCATTTTTAGTTTCTCAGTTTTCACTTGTATCCAAAAATAGTTCAATGCAAGTAGATATGTTGAAATAACAATAATAAGAGTTGGCCGCAGAATTGTGTTACCAACGGAAGGTTAAGGAAAGTTGTTTTCAAACTACGGACATTTCGAGTACTCTGAATACCTTTGGCGAAGCGCCACTCGCGAGGTAAAACTCGCGCCAGGAAGAATATTCGCTTTGCAGGCCAGATTCTTGTTGCAATCCTTGAAGACTATGGACCACGCGATTTGTTCGCGGTAACGGCGGCATGGTGGAGAAAAACGGGACCCAGCGGACTAAGCAAGGACAATGACGGACCCTCAAAATCAACCCCTGATTAACGAGGGATTTCCGCGAAGGCGTAAATTAACTACGCGCAATTTTGCAAGTGATGAAACTTCGCGCTCGCATCAGCGCCCTAATTAGATACTCGCTGACTGTAAAAGCAATAACATACTTCGGAACAATATATTTGAAACGTAGTTCATTTAGGAAAGAGCAACCGAATTATTTTCCCATCCGGGGATCCTTCGCACTCCTGTCGAGATTCCGTCTCTAAAACGCGAAACGAACGTTGAGCCATCTGTGTTTAAATACTCAACTAATCGCGACATAATGCACCGTATAACTAAAGAGTTATTTGTACATATTACGAAATATAATTGAATGGCTTTGCATGAAATAACATTGTGCTTCTACAGTCTTTCGGTGTTTCGTTTTTAAGCAATGTGTCAACGGACTGTTATTTTTTTGAAAACCGCATAACCTCAATATGGTTCGGTTCAAGAACAGGTGAGAAAACATTGGTTACATTTAAAACTTAACGTATATGTTTGATACTATCATACGATATGTTTACAGGTACATAGCATTTGAGATAGAGCTTGGCGATAAGTCTGACAAGCCTTTAACGTTAAAGACTACAACTTTGCATTATGCCATTCAGCAGAAAGTGCAACAATTGTATGGTGATTATGGAGCAGCCGCTATAAAAGCAGGCTTTAATGGTAAATTGAGATTTCTGTAGCTTCTTTCGTAGTATCGAGCAATGAAGGCTTAAAAAAGTTTCTGTGTTTCCCTTTAGCAAAATATTGCAATGCTCATACGAGGATAGCGTTGGTAAAAGTTAGACACGGTCCTCACCAATTTCTATTGAAAACCATTCCTCTGATAAAAGACGTTGCTGGACGTTTGGTATCGGTAAAAATACTTTATGTGGGTGCGACGTTGAAGCATTGCTTTCTTTTCATTAAAGTAAGTACAGTTTGTATTTACGGGAAACTATTCTTCTTGTACATTGTCGATAAGTGCAACTGAATCATACGTATCTTTATTATCTCAGAAATATCAACAGAAACGATTGGAAGAAATGTGGGGTACCCTCAGAACGGATATCGAAAGAAAAGAGATGGAAACTGCTTTGATGACATTGACTCCAGCTATGAAAGATTACAGATGAAAAGAAAGAACATTTGTTGATTTTAAATAAACTTTTTTTATTGAATTGTCATTACGACTTACCTACAAACAAAACACAAGCGGCTAGAAATATCTGCTCACAAAATATAAACTTGGATTGGGCGTCAAATAATGCAGATTAATCGAAAACTATATATTTTCCAATTGTTTGGTTCAATTATTCGTAATGCAAACACGAAACTGTATTCATGGTGACGAATCATCGAACAGGTATATAATTACTTATTTCGTGACGCGTTATCTCCGAATTTATAGAATTTCGAATTCATCATAAGTCATCACAATTTCTAGCCCTCATGTCCTAGTCCTCATGAAATAATTAAAAATAACTAAAAATAATTTTTCTTTCCAAGCCATCACGCGTTCCAAGCTCGGTCGAACTACCCGACGCGCGGATAATTCAAATATTCGACCAGGAGCATTTGGCAGAATTACAGTGTTCCGTCACAGACGAGGTATAAAAGAGACTGGACATGATGCTTTACACAATACTTTGATAACGCGTTGGTACCGACGGTAGTAAATACACCGAGAGTGTACGCGATCTATCGAGAGAAATATGTATTCTCAAATCTCGGTGGGAAAGAATATTTTCGCTATATTTTAACGCTACATCATTCTAATCGAATGAAATACAATTACACCTGGAATGAGATTATTAATTTATTATATCGTTATTAACCGTAAAAACTGCAAATTCTGTACGAAAAGAAAGTCGCGTTTAAGATGATAAATCATAAGCGATAAACTCGAAATAGTAATTGTAATAAAAAAAAAAAAGTAAAAACGGTATCGTCTGGGGAGAATCATTCTTCGATCATTATTAAAACTTACAAAGAGAGTCGTTATAAAATATTAAATCTAACCATACCGGAGAATCTTTTGTCTTTTCTTAGAAAAACATCTGAAATGATAACTGTCCGTCGTTTTCTTTCCACCCTTGAAATGAAACGGATAGAAGGCAATCGTGTGACGAGTAAAGATCGGAGCACACCTTATAGATCGCGTCTAAACTTACCGATTGAAAAATCAGAGAATACAATGTCTACCTTCGGCTGTTCTTTTATCACAGGACTCTCCCCAATCTAACGATTCATGTGATTCGACATCAGCGATACTTAAAGGTAACTCCTTCCGTGACATTAAAAAGGCACTCCCAGGCTCTCGTTGCACCGGTCCCTTTGCTTGCAGTTTCACACGCCAACGTCGGATGTAGAAACAAGTACCGGCAGTGCCTTTTGTATAACCGCTTTACAATCGAGATCTGATCCTCCCACTTCATTTTGAAACAGCTCTGGGACAAATCGTATGTGACTCAAAAAAAAAAAAAAAAGATATCATTACGAATTATTTCTCCAGTGCGTGGTTCACCACGCGAATATTCGAGTACCGCTAATACCGCGGATACCCGAGAAGCGGAAACGTAATGCTCGAATACTCGATACCTTCGATCTTCTGACATTCGTATAACGCGAATCGAATAAAACCTCATCGCCAGTCACTCCGAAGCAATTCTTCGTTGGTATCATCTCCAAATCTCACCACCTGTTCCCGTTTATAATTCTCCGCCAATCGGTACAACGACTTTCACCAACACAATCGCGCAAAACCTTCCCTTTTTAACGGCTCACCGTCATTACGCAATCGAAAGTCCCATTGCACCGATAGATGTACCGGCAACGAGACAAGATCGCATTAAAATGTTAATTCACAAGGATGAGCGAGTAGAGAAAGAGAGAGACAGAGAGAGAGAGAGAGAGAGAGAAAAAAAGTACGAAGAATTGGTCCCGATATCTCGATCTAGAGGGGTTAATCCGAGCCTGTTCTAACCTTCCTCGTGGATGACCTTACCCAGCCGCACATCATTCCACGGCACGTTGTGCCTCGTGCGATTTGCATAAGACCGGAGTATCGAAGCGAGCGCGAGGTCGAATCGCGTATATAGCAACATGTGCTTCGACAGCGTAAGGTCTTGCATTACGGGCACGATCCGGGTAATACACGTATCGCTCGCCTATAGAGCACTGTAAATTTTATTCGCATCTTACAAAGATCAAATTAGCCGCGGATACTCGGCGCATACGCGTATTGGTGCCCATTCTACGTCTACCAACTCGCGAAACCGCTCGTTAGCTAATGCTAATGGTAGGATGCCACGCCGGGGTACGCTTTTCCCCTGGATTTTCAATTGTCGAGCTCGTTAGAGACTAGGACGCTCCGCTTTGCCGCGAACTGTCTCGCGAATATCGTGCGGGAATTTAGGTTTACGCGATCGATTTGAATCTCACGTTCACGATCGAGGCTCGCCGATATACGGGGTGGCACGGAAGAGACGAACGGGGGGGATTCGTATCGTAGACGGAGGATTATTAGGCGTCAAGAACTCTCCCGTTTCCTTCCAATCTGTTTTATTTCGCTTTATCGTCGTGCATAATAATTGCTTTACATTTTAATAGGATTTCTTAACCGCGCTTTGGCCTACATTTTTGTATACCGACGTCCAACTTGAGTTTGCGTAATTGCGTTAGAGTCTTCTCTTGAGAAACGATCGTAAGTAGGTACACTTTTTATCAAAAAATCGCACCAAGGTACAGGGAAAGTGGTAAAGGTGAATCTTGCGAGTCAGGGTCTCCGACAACTGTCGAAATTCTGTTTCGAACACCTTTCGTAATGACAGTGCGTAGCATTGTGTTCGCGATTCGCTGACGCATTTAGATACAACTGATTATAGCAGCGGAGCGGGCAATCAGCTTTAGAAGCGAGACCTTTGAGCCTTTTGTGAAGATTCACGAAGATCTATGAACACAGCATCATTAGGACTATTTTCACGTCTTTCAACCGAAGCAATTTATTCGTGATAAAAAAAAAAACAGAGAGGCGGAACCATTTGAAGGTACCAAAGCGGGCGAGATGTAGCAATTAACGAGATTTCTTCTAAGGGGAATGTTGCAATCGTGGTCTACAGGCTTCAAATTAGGTTGATGAAACGTAAGGTCAGATTTATACGACCGTCCGTGGGCGTTAAACTTTTGCAATTGACGGCCGAGGTGCAAGTTTCGAAAAAGAATTCTCATTCTAACATGGGCTAGTTCATTACCTAGCGAAGAACTGTCATTTCATCGCGCGTCTCGTAATTGGAGAAAAAAAAATTAATAAACGATGCCATTCAGAATTATTACGAATCGTAAATAGAATAAAGTAGACAGGTGTGCATCGGGCAAACGTACATTCCATTGATTCTCCGTTGCCGTACATTCATTTTGATATTGCACAGTCGATTATTTAAAAAAGAACTCATTTCACCGCGAGTCTCGCAATCGGTGGAAAATGAACGAGCGTCGCGATTAGACATTATTGTAACTCGCAGATAGAATGAAGTGGACAGGTGTGCGTCGGAAAAATACAAATTCCATTGATTCTCCAATGCCATGCATTCGTTTTGATATTGCACAGTTGATTATTTAAAAAGGAACTCATTTCACCGCGTGTCTCGCAATCAGAGAAGAATAAACGAACGACGCGATTAGACATCATTGTAACTCGCGAATAGAATGAAGCTGACAGGTGTGCATCGTACGGATATAAATTCCACTGATTTTCCGTTGCCGTACATTCAATTTAATAGTGCACAGTAGATTATTTCTAAAAGGACTCATTTTACCGGGAGTCTCGCAATTGGTGGAAAATAAACGAGCGACGCGATTCGGAATTATTAGAAATCGTAGATAGGATGGAGCGGGCAGGTGCGTATCGCGCGTGTATAAATTCCGTTACGAGAAAAAGTGTCAAGTTCGTGTGAAATTAGATAGTTTATTAGATACCGTTCGATAAGGGAACACAATGCCTGAATACCGGCGGGATAGTCGAATGATCTTCGCATAATGGCAGGATGTTTATGCTCCGCGCGGGTCGTAAATTTAAGGGACGCGTACATGGTAAAGTTGCCACGCAGGTACCTTAACGGAAAACCATTACGACAGTGTTTCCCAATTTTTCGTTTCGCAAATTTCCTATCTGGAGTATTTTCCTTGGTCTCTCACTATAATGTGTTTTCCTTAAAATTGTAATATTTTTGATACTACCGATGCTCTTAAATATTGGTATACCAAACTTTAATATCCCTGATGTTTAGTATCGACGTACCGGGCCTTGATTCTAAAGGGAAAAAATTTAAAAACATGCATTTTTCAGGGACAATGAAAAAATTGTTCTTCCTCAAACTATGAATTTGATTTTCCTACGTAGGCAACGATACGATGCATATTTGGCGTACGAAACCCTAATTAACCGTTAAATTAATCTTCCATGGAAAACCGATTTGAGCACCGCTGCATTAGAATAATACGCAACAGAAGAAACGAGTATTATCTCGCGATATTAGATCTTCTCAAACGAAACCTCATTAAGACTTCTCATTCTGATATTTGAGCTCATTAAACTCGAATCTCGATATGATTACCACTATAAATCATTGTTATTGAAAATTTACATACGTAAACGCGAAGGAAGGAAACGAAAAAATTCGCCATCCGGTCGGGACAATTGTTTAAGTGCAACCTGATGTCACCTTTGGAAATGGGATTACGCGTTTAGAATTCCAAAAGCCGTTGAAAAGTTTTACTCCATTATCAAGCGTGAACGACACGTTCTACTTAACAGAACGATTTATTATTGTATCTACGAATCGACATCATTGTTCAGATTTATTAATTATTTTCTCACCTGGGATGCTCCTTGTTAATTACTCGATAGGAAGGAGGAAGACAATTTAATATCATACGCGAATGCATTGCACCTGTGAATGACATATTATTAGTTTCAATTATTGCTCGGACAACCACCCGTACAACGGATTCAATTTATCTACATGAACGCGTGTCTCTGACAGAGATTATAATTTTATCTTTGTCGATACGTCTCGTTCCGTGTCAATCTTTTCGTCCACGATGATGGCATTATAAATGACCAACGCAAACAGCTTTAAAGTGACGATACTATTTTTCAACTTTTCGTAGTCGTGATACGCGCATACCTTGAGAAACTAAAACGATTGGGAAACCTTTGCGAATTTTCCAAAACCGTAAATGAATTTCGAAATTCGCGGAATGAGCTGCGAGATAAAATATGCAACGATGCCCATTATTAGTGACGAGTGACGCGATCGTTATTTATGCGCGCTCGTGAACGTCGTATTTACCGTAATTCTTAATTAACATTATTATATGACACGTGGGAGAGATTGCGCCATCTCGGTACCGCATAATGCGTTCCATAAGCGTCCGTTGGAATAATGACAACGATCCGGATTTTACGGCATAATACATGCTGCAGTCAACGAATTATTCGTATTACAAAACCACGATTCGTTATAATTATATTTTTAGATCAAGCATTTGTTTTCAAAACGAGTGAGATAATATGAAGATATGCATTGAATGAAATCGAAAGGTACGCCGACAATGATGAATAATAAAAAAAAAAGAAGACACGATGAATGTCAACGATTGCATAAAATAAAACTAGCGCTTACCTCGTAACGAGTTACGGTCGACTCGTAAAAAAGGTTTGCGCGGAATTTGATTAATAATAAACGAGAAAGAAAACGTAGGTAAACGATCAGTCCGCGAATGATCGATCGATCTTTCGCCTCCACCACGCACCGATGCCTTCTCCATTACGCGACGCCGAGGTTTTCGTAATCTTTCACGATATATCGCGGGACAGAACGATATATCAAGGGATATATCGTTACCAGCCGACAGCGATCTATCGTTTAATCGCGCATAGAGCGAAACCAGAAGCCTCAAACTGAAATGGCATAATTTACACTCCGACAATGAGATTATAACCGGTACACCGTAACGGATACCACGTATGAAATCGAATGAAATATCAAATTGTTCCCATCGCTTTGTGAAGAAATGAAGAAGGGACCCCCTTTCATCGTACCGAACAAAGAACATGGCGAGACATCCGGCGAATTTCTGATCGAATCGCATCTACTATTAATACACGTGGGATCGCGCCGATTGCAATCGGCGATAAGGAACGATCATTGCGAAACTCGATTCGGTCCCAAAACGTGGAAAATATTGCCGTCGTTTCTCCGTTGTACGCAACGAAGAAGATTCGCGGTACTAATCGCGACGAGACACGTAATTTGAGGGGTATCGGGGATTATGTAAATTGTTTGTGCAAAAGTAGCGTGGAATTCACGCTGAATTAAGAAATATTATAAGATCTCCCATTAAATTGCGATAATAATTTAATGATACATTATTTCGTTCATCGTTATCCATAAATCTTGCGGAGCGTAATAACAAAGTTGCGCCGAGTAACTATTTTATTATCGATCGAACAATAAGAACGGCGCGTACTCTTTTGCATTATGAATTTATGATCAGAGGCCTTGCCGTCGAAAATTACGCGTGATTGGCGGCTTGTGTTTCGTCCGAGTATCCCGGACAATTTACGAGATACGAAATTCCTGATCTACGTTTGATAAGGCGCTCTTTATTATCGCTGTTATTTCAACTATTATTTTCGCGCGTTGCGTAACCTGTACGTGCGATACGACGAGCGAGAGTGCGTGAACGCGTGCGATCGATATCAGGAAAATTTCCAAATTTCCAAATTTTATGTCCTCTTAAGTGCGTTACTTGATAATTTGGCAGGTATACGATCTCGCGTTATCATTTCCCACACGTTGTAACGCAATGGTACTTAAAATATTAAGTACAAAGTTATTCTCGTACTTTCGACGTGTCTCGTCAGAAGTTCCAATTACGCAAAGCGGGTTACGGTAACCCTTAAGACGTACCGAACGTATGACGTTCTTTCTCAAAAGTTGTGTAATTGTAAATTGGGAACGTATGCCAGGATTAATTAGCTGACTTTCTAAAGCTTTGTGAACTACCACGTTCTTGCTTTCTCATACTTTCGAATAATATAGATTAACGAAAATCTATTTTTCATTATCCGATGTAGAATCTCGTACACACCTATGTCACGTTTAAAACAAGTAGTTTTATTGACCGATTGGTTAAAGAGAGTGCCGATCCACTCCTTTTCCGACATTGCATGTCCAACTACTACCTTTGTCTGGTATTGTATGTCCATCAACTACTTTGTCTGACATTGCATATCGAACTACTACTTCTCTTTGCTATTGTACGTCCATCCTCTACTTGTGTCTGGTATTGTATGTCCATCCACTACTTTGTCGGTTATTCGACGTCTGCCACTACTTCGACTCGAACGTCAACCTTTAATTTCCTCGTTCACCAATGATTATTATATATTTCAAGCGTAATTTAATTTTACCCGATTCCGTATCCATAAATCGCAAAATCATCGGCTAGGAGATACGAGAAAACAATCACGATACTTCGATCACCGTACTTCCAAAATACCTTCTAAATAGGATTAAAGCTCGTAACGTATGACGAAGGAAACGTTCTTTCGCATCGATCGAAGGAGGGCAGTAAAGATCAAGGTTCGTTGAATTAGATTCCATCTGATTTCGAAGTGCGTGACATTAACACCTCGCTTCTGGATCGATGCTCTCCTGAATGGATCGCTTGCATTCTTCTTTTCCATCTCCTACCTCTTCCACGGCCGTCCTTTGCCCCGTTGTCCTTCCCTCTCTTCGTGCACACATTGTGTTCGAGACATTCGTGACATTTCATCCTCCTCGATCTTAAAGTCTACGGTATGAGATCGTTCCTCGTAGGTTACGTGATCGGTAAATCCGACCGACCGTCCCGATAATCGAACGAGTACTTTTTTTCGTTTTCATTTTGATTCGGCTTATTAGAAATCATTGCCTAGAAAGGAGAGCCGCGAGGGACTCTCGTTTTCCATAAACCAAACAGAGCTTTCCGTGCTTTTTTATTTGAACGATTGTACGTATAGAAATCTTGATACTTCGTTGCGTTTTGTATTATTGTTTTTATAAAGGGGACAGGGATTCTATGATTAATTAATTCAAATTTACTACTTTTGGATTTAACAATTGTACGTAACAAGAACTAGATTCTTCGTTCCGTTTGGCGTTATTAATTTCATAAAGAGGTTTCGTTGGGACTTATTCGAGATTTCTGAATGCAAGCGCGTTGCGCGTATTTAGTAAACTGACGGACAATTCGCAGGTAGTTTCGCCGCGGTGAAGCACCGATGACAGATTTTACAGCTGGTACATCGGAATGAAAACGACGATAAATTCACGCATGATGTCTGAGTGTGCGTCGTCAAGCGATTAAAATGACATCAATAATAATGATGATGATAATCACGATGGCGATAGCGTGGTACCTACTCGTTACGAAGGTTTTACAGGCTTGGAAACGATTATAAGATACTTTGTGGAATAATTAGCAGTAGGATAACGAGCGTGAAGAAACGAAGGGACAAACGATCTAGGGAAAGAACAAATATTGTATAATCAGGGTTAGAGCAACGATTCTTTGTAAAAATTAAAATATTAATAATCAAAGTCTGGAACTTTTACGGGAGTAGAATAAAAAAGACTGATCTCCGACCAAGATGGTCGGAAAATAATTCTTTTCCTCGCTCGTAAGAAGTTCATGTTCTCGGATCGACGAAACGAGCATCCGACGCGATACGCAGCAACCTCCGATGTAATCGGCAAGTTTATTACGCGTTCGAAAAACGAACCGTTTCCCTCGACAAGAGCTTTACGCCTCGCGTTTCTTTCTTTTATCGTCGCTTTTATTCGATTGGAGTATCGTTAACTTAAGCACCGAACGTCTCAGGATCTACATTTGCGTAAATCCGGCGCGTCGTTCTTTTTCTGCTCCTTTAATTCAACCGGACACGTTAAATTCGATCAGGATCGAAATTGGAAACTGGTTCGAATGTTTTGCAGACGGTTTTTTGCGCGACAGTCTGTTGACGCGTCCGCGTCGTTCGAGTTTTGAAAAGATACTTAACAATAATATAATATGTCGACGCGGTTGGTCAAGTACCGCCGTAAACGATCTCGTGCAACCCGTACTCTTGTTATTGTTTTTATTTACCTCACGTTTCGTTTCGAAGAAGATATCGGATTTGCGGTCTTGTTTGGGGCGAAGGATAGGTTGGGTACTACATCGCCCCGTCTTTCTTCCCTTTTCCGATAGGGATGGTTACTTTGTCGGAGGCACGACGAATGGAACCATTATCGAGTACGATTCCAAAAGCAACGGACCTGCAAGTCACACATCCAGGAAGTGTTACGATGAAATGAGTAACGAAAGCAATAAACGCGATGTATACGTTCCATATCCAACAGATATTAGAGCGACAGGAAAGTAATGTCGGTTTTTTACATTAAATTCAGACAAGTAAATCTCAAAAATCTATTAATTTATCGATACAGCATTGAAAATTTGCACACTACATGAAAAAAGGGTTGTCGCCAACGAGGGTGATTATATCATTGTTTAAAAATAAAAATTTGTTAAGAATGTATTTGTTTGAATTAAACGACATTACTTTCCGGTCCCCCTAACATATAATAGTACGTATTCCTTTCTTAATCCTGTTAATTATGTAGATGAAATTTAGAGGAAGAAACGTATCGCGATGGGAATAATTAGAGTTATTTAATTATATAATTAATGATATAATATACAATGTACTTCTATAACTTATGTAATAAGTGCGTGCGGTACAATAATTAATTTTCATGAATCTGTGCAGTGAATTTCGCGCGTGAAGACCTGTCGGGTTTGGCTCGTAATTTCATTTATGATCGGTAAAGAAGAACTAAATGCAAGAAGGAGCAATGTGGGACACCGAAGGCACAAATGGTCTGTGTCGATTTCGCGCGGGGAGCGTTAAAGTCACTTAATTACTCCGAGCGAGCCTGATTGACGATAACCCAACGAACTATAATAGCATTCCTCTGTTCACCTCCTTTATAAGAATAAACAAAGACGCCGATCCGCGGTTGCACCGCAGTGCTTAAAGTTTAAGGCGAAGTAAAAGTTCACCGCGTCGTTGTTATTAACGAACGAGATCGGAATGCAAATGAATAATTTACGTCCCCGTAACGCGAGCAAGTTTATTAACCGGTCGTTCGTTATTTTCGCGTATTGTTATCCCGTATACCGAATCCCGAGACGCTGATCAACAGCGTAATTTGCTTGATCCTTGGCCAATGAAATCGTCGCCGCAATAATTTGACACGTATCATCGAATCGAAATTTTCTAATATTTTTATTAATCTTCAAACAAATTACTTAATTCGAAAAATATAAAGCGTGCACATAAGTTCTATATGCAAGTTTATTGAAACTTAGCGAAAGAAAAAATATAATCATTTCACACAAACGCTAATTTTAACCGCAACCCTATCCTTCACAAAAAATTTCGTCGATCCCACAATCGATATTTTTTAAACAGTCAAAAACGCCCACGATCCAGGGCGATTATTAAACTTCCACTAGGAATCAAGTCGTCAACGTTCTCTTCGATCGTTTCGTGCGAAACGGTTCATTTTCTCCCGGTGGTAGTAGGTGGAAGAGGGCAACTGGAACGCAGAATTCGCACGAGTCCGCGAATTCAATGGAAGGTTATGAATATCCGATCTTCCGTCGAAGTCTACGTGTCATAGTTAGCCACCACCTCTCTGACGCCTTTGTCTGTTGCGCATCTAACATAACTAGGCATTCCCTCGGTCACGATGAAAGTGAAAACTTCGTTCTAGTCGTAGATGACCTACTGCTTGCCAAGAATCTGGGTGCTCCATCACACCGTGGCATTATTCGCGAACGGCTACATCTTGCGCAGCCAGATGAAAGTCGACCACCAAATTGGATGTACTTTCGGCAATCGTCGGTATCTAATTATCCCGACGGTATCGCGGAGTCACACGGGCGTCGAGTCAATCTTCAATTGGGATTCTCATCGTTGCCGGATTTACATACGCGTTGCGCGAAAGCTGCAATTTACGGTGGAGCGTTTGCAAAATTGTCCGAAGTTGTAGCGTGCGCGATGAGTAATTTTTATATACTCAATGTGATTTATTATTTTTACTATTTTCGTACTCTAGTAAATGCATACGCGTGCATGTTATTTATTTATACATTTATAAATCGTATTTGTTATTTATATTAGTTATATACATATAGAAAATTAATACAAACGTCATCTATAAATAAGATTTACATATGAGATCTATATAATAAAATATAAATAACATTTGAAGTCATAACGGGTTTACAACGTAAAATTCAAGTTCAACACTATTCGTTGCTAATTACTATTCGACGAATAAGAAAATTGCACATACGGATAACGGTACGTGAGAAATCATGACGAGCGTTATCCCACATCGGTGAAACGATCTATTTCCAAAGATCAACTTTATTACCGACTAATAATAGCCCTAAGAAACTGTAACACAATAATCGTTGTATTAATTTGTTCGCTACTTCGTATATTTAGCGGAATATTTAATACATATTATTTCACCTTTAAAACATATCACACGGGTACGCTATACTTGATGGAAGATGCTGAACTAGAAGCATTTACACAGGAGCCTGAGGAGAGAGGCCTGTCATTCCTGCCACTCTAAAGATTAATATGCACATACAGTGCGTCCCCGAAGTCACGGAGCAACGATTAACACACAGAAAAGTTATTAACGGTTATTAGCATAAAACGAAAAAAATCGTTAACGACAACCTGGTATCGTTACTCGCCTAAAACTCATTAAATCGCAATTTTGCAGGCTCTCGATAACTAGAACGAAAAAAAAGTGGTCACGCCTTCGACCGCGTCGGTCAAGAAAACTTCGTTCGCTTTTATCGAAATAAACGGTCGCGTCATTTGTCATCCCGTATCACTGCGATATCAGAGGTCTATTTTTTGTTTCATTCCCCGCGCCTTTCCCTGGATATTATTTATCCGCGATTCACGAGACACCCTGTACGATACGAAGATAAACTTTATACTTCGATTATTACACGGGATTCTCGTGCACTTTATAGAAATATGTGTCTGTCGATATTTGAAGTACAGAGCGTACAGGATAAATGAGTTTCGGTCGTGAGTCTCGGCAGAAGACGACTGAGCAAAGTGCAACGGACGAAACAGACGATCCTGGTCACGATCGACAGGATCGGTAAATACTTTTAATAGGCCAAGTTATAACGGGTGCATCGAATAATTTGTCTTCCCCCCCCCCCCTCCTTCAAGAAAAATTAAACAACTCCATTTTCGTCTCGAATTTCTCTTCGTTCTATAAATTCGATTAACGATAATCAAATTATTTTTGCAGACACAAGGATGTCAACGTTTACGCGAAATCCTCGTTCCGGCGTTAGTATTAATTAACAATTAATATCGTCGATTTTCCGTGTTATCGATCTCGCTAGACCGTTATATGAAATATTTTTATTATCGCCATTTCAATCGGTTTAGCTCATCCACTTATCTCGACGAGCATCGACGTATCGATAAACTGGAGAAACACCGTACGAGAGTAACGGCTGGCAGGTTTCATATTTAATAATTAATCGGCTCCGCTAAATGTTAAGACGAACGCGCTAATTTCGCGTTAGCTACGCACAAGCGATCGGTATTTAATACTTAGGAAAAGGAACGAATGGAGGTCGCGGCTGGCGATCACTCGACACGCGAGATATGCTGTAAAACTGGCGGGGTAAAGTTTCTTGGTAAATTGATAGATACGAGGAAATTCGAGGATCGATAGGTCGACTGTATCGGGTTAATTAAAACGAATAACGATGGTTAGCGTAATAATAGGATTTGACGTTGCTATTATTAAAATAATAGTATAATAACAGAATCTGTGTAGGATTAGTAATGATTATGACTGTAATAACGACGCGGGTAATATAATTGTTTATTGATAATACAATAGTTTCAACTTCCGAGGCTAATAATAGTGCGGCGTTCGCCTACTTTAAAGGCATCGAAGAGTACAAAGTTTTCGCCGTTGAATTTTTTAACAGTCGTTGCGCGAAAGAAAAGTGGAGCGGAAAAAGAGATTTAAATACATCATGGTCGGAGGGAAAAGGATGTTCGTTTGGGTACAGCGTTTTGCAAGGAAAGAATAGCGGAAAAGGAATTTAAATACTTCATGGTCGGGGAGAAAAGGATGTTCGTTTACGTACAGCGTTTTGCAAGGAAAGAAGAGCATGAAAAAAAGGATTAATACTTCAGGGTCAGAGAAAAAAGGATGATCATTTGGGACCACCGTCCTCTCCTCGAGGCCATTTTTTTTTATTGCGCGGAGCCACAGTCCTAATCGCTGACCCAATAAATCATTGGCCCCGCTACTGTTTCTCGTTACGTGACTCCGTTACGTAATTGAATCGGTTGAGTGGGTGAACAAATTGGGTAGAAAGGTTCGTCAGGTACCAACGAAATTTTCTCCCGTCAAATTCAACTCTATTCTATTGTTCGTCGTATACGACTCTTCGTTCTCGAAGTAATCTCTATAACGCGGTATGTTCGATTACGAAGAAGATTACTAAAAAAAAAACTCTACGCATAATTCTATTTCACGCGAGAGCGTGCTACGTCCGATGGAAGTATTAGAAAATCGTAGGAAGAGCAGGAAAGTACATGCATCTCGATGTGGAGTACACCTTTCCCATCAAAGTTCATGTAATGATTGTGAGAGTGATTTACCGAGAGCGACATAGCCTTGGTAACGATGGAAAAAGAAAAAGAACATTTAATAAGTGCGCGAGGAAACTTTCTCATGACAGATATTACCGACGGGTATCGAACTAATTAGCCAGTGATTACGCGATCCTACGATCCCGTAATTACAAAGTTTCTCGTTTCAACGCGTCTTTGACAATCAGTTTATTAGGATAACGATGATCATTCGGCCCGACAGAGTATACGGAGTTACTCGTATCCCGCATAGTTTCCTGAATCATCCTGTACACGACTCTACCCAGGTGGGCGTATCCGTGATTTGTAATTATCCGATAATTCGTGGCAATAAGCATTCCAGGGTTTCGCAATCAGGATGCAGGGATAATCCTACTCGCGTACGAATGTCCTCCTCCACTTTGAGCAACGATACCAGCGCCTTGCGCGTAAACGGGCTCGCCATATTTATCTCTCGCAATTAGAATCAGGATGATAGAATCTGTTCGCCATAAACGGGTGCCGGTGAGAGCGTGATTTCCCGATGATTATAATTATCAACGCGCTCGAAATGTATAGCGAATCAAGGTATAAACGTCGTCTCGGCGAGGATTGGTTGTATACGGAGAAACGATGATTCGCGAATCTGCGTCTTTTTTTTTTAACCTATCGGGCTCTCCTTGAAATTAAATTGAAAAGATTCTCTCATCGTGTTCGAAGCTAAGACAGAAACTTACGCCCTATTTATATGCAACGTACGGTACGAGAGTTTCGCAAGTTTTTTCGCACCACTTCCCACGGAGCAGTGACGCGTACCTTCTTTATATCCATCCGACGCGAAGGTGGACAAAGACGACCTCGATGGACGTTACAGGGAGAGACGTGTTCCTTCCTAAGGCCTCCGATAAATTGCCGACATCATAATCCCGTCGGAGGATTCCTCGATGAAAGGCGCGAACGACTGTTATTTCGTAAGATCGCGGAAGTCGGGGCAAGGGTAATGCCGTGTTATTAGCCTCTTTCTCCTTCTCGATTAGACGATCCGAACGTGGATTCATGGATCTTCGGGAGCCGTTACATACTTTGTCGTATTCCGATCGTAGAGCGAAATAACGATTTTCGTCGAGAACCGTTTATAGCTAACGAGGGTGAATTCGATGGTTTGCCACTTTGTCTTCAAACGCGTGTGTGCGGCACAAATGGAGGGGCGTGTCGAGCGTGCAATTTGTTTGCTCGGTTCTTCTATCGTACCGATCGAACGCCTCGGCTAAGAAAGTGTAATCGTCTTGTCGAAGTCACGGGCAGCACTTGGTTGTTGAACACTTGCCATTCATAAAATTCTGCGCCTGGTAGTCGAGTAAAATGGTAGTTTGAAGTTTGAAGTGGAAAGTTCTGGTGTAATGGTTTTTTGTGGCTCGCTTTATGTTTTTCAAACACTGTCATGCGATACCCGTCGTCTTATATGCAGTTACACTATCTTTAATATTATACTTTAACCCACGAGCAATATTCTGTTTTATCACTGATAATATTTTTATTGCTGATATGCAGCTGTCTTGAGTGTGTTTCTTTGTTGACGTTCACTGTATTAATAGATCATCGATTTTTTAATTCGATGGATATTGACTTTCTCCACCCTATTTTTCGACGAATTGAAGCAGTTTCTTCCGTTATCGATAACTGCAATATTTATAGTTATAGTTCATCAGCTTCATATCAGTATATAGACTGCAGTACCAGGGGCTTACAGCGAAGGGAAGAGTTTCCAAAAAGTTTACTGTTGCGTGCAAAGTGATAAACAATTGATATTGTGATAAGAATAACAAGAATCCTTTTTGGAAGATGCGTGTTTTTTTAGCATAAACCAATACCTTAAGATTAGATATGATAAAAAAATCTTAGGGTGCACTCATCAGTTCATTCGTAAAAAAGAATTTGCGGTAAAGTACGTTTATTGGAAGCGGAAATTTTTTAAATGATCTCATTATTTTCTTGATCTGCAATTTTGTTTCCCGTGACTTTTCTCAGTTACTCTGATGGTCAAACTGTTAACATTGTATTATCAGTCATATCGTATTATCAAAGTTTTAACGAAATAAGAATCCGCCAGTTCGAATATAATTAAAGCAGTCAAAATTGTAGTAAAGTAACAAGTTGATTTAACTTGGAAGAAATTGTTTTCAAATGTAGAAGAAATTGTTTGAAATATTATATAACAACAAGTTTTGATAAAAGAATGGATGCTATCCGAATGATTGATCCTTCAGTTGCAAAATTTGTGGATGAAAATAATTTGCTCCAGGCAGTTAAGTTAATGGAATTTTATGATCAGTTGTTAAATCTGCAAGAGAGTAAACATTATAATATTTATCTGCAAGACTTATTAACAGCTGCACTGTCAAAGATAAACGAACTAATACTAAACGTAAAACTAAAGATGTGAAAAATAAAGGGGGGGAGGGGGGGGGGTGCCAAGCCTCAATCATCATAGCTTGAGTGGAAGTATAAGAAAGACCTTGACAAATTAATAAATGAAAATGAAGCTTTGAAGAAACATAATGACATAACATAATGAAGAAGTTGAGATGACGGCTGGTTCTGAAGCAGCAAAGGACAAAAAATTTAGGGAATACATCAAACATTTGAGACGTGAGCAAAATGAAAGGCATGAAAAAAGATTTTCTTGGGAACAAGGATACAGCGTTCCAAACATGGGAGTAAAGTTTTTGGTATGGATGTTTTGCTGGAAACTTCAATCTTAGCGTTGGTTCTAAGACTTCAGTAAAAGTATATATATTCTAAGAATTATGCAAGTTCTCCGCAATTCCGATTTCAAACTTCAGAATGATAACCAATGCTTGTATTTAAGCTTCTCGATTGATATACGGACAGACATTGAGGAAAAGTGAAACGGTCTTTCATTCGCTTGCCTCAAATTCTTTCTCGTCGGTCGAATCGACCGATGAACGAATCGAATGTTTATGCAAATCGAAATTTTAATTGGAGATCGTTAACGAAATGGAACACAAACAGAAATTTATCTTGTTATTATAGGGTTTTAGTAATGTCTTTTGTATGCCACATTTTGCTTTATATATAAATATATTTAATATAAGTTTAGTTATATATAAATTGTATATATTTATATAAATACTAGCATAATAAATACCACGTTTACGAAATTGATAATACATCAAGCGGACGTTCGCACAAGGCGAGTATCTCGGCTTACCTCTCTACTCGTGTCGCGTATACGTGGCTCTAGGGTTAAACCATCCATCGACTTTCTTCCCTCCATTCCTTCGGAAAACTCGAATGCTCTTCGCGCGGGAAATTCTTCGACAGGAGGTGTATCGAGGTATTCGAAGATGCCGCGTTAATGAGGCGCCGTGCCCCAGGTATGTCAGTCCAACACGTAACAGGTTACCCCATAGATAATCACTTCGGGAAAATAAATCCTAGAACTTGGTTACCATAGCCAGGAGACGGCATTCCGCGGATCATCGACAAATGATTTAATCCTGTTTTCCTATTCTCCGTCAACGCTCCTTTCATCTGTCACCACTTTTTCGCGATTAGCTACTGAATACGCAATCACCGATTTGCATTTTGCTCGGGATCAGGTTCTCTTTTTTTGCTTTTTCTCGATTTTTAAGACGAACGCGTTGGAACGGTAATTAAGGACTCGAAGAATGGAAAATAGAGAATCGCGATTCTCATTCGGTAGGTAAAGTTATTTATAATGTCGAGAGAATACCGCGGACGTTTATTTATAATTGCAATTTATCGGGTTGCTCGTCTACAGTCGGTTGAACGTTTTCAGAAAGTTCTGCGATATTAATCCATCGCTAACGTACATCGAGAAATGGCAATGGTATCGGTGACTTTACATTTGGGAGGCGGTCCATACTGGTAATTCCAATTTTAATTTCGACGTTGAGTTTTATTTTCGAACCGACTGCAATGCGTCGAGGAGGATGCACGTTAATAAATTAAACGTGGAATCGCATAACATATACTTAACTATTGGCACACGCGAAGAATGCGAAAAGTTGCGAGGTCACTAGTAAAGTAAAACTGACTGCTGTTAGGCACAAAATGATTACAGTCATTTCATACTACTGTCGACAATGAGTAGATTAAGTTAGTCCGTTTCTTTTCAAAGTTCAAATAGTCATTCTTCCTCATGTTAATATCGTAATATCATATTCGCAGCTACGGGTAATACACCACGACCAGTTCCATTGTAACAAGAACAACACGACTCAATCGGTATATTAATAATGATGCTTCGCTTTGCGTCGGAGCTATCGATAACAACGACGATTAACTTTCAATCAAACGGTAACGATACACCGGGCTACGAGCCTACAATTTTTATGACTCCCGAAAACGTGATATTTTGTAATGCAAGAGACGCGACGATGTCCACGTAACAATAATCTTTCGTTTACACCGTGTACTCGGAAACTTTGTTTATTCAAAAACCACAAAGAAAACAGTATTCCGTAATAATACGTTGTATAAATACAACTACAATCGTACATACAAAATTATGATTCAAACTTGTTCCGGTACAAATTTCCATTTCAAAAAATTGGTATATCATTAAAAAGTACATATAAATAGGTAAATGGAATTCTTTAAATAAAACAGTAAAACTTCTGAAAAATTCTCGATTTGGAACGGCATGAATTTAAGTGATTCAAACAAAAATCATTGGTGGTTCTAGCGTTAACAATTTTCCTATTATCAATCGCAATTCCAAAGTTCGTTTACGTACACCCCGTAACCACCGTTAATACTCCCACGGTAACGATAAGAAGCCATTCGCATCGCGGAGATCGCGTTGTTAACGTTAAAGGAGCAGAAGCGAAACGTCTCCTCGGCCGTGAAAGGGTTGAAAGAACGCTCCGGGAGAGTATGCTCTCGCCGTGCCCTGCCCTGGCCTGGTCTTGCTCGATCATGCTAAGTGCACGTATAGCGAGTAAAGTAAAGGATGGGCACGGAGCGGATTGCTCGTCGCGCAATTCCGAGCGTGCCTTTCTCCGTTTGCTGGTTGGTACTGTTGCGCGAAGGATGCCAAGTTCCTCGTCGAAATTCTGACGTCGCAAGCCACTCGTTAAGTGGATCGACGAAATTACGAAAGGCTCGATGTAATTTCGATTCGATACGTTGGAGCGCGGAGCATCGGTACACACGAATTCCCTCGCCGTCGACATTTTAACCGAGGCACTCACGTCGAATGGATTGGCCAAGGGAGAAAGATTTAATATCGTTCTGGTTTGATGGGTAGAAAAGTGGAAAATCCAGGGATCTGTACTCTCGATGACATTACGTTATTAGTTTAACCCGTTTGTCGGCGCGTCATTCGTGTTTATGCGTCGAGCGTGCTACCGTACTATAGTTTATTAATATAGCGATAATAAATGGAAATAATATGTTAAGTAATATTAATATGAGAGTTAGTATTGTTTCGCTCCTGTCATCCAAATATGAGTGACGCGGCGGTCGATCGAATATTAAGTAAGACGTGTAATCAAAGGAAAACGGAGTAAGAACGTGGAAAGATGTTGATTTTGAATTAAGTTGCAGCAGAAGAATCCTGAAATTCCGGCGTCGATTATACAACTGCCCGTTCGTAATGAAACTAGAACAAGAGAGGCAGGAACGTTTAAATATTTATAAACCAACGAATGCTCTCTCGGCTCGATACTAATCGATGAGTAAGTTCTCTCGTGCTGCACCTTTCGAACCTAGAAGGCAGATCGTTGCTTCAAAGATCATTTTCCTCGCTTTGATCCGGATTAGCCTTCCCACGATAGCATGAAACCTACGAAGCGATTTGTCATACATCTTCACTGCAGGCTCTGCGCATCGCATTAAACTTTTTCTTTTTTTTTTTTTACCTCTCTTCCTCGCGCGGCGTGAAACATAGTATGAAATTATCTTCGGAAATTGCCGCAACGACGTGCCGCAATTTCTATTCTTATTCTCCCTTTTGCCACTTTGGATTATTTTCCGTAACGTCGGGTGAACGCGTATCTCTCGCCTAATGCGTCTGAACTTTTCCGGCAAACTCGAACAAAGGAGGGGAAACGAACGTGCTGTGTCGAAAGCATTGCGTTTTGGCTGTTTCGCGACGACAGACGAGAAGGACGAAGAAATTGTAATTACGATGAACTCGGAGGATCGAGGATTAATCGACACTCATCGATCTCCCGTAATTTAACTGGAAAAAAAAACATCGGCACGGTACTGCTTATTCCGCGACCGATTCTCAACTCCAACGTGTCAGGTAAACAAGGTAACTTCGATCGCTGTGAAAAGACGCCGAGAGTCCCCAAGTAAGATTTCTATGCCTTACATTAAACCATCGATTGTGCAATACGCGGACATATTAGAAACTTCAAAGCAAACATCACGCCGTATATCAAGTAGTACAAGGAAACGATTTTCATTCGGGTGCAAATGCGTCAAAACAGGAAGAGAAAGATGATCGTCGTGTGCGGATGTCTCCGCGGTATTAGACGAACGTCAATATCGCGCGTGGAATGTTTTTATAACGGAGCAACCCCTTGTCCGATCTTGAGTTCCTCGGTACAATGGGCTAATAAAACATTGAAATGTACGCGTTTTCGTAAGAAATCGCACTTGCTCTTGTAACAATGCCTCGATACATTTCCACTCGACCTGTTTCAGTTCGACCGCGATTAAATCTGAAAACCGGATATTCCGTCACCTCTGAGAATTCGTTCTGTACGATTCGCATCCGCCGCGTGGCGATTCGGAGATGCGGAGATAAATCTCCAAATAAATTTGTAAGTACATACTCGCAATTTTCTTCAAATCGGTCAGCCGTGGCCTGAAATTGTTCGCGTAACGAACTTTATAAACGGCGACGCGATTATATGAAAGCAAACGACAAATTAGGAAAGAATATAAATAACCGCGAATTAGTCATCTCTGTCTTCGAATCTGTCGCACAGAGATTCCGGTAATCAATGGGAGAATCAGTGGAAACGGACGGTAAACAAGCGAAATATTTTAATTACCATTCGGCTAATTAATTTGATCTTTATTCGAATGACTCCGAGTCACGGGTGACTAACCCACAGAGTAAAAATATTCTGTCAAAGGAAAAAAATCGAATTAGTCCTTTCACAATTTTTAACATGATGCGATCAATCGGGTTTGCCTTGGAATCCTTGAAACAAGGAAACCAGTGAAAGAGTTTATTATTAATATCGTGACTAATTTATTTGATCGGTGCTCGATCGATTCCAAAGCACAAGTGACTAACCCACAAAATTAAAATATTCTATCAAAGGTAAACAAGTCTAATTAGACCTTTCACTAACTATATTTTTTCAACTTCGCCGGTTACTAATCTCTGACTTGGAATCCTTCGAACAGAGAAAGGTGCTAATTCATTAACCGCGTGAGTAATAAATTTGATCGATTATTCGAGGTCCGCCAGGTTCCAAACGTCTAACCCAACAGAATTCAATAATCCCATCGAGAGTAAAAAAATTTAATTAATCGCCCCGCTAATCATATTTTTTTTAAATTTCGCGAGTTTCTTGCCTCTGGCATTGAATCCTCGAAATGCCGACCCCGGTAACCGGTGCCACAATTAATGGAAACAAACAACGTAGCCGCGATCGGCCGATTCTCCCGAGATGCGGTTCACGATTTGCCTTCTCCCGGTCGATCTCTGCAAGGTTCTAAGGCAAGGTGAGGCGCATCGTGTGTCCCCTCTTCTTCTTTAAAGCCCCGGGTCCCAACACGTTCAAGTATCATCTTATTAGACCCACGCTATATAAACCCAACCTGCCAGCATGCCGAGCAGTTACGTACAGACTTTATTCACAGTCGTGCCGGAGTGGAATCAATTTGATCTGTATTTTTTTTTAACCGCTCGACGTGCCGCTTTTTATTATCGTCGTATCTGTGAATCGCAACGTAAGGGCGCAAACGAGAGACGTAGAGTTACACAGACCCCAGTGATATTTCGTCGGTAGTCGCATCACTGGTGTTACGGTGTTCCTCGGATCCTGATTATTTCGGGAACGCACGTAGGATTAGACGGAGAGAGATGATCGTTATCGAGGGTGGGGATGGGAATTTGGAAAATAATTTTGCGGAGGGGGTGGCTGGGCGAACGCGTCGGAGTGATCGCGACAAGGAAACCGAGTACCAGACATTTGGAGCGATTGTCGATTAACCTCGGAGAATTTGGCAAACTTGATACCTTGCTTTGGATTTTTTGGAAATTCGGAAAACTGTTTAGAACTGTGCGTATCGCAAACAGAGTATCCCGATTGTTCATGATTTTGATCTAAATTAAGCTTCGTGAAGTAAAGTAGAATTTTGATTTCACCAAATTGAGATTAATAAGTAATCGGCGAATAGGTTCATTTTTTTCCGACATGATTTACTTTGGTATTCTGTCCTAATGAGACGAGGGTTTTTGATCTTCAAGTGTCAATCAAGCGCCAATCAATCTTCAATTTCTGTCGATCTCGCGATCCTACGTCAAGATCGGAGGGCAAATCGTGGAGAAAATTATAGTTATTTCCACTGCTTTTTCCTCTCTACCGCGGGAAATTGCAAAGAGGATTCGCGAATGGGGAACGAGAAGCACTTACACTCGCGATTCCCAACAGGGAGTGGTGCATACTGCAATGCTAAGAACAATCGTACCGTACTCAGGGTGTGGTTAACCGTGAAATGTCGTTGAGGTCTATTCAACCCTTTGTATTCCCAAGCATTTATTATAGAAAATTATGTAATCGATATCCGTCGAAGTTCACGTTCGCATCAAAATTGAAATCGAATCGAATTCGTTACCGGCGTTTGATGGTCTCGATTGGAATAATATCACGCGACTCATTTCCGGGAAATAATATTTTTTTGCGAAAATATTCTTCTTTGCGGGGAAACATTTATTTTGATTCGAGTGCTAGATCGCTAAAGTTGATAGTGACAAATTACTTTGGCAGAGTTAAAAGTTTTCGGTGTTGATGTACAGTGTCTTTGGATAACGTGCAATAGAATTCTAATCTATTAGTGTTATAATCTTAATCAATTATTTTTATATTTATCCTTGGCGGGATACTCTAGATTTCGTAAAAAAATAAATATCCTTAATTATTTTATAGCGGATCACTTTACGGTTTCGGAGATTTTCCATCACAAGTGAGATTAAGATTTAAAGAAATGTGAATTTTTGTGCTCCGGACGTAATTATGGATACATTATTTTAAGAATAACTCGAAATTAACGTGAATTTCGCAACTCCTCATGGCTCGTTGTTCCACTCAAATTGGATAAATGCACCTCTGCGCTTAAACTATGATTCATAGCGCCATACATTACAAAAGTATTCGCCAGGATTTAAACTGAACTTTCGACGGATGATTAATGAATTCTGAGGAATAATAATCGAAATAATAAATCTCTTTAAGTGCATGTAACCGGGACGAATAACTAAACGCAAGTGCTTTATTACGAGGGGTTGATTTTCTATTTTCAGCAGTGATACTTGTTTCGACAGTGTGTCAAAACGCGCACAAGAGATAATTTCGATCTAAAACATGTTTTATCTACAGGTATGTACAATAAAATTAATACAATTTCTTACATCGTCACGAATCTTCGTAATTTCTTTTATACATCAAACCTACATTTATTTCTATTTTGGCAATCATTTTTGGAAATGCTCTTACCGTCCCGTGATTATAATATTTGGGGTCGAGCCGATTTCGAGGCACGTTAGAATTATTATAAAAATTCAAACTCTATTTTTTAAGGCTGTATAACCATCGTAACGACATAACAATAGGTATGCCGAACAATGCAAGTACAGAGTGGAGAATAGATTTGAATAATAATACAAGGCTGGAGAGTGTGAAGAGCAAGGAACTGTGAATGCACGGAACTATTATGGAAAGGAGACGCACAGATAAAATCGTGACAGTGTAGTCGTGCGACTTTTTCGAGCAATATGTGCATTAATATTTAATTGTTGAAGTAGGCACAATGCGCTTAAATGCGCACAGGTCGAGATTACATCAGCGATACGTTAACAGCTTGCAAATTGCTGTATTCTTCCCTTAGAGATTCCAACTAATTGAGAGTCAAAGTTTTGCAATGGGGAAAAATATTCGTTTGACTCCGAAACGGTAAACACTTTATTACACGGAATACCCGTGTAATCGTTGTCAAGGAGTTATGAGACTTTTATTAACGTTTGTTAAAAATCGAAATTTTATCGGTTATAATTTTTTAAAGGACACGAAAATGACTTTTTTTTGTAGAACAGATCTAATAAAATCTAAAGTAAAATAATAAAGATTCTCATTTATAGTAATAATATTTACAATCATTTTTCGCATGAAAATTATTTAAGACCTCGATTTTATTCATAATACGCCCGTCAACGTGTCAGTTCTACGATTGAAAATTACAAATATCGATCTCGTTAGCTCGACATAATCAATTGCGGCCAAACAGCGCGATTAATCGACGCATAAATCTCAATTTTCTTACGTTACGCGGAAACATCGAGGGGCACGAACAAATTATCGCGAGGCAATCCTCGATACGGAACGATCGTGGATCTCGCGATTAATCAAGATAGATAAATTACGTGACCGAATCCCGTAAATTGATTCATCGATATTTTCCCGCGTATCCCAATCATTTTCCGTGGCTCTCGATAATCGCGTTCCGACGAAGCTTCGATTCGTTAGGCAATTCGGTCGAAATTGGCATCGTACCGACTCTGCCTAATTAACCGTGATAGAAAGTCCGCGTGATTACGCGACCGGCAGGATTCAGATTTATTTCATAGAGGAACCTACGTCTTCACAATACCCATTCTCCGCTAGTTGCGTCGATTTTTTTCCCTTTTTTCGTCACAATTCCACCTGCCCGAAGGATATCCTCGAATAACGAAATAACTCGCGATAATGAGAATTACGCGACGCGAGTAACAAGCACAGAGATCTCTCGTGTGTCGCGATAGATTCGTTAGCGCCCCGTGGGAATTCCTCCGAGAGCGTGTCTAAAAGAAATATTTATTTCCAACGAGAAACTCATATCGTCAGCGGTCCACGATAACTCAACGACGCGATTCCGTCTCGAAAACAATAACGCGTAGCGCGTTAGAAGTGGTACAGCTAAACAAAAGATCACCCTCTATATTACTTATCACGACGCGCACCGACGACGTCCACCGTCGCCATAAACCAACAACTAACAAGGAAAAACAATTAGTGGCCCTGATAGCCGGTATTCAAGGGTACGGAGGAGAAATTCTTCTGCCCCCGGGGTAGGGATTGTTAAATATCAGTATACTCCGATACGGAGAAAAATCCGTTTGATTTGCACATCGTTGGAACACAGCGCGCAACATGTACCCGATAAGTTACGCGACAAATGTCAATTTATACGCGAGAACTTATCGCGGCATATTTTAGCAGTGAACCTGAAAGCCAGGTACAAGTCGACGTTACGGCGGTACCGGGAAACAGTTTCGACTTTAATCGCGACGAATCGCGGTAATCGCGGAGCCTTGAATTAAAATCTCATCGCACACCACGATCGGCCAATGTACCTTGACAATTAATATTTCTATGCTAGTGAAATAGGAGTGCCGGCGCTTCGAATTCTTATTTATCCCGAGCTTGATGCGCGCAACTGCACGACAATGTTAATTGCATCGTTTTTCTTTTTTTCTCTTTCCCGGGCGAGACGTTGTCGCGAATTTCTTGGCGACATACGTGAAGGACTGCGTCGGTTTCGCGATATAAAGTTCAGGAGAGCGTTTTCGTTGTTCGCGTGGGTCGCGATTGTACCGTGGAAATTATGCGGTAAACATCTGCGTACGTACAATGTACGATAATGTGGAAACGAGGTGGAAGACATATAATTAAATCGTTTCGAAAGTGCCGCAAATAAATGACACTCTTGCACGACGCGAGATATTCCTCGCAATTACTCTGACACTCCGCGAGCATTATTCGTTCTCCTTTCGCATTGAAAGTTGTTCGGATCGTAATGTTTAATAATACCTATTAGCTTCGGTAGCAATCCTCCGGCGTGTTTTCTCGAAGATGTCGTTTGAGGGAGAGTGTTGGAATGGATTGATTTAAAACCATTGTCATTTAAAAGACATTTCTGGAGAGTAAGAATGCATGGATGAAAGATATATCCCGGGGCTATTTCAGTTTTCAACGTCTTTATCATCGGGTATCCAGTATTCGTGTTCGCGAGGAATTCTTGTTTTCTTAAAAGGTACATTTTCTTATACACTGTAGTAAAAATTTTGATAATAATAAAAAAAATACGTCTACTTAAGTCTACTAAAGTTTTTCAAATTTTTCTCATCGCGTATTCAGTACTCCTGTATATGAGAATGTATTATGTAGTATATGTATTATTCGTATACCTGAACACCGAGTACGCAATGGTAAAAATGTTCAAAACTGAAGTACCCTTCAGCCGTATCTTTTAATTACGTTTTATTAATCCCCAGAAACGTGTGATCAATGATAACTGTTCTCGATCAATCAAACATAGAGGCTAGCGCGAGATATCTAATATTGATATACGCGAATACTGAAATTTTGACATGGTTCTCCAACTATAAATACGAAGTTACTTAAAACGAATAACAATTCGATCGAGTAAGTCTAAAAATAATTCCTCTCGCAAACGGTATGAAGAAACATGGAACAGAATGAACACGAATATAGAAATCGTTGTAAGCAGATTATTGAATGGATAAGCAAGTTGATCCTTACGCGTAACGAGAGATCTATCATCTGCCATGGAATCTCTTTCAACAATACCGCGCGTTTCGGTTCCATGCATCCAGATGCAACGTCTCCGCAACACCGCGAAACATAGCGGCCAGCTAGAGATATCGTATCTAATCTGAAGAAGAAGCCAGCGACTCGTCTAGATTTAGCAAAGAAATTTGCAATTGCGGCGCGTTGACTCTCAACATCGTAGGTACATACGTTTCCTCGCGACGTTGCGTCCCTCCGCGTGGAAGATCGGGTATCAGGCGTTGCAGAAACCGCGGGACGATAGATAAACGCGATACGTAACGCGCGCGTAGGTACCGTTAACAATGGCGCGTCGAACGTCGACATTGTAGAATGCCGGCTCGCCTATTTAAAATCAACTTTGCTCAAGTCAACGCGGTGTTAAGCTTTTAATCTCGGTAGTGCTCTTTGGCTCGAATGTCACATTGCGCATCTGCTACTCTATTACCAAAGCCCCCTACACTAGTTTGCGACATAGCGGCGGTTCATTACATTCTCATTGCGCGCCTCGATTACCTTTCCACGATTATCCCGCCGCTGACGTGCGTTTTGTTAGCGGGAAACGTAATACCGTCCTCCGCGCGTCGAACGTTGCGCGCTCGTCGATTGCGCCGCCATTCGTCGGTATTACGTAAAACGGGAATGCGTTCGGTGAAATAAATTGGATTACCGTGTCGATGGTGAGTTACGGCACGATGGACTCGCGATAAATAATGTTTCGGCGAGGGTATACCGATCGCGATCGATGTTCGATTAAATTACTCGGGATGAGATGGAATAATTCAAACGGAACACGGAAATTCAGGTTGACGAGCGGCAAGCGCGAGGATGAAACGATCGAGGATCGATAATTGATCCTTGTTAACTGCGAAACTTTTTCAAGCGAGAAAGGTAATTGGCGGCTTGAAATACAATCGCCGCGGCCTCCGACGTTCCCCTTTCTTTCGCGTTACGAAATGGTACTTTCGATAATAAACAACATCGAGGATGAGGTTTGAACCAACTCAATCGTATATTTTACTGACATTCATATCAATTTGATGGGAGCAGGTAACCTTGAGTGGTTTCCGCTTCTTTCGCTTTGTTACCGAGTTCTTCTTCTCGTTATTCTTATTCTCTGGAATTTTACGTTTCCTCGGTAAATTTTGCATCGAAGGGTTTCTATTCCGATAGTACGGAGCATTTGAAAAGAAACCAATCGACAGGTAACGCTGGATAACTTTTAATCACGCGTATCAATCAGGAGTGTAAAACATTTGAACATTCCAACTGCCTTTTCTCAACTCATAATTTAAATCTTCTTGCTTCGTTAGAGTTCTACTTCGTTATAGTTCTACTTGAGTTCTTCTTGTTAGTCTTCTTTTATAGAATTTCATGTTTCCACGATAAATCTTGAATCGAAGGGTTTCTATTTCGATAGCTCGAAGTATTTGAAAAGAAACGAATGGCCAGGTATCGCTCGATAACTTTTCATCACGCATACCAATCACGAAATATTCCACATTTGAATATTCCAACTATCCTTTATCAACTCACAATTTTAATATTTTCCTCGGTTTACCCCGACGCACTCCGAAACGTACTACCGGCGTTGACATTGGGATGAATGTGTTTTCCATTTCCAGATGACGATACTCTGCGCGGCGGTGGTTCACGTTATCTGCGATCTACCGCCAGGAACGAGACGCAACACTTACCTGCCACCCGAACCAACGAAGGGCTACTCGTACGATAAACCCTCGATACCATTTCCCCGACCAACACCCTCCCGTCCAACCCCTAGCTTCCCCGTAGGACCAACGAGGCCAACACCTTATCCAACCAGACCAAGCGTACCGTCGCGCCCGTATCCCAGCCCTAGTCCAAAGCCCACCTCTAAATTCCCACCGACGAGGCCCACACCTGGTGGCGGTGGATATCCTACACCTGGCCCGAGACCCACTCCGGATTTCCCGGATTATCCGGGACAACCGACTGGACCTGGAGGAAACACCGTTCCACCTGGCGGAGTGAGTACAAAGAGTGATGAGTGGATAGTAACGAATAGACTCCGGATGTAAAATGCATTATTTTCTTGATGGCTTTAAACGAATTTTGTGAAATAAATGCGATAAGTCTACATGGACTATAGATATAATATATCGTAAGTATAAAATAAAATAATGCTTTCTATAATTTATTGAGTACAAAAAGTAATGCATTTTACATGAACATGGTAATCTATCATAATGAATAGTTATTTATTAATCTTGTTGGATATTGGATTAGTAAGAGATAAAGTTCGCGTTTATAAAAATCTACACAATATAGAATACACCGTATAGAAATAAACGTGAACTTTATCGATTACCAATCAAAAACCAAATATCATCGCGAAAGCTAGAATAATAAATAACGTGGAACGAGGAAACGAGCGATCCCGGTTAATACACCGTTCGGATTAGACAATCGAGCCCCGATCCCAGTAAAATTGCTCAACGTTCCCAGTTTCAGGGGGGAAAAAAACTAAATACCGAGTCGCATTCGATGTTACAGCACGATCATCATCATCACGAGCCCGGCATGCCTTTCGATTTCAATTACGCGGTAAAGGAAGACTCTTTTGGGAACGATTACTCGCACAATGCCATAAGTGACGGCGACATAGTTCGCGGTGAATATCGGGTCCAGCTGCCAGACGGAAGATTACAAGTCGTACGATACACCGCCGATTGGAAACACGGTTTCAGCGCTCAGGTGTCCTACGACGGGAATCCACGTTTCGACGGTCCGCGGCCGAACGACAACTTTCGAGGCTATTAAGTTTAGCGTCGAGCCTAGGGTTGCGAATATCGATGTTACGTCTCGCGGTTCTCATTAGACGAAGAAAGATATTTTCTGGGTCGTTTTTGTCTTGCGTTGGTAAGATAGCTCGACACTGCGAGCGACGTCTGTGCACAGTGAGCGCGATTTCTTTCTTTCTTTTTTTTTTTTTTTGAGAAACAGATATATTATACAGTTTTTACCGATGGTTTTGATTGCCGCTAACTCTGGCAATTCTAACGCTGTTCGTAGGCCACCATAAGTATAAATAATATGTATTTATAGATACCACGTGTAGCGTAGTACTTAATCAATTTCGAAAGTTCACGCGTTCTTCGGATAGCAAGCCTTTTTTTTTAAAGATTCCTGAGGCAGCGGAAAATTGTTTAAACGCAGTCGTATTGCCAACCCTAGCCTCGACTAATAAGCGTAATGTAATATAAAAAAAAAACAACCCAAGAAATACTCAAGTGTTTATATTCATAATTCATTTTATCAAAAGTCTGTCTAAAGTATCCGCAATTATTTCATGTACCCAGAGATAGAAATATTTTCTGCGTTTGTAATGTTAAGCTGAAATCATCGATCCGAAAATCTATTTAAGAATTGTGAAATAAATTTCGAAAACTTACATCTACGAGGGTGATCCCTCGATATAACGTGAGTGTTAATAATATTTGTACATCCACTGATTTTCGCAATAAACACATTTTTCTACCTTTCGTCGTGAGTATTCCTGGAATGAATAATAGAATAATTTAAACATTATTCACGAACGTAACGCAAACGTTCCTAACGGCGCCGCGATCAGTTACGTTTAAAAGGGTTGGTTTGTTGGGGTGGTTAGTCGCTATGGTTAAATTGATCGGCGCGCATGTGCGATGATCGAAAAATATCGTAGAACAGTGTCGTCAAGCGGTAACGTCACGAAAAGTTTATCGCCAGTTTATTCTTAGAACTTTCGCGTAACTTTGAAAAATATTCGCCGCCTTCGTTTCTTTTATTCGTTCGTTACTTTTCGCGCAAATGAAGTTCATTCCGAAATCAAAACCAAATTAACAGAATAAAACGAGGAGACAAGAGAGGAGTTCTGAAATTGTGCGAGAAATAAAAATGGAAAACGTGTGGAAGTGAAATTGAAAAAAGTTCCGAGTCGCGTCGCGTCACGCGTTAAACCCGCGTGCAATTTAATTTACATAAAACGTTATCCGTTGACAAGTCGATACAAAAGAGTTCTTGGTGGAACGTGTTATTAAAATTTGCATTGTACTCTCGAGAAAGAATTGCAACCTTGACGAATCTATGAGACCCATTTGTTTCTCGATCAATGCCGATACAACTTTTGCAAGTTAAAATGACATTGGCATTATCGAGAGTAGATTACACGACCGTGGGAGTAACGTCTCGCGGTACAACTAGGATTTTCAATTCAACCGAGCCAAAACAAACTCAAAAATTCGTTGTTGGTGATCATGACGGTGTACTGCACGTCTATGGTATGTTTGAAGATATTAATTAATTAAACAAATGCGCTTAACGAGCTACCCCTGCAGTAGTTAATTATTCTTACTCAAATATTCTTATGCAACTTCTTAAACGAGTATCTCCGGGATTATTTTCCATGGTGTTTTTTTCGAAGTTAAAGATCTCATTCTATCGCAAACGTATTGCAGGTATGAAAAAGGGTGAGCTACAGCTCTCATTCAAATCGCTGCCAGGACCGCAAATCAGCAAAGTTATACTCGGCGGCACGCTGGGATCGCCGCGCGATAAAATATTTATCGCTCACGGCAACACGGTGAAGGGTTACACGAAGAAAGGGAAATTATTTCTGGAATTTGACACCAATCTCATAGATCCGATTTCGGCGTTGTGAGTTTTCCGCGGGTGGAGTGCAAAGTTTGAAAGTTCAATTGAAAAACCTACATATCTATCGTGATGGGCATTTAAACCTGTCAAAAATCTTAAACAAAGAAAAATAAAGAAAAATTTATTTTACTGAAGTACGGATATACGATAAGGAGGGACATAGTTAAGATCGGAGACCTGAATTTTCGTAGGTACGTCCTTGGTGCAGATCTCGCGGCATGCGCCCGTGACCTTTATCACAGGTATCGAGACTGCAAAGATGCGGATTCGTATTTAGCTGGTGAAACTTTATACGACGTTGTCCTGTTGCCCGGAGAGGGCTCCGCGGTATTCGCGATTCTCGCATGTGGCGATTGCGCCGTAAGAAATTGCATTTGTAATGTATGCTAAATTACGATTTTTGCAAACGCTACACAGATCAATTTTAATTCCACTGCTCTAGGTCCGTATTCTTCATGGCACGCAAGCCCCTGCTGTCCTCAGACTACCAAGCGTGCCTACAGTGTTATCCGTATACAGGTTGATCGATATTATCGTTTATAATAATAAATAGAAACTGCAGTGAGTCCCGGACTTACGCGATTAATGCGTTTCCGCGTAACTTGAAAAACCGCGTAAGTCGAATATGTACATATTCTTTTGTTTACAACTAGTATTTATGTCTGTACCGCACATCTCACAAGATGTAACTTTTTCACATACACATGTACGGACAAAGATTCCTTTCTGGCAATCAAAAAAAGAATTTCACACTTCGAAATTGGTTTTCTGATTCGATTCTAAGAATCCGCGTATCTACGAATACCGCAAAAGTCGGGGGACTCACTGTACCGAATATTAAACAATATTATTTATGCGTTAGTATTCGTAACACTAACGCACTTCCGATTTACGCAGGGAAGGCGAAATTGAATCAAAAGATCGCGTCTTAGTTGGAACCATGGACGGGAGGGTGGGATTGTTAATTTTGCAAGGGAACAAAACGTTGAGGATCACGTGGATACTAAACGCGACTGGTCCCGAAGTAACGTCTTTGGATACTTACGAATTACAAGACGGCTTGGATATTCTTCTAGGTCGACAGGATGGAACCGTCGAGGTTTATAACTTTCCTGACGAGGACACGTCGTCGTCGCTACGGTATCGTTACGTGAGTGCATTACGCGATACGCTAAACGGCGCGCTCGCATAATTGATTAAGTACCAATTCATAATTGCCCGTGCCAATTACTTCGTTCTGAAATTTTGAAGAATCATTATTTCGCAGAGCGCCAGCGAAAGTATCAGTTCGGTCGTCGGCGGAGTAATTGGAGCCCCGGGTTACCCGGAAGTCCTCGTTACAACTTACTCGGGACGCGTATTCGGGTTAACTACCAGACCCCCTGGACTTTTGGAAGCTGATCAGTACGACGGTTTAACGAAATTAAAAGCGGAGGTGTTGCAATTGCAGGAGAAACTCACGGAAGAAAGAGAAACGGCTAGTTTTATGCCTGACCCTTTGGCACCTCTGATTTTAGCCGTAAATCACAGGTAGCGGTAAATCTTTTCAGAATCGATATTATGGAATTGCGATCAGCAGTAATGATTAGTAATAATAATAAGTAAATATTTTATTTGACGCGTGCGTTGATAAACTCCAAAGTTAAGAATACTTTCCCAGATCGTTGCCCTGTAGAAACTTCGTCTAATAATCATCTAATTTCCATGTTGTTTCTTACCACTTAAATGCAGCGATGTTATTAAAAATTCTATTATTCGTTATCAACAAAATAATTTTACGATTATCATTACTCTGTACGAAAAATTACGCACAGGATGATTCTGAACAAGGAAAACGCCTCGTACTCGCTCTCCATAGAACTCGACACCTCGATCGACAATATTTTAATCCAGTCGGACACACCTATAGAATTATTGGACGTAGAAAGTAATAGTGCTGTGGTTAGCCTCTCAACTTGCAATCCTACGGAAGGCAACTTTGTTCTCGCTACTTATCGGTGTCAAGTAAATATCATCCTCTCGACGAACTTAATTATTTCTTCTCCCGCTGAACAATTTACATACAATTTCTTCGTCTTTCGTTTGCTCTTTATTACCCGGCATTAACAATCTCATCGTGCCGGCAGGTAAACACTAATCACCTCGAAATGAGACTGAGAACCATCGAAGGTCAATCTGGCACTTTACAGATCTACGTTACGTCCCTGGTAACTTTCCCATTTTCTCTGTTCCTGAAAATCTATTTCGAGTAGATAAAGATCGTCGATATTCGCAGGTACAACCGAAATGCTGCCGTAGAATATTAATTCCTATATGCGCTCTGTCACTTCACGCGAGGCAGCACGAAGACGACGAAACCCCTCCTTCCGGAGGTCCGTTTAATGAGTTGAAAGTGATCGGTGGATTCACGGTAGCCGAGGTATTAATAAATAAAGATTATTTTTTGGAGCCCCTTTCACAGCGTTGAATTGCACGGGAATATTTATTATGTAGGATGAAAATACCTATTCCAGATGCACGCGTGGCTTTCCCTCGCGTTGCCCGATGTTCCTGAGAGACCTCACTTGCAGGAGGGCGAGGCTGTTTTAACATACGTGTCCTCTTTCGTTGAAACGATCCTCAAATGCAAGTATAAGTAAGTTTATCATTACTCTGTAATCGATGCATACGTGTATTAACGTTTCATCGACTTACAGGAAAGGCAGCGCTGTGTTTCTTGGCGAAAATATCTCGAGCATCATAATCCTCAGGGACATGTTGACGAAAGAGGCGACGAAGAGAAAAATCAAATTAGACGTTTTTTGCGGTAAATGAAAAAAATGCGAACCTGCCACGCGATTCTATTTCAAGCATGACTTGAGCGAGGGAGAAATATTAATTTTCTAGATGTCGCGGAAGGTAGTATTTCGAGGGTGCTGGAACTAATGCTACCGAGATTAAATGCCGCTCACGATTTAATCACGAAGGTAAGGATACTGAATACCCTCGAGGAGTGGGAATTGAATGACAATCCAAACGAGAATCTGTGCACCGAATATCAAGAGTTGGTAAAGAACGAGGCGAGCATCAAATCGCAAATGTCAAAGGACACGGAGATCTTAAATAGATTGCACGGAGTTATTACAGATTTGTACGTTGATTGGGAACGTGCTAAACGATCACGCAGGTAAATCGAGGCGAACTGTGCTCAACATATTGATCGCCGAAACAATAATTAGTTACTAATACAGTTGTCCAGTACTGTACATTTTAAATATTGACCTTAAACCAACGAGATATTACTGTACTTCGCGAAATTAAAATTCTATTACGTGTTATAATAATCTCGCGTCTTTCAGGATAAGTAGTAAAGATGCAGCGGAGAAGTTAAACGCAGCACTTCAATCCAGAGATTTAGCTTCGCTTCTACAAGTGTTTCTAGATAAAGGTAACGCGGCGCCAGCACCGACTTTAATACCTTCGATGATTTAAGACTGCGAGCTCTTTCGACAAAGGGTATAAAAAGTGGACCACGATGTTTCTATAAATGTCTTCAAGTAAAAAATATATTTTTCAACGATAATTCGCGACATAAACGGCTAAATTGTCTAGGTTTAAAAATTTACATGTACAATATCATCGTGATAAGTATTAATTACAGTACAATATATATGTATATTTATATATCTTTACGCAATTATATCGATATACGTTCTTTAGGATTTTTTCACGTACTTTCACGAGTTCCCGATTGTAAGCAGTCTTTCCAATACCCCCCCAAACACTGCGACATATTGTCCGCGTTTATCCACAGTGTTCTTCGAGAGCATAATGCAGAGGAACCGGAAAGTACATTATGCACATTACATAGGCAGTGTGTTTATTCATAGTAGGTAATCCGTTCAGTCAATTATATCCAAGAGCCTATCTTGCTAGGGGACAACTCTCTTGCCTTGGACCTTTCGTTTTGTAGTTTTCATATCACGTCACGCATAATAAACAATCACTTTCGACATTGTCTGGCATCGAAGTTACATGAAGAAATACTGCCTGTAATCATAAATCCAAATGACATTCCCAGCCATGAATGTAACGTAAACAAACTATATCTAAACTCACATGTTATCGGAAGTGCGCACAACCGCTTCTAAAGGATCTCTTGACTGATTTCCATCTGGCGCCGTAGTCGTCACCGTGTATTCCAGAGTCTGGCCACCGGAGTGCGGTAGAATACTTTCAGGATTATCGTCCGGCGGCACAATCTCCACCACTCCCGTTGCCTCTACCTCTAACTTCAGGTCTCGCACAAGATCCTGAATCGTTTTTGCCTGTGAGCCTTTGTCATTCTCGTCGTCTATACTCTTTCCTGACACGATGCGATTCATGGGCCTGTCGGTCCTTCCCCTGGAGTGCGTGTGCATGTGCCTCTTCATATCGCTTCGAACTCTGAACGGTTTCCCGCATACCGTACACGGATGCGGTTTCTCCCCGGTATGTATGCGCCGATGATTCTGTAAGTAACTGCTGGCTCTGAACGTCTTGTTGCAATATTCGCACCGATAGTTCTTCTCCCCGGTATGGATTCTTCTGTGAACGATTAAGGAATACTTCCGCGCGAAATCCTTACCGCAGTATTCGCACTGATACTGCTTTTGTTCCGAGTGAATGCTCGTCGAATGGTATTTCAAATCACCCCATTGGCGAAAATGCCGACCGCATTCCTCACATTTGTATGGCTTGTCGCCACTGTGAAGTCGCTTGTGTACCTGCACAGTCGAAATAGGTGGTTCAATACTTGTTTCGCGGAAAGAGGTAAGTGAACGTTGTTTGCTCCATTTGTAACTACCTTTAATGCACTAGCGGCAAAGAAACTTTTTCCACAAACTTCGCACTGATGCGGCCGTTCCCCGCTGTGAGAACGCATGTGATAGACTAAACTATTTTTATGATGGAATGATCTGTCACATTGAGGGCAGGTTAACTCGTCATCTAAGGTAAAAAGATCCTGTCTATAAAGATCAATAATTCGAATCGGAAATCGCGGTTCGTGAAGGTTTACTCACTTGATTTCCGTGCCTTTAAAATTTTCTTTTTCTTCGTGGTCTGCGGAATGTCAGTCTTTTCTTTTTCGTGTAAGACTTGTTCGCTAACAACCGGAGGTTTCATATGGTCCCTATGTACGTGCTCCGTAACATCGGTGATGGTCCATAAGGGTGATTCATTGTTCACGGCGGACAGTGGAGATTCTGTATCGTCATCGATGTGAGCACCAGTCTCCTCCACTAAAATCCTCCAGCATGAGCATGATTCAATGATATAGGACGTTAATCTACCTCTCGTTTACGTACCTACGCCTCTGATACCTTCCATCAGATCCTCAGGTTCACTGAACTCTTCGATTACGGTGTTATCTAAATTCTGAACAGATTCCGGTGCTGATATCGTGATACTAGTATTTGTCGCTTGTGCTATTCTCGTCTCTTGCTTTACTGGCTCGTAATGCACCTGAAGCGCAAAACAAGGGATAAGATAACGTACGAATTTTTATAACGATTATACTGATGTGTAATAACACTGCGAGTATTACCTTAAGATGTTCAAAAAATTTCAATTGACTACTAAATCTAGAACAACACAATTCGCATTTAAAGATGTGCGTCTGTAGATTGTTCGACGATTCCGCGTTTATGGCATCGGTATTCAGTCTGCTATTATCTTTCCTCGATGAACTTCTCTTTGTCTGCTGTTTCAACTTCCGCGCAATCCGCTTTTTGTGCGGCAACGACCTCTTGGGCCCGGAGCTCGGCGCCGCGTCTTCGCTACTCTCCGCCGATACATCCACGTCGTACTCGCTCTTAACATTTATAAACTCCTGTTTCACGTTATGCGAAATTCGTTTGAACGACTGCAATGTCGGATATACCGGCGGTGCGTTTGGTTCTGGGACAGTCTGAATCGCGTACGTATTAACGGGCGTTAGAGTTTCCAAATGCGAGACATCCGGTAATGTGGGATCTTCGTGTTGCGACTGACTATGGAGCTGCTGTTTCTGTTGTTGCTGCAGTTGTACTGCAACTAGAGCTGCCGCTAATCTGCGATCTTCCTGCGAGAAAAATTTCGATTCGTTCTTTAACTGCTGCGTCCAGTACTGTTGGCAATAACTCGTAATAATTCAAATTCATCGGTTATTACTATAAACAGTGTAAAAGAGAATAAACGTAAGTGCGAGGTATTAATAAGTATTCGAAAGATCGCTACCTCCGTTAGTTCGTGCGGTAATAGATCGTCCGTTTCGTAATATTGTGTCCCCGCGCCGTAATCGGCACCGACGCCAGCATTAATCATGTCCACGACCATTCCTTCGGAAATTAATTCTCCGTTTAACGTTAAAAGAGGAACGCTTTTGCTGAGGGTCTCCCCATCAGCCCTTTGAATAGTAATGTACTGTGCTCCTTCCATTCCTTCCAGCAACACCGCTTGCGCGTCTTCCGTTGTAACTTCCATAATTGCTGCAACGCTTTCTTGATAAGGAAAATCTTCCTCGAAAATTATCTCTTTCCCATCTGTAAAATCTAGTTCGTTTGGCCTGCAAAAGGAGGAAAAAAAGTTGATTTTCGAGCAGAAGTGCCGAGTTTCGTAAAACTTGTATCGCTTCCGACAGATTATTTTTTAACGAGTTTTTGTTTATCGCAAAGCATAAAACTCTTCGTCTTACTTATCATTTATAACATTTCAACGTAAGCAACGCGTAAATAAGCAAAACAATTTTTATACCAAGCCCGCTACAATCGGCGGAAAAAATTCGCAACGGTAATTATTCTTAAAAATTCGAAAACTTGCATGTCAGTAAAAAAATAACAGCGAAAATTTCATTTCGTGCACGGTTATGTATGTACCGAACATAATCCTACCTCCACGAGCTGTTCTCATTCTCATCCGCGGGAATTACAAACCGAGAAGTTTAAATTTCCCGCTCGCGCAGACTTTAGAGATGACAGCGGAATCAAGGTCACTGCACCCGGAGCACTCAGAAAATTTCTCTCGCGGCTTGATTTGCGCCCAGTCGAAAAAAGCAATCATCTCTCACCTCCTTGTACCGACCTTCGTGAATACTAACGGATTTCTGGCCTCCTTCTTGTGGAACCCGAGCGACATAAACAAAGCAAAATATTGAAACACTGTAGGACAAAATGTGACAACAGTGCTTGGCTCTTGACGCCATTAGAACGGATGTACCCCCCCTTCGATCGCCGCCTACGCGATCTTTCATAGTAGTTCCAATACCAACATGACGCTCCCGAAGTAACTGTTCCTCCAATTTTATTATGTTCGGCGTTTCGCTGTTATACACTTTCTTCCGTCCTCGTCGTCAACTACCTCGTATTTCCTCGTTGCGTAAACAGGATGCCGCAAAATGATATTCTTCGTCCAACAATTCGTTCGATTAGAAATACAATAGATTTTAGTGTTTAGGTTTATCGAACTTTCACTGGCGTTTCGCCTGCTAGGAGTGTTTAACTTCCGGGCCAGAGAGTTCGATATTTCTCAATGGCCATGCGAGTATCGCGAAATGTCAAACAAAAGTAGATCCTTTCCCACGTAGCGTGACAAAGTGTATTTTTCGAATAAGTTTATTTATTGGGCGCGTTTACTATATAGTATGATTAGTGTACACTGGCGATACTTGTGCAGAGCAATACGCGCGACCGATAGTCGTGCGAAATGTTGGTCTAACATATCTCGAAATAAGAAGTATTTAGTCGCAGAGTGCATATTTTTTGAATGATTTTACAAAGAGACTTATTAGCAGCTCTAACAGATCCATGGTTCGTAGGAGCAAATCGATTAACGGTAAAACGGCTTAAGTGAAGGCACTTAATTCAGTGACGAAGGTGAGGGGGTTAAGAGCGAGTTCTTTTTCGCCCCCCCCCCTTATTGCTGTCACTGTCAGCTGACCACGATTCATCGTTGATTCATCGTACCCGACAAGGTTGTCATTACTTTTTTACACTCCGTTGTATACCAATTACCGCGTTTATTCTCTATCGTTACTGCATAGAGTATGTGCAAAGTGAAACTCCGATAAACGCGTATGACTTTTAAATTTCCCTGAAATTGAAATATTGAAATTTGTTATAATGACACATTGAATTTTAAAATCGAAAGTCGAGCGTCATAGTCGAACAATCGTGAGTAGTTATTGCTGTATTAGCAACGTGTTGTTTGTGTGGTTGCAGAAACGGAGTGCGGTTATCAGAAAATTATGTGATACCTCTTGAAATATTTTTTGGAAGTTATGGCTTCAATTTGTCGACGCTGGAGGCTGTGGATTTTACCGCTCCTAACATGTCTTTATGCGCTTCTCATCGTAATCATAGTGCCCATTCTATTGGCGAATTCCATTAAAAATGGATTCAAGAAGCAGGATCAAGGAGCACTCGTCGGCGGTGCTTTTGTATTACTGGCTCTACCCATTGCTTTCTATGAAATTATACAACACATGATATATTATACGCAGCCTAGACTACAGAAATATATCATAAGGTATGTTCCTATTTATAAGAATAAGAAATAAAGAAACGTTTGAATTGAATATTTGGATTGGAGTACCGTATTGTCCGTAGCAAAATAATGTTTTGTAATTCACATTTTAAGAACAAGTTTTCTAGAAAGTTTATGTAACGTAGATAGTGTTAATCCACGTGGTACTCTCTCTTTTATATCAAAGCAAATATACATTTTCACACTTTAGAATACGAACCTTCGCGATTGCATGGCCGATGGTCTACTTATTTCTAAATATTGTAAACTTAGCAAACTATATTTAATATAGTTTACAATTATTCTGCCAGATCGTGTTACATAACACAATAGTCATGAATAATGTTACATAACAGAACTTTTTTCTATGATGGAAAAGTAATGAAAATTAGAATCGTACACGAGTTCATTTCCCAGTCAAATTTGACGAAAGTAGCATTTCATCGTAGCCGATGCCAAAGAGCACGGATATAGTGTAACAATAAGATTGTAAAAGATCCGTTAAAATTCATTTCAGAAATCCCCATTGTTGTAAATTAATATTTAGAAAAACATTAATTCTATTTACTGTTTCATTTCAGTTAAATTACATTTTGTTCATTTATTTAGTGATTGATTTATTTAGTGAACAGAATTATTAACGATTTTGAACACCTATATCGGCATTGTTGCTTTATCTTCTATATTTGTTTGACGTGAATAATTCATCATAAGTGATATAATCACGCAGCACTGATTGCGTCCCCACGCAATCAATCTCCGATAAAACCGTGCTGATAGATAGGTGTATACAGATTTAAACACTATTTCTACATCCCGTAATATAAATCGCGATCGATGAAACTTCCGTACACGGTTTCTATTTACTATATTTTCTAATAAGATTTGCGTTACGGTTGTAATCATTCGTAAGCGCAAAAAGAAAAACTGAAAATGTCATAAAGATTGAAATATATTTTACGCTATCTTCAACCTACGTAATACTACGCGGAAGGGATTTTTTTCGGGATAAATTTTGGCTGCATACCAGTATTAACGAATTCAATTCACGTTCAATTAAATTACAAGCTTTGAATAACTATGCTTTTTTATAGGAAGAAAAAGCCACCATAGATCTTCCCTTAGATTATTCTGTACGGAGTCAAGTACGGTAAACTCTTCTTTTTTTTTTTAGGATATTATGGATGGTGCCAATTTACGCAATAAATGCTGTACGTAAACCACAGTTCTTAAAATTACACCTTCCGCGTGTTTGTTCATTTTAAACAAAGTTCTTCTGCGTTTATTCAGTGGTTGGGCCTCGTTTATCCCGCGGTCAGTATATACGTCGACAGTCTAAGGGAATGCTACGAGGCTTATGTAATATACAATTTTATGATGTATTTATTGGCCTATTTGGACGCGGATCATCAGTTAGAACATAAACTGGAAATTTCTCCTCAAGTACATCACATGTTCCCTCTCTGTTGTTTACCCGATTGGGAAATGGGTAGAGAATTTGTGCATATGTGCAAACATGGAATTTTACAATACACTGCGGTTAGACCGATATCAACTTTAATTTCGTTGTAAGTATCGTTATGGTATTTTACCAAAAACAAAAAAAAACGGTATCTAAGTTCTTAATTTGATCTCACTAGTCAACTTCTTATCGCGATTGAAACAATGTTTATAGAAAATTTAGATAGTAACGAAATAACAATCATTCTGACAATATTTCGTAAATTGTGGTAAGCTCCTACGCAATGTTCAGGGAACATCATCGAGGAGAAGAATCGGCTCGGTGTTGCTCAGAATTAAAGCGCGCATAATTGCGTCTGATAATTGACCGAGGAGAATTTATTGTTGAATTATGCATGTTCGATAATGCGTATCTCACGTAACTTGATCCGTGAAACGAGAGAAAACAAATAATACGTTTTGAAACACGGTATCACGGGATACATTTGTTACTGCTCCTGATAGTATAAATTGGAGAATAGATGTTACGAAGTAACTACGCATACACGCTACTTAATACAATCTTCTAGCAGAAAACAGTGCAATTATGCGATTTTGTAGTTTTATAGGTTTTCTTTGTAAGGCTATTTATATTTGCTTATATCGTATTATTCTTTCAGTATATGTGAACTCAATGGAGTGTACGGGGAAGGAGAATTCAGAACGGATGTAGCTTTCCCATACATGATCGCCTTAAATAACTTGTCGCAATTCGTTGCCATGTATTGTTTGGTGCTTTTTTACCGCGCCAATTCGGAAGCACTAAGGCCCATGAAACCAATCGGCAAGTTCTTATGTATCAAAGCAGTCGTTTTCTTCTCATTTTTGTAAGTCACCATTAAAACTGTCAAAACGTGTTAAAATGAATACCGTTACAACGTATCTACCAAGCTTATAAAAAACAAATTGTTCTAAACAGTCCCCAATGATGTACATTTTACAGTCAAGGTGTGCTTATTGCACTGTTGGTCTACTTTGACGTCATATCAAGCATCTTTAACACAAACGACATGGACGACATAAGAAATATATCGTCCAAACTGCAGGATTTCTTAATTTGTATTGAAATGTTCTTGGCGGCGGTCGCCCATCATTACAGTTTTTCTTACAAACCTTTCGTAAACTTAGCGCAGGGTCAAGCATGGTGGGACGCGTTCAGGTAATTCAAATTCACAATCGAAATTTTGAATTTAAAAACTGTTTCTCGCATCACGCAACCCCGAGTATTAAATGTTTCGTTTATAGGGCCATGTGGGACGTTTCCGACGTACACAATGATATTAAAGAACACCTAGGTGTAGTGGGATCGTCGTTAAGTCGCAGGATTCGCGGACGCAGCGCCTATCAACAGGCATGGGGATCAGCGACGGAGAGAACCTCCCTTCTTCCCGAACCAACGGTTACTACGGCCAAAAGTGCGCCAACATGTTCCTTTTCTGGGTACAGTGGTGCCATGAGCGACGGTGCCGTTGATTTGATTCCGGATGTGCAGGATACTAGTAAAGCAGTAGTCACGTAACTCGTGCTCGGAGCTGCGGCACGGAACAAAAGGCGGGCATTTCGCCTATTCGAGATTATTCTGTATCGCTAGTATTACCGATTTGGGAGAAAGAAATCTAGTTTTGCAACAAGAACACTCCTCTTACTGTACAAATTCTCATTGTCATTCGGACGGCACAGCTCACGCTGAGAGGTTGCGCGATATAAATATACACATGTACGTATACGTACTGTTTGAACATAAGGATTTGATACATCGTCAATAAGTGCCGTTCACTTCGTCCATTTTACGAAACGCTTTCACCCTTATCTGATTTGCGAGAAAGATACGCGCCTTATGTTACCAATGATATACTACCAAATGTATATACGATGTTTATACATAGAACAATATATCGGTATAGTCCTATTTATAAACTTGTTGCACTACTCATTGTTGATTATCGGTCCCTTGAGTATTATTCGGAGTACTCGATTTCCTCGATTTTTTTTATTGAATCAGGATTTACTGGATCGCTTGTACTAAATCGACAAAGTATTTCTTTATTTTCTTTCTACAAATACACGCCGGTGTTAGCATCGTTATTTTTCTTCTTTACAGTTGCTTTGCGTAGTGTTATAAATTGGCGAATGAAATATGTGATATTTTACTATCGACTTCATGGGAATTATTTATTCGACATTTGTATCCCGAATAGCATTTGTGATGTAATGTACACAGGAATATTTTAATATATGTATACCGATCATATTTTTCCTTGGGATTTTTGATACCGTTCCTATAGATGTATTTCGCGTGGCGTGCAGTAAAAACGTATGTCACGTACGCATTACTAATTCCGCAATCGGTGAACGAATCGTATGACTTGCACGACTGTTACCATATGCAACGAGCCATTATTTTTAATCGTACGGTTCACCCGCAAAGATTGATGACTAGCAAGTTTGGTGCTCGTATCTTAAATTAATTCCTAAGCATTCAGGTCATTCAAATTCTATCAATATCATCATCGATCAGCCACCGGGGCTGTTATCACTTATCACACAGAATGCACCTTCGATTTCAATGTTTTGCATTTTTGGTTCATCGTATTCACTTCTCTTTATTTAGTGCCTGAATAAATTCCTCTAGTTTTTCCTGAATCTGTCGCACACGTTCTGGAACAAAATGGAAAAATTTGTAAACACCGATAACAGAAAGCTTGAAAGGTGTGGCGCAAAAAAGAAAACTTACTGAGCTCCTCGGCCAATGTAACTCGTCTGCCGGTAAGTAAAGTTTTCTTAATTTCGATATCTTGACTGTAATCTTCCAGTACTTCTTTAATCTCTTTGTCGAGTCTGCGTGCCTCGCGATTCATTATTTGTTGGCGGAGCGCATTGGCAGTAACTTTCAGCATTTGCTGAATCCTCCAGAATAGTACCACATCGTTGCATTCCATCTATGAAATTGGAATTAAAGCAACATTTGCGGAATAACATAATAAGTAATACAATAATATTAATTGAAAAGAAATTATTTGCCAGCATATCGTACTTCGGTTTCATGTCCTGTATGATAGAGATAATACCCTTTCTTGCAGTCGTAAGCCCTCGCTAAACTTTGTTGCAAAAAGAATCTCCTGTAGACAGGATGCCAAGTCTCCCGAATGTATTCGTTATCAACTTCTATTACGTTACGTTGCAAGTTCTTTCTAACTGCTGTAAGTTCGTCTTGTGTGAGGGTCGGTGGATGTTTCTGCAGACAAAAGTTATGCATTTCGATCACGAATACAAATTTAAATAAGCTGAGTTTAATCTCGCATTTTCTCTTAATTACCTTATCTGAGTGGAGGATTTTGTCGAGTTCATTTTTTACAGATGTGCGCATTTGTTGGTCCGCCGTCTGACTTTGCCAGTAAAGCCAGCGTTCTTTACGGCTCGGCCCTAGCATGTCCCGTAAAATTTGTTCTGTACTCTGCAGCTTGTCTTTGACAGAGGTTTCTAAAAATCGCACCGCTTGATCCCAATCCCGCTTATCGTTTACACTTCGATCTTCCAAGGTGTTAAGTTGTATGACTCGCAACATTTCGGATGCCTAAGGCAAAGAAATATTTTCTCAGTGCACAAGAAAAGTTTACCCATTAATTTTGCATACCTTTTCTTCCCATGAGTGTCGTTTCATTCCTTCCTGAACGACTGCATTCTTTAAACTATCAAAAATGTCATCGTGATCGGAGCTCAGTTTTGCTTGACTCATGAACTGATTAAATTCTTTTTGTAAACACTCCCATCCGCTCTCCACACTTCGAGCCGGTAGTTGTTGCTCCGCCCATTGTTTAAGTTTTATATCGACCGTCGTGTTAAATATACCTGAGGTACAAAATTATTATTTTGATATCCCTGTGCGTTATTGCAGAGTATTTTAATAAGTGCAGAAATACCTGGGCTTCCGCTTTGTGCAGCAGGTAAGTAGATATTCTCGAAAACGTGCATGCTAACTTTGTCCCAAATACTAGTCATTAATACTTCTTCCCAGTGTCTAGGCGAAACTTGAGACAAATTCACAATTTCATCTAGTATTTCTCCTCGAGCTCTTTCGAACAGTTCGTCTCTATCTAACTCCCTTAATCTGAGTGTTTGAAAAATTTAGATGCAAGGTTACTGGGCTATGTAATTGTACCGATGGACGTAAAATACTGAAGATATATTCTTGTAACGCTATTTACCTTGGGAAATTATTTTTCCACTCTGTCTCGAGATTAAACCTCGTGGCCTTAAAAGCATCTGCCTGTTGTTCCACTGTTTCACGAACCATTTTCCAGAAACATTCAGCAACTGCAAGACTCAGATTTCTTGTTGTAACTTGACCAGACATTACTAAGCCATCCCTGGGGAAAAATCGACAAGCGCGTGTGAAAATGCAAATTAACATTTAAGTAGAATCCTAAGAATTATAAACAAGATCTTACTTAAAGAGTTTCGAGTTCCTGAAGAACTTCTCTTCGTGATCTCTGATGGTTTGAATGCTATCATCTTGTCTACCACGACCAGTAACAACAGCAAAATATCCCAAGGCTTTCATAGGAAATAGTTGACCGGACAATATTTTGCGGACGCGATCGGGATTTGCTAAATTTTCCTCAGCCATGTCCACCTATTAATTATTAAAATACGACGACTTAGTCAATTATATCCTTTTAAATCTACGTGGTTAATTAAACGCTTTAAATACAGATTCGTTATTCATTTCATACCTTTGTTAATACAAAAATAGTTCTCTTGCCAGCGGGATCCATCTGAGCTACTAGATCCGTCACGTTGCTTCTTTCAGCATCAACAGATCCGTCTTGGATACAAAGAATAATAGCATTGGGATTGCTCATATAATGCTGAGTCATTTGTCGAATTGCGTCTCGAGTGTCTTCTGCCATATCAACCGTAACTGTCTGTTGCAAAAGTAATTTTAGGCTGTTTCTCGTAACAAATGTATGATGTTCCAAATATTCAATAGAATATATACTTACGCTAATTACACCAGGTAAATCGACGAGTACCATACGTTGAAGACCAGGCCCTTTTACCGTCATAGAAATCACATCCTGACTGACGGTCTTTCCGTTTTTCACGCTGTTTTTCATTCGTAATTCAACTTCTCGTCTAAGCTCGGCCAATTCTGAATCTTTCGTCAAATCAAACTCTCTCGAGCTGTCTTTGAATTGAGCGATATGATATGGACCTTCGCTTAAAGTGACTTTGACTGGTGCACGTGTCATCATTTCACCACCACCTCTGGAATAAAAAAATTGTGAACGAGAGGGATAGAAATAGATTGTAAAACGATATACGGTCGGCAGACATGCAACTTTTTAAATATTTCGCAGTACCTTGGAAATATTCGAGCTTGAGCAATCATCTCCAATACCGACGTTTTGCCAGAACTTTGATCGCCGACGACAACAACCCTTGGTAAATGATCAGCAAGCGAATAGGCACTGTCATAATCGTTCAGTTCATCTAAGACATCGCTGTACATGTCGATCAAAGATTTCTGGAATAAATGAAATAAAAACGGTTGTACTAAATTGCAAACGCAACGTACAACTTATAAGCATTAGGGCAAAGACGTCATTAATACTAATTACTTTTATCTTTTTGTTGCTTAGCTTTTGATTTCCGCGTAAAAGCATTTGTTTCCGAAGTTCTTTATTCTCTCTTTCTAATCTCTCCAGCTCACGCTGATATTTTAGTTGCATTTTCATCAATTCATCTTGCATCGCGTCCATGCGTTGTTGCGACGTTTCTTTAAGATAGATTATTAATATACGCTGCTATATGCATCGAAAAATTCGCGAAACCGGAATTCTAATAGACTACTAAGTACGTACGAGCTTTTTTACGTTCCTCTTCAATATTATCATTAACTAACGGTCGAGCGAATGCAACTGTATTGCTCGATATTTTCCCCTTTGTTTCTATTTAAAAACAAAACATTAAAATCGAGAAGTTGATAATTAATTGTACTATGTAATTAGAACGCAGAAGCGTGAAATATGGAAAGAAGATGGCGGTATGCTTAACTTAAAATGTGTTTAAAGAATTGAAAAAGAGAGCGATGAGAAAAAGTAATAAAATATGATATGATGAAAGGGGTCTGTCCCATTCAGTATTTCAATTCAATGTTTTCGTACGTAATCAATTTTCTTGTTTGCACGCTTCTACATCTCTTTGACGAGCGTTTACAATATTGCTGCGCGAATACTAAAACTAACTGACAAAAATAATTGTAAAAAATGCTGAATGGACAGACGACGAAAGACTGACAATTTTGACGAACTTTACACACCTGAATAAACTTGGTTTGCTATTGAGGAGATCGCGTCAAATATACCTGAACAGAACAGACCATAATAAAGTGATGTAATGTAGTTTTTTATACAAACTGAACGATATTACAGAATAAGCTCATGCACATTGCAATTTTATTATTGTATGTTTTACGATGACGTTATGATCACTTAATAACATATCCATATCTGTTAGGGCTTCGATTCAACCTAACTGGCAAAATTTACCAAATTATGAGTTGAATAACCTTTGGATTGCCAATATTTTGTTGTAACCTTACATGAGTGGTTATAATGAAGGATTGATTGGGTAGGAAAACGTCAGGCAAAATGGATCAATGGATACATGGGGAATAATAATCGTATGAAATTTGGAAAATTCATCGTGCGTGGGTACTAACATAAAAAAAAAAGTATATTCGACTCACGGTTCGAAGATTCGTCTGCTTCTTGAAACGAATCATTAGTTTCAGCTGCCTTAATGGCATCGTCCAGTCTCTGATTGAACCACATTTTATACTCTCGATATTTAGCTTCACCAAGCTCCTTTATACGTGGATCTATTTGTGTGTGTCCACAATTTTATTGCTTACCATTTCAGTCTTTTGCCTAACGTTCCTACTTCTTTAAACATATTTATTTATAATTTGGTACTTACCAACATCAATCAATTCGGCTACATTGTTCTTAACATTTAATAAAGTGCCACGAAAAGTTTGCCACTGTTTCTCATCAGGAATAAGACCACCCACCCATCCTACGCTTGGTAAAGAATCTTTCCACTGTTCATATTTCTAGAAAAAAATAATAACAATAATGACAGTCTTTATACATGTATGAGAAATGAGGCTTAGTAAAACCTTATGTACTTCAAATGCTTGGCAATCAGCCATTACTGATTATATAAAAATATGAAACCACAAAGGTTTAAATTGAAGTAATAATTACCGATTGCAATGTCATACCGCCACCAACTGCACCTCCCAATATCAGATAGCGAACTTTCATTGCGCCTCTCAAAATCTTTACTATAAACATGCCGTATCCACGATGTGGATTTCCAAAGTAACGTATGTGTGGAGATGACAATAACGGTCGGCAGACCTTGCCCGTTCTGCCCAACATTAAGTTTCTCGTACTAATTATGGATACTGGATGTCTAGACATCTTTGAGATCAGCAGAACGCTGTCTCTGCAAAAAAAAAATAAAGATTTTTAGCATATACATACATGCATTTTAATTTGAAAATAAAAATAAAATACATTGATGATTAGTGTAGAAATTAGTGTAGAAATATTATGGTATGGGGGTTTAGATATATCAGAATTTTGACAAATTTGCAGATACAGAAATCATCGAAACATAACCCCAACAAGTTACGGAGTTCGACATTTCACATAAAATGTAGACATCGAATTTGTATTATGTGTAAGCCTTAATGGACAATTTTCGCTTTAAAGATATTTGTTTAATTGATAATTTACACAGTCTTACCCTGCTTTACTACAGAGGATCTGTTTCATTTTGTAGGAATCGTAGCAGCGGTTAGTTCCGAAAAAGTAATAAAATGCACTCGTGGGATGATATACATGTGATATATCACGCCAGTGGTGTAAAGCTCTTCTAAAACACGATAGAAATCCGAATCAGATTATTATTTCATTGTTCCGTACTTCGACCCTATTCTAACGTAGCACACGACATTGCTAAAAGAACGAGCACTGTGAGGACATCTTTTTCGCGAAGGTGTCTGCGCGCGGAAAAATTTTAAAGAGAATCTGCCAATCATATGTTCAGTGCAGTGGCGTAGTTTTTACGACCATTTACGGCACATGCACTCTTGCTACGAGTGTTCTACTGAATTTAATTAAGCGTTAATTTAATTTTTCTGCCGAGTATTCTAATAACGCATTTGATTAAGTTTATGTTTACGCAGGGCCGACCCTAGTGTAGTCGGCGCCCTGCAGTAACATTGTTTTATAACTCCCCTCCGCACCGCTCTGTAATTTGGGAATGGTTAGGCTGATTGCCAGGTTGTCGCCGCTGCGCTGCTGAATCTGACGTGCTGACCACTGCTGATCAGCTGGATCAGCGGTTGGCCGTAGCACGAGCAAGCAGCGATGGCAACCCGGTATCATTGTCGGCTGCTACTTGTCATGCTCGTCACCTTCTAGTCGCTCAATTATGTACTAGCGCATACATACTTTTCTATGCCCGAATTGGGAGTATAAATACTGTGTCAAACCCTGAAAAATGATTTTATAATCGTATATTTGAGAAACTTTGGGATGTAACTTCGATTAATTTTATTATTATTCGGTTATTGCATTATTTTATTCGTGCTTCTTCCCGCCGACCCCGTCCGGTGACTTCACTGATTTGCGATTGTTGGCGATCAACTTCGCTTTCTTCCTGGTTACGTGGAGTCGGTGTCATTTACACCGGACTTAACTGGACTCCTTTACGACAGTATTTATTTTGAACTTTCTTAGCAAGATACGGTAGTGAAAAATAACAGATGGGATTATCTGTTGCATATTGCTTGGGCCGGCCCTGTGTTTATGGACGAATAATATTACACTGTATATGGACTGTTTATGGACGAATAATATTACACTGTATAATATACGTACCATCGGAAGTAATTCTTTAATAATTTTATTTTCCTTTGCAATCCTTATATTACAAAACATACTTTTCCAGACACATTGAAAATATGCTCTATTTACATTGGATTGTTACCTAGTTTTTGTGCTAAACATTTTTTTATCTTTACAGGAATAATATTAATAACTATTCGCATAGGCTTTCGTATAATAATATGATTATGGCAGTACATTTACATTAAAGTCTATTATCATTTATGTTATACATTGAATCGTATTTTTATTTATTTATATATATATATATATATTTATATTTATATATCATATGAAAATCTGCGTACTTATATTATGTGCATTCCACTAGGCATACGAAAGGAAAGTTTTCTAATTCGTTCCCGCGTTAATGTAAGCTTCTTCCTTAAATATTCTAGCAAAACACCTTGCCGCGACATGAGATCTAGAAATTCGAACGCATCGAACGGAAATTCGAGAGTTTCGCATTGACGATTAATGGCGTTAAGCACCTTCCCAACGAATTTCGATCTAATACACTTATACTTTCCGAGACTGTCGAAAACTTCGACGATAGCTTTCACCTCGCGATATGTACGAATCACAAAAAGCCGGGCAGAAGCGCGCTACTCGATTGGACCCCAGTTTACATCGTCCTTTCAGAATGAAATCAGCTGTTTTTTGGTTTATCGCAACGTTTCTTCTTTTTGTTTTTTCTTATTTTATTCGGTGATCTAATGACGCTACGTAACTAAACGTTATAAATGTCCTAGTATTGTCTAAAGGTGCTCTTTTTCACTTTTTTATTTCTCTATTTCTCACATTCAGTCTAAATTATATTATATTTATAGTATTTATAAGACCTTGGAATTATACTCTTAGTGTAACGACAAATATACGCTGGTATTATTATATTTCGCCAAGCGGCTATGTACAAGTTGCCGTTTTCATACATCTTCTTACAATGCGCGCTTTTTAGATCAGTGTTCGTTTTTATTCCCTACACATTGTCCTGTTATAAACTAGCGTTTGAATTTCTGCAATAAATGAAACACAAAGTCTCCTGGCAGTAGGTCACAATTAGTTCATCATTTAATGGAACAAAGGGGCCCCTATTATTGGAAAGACTCAATGCCCTTTCTTCGCATACAACAACTAAAATTATCACTATCAATTGAATAAAAAAAAAGCACTAAAACTGTGATGGTCTAGTAATGACGATCGCACTATTTCGTATACTTCGAAAGCGCAAAGATAGAAACGAAAGAAAAACTGTATGTTAGAAACAATGTCCTGTGTTTATCCTCAATCATTCCAGTTCAAAATCATGTATCCTTAGATATCGTTTTTCAGTTACTTCCATATCACCAGTAATCCTTAGAGCCTTTGCAGAACCTCTGCGACAATTATTGGAGGAAGTTCTCCTGTATCGATTTATCCATATTATTTTGACGTTTTCACCTCGAACCAACGTTTCTCTCATTTATTCCGACGGAACGCGTACTAATACATCCAGTCACTTATCAGATGACTTCGGAAATCGAGTATAATGTCACTGCTAATTATTTTAACGAACCTAATCATGAAACACGTATCAAGAGGTGCTGTTTCTGTGTTTTTTACTCTTCGTTCTGCCAGGCTCGAATTCGTCCTCGCTCCTCCGTCGTTTCTCCTTTAACTGCTTCTCCATCGCCAGCATCGTTATCATTCTTTTGTGAGAATCACCGACAATCCAGCCGTGCTGTTCCTGACGATCATCTTCCTCCTCTTCAACCGCTGGAACAACCTCGACTAGCTCTTCCTCGTCGCTCGAACTCGACCAATAGTAGAGTTGATTAGCAGCGGCGCGTTTTCGACGGCCAATCGCTACGCCAACCCCTTCCTCGACTTTGTTCCACGATCTCGTCGTCTTCAGTTCTTCGTCGTCGGAGTCTCGCTTGCCACTTGAAGATCTACGTTCTTTCTCTTTCGATGCTTTCGAATCCATGCGGCTCTTTGATCTTTCTGCGTTTGGATTTCTATTCTTTTTACCTCCGATCGTGGCCTTTGTATCCACCTTCGATATCCTCTTCTGCTTTGTCGGCGACTTTGAGTGCCTTTTCTGTTTCGTCGGGGAATCTGGGTTATTCTCATTTTCGTGGTTCTCGCTCGATAAGTCGTGCGTCGACTTGTCGCAATCGTTTTCAACGTCGCTGACGCCGTCGTTGTTGTTCTTCGCGTAAACATTCTCGTCAGCTTTACTTGACTTCCTCTGCTTCTCCTTTGCCTGATGCTTCTTTTTTTGCATTTGCTGCATCACTTTGTGTTCTAACAGCTCGCCATTTTCTTCCTCTTTCGTAACGTCGAAGTTCAAGCAAGCATCGGCGGTGTCGTGCGGGAACGTTTCCTTCTTCTTTCCGAGTTCGCGTAAAATTTCCTCTTCGATTGCTTTCTGCTCTTTCGCTATCATTAATTCGTGTTTCTTCTCTATGTATCTCTCTTTTCGTTTTTCCTTGGACTCGCGTTTCTGTTTACGCGGTTTCTCATGATCGGATTTGTCGCCTGATCTTCTATTGTCCTTCGCGCAGGCCTCATCGTCGGAACTACTTATTTCCGCCAGTAACCCCTGTTTACCGATAGCGCATTTCCTTTGTCTCCTCGTCGGCTGAAACTCCATAAGAATTCTTTCCTGCTCTTCCTGCATCTTTTTCAGCTGTTGTTCCTTCCTCTTCTTGGACTCCTGCACCTTTCTGCTCAGAAACACGTGAAGCGGTAGATTCTCAGATTCTTTCTGAGGTTTCTCGTTACTAGACAGTTTTTCGGGTAACGTGGGAATATCGTCGTCGGGCTCCTCTTCCTGTTCCTCCACGGGACTCGAACATTTTTTATCCGATTCCTCGACAGGGTCGTACGTTTCGGTTACTGGTTCCGCTACTATTACCTCGTCAACGTGATCGGTGCTTTTCGTATCATTGTTTACATTCTCGTATTTCGTGGTGAGATTAGTATCAGCTTGATCCAGGAGATCCAAGGCATCTTCCAAAGGTATCAGTTCATCTTCCTGCATATAATGTGACTTCTCGTTCACTTTCTCCTGCAAACACGGGGTTTTGGCACTGGAATCGATCGGTACATTTCGGGCTTCCTTAACCGCTTGCTCTTCGGCGTCCGATTCAGCAACAGAACTGTCTTCCCTATACAAATCGTCCAATGCAAAATTCGTTTCGTATCGATTTTCCGTTTCATCGTCGCTGTTTCTTTGCTCGTCCATGTCTTTCCTTTCGTCTATTACCAACGGATGATCCGACATCTCCGACTCAGACTTTTTGTTGTCGCAATCATTTTTATTGTCATCGTTCTTCAAGTCTTGATCTCTCCACTCGTCAACCTGTTCCTCGTTTTCCAAGCAAAATTTGTCGCCCTGTTCTTGGCTCTGATCGATTTCCTCGAGCTCGATTTTTTTCGTGTTCTTCTTCAATCGTCGTTGCCTCGTCGGCCCGTAATCGACAGCCTCGTCGTCCGACGAGGTAGACAACTCGGCGAAAAGATTCTGCTTTCCCTTCGAACAAGTCCGCTGACTCTTGGAAATTCCAACACCAACGTCCTCCGTTTTAACCACGGTTCTATACTCGTCGGAGCTATCGTTCTCGTACCACGCATTCCTCGTTTTCTTTCTAGGATTTTTACCGTGCTTCTTCAACTTTGAGTGCTTTAAATTTTGTTCCACCAGTCGTTTCGGCCGTTGCTGTTTCCTCTCTACAAACTCGTCCATCGGCCCCGTAACGTGCCGTTGCTGTTCCTCGCTTTGAAACGCTTTCAAAGCGCCTTTCGTCTTCGGCGCAAACTTTTCCAACTCTTTGAACTTCCTATCGATCATCGATTCTAATCGCGTGCCCAGAACGTCCTTGGTTTTTCCATTTTCCAAAGTATCCCCGATGGCCTTCGACATCAGACCAGCAACGTCAAGCTCTTTCGTCCTTAGGCAACTGACTTCGTAGCCTTTGTCCACCTTGTTTCTATAGGACATGACACCGCCGAGACTCGACTCCATTTGACTCTCGTCTTCGTCGAAGTCATAGACATCCTTTATCTTGTCCGAAGTCAATTCCTCTTTTCGTTCGAAGCCGTCCCGACGTTTCTTCCTCTCCGCTAAGCCACCGTGCTCGCCTCGGCGAATCAGCGGAAAGTCCTGCCGTTTCTTCGTCTTCTTACCCTTTCGTTGTCTGTGCACATTCAATTCTCGAAGAGCGGCCTCGGATTTTGATTTCTCATGCTGCTTCCTCTCGTTCAACTCCTTCTTACGCTCGAAGAGCTCCTTTATGGGGTTCCTGGTTTTCTTCTGCAGGTCTTTGGGAAGATTTGCTGGACTTGGATCTTGAACCGAATCTTTGACGACGGAGGCAACCTTGACGGGTTGGACATCTTCTTGCGCGGTCGATGTAGGCGCTCGTGCACATGCCAGCTCCGCTAGAACCTTCATCGGCGTTGATCCACTGCGAACAGAATGAGTATATAATAATATCTATTTTATCGGTGATTAACGAAAGCATAAATTGAACGGGATTATCTCAATTCGGGGTGCGTTTAACCCATGATTGATAACCACGATTAATTTATCATAATTAATGCTGAATGTATTTTCGAAACTCAATACACGTATAAAGTATAATATATAATGTGCAATCACTTATGTTTCTATAACTGAAATACGGATACGTTAACCGTGAAACGGCGCGAGGAAGAGGAACGCAAAAAAGATCAATTCAACGTAAAAGAATAATTTACAGGTAACATATTGATCCTGAAATAAATCCTGATACAAACGTCCCTTGCGTATTTATGCTGCCTTTTTCGGAATACCGTCATCTATCTAAGAAAAAGCATTTTGCTACGACACGTCCATTACAGCGTAATGGATTTACGGCATTGTGATATACGTGTATATTTTTCCTTTCGCGCATTGGGAATTACGAAACGAAGCGGGCAATATACGAGAGAAATGTCCCTCCTGATAACATTTTCAGCGAATCTGAATTGCTGTTTGGGCAAATAACGAACGTCAGAACGTATATTCTCTGCGCTGCAGCGTAGATAGCTTGTCGTGGGTGGGTGGAGTGACGGACTCAGATCAATACACAACACGAACGAATAGGAAACCATACAACGAGAGTAGAATTGTTAGTACCGCTCGTTATTTACGGATATCTTTATCTCGAATCCAGCTACCTGGATAGTCGACCGGTCGGAAAAAGGTGAGTACAAAGTTGTTTCAGGGTCCCAAGATACGGAGGACTCGTGGAATGCCGCTCGCCGGAGAATCAGAAGATTTAGAAAGAGTAGTAAAATCCCGGTTATCCGATCGTCGATTTAACGTACGTTCGATTAGTCGAGCACCGCCGTTTCATTTAACGCTCGATTATAGGGGCAATTTTTTCCGGTGGGAAAAAATGGAAATTCGAAGATCGAAAGATTTAGAGGGGCAGAGAAGCAATCTTATAGCGCTTTAAATCGTAAATTCGACGAAGAATTAAAAAATCATGAACGAGCGGCGCACCGATTCGTCGAGACAAAAAAAACAGAAGTTACAGTACAGTCGAACAAACGTGCAATCAACAGGTGCGAAAATGAAAAACCGGCTGTGATTTTTTTATATACCGTATAAATCACAATTTTTATTTTCGCCGACGCGTGAGATTAAATTTGAAGTAACAAACGATTCGATCGTCAGCGCACTAATCACCGTACTAATGTCACTTTCCCGCGAAAAAGAACATTCGGATAATCCGAGAGTATTTATAATCAGATACGAGTAAGAGATAGGAATTAAATCTTCCAGTATATTCTCTGAAATTCCATGATTTTTTAGAAACACAGTAAATCCCATCGGACTAATAAAAGAGAACACGGAACGCTGTAACTTTTACAGCATCGTTCCGCGGAACCGTGAAACGTATACCTTGCTTTAATCTCGCAAATAAAAACGGTGAAGGGCCACGCAATTGCATCAAGCGTGCCAACGCAAACGACAATGAAACTCTAATCCGACAGAGTAGAAACGTCAAAACTGGAGAAGACTCTGGCGACGTAGAAAAATTAAAAAAAAATAAAAAGGTCAAAGAAAAAAAGCAATCGCTCACTTGTGATCGTGTTTGCCGTTGCTGTGCAACAAATTCGACAGCGCCTTATCCAGCAGTCCACCCAACGCAGAATTCATCTTGCTCTTAAACCCTGAAGAATCCAAATGCATCTTGCCGGCTTGTTCCTGGGAATTTCTGGCGTGCAAATCATCGTTGTACCCTCCGTTCGAGAGGCTCGAGGCGTGACCTTGATCGTGTAAACGGGCATACGAATTTCTCAGAGCGTCTTGCTCGTCGCCATTCTGCCGATGATCGTTCACAACTTCGTTTCCGCTCTTCTGGCCAAAAGTGCTCGCGATCAGGTCCTCGCTCTCCCTCATGCGCTGCTGAATCTTGTCCCTGAGCTTGTTGTTGTGCTCGAAGGCCACGTCCAGGCTGTCCTCGTAACCGAGGTTGTCGGCTCGCGACATATCCGGGCTGGCCGAGCGGCTGGAATGCTCGCTTCGCAAGTTTCGACCACCGCGTTTAGGGTAATCCCGTTCGCGGGTGCTGTACATCTCCTCTCCCAATAACTGAAATACGATAGGAATTCGTCAGCCGGTGTTCCCGGGGTGGAATTATGCCTTCGACTCGCAGGATTCCCGGGTGTGAAGCCTCGAGACGGCAATGCTATTTCATTTCGATTACGTTGAAACCCATGATAGCGTAGGATATGCATTTTAACAACGGGGAATGGTGATTACGTTTTAATCGACGTGTTTGCGGTGCTGAGTAGTTAAATTACTGTTTAGAATGATTAATAATGCCGGGCAATTAATTGTTTTATGATCCGAAGCCTCGACGCGACGGATGAAATAGTTAGACCTGTCGCAGTTTATTGCGTGTGCTACTACGGAACGACTGTAGCGATCTAAAAGTTAGTTTTATTTTCTACATGGTAGTCAGCGTTAAGCGCCGTCGCACAGTCTATAGAATTTGTCCGGCCGACATCGAATTTTTCGATAAAGCTGACATTTTCAGGTATCAATTCATCGTCTTTTTTTTGAATGGTACGAATACGAGGTGTTTCCGATACCCGGTTCGTTGGAATTTTTGTTTAGAATTGTCGCTATATCCCAACGTTCGAAAGACCAGATTATTTAAATTTCGAGATTATTCAGATTGCAGGATATTCAAATGTTAACTAAAGTCAACCTAAAAGCGTCGGGGGTTTGAGTTTTTGCATCTATTTTGTCTGCGGAAAAATTTTTTTCATCAGATATTTCTTATTTAAAGGCGGAAACGGCTGTATCAACAATAAGCGTAATCGTTCTAGTGTCGTTTAGTCAGAAGAGAGATGCAACTAACGTAGAAAGCGATAATAGAGTACTATCGATGATTCCAAAGCGCTCGAATGTATACCCACGTAATAAAAATGTTTTTGTTTCACGATGATACGACAGTTTGTAAACAAAAAAAACACACAAAGTGTTAATGATTAGATCGTTCGGTCGGATTCCAGTGTTTTCGCGAACAAATTGTTTTTGAATCGTTTTCATTGGACCCTGAGTTTCATCGAGTGAAATTCGCGACAATCCCCGAAGTTAATTTATCGGAAAACTAACTCTGCTCGAGCCATTTCTTTTAAAGCACCAAAGCGACAGGACGAATTAAAATTGATCAGCGAGTTTCATTCGACGATTGTGCGCCACACAAATTGAAGATCATTCGAGGAGAAATGAAAGACAAATACTACGGCTATCGTATGTACACACTAAGAAATGTTAAAGGAATGAGAGAACTACCTTTTGCATGCATACTGAGAGACATTGTCTGTATAAAGCTGGTTCATAGTTCCTGCAAACATTATCACAGTAATGTAGAAAGAGTATTCGGTTTCTGGAATTTCATGCGAGGGTGTAATCCATTATAAAAGTGTTTCGAATCGAATTACAAACGTTTAACAATAACATTGTTGTGCCCCCAAAACGGAAAAAAATACCTCGATCCTATCGTTTCCTTTTAAATTATATCAATATTGTTTTCAGCGATCGTTCGGTGGTGCCCGTTGCCGTTGATTGCTTTTTTCGATCGATCTCCGTTTTGAGTGGCAGAAACATGAAGTTCCGAAAAACTAAGGTAACGTTACTAACGATAAGACCAAATTATTATACAGAGAACACCCGTACAAATGAAAATTCCATGATTACATATGAGAGGGCACGAGACCTGCGGATACGTACGAGCTAAAAGCTTTTCTTTTTTACACACACACAACACACACCGCGTACCGTGGAAAAGCGAAGCGACAGGAATTAAAAATAAATGATCGCATGCTAAGAGTGGCGTTTTTGTGAAATAATACACGGCTCGCGTGCAGTAATTCGCAACGAAAAGAAAAAGGGTGTTACGAAATTAACGAATCGCTCGAGACACAAGAGTCCCGTTAACTTACCGCACACATTTGCACCGAGTGTCTACAGTGATGATTTTACAAAACACTTAATTACATTTCAAACCTTTAAAACAAAACGTACATAAAGTCTCGTCAAAGATCGCCTTTACAATCACGCGGAAACTTTAGCTTCGAAATAAAAACAAACTTTTACAACCGTGGCACGAATCATGCAATTTTAAAAGAGAAGCTTCAAAAACCGTACTCACCTGATTGACGGACTCCAGGAGGCTACCGAGGCTGTTCTGACTTTCCACGTCCCTCCATCTGTCTCTGCTACCCCTGAAACCTTGCTGCTGATCTTCCTTCCGGTGATAACCCTCGATATGATCCAGCTTAATCTTCTTCGCACCTCTCAGCTCGTTCTCCGTGGTCGCCTTCAGCCTGGAGCAGCACTCGACGAATAATTCCTCGTCAAAATTCAAAACTTTTCCTTGTCGCGGCTTCGTCGCCTCTATCTCCTGGGGAACGTCCAACGCGTTGTCCTCGATAGCGTCGGTCGGTGCGATGATGACGACTTCGGTCTTGTTCGAGGAGGGCGATCTAATCACGATTTTCTCGCCCGAGAACTCGCTCGAGCTTCTTTTACCGGTCGCCACCACCTCCTCGTCGTTCGAGTTATCATCCTCCTCCTCGTTCTCGCTGTGCGAGCTGCTCCCGACGGAGCTCCTGGGCGTCTCGCAGACGAACAGGGGCGATATTCTGCGATGGCTGATCTCCTCTTCCTCGGACTCGCGGGTCGATTGCGAATTCCTGTCGGGACTAGGCGATCGGTTTCTCACGCTGCTGGGTGCCAAGCTGCTGCAGCTACGAGAGGATTCCAAATCGACGGATAGCCGACTCGACGGGGATGGTCTTCGGGAAAGGTTCTTCACGGTAGGGGCGTCGGCTTCGTCGTCGTGTACCACCTCGTTTCTCGCGGACGATCTTTTCTCAATCACGAGGTCCTTCCAGTCATCTTCCTCGTCGTATCGTTTACTCTTCCTGGAGACCGAAGACTTTCTTCGTTTTCCCGATTTTTGATCCTCCCGTTCCAGATTTAGATGATCCTCGGGACGAGTGTCCTTGGGAGGATCGCCATCGTAGTCGAACAACGCGTAATCGTTATCCTTGACGAGCGTATCAGGCTTGGATTGATTTCGGAGTACGTAATTAACTTCTTTGTGCTTTAGCGATCTTTGCGCTCTATTGGTGTCGAGATCGTCGCAGGAAACCGGAGACTCGCTCTCGAAAGCCCTCGAGATTCTCTCCTCGGCCCTCTTTTTACTCTGCCTACATCTGGAAGTTGGAATAACCATCTCGTTCAGCTCCGAGGCAGATATGAAATGATTGTTGGCTCCTTCGGCTTCGTGCTTTCGCCGATTGTTCGAACCGTTCCTGGATTTCGCGTGTTTGCTGCCCGAACGTTGTTCCTCTTGACTTTCCACCTCCTGAGTCCTCTCTTTGGCTCGCTCCGAAGACAAACTCTTCTTTGGCTTTCGCCCAGATCGCTTTTTCGAACCCGAGGACACCGAAGACGAAACGGAGTGCCGTTTCTTGCTCCTCTCTTCGTTCTTGGCCTCCAAAGTTTCCCTCGATCTGTGGGAATGCGTTTCGTTCGGCGTGGCGGAGCGAAAGCCAGCCCTCGACAAATCGGAATCGTCTTCGGATTTCGACACCCAATCGTTTAGTACCTCCTTCACCTTGTCGGTTTTTTCGCCACCGAAAACACGGCCGAAAACGCTCTTCACTATCTTACCTTTGTTCTGGGAGCCGATTTTATCCTCGTCGTCGCTGTCGTCGCTCTCGCTGCTCAAGTCCGCGATCCTGGTCCTCGGCGAAGACTTTTTCGATTTAGCTTTAGGCGTACGGGATTTTCGGTGAGCCTCTTTGTTGTTTACGGATTTGTGCGACTTCGACGCCTTTTTGCTTAAACTTTGACGATCGCTCGTACTCGTTTTGCGCGAGTTCACGGCTGCTTTCGATTCTATCGCGTCATACGAATCTTTAGCTTCCTCGATACTTTCCGCTTCCGGCGCTGCTGCTTCGTTGCTCTCGCGCTCGAATGGGATTTTCGTTTCTACTTTTTCCGCTTCCGCGATTGGTTTCGATTTCTCGGCCTCCTGCGCAGTTTCGCATTCCTCGTCCGAGACGAGTTCGGGCTCGTGCTGTGCGCTGTCGATTAATTCAGACGTATCGGCGTGAAAGGAATTCTCATCGCTGTCGAAATCCGACACTTTGGAATCCGCGTCCTCGATTCGCAACTCTTTCTCCGGTTCCGGTGTTTCGGCGGCGTTTGGAAAATTCAAGGACGACGCTTCTTCCCTTTCACGATTTACGTTCGTTACAAATTTATCATCGACCAACGATAGTAATTCTAAAAGAGGCTTGTCTGCAAGGCTGGACGACGACGAAATTTCATCGTCCGCGGTAGGTATGAAGGACTCGATTTTATCCCCAGAATCTGTTTCAGCTTCTGGACAAATTTTTGATTCCTTCTCATTTCTTGCCAACTCTTCGTCAATCTCGCTCCGCTGTTCTTGAGATTCACTTGCAATAGTGGAGGATACTTCTTCGGGCGTGTTAGTCTGAATTTGAAAACAGTTCTCCGTAGTCTCCGATTCATTAGGCTCGTGTTCATTGTCGTTTTTCGACTTTGCCGTGTCGTCCGGTACCCGTATACGAATCGATAATTTATCGATGCTCGCAGAAGTTTGTATTTCATCACTGGTCTTATCCAAAGAAGCTCGGTCGAGAGTTTCAGGACGTTTGAATGATCCCTCGTGATTAATTACTGCCAAACGTTCCGCAGTTTCTTCCGAGGCACGTTTATTCTGATTGCGTTTTGATTTCGAAGATTTTCGTGAAATTCGTTCATCGGTTCGAGAAATCGAATCGAACGCGGAGTTTTCTAATTTCTCACTGTGTTTCTTAGCTTTACTCTTTTTTGATTTGACGTGCTGTTGAGTTGATTCGTTGCCCATTTTCGTATCGTCGTTAGAGATTACGCATTCCTCCTTACTTTCTTTGAGTACAGTGTCGTCGGATTTCGTGCGATCTATGTCGTCGATATTATTCGTCGTTCGATCCTGAGCGGACACTTTTGGAATCGTTGTCCCCATGCCATTTTTCTCCAAATCTATCTTAATCGAAACTTTCGGGATCCTCGACGTATCGGAACTAACGTCGAATTGATTACTCTTACCTTTCGTTTGACTCGTCTCGACAACGGAGTCAGTTTTCATATTACGTTCATCGTTACTTAACGACTTCAAATTATTTTCACATTTGTTCTGCAAATCATATTGAACTTTCTCAGTCTCGTTCGAGCTCTTGTAACAGAGGCTACTCGAACGATTTAGTTCGAAGCTTTCACTTTTGCCATTGGAATCCTTAGAGCGCTCCAGATGGCATTTGCTTATAGTAAATTTCAAACTGATGCGTTCCCCTTGATTTCTTTGCGAGGCAGCGAAATCAGTTTCCGCAGTGACGTTTGAAACATCTTCGATCGTCTTATCGTGCTTCCTTTCAAATTTACACATTTTGTCGTCAGGGTAGTCCGCTTCTAAACACTGCTTTTTCGATTCATCCATATTGCTATCATTCTCGACAGGAAGTTTGGTATTACCAAACTTTGGCGCAACGATACTCTCAACATGCATTTCCAATTTCTGATTCACCTGTAATTCGTCCGGGACCTCTGAATATTTCTCACGAAAGTCTGCCCCGCTGGTATCGCTAGTCAATCTAACATCTCGAAGCAACGAGGAATCCACAGATGCTGATTTTTCCGCCGTTTCCTGCAAAACTTCCTTCGATACAATTTCCTCTCGCATCTCCGAGACCAACGGTTTGGAAATATCGGGAAGGGTCGAATCGAGAGGCTTTTCCGGTTCCGGCGTGTCCAAGGCGAGATGCTCGTCGGCTAAGTTCTTTTTTTTCGCTTTCTCCCTTTTCTTCTCCGCTCTCTTCTTCTTCCCAACGTCGTCGAGCTTCTTGACCTCAGTTTTCACCGGCGTGGACGAAGATTCCGGTGGCGCCGGACTCACGTGATCGGTGAGCACGTACTCGTCGTGACTCATATTCTCGGTGATCTTACAAATTTCCTCGTCGAGAAGCTCGTCTTCGAGAACCTCCTGCCGCGTCACTCGCGGATCCACCAGAGATCCCGCTTCTATCGAATAACGCGATTCGTTGTTCTCCAGCTGCAGGTTGTCGGAGATGATCTGCGAGTCGTCGTCCGATTCCTGAAGAACGTCCTCCGATTCGTTCGCGAAGTCTTTGCTACCATCGTTCGAAGTCTCGTTCTGTGTCAACTCTTCGCCCTTCCAATTATCGTCGCATATCTCCTCGGAGCTCTCAGCGGATGCGTTTTCGTTAAACTCAATCGAGCCCTTGTCTTTCCCGGATTTCGTTATCTGCAGCAAATGGGACTGCGATAAATTGTGCTTCTTCAGGGAGCTCTTCCTGGTGAAGCTGGTGGCGCACACGTCGCAGAAAAATCTAGCCGCTTCTTTCGTGAGTTTCTTGCGTTTCTCGACAATCAGAATCTCGCCAGTCTTTTTGTGAACAACCACGAAGTTACCACCCGCGCGTTTCTTCGGCGTTTGAAAGTCCTCCTCGGTTTGCGGCGCTCCGGCTTCCTGTGGGACCGTATCCTCCTTATCGGGGACTTCCTTATCATCGACCTTGTCCTCATCGTTCGCGTTTAAACTCTCGTCGTCGACTGGTTTCTCTTCCACGACCGATGACTTGCACTCCGCTTCCTGATTAGCGTTTTCCAAAGCATCGTTACCTTGCAGGGAGTCCGGAATATCCATCGGTAGATCGAAATCGAACAGTATGAACGATATGTTCTCCTTGGCCCTCCTCTTCAAACTCTGCCTCCTGTCCACGCGTTTCTCCGCGTCGACGGACTCCGAATCCGTGATCGAAGTGTCGGTCTGAACGTCTTCCGGCGGCTCTTGGAAGCCCTTCTTCTTCTTCGAGAATCGCTTCTTTCGGAAGTAGCTCGATTCGCTGCCGCAAGAAGCTTCCGATAAATTGTCCACGCTTTCGGCCCTGTGGTTTAATATCGTCTGACCCGATAGATCTTCGGAGGAGAGCTGCTTCCTTCTCGATGATCTCGTTCTGCCCGATTGCGCGAGATCGATGGAACCGGAAGAGCTGGACCGTTCCAATCTTTCCGTTTGATCTCGGTCGGACCTTCGGGAAGAACGTTTCTGACTTTCGGAAGAACCCAAAGAGTCCTTTTTGCACGATCTCTCCAGCAGCTCGTCCTGTTCTTTCTCGCGGAGATTTTTGTTACCGTCAGGATAGTCCGCGTTATTTATCTCGGAATCGGGAGTAAAATTATGTTGCGCGTCCGGATGATGATCCTCGATCATAGATTTCCTCTTCGACGTTCTCTTTTTCGTGTTTTGCAGCACTTCCGTCACTTCCGGAATCTTGAAGTGTTCCAAACTCGGGGGTACAATTTGCGCGTTAACCGCGCCCAAATTTTTATCTGGATCTTCAGTTTCCATGCTAGGATTCGTTCTCGTCGACTTTCGGCTCGCAATTTTATCGATCGCAGGTGATTCGTATGATTCCGTGGATTCCATTTCGACCGGAGTATCATTTTTCACGGGTACGTTATCTGATAATTGCGAATGCTCGTTACTCAAGATCTTCTTCTTACGACCGCGCTTTTTTGGAACTTTCGGGACAATAATCGTGTCTACAAATTTTGCCGGAACATTCGAATCTGTAATCGTGAGATTTTCGATCATACTTTTCTCCCCTGGCTCGCCATTCTTGACGTTCCTATTTATATTACAATCTCTGTCAAAGATCTTCGACACTTCCGGTATACGCAATATCGTCGTGTGTATCACGGGAAACTCTTTTACCGCGGACTCACTTTTATCCAAAGGCAAACTCAAGTTCTCGTTACTAACCGACATCGCCTCCGCATCGTTGGTACTAAAAATGACCTCATCGTCGGTGTCCTTTCCTTCGTTCTCATCGTTTTTTGATTCCGTATTAAATTTTGTTTTGGAGGATCTTCTTCTCGTCTCGTCGGACGTTACGTCGATCACTGAATCTTTCGCGTCGATCGTTGTCCCCATCTTGGAAACTATTTCCTCTTTAACGGGCTGCTTTGGTTTGTCATCTGGCACGGACCTTCTTTTGGAGGTTCGTCTCCCTTGAGACTCAATTTCCGGATACTGTTCCGATGTTTCAATGTAAGATTTCCGTTTACCGGTTGCTCTCAGAGATAACGCGGAAGAACGATTTCCTTCGACGGTTTTTGTTTGCGCTCCTTCCCTTTGATTTTCGATTAGCGGATTACTTTCCTCGTCCGATGATTTGACGTGCATTTCATTTTCCCCGGTGTTCGTTTTAAGCTTTTTTGCGCTGTCAGCAACGTTCAAGTTTGTTTCAATAATCTCGTTGCGAAGAACGTTATACTCAGTTGTAATTTCGCCGAACGATAAATCCTTCTGTTCGGAATCGTTTATAGTTTTTCTTTTGCCGGGTCGAACTCGCTCGCCGTCGGCATCGGGATACGACGAATCGTTTTCATTAGTTTTTTCGGTCCCACCGGTAGTACCCTTAGTAAAGGGCACTTGCTTCGACCTATCTATCAGCTTTATAATGTCAGCGAGATGCAATTCTTCGGACAGAAGACTCTCCTCGGTGTCCTCGCTCTCATCGACGGACTTTCTTTTGTTCTTTTTAGGCGAATTCGTGTCCAGCGATCGTTTCTTCGATTTTCTTTTAGGCTTGGTTTCCTCGTTTACGATGTTCTCGCTCTTGTCAGTAGCGTTCTCAGTTTCCATCGAGGTACAGGACTGCGATGTACTCGTTAAAGGCTCCGAGATCATTTGACTAACGGAGAAGCAAATTCCATTTGTGGCCGAATGATTTTCAGCGGGAAGAATTTGCTCGCGATTCGTTAAATTATCGGCAGTGATTTCTTTTTGGCCTTCCATCGAACAATCTGCTGCAACGTTATCTTCTTCGACCATCTCGCAATGCGCGATCTCACGCGTCTCACTGACGTTCGATAATTTCCGCTCTTTTACCATTTCTGTGTCGTCAATGATATTCATTGCGTCTACTTTAACGTTCGTATCGTCGGACGCATCGTCGATCAAAGGTGAAACCGACGACCCGTTCATGCTTTGCCGTTTGACAATTTTAACTTTGTCGGCGATACTTCTCGTTTCGCTCGGATTTTCCGCGCTTTCAACAAAAGTGGGACCAACTTCGTCGAGAATACTCGTTAATTCGTCGGCAGCGGTGTCTAACAGAGAACCAACCTCACCTTCCAGGAGCGCGTCCTTTTGTTTCGCGATCTTGGATACGATCTTCTCCAAGAAAGAGCCTTTTCCCTTCTGCTTTCTCCTGGACAGATCTAAAATAATATCGTTAGCCGGCAATAATTGTTCCTTCGAACCAACATCTTCTTTCGGATTTTTCGGTAACGTATCCTCTACGTTCAGCCCCTTCGTCGGAGTTTCGACCTGCCGCTGCTCCTCTTCGTCGGATTTTCGAACGCAAGTTTGCGATTCCTCCACCGCCGAGTTGCTAATGACTTCGAAGACGTCGTTCTCCGACGACTTCTCGTTCTTTTCAAAACTCAGCGCTCTAGTCGCAGAATTGCTTTCCCCGGGTTGCTGAGCATTATTTTGAAGAATCCCGTCGGGATTCACGTTGTCCAGAGTCGTCTGCACCGTCAGAACGACGTTCTGCTGAACCTCGACGGGAATGTTCATACCTTCCGTCAGGATACCGATCACGTTGCTCAAGGACCTCTTCGTGGTTCTCTCGCGTCGGGATCCCCAGGACTTCTTGGGTCGACCAACTTTCAATTTCTGCACGACTACGGGTGTTTCCAATGAATTCTCTTTACCGCTGTCCAACGAATTGCTTGTTTCCAGTTGCAGATGATTCAGATTTACGTTCACGGGCTCCGCGTCAACGCGCTCTTCCGCGGAACTCCCATCTATCGCCTGAAAACTCTCCTCCTCCGCGACGTTCTCTTCTTGTTCCTCCGTCGCGACGTCGTCGGTTTCGTTCTCCGCGTTCCCATCGCTCTCCTCGACCTTTTTATCAATCGTTTCTGTCAGACTATTATTCTCTGCACCGTCGTTGCTCTTCTCGGTAACGTCGGCTGCGTTCTTCTTATCGTGTACCTCGTTGCTCGATTTAATGCGACCGCGCCTTTTTCCGAGGGAAGTATTCTTCTTCAAGGACGTATCGTTGAGCTCGGTGGTATCCTTGCTTTGCGTTTCTAAGTCGCTAGAGTTCAACAGTGAACCCCTGGTCTGCCTCTTGTTACTGTTTTCGATCTCGTTGCTCTGCGCCGTCACATCGACGTCCTTATTTTGATTTAATTTATCCGGCTTGGTAAGTTCCGGCGAGGACGTTTGATTAGCGTTAGCGTTGCTAGTTTTATTTTCGTTAGTTAGGCTACTACTTCTCCGTCCTCTAAAAACGCTTTTTACGTCGCCACCTAAATCTCTAACTTTACTCGTTTCCTCGAGTTTGTCGTCTTTCGGCGTAGCTCGGTCCCTCTCCAATCTCTTCTCCACGTTCCTTGGTGATTTTCTTCTGCCGTCGATTTTTTCCTTCTTGGACAATCTCGTGTCCGATGTTATCCCCGAATCGAATACTTCGTTTTTCTCCGAGTCGAAATCCTTTTGTACTTTGCTCTTAATATGCACGGCCCTTGATCTCGGCACGGATTGTCTCAGACTTCTTTTCGAGGAGGCATCCCGAGACGTTAAACCCAATTTTATCAACAAATCTTCCTTGCTATCCGAACCTATTAGCTTTTTTACTTCGTGCGGGACGGTGTCGATCTTAATTGTTTCGTCCACGGAATCGAAAACCTTTTCCAACTTTGCTCTCGAGTTACTTCTCGTCTCCAAAGTCTTCGTCGCTCCTTCCTCTTTCTTCTGCTTCGCCTCTTTCTTCGTGTTCGTCTCTTCCGGGCTTCTCGCAGCAACGTTCTTCTTCTCCTCTTTACGATTCTCATCAAGATTCGCGGTTTTTGCGGGAGCGCTCTTTCTACTTTTCGGTCTACCTTCCTTGACACCTTTCGATAGTTCCTTCGGAACGTCACTAGCATTCTCTGAATCCTTTTCAATATTCCTCGCATCGTTCCTCGATCTCCTCCCTTTACTCTGTCTCTGATCTCTCTCCTCGTCCTGCGAAGGGCTACCGGCCAATTCGACGGTTTTCTCCATCGCCGCGACATCAATCTCATTACTCTTTCGGAAACTCTCCTTTTCATCCGGACTCTTGAATACCGACGAACTTTTGCCGCGCGATGCCTTCTGCTCCGAGTTACTCGAGGATGGCCCGACGGGTGACAAAATCGGCAGGTCGCTCGGCGAGGCTTCCAAGTACTCCTCGCTACTCGTCTGTACCGCCGGTTCCAGTGTCGGCATCTTATCACTGTCCGACGACAATCTCGTGGTTCTCTTCGGCAACTGGCTCTCGTTGTATCTGCTTCTGAAAGCCGCCCTCAACTTCGTTCTTCTGGCCGACGGCTCAGCGGTGCTTCCGTTCCCCCTCGATTTCGTCAGCTGTCGCGGAGTAACCGGTGGCTGAATCTCGGGTGACTTTTGCGGCGACGATTCTTTATTCGGATTGCGCGCAAATTTTCCATCCTGTGTCCGAAGTTGCGATTTTGCTTTTATCGAGGCGTTCAACGACGCGACGGGATCCACCGGTCGCCTCCTTTTCGGCGTGATTTGCGTCGGTGATTTAGTTTTTGTCGACGAACCCGGTGATTTTGATTCGACCGGACTGCTAACTGATCTATTCACGTCCGGTTCCTTGTCCGCGATTTTGGAGTTCTTAATATGCTTCGACGTCTTCGCGGTTTCGTTGGCAGCATCCAGTTTTACATCGGCAGCGCCCCTTGCGGCCATTTTGGTTTTCGTTTTGAAATTGCCGATTCTCTCGCGCACTTTCCCTTGATCCATGCTCTTCGTCCTGACGTTCCTCTTCTTACCAAGGACCCTCGGACCCCGCGTGATCTTCCCTCTACCGTTTCTGTCGTCCGACTCGCTCTTGTCTCTGCTGCTCTCGCTCTTCTCTTTGGCATCTTTATACGTCTCGTCGCTCTCCGCCTCGCCTTTCTCGTCCTCCGGTTTCTTCTCGTTACCGTTATAATAACTTTTTACCACGCTCTCGATAATCGCGGATATGTTGTCGCTCCTGCAACGATTACGCTGAATCGACTTCGCGTTCTTCAGCAGTTTGTTCCTCAAAACTGCTTTGTTGCGAGACATGCGCGATGCGCTGGAGTTGTCGCCGACCATTCGTTGTCTCGATCTGGTTTGAACCTGTACAGATAGTTAAGGCCTAGATGGAACTACGTAATTCGGAGGACAATGGTGACGCGGTGTTCTTAGGTATTCCCTTTTCAGAATGTCGCGAGGAAATATTTTCGTTTCATCGTTTCGGTATGACGCCACCCTTAGGTACGTTACTTTGTGACGGTGATCAAAGGAAATCTTAATCATCCCTTCAGAACTCGAACTGTCAGTTTTGAACGATCGCAAATTTTTCATAAACCGCTAATGGAACTTGAGTCTCCATTAAATTCGGGACACTCGAATGAGGAAGAAGTGTATCATTCGTACACGCCTACTCATAAAAATTTGATGAAAACCTGGGGGAGTATTTGAATGGCACCTAAGGACAATCGTGCGAGTATTCTCAGGGGTGAACGCGCGCGACCAAAAGAACATAAAAACCATCTTTCTCTTATGACTGTGTGACGGTCTCTCTCTCTCTCTCTCTCTCTCTCTCTCTCTCTCTCTCTCTCTCTCTCTCTCTCTCTCTGTTCTTGCTGCACCTCCCACTCTCCCCCCCTCCTCCCTCCCTCTCTCCTCGTACATGTGTCGCGCATGTTCCGTATGTTAGAACGTAAGTACATAGACGTCCGTGTGTACACGTGCGGACGGACGTGTTGGATAATCAATACTCTACTTATATCTATGTCGTCCGGCCGGAGCCGTTTCGCGTTATTGCCTTATCATTATCGAGTTTCATCTTTTTCGTCCGACCCAGGAGGATTCGGGTCATCTGCTAACTGGAACCGCCGCGGATCTTTGTAAGACGCTCGTTTACCTAATTTCAGGGAGAGGAGACATCACCCTGAGGAAACTAAGAGGGAGAGAGAAACGGTTGAGAAGGGTATTCTTGCCAGACTATACGTGCCGACTTGATTGAGGCCACTTGAGTCAGTTTCGCCGGCGATAAGGACTGACAAAGTCTACCGGAATTTATATCACGTAAAATTCTGCGTGTTAGACTCCCGTTGTAATAAAGGAAACGACTCTTAGATAATCGGTTGCGACAAAGTTTTCCTTTGACGTTCGGTTTCGATCTCTCTTTAAATTTTTAATGAAATACGAGGAATATAATGAATTGCGATTGCAACGGGAGAGATTGTACGTTCTAATGTGAAAGATGGTAATTATAATTACGAATCGTCGTCCGAGAATGTTTTTATAATCATTTGTATCGAGAATATGTTTAACGGGAATGAAAACGGTCCTATTTCCATTTGTAATTCTTTCAGTTCCTCAACTTGTTTTCCTAACCTTTTTTTTCAGATAACGGGACGGCGAATAATCAATTACGATAATACAACTCCGCTGCTATGAAATAGCAGTGTTCTGTTATATTTCCAACTTACATTACGGAGTCTGCCCTGATTTCGCAGTGTGCTCTCTTGTAACACCTTTCGCGTAGCCCTTTTTGGTGGCAAGTTCGCCAGCATTTTCTGAATGCTTTCACCTGTAAACAAAATTGCGTCGCCGTTAAAATACAAGTTTAAGAAATGTCTGTCGCACGTGCGGTTCTGTGGAAGCCTTGGAATAACGTTGAATTAAGTCGGGTGCGTGAAAACCGGATAAGTTTGATTTTAGTATTTGCACGAAGGTATTACATTTAGAATTAACCCGTGTACTGGAAATTTTCGACGCTCCCCGTCCGTGAGTTAACTCGTGCAGAAGGCTTAACCCTTAAATTGCTGAGCTTTCAACTGCCACGACAGCTCGAGCTCGAACTGAGAAATTTTTACAGAAATCCTGACGTATTTTCCATTCAAAGCTTGACACGTAACATTTTCCAGCATTGCTCTGTAATTGTTATTTTGTTCGAGTAGACGGCGTCTCGTGCTTTCGTACTTACCCAACGTTCGTTCGAACAACTTTTTAATAGCATTAAAATGACTATTTAGCGAAATATTAATCGAAGCGCTTTAACGTGTTTACTCGCGAGAAACACTACCTTGTATCGCGATTCGGCAAAATTTAATTAAGAGCCCGATTTTGCAAACAAAGAGGACGCCTGCGATACCGGAAAACAAATTTTTGACGGACGCTGAAATGAAACATGAAAATAAAAAAGGGGACTTCCACGAAGTGAAGCTGCGAGACTTCAATTTCCATTTGGATTAAATGAAAACCGACGAATGGTTTTCCAACGAAACTTTGAGGACTGACACACGGTACTTCAATATACGTGTGTCATTTCTCGAATATTGCAACAATTCTGAAACGTAATCGATTACCGTTGTTTCTGCGTCGCAAAATGAAAATTGCCCGGCGCGTCCGAGGAGTTTCTACAAAAACAAAAAAAAGAAAGGAAGCGTAGCAAAATCAAACGCCATTGTTATTTGAAAACAATTGTTCTGCGACCGGTACGCCCGCCAGTAGGATTAATTTACCCTCGTGCGAACGACGGTGGAGTTAAAGAACGAATACTCACGATCACTGGGTCGAACTCGCGGTCCCGTCGGTTGCTTCTCCTTCGGCACGTTGACCCGCGGTGTCTGCGAGTTCTGGATGTTCCTCTTCATCCCGCGTTGCCTTCGTCTTCTGCTACGGCTGCCGAACGGCCGCCACTTGCACTTTTTTTTCCCATTGCCGAAGAGTCCGAGCAACCAGGCCTGATCACCGCCGCACTCCAACATGTGCCTGTGCAGCTCCGGCAGGGTGTTGCAATTCTTCGAGCACTTCGTGCAAACCTTCTCGGAGAGGATCGCGTTCCGTGCTTTCGCCGTCGCGACGCTTCGTCCTGGTAGGAATAGGTGCTTGTAAAGCTCCCGTTGATCCCCGGAGAACTCGAGGTGGGAACACCAGACGTTCGGATGCGTGGAGGCTTTGTGATCCTCCATTTCCCTCAAGGTCACCTTTAATCAGATCGCAAATGGTCCGGGTGAATTTTGCGACGGCGACGAGGGGGTTAATTGCTTGTGTACATTTATCTACGTAATTGGTTCGTAATTAAAAATGAATATACGTCAGCTTTGGGACTGTAGAACAGGACGAGTTTCTACATTCTCGGGATTCCAAAATTAACATAGAGATCTCTTATTATTACAAACTGAACCGTGTTCAAAGTCAATTTAATCCACTGCGTTTAATTAAAAAATGAATCCATTATTCAGAATGTTTGTACTCGCTCGAAGTTCATCCATCCACTATCGTTAGAAACCATAACAGTGTACACCGAATAATCAAAGATTCAGCCGACGACAATTAATTGTCAGTCAACATCGGGAGACGAGCTGTTCGCCGACCTAGGATTCGATCGATAATTACCAATGAAGTGGCTAATTAATTAATTAATCGCTCGTAAATGTCAATGGTCTAGCGTCAGAAGGGTCAGATACCTTGATGCGAACGACTGCATTTTCCGCTTCGTTTCCCAGCGCTCAGCGCAATTCGACGTGTAAATTTTGCGAAAACTCTTCGACGACAACGCGACAAACAAAAGATAAAGGACAAAATCGTGTCGGAAGAGACTTCTCCGTTCGTTTTCGTCACTCCGAGCAGATTATCGGCGCAATGCTATTACCAATGCGAACTTGTAAGTCTTGATAATTCCCAAGTTAAAATAAGAGATAAAAGGAAATATGCAGTAAGACTTCTAAGCCGCGACAAACGATAAGTGTGTTGTTAGCAAGAATTTTTGTTAATGGCCTGAGAGCGTTTATTTTTACTATGAATCAAAAGCAGAAGGGGAACGATAAAGTCTGTCCAACTTTGGATGAATTAATGTTTTCTACCATCGGTTTCTATCGCGCTAATGTCAAAGATCAAACCACTCTCTCGATAAATAATCTAGTTCATGTTCGTAGTACTTACTGACTTCCTAGAACGATCAGGATTTCTATTGCAGTCCGATACCGATGCTGCGTTCTTTTGTTGTAATTTTTTCAATTTCTGTCGGGTACCGTTAGCGGTGTTTTTTTTTTTGTCATTCGAAAACTGGTTCACGTCTGTTAAGGCTGTTGGATACCTCTAACGCGAACCATGAGTGACTTCAGCGACGGGTGACAATAAAACGGCCAGACAATATGCAAACTACAGGGGTGTGAGGGGAGTAGTGCCCACCCTTGCTCTTACCAGTCGCAAGTCCCCCCTGGGACGAATTTTTGCGAATTTTTCATAAAAATCGGCGAAAACACGCATTAGCTTGTCGGTTGTGCAAGTCGTAATTGTTGACCGATTTTTATGACTAATAGCGCGTTTGAAAGATGAAGAATGATCCACGCGTTTGAATCGAACAGAATTTTGATAAGATCTTTTAAACGACATCGAAGAATGTCGGACGGTACGAAATATGTACGAATCGACGCGCGAGGAAGCAAAGCGTTAAAAGGTTCAAGAATATTGGTCCGTATTCTGAACGCTCTGTTAAGAACGTAACTTTTACTTTAAATCGCGTTGTCGGAGCAATTGCGTTTAATGCACGACGTTAACGGCCAAATCGTTAGCCCAAATTCGTGGCCTCGAATCATTACAGCTCGGATGATATTGGGCATGACGGAGTACACCAGAATTTTTCAACACTTTTCTCCCGCGAGGAATCCCAGTTTCTTAGCCGTAAAGTCAAACGATCCTCCATAAATTGAAACGAAAAAAGGGGAGAGGAGTTAAGTTAAACTCACGTGTCTCGAGGCGCAGGCGCCGCAAATATAAATCCGCGGCCTCGACCATTCCCCCGTGAGTTCGGCGTATACCGCTTCCTGAACTTTCCCAGGCTCGCTGCTCGTCGAATTTTCCTCCCATTTCCGGAGTCTCAGGAAGCTCCCGAATTCGGCGCTGAACTTGGTGAACTTTGTACCGGTGACGCGATGACTCAACGACAACTCGGACGTCTCTTTTTTCGGTTCCGCGGCGCTCGACGATTTCTGCAAATCGCAACGCGACGATTGATCGGGCACCGTGTCGGAGTTCTCCCCGACGGTGGATCCCTCGGCGATGACGTCGAGATTCGAGGAATCGGGATCCTGATCGTTACGAACGATGTCCGTGGTTTCCGAGATCGGGATCTGATGCCTGTTCAGGGTAACGCGTTCCTTCAATACCTGCTGTTTCTTCCTGAGCGTCAGTTGCGTGTAAATGTCAAACTTGCTGAGGTCCTTGATGGAGCAAGTCCATTGTTCCTTGCCGTCGTACTTTCGGGGAAAATTGTATTTCTCGAAGGATACTCTTCGGGGATGCGACCTGCTACTCTTTCCGGGCTTCTGGGCGTACTCGCTCGAGTTCTCGTACTCCTCGGCCGTGTAATCCTTCGTGTAGACAGGAGTCGCCGCCGTTAAGGAGATATCGATGGGAAATTGGATCTGATTGACGCCGTGGCTGTCGTAGAAGGATTGCTGCTGCTGCTGTTGTTGTTGTTGCTGCTGCTGTTGTGGTTGCTGCTGCTTAGACTCCGCTACGGACGACGTTGCTGGGGTCGTTGGAGTGGATGCGCTTTGTAGTTTGCCGTCCAAGTGGTGAAGAAGATTCTCGCGGATGTTGCAGCTTACGCTGCTGTAAAAGGAACTGTCGAACTCTGGACTTCCAGGATTACCGAAGCTCTCTTTAGTCGTCGGAACGATCGGCTTGAGTAAAATCGACTCTGTCCGATGCTCCGCATCCACATCCTCCGATCGTCTCTCTTTGGGAATCTGCTGCTCCGATTTGTCACTGGGACTCTGCCTACCGATCTCTTTGCCGGGCGACGATTCCTTCATTTTTTCCTGACGAATATAGAATTTCATGATCGAGCTGATTCCCGAGTTCTGTTCTATTTTATTACAAAAAGAAACGAGTAGAGATGCAACGATGCGAACGACTATGTTTCCCACGCGTTTTTCACGGGATTCAAATGATTCTCTAATCGTCTCTTCGCGAAACGCGTAAACTCGGCTATTATAAATATCAAATCACAGATCAAAACCGCGAACTTAAGCAACGACGGTAATTTTAAATACGGAGACACAGAGCGTACTCCATGGACAAGAATCTCACCTGAATTTGCGGCGTCCTCTCGACACCCCCGCCGTGATTCTCGTTCATGTGACCGACGAGAGCTTCCCTGGTAAGATAACGCGTGGAACATTGGACGCACGCGTGATATTTATCCCCGTGACTGCCGACCATGTGCTGAAATAAACCCTCCAAACTCTCCGAACACTTGTCCGAGCAATACTGACAGTTCTGCGAGGGCTTCCGCGAGTTTCTTTCCGAACGCCTGCCACCGCCGAGCTGGTGTACCCTCTCGGTATGACGCTGCCTGAGCGATATCGATAAGAACTTCCTGTCGCAGTACAGACAGAGATGCCTCACCGTCGGCGACGGTGGTTTGCTCGGTGATTTCATGGAGGCCAGAGACGAGGACGAGGACGCGGTGGAGGACGAGGGGGACTGGGGACCGACCAGGTCGTTCGTCTGACAATTCTGCAGAACCGACGCGACCTTGTCGAGTGGTAGACTGCAGTGTAGACTCGTCATCGAGAATTCCTGACCGGTCCTGGAGGAGTCACGGGACTCCTCGCAGGAACCTTCCGAGGCTCTCGACTCGTCGTCCTGCCCGTTCTCGTCGATCAGCTTGATGCCGTTCAGCAGATCGTTCAATAATTCTCGGCAGATGTTCCGCAGCTCGACGTTCTCCGCGTACTTTCGATGATCCTCCTTACCAACCTCGCCGCCTACTTTATCCTCGGTCTGACGATCGCTCAACCTGTCCACGATAATCGCACCCAACGATCTACTTTCCTTCCTCTCCTCGGCGTTCTCTTCTTCACTCCCTTCTCGCGCCGAGTCCTCGGACTTTGTCTCCTTGAGCCTACCGTTGGGACACAGTGCCGAGTATCCTGGAGCCTCCGTCTCGAGCTTCTGCTCCTGCGTAGAGTTACCGAGATCGGTCGACGTTCTCGTCGTCTCGGTCTCGGTTATCCTACTCGTTCCGGAACAATTGGAGACCACCGCGTCTCTCTTCGACCTCTCCTCGTGTCCGCAATCGCGCTTCTCACAATCGAAAGGACGCTCGTTGGACATCTCGGGGAGCGGGGCATTGTCCGTCTTCTCGGGCTGCTCCAGCAGAACGGCTACCTCGGTTCTACTCTCGTTCGGCTTCGAAGGCTCGAACTTAGCCGCCGGGCCTTTGGAGTCCTCGTCCTCCTGCTCCTCGCTCATCTTCTCGGACTCCTTGCTCTTCTCCGCTCTATCGTTACTCTTCATCCGACCAATCTCTCGGTCGTCTTCCTCTTCGTCCTTGATCACGCCGTTCAACACTGTCATCACGTATTTCTCGAGGGTCTCCAGGTTCCTCTCGACGCTGTTCCTATCATCCTCCTCCTTCCTGGGGGAATCGGCGCTCCTGGCGTCGGGGACCTTCTTCCTGAGATTGTTTATCACGTTGCTCAGCCTGCTTCTCTTGTCCTGGGCAGTCTGGGCCGATCTGTATGCGTGACCGTGCTTCTCCTGCAACTGCTGCTGCCGTTCGTTACTCGCGCTCGCTGGATGGCTCACGCCAAGATCATCGAGATTGTGCGCTGATGCGACCATTCTGTTATCAGTGCTCGGGGTGGACGACGTTGTCGTCGTGGACGGCGTCGTTGGGATCGACGCCGTTGTTGCCGCGGATAGCTTAGCGATACGGAGAACCTCGAGCGATCCGCTGCTCGTTTTGCTACCAGCTGCATCCGCCGAGGCTGCTTCTAAAAAAAATTCAAAGACACACCTTTTAACGTAAATAATCGAACGGAGGCGCGGGCGCTCGGCGAACAATGCCTGCGCGACTGAAAGGGAACGAGTGTCAAAATGCCCGGACGTCGCTGTAGACGCCGAGGATCGAAAGATCGTTTCTTTTTTCCCCGTTCCGCGAGGTTGGTAATCAAATAAATGGAATATGCGATAGACACTGACAATGGAGCGCAAAAAAAAACCCAAGGGTGAGAGTTGTGTAAGCTTCAAAACGATCAATAATTCCTTGGTTACCCGCGAAGCTAGTAAACATTCTGCCGCACTTTTTCTTTTTTTTTTCCTGTTCAATCTACCAACCACGTTTCAACGAAAATTTCTCTTGAAACTTAGAGTGACGCGTAAATGGAAAACGTTGGTCGGCCACTCCAAACAATTCAAAACCACTCGCGGGGAAAAAGAGGAGGGAGGGGGGTGGGGCGCGGATTAGAAAATTCGTTCCGAGGAAAAAATCCCGCGGGACAGACTCGGAGTAATCAAAAATCTAGAGACTTCGGAATCCTGAAGAGGAGGTTTCGCGGGCGATCCGCGGATGCGTTTATTTTCACGGTTCCAGAATTCATGGGCGGAGTGCCAAGTGGTTCGGAATACGAGAACGCGATCGTGCGTCTAGAAAATTGCGTTTACGAAATGCACCGACTCTCGTTACCCACATACGACCGACTCTTCTCGCGGGATGAAACTGACGCGACGGCGTTTCGGGAATGAACAATTTTGGGGGATGATGAGCAACCCGTATCGCCCGCGTTTATCGCTTCCACTAATGCGCTGTTATTTAACGAATTACTGTTTCGGGAAATTTCAATTTGGAAAGTGATTAATGGCGCGAGGGTATAAAACGTGACGCCTAATTTATGTGAACATTGCGATTATTAGTATCTTCTTATCAATTATGTTCCGACGAATTCGTTCTTGTACACTCTACAAAGCCATTGTAACTTTAAAATCACGTATCGATAAATCGATATTCCTTTAATCGTATTTCATTTTAAAGGTACAACGTGGTTAACGGGTATAGAGAACAAAACTCGTGTTATGAAAGGTTAATTATAATTAATTAAACTTTCAATTTAACAAATCAATGTTAATTAAGTTTGGAAGTGTATGAAAGACGACACATCATTTCTGCAGGCACCTCGCGGTTATCACGTTGTTCTGTTTAATAGCTGCCGTTGAAAAAGCTAAAATACAAATTATTCGGGATTCTTTGTTAGGTAATCCCCGAAAACATTTCCATTTGACATACAACATTTCCCTCGTTATCCGTTGCTATATTTTGGCTCAAATCCTTTCCCAGGTAGACGTGGAATATAAATCAAATGATCGAATCGGTTTTCATCCAGCTAGTGTTACCTAAATCGGCTTTTTTTGTCGCAACTCGATGTCAATGCAGCTGCACTCTTTTGTCGCGGAAGCCACAATTGGATCTGCCCTGATTCTCCACAGCCACGTCGATTTATATTCTCGTTTTCTTCCCCCCCCCCCTGCGCCCTCCCCCGTCTGACCGAGCGATCCTACTCGATCGTACTAATTTAGTTTAACCGCGTACTCGGAAAAGAGAAAGCATCGCGACTTCACGAAAGTTCGGAGAATACGAGATCTTCTTCATATTTTTTTTACGCGCGAAAATAGCGATCAAACGACCCGAGAATGTTCACTAGAGGTACGAATCGCATAATTCTTTCCGCTCTCTTTTTCTATTTGACTCGTCATTTGTTACTTTTTTTGGTCGGGTACTATACAGTAGATACCCGTATAACACGAGTTGTTGCAACACGAATTGTTACAGCGCGCCAATAATAAAACGCAAGAATTGAATTTTATTCAATAAAGTAAAAAGATTTCTTACATACATTCGTGATAATTATAAAAGTTGGCACGGTAATAATCATTGCACCCCCTGGTACAAACTTTACGCATGTGGAAGCCCATATACGCATATTTAATATTCCCAAATGAAATATTTATTTGTAGCTTAGTAAAAGCTAATAATTAAACAATTCCAAAATTGTTCTCGCGGACCCTGGCAAAGCTTCTATGAACCACTGGCGGTCCACGTGAACCGCGGTTGAGAAACGCTGCTTTAGATTATACGCGTTATGCGAAAAGAATTCTCGCATTTCCTGTGACGCGAATTCGCTAAACGCGTAACCTATTAACCGCATTATACGGAAGTCTACTGTATCGATAAAAGATTGGCCCGTTTTGTGTTTTACACAACGTTCCTCGGTACAATGACGATTTCCCGCAGTGAGCAACGTGCCAACAAACGTTCGTTCCGGGGCAAGACCGTCTCTTGCTTAAGGATGCATAGAATTTTTCAGAAGCAACGTCCTCGCATTCACCGGCCTCGCGTCTGCTGAATATTTTTCCGATATTTTTCAGTACACGCGCTCCAAGGGGCTCCTCTAAACGCGTAGAGTTTCCTTCCAAATATTTCCCGTCAAGGTTTACCCTGCGTTTAAGAATTTATCAAAACGTATCTATTTTTTCAATTCGCATACCTCCGCGGCAAGTTTAAAAATAGTTGGGATTATTGCACCCTCCCTCCAACCCGCGCAACATTTTTTTTTGTTATGTAAAGTAATTTCTTTCCGCGTGGTATATTTGCGATTGCAAAAATATCTTCGGTTTCGAGATATTATAGTTTAAAGTTCTGACCACCAATTTATCGTACTGGACTACAGTCGAATTGCATTATTTTTGTTTTCAATATATAAAATTTGTTTTCGTGTATTTTTTTCTGGTAAATAAATAAATCCTGTATTCTACGGCTCGATCAATGCGGAAATTCAATCTTTAGGAAATCGCGACACGCGGCGTTTTTTATTGCAACCACAGATATAATTCGTGTCCTTTACCGAAGAAATTCATTAAAAGTAATGGGCTGTGAGAGTGGAAAGTTATTACGTAACTATCCATAATGTTAAAGTAATCAAAGGTGCAATTTTAATCATAATTCTCCAATTTGTAGAAATACGAATATTTAAAGTAACGCGAGATAGTCAATTCGCTGGACCGTTAATCGACTACACAATTTTAATGAAAATCCAAAGATAACTCGAGGCGTTTTTTTAAGCACTTTTGCGCCGTAATCTTCGCCGGAGGTTTTTAAAAAAATTCATCAGCGTGAAAAATGAAAAGAAACTGTCGAACGCAGCGGCGTTCTAGAAAAACACGAATTCCACTGCGATTATTTTGCGCTTTTCGCTCCAGACTGTTAAATAGCGATGCTTGAAAAAACGTCATCGCGAAAACGTCCGCGGCATTAATCGACATACGATGGCTGATCGATATTCCATCAAAACGACGCTGCATATTTTGTCCCGGAAGGAAGCAAAAAAAAAACGTTGTTACGGGAACGATATCGCTGAAAAGTTCATCAGTGCACTCGTTAAACATGTTAACCGATCTCGTCGTCACGATTAACGATAGCTTCCGAAATATCGTTAATCCGACATCGAATGAACCCACACGTTTGGATTTATCGCGCGCCTTTTCAAGAAAAAAGCACGTACATCGCCAGTTCGAAATTCGACGATCGTTAAAACGTCGAAAGTAATTGGCAAAGTAAAGAATAACGATCCGATCGGTATTACCGATGAAATATCGTTCTTATCGAGCTAATATACTTTAAGCGTGTACCCGGATAAAGTACGCGCGAGCGCTTCCAATATTTAATGTCGCATAAATTGTTCGTCGTGTACAATAATTCTCTCAGCTTCGTACAAAGGAAACTGCCGGGGCCCGTTTCGCTTTGTTTCGGGCAAACAATACAAATATCCGCAAGTTTCGATGAAAAATCACGCACGCGATTTATAGCGAGCGAGAGCGTAGAGGCATGTAAATTAATACGTATGCGTATTTCGCTAATAACAGACCCATAAAACCACGAAACGCTATCATTTATCGATGCGATCGTGATACCTGGGACGGGGTTCAATTAACCACAATTTAGGCGTAATACAAACAATTTTGTACCAGCTGGCATATTCTTTGATCAACGGAATATAGGTGTTCGGTTTAAAAAAAAAACACGCATTTGCGTGGCAAAACGCGAAACACGTTTTATTTTTTCAAATGGTTTTTAATAACAGATTCTGAGTAATGCTTATTCAGATTAAATAAATATTTGGTGCCAATGTTCAAAAATACTGAACATATGTAATATAAGTATTTGAGGATCGTGAAATGTTTAGCCAATACCCATCCCCCACATCTTCAAGCCTTCCATAATCTTTATTATTCAAGCGTCATTACTTTAACGTTATTACTCAGCTTTCAAGCGTACTCTTTGTAGCGCGAACTAATTGCCGTGGAAAATTCGATAGAGTAATCACAGCTTTACTGCCAAACATACGGCGGCGGGTAATGGAGAACGTTACAAACCGAGCGAACCAATCCATCGATCTTGCCAGACGATACATTAGCGGCGTAACGTTCAAACCGTGACTTCGTTACGATGTAAATGGCAACCGCGTACCATCAGATCTCTACTGTAACTAGAAAAATGATTTAACGTTGCCCCCGAAATGCGTAATGTCGATGTTCCGTGCCTCGCGTGACTCTCAAATTCAAATCGAACGACAAACTTGCGCCGATTTTATCTTAATCGACCGACCGTTCGGTTTACCGATAGAGAAAAAAAAAAAAAGAAAAAATTGCTTTACATACTTTCGTATTATTCATGCGATGGACTTTTCTATCGGCGAGGACTAATAGCTCGGCCATAAACATAGGGGGAGGGGGGTGGTTAACGCGGAAAATCAGGGTAACGGTATTTGAACTGCGGGTAGTTCGCGTAAACGTTTACGTAGTCGTAAGGCGCACAGGTCGAAACGGGCTAACTTGGCTGTATACTCTATTTCCGGTGGTAGCGGAGTTTGCAAGGGGTATTCGAAACTCCTAATTGGGTCATTTTGATGGCGCGATATTGCATATTTAGCCTCCCCTCCCATTTCACCATCGGAGGAACGTGCGTTCGTTATATAGGATCAGCTGAAAAAAAAAAAAAATTCGGTTCGCCGAAATTTCGTTGGACGATGTTCGCCGTATATACAGCTTCGCATTCGTTCGGACCAATAATTTTCAACGTGGATGTATTAACCAATTACCATTCCTGTCTCGTTAAGCGAATGAAATTACTCGAACTAAATTACCTTTCCAGGCAAATTGAATCCGCTTACGTTTCTCCAAAAATTCCGGCCAGTTTTAATACATCTCGCGTCTCTCGTTTCGCCGTACGCGTTTACAAGGTAGATTTCCGGTTCCCAAGTAAACCCGTATGTTCGGAGTGACGCGTGTTCATTGAATAGCGCCGTTGCAACGAAATATCAGTTCTCCAAAAATTAATTCCTCCATATTGACTGTTTCCGATCGAGGCAATATTTTTCAACGCGGATCTATCGACCGATTACACTTCCGTCTTATTAAGAAAATGAAATTGCTCGAACCAAACTACCTTTCCATACAAGATTAAACCCCTTACGTTTCTCTGAAAATTCTGGCCCCTTTTTTTTAATACTTTTAACGTTCCACGTTCCACGTAAGTGTCTACGAGGTAGATTTCCGGTCTCTTAAGTAACGGTAGAAGTGTGCGTAAGTATACACGCGTCGGTGTATCTACCAGCAGACAGTCGGATGGATCGGGTCGATGCCGGTTGGAATCTATCCTTTCGCCTTCTCCGTCTTTCTCCGTCGTCCCTCTTTCTCCCTCACCTTTCTATTCTATCCCGGTCTAAGTCCCCCTTGGTTTTTCCACCTGTACGCGTTCTCCTTTCCCTCATCTATCCGTCTTTCCGCGCGTATCCTAAGCAAGCTAGTCGCTCTCTCTCCGTCGAATAGTTGCTCTCATCTAGAAATTCCATTTTCAATTTGCATCGCATCGATCCGTGAAACTTACGCGATAAACAGCTACGATGACGTTCAGGGAACATAATATCTTTCGTATTCGTGGAAGGAATGGAGATGGGAAACACTTTTCCCGTATTAATAGCTAGAAGCGAGTCTTCCCGACTTTACCATCATCTTCAACAGTCGTCTTCGCGCTTATTACATTTTTCCCACGCCTACGTGTCGTTCGGAGTTTATTCCAGTGTTTCTCAACCTAGAATGCACCGGCGACTGGCAATTAAGGATTGCTTTCGTTTTCAAGAGATACACAATTTATGGTAATTACAGCGTTAATTTTGATTACACGTGTTTTCTTTTATACCAACGTGTCGCGGAAGGATTTCATTCGTTAATAAAAGATTGGAATCGGTACGAGTGCACGAGTCGATGGTTGAGAACCCCTGTGGTTTATCCGACCCTCTCTCATCAGAGAAGAGTCGTCTCTCCGTCATTCACGTATTTTCAAAAGGAAAAAGATTCCTCTTCGCTGTACGTTGGTCAGATGTAGTGTACGTTATCTTTGCACCTTTTCGTCGATATTCTATCCCAGTTCTTCGTTTTTCCTCGCTCGTTCTCCTCCTTTTCTCTCACCGAGTTCGATTTCTTCGGAGTGTCGAGGCTACGCATTGTTTTCCAGTAATTACCGTCAGTTTCGATCAATTTCGACAACACCGCGCGCGTCAGTTTCTTTCCCGCTCTTCTCGTTCCACTTTTCTTTTTGTTTTTTTTTCACGCCTCAGGGATAACGGATACGACGGATTATAAGATCCGAATACGAATAAATTGATCTATCCATTTCCATCCCGTTCCCGTCCTCGTGCTCGCTGGAATCCGCCTCTATCGTGTTTATCGGCCCCTGCCTCTCCTCTCTCTCTCTCTCTCTCTCTCTCTCTCTCTCTCTCTCTCTCTCTCTCTCTCTCTCTCTCTCTCTATCTCTTTCTCACCCACCTCCCTCGCTCCGTCGCCGCTGTTTTCATCAGAATGCACCGGCTCATCGTGTTACTTTCCATCTCGTTCCCTCTCCGCTTCTCCCCTCTTCACGGTCTCGCTCACCTCTCCCCGTAACACGTATTTTCGAGGCACCAACGCTATCCCCTTCTCCCTTCGCGCTCCAGTCCCTTTTTCATCTCGTAAACAACGTTCCGCTTTCTCTCGATCGCTCGGGCAACCCTAGACGTCGGTCCTCGTCCAACTCGGTTTCAGGGTGGACGATAGATGGACGCGGGGAAAGGGGGAGGGCTACAGACAGAGTGGGGTGAACGATCGGTGAGGCAGAGGGATGGAGAGAGAGAGAGAGAGGGAGATTGGAACAGGAGACATAGCGGATGAGACGAATACAGCTTGAAGGATGAAAAAGGATAGTGCATCTGCGGGAAAGAGAAACTGTGTTTAGAATCAGAGAAAGAAGAAGAAGAAGAGGCAGAGAGAGGGGGTGGCAGGAATTCAGGGCAACAAAAGAGGACGGAACGAAAAATGGTAACGTGGTCGGACACAGGAGACAGCAGGAATTAAGAGAGGAGGGGGGTGGGACGGAAAGACACGGAGAAAAAAATAAGAGGAACGAATTATGAGGGACGGAGGGGGGAACGAAGAGGGGTGAGAGAAGGCCTGGCGGGGGGGGGGGGGGGGGGGGGTAGGAGAAAGATAAAGCTGCACACTCCGCCACGTTTCTCCTGACGCCCTTTTATCAGGAAGCCGGGGAGAGGGGGAGAGCGCTGGAATCGATAACCACTCCTCTGCCACGTCGAAAGGGGTCGGTCGCCGCCGCCACCCTCCTGGCACGGCTTTTAAAAGAGAGAAGCTGGGACACGCCAGGTCGTCGCGTACAGGGGTGGCGAAACCGGTTGCTCGGCGAGCGACGACGATCGTTCGTTTTGATCTCCATCGACCGCGCAACCCCCTCACCCCACCCCCGAAAAAAGAGGGTGACTCGGCCGGGGTTTTTGGCATTTAAATCATCGAGTGACCGCGCGCGCGAATTTAAAGAAAGCGTGCACGTTGTAGCGACGGTAGGGGCCATTATTTCCATGGGGATATCAACGCCCCGTTAGAAAAGTTATGACCGCTAGAAATTTCATTTGATTTCTCGTCAAACGTCCGATCGACTTTACATTCCGATTTCTTGAGATAGCTAAGTACCTCTTCGCGCGTTTATCGGACAACGCGATTTCACGCCAATCGCCCTCGACTTTTTCGAATTAATCGCCTACACGATAGGCATACGGTGTTAATTAAACAAATCCAGAACAACCGCAAGAAAATACTTTGTCCAGGAAATTGTCGAGAGCACGAGACCGCAATCAATTTCTCGGACGTCTCCCGTCGCCCTTAATGGAAATTCAAATACGAGACTCGGTTTAATTAATTCCGATTCGCACGGAGTAGGAGGTAAATCGAAGGGCAAAATGATCGAAGAGATAAATCGCGATCGACGAGGGCAGATCTTGTTTCCGTTAACGAGTGCCCGCGATCGAACAAACTAGGCAAGAAGGGTGCCAATTATGTAATTTCAGCCTTTCAACGAAAATCCCGAACAAACGACTCGAGTTTGAACGAGACGTCCGTCGCGCCAGTGAAAAAAAAAAATAAAGTTTCGATAGCGCGAGTGTAACGTCGCGTCGCGACGCTTCTTCGCGGGTTTCCCCTTCACTCGGGCGATCGACTTTAATACATGGTTTATACAACATTTCATATAAATTTACGGTCGAAATTAATCAGTAATATAATCATCTTACTCATTCAGTTGGTGAAAAAGTGAGGCAATGCACTTTTTGTCATCAACAGACCTGTTGTCATGAATAGATCTGAAATGGAAATGATTCGGTGATTAGAGAGACAGTTTTACTATATACATGCTTCGTTGGAATTCATATAACGATGCAAATGTGTCGTGCGCGCGCGCGCGCGTGTGTGCGTTGGTCAAGTGTAATCGTGTCGCGCGTTAAAACTCGAAACACTCGTTTCGCCGAAGATTTCAGTTTTCGGATCATCGAATCTCGTAATCTGTGTCTCTTTATCGTTATCTGTGTTCTTACATTTTTGTTTTCGCGATAATACAAACGGGCTTCTAAACATATATACCATATGTACATACATATGTATATCTCTGAAACTCGCGATAAATCAGGCACAACTCGTCGTCGGACGGTGACGTTTCCGGGATTCAACTTGAAATACCAGGGCATTTCCCATCGATCCGAGATCCACTGTTACCCGGTTTCCCATAAATTACCCAAAATAATTCAACCGACGAGTCTAGCATCAAGGACATCGACGAAGGAATTACACCCGTTAAGTACGAGCTTAGTATTCCAGTTTCTGCTCGTACCCGGTTGGCTTAACCCCGAGAAGGCGGCCACGTGGGAGATAAAACTAGCGTTTCACCTTCGCCACCCCCTCGCCGCCCACTGAAACCAGCTTTTTCCCCTGTCGTCTCGAATTTCTAAAGAGCGAAGGAGGGCGGTGGGAGGGGGGGGGGCAGGGTGGAGGGCAAAAAACTTGAAAATAAAGAGAAACGAGAACGGGAGAAAGGAAAAAAGAGATAAAGGTAAGGAAAAAGCGGAGGGAAGATTGGAAAGGAAGATCGTCAGTCCGGGCATTGGCAATGATCCAGCCAGACGATTTCACGAACAGTGATCTACGTGGGCACGTACGCGCACAGGTAGGCGCTCCTATCTAACGGTTGCGGATGATTACGAGCTTCATAATTTCAGGTCACGCTCATTAATGATCGCATGAGCGCGGGCTTGCTTAGCAGGAATCGACGCGACTGCTCTGTCGAGCTATCGACGAATTCGAGGGCCGTCGAACTATCGCATCGTTTATCGGTGTTTCGACTAATAAACGTACCATTCGATGCGTGCCAGTGATTTTCGACGGTCGCGTCGATGCCCAGAAATTGCCTCTGCCTGGTCCCCAAAAAGTCGGAAAAATCGCGAACTCGATTAAGTATACAATTTTTCAATTTTTTTTAAAATAATGATTATTAAGGGATCATATACGTTTTTATGTCCTGAATATTGGTTCGTAAAGTGTAGTGGCTTGTGAGAGAACTACTGGGTCAATTGTTTTAAATGTTGTTTTTTCTCATTTAAAGACACAAATCTTGAACAATAAGAATCATGTAAGAAAAAAAAATGTTTTAAATGTGGCGGCTGTACGCAGCGGCGTAAAGCGCTTTTTTGCAGGCACGAACGGTGGGCGTGATTCAGGTCACAGAGTTGGTCCGAAACAAAAACTCCAAACTTTTTGTTATTGTCCAGGATCGTGATTACACATCCACGAGGAGGATTTTTGAAAAAGAATTCGAAAATGGTTGCACTTTGAAAAAATGGATGCACAAAATGGCACAAGTTGATGAATATAAAATGGTATAATTTAAAAAAACAACGTTTCGAGAAAAACGCGTTTCAAGTTCTGCAAGGGTTCATTGCCGAACAGTTTGACTAGATTCGTTCCAATAATTATAACTTCAATAGTTTAGATACAGGATTCGTTGTGAGCATAAAATATTTCTAAAAGATATACCTCTCAAACTATGTAAAAAAAGTCGATTTTTGAAACCGAGAAACGTATATGAACCCTTAAATAATTCTTTTTCTTCTACCGAAATGTTTCACCTATCCTCACCTGTACGGAGACACGAAAATGTTTTTAACGACCAGACAAACGTCAAAAACTTTTTAATTCTATACGCAGGCATGAAAAGGTTGAAAACCACTGATCTATAGGGTAATTATTTTACTGCGTTAATTAATGGATAGATCGTTGAGGGATTAATAAAGATACTTCATTTTTTCGACACGCTATCTCGTTATTCGTTAACGCGCGAAGATACTTCATTAATTTGAATATCCATTCACGCCCGTGCGAAGTCGATCGCATCGATTCAAACGAAGTACAAAACGTGCGACGGAATTTCCATACCGTGGAAAAACATCTTCAAAGGAATTTCCATAGCGTCTGGAAAACATCTCGTGGAGAATTTCCGGGCGGAAATACCCGCTACCGAAGTTTCGCGTTCGTCGATAGATTATAACCTTGAGTCATTAAGAAAGTAAGAAATTGAAAAAAAAAAAAGAGATGGAGAAAAGTGAAATGTTTTTGGTACTTAGCGGGGCTTAATGGCCGACACTTTGCTCGTATAATTACGCGACGGCAGCCGATTACCTTTAACTTGCTCCGCACAAATCGATGTTTCGTCCGCGAGATTAATAACGGTCGTGTAATGAGATTCGAAGGAAATTACGTGAGAGCTTCGATTAGCTGGACAGTTCGTTGGTATCGGTTCGTTGGTAAACCGTTCGAAACGACACGAAATTTCTAAGCAAACCGACCAGCTGGATACGAGGCAAATCACTCTTTCGTCATTCCGGTGTATACCGGGCGAGACGTGAAAGTTCCGACTTAGGAATCTCTTTGGAAAAGCGTAGACACTTTTCGATAAGCGTGCCACGGTCTTCCTCATTATGCAACGAATCATTTCACGGAGGCAATAGGACATGCGCCGTGACCGTTATACCGTGTAGACGATATCCCGATAACCGACTTTCGTCTGCGTACGGCAACGAGCGTAATACAGGGTACGCGAAAAGTAACGGTGCAGTTTGACAAATTAATAACTCTCGGCGAAAGAAAACTTAACGCAACGTTCGTTTGTACTGCGGCTTTTGAGCGGCGATTTGGGGATTTGAGAATCGGAGAATCGGTAGCACCGATGTTATGAATAAACATTATTCATAGTATTTTTATTTTTATGTAATTATCAGTATTAAAAATTATTAATATCAGATTCGAGGGAGCGATAATCGTAGAATCGTGGCATCGGCGTCGATAAAAAAAATTATTAATATTGCGTACATTTTTATAAATAATAATGTTTGTTATTATTGTTTTTTAAAACGAATTAGCGTATCTTTTGTGAATAAAAACCGCTGATCGTATGCCACGAGAGCCAGAAGATAGAATATAAAAGAAACGTGACAAAAAATAAATTACTACTACGTTACACCAGGATTACACGGGTAAACAAAGATTTTGTGCTTCCGCGGATAAAAACTGCTGATCGTGTTCAACGAACGCCAGGTACGCGTAAAAATAACACGCTGATGTAAAAAGATGTTCATCATTTTCATTTATCGCATACCGTGAACGACGCTACTCGGTACGTGGGTAAGTGCCTCAATTTTTTATTTTCGTCGACGCTCATACGCGAGCACGATTCTCGGGCTCCACGCTCGTACGAGCGACTTCGATCTCGAAATGCAAAATCTAAATCAACCGTCGCCGTCTTCCGTGCAGCGTAATATACGTTCGTTCCGATCCGTGAGAGAAACTCGAGCGGAGGATTTATCAAAATTTCGACGTCGATCGATAACAGAAATTTTTGCCGTCCACTGTACGTGCGTGCTGCAGGCAGCGCCGCTGCTTTCGCAATTATAGATTTTCCTGGGCGAAGTTTAGCGCAGGGTGCCGCACACGGGCTACCGGTAGGTGAAAATAGTCCACGTAGGAGCAAAAGCGATGAAAGTGGCAGGATAAATAAAGCGAGCTAACGGGGGGAGGGGAAATTGATCGGGATCAGGAACAGCCGGCATTGTTGAAATTCGTAATATTAGATCCTCTCCTGTGTCTTACGCGCACGCGACGTGCACCGAGATTCAGTTTTACTGGCGTATATTTTGGATACAGACGATCGATAAGAATTGACGAGCGATTAATTCAAGATAGGGCAGCGATGAAAGTTTCACGAATTTTGGGTTTTTCATTTTAGACAAAAAAAATTCTAAGAACACGAGATTTTATGCAATTACGTATTTCTCTTTTCAAGGAGACAGAGGATACAATGGAAGCATACGAAATATATTTAACATACATTGTTAACGGTGTCTGGAGTTTAAATAAACTTTTATTCCGATCTTACTTATTTCTTCGTCTTCTGAGAGAATTAATGTATTTACATTAAATTAAGTTAATCAAATTTTGTGATTCAATTATTTCATTACTTTTAGAGTCGTCTGGCAACTAAACAAATTTCTATTTCGAACTTCTCTCTCTCTCTCTCTCTTCCATGAAAATATATATTTGCATAAAACTCCCACCCTAGTTACGAGTACTTTCAAAAAACGCTTTAAAAATTTGTAACCCAATCATTTTAAGAACACGGGCAATTTTCGTAGAATATCTCACAACAATTTCCTAGGAACATTAAGCGAGATCCATTATCGTTTGTATTCAGCAGAATTCCATTTCTACTTCCTTCCGAGTACGAACAAAATTCTACTAGTTTCCCAGCTTCTGGCACAGATCGTGCAGTATAATAATTAATTCCTCTTTCTCGGAATCCCTTGTCCGAGGATATGACAGGAATGATTCGCGGGAAATCGCGGGAAAATAAGTTGAAAACGAACTGCGCGGATTTAGCGAACGACGCGGGGTTCAACGAACCCGCTTAATTACCTACGGCTCTACGTCGACCGGCGTATGCCGGAACGATACACACGTTCGGATCTTTCGAACGCTGCAGTTTGCTGATTAGCACGGTGATCTTTATTAATTCGAGGACACATTACGACCGAAACGCGGCCCTTCTCTTTGTGCGGAGAAAATAATGGGTCCGCGGAGCATCGAGCGGCGAGCACGAGAACGAGGCTTTGTGGGAAACAGGTTTCAGAATTCTCGATAACTGTTTTACGCGAAAGGGTGGTATAACCTATTACCAACCCTTTTAGACCGCTTTTACGACGGGCAAGGTGCACCGCGATCAAATTGTCTCCGCCTACTCGTGGAGGTATTAAATTCCATTGGTCGAGGAGAAAAATAGTACGAGTCCAAAAATATCCCTTTGAGATATTTAGAGGTACAATTTTAATTTTAGCACATGGTCCGCGTCGCGTTACTGCCTGAAACTACCTGGAACGTGGGCTACTGCAATTGAATCGACGATGAGAAGAATAGTCAAGGTTCAAATATAAAATTTTCAAATCTTTTCAAGCACGGTTTTAATTTTAGGGTATCGTCTGTGCCGCGTTACTACCTGGAATACGGGCTACTTCAATTGAATCGACGATAAGAGGGATAATAAAAGTACAGGAATATCCTTTTGAGATATTTGAAGACACAGTTTTCGCTTTCGTGTATCATCAATACCGTTACCTGAATCTACCTGAAACACGAGCTTGGAGCACTTTAATTAAATCCTACTTTTCCAAACGTCCTCAATGTACTTTAAATTGCTTCACACGTTATTAAACAAATCTCGCGGCACTAAAAAAAAACGCTGTACCACCGAAATACTAGTATACAGAAAATATGCGCGTCGACAGATATTGCACTTTACTTCGAAGAAGAACCATTCTACTCTACAGTTTTGCTAACTCTCCGTTCTAAAGACGATGCTAATCTATTCGCATACAAAGAGTCCAATCTTTAGCGAAATGAAATAAAAGGACGGTAGAGATATCGCGAGTGGAAGGGTGGCGAAAGAAAAACCTGCCGTCCGGTACTGGCAAATAAATGAATCACCGTGAATGCGTCAGGGGTGAGTCAGAAGGGTCTGGGGGTGTTCGATGCTCAAAATATTTGTCGCTCTTTAAAAATACAGATACGGTCGGTAATTCGAAAATAAGATAACCATCGGGGGCAGGTATCCGACGATGCAAACTTTCTTTCCACCGCGATAACTATAAACAATTCCAAAACCCAACGCGTTTCCTCCGACGAAATTCGGGATAAATTTGGAAATCGAGCATGAAATTGGGAATGCCTGCCATAAATCACCTCGGACACGGTTCGAAACATCTGCCGAAATGCGGGACAAGTAATTCCCAGCAAGAATTAACAACGGTCCCTTTTCGCATAGTGTTTTCCTAATGATTCGGATACGGGAGAGTCTCGGGGAAGAAACGAGTTTAGCTTGAAAGGGTGTCGGAGCCGTTGCACGATGAAAAGAAGTCCCTCTTTAAACGAGGATTCCCGAGGGACGAAGCGTCGCGCAGGAGAGAGAGAAAAAAAACACGAAATCGTAAAAACGGACTCGCAACGGCTACCGCGGAAATTTTCAAAGAAGAAAACGCGCCCGGCACAAAGACCGAAGTGGATTCGAAAGCTTAAAGCAAACAGCGACGCTTCTTGAACGTACTTCAGCTTTTACTTTCTTCGAGGAGAGAGAAAAAAAATGATGTGATAACGCATAACTCGCGGCTGTAACCGCAATAGGATCGTCCGCGTAAAGGAGAATTTTTGTGCTTTTGCAAATTAAACGCTTAATGAAATACAGAAAAAAAATGTCTGACAAATTCAGATACGTCGAAGACTGGATTATAATAATGAACATAATTAAACGTTGATTTTAATTCCCAAATTAATAAATCCGACGATATTCTCAAATACTCTTTTTATCTCACGATTTACTATAATCCCGTCTGCCGTTATCGGACCGCGGAATGTTTATAATAATCGCGGATGTAAAATACATGCTCGCCAGACTGAAAACCCTCTGGTATAGAAAAAATATTCACCGTTTTCATTGATCTAATCTGTGACGGAGTCCGAGAGACCCCGACGGACTTAATCGTATTACGACTAAGCCCAACCAACGTTTTCCACGAGGAAAAGTCTGCTTGGAATTACACCCGGTATCGCGCCATTAACGGAATACCACTATTTATGTGACACCCTGTATATCCGTCAGACATCACAACAAAATGACAGCCCGAGCGATAAATCACTGTACTCCGTGATCCGAGGAAGCTACCGAGTCTGAGTTACCCTAACCGAACGTAAATAATGTAAATTACCGTAAAACTTATGCGCAACGCACCGTACGTGGCTAATAATCTTAGCGGTCGACGCGACGTTAATGAATAAGAAAAAATGATGCTCCTTCGCGCAACCCTGGAAACGGTACGTAGCGAATTATCCTTCTCTCGCGTCAAGAGATTGAACGCAGGTACGAAAGGGATTAAAGGGGGCCAGCGAAGAAATGATACCTTTAACCGAGTCCCGGCGTTAAATCGCGCTAATATCTCTTCGCGGACGAGCGAGCGTAAATATACAATTTAAAGGGAACGATGATCGTTGGCATTAAATAACTCTTGTACTTCCGCGAGCCAAACAAATTTTCTCGCGCAACAATGGCCCCGAAGACAATCGACCAATGGGAGTCTGAAGAGGATTTTCAAAACGACCCCTCTACAGGGCGAATAATTGCCAGCGGAGACGAGACGAGGGAAGAGACTGCAAAAGGAAATATCTCGCGAGTACGTCGAGTGGTTTTCCGCTTAAAATGGCCAGAAACGTTTAATTTAAAGTTGGATTTATTCGGAGATTAAAGGTCGCCGTTGTAAAAGGTATTGCATGAAAAAAGGGCATCTTCACCCCCCGGGATGACGCTGGTATTTGAGGAACTGGATTGTCGAGATTCCAGGTATTGTATGGGATTTGTTAAAAACAATGCAAAAATTCCGCGTGGGACGATAATAATGGATTCTTGAGATTCTTGGTATCGTATATACCTAATTCGTTGAGGACAATAAAAACGTTTGACGTTAAGTCGATATAAAAAGGCGGGAGTACTTTCAACGTGCTTCATTGTTCGATTCTGTCGATAATTTGGAGTGTCGTTCGTTAAGTTTCTCGTTCTTATCGTTAGAACACATTAGTGCTGCAAAAAGTAGTAGTTTGGTTTGCAACCCTCTGTAACCTGATTTTTCCATCACGGGTAAACAAAGTAGGTAAACTCCAGATATGAATAAATTCAATTCCAATTGAATTCTAAAAGAAAGCCGTGACACAATGGAAGCAGGAGAAACATTTTCGAACAAAAATGGCTTGGTACCAAAGCGGTCGCCGGTCTCTCATATCGATCTTTTTTTTGGTAGGTGGAGTCGCTCAGGAGATTTTTTTTCTCTCGCTCTCGCGGTTCCGAATATTCAAGGTACATTCTTATCGGACCGCCTCATATACGCATACGTAATTTAATTTCACGCGTAAAATTCCGTATAAAAAATTTGCATCCGGTGGTAAACAAAAGAATATCAGCGTTTGTGTTTCATTCGAATATTCAGATATCTGAGCGCTCTATCATTCGAATATTCAGATATCCGAACGCTCTATCATTCGAATATTCAGATATCCGAACGCTCTATCATCCGAATATACTCTGATATCCGAATGTTTTATTATCCGATCGGTCTACCGCTCGAATGTTATGTTATTGAAGTTTCACGACGTGACAGAGGGTTAAAAACATTCTAAAGACAAAATAATTCGTCGGTTTCCATCGTTGTAGCCAAGAATAAACATCCAGTCGAACTAATCCGCAAACAAGATCGACATCGATCTATCGCCGTGTCCTAATTCGGATCGAAGATTCACGAATTCCGTACGAACATCCGGAAGACCATAGATAGTAATTAATCTCCGCTGGAACGGAGTATCTCTCGCCAACTTTTCAATTACGCGGGACTCTCGCCTTGAACGGTGAACGCTTATACGTTGAACATTCGAAGAATGTCCTAGACCCGCATACATCGAGGTTATACTTAATTAATCAACCCGGAATAATGAATTACATTAATGGTGCGCGAGATCTTCTAGAAAATCCTCTTACGTTTTATTAATCCCGGGGCTCGAGGGGTATAATAATCAATCATCAATTAAATATTACCCGACTCTTCTTCGCGAGTACCCACTGGTACTTTGTCCACGCGCGCAACTTGCGCGCCGGCGACTAAATACACGCTTATCGTTTTACTTCGTTATTTTTATGTTGAAACGAGGCGTCGATACTTGCACGGTTCTAATGAAAATCGCAGCTTCGTTAATGCAGACGTTAACGAGCGGGTGGGGAAACGAATTCAAAGGAATAATCTTCGGCAAAGAAATATCGTATGAATATACGCGGTAAACCTTTTATGACGCACACTTTGCATTCCTGGTGCGTTTTATAGCGCGGTAGAATGGCACGCGCTATACCTACGAGAAGAGTTTATTCGTCTACTTAAAGCTGAGACGGCCGGTCAGTAAAAACGAGAGGGAAAACAACAACGTTCCTTTTGGCGACACGTTTGAGCACGACGCGACACGCCGTGGGCTTTTACGAACGTTTGCGAGCGGAGAGCGAGGGTGACACGAGATGTCAATTAATTATCCTATGGATCACGGACAGATGATAGAACTTGTCGTTTACGATAAGAATGATAGAACTTTGGTTATACGGTAGAATCTCTCCTACCGTGAATACATACTCAATATCCACTGAGTTGTCCGATGTTTTGCTCTCCGAACGCTCTGCCATACGAATGCTTTATTATCAGTATGTTCTGATATCCGGATGCTTAACTATCTGAATGATCTACTATACGAATGCTTCATTATCGGAATACTCTGATATCAGGACGCTTAACTATCTGAACGTTCTATTATCATCCGGATACTCTGATATCCGCAGGCTCAACTATCCGAATATTCCGATATCCGAATGCTCTATCGTTCGAGCGTTTTGTTGTACGAATGATCTACAATCCAAATTTTGTGTTATCCGAATATTCTACAATCCAAATGTCCTGTGGTCCAAACGCTCTATTATCCGAATGATCTGAAATCCAAACGCTCTACAATCTAAATGTTCTGATATCTGGGCGATCTGCTATCCGAATATTCCGATATTCGATGCCTACGATTACAGTCTTTCGTTACACGAACGCTCTACTATCCTAATGTTCTCTCATTCGAATGTTCTGTTATCCCAACGCTCTACTGTCCGAAGGTTCGCATATCCGAACAAAGTGTCTCCTTGCAGCATAAACCTTCTCCTATTTCAGATGACGTTTACATTCAACGTACACTTCTCTCTACACCGATCAATACTGATGCCAACCGTAACAATTACGAAAGTGTTGTAAGTACGAAACTAACAAGATTCATAAATGTTAAATCAAACTGTGATTTTTGTATATCTCCATTTAATAAACAAAATTAAGTACCCGGAAAACCATCTATCCGTCATTAGAAAATTCCCATATCTACACTCGTTGTCCTTAATACCTCGGATGCGCGAAGTTCTACCGTGTTTACTTCAAATTCTTTATTCGAATGGCATCGACCTGCTCGTCTTGCCTGTACCAGTATCTTGCCCGTAGTAGAAAGATTTTTTATTAAGCACCAAAAGGAAGACGAGGACAGGAGCGAAGGAGAGCGATTTACTCGACGGAGTTCACGAGAACGTAATACAACGTGAAAAATCGGCTCCATGAATTTATTTAAAAACTCCTCGGCGCGAGATAAACTTGTCTGAATATTTCAGCGAGCGCGAGGAAGTTTGGAATACTGAGACTTTTCCTCGGAAAGAAATTACTTCCTGACGAATGCTGCCGCGCCTCTCGTTAAACACCGAGGACGACTAATATCTCGCGTCGAGCTGCGCAACGGCTTTGCGAATTTAAACCCCGCCTCCATTAAAAGATCGTATTTCGCCCGGTAACCGTGAAGTAGATTCCAACTTTTGCCGATTTCAATTACACCCGCCGAAGAATCGGGAGGCGGCGCGAGTAGCTTTTCGCCGAGCCTGAGATTAATGATTCAAAACTACGGCGCGTGCGTTTGACAAACCGGTTTTTCATAAGCGCTGTACTGTAACGTTTACTTCGTCGCGTAAATCGTCTGGGAACGGTACTCGTACGCTCGCGCGATGGTCGAAATGAAAGATTATCTCGAAAACAACGAGTTTCGATAGAAACAATCACGGCTAAACGGTCGATCTCGTTGTTTCACGAGTCACGATTAAATGGGCTAGACGAAGTGCGAGGCGCCAGACCGAAAATATCACTTTGAGATATATTTCATGGAACGGTGTTAGTTTCGATCAACGCGTAGATTTATGCGTTTCGCGTTAACTGTCAACGTATATCTAAAAATATGTAAAATAATAGGATTTCACGGTTGCACGGTTCTTCCGATCGATTAAATCGAATTACCGGGAAGCCCTACCAAGAATTAGATTAATTCTACCATTTTTCACGTACCGTTTTTAACGTCATTATCGAAGTTCTGATGGAAAATGCTAAAATGGCTCAAAAGACGAAAGTGTTGGACGTAACTCGACATATACGTAACGCGTTCTTTGGGTGCAGGTCGTGTATCGACCAAACGCTGGGACACCCGATGGCGGATAAACCAGGGAGGGGAGAGGGAAAGAGAGCCAGCGAGCGAGTGAGCAAATGAACGAATGAGCGAGGCAGAGGGAGATAGAGGGAGAGAGAGAGAGAGAGAGAAAGAGAGCGAGAGAGAGAGAGAGAACGAAGCCGGCCGTATGCATCATCCCCCACAGAGAAAGAGAATACCGTACGCGAGAAAAACTGAGCGTTGCAACTCGATGCAGCGAGCCGGCAACCACTGGTAATAAAGAAGGAGGCTCTTTACGGCAACGCGCATCGTGTAACGCTTGTTTTTTCGCCGAGGAAAATGGGGAGGGGGGGGGGGGGGCGTCGCGAGTCGGTACAAGCGGCGCGCGTTCCATATGTATTTCGCGTACCTACGGTGAGCGTAAAAAGTATCCGTACACCTGTTAAATTTCGCGAAGAAAGAACCAACAAAAAAGGAGCCACGGTCCGCCTCGTTCGGCGTTCTAGCGGCGTCCGATCGTTCTCGACGGTCCATTGGCGTCCCGTAAAAGTACTCACCGGGAAAACGGTATCGCGTTTCGATCCGACAATGGAGATTAGATTTACCACTTGCTCCCGCGATCTAACAGTAACGTCGACGCGCCGCGAAAACCGGGTCACGACTCAAAATGCAAGTTTCGCTCCGTGGGGAACGGAGACGCCCGACGACGAAGGAATTCTCGGATTTCGATGAAGCTTTTCTTGAAATTCAATTGCAACGGATTCGATTGGCCGGCTACCGTCTCTCTCCCTCTCTCTCTATATATATATTGTCTATGGGTGAAAAGAGATAGGGGAGGGGAGGAGAACTCAGACGTTTCGTTATTAGCCCGGAAAATCTAAGGAGACGAGAAACTCGCGAAGACGAGAGGAAACTGCAATAACTTAATCGAACGGAGCGAAAATTGAGAAATAAAATTACAAGTTTTTATCGCGACGCTCGGCGACGCTACCGGCGCCGCGCGAGATCTCGATCGAACGCGGCGATCAGGGGGAAAGAGCGCAGGTAATTCTGCGGGCTCGCTTTCGAGAAAAATGGAGGCGAAAAGCCTGACTCTCGGTGAAAGTTTATGGAAATGAAATTTAGCCGGCCTCTCCGCCGTGTCGGCTCGGTATGCCCGAATTCAACGTGCAATTGGAATATTTATTTGCGCCTTGATTTCGAAATCTTCTTGCGCAAGAGAGGTTCGACGAAGATCAATAAATTTTCTGCATGTTTGGTTAATATAAACGCCGCGTTTGATTCGTTACACGGACTATCGCGAAACATTGTTTATTTGATAATAAGAAATTTATTAATACCCCGAGCCTGTGCTCTTCGTTGCTTGATACGAACTTCGAGAGATAGCGAATCTCGTTCCTAAATAATAATTAAAATTTATTATTAACTACGACGCACCAATCAATGTAAACACCGCGTTTATACTTTACACCAGTGGTCGTCAACTTGGTCCTCAGCGCCCACCAGTGAGCAATTTAAGCTTCTATGGTGGGCGCTGCGGGGGTTGTCCGTTTCTACAAAAAAAAATTACTTTGCACTCACGGTAAATTGAGTTACCGCGGTACCGGTGGGCCGTAAGGAAATTTTACCATCAACAAAGACACAAAAATGGGCGGCAAGTATAGAGAGGTTGACGACCCCTGCGTTACACCGACTACCGTGAACATCGTGAATCTAGTTACAAGAAGTTTATCGTTACTTCGACTCTGGTATAGATTTCGTCGTTCGATATGAACTTACAACAGATAGCGAGCGTAGTTTCTAAATAACAACTATGATTCGTCAAATCTGATCGATGGTGATCGATAAATCTCGTACACGCGCGCTCGATGCAAACGCCGCGTACGCTCGTTACGCGGAGCACCGCGAAAATCGTGAATTTAGTTACGAGAAGTTTATTATTTCCTCGAACCAGTACTTTTCGCTGTACGATATGAACTTACTACAGATAGCGGGCGTAGTTCCCAAGTAATAGCTACGATTCATCAAATCTAATGGAATCTTAATTTATTGCTTTTCTCCTCTCAGAAATTTAAAGGAAATACGAGAAGAGCAGAAAGAGGGGGAGAAATAAACGAGCGAGTAGTTCTTCTCCCGACATTTCTCTTCCATTTTCGTTACAGTTCCGTCCTATTTTCTCTCGTATACGCGTCTCCCCTGGCCTCTTTGGCGACTCGTGAAATTCAGTAGTAATATTTCGGAGTTTTATCGGAAAACAGATACGGTGCCGGGGGCGTAACAGATAAAACTAAAGGGTCAACCGTATCTATGGACGGATAAAAAGATTTCGAGGACTCCGCGAAGAAAGTTTATCGGAATAACTAGACCGTCCCTTCGGGTGAAAATAAAAATCATTCGCGGGGAAAACGAACGCGCGAGGTGCGATCCAAATTTATTTACGACTTTGTAATTGTTTATCTCCCTAAAAATACTTCGCGCCTCGTAATTTGACGCAACGATTCCAACGATTCGATCGAAATATTGCTGAGCGTCAAATTACGTGGCAACGTGTAATATCTTTGTAACCATGTGTTTGATTGTTTCAATATTGTCAAAACGTTTTAAGGCGTCGATCGCCACGTCGTGCGTATTCGGGTGACGCGCAGCGTAACCTTCACGGAATATCGCTATGAATAGAACAATAGTTACGACTAGACTCCGGATGTTTATACAAAATGCATTATTTTTATACTGACTTTAAAAGGATTTTGTCAAACAAATGCGATAAGTGTGCGTGAAGTATACGTATAATATATTATTACACGAGCGATATGTTATTATCGCCCGACAACTCGTTAAAAATAATGCATTTTGCATAAACATCCGGAGCCCGGTTATGGCAATATTATACAGTAGCCTAGAATGTATTTTTTATATTAATATTAATAAAATCGATATTCCATACCTCAAATCTCGTCCACGTATGGATGACGCGGCGATCAACGTGTCGATGTTGTTTAGAATTTTAGAATCAGATAAAAATCGCAAGGGGACAATTCAAAAGAAAAAGATCGCGCGTAGACACTGGACTAGATTTTCCAACCGAAACCTGTCGAATTACGGTATTCCTAGCTCTCGCAACGCCAACGCAAACGGGATACCATAATACAGTGCATTTAGCAAAATACTCGTCGACCTTAGTACACCGTATCTGTAACGAGTTATCAATTAAAACGTACTCGGCGTCCATACATGTCCCGACGCTATTCCTGTCACCTTTTTTATTTTTAATACAAATCAAATCCGAAAGTATCCTCTCTTCGCACCTCGAATCTACGCAAAATTATTTTGATTTTAACGTTCCAATGGCTACCACCCGCGAATAACTTCGTTTAATTAGAACGTAGCGTTAATTATGCAAATTCCAACAAGCGTGAAACCGTTTTATCCAACTGTTAAGCGTTCGCCACGTAATTTATGACGTTATAACTGTACAGTTCATTAAAACAGCGAGCGTGTCCGTGTCCTTCGATGTGTCCGTCGATCAAAGTAGCCTTTATCTACCTCACGGGCTCGTACCCTTTCCTTTCTATTCCGTTCGCGATAAACAGAGGCGAGTCGAAGCTTTCCGGAAAATCGATTTTCCTGTTTATGCGCGCTATCCTCGATATTGTTTTCCCGCGAAACACCTTACCGCGCATCTGGATGAAAATCGAGTTTTGGAGTGAATATTTCATTTGGTGTCTATTATCAGGTACACGGCATTAAATAATAAACGTGACTGACTGCTCGTAATGTAAACGATGCGTTTTTTCTAATACAACGTTGTTTTGCAATCACTCATTGCTTATGTTACAACGCGATAAACGTATGTAGATTCGCTATCCGTAACTGTGCAAACTTACTCGGTGTATTGTTATCGAGAAAGAATGTAAGTGATAGTCAACCGAACATTGATTTCCCGGTAGAATACAAGTAGGAATAATTGTCGTCGACGACAAGAATATAAATAATAATCGAAGGAACGTCGATTTCGCCGGTCGAATGGAGATACGGAGAATTGTCATCAAGAAAGAATATATATGTAAGTAATATTCATCTAAACTTCGCTTTCTCGTCGTCAGTCGAATGCAAGTATGAATTGTTATCGAGGAAGAATATAAATAATAATCAACTAAACGTCGATTTCACGGTCGAGTGCAGATATGGATAATTGTCATCGAGAAAGAATATAAATAATAATCAACTATAAGAACTACCGTAACCATCAAACTACCAAAGAATTACCCTAACTACCCCAACTACCAAACAAGTTAAGGTAAGGAAATTCCTAACGGAGATCCAAATAATTGAACATATATATAGTTGTAACAATATATAACCGAACATTGATCTCCCGGGGTTAATGTAAATATTGATAATTCGATGCATAATGTAAATCAACTTCAACGCCCTGGCTAACTAGATATCCGCTATTTCGTGGCCGCAGAAGTGGCTCGACGCCACCAACGTCGGGCAATGCGACGAAACCAAAATCGTCGTCCGTCGCCGATGGGTAAGAGCCCATATCGAATAACATGGTTTAATAAACACGCCCCCACTCGACGGTCTCTCGGGGTGGGTAACAATTTTCGACTTCCGAATTCGCGATAAACAATTGAACGCGACAAATGATTACCCAGACTCCATCTAGCGTTGTCGCTGAATTTTTCATGTTTACCGTCCCCGTTTATCGTTCGGCGCCAGCGCGTCGAGGTACTTTCGTGCTTCGAATTTATAATTATGATAAACGAAAATTTCCAAAACCGCGTGATCGTTACTATCGATAATGAATCTACAACCGTCGCGAGTAATTAGACTCTTATTACTCGTGTATAACGAAAAACGATGTATAAAATCAAGCTTTTCGAGTTACACGGTTCAATTATAATGCAATAAAAAAATTAATGGCGTAGAATAAAATAAAATCGTCGGGACGTTCATAGAAGACTCGTGTTCGGTCATTAACAGAATTTTGAGGAACTTTACGAGCGACCCACGATTCTATTTTATTCTACACCAGTTTTTTTAAAACACTTTATTACATTTTTCAGATACGCGCGACCAACGAACGACCGTCGCGATAATATGGCGAGAAAAAATACGTTGCTTCCTTTTTTTTACAGCGATTCAAGGATTCTCCGGGAATCCTGTGTGTATTTTGCGGGCGAAGGCGTGGAACCGGCCCGCCACTCGATAAGTACGAGTTGGCGCACTGGCCACCATCTTTCCTCTTTATGATAGCAGAAAAGCATCGTGTCTCTCCCTCGTGTCCGTTAATTTAGCACCCATTCGTGTCCATTTTCCGTGACGATACGTATACATATAAAAACAAAATAACGATCGCGTTATCGAGACTTTAATTAAGGATGCTTCGATTCGACCCGAATCTCCTCGTGATTTTCATCCCCTACCACGGTCGCAGCGAGAGGTATTCGACAAATTGTACGACGGGGTGGAGGGATGAAAAAAAAAACAAGAAAGTAGGTCCGAAAAGTACGAAATGAAAAATGCATAGCTACAAGGCCGCGCGCCCACGTTTCTTCGCAAACTCTATACACTTTTATGTTGGTAATTTAAGTTTTATTCCGAAGTTTATATCGCGAACGAGGAAGGGGTTAAAACTCGAAAGAATTCAGAACGAATACCGAAAGCAACGCTGGGAGAACAATAAGTTTCAACTTGTTTGCGCTGTTACAACCAACGACGTACAATGAGACCACTTTAACCGTTTCGTGACTTTTATATTCGGTCGTTTAACGTTACCTCGCCCTATTGTTTAACGCGTCGTTGCGAAAGAACGATGAAAATTAAAAACAAACGAACGAACGGATTCCAGGGGAATCACATTGTCCACGGGTATTATTAAGTGTGTCCTAACGATTCGAATTTCAGCATTAATCTATCGTTTCAAAGTGCGTTCGTTTGTTTATTACGTGGTAATTCTCGATGCGTGTGTAATTAGTTTAATAGTAACGACTCTCCGGTATCGGTGCGTCATTGTAATTGCAAGCTCATTAGAACGTCGCGGGAACACCTCCGCGATCATCGGAGCTTGTTATTAATGTTACAAAGTTTGAATTATCAAAGGAAGTTGCGCACAGTTTACGCGGGCAATTAATAACCATCGAGCATCGTATTAACTCGCAACGCTATTTGCCCGGAGTAAGATCCATCGCGGTGTGCATTTGCATTTGTGTCGATGAACCGGTACGTATATTGGAGTAACGAGGTATTGGATTGTCGGTACATTCGTATTTGTGCCGATGGCAAACAGCTTCGACCGTCGTTACTAGTTGTAGGTCGTAAAGTCATTATTCGTCTCGTTGTTTTAGGCGAAGAGAGTCATTGATAAACTTGGGGGAAAAAAACTGTGTTATTCGAAAAACCACGCCCTTAACTCTACTCGCCGTACAAGAACAAATATCATTTTATAAAACTAACTTTATCGTAGGAGAATCTAGGTTACCGAAACGGCGTTTGCCTTTCCGCGGAAAGCATTCGAAATTTCTGACAAATTCGTTCGGGCGAATCGATTAAACTTGGCTATAGCTATTCCGTATATTCTTTTCTCGGGTATGCGTCGGGACGTCGCTATCGACGTCCAATAAAACAATCCCATCTGGAAGGGCGACGCAAAATGTCTCTGTGGCTCTATACCGATCCTATCAACCGTGAAACAGGATTTCTTTCGAACGTTCGCGTGTACGCGACGGTATTATTCTGCGACGTCTTCCTAGAAAACGTTGGCCCGCGTTTGATCGGGAAAGATATCGGTCAAAATTTATGATCGACACCGTAATTCCTCGGGAGGAAAATTCTCCGAATTTCGTGGAAGATCGCCTACCGTGTCGCTCGAGGAAAACAAGGGGAGAGGAATCAACTTGAGTTCGAATCTTTTCTGAAAGGTCAGGAATTTTTCTCCTAATTAATATGAAATGTAACGTAGGTACGGAGGGATATATTTTTGATATAGAAATACCCCAACTTATCTTCTATTAATACTAAATTTTATCTAACTACGATGGGACATGTTTCGTGCAAATTGTAAAACAATAGCGTAATCTATTTTTCTCCTAATTAATATTAAACGCAATCAAGCCACGGAGGGACATGTTTCATGCAAATTGTAAAATAGTAGCGTAGCCTATTTCTCCTCATTAATATTAAGCGTGGTCTAATTACAATGGGACATATTTTCCACAAATTGTGAAACAATAGTTCAATCCACTGTGATCGTTATAACAACTGACTTTCCTGTTTAAACAACGAAGGAAAACAAACATATTAAAATTAAAAGTAATTTCTTGTCAATTTCGAAAACTACCAAAATTTTCAATTCCACATCTAAATCTCTCACGGATCTAAATCTTCCAGGCCCAACGTACGAATCTCTGCTGCTCCGACATGATTCATCCCGCTTTCAATTAATATCAAACGTATCCCGGCAGTCGAAAGTTTTACAGTAATTTTCAAGGCCCCGGAACCGATTTGCAGTTGGTTTTACTGCCACGCACAGGCCGATATCTGTAACCTGTCCCGCGTTATCGCGCTTTAATATCGGCTTATCGCGATTGGTCGCAGTGCGTACGCCCGCACGCATCCACACACGCGTTTCAGTTGCAACCTGTAACCGTGCGCTCGGATTACACAACGCATCATTCACAAACCCGGCAGTTATGTATACAAACGGGGTGTTTCGAAAGTAGTCACGCTGGTCGATGGTAACGCCGGAGAGCCGTGGCCAAAGTGTGATCGAGTGCGGGAATGTCGACGAGCCGATTCGATTCTCTCTCTCTTTTTTTTTATTATTCCCACCCGATCCAACTTTTTCATATTTCAATTGTATTCCGCGGGTGAGAATTTTTTGTTTTCCTCCGACGCGAGGTTTATCGAGAAGTATCTCTGACAGTTTGTTTTCGAGTCACGGCGTATAGATTTATGAAATCATCGTTTCGACGACGAGTTCGAGGGACGTTGACAATTTTTTTTCGAGGACCTTCTCGACGAGGCGATCGAAAGCGCTGTCGCGACATTTTTACGAGACGCTTTCGAGAAGCGCAATTGTATTCTCGGATTCTACAAAATTACTAAGCACGCCACGATATACCGCGCTGATCGAACACTAACGGAACAATCGATTTAATTCCAACGCTTCAGCTTTTCAGCCAACCTTGAATGTAATTACACGATATTGGCAACGCTTTAAAACCGGTAATTGCGCAACTACGTGCTTAATAATCGCTATGGGATTACTCTTACCGTAAAACCCAAACTATAAATATCGCGAGTAGGTTTACCACTAACGTTGTTTGCCGTGGCATATGGCCATTTATGCGATCATCGGAAATAAAATAAAAAGGGGGGGGGGGGGATCTAAAAGAGACTAACCCAAATTCCAGAATGCGATTCGTTCGTTTCGACACAAAAACAAAATGTAAGAGACATGTCAAGATTGGTAAATATTCAATGGAAGGATATTCACCTCTGGGTGGGGCTGGTGGGGCCCTCTTCGGGGTGTCGTCCGCAGAGGGTGTTCTCTCCCTCATGCTTTACTATGGGACCCCTCAGAGCCACCATTTAGGCGAACCCATATGCCATATTCTCCTGAAACAGATCGGGAATGAAACGAATGAGCAATCCACGTACTTGCCACCGAGAAGTATATTGCTACATTTTTTATATATAAATACAATGAAAATCATCGACTGCGCGAACTTATTGTTGGTAACGAGAAATCAATTGAATAGATGAATTTGCGTTTTTATTAAAACCTCGAAGCAATAGTCCATATTTTTAGATTTTTAATTATGCTGAAATGGAATTTGAAATTAATATTGGGTAGTTGAGAGGAAACAATATACGAGTTCGAAAATATCATTATCAGATATTCGAAGGAATAATACTAATTCTGTTTGTATCCATGTCGTTGGTTTACATGAAATTACCTGGTACGCTGGTTCGTAGTACTGCGGTTGCATTGTTCTGCGGTTTTTTAAATTAAATATTAATATCACGCGTGTTTTTACGCAATATCAATATTATATTTTCAACCAGTAGATCTAATACGGTGAAACGTGGAACAATGCTACCAAAGTGTTCAGGTAAAGCAACAGTAACGATGATGAAAAAATTTGTACCTCGGAATATCAGAAAATTATATAACGGATGATACGCTGTACATATTAGATTAAACATTAAATACCACGCATATTTTCCAACAATATTAATATTGACTACTAAAACTGAAACTACCTCTGTGAATATCTCAAAATTATATTTTTCAACTCCTACTGCTTTTTTTTCTCTCTGCGATTCAATATTAATTCCGGATTAATTCGGAATACGTCGTAACCGAATATATCGTTAATCCGACGTCGACGTCGGAAACCCGCGAGCGACGCAAGCGAGGACACACTTCCCGTCGTACGTGCCTGACGTAGATCGAGAAACCTGGAAATAGAACTTATATGTTAGGCGTACTCGTGGCACTGCCTACCGCGTCCCGGCTAGACCAACAGAGCCGTCGAAATTTCCAGCAAGCTGGAAAAACTGGCAAATATCGAGCGCTTCGTAGTCTGACTGATCGGGGAAAATATCGGATTATTGTTTTTGGTCCGTCGACCGCGTCGAGCTTTTAAATGCGATAGAAAACTCGTTACGAAGCGGCGTAGGTTTTAACGGGAAAATTCGAGGAAGGACATTTCCAAAGCCTCGAACGAAGTGAATTATTAATGATAACGATAAATAGATCGCGGATTGATGGAAACGCAAATTCTTTACGGAAGACAATTGGAGAAGCGTGATTGAAATCGACACTCGTTTAGTCATTGTAAGGTTGGAAAAATGCATTTTAATTGTCCGAATTGTCCGATGTGTTCAGTGATAAAATACACTTTTGCGTAAAATCTGGGGTATAATAATGAAAGATTACATTTTTACGAGGCGTTGAGCCGAAGTTACAGAACCAATTAAATGAGAAAGAGAGAGAGAGAAAATGTAGTTGCCGTTCAAAAAGTTTCAAGTAAACGAGGATGTTTGAAAAGATTATTTAACTATAAAAACAAATATTTTTGTATTTGTATATTAATATACAGTTTATTTATATTTATATCTGTTATTTATAATACATAAGCGCACGCTGGAGCGTAAATGTGTTTGGCTAAAAGTAAATGTACATTAAAAAATAAAACGCGGATTAATATCAATATGTTTATACCTCTGTATAAGAGGATCAATATTTTCTAGGTGGTTAAGAATTATATGTAAAAACAAATGCAAAGTCGTTAGCGATGGATAATAAAATCGCCTTACATAAACTAATTACACACTGAAGTTCTGCGGCACGTAAAAAAATATGATTGTCCCATAAATGCGTTGTCCTACTTATACTTCATATCGCCATGAATGTTACTAGAAAAAACTTTGCGATATACCGATTAAAAATCGTTGCGTCAGGTAATTCAACGAATAATTGCTTTCCGCCAAAAACTCTAGCAAGTTAGCATATATACGTAAGAACATAAACTATGTTCCATTGAGCGTTATCATTAATTCACGAAACTCTAATCTTCGATCTAAAAATAGCTTGGACGTATAACGTATTTAATAGTTTATATATGTATGTCAACAGGAAAGGGTATCGCAAGCGAAAATAAACCTATCGTCAGTCTTTGCTTCTAGCTAATGCGATCCGTGTGCGAAAGTTTTAATGTTTATTAGAAATCCTAAAATTGTCAATTAATTACGCGATGATACATATGCGCATACGCAGCATTGGTTCGTCTCTACCGATAGCTCATCTGTCCTCGAATTAGCTTACAGGAAATCCGCCATTTATCGAGCATCCTGTATATACCATTAGTTCAATAAGACAGATAGGGACTTCACGGACACCCTGTATAAAAGGAATAGACTCCCGTCCGATTCGGTCAGCCCGTAACCCCTTGGAATAGCTCGGAATTTCCAGCAGGTGAAAAAGTGGAAATTCTGGTCGGATATCCTCAGTGTGCCGTTAGTTTTTGTACCAACGGATCCACGAGAGAATAAAAAAAAAAGAACAATGCAACGTGATTTAAGATAGAATGAAACGAATACGTGGTCGTTAAAGTCAACTTAAAAATTCTTGCACCGATCCTAAAAGCCGCGATTTTAATTTACCTCGCGATCGATTTCTCTTTAACAGAACTTAACCAAACTGGAAATATATATATTTTTTTTTTGCGGATTCCACAGATCCAAGTGTTAATTGTGGTGACGTTGAACGAATGTTAAAAAAGAACGTTTGGATTTCTTTTTGATGGAGTATTTGTTGAAGTTTTTCAAATCAATAATAATAACCAATTGCAAACATTTTTTTTAATAGACACGGAGTTCCAACAGATCCCAGTATTAATTGTATTAACATTGAACAGACGTTAAATAAAAAAAGAAAAACAATTGTATGTCAAACAAAGAAATTCTTTTTAAATCTGCATTTGCAGAGGTTTGTAAAATCAATAATGGCACAATGATCTCCAATAAAAATTGTTCGACATTAGCGATACCCCGGAGTGCAATGCGTGTTGAACAACAATTTCGTAGATACCTAACGGATCATTTTTGAGTTGTAGCACGACTATTACTCAAATTGCCCTATCGTGACATAATACTCCCACTACTAGTAATAAAACGCGAATGCTACTAGAAACAACAATCCAACGCGAAAGGAGGGGATTGGTGGGTGGGGGGTGGGAGAGAAAAAACGGTTATTTCCCGGGCTATACCGCACTGCCGAATCCGTTTAATATGCGAACGTAAAGCGAGAAGAGAACTACGAGTTTAAACGCTGAATCCCTATAAATCAAGCGTTGTCGGGAGTTCCAGTGTTCGACCGGAATGCTGAAACGCGGCATTCCAACGTGGAAAAGTCTGCACTGCGATACGCCCGGTACCATTTTTCTTTTTACCGTCCCCTTTTTTTTTATCAAGGAACTCCTAACTACTCGCGTTATCGACGAAGTGCTATTAACGATCATCGGTGACCATGAATTTCAGAGTAACTTTAGTTCAACTCGGTCTTTTTTTTTCTTTATACGCGATCGAACGATCAAACGTGTCCCTTTGAAAGGAGGAAGATGGATTAAAACAAAAACGTATGTACTTACCAGATATAAGAATAGAAGAAAAAGAAAATAATGCAATTTGAGCGAAGTCCGATAAGACGAACCGATGTTTAACTTTAAACGACGATATCTAGAGAACAAAAATACTTGGGCGCGCGGTGTTTTTTTCTCACGGATATATCGTTTACTCGAATAGCGTTATTAAACCTTGTCACTTTTTCTCTTCGCTATCGCACTCTGATAATGACTGCGAACGTAACGCCCAGCTTTTCGAACCGTACCAAATACCTTCGAAGATTTCATTACACCCGGGGCAAAACGTGCGCATAAAATTCGCTCCATTTGAAAATTGAATTTCTCTCTGCGTTTGATTCGAATCAGCGTCGATGGATTTCGTGGTCCGATTAAACGGGCTACTCCGCTAATTAAAATCCGATATTGTTCTAAATAAAATGGATGATCGAGTCTTTCGCCGTTAATCGCTAAACCGAACATCGACAATATAGATTTCGAACCAATCGAAAACCTTTTCTACAAAATGCACACTATTCCAAATACCATCAAAGATTTCATTACACTCGGCGAAACGTGCGCGTAACGCACCGTGTGTCATTGGCATCATTGAATAAAACCCAGCGCTGATGGTTACTTTATATGTATACCGAGCTTTATTAGCCGCTGCAAGATAATAGCGCCACGTTCGACGGATCCCTTTGGCAACGGCCCGTTTATTTAACGGCGTTGCACGTGACATCGGACGAAAGGGACCGGAGGCGAACGAAATTTCGAGCGTGAATCTCTCCCGGAGGTGAACAAAAATCAATCGCGGCCCTACCGCGCGAGTTCCATCCTGAAACTTTCGCACGTCGCGCGTAACGTTTTATTCCTCAACGAAACATCGGTCATGCTAGCTGGCGGAATAATCCAAGTTGTTATCGCGTTAAACTGGTTCGCGAACGACCTCGATTTAAAAGCTCTTCATTATATTTCGAAGCGGCAGACACTGCCACGGATAGGTGGACGATATCATTTCGTTCTATTTCCATAATTGATCTTGTTATTCGAATTAAAATAAAAGTGCACGGCCGATTAATCGCACCGTATAACGAATAAACGCGACCCGTTACGCCCGACACGCTTAATCCATTATTAATGGTACATCTTCGCCGTGCGCGGTTCACGTTGTTACGCGCAATTCCCCGGGAAATTTCTGGTAATCGGTAAATCCATCGACGCGCTAATGCAGAAATTTTAAGCCTTTAGAAATTTCCTTTGGCGTACGTACGTTCGCTCTAAGGAGATTACGGTGGAGTTCGAATCGCGCAGTAATTTACTTACCCCGCGGTTTACGCATGCACGAAACAGTTTAGAATGTAATTACGGTAAATCGATTTACCCTATATTTCCTAATTTGTAATTAATCGCTATAATGAAGATTATTTACGAACGGAAGCTGGCGAGCGTTTGTTCGAAATGGGACGGGTTAGTTTAAAATGGAATGGCGCGGAGCGAAAGTCATTTATTATCGTTAGCCAATTATTTTGTAATTATGACCAATTGATTGTTTGGAAGAAACGTGAGTGACGAATTAATAGACCCGATAGGTTGTACGTTGGATGAAATTCTACGCTAACGATGCCGCCACTTTTTCATCAACCCGATATTTGAAAAATATCTTCGTTGTAGATAATTGTAATTATCCCCATTACTTTCAGTTTTTATCGCCGAAGACCGAAGCGTGCATAAACCTACGATCGCTTAGAAAGTTTTAACATTGCACGGCAATGTAAGCGAAGTTCGAAATATTTTACGAGATCCGATATAACGTCAAAAGTTTGCGGAGAATATTAAATCAAAATTTGCATTTTGGAAATTTGGAACCCAGCAGGTTTTGCGGAACTTTAAAAATGTTTTTAAGCAGTAAAACAAATAATAACAGTGTAATAAATAAAACAAAGATCCTATGGTTATTTATATTCGTAACTTTTACAAATATTTCGCAAATCGTTAAAACAGAAATGAAAAGCATTATTTATAACAGTATAACAGTTTCGTGTAATCAGACTCAAAATCTGATACTATAAAATCAAAATGCTACAGTTATTTGAATTTGGATAAACATTTCGCGCGCTGCCAAGGCAGAAATAAAAACCATTATTTATAATACCGTATTGTACGTTAACTATTGCAACATTTATTGTTAACGTATAACGTTGTTCACTATAAAACGTACAAACATGGATTATAAAACAAAAATCCTGTAATTATTTAACTTTCGCAAAGCGGCTGGAAATTTGTGTGAATCGTCACCGATCCCGTGGATCAATGATTGACACCCACTGATTTAGGCAGTGCTACAAACGCATAATCGATCATAGGTTTTCCTACGCGATAACGCGCGAGGTGACTGAGAATCGTACTGGCTTGTATCAGCAAAAAATTAAAAGATCGAGTTACAGCGATAATTATATAAAGAACACTATCGGGACGTGAAATCGTAGCGTAACTAAATTTTTCATTTTTCTTGACGCACCCTACTACGATTCCAAACCCCTCATATACACATAGACCTTCCACAAAACTCCTTCCCGGACGTTACACGCTCGTAACATTTTGCGTTTAGAATTCCAACCTCCGCGGTACTGTCGTTAAAAAAAAAAAAAAAAAAAAAAAAAACGAAAAAATCCGCGTGCCAAATTTTCATGCAACCTCGAGATCGCCAGAAATCGAGGAGGTGGAACGAAAAAAAGAGAAACAAATAGGAGAAAAAATTCTACAACGGGGAAATTTCGCGGACAACAATTGGCATTCGTGTTTGCAGGAAAAACCGCGGGTTTTCAGGCGAGAATCGATATTTCCCCGTTCCGCGTAAATTTCTGATCGAGCGACGGTGCAGCGGCAAAATCGTCGAACGTTTAACGAGAATCGAAGCCGACACGACGGCCATGTTCGAGCAGCTCGAAGGCACGTACTTCTGACGTGCACATTTGCACGTGTGTGCGTGTCGTGCGTGCACACGGCGAAACCAGTGCGCATACAGGGTGACTCACTTACAGTGATAAGAGAGAAAAATATTTGAAAATTGAATATTCTCTCCGGGTTTGATTGGAATCGGCGTCCATAGATTTCGTCGTTCGATTAAACGGGCTGTTCCGCTAATTAGAATCCGTTTAGAATTTTATATCGTGTTAAACAAAAGGAATTATCGAATCTTCCACCGTTAATCGTTAAATCGATGATCGACAATGTAGATCTCGATTCAATAAAAAAAAAACTCCAGCCTTTCTAAAAACGCGCACTATTCAAAATTTTTTTAAACGTTTAATCACCACGAGTTAGAAGTTTCTTTTTGTGTATTTTGCACTCTTGTCAGTCACCGATTAAGAAGCGATTAAATCTAATCGATAATATTCAGGAGTCTCGATACGAAACATCTACTCGTAGTTATTAATCTAACGACCGAGCGCTTCCTCGTATAGATTATTCGTGAATCGAGCATCGAGATGTTTATAATATTAGCGAGAGGATACGGTGTACGGAGCAAATACAGCGGATATCTTGCTCAGTCGTCCAGCAGGGCAAAATGTTATCTTTCAAAGCGTTGTCACTATGAGGTTGACTTGTCACGCGACGAAAGTTTACACTGCAATTAATTCTAAGCATCGTGTAGGGTGGTGGACGCGATAGAAACTCGAAGCCTCGAACTTCCATTCGATTCAAATGCCGAATGTAAGCCGTGCCGTGACGTCGAGTCGGTTAATCCATTTGCATCATTAGCGTATATACGCTCAATTTTCCTGGTCACTATCGCCGAATTGTATATGTACACACGCTCAATTTTGTTGTTCTTTAACCCGGTTCCAAACAATTTGGTAACAAGGGGGCCTTATTTCAATCTTCCATATGATGCAAGTGCTTGTTTATAAAAAAAAATAATAATAAACATTCAAATGTATTTATCGCGATACCGAGAACAGGTGGTTCATAAACCTCGATCGCATAATCGATATCCTAAAGAAAACTGTCAGAGACGTTTCGAATCGCATCCTCGAAAACGCGGAGCGGGAAACTCGAACGGAAACGCGATAAAGGGGGCCACAGGCGGAAAGTTGCATCGTGCTGCGACGCGCATGCACCACCGCAGGATTATAACGGGGCGATGCACTTAGGCGTAAGTGCAATCGCGTATATTCATCTACCGCAGCGTTTTCCCTTTACTTCTTTTCCATTCATGGATTTCGTTTCGTTTCTCCCGACGCCGTGTGTCTTTGACGCGTTTGTGCGCTTCGCGATAACTCGCGCTTCCGACAGTTGTCGTTTGTACCGAGGAGAAAAGTATTCCGAGTGCTTTTAAACAATCTGAATTACGCCGCGCGAATACCCCCTTACTTTTTTTTTTATGTCGAATTCGTCGACCGATCGCGGAACGGTCCGTTCCAAAGTTTCTTCGCGAATCCAACGGCTTGACGAGTAATAATCGCAAACTTCTCGTCGCGACACGTTTCCCAGCGTAACTCGTTTCTCGTCGAAACGTGAAAACCTCGTTCTACGGGATATTATATCCCTTCGATCCGATGTTTCCCGTGGTAACCGTGAACGTCGAGCATCGCACCGCGGGATATATATTATTTCGCAATTTTATTAATCTCCATTCAAACGTGTTCCCATTTCGAGATTACAAGGAGAAACGAAATTACAGGATACGCGTGTACAACGAGCAGCATTTTCGTTAGCATTCGCGCGGGAATGCGCCATATGGATGAACAATACGTTCAGCTGGAAAATCGATGCTTATGATTTTGTGATTCACGGCGACTCTACGCCCGTCAGAGCTTTCCTGTTCTTTATGAAATCGGGGATTTATTATTTACGTACTCATTAGCATCCGCGCGAAGCTCCCGGATGCGTTGCTCGCGTTACTAAAATGTTTATTATAAATTATAATTATCCGACGAATTGCAGGTATGGTGCGTGATTGCGGAAAACGCGGCGGATATTTTTCGCTTTTCCGCCAATACGAGTTATAAAAACTTCACGACGCGACATTCCATTCGAAATTCTTCTACTCACGTTTATCGCTTCTGATACTTCGTAATTTAAGTACGATAAGATTATGCGACACGTTTCTGGCCACTGTTCGAGCTCGCGTATCGGTGGATTCGTGGCGTTACAATTACCGTCTACAATTTAACACCAAATTCGGGAAAATTGCAGGAAAATTCCAATCAGCTATTTTGCGCGAGTAGATTTCGACAATGGCAAACGCGTCGTTACAGCTTTAGAAATTGCACTCCGCTCGATCGTTTCCAACCAAACGTATCAAATTGCCTATTCCACCATTACGAATTTCATTTTATCAGCAAACATGCATATTAACGGTTATCTTCGCGGTTTTGCAAGTAAAAAGTTCTCACGGAAGACATTTCGCATTGTTCAACTCGGCGGAGCCACTTCTCGCACCTTCTCTCTCACTAACTCCTTCTCCCTCTCTTTCTCTCCTTCGCGCTACGCACACTTATTCGCACTGTCTCTCCGCAGGCTCTCTCTTTTTCCCCGTCTCTTTTTAGCTCGTGTTTGTCCGATCCTCCTCTGTCCTTTTCTCGCAATCATTTGCACTCCCTCTATCCTTCTCCCTGACTCTTCCTCTCCTTTTCTCCCATTCTCCCCGCGCTATTTCGTTCTCTCTCCCGTCCTTTATATCACCACGTAATACGGAAATAAAGACGGAGAGCGAGAACGAGGGAGGGATAGGGATAGATAGATAGATGGAGAGAGAGGGGGGGGGGGAGAGAGAGAGAGAAGGAGGGAGGGATGGGAGGAGAGAAGGACAAAGAGACATACAAGGTAGAGAGAACACAAAAGCGGAGAGGCCCGTCTTTTGTCCCGACCACAGTGCGTTCGAGCGTCCTTCTGTTTTTTTCGAGTATTCTGCAAAGGCTACCGAAATTCCATTGTCGGACTGCAGTTTTGAAAAAATCACCGCAACGCGAAAGGGCTGTTTTCCGCCATTACTGACGAGACCCGTAACTCTCCATGCACCGCAGAAATTTCTGCCAAATTTCGGGATTTCCAACGTAATCGCCCTGAGAAGTTTCTCCATTTGTCCCAAAGATCCTTACCGTTCGGGGACCGTCGACTCCACAGAATCGTGCCGAGCCAAACGGAATCAAAAAGATTTGAAGAAATTTGTTTCTTTTTCAAACGAGTCTCTAAGGTTCGGAGCGCAAGTGGACAAAGTCCTTTTATTTTTTAACATAAATTTTGAATCGCGGCATTTACTTTTATATCAATGGCACGCGCAAGACAAAGACATGGGGAAAAAATGGATTTGGTCTATTTGCGTTCCGAACTGAAATTATTTACACTTGCCGTTTGAACAGTCGTAACGAGGAGAAAAACATTTCCAAAGTGACAGCGTGTTATTGCATCGAGCGAAGAATGACGTATTGGACGATTAATTATGAGATTATACGCGAATTATAGAAATCATAGATTAACCCTTTGAACTGAACTCACGAGTCCAGCTAGTTATGAATTTTGTTGAGCAAACTGACAATGACGAGTACAGCTCGTCGTGTATTTAAATTAAATTGTCTATCCGAGTAGTGCTGCCTGAAAATAAATTGCAGTTCAAAGGGTTAATATTAATAGACAATTAATAGAACGACTGATTATCTTAAGAACGTATTATAGATGTCGGAGTGCCGTCAATCATACGTAAGTAGATATTTTATCGCACGAGTCCACTCCCCGAAGTGTAAGATTATCGAGATTAGCGTTAAATTATTAACGAGGGTATTCCGCGCGCTCGATGGGGTCAATGGCATTGAATTTCATCGCGAGATTGACCGAAGGTTCCACTGAAATTTTTAAGACCTTTTAAAGTCACGCGAGGAACGGCACACGAAGCAAAGGCCGCTCGTAGATCGCATCGATCCTGAAAACCCTTTTTCCCTTCCAGCCGTCCATTAAAGACGCTTCGGGAGACAACGGTCTGATACGTAAAACGCGACGCTGGTGCTAAAATCTTACGTCGAAAATTTATACCTCTCCTCTCGAGTTCTCCTATACTGTTTAGAAGCAGCCTGTTTCAGGATATTATCATCTTCGTCCCCAGTCTTCCTGAATTCAAATTAAAATCTCCGGTGCATCCGTTGGCGGTATTATAAATGTAAATTTACTACTAATGGTAAATTTTATTCTTCCACGTATCTGCCGTTCGTATTAAATTTATACTTTTATTAATACAACCGACGGATAGAACAAACAATCTAATTCCTATCGAGCAGAGTGGATCGATTATCGTGGTATATTTATTCCGTTAATTCCTTTATAATCGAAGCAAGTGTTCCTTTAAAATATTTCAAATAGTTTTAAAGAGACGAACGAATAACTCGACGCGATCTCGATAAACGCGGCAGATTTCTTTCTTTCAAAGCTGTGCTGGCAATGCGAATCCGACGTCGCTGGGAATGGCGCAACGCGGTTTTACGGTGCCGATACGAACCGAGGCCGACGAAAATATACCTTCGCTCGTTCCTTAATCGTCTTGCCCGTCTCTATCGAAGCCAAACCTATCTCGCCGCTGAATCTCGAAGCGGTAACGCAATCGTAACACGGAAGAACGACTTCCACTCGTATTTTTAATCCATTGTATTCCGTAATTTTCTTCGTACCCCCGCGGAAGGTGAATGAAACTTAATTCTCGTCGTTAAAAGCAAATACGTCGATCCGGGTAACGCGGGGGCATAGATCGTTTGGAAAGTGACCGTGTACCTCTTTCTCGCTTTATTTCAACGCTGTTGCTCGGATCGATTTATCGATACCCATCGTCTCCTTCCACTCTTGATATCGAACTTATTACCCGATAACGTTGCGGGATTATATCGATGTTCCGATCGAAGGACGCGTTTGGCATTTTCCATTGTTTTTTTTCCGTACTAAAACACGCGTGACGTCAGCCGCGAGGGAAATAAGAATTTCGTAGAAAGGAACCTCTGGCTTGGTAAACGAAGATGGTGGTATGCGCGTGGTCTCGAACGAAAGCTTACGTCCCGATGGTCGACGTTGAAACGGTCGTGCGTTTCGCGCTAAGATAATTGCGCTGAAACTTTTTCCCGTCGACCGAACGATAGCACTGGCATGCCAAGATGGCCGCCGGTACTCGCAATTTTCACCGATTTCTCCGATTTTGTTTCTTTTTTTCCCCCCCTCAAACGTAGACGATCGGTGACGATGGAGGAGGTCAAGGACTTTAGAAAAACTTTTTTTTCTTCACCGCAATGCGCGTCAAAAGTTTCTTTCTACAAACACGCTTATTTTCAATCGTTTCCCTCGCTTCTGACGTCACGCGGAGGGTACAGTCTCGCGTAAAAACGTGAGGTTCACGGATTCGTCTTAAGCTGCGTCTACACGCTCATGCAAGATGTCATGCAGGACTTACGAAATTTGGGCGGTTATACCGATATCCAAGTCGGCCGACTTACCGTTCACGCGCTCAGTCTTGCCCGTCAGTCTTGCATGATCGTGACAGATTTGACTGACAAGACTGAGCGTGTAGACGCAGCTTAAGAAAGCGTTTCCGACTTCGAGTTCAAAGGCACGGACCGAAGATAACACCGAAGGATATATCCTTTCTTTCGATTAGCGTTACAGCGATACAGCTAAAAACGATGATCTCTGACTTACGACGGTCTGGTTTTAACGATACCTAAGACCAGATAAATCATCCTATCGGACGTATACAAATGAAACGATAGACCGCGTAGGGACAGCGCGATACACCCTAACGATGCAATCCCGAGGCTCTCGCATACGTGTCCCATTGCGCGTCGACATGTTTATATATCATTGTTTATTAGCGCACTTTACGCCATGTTTGATTTTACAGCCGAGCCGGGTACGCGTCGCGCCCGTACGCGATGTTCATTACACGCGTGTTCCATCTCCTCCCTTGAATATTCACGACAGAAATTGCCGCAACGCGCGTCAAAAGCAAAAAAACCGTAGAAAAAAGGAAAAAAAGAAGTACGGTTCGTTAATTAGACGTTCGTTTCGCGAGGCGTGGTAGGAATTTCTCAACGCTCCGTGTCTCACGGTCAGCGTGGGGGGAACTCGATTGAAAAATTTTCTTGATAATCCTTCCTTGTCAAATAAGTCGACTTTTCGTTTTTCACGGTCGATACGATTACCGGCGAACGCTGATGATCGAGTAACGAGAGCGCTCGCCTCACCGATGAATTACCAAAATATCAATTTTTCTTCCGGTTACGAACCACTGTGCGGCCAAGTAAAACGGCCGCAGACACCGCCTTAAGCTTTTTTTCACGCGGATACGGAGAGGCTGACCCACTTGCAGGAGAACCTACGTAGTGCAAACTGCCTGCAGAATTTCGTACCAAAGTTTCAACGCGAAATGCCGCGAGCAGGAAACTCGTCGACGTACTGTCCTCGCTCGCTAAAGCTCGACGATGAGGAAACGGAACCTCAAGTTTGACGAGAATTTACGAAAAATCGGTATCGATAGCCGCGAGACGATCGACCGTAATTGGAATTGTTCATTTCTTCGAGGAATAAATTAGGATATTATACAATATTCAATGTTGTACATTACCGTTCCACAACTCGAGAAACATCGAAATCGGTAACAACATATTGATCGACCGCAATTCGGATCGTTAATCGCTTTAAACAACAATTTGGAATATCGCACGAGACCCGCTTTTATAGATTTGAAATGAATTAATGTGATCAACGTGAGTGAAAAGTGTATCGAATTAATTTTCCACAATTTCAACAAAAATCGGAATCGCTACGATCAAGTCAGTCGACCATAATTCGGATTATTAATTGCTTCAAAGAATAATTTGAAATATTTCACGAGAGTCTCTCTTATACGTTTGGAACGAATTAACGTTATCAATGTGCATAGAAAGTATATCAAACTAATTTTCTACAATTTCAGCAGAAATCGAAATCGCTACGAACAAGTCGGTGGACCATAATCCCGATTATTAATTGCTTCAATGAATAATTTGGAATATTGCACGAGAGTCTCTTTTACGCATTTGAGGAGAATTAACGTTATCGATGTGGATGGAATGTATATCAAACTAATTTTCTACAATTTCAACAAAAGACCCGTTACGGGAAGAAACTGTGCCGAACGAATACTTCTTTTTTTTTTTACCTGTTGTACTTCCAACTTACTCGGGTACTCTGAAATTCAATGAAAACAAAAACTTTCCAACTCCACTTATTGTTAATTGCTTTCTTAATTTCTGTGCCAACAAAAAGGAATTCGTTTCTCGTATACGAAATTCTTGTCTATCAGTTTCGCGCACCGATGCATCTCGCGGAACAATCGCCCGCACTCCTATTAATTTTATTGGGATGATTGACGGTTTTTCTCTAACAATATGGATTGATATGTTCTCGAACTCAAAGTCTGACGGGAACTCGGCTCGTTTTAATCCAAATGGACGATGACGGTAAAATCGATTTTGCTTGATGAAAGAGTCGGTCGATTTGAAAGCTTTAATGGAATCTCTATTCCCTCGAAAACCGGGGAGAATTGCGAATGGCGCAAGACAAAAAAAAACGCGCGCGCCTTTTCAATGTACTTACGCGTTATAAAAAAAAAAATAACCCGCGGCGGTGATAGATGAGAACGTTAAACAACGATGAAGTTTTTGAAGGGACCGATTTGTTCGTTAAACGCGATACACGTTTTACAAAGAACCAGTTAATAGTAATCAATTGAATATTATTTGCCGAGAGGAGAAGACACTGTTTATCCATGAAACATCCGACTCCCAAAAGTCAAACTTTTATTTAGTTTTATCAAACGCTCGTAGGAGTCGAGCCACCGTTTTACACCGCAGCTTTCTATAAACACAAAACCGCGATCGTCAAGTGCGTGTTATTAAAAAACGAATATCGACACCAATGTTATTCAAAAAGTAATCGATACGGGATAACCGAAATACAGTTGCCTAAGTCACCGATAAAATGCGTTAAACCACGTGGACTATTTGCGCCCGGTCCTAACGAAACAAACGTGTTTTACACCCACGATCACAGCCATAATCTCGCATAATTAATCAATGCGATAACACTGTGTACGCGCTCTAATCGGGTAACGCGAATATCCGAGCGATTCGAATAACGTTAATACTTGCCGCTCCAGGTATCCGATAAATGAATTACAACAGTTTTCGTTCATTATTGTTGAAAGGCTCGCGCGTTCCGAGGTACGCGAAACGAACGGGGACACGCGAGTCCCGTAAGGTGTTACACGATACCGAAACTTTCTGGAAATCGGATTTCGTTTCCCGTTTCGAATAACTCGAAGTCCTACGAATATCCATAAAATTCCTGATGATTGCGGAAACGTATGTATTGGAGATACAAACCAGTTTGTCTAAAAAATACTATTTTTCAAAACTATATTCGCGATAAGGTGTGTAACTTTTAATCGATTATCATAAAGTATTATTATCAAATTTAATCGAACGTATGAAATAATATCGCGCATCAATTGTCCGGAGGGTTTTTTCGATCAAGTTAATCGTTTTTGTACCATACGTGTGTTTACTCGAATCGTTTCGATTTTTTAAAATCAATTTTCAAAAGCCACAGTGATATCGTGTCGGTTTCATGGATGAAATCGCGCATACCGTTCAGCGACGGGCGAAATGGTTTACGCAACGGCGCGTTACTTCGACAGTTGTGAATATTTTTTAGAAATACGTTTACACTCACGCTCTTATACGCGTACATGCTTAAACGGCACACCGAAGGCAATTATACAGAAAGCTGACTATTTTTTTTTGGGCCACCAGACTCATTTAAGCCTGTTCAGCCTTAAACCATAATCTCACGCATTATTCCATTTTTGGTCAATTGTTCAATGCATTTTGATTCACTCTCCGCTATTGACCCATTCAAATGCGACTTTTGTTTGTTTTTTGACGCTTTGTAATAATCAATTTTATTTCGTGGAGTACTTAACGTTGCAGAGCTTTTTACACAATTTGTCAATTTTCCACAACAACATTTTGCAAAATCTGAGGTCATCTCATTTTGCTCCTAAACAACGGTTTAGGAGCAAGGAGTTCAAAACTCAAGTTAAATCACCAGATGACCGTGGCCACTAAAAATACTAAACGGGCATTTATTAACAGATACGTATCTAGGATCATGGATGCCAGCGGTAATAAATAACATTTATCTTGGGATATATTGTCCCGTTAATCTTGAAAGGATTGAGATAAAGGCACGAGCCTTTTCCATCGTCGAATGAGTACCAAATCAAACTACCGATCATTAGCTTCGGTTTTTACTACCCTCCCCCCCCCTCTCCCCCTGAACAATCCTTTGATATTAAAAGAGATTTTAGATATGCACGGATCGCGCGATTACTGCATTTATGCGCTTGCTTTCTCAATCAAGGCCTTCGCGGAGTACCTTTACGTTCCACTTGATAGTAGGTGAATCGAACGTCGGCTGCATTCGACAGAAGTAATTAGGACAACTTTTCAAACTACCTCGGCAGGTACGTCCGCCGAAACGGACTGTCAGAGACCCGACGCGGCTAGCGTCGCAATTCAGAAAATATTAACGGTAACTTTGATCCCGTTCCGTGTAAATTTCGATTTTAATGAAATCGCCGCGAAATGAAATGTTTCGCCCAAGTATGCGATTACCGCTCCGACCCTTTCCTACCGATACGGGGAAAATTGCTTTCCCAAGGCGAATATTATTCCTGGAATAACGATCGCCACAATACGATATTAATTATTCGGGGCTCAAAGTGCTCGGGGACCCTTTGTTTGCGCCTCAACAAACCATTTCATCTCCGTTAACGCCGTCGCGGCGACACTTTTCGCGACGTTGCATACGACGCTGCGTCGCGAACACCAGTGTCAACGACGCGACAGTTAACGACTCGACGATTTCTCTGTCTATCCCGCGTTTGGCGGACCGATCCACGTATGCCGCCTACTCGACAAATCGATCCTGACAAAAACTAGGCGGTCCTCCAAGCCGAGTGGTGCTCAACCTACTTTTTCCCCCCCGAGGAAAGGGACCACAGAAAATCGTCGCCGCCGATTTCGTTATTCGGCCATTTACAGGGGCTTCTTAAACTTTCGTCGGTTCTCCGTGCCCTTTCTTACCCGGATGCCCGAACATTGAAAACGCCGCTATAAGTCAACCGCGCGCGGTATCGTTTGCTTTGTTCCGTCAGGCTCGTGGAACGACTCTAACGTTTCATTTGAGTTGACCACTCGTAATGTCAATTTTTTAAGGTAATTTCCGCCTCGTTCATAATTCGAGGATCGTAAACCACCTATGGTTTTACCACAGTTTCAAGATTAAACGGTAAACGTTGTATGTGTATCATTGTTTTAAACGGATTTCCGGGAAAAGTGAAGAGACATATCGAAATAGAAGGGTGAACGCGGTCTTGAATACGTCGGGCTAAAGTGTAAATCCGTGAACAATTGGAAATATACATAAGTCTGTTTCATCGTCGATTAAAGATTAAAGATGCATCTTTCCACCAAATCGCTGATCGACATGATGCAATATCGAATCATTAGATTTGCACTTCGGCTATAAAATGTAATATTCAACGGGTTCTTCAATGAAAATGCGAATACGACGCGTTTGCATGCATTGCGTAACCGTAAATACGTAAAAAAAAAAAAGATTTTACAAGGTAAGCAGAGAGAAGCGCATTCGCCAAGGCTTGTTCGCTGGTACGGTTAATCACCATTAAACCACGTCTGTGTGTTAATTGTTACGTTCTTCCACGTTACACAATGTTCGTGAATATGTTTCAATAATTAGTTGCGTAGACGTAAACGGTCGGTGATTTTTCTTAGCTCATTGGCGAATCTCCCTTTCATCGATGGAACTTGCCGTAGACTCGAATATTTATGAAATATTTCCATCGGCGCTACCGCGCGATCCGAGTAGTTCCTTCAATTATTCCCGTCGCGTAACACACCGAGAGACATTTACTCGTTGTTCGACGAGGACATTCTGCTAACAATCGCCGGCTTCCCAGCTCGAGTTTCCAAATTAAAATTACTCGGGGGCAGCGTCGAAACGATCAGATTCAACGGTACGCTTTTTCATCACGGCCGACGTGCAACGGGTACACCTTATCAGGACTCACCGAGAAACCTATGGCTTCTACCGACCGGAAATGGGAAATACGTCGGACTAACCGAGTGTCACGATCGGAAACCCTTTCCGACCAACTTTCAACGGTTCCGTCGGAAAGAGCCTCCATATTAGCGTCGACACGGAGCGCCTTTATTGCGCAGTAACGACGTCGAAAAAAAAGAAAGAAAAAGAGTTCTTCGCCAACTTTTGTTATCATCGTGGAAGACCAATAAACCGAAAGAAAAAGGGAGGCAAGCCCCGATGGTTGGCGATGAAAAGAGGAGAAGCCGGGAGAGAAGGAAAAAAAAAGAAGTATCCGCATCTACGATTGCGTGCATTATCGTTCGGGGCAACGGCCTCGTTACCGTTACAACTTAATTTCATCGATCAGTCTACGGAATCGGTATTACCCTAATCGTGATTAGCCGGGGGATGCGCGTAATGTGGAGAGAAAAAAAAACTGAATCTACGGCGCTGACCATTAATCTACGGTAATTCTATCGAAACGTACGGAACGTTTACAAGGAGTATTACTCGATGCCAACGAATCTCTATGCGCGAGTTCTAGAGCGCGATTTTTTTTCGGTAAAAAGCTAGAGCCATGAGAGACGCTTTCGTACTATCGGAAAAGGGCAAAAACACGAGCCAATAGCGACACGATATCACGATTCCGACCCATTTCCGGACCGACCTTCGTACCATCTGCGGCACATAAACAACTTACCAAGCCCATATCGCCTTCGCGCATAACACCAATCTCACTATCGCGATATCGGTGTTACCACGATTTCGCGGGCAACGACAAACGAAGCGACAATGCGAACGGCCGAGGGGGACACGAAGGAACGGCTGGCGTTGTTGGGGAAAAAAAAAGTAGGCTAACTTACAGCATCTCTTTGGTGGCTGCGTTCACGAAGCACATCGCTGGCGGCACAGCAGTCACGGTCACAGTCACGTAAGCTCCGAATGGCCACTGCTACAACGGGTATCACAATAATCGGTGAAACACTCATCACTGTCACGAACCATCCACCTCCTCTCCTCTTTGGCAGTGAATAATTTAACGCGAGCGGCCACGGAACCTCCGAGCGTCCCACCTTCGCGACGCGAAGAGGAAAAACCAGCAATATTTCCAACTTTCTTCCTTTCTTTCCCTTCCTTTCCCTCCCGGCTGCTCCGCACCGTCCGTGCTTCCTCAGAATGTATATATATACACGTACGCGGACATGTATATATATACTCCGAGAACACTTCTTCTCCCCACGAAACTGAGCTCACTTTTTAGATGGTTAATCGCTGACGCGGTGGAGGCTTAAAGCCACTACCGAGCGGGCTGTGCCGATTGGCAACAGAGAGTACGTTTTCGGCCTCGCTCGTAGTGATTCGGTGCAGTTGAGTTTCTTGACTGAGCGCCCGATGCCCGTCGAGCCGTGCCCCGCGAGGCGACAGTGGTGCCAATCGCACCGTTATTGGTCGGAAATATCACTAGTTGATTGGCTCGTCGAGCGGTGGGGGTAGAGCGGGTGATACGATGTATTGAAAACTTTCGGTAGAAATATTTGGTCTTTGATTTTGACGTTTACTATTTCACCCGAATGACGTGACTTTAGATCCTACGAGCTCGAAACGACGACGGTTTTGTAATACATTAATTAAAAGTGTTTTAACTAAACGTTTGGGGAGTTAATCGTCGACGTTATTTCAATCGTTGTATTACTAAATTCAAGGAGTATTGATTGAGAAAAATTAGAAATTCCGATGATCATGCTAAGCGGAACAAACTGGAGAAATGTACTGTTTGAACGTGAAATCCATGTCGACCTATTAGCTCTGATAAGAAGAGGGTCACTCTCACAAGTTGCTACTTGACTTTCATTCGCGGAATAAGACGTAGCATTGATTCGCGATGTGCCGTCGGTTCGTTTAACTAGCCGCTGCTATGTTAAGAATTAGTTTACAAATTGGAATCACAATGGGAAGCATCCGTGTAACCAGATCTTCTATTATTTTCTTCCAAACACAGAAGTCAAAATAATTCCGAAAACTGTTTGAACATTATTTCAAGTATTAAGATTGATATAAGATCAATCGATATTTTTACCCTCAAAATTAGTAAAGGCATAAAATTCTTACGGATGAAAATACATGCACGGAATAATTATTTCACTCACAGTCACGAATCTCATAGATGTATCGGTCGAAACTCGGTTACCTCTTCGCTTTAAAATGGCGAACCAATGAATCCAAATTTCAAATCCGAAAGTTGGCATCAAATTCTCCCTTATTGGTCAACCACCGAAGTGGCGTGAGCCGATTGGTGGACAGGATCTCGTTGCCGATATGGCAGTCTGGATTTGAGGTAGTGGTTCTCAAACCGAATGACGCGGGAATTTTTAAATGGGAAAACTTGAGAGAACATCCTCTTACAGCGTTCCATTTTCCCTATCCAATAAACTAAACACAATTGGAAAGACCGCTAACCTACATGACGCGCTACAATACACTTCCCCTAGCCAACTAAAAATAATTCATTCAATGTCATCTGACTCAACTTCGTCATTAATCTCCTCATCTTACGACACCGCGTTCGTACTCCCGTTATTACAAAATCCTGTTCCACCTCGCGTATCTCCCGTCTCCGAAGTATTCGAAGAACCACTGAGATACTGGAAGGGGAAAAATAGTGTTGCCGTTCAGCTCCAACGTCGAATCCCGTTTCACGCGAGTATCCTAACCTGTCGGCCGTGCCTCGTCTCGATCTCGACATCGATCTCGGCGTCGAGGGTAAACCTGCAACCGGCTTGATATCGACGCTGAGTCGCCATCGAGAGTTCTCGCGTTTATTGGAACGTGATTCTGCTACGTACTCGCTCGCGTCGCGACGCTTTCTACGGCTCGTTCGCCATTATCAACGAGGGAGCACTCGAGGACGCTGCGATGACGGAAAGCTGAGAATATACGGTGCTTCTATCGTGCATGAGGTAGGTAGTCGATTTATTACGTTCATTAAATTCCACGTCATATTTTTTTTATATTATGTGTTCGCGTGGTGTATGCTACAAGGGGAGTGGAGTATGTTCGTACTGCGCATGAGTTTTTCTTCAATTTAGAATATCATTTTTCAGTAATATTTAATTGTTTGTTTATTATCGTGTAATTTATTTTACCCGCGGCGACTTAGTAATTGTAGGTTCATTGCCTCGGAGATTGGTTCCACTTCGATTTATGTCTACCAATGTTTTGATTTTATTACCACGATGTGATCTATTCGATAATTTCTCTGTGATTTATATTCTCGATACCGCGGTATTTAATCGCGAAATCATAATTGACGACATTGAACGGTAATTAAGTCTTGCGGGGACACCGATATTCTGATCGAATAAGTAGTTTATCAATGATTTGTTGATGTACAGCTCTGTGATCTTCTCATCTCGATACCAGATGATGCGGAACTATGAAATCTATGATTACCTCGCGTGAGTTCGAACGATGGAACAGACGGTACAGCACATGTTACTTAACAATACGTTCAGTGATTGCAACTAGATTGCATATCCAAATAAATATCGGATTATTATAATCGAGTATACTGTCCAATTATTGCAGATAAAAAAATTAAAAATATTACATCCCTATACAGGTGTGACCGTAGTATGGTAAGCTTATCTACCTGCGTGTGAATTGTGATTTTCGATACCAGATAGCACTACTTTAACTAAAGTCGCGTGTTCTTAAGTTGATTGCTAAATATTGAAATTAAGTTCCCGTTATATCAATATTAACTTATCTGTATCGATAAAAAGTTCGTTCGAACGTATTCTTTAAAACAAGGTTTTATTCAAGGAGATAACTTCGGATAAACATCAATACCGTTTCGAAGAAAACGGAAGTAGAAATTAATATCTGATAAAAAAAGAACATCCGACGTATCTCGAACCCGTTCAAAATAATTGTCGACCAATCCCAAACTAGCCACCCCTCTGTTGTTTTCAAATCTTACCCCTACCCTCCCACTGTTTTCCCGTCTCAGCTCGGTGACCTAGTGACTTCACATTCAGAACTAGGTCAATGTCCTGACCTAGGTCAATATTCAAAGCTGGGTCAGTGACCTTACGAACCACAATACTAAATTTGCAGTTTTCCTGAATGTGGGAAAATAAAATATTCATTCAGCATCAATTGTGACCAAATTTTCTTTCATTTCGAAAGATGACACTCGACGTTAATCTAAATTGAAATTATTTTCACGTTCTCTTTTATATCTGTACGATATTTTGGTATCGGCCTGAACTATATTAGTCTACGTCGTTCCGCTTCCGCGAAATAATTTTTTCAAACAAACCAAGCTATTCCACAATCTAATCCTTCGGATCGTTTTGCACGTAATGGAAAGAATTACTTCACGCTTCGTAGTTGACACGCGGTATCGCAAAATGATCACGGAGTTAAGTATTGTTTTTGCAATCGGTTGCGCACTCATGCTATCATATGCCTTTTATGCTTTATCACGTTTGCATTTATGTTCGCGATGACCTCCAACTTCCATGGTGGTACTAGACCCGGCGGGCATTGGCGCTAACGTATTGTTTAACGACAGAGGTTCCAGGAATACTTAAACCCACGATAGCGTTAACAATAAGTTATTGTGATGGTTCTAAGTGCTTCAACTGCACGCAACGTGCGGATAGTATTGATTCGGGGAACGGGGAGTTGCGATCGGTAGAGAAATCGCCGTGTGAATGTATTTTACCGGCGTTATTTTTGTTCGTATGCTTCCTTCTCACTGGTTGATAAAATAATCAGTAAATTAAATAATTCGCTCCTTGTTTTGTTGTTGCACATTCCTCTAGTAATACCCAGAGAAGGTACATAAATAATGCTCGTTGATTTAAGAAAAACAATTGGATTTCGTCATACTATATTTCAGAATTTCTTTACATCTTACAAAGAACGATAAGAAACACTCGTCGGTACTAATTGTAAGCTACAACTTTGCGGTGGTTTACTAGATTTCCGTGAGACCGTTCCGAATTAATACGTGCTCGGATAATCGGGGCTTTATCGTATCTACGACATTCAATTGCCTCGTACGCGAATCGGCCTTAGAAGTTGTACCTGACGGCCTTACATTGCCTCGCCTCTCCTCACCGCGTGTCCTCGTAACCCTTCCACCTTACACCGTCTCGCGTGTAACCACTTAACCGCAGGTAACACGGAATATCTAGTTTCGAGAATAAAACTGTGAAGATCGAGACGGTGCAACGTATCGAAAAAATTCCTTTCTAGCTGACTAGGTGTGAACTAAGATCCGAGGAGGTTATTGTCACGCGTGGAGGGTAGTGTGCTCTTAATACAATTTTTTTTCTGAGGCCAGAAACATTGTTGATTTTAACAATCTTTCAGTTTCCCATACATGTTTCGTGTAATTATTATTATTATTATTATAAAAAGTACCAGTACAATTATATTCATTTTCATTATTCAAAGTACAGGTGTAATAGTGAAAAAAAGAAATCAAAGTGCACAAGTTTAACGAAGTATTAAAGCCCATTTATTCTGACACTAATCAACGATTCTTCAAATTTATAGGATGTTAAACAACGCAGATGGATAAAATTAATGAAGAAAAGCAATCTTTACATAAAGTATCGCAGGATCATTTGCGATTATTATGAATTCAGCGGCCTTGTTCTTTGACCCGTTAAAGTTAATGCCGTTCTGCCCCCCTCCTTTCTTTCCATCACATTTCCCGGTAATTCGTGTAATCTGCGGTATTTAACCAGTTATCTCTTAAAATTTGCTTTCACGAAAATCGACCAGGCATTTAATTAGAAACGCTCCGCATCATTACCGAGTCACTTATGGAATTTAAATTTGTCTCCAGAGTTCACTGTTCGCATTTGTAAAGTAGACCACGATAAGTATCGGGTACAGATATTTTTGTAATAATTCAAAGTAGAAAAAAGTACGATTAATAGGCATACGGCGTTGCACGCTGTCGCGAACAAAATTATTATTTTGCAAACTCTTCTGTTTATACCATACGTTGTCGCAATTGTGCAGGTACCTTGTTCAAGGAAATTATGCGATGCGAATGGAAAAAAAATTGCATACCCAAGCGAAATGTGTGAAATGAAGCACAAATAGCGGCGCGATTCATTGGAAGCATTGACTTTCACTCGGAGTTAACGTCTACCTGCGGACCGTAGCGAATGTTAGCGTAATTACTTTCCTGCTGAGGCTCTCACCCCTTGACCCTATTCTTCGTTTTCACTTAGATACGCGGAACAAAAGGATTCTTCCTACACGTTTGCATTGAAAATAAAAATTGTTTCTCGGTAATCCAACGTATGAAAATGACGGTATCGAAAGGGAAAATCTGACGCGTCAAATTTAATACCGAATGCAGAAGAAAGATAGAAACTGGATCACAAAGTGTACGATGAAAAATCGTGATACGAGGGAATAAAGTTCTTTTACGCTATGTGTTCGCAGAGATGACCGGTTCTCGGCTTGGCAGGGGCCGGGGCGGCCGCCTGGCCGTGTACGGGGGTTGCGGGGTGGTGGTAATTCTTTTGATCTTCCTCTACCGCGCCGCCACCTCGGAGATGGCCAGGCTTCGAGAACTTCACGTACAATGTGCTCATCAACAGGAGGCTCTCGCTGCACAGCTCCAAGGTACGTATCATTGGTTTATCGTGAAAAATATTATTTCTGCGTAACTCGTACCGCGATGGTCCCCGAAAAGGCCAAAATTGCAGCAGGAAGTATCGAGTTGGAAAAAGAAAACTGCGTCGACAGATCGCTTGAAATTTGATTTCCAGTTATATTCGAGTACAAAGTGCGCTTGGAAAAGTCATTGGCGGAAGAGAAGAGTTCAAACGCCGCGGTGAAGCAGGAACTTCAGCAACGCGCGTCCCGTGAAAAATCCCTACGGGATAAAGACAGCATAGAAGCCATGCAAAGGTTTAATTCCCTTCAGCAAACTTATAAGATTCTCCAGACGGAGCATCAGGACCTTCAAGGTGAATGCAAGAAGCGCGAGAAGCAAGCTTTGGAGGAAACTACTAAACTGGAGACGACGCTTCAGGATCTACGTAGTCGGATCAGACAAGCGCGCGAGGATAAAGAGAAGACCTTGGAGCATTTAAAGAATAAGTACCTGGCATTAGATACCGAGAAAATGAAACTCGAGGAAAAGTACAACGAATTGCTAAAAAGCAATGGCAATACTGATAGTACTATAGAACACCTTAAGAAGGAAGTTTTCCAGCTAAAGCGCGAATTGGACGAAGCGAAGGTACGGGATGTCATTTATAACAACACTTTCAGGCATTTCATTTAGCGCTTTTTTGATCTGTTTTTTAATAATCGGAAATTGAAGAACGAAATTAATTCGAGCAATGTCCGTGGTAAAGTTTCCACATAACGTTTTAGTCATATTAGTCTGCATATCGCGAAGGTTGAAAATCGAGAAAATTCTAATGCATTATTGACATAACGTAATTAACATTGTCCGTGATTATCGTTCTTGAAAAATACGCAAACTGGAATTAAGCGATAGCGCGTGTTACCCGTGTTATGTTAATCGGATAATCGCTTCTGCCAGAAAACCTCGAACAAAGCGACGTCCCCCGCGCCCATATTGGTCAGCCCTCAGTCTTCTCAACAGCTGAGCCAGAAAGCCGGAGGGCCGTCTGCCATCGAGGAACCTGGACGGCCGTCGCAGCAACAAAAGCAACAGGTAAGTCGTCCAAACAACGACGATGAAATCCCGCACCCCCTACACGCACCCCGTGCTCACCACGCGATCGGAGATCCATTGTCGAACGAGGAAGCGAATGAGTTCAGCAACGTTCGATTCGCACAGAAGAACGGTAATATTGTGCCAGTCGGTCCGAACGATTTTAAAGATCCCGATCAACGAGATCCCTTACCGTATCCGTACGATTCGCAAGACAAACGTAAGAAGAATCAGGAGGATCCCGTCGACATTCAGTCCGATAACGACAAGAAGATGGGTAGGGATGAAAACCTGAGGGATGAGCAGCCGAAACAAGTGATCTCACCGCCAAACCAGAATGACGAGGAATCCGGGGTTAAGAAGCCGTCCTCGAGTACTCCGAAGGATAAGAATTCACTCCGGAAGCAAAATGTTAATGCTCTTGATCGTCCGAATCAACAGACCTCAACGGAGGCCGGTAACAAGGAGATGGAAAATGTTGAGGAAATCGATGAGTTGCAGAAGTTGCAGGTTCAAGTGAACGACATTTTGGATCACGCTTGAGGAGGATCTTAGGTTCCATACAGTAGAGATCGAAAGAAGGGATTCGAGTGCTCGTACATGTGATATTTTACAAGATCCTTTTGTAATTCAAGTGCTATCCTTCGAAGTATCAGTTTTCACCTGATACAAATATTTCTCAATCCGTGTGTCGATACTCGTGATTTTCGATGCCGATGATTTAACATTCCAGAGTCAGCAATTCATTCACACTGGTGCTCCATCGTTATTTTAATTTTCCTTGAAACTACGCGTTATCGAAAATTAAAAATGTGTCGTCCAATACAGGGTATGAAGTCATATTGAACAAATGAAATAAGCGTTTCACCTTAAACTCACAAACTCCCATAATGTTAACGAATATATCCTGCTTAATGCTCGTGAAGACACAGGGTGCCTTTTAACAAGCACTTTAACCGTTCGTGCTTTTTCTGAGGAAATAAGTCCGTTTTTTTTCTCAGTGCAATAACCAGTCTACTAATGTTTATACATGCACGTAATTTGCATGATTTGTATTTGGCTGCAGTAGATAGATTACTTTAGTTAATTTGACGACGAACTCGGTGGTGCTGAAAGAATTTGTTATGTACGCAATTTTTAGTAAACTCGTTTTATTTAGATTATACGTGCGCCCGCAATTCTGGACAAACGCGTTGCATTTACTTTGACATAGGACACTTATATATATAGATATGTACATTTAATATAATGATCGAAAGGTTGTATGTTTATGGGTTAGAAAAATATCAAATATTAACGATTTGTGCTTTTTTTCTCAGGTCGTTTTTTGATATCGTGGAAAACATTCGTTAATGTCAGAATTACTAACATGTTTTATTTACGAGACAAACACGTTAAAGTTGTATTACGTATTAACAATAATTTTTATATATATACCTTGTTAAGGAAGATAGCATCTTCACGTGCAATATCAGGAACCTTCGGTGAACAAGTAGAAAATTCTCATTAATTGTAATTCATCATGACATAGATATTTATAATTAATGTTTGCGTGAACATTAAGGTCTTATTTTGTTTTTTTTTCTGTTTATACCGTTGTATCGATTTGTACCCGTATCAAAAGTGGAACGTCTTGAAAGATCAGATTCTGAGGCGGTTGTTCAAAACCACGAGGCGCTTTTTTCTAAGCAATTTAAAAAACGTTTCGTGTACGTGTAATAACTTGCAAGCCGTATTGAATGTGCCTGTACGTTCGTGTTAATTGATGCATTAATAAACTATTATTATTTTAATCAGCTTGCGTTTATTGTGGCACCCTCGCACAACTTAACTGTACTTACCTGCTTCCGTGTTACTTGTTTGCTGTGTCGTCAATTTATTGGTCATCTAAAGGGAAATAAGTACAATTTTTAGTTTTCACGATTCACAGCGTATTTATAATTGCAAGGAAATACGGATTTTATTTTGCAATCCACAAGGGCTTTATTTATTTTTGTATACGTCTTTAAATAGAGCGTATGGCAACACATTTTTTTATGTGTCTTTCGCAGTTTTATTCCAAACAAGTATTTTTTTTTAACTAATGCTGCGTCGCACTCAAAGAGTTTTCTTTTTCTCTTTGGCAAATAGCATGCTTTGTGCAGATTTTCTTAGCTATTCGCTTTCGTAGTTTCGACCGCAGAGAGTAAATTAAGCAGTCTTACACGAGTCAAGTAGATTTGAAAAATCACCGTGTACCTTCGTCTAACGATCTCGACAGGTAAGTCAAATAATCCTGTAACAAATTGCGACCTCCGATCCGACGATGTAAACTGTTCCACGGAATATTAACCACAATTACTAACCGACAGCGATCCGATATAATAAGTTTTCAATTTTGCGAGACCGCTTCGCAAAAACTGGAGAACTTTCCCGGGTGTAAGGATCTGGAAATGCGCAAAAATATAGGGGAGAATGGATTAACGTGCTTTCACGATATTTTTCAGAGTACAGCGCCGACGAGCTCGATAAAGGCCATCCCGGCAATGAAACCGGAAACTTCGACGATTTCGAGCAGTGGTAATCCCGCATCGACAGCCTCCGACAAAGCTTTGCCGCTCGCGAAGCCAGTATCGAAAGTCAAACTACCGCCTGGCGTCTTACCCCTCATCCCTGTGATGATCGATCAGAAGCAGGAAAGCCACGAAGAGAATAAGAAGAAGGAGGATGTCAGGCAGAACGCTCCGGCTAAAAGTAATCCGGATAGCAAAGAGAACGAGCAGGTGATCGACACTGGAAATTTAGATCCGCCGTTTCTGGCGGTTCCCGGAAGACACGCGGACGAGCAAAATTTGGATCGACGTGGAAACAGAGATTGGTTTAGAGTCGGCCCTGGCTTTCAAGAGATCGGCGAGGAACTTAATCATATTGGCAGAATTCCTGGGTACGATTCGCTATGTAATTTTGTTGATATACATAAAATTCAGAAATTCCTAAGTTGTGAAATTTTATATTTCTATTCGATCTTAATTTCAGTTTGGACGATACTGCTGATCGACAAGCTGGCGACGAACAGTACGAAGATTACGATAAAGATCCTCTACAGAAAAATAGCGATATACATTTAGTGGAAGGCGAAGAAGAAGGCGAAGGTAATAAGAAATTGCAAACAATCTTTCTTCAATAAAATCATGCTCCTTTTTATGGACTATTATACTCTGGTTTGAGAATTAACGATATAAATTTGTTTCTTATCCAATTTTTAGACGAAGAGGATCAGCCAGATTATCCACGGAATATGAAACAAAACAAAAACGAATGATGAATAGTTTCTAAAGCAAATAAACTCATTATCAGTGTCCGTTCACTGTTATTGCGGTAGGAACGATTCAGAAATTGTCTACGATTCTGATGAGAAAAGATAACGGCATAATTTTCCAGGAATTCTTGCTAAACTTAAATATGTTAATAGACTTCTCCCCAGGAAAACCGATCATTGTTAACGGGTGCGTAGTTACGATCATCGACTTCGAAATACAAACGAGATTATTTGTCATTTCATTACTTAACATCAGAATGGATTAGCCGACGTTAATTTATTATCGACAACTAGCGTGGGAGCAAAACAAAATTACTTCATAGTACCACACACTTTATTTTGTGAATTAACACGGTATAAGATGTACACGGCTTTACTGCCTCCCCCCAACCTCCCTGTATTTTCACACACGACAATTCTCGCACGAGAATCTAGCCAAATTTAGATAGCTGATATTCTATACAGATTACTATTAAAGCACTGCCGCTCGACTGGCGACAAATTCAACTGCGATAACCACTTTAATTCGTGGCGACCGTAAATTTGTGAACAGATTCGAGGAGTTCTATTGATAGAAGAAACAGACTGTATTTTTCTAGATTTAAATCTACGGTAAACGATGCTCGACTTAATGTAGCCAGGTTTCTTCGGTATCTATGCATACGTGCATCCTTTCACTGGCAGTATTTCCGATTTTATTTTCGGATACATACAATGCACAAAACAACTGAATTAGTGGCGTGTTTCTTCATTTCTTGAAAACCACGCGTTACGAAATTCTACTATTCGATGCACTTCGATCAAAAGGTTTAATTTTAAAGCAAGTGATTAAAATTTAAAATTCAATTCTGTGCTTCGGAGGAAACACATTTAGAACTCCGTACGTTGTCGGTGTGCGATCGATGTGTAAATCAAAAAGTACTACCGCGGAACAACAGATAGTCATGGTCTGCCAGCGAAAGGATTTATTGTATTCTCTCTCGAAAAAAAGTAGGTACAGAGAGCAGCGACTTAATGCACTTATTACTTAAGTAAACGTGTCACGCGACGTTGGAAAGAAACGGACAAATTTCTACGAACGTCGATTTATATTGAGCCGACCATTCTTGTCAAATCCGTGCAATATCATCGGTGCAGATATATTCACTTTATTTATTGCCTACCAGCCGTCGCTCAAGGCGCTAACAATCACGACTTAACGGAAGAAAGGAACTACTTTAAGGAATTTATTACTGACATAGAATATTTCTTATAATCGTAGAGCTACTTATACACTGACAGAGAAGTGATTCACATGTACATAAAGTTCTTTTCGTAATAAAACGTTTGAAAATCACGCGACGTTTCTTAAATCCCAAACCAGTCGAATCCCGAAGCATATTCCGAGCGATTCGTATCACCGCGCCGAGCGATACGGTTGAAAACTCGCAAGAGAGAGAATCGACTGTCCATCGCCACTCATAGACAGATCGAATACCGGGAGACTCGACGAACAGGCGCAATGCCGTGGCAGCTGATAATCCATGCGCGAAAATTTGATAGCCCATACGCGACACCTGCCGCGAAAAGACTGCGGTGAACGATGCGTCATTTCAGTTCCGGGTTGGTTCCGGGCGTTCCTCGGCGACCAAGAAAGATGCACCGTGTAGCGGGAGAAGGTACGGCAGGGGTCGAGTTCACGGCGATTCTTTCGCTCGCGCGCTGTAACCCTTCCGATTCCGGTGTGTCCGTTCTCTTCGTTCCGTAAAATGTAGCTAGACAGCCTTTTTTTCTCTCGGCGTGGCCCGTCGCGGCGGTCCCCAGCAGATCAATCATACCCCGTGTGAGATCAACTCTAGCCTCCCTCTGTCTCTCCCGCTCTCTTTCTCTCTGTCTATCTATCTTCAGTACGTTGACGTTCACCGAGGAGTGGCGCGCAAAAAGATGGCCAGCTCGCCGACCAGCATCGAAAATCAAATAGACAGTTTTTTGGAGCAGTTTAAGCGCAGTGCGTCTCGCGCGATGGAGGAATCACACAGATCCAGCTACAATGCCTGCAGCAGCAGTATCAGTCGGAGTCGAAGCGGCAACCTGGATCTCGAGATTCTGGAAGTCGGTGAGTCTCCGCTAGGACTTCGTCGAACTTTATCGGTATCGTCGCGGTTTGAATTTTCACCGCCTTCCACGATACCTCGGGATCGTTTTTTTTCAGTCGAGTTGATCTTGCGTTGATGATTGATTTTACGGGCGTTCCTGCGTACGACAGTGTGTGGATTGATTCTGGGGATAACAGGACGAATCTTTTCTACCGATTTTAATCGCGGATTCTACGTTTTCTTATTTATTTCGGGTTCTCTCGATTAAAACTCATAGTTTGCGCATCATTCGATCTGACGTTGAACGAACGAGAATAACAGTGTCGTAACAAAACACGTAATCGGAGATTACCGGATGGAAAATTAAATTTCATGAGTATACAATCTTGTGGAAAATCACAATGTTGCAAATTCCATTTCTAAGCGCTTGTTTATGTCTTCCATGTTAAAAAACAACAACAATTTTTACGCAGTTTCGCAGCTACTGGAAAGTTTTATTATTCAGTTCTCCGATTATTTATAAAGGATAATTTAAATATAGAAAATTCTACAATTTTGTACGTGTCGTGCGTCGATGTGACGCATGATTAACAACAACCTTCGTGCCACGTACGCACAGTTTAACAACTGTCGCAGTTGAACGGGACAAAATTGTTAAGATAACGTAGAATATATTTTTAACTAAACGACGGAGTAATCGTAATCATTCCGACGAAACTGCATTTGTTTCGATCTAATCGCATACGACTTTGACATAACGACACGCTGCGAGTCACGTGCATTTTACCCCTCTTCGGAGCAACGGGTCTTCCGCGATTGGTCGTAGCTACTCGCTTTACCTCCACCATGGGAGGCGTTATGGCGCCGTACCTTGGTTGACATTACGATAGACGGCGACAGAGGCCGTCAGGGTTGTGACTAGAAACTAGGCAACGAGATGTTCGCTTTGAAAAGGACGTTCAACATCCAGACCCTTTCAATTTATAATTTAGTTTAAAAAGCTACTATATTTTCTAAACGTTTGTTATATTATCGTATAGTTGTTCAACAAAATTAAAAGCAACATTAACGTTGCATGTTTGGGGAAAACTGTTTTTTCGATATCTCGCGTCAGGCGTCGATATACCTCGTCACGGCCCTGGGTCATCGACAGCCCCTCGCCGTTCTCGACGAAACTGCACTGCTTGTAAAATGCGTTCAGCTGCATCGTGAAATACCGATTACATGCACCGCCCAATATCGCCGTCCGTAAAAAATTTCGGCGGCCTATGCGAAGAACGTAAGATACATTTGTTACTCGACCGCGAAGTGGTGGCGCCGTAGAGTCGTGGGGTAATATCGGGGTGTACATTGCGAAAAATATTGTATGCGTCGTTCCGCCGACCCGGTAACTCGACACAATACCGATTACTCCATCTCGATTGACTTTATTCGACTTGTTCTATCGAAGAGAAGAAGCGGTTTTCGAGAAATCGTAATTCCGGGCGTGGTGCGTATTCTCGCGATACAGACATCAAATTGGAATTGTGAAAAAAGTGATTTTGAACGAGCATGAAACTATGATTCTTCGACGAAAATCAGTGCACAGCTGCAATTGCCCTTGCCATCAACATTGCTCCACGAGATGCGCAGGTTTGAATCCATATTTTTACTACTTATCGTGTGCTCTTGTGTCACCGGCTACGGTATAGCGTAAGCAAAGTAGGCGAACGCTAGGAAACGATTTTTTATGTCTTCGCTGCAAATCATAAGCGGATTATCGATTTGCGTAAACGTCTCGAGTTTTGAGCTTGTGTGTACGTTGGCCGTATTATCGATAACGTGTTAATTATCAAGATTAATATTTCTATTGGGATCTCAACGTGAGGATCGTAACATGAGAGTTTTCCGGTGCTACTCCCGTTTTGATAATAATATCCTTTTAATGTGCTACGAGAATATTGACTCGGCATCTTTCACCGTGGATCTTGGCCGTGTTTACTATAAAATAGTAACGTAGTAAACACTGCATGCGGTCTTAGACCCCTTCCTGTGTACGACCGCGCTATTTGCGCCCACCTCAGGCTCGTATCTATGCAGTGCACCAATCAATAATCCGATGCACGCGAGTACTACGTTCAGTCGGGTGAAAAATAACACTCTTTGACTCACGGAACTTTTATATACAATCTCCCGTTACGCATCGTGTATTTTTCATAACCCTCGCACGTTCCTCGGGTATCTTTCACTCAATTATAAAAGCACAAAGGTCATGCACGATGAACATGGCTGTTATTTATATTCGCAATGGCTTACGAGATATCCAATCGAAAGAAAAAGCGAATAGAATATTCAAACAAATGAACCAAAAATAGTATCAGCTGTAAAAATGAATTATTTTAAGAAAAAATGAATTGGTGCCGAAAAATTGAAGAGTTCCATTTCCAAAAGAATGATCTACTGTTTATTTTTACATTTTTATTTAAATGAGACTCGCCAATTCCCATCGAATATTCACGATAAAGTGCGATGATTCGTACTCAAAGAACACCCTGTATATACGGAACTGAAGCAACCATCCCCACCACGCAATGTTAAGAACCACGTTCGCCATATCGTCGAACGCGTTCCTTCGTAATATCAGTCGATTTATTCGGAGTTACATGAAATCTTTATCGTGAAAGCACATATCCGTGAACGCGGTACTCTCTGAACCATGTCGCAGCAAGACCCGCGAGGAAAATTGCAAAGTTAAGCTAAACGGAGGTAAGTAAAGCTTCACTTGGCACGTAGCCGTAAAGACCAAAGTTGGAAAGCCATCGTGCCGAATAGCGATTTTCGACCTTCTCGAATATTCACCCGGAGTGAGGTGCTTTTGAAGGAAACAATAAATTAGATCATACGGAAAATGTGAGCGTTTCGTAGACTTTTCCGATCATCGTCTATGACGCTATTTTTACGTACATTTTTCTTCCGTACTTCGTGATTGGTACATATTTACAAATGTCAGCTGATTGTAACGGAGTTTCGAGCGTAGGATAACAATTTTATCGAAACAATTTAATCGCGCGACGTTTCACGATTAAAGGATATTCGGCTGGCTTTCAATTCTGGCATTACATTATTTTTTAACACCTTCCTTTTGCCAATGAAACTATTGTCATTGAGATATTGCCCTTATAGTGAAACAGATACAGTGTGTCAAAGCACGAATTCGCAGACCATACACGGCGGAACATGGATTCTAATCTGAACGAAGAAAATGAGCTAGAAACACAAGAGCGATGCGTTGGGTCGGGAAACCAGATCGGGGAAGAGATAATGGTACAGGCAACGGAGGAGGTATATCTATATTTTTCTCACTAATGTGATTTGTTATGTCGATATTAAATTGTACACTTTTCCAGAACGAAGAGGTGAATTAAAGTTTTAATTAAAAGCATTCTGTTTCTCCACCCAACAGGAGTAATAATGTATAGCATTTGCAGTTACAGGGAAAACAAACAGATGCAGAAGATTTCATTAGTTCCAAGCCAAAAAGGCCTGCGACAAAAATGAAAATGAAGAAAGCTAAGCTTGCCGGAGATTCGAGTTACGATCCAACAAAATTAGAAGATAGCCCTGCACAAGTTTTGGAAAGGTTTAAGAGGGGATGTGAATGTCAAGATGATCAATGCTTCAAAGGCTTGAACTCTGAGATAGTGTACCGGCATAGATTGAATATAGCAGAGTTGACAAAAGCTGAACACGATATGTATTTGATGGGTGTTACTATGGCGTGTCTAACAAACCCTTATCAAACGGCCAGGCATACGGAACGGCGTAGATTACGCGCACAATATGTTTATCAAGGTAGAAGGGTTTGTTTAGATGCATTCTTATATTTGGAGAATTGCACCCACTATCAGATCAAAAGGATTAGAAAACATTTGATAACCCATGGCGTTACGCCTCGAGTTCACGGGAATCATGGAAAAGTTCCTCACAATACATTTTCGTTAGACATTTATAAGATTGCCACAGAGTTCTTGAAAAACTTTATCGATGTACAAGAAGCAAAGCAAAAGACTAAAGTCGTGAAGAATGCCCCGTTGCATCTACCGTCAGACATTACAAGAAAAACTGTATACGATCTGTATACGCAGTACTGTAGAAAAGTAGCACCCAATATTAAAGTTATGGGATATTCGACATTCAGGCGGTTCATGAAAGTCCAATTTCCTCAAGTAAAGTTTGCGAAATTGGAGTTTGTTGTTAGAGGTCAAACCGTACAAACGCAAACCAGTAATAAGATGGATTTAGAAAAGAAGGAAGCAACAGACGAAAGACCACCCGAATCAGCAGAATTAATGGCAGAGGGTGGAGCCTTATTACCTTTAGTGATTACAAGTGAAACAGGACAGAGTGGTACTTATTTTTTAACACCAGTCAGCAAACTACAGGATGGTATGAGTTATCAGATAACCGCAAGTGGACTTCTAGTCAATAGACCAGCATTGCCTATTACCTTGAGTAAAGTGAATGCTGTGTAAGAATGGATTCTTGTACATTGAATAGCTTCTTAAAACAAAGAGTCTAATCATAAAGAAAGATTTTTATGATATTTTAGATCATTATGGAATATACGAATTTGCAGTCTATTGTGAGATCAATATCCTTTTTTTATAATATTAAAAAGTTTATTGATTGAATACATATATATATATATGTATATGGATTATTAGATGTATCTTATCATTATCCTATCATCACTTGCAGCGTCTGTAGAACATATTTCTCCGTTTGTATTAATAATTATAAGATGATATTTTCGGATAAATGCATCTTTGATATAATATCAATTTATGAAAAGAAAAAGATCACAAATGCAGGAACTAAATATTGAAAAATATGCCAGCTGTTTAGAGAGCTGTTTTATCAACCCTCCATAGTGTTCTTTAATATTAGAGATATTTGCTCATTAGAGGATACAGTATTTTATGAAAAATCAATCTGTGTAGCGGTATCACGATTTAGTAGATTGCAAAGAGGCATTTACTTGCTCTCTCGTTCACTGTTAGCAGTAAAGCTCGATTCAACTTCAGATTTAATATTTTAACAAGACTTCTGCTAAAAGTACTGATAGAAAGGTAAAAATTTAAATAGCTTTATTTTATTGCGTACTCGTAATATCTAAGGATTTTGTACCCGAGAAATAATTGATTAATTTTTATTTATTATAGAATTCTTTTCATTGAAAAACCAATTTCACGTAATGAACGAAATGACTTTTTATATGTACAGCTTAAATATTTGATGTTTGATTGCGTTGTGTTTATATTTATAGTTTATAAATTTGTATACATGTATGAAATAAAATAATGCAAAGGATGAATAAAGATTTTTATTTCTGTAGTTTTGCGCCACTCTACATTTTATCCCATTCTAATCTTGACTATTTAAGTATTGATATTTATAGCCAAAGTTGAAAGACCCAAAATACAAGTGCGGTGGTTCCAAACATTTCTTATCTCAGTTGAATTCCAAGCATGCAAATCAAGCAAGTAAAGTTCCATTAATGCAGTGCTTCTCAACCCATTTATATAGCTAAACCTTTGATACGACTGAGATATTTTAAGAATTAAAGAAAACTAATTTGAATAAGTTTAGTTCCATTTCGAGTTCTTTGGAACTTGATTTTTGTATTGCTTGCTCATCAATATAGAATAAAAACACTTTATTTAATAATAAAGTCCATAAATATCGTAAGTTGCATAAAAAAGATATTACCTGGTTTAAATCAATGGCCATAGATCCAGTGTCCTGGCTCACAAGTGTACAACAAAAATGCAAGTGCATTTCCTATAACTTTCATTAGATTTTACAGTGCAGAAACCAGTTTATGTGACATACTTACATGTTGGAACTCTTACTTAGTCAGGACTATTGCTTTCACGGTTTGAGAGCCTCTTATTTTACAGTTACGTGAGCAATATTGTGGATACAACAGTTCCCTGTTTCAGCTGGTTGGAATCAGCAAGGTCATGTGAGTGCAACCTCAGACACTCACATTCAGTCCACTACTGAGCTCCAAACCATGCGTTCATTACCCCTCAGTAAACATTATATGAGTGATTATCAATGGAAATTGTCATTTCATTAACCTGTGTCGTCTTGTACAGTAAAGTTCAGGAAAAAAATCAGCTTAATTGAAGTGTTCATTGTAATGAAGTGACAGAACTGTTAAAAGGTGTTAGTTTCAAAGAAGATAAAAAAGCGGTTTTATAATGATTTACTCATAAATTTATGATACCGGTATAGTTATTAATAAAACATAATATGCATTCACAGATTTTCAAGCATAATAATTGTTTAGAATTCTTATAGATGTTTGTGATATTAATTGCATTCTAATATCTTGTATTATGTATTTCGTTTTTATATATGTTTGACAGAAGATGTGGAGAGTATGACTGGGGAGATAGAAAATGGGGATCTGGCAATTAGAGACGTTGCAGACCTTCTCCAGTCGCAGTATGCTATTATTGCTGGTAAGTAATTGTTATTATGAAAAATAAATTTGATTTCCAAACATATCTTTTGCTATTAGAATTTCAAATCCATTTAGTTATCCTTTAATTATTTATTGTTATAGTTCATTTATGTACTTTTTGCATATATTTCTATAGGTGGTAAAACTCGAGAAGGCTGTCCTATAATCACATTTCCAGATAATGGCAATTTCCACAACTTATCTGATTTGGATTATCAACGTCTCATGTTATATCTCACCTCTGTGCCAACGTATGAATTTAATTTCAATAATATAGTCACAATTAAGTAGGAATGTCCTGAACAGAAAGTTTAATTTTTTATTTCAGTCTGCAAGAAGCTGATCTTGGATTCCATTTAATAATTGACAGAAGAAGCGATAAGTGGAATTCTGTGAAAACAGTTCTGCTGAAAATCTCTGTGAGTACATAAAAAAAAAGGAAACATATAATTTAATACCAAAATTGTGATGTACCGTTTGTTTTTCAGGCTTTCTTTCCTGGACTGGTACATGTAGCGTATGTTCTACGTCCAGCTGGATTTTTACAAAAAGCTATTTCGGAAGTGTCAAACAAATTATTCAGGGAAGACTTCAAATTCAGAGTTATATTTTTAGCGAATTTCACGGAACTGTATGAGTTTATAGAGAAAGATCAGCTTACAGAGCAACTAGGTGGCAATTTGCCGTATTGCCATCATACTTGGATACAAAACAGAATTGTAAGATCCATAATCTGCAACTTAAACTTAAGTTTATGCTAAAATTATTTTAACTTTGCCATTCATTTTTAGAGCTTAGAAAAATTTTCATCCATGACTCAAGATGTGTCCCTCGCATTGGATTCCTTCACTCGGCGTCTAGCCGAGATTGAATTTCCCAATAACACTGTCGCTACTACAGCTTTACTTTCTCAGCAACAGTCTGAGTATAATGAATTAAAGGAGGAAATTCTTAGTGCCGCGAGACATGGCGAAGCTCTCCTCGATAGCGTACGGCAATTAACGGGCAAAGGAACAGCCGACAGACTAGGAAATGTTGCTGCGGTAGAGAGGTGAATAGCGATAATAATAAATTTATCTGTTTGCTAGTGCCTTATATAAACAGCTAAATGATAATACTAAGTTAACTACTGTAAAATGTACACAAAAAAATATGAATGATCTTTATGTAATTTTCAGGCTGCTCGTTCAGCTGGAAGAAACTGAACGGACATTCGACTTATTTTGGTCCCATCACAGTTCTCGTCTGAGACATTGCTTAGCTTTAAGACAATTCGAAGCTGACTTTCGAGAATTACAAACAACTCTGGACCAACATTTAAAAACAGTAGAAGAGATGACGGAAGTGGGAGAAACACAAGTGAGGGTGGAACAGTTACTGTGCGACACATCGACGTTCCAAAGGATATGCAGAGTACGTAATTTTATGTTGCGCATCATCTGGCAACATTTTTTACCATTACAAGCAAATACTATCCGTATCCAAATGTTCACAATTGAAACATTACATTTTGAAGATGAAATTAAAGACCAATATATAACTGCACAAATTAATGAGATTATACGATTATTAAAATAAGAATATTGTGGTGTGAATAAATTTAAGTTTGAGAATGTACACAAAGCACTTAAAGCACTGGAATACAATATTCAAACCAGTATTGCAATAGCAACATCCATAGCAATCAACTCATCCACAGATTTATAATTCAAATAAGTATAAAAATCCGTGTTTCGAAGTCTTGCAATTTTAAAGTGGGTAGCAGCTGATTTTATGAGTACGAATTTGTGTCTAGTTGATAAATAATTCAATGAAAAATATCTAAATTCTGGTTTGGATTATTTCATAAACAGTAACATATATAATGCACATCATGCACAAATGTTACTTTGCACCGCTTTCCTCATTTTGCCGATAGTCCTATTTGTTGCATACCATGTGGATTTGGGTCTTGGTAAGCAATCCACTCAACAAAATACATGTATTTCTTAATAGATTTACATTTTAAAATACAGTAACTGGTAACTTAGCGTTCTGATTTCCAAACTCTATATTTACTGTATCTTGAAACAACATAAGTGCAATCACTACTAGCACTCTTGTTTATAGGGTTTGTGAATTAAATCTCTACCAATGAGTACTGATGAGACTGTTGTCTTGTCGAGCACCGATATCTTTGTTACAGGACCCCGAACCCATAAATCGTGCATTTAAATTAATAAACAAATGAAATAGAGATTTAATTCATGCCTTATATTGGCATGACGAATCTTTGAGAATGAATATCAGTGTTGTTACTCACTCTACACTGCACGTACAATAGCGTATTCTTTTATAATATTTACATTAGATACACAAAAAAAGAACGTTCAGAAAAGAAATGCGATGACTGTTTTGTAGCTTCTTTGTTTTATTCTTCGCTTACACGTTTTCTGCACGTGAATAAAATTGTATAAATTTATAGGGAGACATAGATCGAGCAGAGGAGGTGATATCTGCCGGTCAACAACTGCTGTCTGGAAGGCATCAGTGTCCTACAGATGTTGTAGAACCTAAGTGTGTTGAATTGCAAAGAATTTGCACGATTCTCAGTCAAAGACTAGAAAGGCGATTACACATGTTGTCTAAATGTAGGGAGCTTATGGAGCGCATAGACAAGGTAATGGACTCCAGATTAAGGAAATTTATAATTTATGTGAACAGCTGAGAATTTAATATCGTCGTATCGTAAAGGGGAAAAATCGTACATTATAAATTGATTTTACGATATACAACAGGCTAATACGTGGTGCACGCGTGGTATTGAATTACTTGCATCGCAAAATAGCGCCACACCACCTGATCAGGCGCTTCAAGAATTACAGGAGTTAATAGAGGCTGCAGAAGAATTTCATCAGCCGAGATGTATCTTCCAAGATTCTGTTATGCCCGAAACTAAAGCTCTCATCACTCAAGTGCGTGTTACTTCTAAAGGAATTTTTCGTAATTTCTTTTAATTACACTGACAAGCACTTTCGTTTCACGTATGCCCGTTTGTTAGGTATTACAAAGGATAGAAGACGTGTCATTAATGTGTGATAAGAGAATTATGGCACTAAAACAACAATTAATTAAGCCAGCAAGGCCAGTTCAAACGGTAACACCAGAACCAGTTAAACCATTACAACCACTGCCACAAACTGTAAAACCTGGAAGGATATTGAAGAAAGCTAATACAATGCCAAAGGTGAATTCTGTTCTTAGTAAACAAAACACGATTTGTCTTTTAATCTTTGTTAGAAGTCCCTTGACTTTAAATCCTTTGAATCTCTTTCATAGATGGAGATGAGCCCTATAGAAGGAGAATCTTCATCGCCAGAGAGCGAACCTAAGGATGTAGAAGCCTTACGTCTGAAACGTGGACACGTTTTAGCGGAACTCGTTGAAACAGAACGAATTTATGTCGCTGAATTGGGTTCGATAATTAAAGGTTACAAAATGGAATTAACGAACGAAGCAATGGCTCACTTGATACCAGCAGCACTGCTCGGCAAGGCAGATGTTCTATTTGGTAACTTGGAAGACATTTACATTTTTCACGGAGAGACATTCCTTCGAGACTTAGAAAACTGCATTTCGAATACTGAACTTGTTGCGCTGTGTTTTGTACAGAGGGTAAGGACTGCATAACTTGATCTATGTACGTTCATTTTGATCTGACACTTTCGTTAAATCATTCATTTATTTTTAACATTTACAGCAGATCACGTTCATTTTATTTTTCCCATAGCTCAGCCTGCATACAGTTAACTTTTGTACAAATAATACAAAACAATTTCTAGGCGAATTTTGTTTTAATGCTCGGTAGAACCTGAAAAGTTTATTTCCTGAAGTACTGCTCTTAATTTTAGCGCGAAGTATTCTTCAGGCTATACAGTTATTATTGTCAAAATATTCCACGATCCGAGAGACTGCGTGAACAAATTCAAACCGAGCCGCAGTTTCTCGCGGCATGCCAGCAGAGACTCGGTCATAAATTACCTCTCGCCGCCTATCTTCTCAAACCCGTTCAACGCATTACCAAATATCAACTATTGTTAAAAGATCTCCTCAAGTACAGCGATGAACCATCATGCTGTACCGAATTACAGGAAGCGTTAGATTGCATGTTAGTTGTATTGAAATGCGTTAACGATAGCATGCATCAGACCGCTATAACAGGGTTTGGGGTAAGTGTAATCTGATTACAACGTTGGCAACATCATTTGTGGGAAAATAGCTTTTAATTGCATTACAAAATTCCTTTCAAAATCGATTGCAGGGAGATTTGAATGCACAAGGTGAGTTATTACTACAAGGCTCGTTTAGCGTATGGAGTAGCAGTAAACGTGAACGACTTCTAAGGCTAAAACCATCACAACGGCATATTTTCTTATACGAGAAAGCTTTGATATTTTGCAAGCACAGCAAGCCTCAAGCTCACAATAAAGCAACGTACCATTTCAAGAGATACTTAAAGGTGATTATAAATTAGAACTTTTCGTAATGTTTCAATGTATACTCTACGCTTTACGTAAATACATAATCCCGTTTCTTTAATTAGATGTCGCAGATTGGTCTGACAGAGTCTGTAAAAGGTGACGCTAGACGCTTTGAGATTTGGCTTCAGGGTCGGGCTGAAGTCCACACAATACAAGCAACCAGTGTTGACGTGAAACAGTCCTGGGTTCGCCAGATTAAGGGCGTTTTAATGTCTCAGTTGGCGGAGCTTAAAGGAAAGCAAAATTCTGCCCTCGGAAAATCCAATCACAAGTACGTAGTAACTCTACGCGCGTAGTAAACTTTCAAGTCCCACGAATAAACCAATAATTTTCGTTCAACGTATAGTACTGCTTGCAGGCCTTTACGACAAACTATTTCATGGGAAGCTCAAGGGAGTGTTTCCGGATCTCTACGAACCCTCTCGGTCGATGGTAGCAGCGTTATATCGCATATAACGGATGTCTCCCAATCGACGGAAGACGACGTAGCCTGGAGTTCCGAAAATAGCAACACCGACGACGAAGATGCGTTCAGTGAGAGTCCCGGTCCGGCTCGCGTAAGTCTTTCTCCTTCGTCGTCCCTGTGTTATCTATAGTTGATGTTACCTCTCGGCTTGGAAGCGGATGCTTTATTATAAATTATATTATACATTCATACTCATTGCAGTGTTGAATAAACCAATGAGCATCCCTTCGAAGTCGATACGTAACAGTGCCGGTCAAATAAGTACGTCTATGAAGATAGTTGTAATGTTATATATGAAACTTTTGTACGACCAGGGTGGAAGATATATAGCATTAGCTGACTATTGTGCAGTAGGACAGTCAGAGGTCACTATGCATGAAGGTGACAATTTAGAACTGCTCAAGGTTGGTTGTGCTGGCTGGTGGTTTGTCAAACTTATAGGTACAGGCATAGAAGGATGGGCACCAGCAGCGTACTTGGAACCGATCAGTCGGAAAACTTCTCGCAGCTCTCAATCAGTAAATAGTCAAGAAACTATATGAAATAGGCGTCTAACACACTAGATCTTTCTGGTGTGTTAGATTTATACGTGGCTCCTTGATGAATGCCAGTTGTTAAAACGTACTGTTTGAAACAGTACACTCAGACTTTTGTAATATAAACGTATTAACACGATTCATACCAAACGCGCATTGCGTTACGAGACAACTTCTCTCAAAAGAATGAAAAAGAAATCAGACTGAAACCATAAGTTCAAAATAACAATCTTGTCCGCTGGACTGTATGGAAAAACTTAAACGAGAAGAAATCGTCAGGGAATAGAGGAATAGATGAAAAAACAAGTTTTGGTCGTATAATCGCATTTTGAGAAAAGCAATCTATAACAGCGCTCTTTGCAGGTAAATAAAGTTTTGCATTGGGTATATATGAACCTACCGTTTATTAGATCTATACTTGAATAGAGAATCAGAATTTACTGAATTGTACAAAATGTATTTCGATAATGAATTAAAAAGACGGAAGTAATAATAATATGTGCACGCACATATGCATATATTTAGATTTACATAATCTATTGAAGGTTATTGCAGATTATACAGATTTGTACTCGATATTGCACACTATAATATTAATGAGAGAAATGGCTGCTAAGATGGAATGCATCGTTGCAATCATTCTGTTACTATTTCCATAAGAACTTGCATGGGGAGCATGTAAGTAAAACATAAAACGTAGCTTTACTTGTGACCTGGGTAATGAAATATCGGCTGTATGCAAATATTCCAAAGTTCATATAATGAAACGTGGAATACTTTCGTCCAGTGTATTCTGTTAGCAATATTTCTAATATTTTTTATATAATGGAAACTTGTGTACAGTTGCGAAAAAAAATCAAATATATTTCTGTTATATTTATCATGTATTTGCTAGTGATTTCGCGTGGGCACACCGTCTTCTTAACTATTTATGTATTTATTAATTTACTTTCACAAAATAATATAGTACAATCTAGATTAGAATTTTTTTCAAATATTCTTCAGTGACTTCAGAATATTTGCAAACTATCGGCGATTGCTTAAGGAGCCTTCGAAGTTAAAATGGGTGATAAAAATGTTAGTTGGATGCTTCTGTAAATGAATTACTGCACAGCAAAAAAAATATGTGCAGCGGGGCATTTAGTTAATGTATCGCTATATTTAGAATAGAAAATCAAATATCTTGTTGATGAGTCTTTACGACCAAATAGCTTGACATTATTATCACTTCGATACCAATAACGAACGATTTATTTACAAGACTCGAGTGAAGAAACTAAGTGAAACATTTACGAAGAATCAAGTAACGTGTATACAAATTTTCTAGATGATAAACGGTTAACACCAAGTATTATGCAATATTTAACACCGATTATAATAAACCTCGACACGTAATATTTTAGGAGTAAAAGAAGCAATCTCAGTTTTAGTGGCAAAGTTTATGATTCAACAATTTCATAAGTATCTGATAACGATGACACGTGTATGATAATGTAATTTGTACTAAAAATTTGTATCGATACAGAAACATAATTTAAGAAATTGTTAAGAGCTACACCTTTTTCGTACACATGAAGTACAATAATTGCGTTTACTCCTCCGTTGCAAATGGGATATATTTTGTCGCATTATTTCTCTGGTCTGTACAATTCTTAATTGAGAAGTATAATTTAAATATTATTTATAAACAAGATTCTGTTGTGATTATTAGACACATTTATTGAGTACAAATATTTATTTTAATACTGTATTATATTTTGATTGAAACGGCACACGGCAAACACAGTGCCCGTATAATTTATGTATAAACTCTATAGTTCGAGTCTGACTTTACGATCTAGTGAAATATCATTACCCAAGAAAATTCAGTTTTTCTTTTGGTAGTATTAAGATTAAAGACGAACCGGTGCAATATTAATTTTTTATTTCAATTTTCGGTATTAATCTTTATAAGCAGATAATTTGATGCAAATTGAATTCATCCATTTTTCACGCCGTCCTAACACCGATTAGTTATAGGACTTGATCAGAATTAATATTATTTCAGTCACTCTAGTTCTTATTACTTCAGCCAGTATACGTATAGCTCTTACTGTCGGCTTGTTTTATTTTCGACAAGAATATACTAGCACGTGTGAACGAAAAATTATTCAGATCTTCGGAACTTTTTGTAGAAAATATTAATATATAGACAATAACCATACGCCCATTGTTAAACACTACGATATTCCATTTCGACTATTGTCAATATGACGATAAAACTTTTTGACATTCATAGTACATGATCGCAAAACTTCCGATTTAGCAAACATCGGCAAATAGAAGGAGACTTCTGCAGGGACAATTTTCATTGTACGCAATGTTTATGGAGCTGCAATGCGAAGTGTTGTTTAAACGAAAAAGAACGTGAAAAAGAAAGACATTACACTGTTTACTGATTTAAAAGCTCAATCGTAGTTACATGATCGGCTACAGCGCTTTTTAATAAAGGGTTCCTTTCGTCGTTCCTTCAGGAGAGTGAGAGAGAGAGAAAGAAAGAAAGAAAGAGAGAGAGAGAAACAGAGAGAAAGAGATCTAGTAAAATCTATTTTTACATGCGAGATTTAACGTGAATGCCGAAATCGCTTCTATTTGCACTAAACGCTAGATACTGGAAAACAATAATTTTCTATAGCGTTAAAATTAAGAGAGATGGCGCGCGCGCGCGAGGGAGAGAGAGAGTGTGTGTGTGCGTGAGAGAGAGGGGGAGGAAAAATGAACATTTTTCGTTCGTGGCATAGAATAGAATAAATTTGCGGTTTCGAGTAAACCGCAAAAGAAAATACAGTGATCCCCAACCTTAAGTTACAAATCGTGTTAATTATTGATTTGCGCGCACTTACGCAGATACCGTAATGAAGAATTTCAACTGCGTTAAAAAATTTAAGTCAACCTACAATCATCGTTGTATTTATTTTACTATGTTTTCTTGTATCTCTACCTGTCATTTTTGCGAAGAGAATGCAAGAGTAGATCAGGACGAACTTTAATTGGAGGTAGTAGCAATATTTCATTGCATAAAGATCTCCCTTATCCCCTCCCTTCATTTTCAATGAGATATTGTAACATAGGTTTACACTGTATAGAGACTTCGTTGAGTATTTATTGATAGTTTACTGTATGGTAGAATACCAAATCTGTTTTCTATCACTCTGCAATATTGAAAGGGAACATCAAATACAAAGATTATAAATGAAATTTCTGCGATAATACATTATTATTCCTTGCATCCTCGTTTTCATTATGTTCGCGAAAATGCATATCGAAATAGTTTATTTGAAGCGAACTATTGCAAATAATAATTCGAACAGAGCTCTTCAATTCGATATTAATTTAAAAATAGAGCGATAGGTGACGCGAATGTATCGATAAAAGACCCGTTCACTACGTTACCGCGAAAGTGGCTCCAAGGGCGATATTAATCGGAATTAATGGTACTTCTTATTGTTGGTCGCTGGGTTTTCGTATGTGCCATTCGTGAGAGCTTAGCGGGAGTGATATGCAATCTTGATAGCAACTTACTACGCAGATATTTTTTAGCGTTCACATATTTTGTTCCTGTAATTTAAGTAAAAATGGCTCCAAAAACCGCAGAAGTACCAAAGGAAAGTCCTGAGGTACCTCCAAGAGGTATTAATGCCGTTTTATTGGGACCACCTGGTAGCGGTAAAGGCACGCAGGTAGAGTTCATTTACATTACATTATTGTTCCTTCGATTTATGTGTGTCAATTAAAATTTTGATATTTTGATTCCCCCGTTTGATGTAAGTGTTGGGTTTTGAACTGTCTGGTTGGTTTTAGGCACCACTGCTAAAAGAACGATATTGCGTTTGTCATCTCTCTACGGGGGATATGTTAAGAGCAGAGGTCGATTCTGGATCTTCTATCGGTGCCCAGATTAAACAAATAATGAACGAAGGGAAGTTAGTGAGCGACGATTTGGTAGTAAAGATGATCGACAGCAACTTGGATAAACCAGAATGTAAGCGCGGTTTCTTATTGGACGGGTTTCCAAGGAGCGTTCCACAAGCTGAGAAGGTAAGTTAATTCAAGGTTGTTTGGTCTATATTACTATCCTGAGATTACAACGGTATATTATAATCAAAGCATGTTCATTTTTACGTTTAAATAGTTAGATAATATGCTAGAGAAAAGAAAAACCAAATTGGATGCCGTAATAGAATTTGGAATTGAAGATAATTTGTTAATAAAAAGAATCACAGGCCGTTTGGTACATCCTGCTAGTGGTAGATCGTACCATGAGGAATTCGCTCCACCCAAGATTTCTATGAAAGACGACGTGAGTGATACAAGTTGATTTAAAACGTGAACTTTGAATATCCCTGATAGTATATCTTGACTGATATCTAGTAACGATGTATCTTTAAGATCGATTATGGCAAAAAATATTTTCTTGTAATTTTTTATCAATAGATTACAGGGGAGCCCTTAATTAAGAGGTCGGATGACAATGTGGAAGCATTAAAAAAACGACTAGCTACATATCACGCCCAAACTCATCCTTTAGTCGATTACTACGCTATACGGGGACTTCATCACTATGTTAATGCAACTCAATCAAGTCAAAATGTCTTCAAAGATATCGACCGTATTTTCTTGAGAACAATTAAGCAAGACGAAAGGAAGAGTTTTCTTAGCAGATTCTTTTAGAACACTTAACAAACATGTTCCAGAGCATTCTTCTCTTGTAAGTGAAGCATTGCACTAAAGTAGAATAATTTCTGGAGAAACGTAACGTTTTAGATATGTTACGGTTTCTCGCATTCAAAAGCAATCTACGTGTTAATAGCATATAGTCGAAATCGTATATATTCTTCGATTAATCAATATAAACATTTTGCAGCAGTATGTAAAAACAAATGCAAACGTCATTGCGATAGTTTAGTCACAAATGGCACTACCAGTTTGTTCGAGGAAGTATTTTAAGCTAACGTCGAATGCACACATTTTATTGGTAGATGAAACTTGGTGAGAATGTAACATACGAATTAATCCTTTAACGCGTTGACGTCCGAACTCTCCGCAAAAAATCCGCTTTCATTGCTCGCGTATCTTTCGACGCGCCACGTTAGCTTGTTTTCGATTAATACTTTAACTCATTCTTTTCTTCCTTATCACACATTGATACAACATTGTAACTCGGTTCGCAACGAACTATTTAAATACCAAATCAAATTGCTTTGAACTAGCTAGAGTAGTAATAAGATATCGAATGCAAGCGTGGAAAACAACATATTTTGTGACGAGTCGTTAAAGTATCAGCTGTACTAGAGAAACGAAATGTTTGTATATAATAGACAATGTAACATTTGTTTTAGATATCGCTACTAATATTTTTGGCAACTTTGTAACTTGTGATATTTCAACATTTATTTCTGACAAGCTTTCTGAAGAAATTCAAGTAGGTCACATCGCTTTCCTCTTACTCTTTGTTATTGGAAATTGTGATTTGCAAATTTTGAAACGCTGTAAACTAGTCGAAACGTGTTTTGCAATTACTACTGTACTACTTACCATCGCTTGGCGCACAGTTATTCACTTTGATATTATTGAAGACTTTTTATTTTCATAAATAAAGTAACGACGTAAATACTAGATAGAGATAACATTAAGGTATTGGTTCAGAAGCACACAATTTTACGAAGGGCTATAAACGAACACATCACGAGTCAAAATATATTTTACATAAATGAAAGTATTTCAAATATTTTCTGGTACAATATTACTGCCTATATTATATATTTACCAGTCTGTAGATATTTTACAAAGAGAATCGAATGTATATCTGGATGAAATAAAATCTGTCATGGGGTACTTTGTAACGTTATTGTTTCTCAACAACCTAATTTCTATTGCAAAGTGTAACGCAATCGGGAACATTAAACGCGAGCATAAATAGCTCAAGAATTACGGATCTATTTCCATACTCATTTTATTCGCATATTAAGCGAGGAACTCCGAAACGCAATGACAAAAACTCACCGAACATCACTGAAATCCTACATAGTTTCTTTGAGATTCATGAGTAATTCAGTCGAAATTTGCAATGTACAGCCTCGAATAGAGCCGCATCCATTCCGAATGAGGGTCAAATTTTTGGCTCCGGTTCGAATATTTCTTCCCCACTCTTCGACTTTGCCTCCCAATGGTTTATCAAGGTTAGGTATGTTGTTCCTGCACCAATGTGAATAGGTCTGCATTTGACATGTTTTAAATAATCCGTGCAGATTATTAAGGTGTAACTTTCTAATTGGTACATGACAGTTACTATTAATTTTCAATTAATGAAAGACACTATTCTGCATTCGCATGGGAGTAAAATAAATAAAATTGCTAATAGCGTATCATGGGACAAATTATAGGTATAAATAATTTTATTCAAGTGTGTTGTTACCCTTTTGGCGCCAGGTGGCATCGTTCGATAAACAGCGGCTTGGCGTCCCTGACATTCATTATGCCTGTTATGCATGTTTTGCAATGTTTCAATTCGGATACGTAATAGTTAACTATACAAGTTTGAGTTTGTATACAACTTTTCGCCGAATGTCAATGTCCGAATTGGAAGTTAAGTCTTCGTTTGAAAGTACAAAATAATAATAAGTGTTGAAACGTTGTCAGAAGAAAGTTAATAGTTCGCATCGCGATGTCCTATCAAAATATAATAAGTTGGCATTGAAACTATTAAAAAAAATATGGTAAATGGCATTATTAATTTGTGTGACAAGGTACGCGCAAGGGGTGCAGGCATAATAAAGTGATACAGAATGCTACAATTGTAAGTAAATGAGTTGTAACTGGAGTTTTGTTGATCCTTGTTTGAAAAAGAATCCACCGCTTAAATGTACAATGTTTAACGATGAAATGAACGTCCTCCAATTTTTATTTATTTGAGAACATTTCATCTTTGTTTCAGTCTGCGCCACGTTCGAGATTATTACGAAGGAAAGACATACCTGTAAAGTTAGCTCCATAGTTGTTGCAAGATGTTTGTGTATTTGAGTAAAAAAATAGCGATACCTAACAATGTTCGATTGAATTGCATAGCATGGAATCAAAAAGATGGTTACATAGCGGTAGGAGGAGAAGACGGTCTGCTAAAAGTACTACGAGTAGATTCTAGCGCAAGTGGATCACAGAGTGGCGGGAAATCACGTAGTTTGGCCGCTGCCAGTAATCTGAGCATGAATCAAACTCTAGAGGGTCACAATGGCCATGTGCAAGTAGTTACTTGGAACGAACAGCACCAAAAACTAACTTCTAGCGATCAGAACGGCGTAATCATAGTCTGGATGTTGTACAAGGGTTCCTGGTACGAGGAAATGATAAACAATCGTAACAAATCAGTAGTAAAAGGAATGGCATGGAGTTTAGATGGTCTAAAAATCTGTATAGTTTACGAAGACGGAGCAGTTATAGTGGGCTCGGTAGATGGTAATAGAATCTGGGGCAAAGAATTAAAAAATATCTCTCTTTCCGGTGTACAATGGTCACCGGATGGTAAATTATTGTTATTTGGTTTGAAAAATGGGGAGGTTCACTTGTACGACAATCAAGGTGTATTTCTAACAAAATTGGCCATGGTGCCCCTGAACAGCGGTCAGAATCCAACAATAGTTTCGTTACAGTGGTACGATGGGAGAAATGGTTATATCGCTCTTGATTGTCCAACTCTAGCAATTTGCTATCGGAATGGTAGAATCCAACTCATGAGAGACACGAATGACGACAATCCAATCATAATAGAGACTGGTATGACGGCTGCATGGTGTTGCTGGAATTCTTACGGTTCACTCTTAGCGATAACGGGTATGATGCCGTTACTTACGAACGGTGAGACGAAAGATATGAATGTTATACAGTTCTATACGCCATTCGGAGAACACGCGAGAACTCTAAAGATACCCGGAAGAGAGGTGACATGCTGCGCTTGGGAAGGAGGGTCTCTCAGAGTAGCTCTATCCGTTGATTCTCACATATATTTCGCGAATATTCGATTAGATTACAAATGGACCTATTTCAGTAACACCGTCGTATTCGCCAATGAGAAAATTAGCAAAGACGGTATTTGTATTAGATTTTGGAACACGGGTAATAATTCTTGTTGCACGAAGTACGTGAGATCATTGATATCGATCGCTTCGTACGGAGAACACTGCGTTTTAGCAGTGAGAAACGATCTGGCTCAAGGTACCGAGCAATTTGCGTTATTAGTTTGCAACACGATCGCAACGCCGATAGATACTAAGTTTTTAGATTTAGAACCCTTATGGGTGACCATGACTAACAATATCGTCGTTACCGCGTCGAAAAATAATTTCGTCGTATGGAATTTTCGCACTCCTCGTAATACAATGTTGCATGCTAGCCGCGTCAGGCGAGATAAAATTTATCACATCGATGAAACTCCGACCGGGGTGACGGAGGTCATTCAAGATTTAGATAAAGATAGATCATTCGAAACGCCTATAAACACGAAAGCGACCATGGATCCGATTTGCTGTTTACACGCGACAGAGAAGGTTCTCTTAATAGGAAGGGAATCGGGAATGATTCAGCGGTACTCTTTACCGCAAATAACTCTGACGAACAGGTATAACGCCGCGTGTAGGCTTCATAAAATCGCGATTAATTGCGATTCATCTCGCGCATCCATATTGGACACAGCAGGTATTCTTACGATGTTGGAGCTCGAGACAGACTCGAAAAAGAATTCAGATAACAGAGACGGTGACACGGCGGAAGATGTGAGCAAGTTCGAAAGAAAAGATGTATGGGCCATGTGCTGGGCACAGGATAATCCTGCTCTTCTGGCGATCATGGAGAAGACGAGGATGTACGTGTTGAGAGGATTCGATCCCGAAGAGCCGATATCTTGTTCCGGTTACATTTGTTCGTTCAAAGATTTAGAGATACGTTGCGTTCTGTTGGACGATCTGATGCAAAAACCGGACGACACGAGAAGCGAGTTATTGGTGGACTTGGAAGTAAAATCTTTGAGGGATACTAGAGAATTGCTCGCCAAAGTGGGATTAAAGGAAGCGAATAATTTTATCCAGGATAATCCACATCCCCGGCTCTGGCGTCTATTGGCGGAATCCTCGCTGAAGAAATTGGATTTAGAAAGTGCTGAAAACGCGATGGTACGTTGCACCGATTACTTGGGTATACAATTCATAAAGCGCCTCCAGAACGTGCACAACGATCAGCTGAAGAAAGCCGAGGTAGCGGCGTTTCTCGGTAATTACGACGAGGCGGAGAAATTCTATCTAGACATGGATAGAAGAGATCTTGCGATTTCGTTGCGACAGAAGCTGGGCGATTATTTTCGCGTGGTGCAGTTAATGAAAATGGGCATCGGTGGCTCCGACAAGCAGATGGAGCACGCTTACAACAAGATCGGCGAATACTACGCGGAGAGGCAAAATTGGGAAGGAGCTAAAGAATATTACGAGAAAAGTAGAAATCTGGAGAAGCTCATAGATTGTTACTATAAGCTGGAAGACTATCTTCAGCTGGCAGCGACGGTTCACCAACTACCGGATAAGAGTCCCTTGTTGAAATCAGTCGCAAGGATGTTGGCGTCCGTAGGTATGTGCTCGCAGGCGGTAGCGGCTTACGTAAAGTATGGCGACGTAAAATTAGCGGTGGACACGTGCGTTCGTCTCAACCACTGGGATCAAGCGGTCGAACTGGCGAAAACTTACAAAATGGCTCAGATTGGCGAACTGCTTAATAAATACGCCAATCATCTCCTATCGAACGGTAAACGATTGCAGGCGATCGAGTTGTACAAGAAAGCGAATTACAATCTCGAAGCCGCGAAGCTTTTGTTGCAACTCGCGGAAGAGCAAGCGAAGGGCAGAACGAATCCATTGCGCGTGAAGAAGATCTACGTTCTCGCGGCGTTATTGATCGAGGATCACATTAATAGCGTGCCGGCGATCAAAGGCGGCAGAAGTAACATCGTGATGGGTTTAACGGAAAATCACGAAGACACGCGAGTAATAGAGAACGCTTGGAGAGGAGCGGAAGCGTATCATTTTCTTTTATTGGCCCACAGACAGATGTACGCCGCAAATGTTGACGCGGCAATGAAAACGGCTCTGCGGCTCAGAGAATACGAAGATATTTTGGAACCCGAAGACATTTATTGTTTGCTCGCCCTATCGAGCGCCGTCAACCAGTCTTTCGCTACGTGTTCGAAAGCTTTCGTGAAATTGGAATCGTTGGAGATTCTTCCGGAATCGACGAGGGAGGAATACGAGAACTTAGCGGTGGATATTTTCACCAAGCATAATCCGAAAGACACGCGTAACGCGAAAGCGGAGTGCGTTAATTGCGAGACCCTCATACCCGATTGGTGCGTGGCGTGTCCAAATTGTATGACTAGATTTCCTCCTTGCATTTTATCAGGAAAGCCGTTGATGGATCTCAGTAATGCTTGGATTTGCACCGTTTGTAGGCATCACGTTGCAGCGGAACGGGATGTTATTAATATTAATGCCTGTCCGCTATGTCACAGCACAATTACTTATATGTAAGCGTAGAAGAAAAACTGCACGATAATCCAACGTATAAGTACGTCAGTATTAATTATATAGCGTTTCCCTGAAATTATATACCTTTTTGACCAAAGGATAATGATTTATATTCCATACCACGCGGTAAGAATAGGATCACTATTTTGCTCTCTAAGTATTTTCGAAACACGTCCGAGGCTCAAGGTACACATTTCGAAAAGGGTTCGCAGCCGAAATGATAAATGCAACGCGTTATAAGCTTAAGAACAGATAGGAATAGATTATAAATAAATATCGAAACACATTCCGTCCAATGGGTGCTAGTGATCGACGAATAACACACGTTTGTTAACTGTTATTTGTATTAAATATATTTGACACGATCTCACGTATACGCGTTTCCTTTTATTTCACGTAATCCTATCCACGAGAAATTTGCATTTCTAAACAAAAATGACAAAGCTCATTGGCAAATTACGCTTTGCGTCATATTCAACATTAAAAATAAATATCACAAAATGATATCGATATCGTTAAGAAAAAGTACTTCACAATGTCACTACGCGTTTCTTCCTACGCTACATCTCTCGAATCATGATACACACGCGTCCACAGGAACTTAGTAAACTGTTCGACCTACGTATCGATTCTCGAACTTATTTCACATCGGTGCTTTAGCCATTTAGCGCGTCTCCCAATTGCGCATAGCGATACGCGTGGCGCGAGACTGAAGTACTCGAATTTCGAACTCTACCCAGAAGCCCTTCGACGTCTGCGCATGCGCCGAGCCAGCGGCGCGCGTTTCCCTCAGGAGTCTGCCAGTGCGTGTCGACTCAGCGGCGAAGGAGGTGTCGTTGCCGCGTCGTTCCCTCAGATAATTTTCGTCTCGCCGCTTCGTTCAAACTTTAAAAACCCCATCCCGTGACGCAGCACCGTGCGACCCCTAAATCGTTTAACTTCAACGCGAATGTACGGACAGGAGTGTGGCGTTTCGAATATTCGCCGGGGAAGTTCGTGAGTGTTATACCGTGAGTGCTTTCGACAATAAGAATTATGAGTGGTATACCGTCGATCCTCTGGGTTATACTAACCCTAACCGTCGCGGCGACGACGGGGCACGCTGGATTGAAATGCGACTCCGTGAGGCCGTATTTCGAGGCACAGGGCTTTCCTGCGAGCGATATACCCAAGGAGGCGATTTCATGTAAGTCATTTTTTAACTATGTTATACCAACGTTTCTCGACTCAACGGATATAGATAAGAAGAGGTATTGACGTGAGATCTCGACCGTTGTTCGCTTTACCGTCGCCCCGATTTCGAATTCATCACGGAAGATTCGTTATCGATCGCGATCTTCACGCGAATTGGCGTGCGAGTTGCGGCGAGAAGGTTATGTTCGAATTCCCCGAAGTTCGAAAGCAGCGATACGATTCTTTTTTTTCCCCCCCGGATGATATATCGCTGTTGTCTACCTACTTGACTTCGTGAGTCATGACGAATCGCGAAACTAACATCGTAAATTATCCGTTCCGGGTCTGCCCGTGTCGTACATTCTTTTGGAGAATGCTTCTGCACAGCTGCTGCTGCGATTGCAGCGGGTGAATTTAAGGGCTCGGGTACACGGGGACCCATGCGGTTGGACACACGAACCAAGGACTGGCAGTGGGAAGAGATGGAAATAGTTGTCACAAAGAAATTTGTATTTCGACGCCTACGCGGGTATTTGATACAAACTTCACGTGTAACTCATATTCGGAGAATCAGATTCTCCACTGAGATGATCGATGACCGAGGCACGCGAGTTATATGTATGATTTAATTTATAACGAATTGAATTTATCCAATTCCAACTTAATTCGCCCTATCTTAAAATGCTTTAACCTTACCAATTTATATCCAGAGTATCAAATTTTAATTGATTTATTAAATCACCCTTCCAACTTAATTACACTCATTCTTTCCCCATGTAGCGTGCAACGCGATCGCGATAAGTTTCATTTTGAAATATAAAAACTGCGGGCTCGACGTAATAATCTATGGGGAGTCAGAATTTATTTCACTAAATTTCGTCGAGTTGATTTGCGAGCAGCACGACACGTCCGACCGGGTATTTATGAGCGTAGAATTGCAGGCTTTTGTTGCTTAGACGCTGGGGGTACAGTTCGCGCGATGGAAAAACGAAATAATAAACGCGCCGAGGGGCTCCTCGGAAGCCCTCGTCTCGAAATTCAGCGAACGAACGTTGGGTGCATCGGTAGGCGGCGATCGTGCATCGAAATAGAAGTAAAATACAAATAAACGAGGCTCAACATCGAAGATGAGAAGCAGGCACGCGTGCCGCGCAACACTCGTTTGTTTATTCATAAATATTGCCGTACGAGAGATGTTGAAATGCCGCGCTTAATTAAGAGTCTTTGTTCGCGATCCTATACCCGTTCGCGGGGCCGTCTCGTCGAAATGATTTCACGTTTGTTTTGCGTTTCCATTAACGCGTTATTTTCTGCCCGACGCTTCCATCGTTAATTCGTATAATTTCCAAGTTTCGCGGCGCGTTTCGAAAGTGTTAAGAGGTAGTAACGACACGCTCAATGGTAGACACTGTTTTACCTAGTACATACTCGATCGCACCGGGACGGTAGAAAATCTCTGTTTATCAGCGTGGAACGCGTATCTCTTACAAACACGGAATCTCTGTCTGGCAAATGGTTATCGGGCAATGCGATCGAATACGGTCAACGTTAAAAGTGTATTCGCTCTCGCGCAGAAGCCGATAAGAAAATCGTGAGCGACCGCAACGCGGGGTTGGAATTCGAAAAGCAATCGGTAGCTCGGGTAATATGAGTCGGGTATACTTTTTATCCGGATCAATTCCAATGAATTAAACGGTTGCTCCCGTACCGTTTCTCAAATGATATCCATGGAACGTAAATCGTGAAACTTAATATCGAAGACATAATCGAGTACGTTGGTACCGATGCAAGGCTGCTCGCTTTACCGTGCGTTTCCGCTTACCCTCGAAGACATTTGGTAAACGTTTCTCGGAACGGAACGAGTGAATAATATTCGAGATAAGTCGCGATCGACCGATCTTCCAAATTTAAAATCGCGTTTAGATGACGCGAATCTGATGCGCGGGGCAGCTGATTCGTCCAACTGCTTGCACGATGCGCGAAGCAGACGAAACAGGGTGAACCATCAGGCGGCGTTTGCCGTTATTGCGATACAATTAATATTGACGAAGAAAAAGAAAGAAGAAATTTAACCGGCTCATGAAAGATATGCAGGTTGAACTTGTTGACGACATAATAAAAAAAAAAAACACTAGCGCAGCAACATGAGGCAAAATACAATAAATTAATGAATCTTCTTCGCGAGATTGCCTCGCGAATCAGATTCGCGTCGTTTAATCAAAAGGAAGACGAGTGAGTACATACCTCCAGCTATGGCTGCACTAGTCTACTTTTATCTTTAATTTTCAATTCAACTTGCGTTTCAATATTCAATTCCACTATCACCAGATGCATGCCTTAGTCGAATGCATGAAAACTATTCCTACCGTGACCGACCTTTAAAACAATTTACATTTCTTGATATAGAATGAAGATAATAGCCAATTTGATAGTGAAAAAATGTAATCTCTTTTATTTAGTAACAGATAACGTACATTTTAACATTTATCCGACTAACGTTTAAGACGCACATTAACTGACAGTGCAATTTGTATGTAGGAAATTCTACACGAAATGTAAGAAACGATCATCTGACCGGTCGTGGTAGAAATAGCGTTAAACACATGTTTTTTTTCTGTTCACACCACCTCATCTAACGAATTCTCAAATCGCGCACGATGAATCGAATGAAACATCCACACGAACCCTCGGGAGAGTGCTTTCGCCGCGGCATTCGTAACAAAAATGTATCCATTCAACTTACAGAGGTATGCGCTCTCGCGAATTTTTCCGTTCAACAAATCTAGCGCTACGCCGCGTGTCTCAGACGCACGAAAAAGCGCACTAGCGTAGGCATAGCTTTCAAACATCGCGCGAACTGCTCAATCTTCTCCGCATACGAAGGTATCGGAGTTACAGTGCGCTGGCCGCACCTTTTCCTCTCGATCGTGCTACCGTACACCGTCTCGCCGTTTCGAACAGTTTATCTCCGTTATCGTCGCCGTACACACAGATACGGCCACGCTTATCGGCGAGATGAAAGGAAGAAGGGCGTGTGGGCTTCGCTGCTTTTCGCGAGGAAGCAAGAGAGAGAGAGAGAGAGAGAGAGAGAGAGAGAGAGAGAGAGGACGATCTGCAAAGGAGGGTAAAGAGAGTGATAGGAAGAGAGAGGAGAGAAGGAAATAGAGAAAAAAAAACCGCACGTTCGTTTCATGTTTTATCGCAACAACTGTATGTACCTACTACACTCGCGTTACACGCCTTCGCGATACGGTCCGTACGCGAACCTCGGTACGATTTACCTTACGCGCGGATTGCCGCCCGGTGTAACATAATTAATGCGCACGTTTCACTCCCCACGCCGTGCTTTATTATTCTCCGAGCTGTTAGCGGGCGCCCGGTAGTTAATACATTGCTCACTGCCGGCCTTGCCTACTGCCAATTAGTATTTTGTCAGCGTTGATGCTCGTTCTTTGACGGGACGGAGGGGCGGGGGAGAAAGTTGACTTTTGTCCGCGTTTTGAACCGAACGGGTATTTATTTTTTGTTTCGTTCACCGAGTTTCGACGAGCGTACGAGGTTATTGGCACTCGTTCGGGGAGGAGGGAAATTGACGCGGTTCAAACTAACGGGAGCGAGGGAATTTTTAAAAAATATTTTTGACCTCCGTATCGTCGCGGTAGAACGTTTTCGATTAAACACTGTAACGCTGAAGTTCGTACCGGATAATTTATCGAAAAATCGGTACGACATATCCATTGCACCTTTTTTGTTTTATCGATCTCGCCGCTTTATACTCGCTACGCTTCTATGGATAACGATTAACTGATAATCTCTTTTGGCCCGTTTGTTTAAACGTACACGGGGCAATTTAACGCAGCTGCCACGGGTTTCCGAGTGGATAGCGGATACCCGAACGATTAATACCAACTACGCTCGTAAAACGCGAGAGATATCGATTAAAGTTCTGTAAATAACGATCTCGTGGACGCGTTAATTCGCTTAAACTGGCCGCTCTCTCTCTTTCTCTCGCGTCTCGTCGGATCGGAAATCGGGTTTCCTTTTCACGGCGTGAATAAAAAAAATCGGGACGTACCAAGGATTTCGCGTCCCGCGAGACGCGACGTGAGAGTCGACGGTTTCGATGGAATCGAACGGACGTTACGACCAATTCCATCGAACGTCGCGTCGTCTCGACGGAAGATGGTAATCCCGAGTACGTCTTCCTCGCGCTCTCTCTGCTTCCCGTTAAATAGGGATGAGACGAGATGACGAGACGGTGACAGTTCCCAGACGCGATCAATTGGTTAACGGAGAGCACTCGGTGTCACGGAAACTGTTACAACTAATCTAAATCAATCAGCACTCCTATTTAATCCGTCCCCCGGAGCTTTAAAAGCCCGCTCCAACGATCTTGGTACCCCCGCGATAAGGGCGACACGGTGCGTTAACGCGATCGTAAAAACTCATGTTTAACGAGCGGTTAATAAAGTTGACCGGAGCATCCGGAGGTTCGGCGAAGGAAGCGGACCGTGGAGCTTTTTCGTTTGCTCGCCGCGCGATTTGATTATCAGGAAGGAAGTACCCCTGAAATCAACGTATCCGCGAGATTTTTCGCCACGACCGTTTCTATTTCCGCTGTGTAGTACCGATTCCACTCGTTTCCGATTTACCTCGCGAGACGTGTCTCGTTCGACGCGTTACCAGCAATTATCTCTGAATCTATTCGTTATTTAGCGTGTTGGCTGGTAGGGTACTGCACGAAAGTGATAAGGGTCGATTATAATTTCGTACCAAAGACCGTAGCGTAGATGTCCAGGGTAGCTACGTCTCACGTTTATCCGTTCAAATGTGTCCGGTTGAAAGCGTCACGGGCAGAACTCACCTTGAGATTATTCGATTTTCTATTCACCTTATGGTTCGATTTATTCCGATGCCTGTAACGATAAAAGGGCAAGACCTCCCACGAGTTTTCGGTGAATGCTCATTACTCATTCATTTCCCTTTGTTCCGGATGCTTCTTCAACCTTTTTCTTTCCCATCCTCTCCTGCCTCTCTCCCTCTCTCTCTCTCTCCCGATCATTCTTTCTTCTCGTTGAAAGGAAATTAACGAACAATGGAATCGAATGGCTCGAGAATACGGAAAAAGAGGGCTTTCTAAACAGGTGCGTTACATTTTTCTCCCTCTCGAGTCTTCCGTCGCGAAGGGATACGCAGGATGACTCGACAGTGCCAACGTCATCCACGACTCCGAGCATTGTGATGGATTTTCGAGCGTGCTTCCATCAGGTAGATTCGGTTCGAAACGGTTCCCCACGATTTTTCCGCCATCATCGTTCCCTCTCCTCTCGCCCCCGGGAGAAGAAAGGAACCGCTCGCATAATAAGGACCGACTTTAGTTTGTACGATACTTTGCGCTCCTTCTTCTTCTCGGTCTCTTTCGCGTCGGGGGTGAGCCTCGAGTTTCTTTTTCTTCGGCCATTTCCCTATTCCTTCGGGGCTTTCGAAGTGAAAGGAATAATTTGCTATTAGAATGCTAGCTCGCCTCGATGCTAATTTTACGAAAACGAGGGTCGCCCCTTTTCTTCTTTCTTTTTCCGAATGGAACTCTTTTTCTTTTCCCTGCTTAATACTTTGGATTTGGATTCCTCACGGTTGGATCGAATTTACGCTTACGAAATTACGCGTCGAATGCGCCAGCAATAGTTGATTAGGAATGAAAAAAAAAAGTTAGATTAACCGACGCGCAATACAACGACGTCGCGCTCGTATATCCATCGGAATCACGATCGTTACCCCAATTTCGAGTTCCAAACATCGGCTCCGATTCGTTATCGCGTTTTATTTGTCACGGATAATCAAATTGTAAATTTACAGCCAATTCAATTTAATTCCAGATGCCTAACGTCTGGCATTAACGAGGTATCGTCGGTTACTTTACCGTGCGTATTCCCATCCGTCCCGCGAAACCGATATCGCGGCTTCGCAGAAGAAAACACAGCTCCGTATCGATACCAATGAGTTCGAGTTCCAGTAATTGAGTTATGAATCGCGTTATCGCCGGTCGGTCCGATAAACATTACGCTTTCAGATTAGAGACTGGGAGGCTGATATATATACACATTAATTACAGGCCCTTTCAAAGCGTACTTTATAACAACCGACGGGGGTACAACGGGGAGCCACGATCAAAACTCTCGATCAACCGTGCGATTAATAACCGCCCCGTTCGGCTGCTCGATAAATAACTACGGCATTTGACTAAAAATCATTTCGGCTTTAACGACATCGAGAGACTCTAGAAATTCGCGTTGCGTACAAAAGCAAACATCGGAAGCGATGCCGGTGGAAGCAGACGCGTCGGTGAAATATACCGCTATTTCTCTCGAAGAGAAGAAGAAGAAGAAAAAAAAAGAAAGAAAGAAACGAAAGGGAAATAAGGAAATGGATGCGACATCCTCGGAGCACATCGTGAAGCGAGAGATAAGAGGGACGAGGGGAAAAAAGGCGTTTCCTCCGCGTAAGTTATGACAGTCAGCAGCAGGATTTCTGCCGGCTGGAGATGGCCGGTAGAAAGGAATGCAGAAAGGAGCCTTTTCACGGACGGATATCCAGGCCGTGGCGCAGTCTACGGTCGGGCCAGCGGACTTAATGGTCGCTGTTATAAGTTATAACTTTTAAATAACCGGCCCCCACCGGGAGGCTACGTCGGCTGCAACGTGGAAACCAGCTCACCTTGCTCGCGAGCGATGAGTTTTCTACCAGGTATAACGCGCGGGGCGCGTTGATACACGACGCGCCGGTAGAGAGAAGTCGGCAACGGTCAAAGCTGAGTCGCGTCGATGCAAAAGTTTTAGCGTTGCCGTTCCCTCCCCCCCTCCGAGATACGTAAACGTTTTCGCGTGACGCTCTCGGGCGATTTTTGGCGAAGCGCGGGGGTCGAGGGTTCGGTGGGAGGATTGAGTTACGGTAAACTGTCGATTATTAAACTGAGTGTGAAAAGAAACTGGAGAGGCGAGTGAGACGCGCGGTAAAATCTCGCGTAACGCGGTTTCAGGATAACACGATATACAAGTCGTGTAGCGATTCTTGTTTATATTAGGGGAACCCGAATGTAATGTCGTTTTGTGCATTAAATTCAAACAAATAAGCCGCAAAAAAGTAATTAATTTATCAATGCTGCGTTGAAAATTTGCACAGTAGATGACAATTGTTGATAACGAGGGTGATTACATCGTTGATTAAAAATAAAAACTTGTTAAAAATTTATTTGTTTGAATAAAACTACGTTACGTTCCGGCCCTCCTAATATTTCTCACCGCGCGATTTAAAAAATACGTAAATATATATTTTTATTGGATGAGTTATTCTCGTTTGTGTAATAAAAAAAAATGGATTCGATATAACCCGATATACGAATTGGAGTAATCTTTATTTATATTTTTCATCGCGTAATTGAACAAAAAACACAAATGAATATTTCTCTTGGACAAGTTATTCTTTTTCGCATGAATAAAAAAAAAAAGAGTTGTGGAACCTAATTCTACTTTTTCCGTGTAATCCAAGTCTCGCCTAACGCAGTATTTCTATGGAACCTAAAAAAAACCTAAAATCCATGGTACACGAGGTTCTATCATATCCTCTTTGAGTCAAAACCTGATAAGCAAAGCCTGGGGTATTTACGTAAAAGGTCATATTTTTGTAAAATGTCAGCGAATATGTTTCGTTCGCAGGTTTGAAATGCGTGAAACGCGCCGCGTCGACGCAACGATATTGAAATTCATCCATAATTACGAACAAGGTGCGCGCGTATGTTTTTTTTCCGCTCCTTTTTTTTGTGATAAATTTCTTATCCCCTACAGGGTACGCGCGTACGTTAACCGGCAACGATCGAGCGAGAATGACGCAATGACACGCAATTACACGAGCAAACGGAACGGCAATTAATTGCGCGAATAACGAAGGCGGGAAAAGGGGGAGAGAGAGGGAGAGAGAGATGTCGAAAGATGCATTCAAAGAGATACGGGAGGAGAAAGAAACTGGAAACGCGAGTGCCGATAAAGATTTACGAATAATTAAAGATAAACCCTTCGATAAGAAGGTAGGCAGGTCTACGGTGCCCTCCGGTACAAAGGAATCCATAAAACCCGACGAAGACTCGCGTTCGCATTAGCAAAGCTAATTATTTCCCCCCCACCCTCATCGAACGGCACAACGGTCAAAAGAACGCGAATGGCGGAACTACAATTAAGTAATTTATTCCTTAATATTTTCACCGCCGGTACGACCGTTCCACTCGAACTGGCAACTACGAGGATCAAACGAAAAGCGCGATTTCGAGATAGGGTGAAAGGAAAAGGACAAAAAAAAAGAAGGAGAAAATGCAGGGTGGAATTATAAGTTTGTCGCCCTTACATCTATCCGTTCCCTCCCCGTTGATTTGAACGAACGTAAATATGGTGGCCTTGGGAGTAGGGTTTGTCGACCCTGTGATCGATGGGGCGCACTATTTTTACTCCAGCTTGAAAACTCGTATCGTTGGAAGGAGAGGAGGAAAAAAAAAGGTACGAGTAAAGAACGAAGGAGAGACACGCGCTCTCTTCGCTGGGTCGCCACTAGTCAAGACTGTTTGGCCGGTGTAGGGGCGTAAAGGGGGGTTTTTGGGGGGGGGGATGCCGGCGACGGGAGGGGTGGACGCCTCCGAGTGATTTATCTCAATTTTATTTTTATTGCCAGGACTCACACGAAGGTGACGACGATTTATCGATTTTACTCTGAAACGCAGTAATATATATCCCACGGTCGTGATCGCCGTGAGGGGCTACACTGTCTACGAAACGTGACGACGAGAGATTGAGTCGTCGAGGAACCTGAATAAATAAGAAATCTTAACGAGAAAAATACTATTGTCGGCGACAGGGGTGGCAGGGGGGAGGGGAAGAGTGCGTTGAGTCGAAACTTGTCAAAATGTCTCGTACCTTCGTAGAAAATTGTATGCCAAATCGAATGGAGCGAGACTCGTCGCTGTACCTTTAAAACTCGTGGAGTTACGCTCGTTTGAAGTTTCGAAGCTCGTAAAAGTAGTTTTTTGAGAAGATCGAGTGGAAAGTTAAGTAATATTATTACTTCGAAGTTTTATTCTCGATTCTGAGTGTTCGTCTTATCTTCGAGCACTGGTACATTATTAAGTAATCATTCTTTTATTAAATCAGCATTATTTTTACGACAAAACGTAGTAACTGGATTGCGATTCTTTATGCAAAATTCATGGTTTCTGCACTAATCTAGAATCGATCTCCTTAGACGAATAGATCTTTAAATAAAACGTGTAATACGTGTGCGTAACGCAATGTATGATTTGTAAGAAAAAATATAAAATCCTGCAATAACTAAAAAAATGTTTGATCGCGTCCCACTTGTTTATCGATTTCCCACGATAACGCGAATTTCCATACAAAATCAGCAGGTCTGGTATTAATTCAATTCATTTTCCGCTCTCTCGAAAGATTGTTATTTCCAGCGCAAAACGAATGGACTGCACTCGAAGTATTTGAGATTGCGCGTCAACTACCGTGACGCAAATAATAATTCCATCGCACGACGGCACTCTGTTCGCGTTTACCGAAAACCTGTTTAATAATAAATCCGTTTTACTGCACCGGCGGGGTTAATACGACGAGTTCTCCGATGAAAGCTTAAAAGTCTCGCATTTTGGATTTTACTGAAACGAAGAGCATAGACTCGCGCGTCCGCTTTTTCGATGGCAATAAGCGAATTGCGCTACTACCTGGCCGGGGACGCACTCGTGTTAGTCGTCGTTCGTGTGGATGCACGCATTACGCAGTCTCTGCCACCGTTCCGATGGCAGTCACTTTTTGTCCGCTGTACAATCGGGCGCAAAAACTCGCGCGAACATCGGGGAGAATGACGGGGATGAAGAAGAAAATAATTGGCCGAAAACATTTGATTCTCGAGAAACTTGTTTTCCCGGGCACCGTGGTAGGACCTCCGGTAACGAAAAAACGACGAAGGTAAGACGAGAGTACGCGTGTTCGATTAAACGTTCTTGCCGTTCGAGAATCGTCCCGTAGGGACGCAAAACTGATATCGAGTATCGGGAAGATGCGAGCGTAAGTTCTTTACGCCGTTCACTCGTTACTTTCCGAGTCTTGGAATTTCGTCGCTACGCTTACGCGAGACTCACCCTACGTATCCATCCACCCTTATTACGTATTCGACTCTTCCTAATAATAACCAGTTCTGATACTCTGATAATAAAAAGTATGCAATTTTTTGACTACCTCGTCCAGATACGGTGAATCATATTTTTTTTAAATCCGCCAGACGAAAGTTCATTCGAACGCTGACCGCTTTACTCTCGAGTTCGTCCCTCGAGGACAAAAGGCGCTGGGCATAATTTTGGTCCGGTTTGTACCACGTCATCGGGTCTCCCTTCCGTTACCTGACACTAACCCGGAATGTAGCAGGGGTTCTAAAGGTAGAGGGAGGGCTCGGATGCTTCATGGTACTTCGCACACCGATATTACCTCGTCGTGCCATCGGAACACGGTGGGGAAGGGAGAGAGTCTTCTGACAGCGGTCGGCACCCTGGTTCCCGGCAACAACTTTGTCGCCTTTGCTATTGAAGCTCTCGCTACCGTGGTACGCGTCATTGTGCAGCCTTGCATTTGCGCGAGGCGGGGCTCCGGGACTCTTGTCCCTTCGCGTATCGTTCCTCCCTATAGTGATCTTCTGGGCTGCCTAAAAGCTTCGTCAAGGACTCATTAAGGGACGGCGCGGCGCGGCGTGTCGCTCATTTCGTCCGAGACTCGGCGTGACTCGAAAGTAGGCACATTTCGGAGGAGGTTCGAGTTTATTGGCATCTGGTCGTTCGTCGTTTGGTATTAACCGTATAGGCCGCATTGTTTCGCAGATGCATCGCTTAGTTATATTTAGTATGATTGCAATAATTTATTAGGTTCTGACAAAGGTAAAAATTGGTTTACAGCGTTTTATTAAAATTGATTTGCGCTTTGTATTTTTGTATTGCAAATGTGCAATGATTCACATACGATTCACACTTTTCTCAAATAAGGTTTCCTTATCTTTTTTAAATATTTTTGACACTAATTTTCCAATGTTTGTAGTGATATAAAATACAAGAAAACATTTTCTCCCGTAATATAAAAAAAATCGCGCGTTGCAGGGTTAATGGGTTGCAGTGAGAAATGACAAAATTAAAAATAAGCACAGATATACGAAGCATTAATGATTAAATTTGTACAAATCCGTTAAATTAAAGTTTGGAGTAGAAATTGAAAGAATTAAATTTCGAGCGGAAGTAAAAAGATTCAAAATTAGAGTGAAAGTTTCAAAAATTAATCTTTCGAACTTTATAAAACGCGATGGCACTTCACGCGATATTACCAGACTTCCATTCCAAACTCAAATAACATTCCATAAAGTATCCGGCGCATCGCGTAAAGTGTACATAGTAAATTTTCAAAAAACATACGAATCATCGAAATTCCACTCTGAGTTCACGAATTTTACGAAGAAACGATGCGGTCTAATTTTATTTACACAGAAACGTCCGACGCCCTCGCTCCGATCCTCACAACTTTTTTTTTGTTCCAATCGAAGAAGCGGCTAAGTGATAAATAAATGATGCTCCCTCGTTAATTCAAGACGATTAAAAGTTCGTAATGGTCCCGACGAAACGAGACTTTGCTTTTTGCCACGCTCGTCAGTCTCTCCCGTGGTTCGATGAAAAAGTGCGGAATCCCGCGAAACGATCGTCGCGCGCGTAACTACCGGCAATTCGGCCGCCTCGATTGTTTCTCCACGAACTTCACGTCCGCGTAATAAAGTTGCGCGCGAAGACGTCGAGCGTCGGATCCGTGAGGTTTGCGGCTGAAAGTGTGGGTGGGTAAGGCTCGACATAATTCACTCGGAATTTTAATCACGGGGGATTTAAATACTTGTAGGAAGATTAATCGCTTAAGCTCCCCTGTAACGCGAGAGGAACGTGGCACAGCTTTCCTTTTATGATCTGTCGGAATAACTTCCGAAACTTCCCGCCGCCTCGCCAAAGCCAGTTAATCAAGGAATTGCATTCTCTCTTTGCCTCTCCCTCTCTGTATATATATATATGTATATATATCATCCTCTCTCGTCTTTACACGTTCGTTATGATCTTAGATTCGAAACTTTGACGGCAGTCGCGAGGTTTCATTAAAATCCGGTGTCTCATAGAATTAACTATCGACAACTCGTATCCGCCGTCCTACAGTATTTTCAATTAGCGGAGAGGGAAGTGATATTCGTGACGGGATATGAAAAATACTTTCCCGATCTGTTTTTCAAATCGACTCGCGATGTTTCGCAAAAATGGTTTCAACAAATTTCATGGAATCATTGCTCTGGCGTACGAACAGAAAATAAATATAATAATCGTCGAAGAAAATGATACTTGCAATGTACAAGATTGAGAAGGGATAATATTTCGTTCGATCGTGAATTATTGATATTGTACCGTTCGAGCCTGAAATAAGTATATAAAAAAAAAAATAGAGTTTGAGACCGGTGATCCGAACCATCGGGAAACTCGCTCGATAAACTTTAGTCCAAGTGACAAGGTAATCACCTTACAGCTTACTCATTGCCAGCCATCTAAACCTCCAAAGCTCTAATAGAATGGCAGATGAGGATGAGTTTCGAGTTCCCTCTCCCTCGCGAGGGACAGGTATACGCACGTGCATAATGCACGACCACTAATCCCTGACCGGGATTAGTCGGTTCTTCGTGATCTAACAAATTGGTTGTCTCGGGTCGAAGACCGTCGGAGGCTTCCTTCCCTCCCTTCCGCTTCTTCTGGCAAACGCCAGTTCCGTTTCAACGTCATTGCGGAACGTTAGACGAATATACGGCGACTCTCGCTGCTTACACCGACGCCCAGCGTCGTTTAAATCCGTTCGAGGCGTCTAAATATTAATGAGAGTGACTGGAGTTTTGGTAATGTGTGCGCGTTCCGGTCACGTTCGCCGTTTCTTCGTTTATTTCTGCTCGGAATCTTTCCTCCGCCGTTTACTTCCTCCCGCTTTTTTTTATTTCTTGCTCTCCGACTTCGCGTATCCCAAAGACAGAGAAACGTATTATTATTTCTCCCTTTCTCTTATTGCTCGTGGAAATAGTCGACTTACGGTTCACTCGGTGTTGTGGGAAATATTACGTTTCAGCAAGGATATTAAGTTTTCCGTTAACGATGGTTGCTTTTCCGTGTATAAATGTAGTACCTTTCGCATCGTTATCGATTGATAAAGACAAATTTTACATTTTCAGGATTAGTTTCTGAAGCTTTCATTAAGATCTCGTCGATCGTTCTTCGGTATCCGAAACGTCGAAGCATATTTTTGAATTATAAACGAGACAAGAGCTAGTCTCTTGATGTTGTATACATTAATTATTCATTTCTCTTTAACTTCATGGTATTTACCTTTATCGATAGATACTACAATTATATCAAACATCTTTACTACCTATTGGATTAATCTGCACAAATTTCGAGGCTCATCCTCGCTTCGATTTCTCTCGATACGTACTCCGAACCCCAAGAAAATAAATACACTCCCTCGAGCAATGATTCGAAAATCAAGGACGATCGTGAAAATCGAAAATGCCAAACAAGTTTCGTTCGACACACTTTTCTCTGTCCCCCGGATCGTTCGTGTTAAACTTCGGGCACAAATGTCACGTGACTCGCAGCTCTGATTAAAAGTTTCGCCTATCCCAGAGGGTTGCCATCGGTGTTTACTCCGTTTTCTTTTGCCGAGAGGAGAAACTCTCTTACGTTCCAGGCCAACGCGATTCATCGTCGACGCGAAAGGGAGAAACGGAAAAACCTCAGGGGGGGGGAAACGAAGCGGAGAGGAAACAAGGCGTTTCGGTGCGAATTTCTCACCGCAAACGCGAAAGGGAGAATTTTCATTCTTGACTCCCTTTGCGACGGCCAACGTCAATGCGTGCGCCGCGATACCATTCGCGGAGGAGAATGAGAAAGAGCGAGGGAGAGAGAAAGAAAGTTTCTTCGGTCTCTCGAAAGAAACTGGACGCGCGACCCCCTTTTATTTTCTACCTCACGGTTATCTCCGTTCCTGGAGAGTGTACTACTGTTTCCCTTGAGCGAGCGGTCTGGTAAACGCTCTCGCTATTTCTACTTTTTCTAATCCGCCGGGAGTAGGGTTGGTTGGCTCGAGAGATTTATCTCTGGAAAATTTCTCTTATTAGTTTCCCTTCGTCCGAGGGGAAGTGAATTTTTATTTTCCTCCCGTCGGTGACGTACGTTTCGGCGGCAGAAGTTTCGCGGCACTGGACCTATCCGGGAAGATATATATTTATTCTCGCTCATTGTTATACCTTTTATCGTTGTTTGGGAAACGATGAAAAAGAAAATTGTTTGCGAACGTTCGTGCGCCCGGTGAATGGGAGAGATTACTCCGGATCTCGATACCGGGGAGCGCAGAGCCAGCGGAACGCGCATTTCCGTTTCGCCGAAATTACTCGGTGCATCCGTCGTGAAATTTTCGCGCGGATGGCGAAGACAACAGACTCGGGTCTCTGAAAACTTTTTCTTTTTTTTTCCCCTCTCCTACTACCGTCGCGAGCCTCTCGACGAAATGAATTTCCACCGACCGGGTCCCCTTCAACTTTGTAGTCTCCTCTGGCCCAGAGCACTCGGGGTACATCGTCGATACGCTAGTTCCTGCATTTCCCTCCGTTATAGCTTTCCCGTCGAGAAAGAAAATTTCCTTGGAGAAAAAAAGACCAGCGGGTACAGGGGAAGCGGGGAATCAAGTAAAAATGGCCATTTCCAAGATAGGTACCTATCGGGATCGCCCGCGTTGGAAGGGCAAAGAAAACCTCTGAGAAATTGGTCGCTAATTAATTTGGAAGGTGACTCTGTGACGAAAATATTCCTTACGCTCGCCCTACGATGACTCGTCGCGAATAATGAGCGGTGCGGGGCGGCAACGAAAAAAAACGACGAGACCGTTCAATTGATCGAACAATTTCCGAGCAATTTCCGAGCAAAAATGTCGTCCCCCTCCTCCCGTGGTAATAGTTTTTGTTTGTCGGCGTCGCCGAGTTAAGCTCCCTCGCGTCCCGTCGAGCACGTTTTTTCCGATACCCGCTATACGTGGACCGTGTGCAAACTCCAGCCGATGATACAACGTACCTTCGAAGGTATCTATGTATTTTATGTCGGTACGTACGTAGCGGGCGAGCAGAGCAGACGGGAAAGGGATGAAAGTTGGTAAACTCGGGGTACATTTTCTTCCTTTAACCGTATCAGCTTGGTCTATTACGAGGTACGTGCTCGTATTAACGTTAAGTGAAAGGAGATTCGGGAGTACGCGCAACGTCGAACGAGATTTTCGCGTAATTAGGCGCCCGAACAATGGGCGCGGGTCTTCTCGATACTTTGCATTACATTTTTTTTTCTTTATTAATGTTTTCTATTCGTCCCCGTATTTTCTTGACTACCCGATTAATAATAGCTTTATTATTAATTCATATTTTGTATAGGGGATTCGTAAAGAATTGAAACTCTAATGGAAATTCTTTTTGTTATTTTTCCTTTTTGAAACATTCGTGAGTGCGCACTTATTGTATTTTTGTGATTTTTAAAACATATCTTTTTTACATCGTACGCGTCCATACCTGTTGTATATTTTTTTGAAGTGATGCGTGTACGAATAAATATATTACATACTTCGCATGTGGTTAGAGTACTCGTCTAGGGAAATTGATTCAAAATCAATATTGAAAGGCTGTATTATGCTTATACTTCCGCGGTCTAGTGATAACTTATTAAAACATTGTCTAGAATCTTGTAAAAAAACAGTTAACTAAAGGTACTTACTTACTTACGGATGTAAGAAAAAATCTCTCCGTGAGAAACATGCAGAGTTCAATCGGATGAGATATATCGACGAAAAGGAATGTCCTTCGCGTTTCCTTTTAATTATTGTATTTTAAACCACGATCGATTTTTTGCCAACCATCGCGTTGCGCATTACAACCGCGTACGTAATCACGCGTATTTACCGTGAAGAAACCCGAGTCACGTGAAATCCCTCGATAGCAACTAAGGAATTTCTAACCGCGAAACTAACAAAAGGCGAACTATAAAAAAGCTACCCAAAGACGGGCTAAAGAAACTCCGGCTCCTCCTCTTCCTCCTACGTCCCGTCGCGTCGTCGGGCGTCGTCCCTCTCTGATTCCCGTTGCGAGTAATCATCGTTTCTACGCACGGGGCACGCGTTAACGCACCTCTTCTTCTCCCGCACTCCCAGGCGCGCGTCTTCGTCGCTAAAAGTGCGTGTGCGTGCGTGCACTTTCATTGTCGTGCCGTGTCGCGCAAAAACTACACGGTAGGAGGAAATTCTGAAGGGACAATGCACGTAGGGTGCCAAGAGCGTCGCCAGAGCCTCAGGAATATCCGGTTTCCTCGGAGAGGATGTGCATTCTGCGGCGAGTATTCAGCATGCTCCGTGTGTATGCGCGTCTGTGTATGTGTGTGCGCTCGCGCGCGCGCGCGCGAGAGAGAGAGAGAGAAAGAGAGAGGGAGAGAGAATATACGTGCATACGTATATTCGCGAGAGGCTCGCACGAGGGATTGGATATTTGGATGATGGTGGAACTTTCATGGTTTCGGTTCCCATGGTTCGGTTAACGCCTTCTGCCTACGACGTTTTCGTTTCACGATATCAACCGCGAGGAATACAGGAAGCAGGCTTGTGTACTGGATTGGATACAGTATACAGGAAGTGCACGTGGCTCCCGACCGCGGACCTCTTTCTTGTTCGACGCCGTGGATTCTTTCTTTTTCTTCTCGGCGCTGAGCGTCGATTCAGAAATAGTTGTTGCGGGAACGTGAAACGGAATACGTTGGCAACGTTCGTGCGTGCACGCGTTCGTGTCGTGAGACGCGGGGACCGTTGACGAGGGTCTCGGTTCAATCAAATCGAGGGAAGAGGAATTTTGACTGGAGGGGGGAGGGACGAGTTAAGAATCTTGGGGACAGAATGTACGATCAAAAATAAAAGAAAATGCTCACCCATTAAAGCTCACCGACTACATGAATTTTTATTAGGTTTACTTTGATCGATAACGACACTGATATCTTCTTTTTGGAATTCTTTGGGAGACCGGGACTAAGGGCCCTTAAAGTCTTCCGTAAAATTTGACACTGCCGACTGTCCGGTTCAATTTTCTCCGTAACATGTTAAAGTTAATATTAATCTATCCCGTCTTCCTTGGAGGTCCAATTATTTTTACTGCAAATCAATCGAATGTCGAGATTAGCTCTCCATAGAATCAACTCTCTCTCTAATCACCCTTCAAATTCTATTTTATCATGATCAATAAAACCAGAGGTACGCGAACTTCGCAAAAGGGACGAAAATTCTTGTTTTCCACGTTTTTTTTTTCCCCCGTTACTCGTTTATTATCCGTCAATCAATCGTTCCGCCGAAAGTACTTACATATTTCCGCGTGCCGGATGAAAAGCGACGAATCCCGAATGGCTCTCGGACGAAACCCAGGGCACAGTCCTCGAAGATTTTTCTGGCGCTCGTTAAAGCGCAGTTAACGTCACGTCGACGATAACGAAAGCCCTTCGGAATTTTGAAGGTGCCGGGGCCTTCTGGCACGTCATCCACTAAATATGCGCGTCGCGTTCCGCTTCTTCGAGGGGTCGCCCTCTTATCTGGTAGCAGGCCTCGAAAGCTCGAGCTTTTTTCTCTCGGATGCCCGAACCGATGTTTGTTTTGACGGGACAAATTTTCCTCCCCCTCTCTTCCTCTCGCTCGGATTTATAGGCATACCTACGCGTTGCGTTGAAGATTCGTCCGATACGCGCGTCGATAGCGTTTAACCCGCTGCCACCGGGAATGAGTTTGTCGAGCAAGGGTTGACAATGGTTTCATTGTTCCGGTCGAGCGTAATCATCGTGGCTTGCGATGGCTTACGCGTATACACAAATTCCAAATTATATCGGGTAGTATAAATAACGATGCCAAACGTGAGGGGGAGAAATTGGAGCGTGCATTTTTTTTTAAAATATTTTAACCCTTTCGGACGCACTTTTATAGCTTCCATTATATTCTTTCGCAGTCTCTGTAAAATTATATTACGAGTGGTTTGTATTAATCGTAGAGTATTTACATAGTGTTGGTACTTCCTTTCTCTTGTTGGATATCGATCAGACAATTTTGTTTTCGAGCATACAATTTGAATATCTGTAATCTTAAGGGTAATAGTTCGAACCCCCAGAATCTTTCGACCCTTCTGATTCACTCCTGACGCATCCTCGCTGAATTACTTATTTCTCCAATGTCCTGTTTTCGCATCGTTATCTCCCCTTCTGCTTCATCCCTTGCACAACGCTTGTCTAATTTCCACAGGTCGAAAGGTTCAACAGAATTTCTCCGAACTCCGTATAGGCGACACAGTTTTCCTGCAACCTCAGTACTTACGTTTCCTAGAGCCCTTCGAACCGACGTCTTAACCTCATTTTCTCCTTCGAATCTAATAATTACGCTGTATCCGCTTACTGCTTTAGAAAGTAATTAGACGAGTACGTACCAGTAGTTAAATAAAAGTATTTATTTTATTACTAACTCCGTCCTTTACGATTATTCAATCCCGATCGGAACACTCTCGTTAACGTTCGAGTACCTCCGACAGTACCGATCGCCGATCGATTCCAATTTATCGGAACGCGGATACGCCGGAGTGTCTGGCACCGAAAGCATTAATTAAACGTAACAGAAATCTCATTTTCCGTCAAGGGCTGCTAGAGCTTCCACGGCTGACGAGTACCCTAGATACTTAATTAAAGGTTAAAAGGTTACGACTCGAAAAACGAGCAAAAAAAAAGAATTCAACGGTAGAATTGTCCCAACCAGTGGTAGACGAGTGCAACTCTCGGCGCGAAGTAAAACGCGTGAACTGGTTGGCACGTATCGCGAATCCGAGAAAGAGTTTACATTGCTTCCAGATGCAATATTCCGAAAATATAATTCGGCGTGTAAACCGAACGACCGGCAGTGCGTGGTTTACCGTTAACGGGCAATCACATGGAACGACTGCCACGAAGAAAATCGATGACAGGGAGCAACGAACTTGACAGGAAAGCTCGCCGACAGCGTATGCGAGCAAGCGTTGACAGACGTAGGAAAGAGCGAGAATGAATGACGCGCCGTGGTCTGGGGGTGACATATGCGCGTGACACGCGTCAAATACATCCCCCACTTAGTCGCCCCCTCCCCTCCCCCCACCCCCTCTCTCTCACTCGCACGCTCTCTCTTCTCTCGCGTTCCTCTCTTGGTCAGCCTCGCATCAACGACCGGCTCATTTGCAAATCAAACAGAAGGTCATTACGTCGGATACTTTGACGCATCTGCAAACCTCGCTGAAATATAACATCTGCGCCGAGGGGGAGGGGGCGGTTTTTGTGTTTCGTTATACGCGCGTGAGTTGATTGTGTGTCGCGTTCGTGAAAAAAGAAACAAGAAGGAACGCTGCTCGCTCCTGGGGGTTTCTTTTGTATTTGACAGTGATTAGGTCGTGGAGGTAAAAGGGTTTAAAAGAGATACACGCGAGAACAGATGTGAATTTTTGTGGAAAGATATATACAGTGGAGGGGAAAAAAAAACAGTTCGTTGCGGTTTGAGTACCCTTTGATAAAAATGTTCCCGTAAAATCGTCGAAGTTTAAAATTATGATTCGCAAAAAGTTTTCACGGTTTCCTCTTGTTCGTAAAATTCTGTCGTTTATTTCCTCCGGGGAATTTGGATCAAATCGTTGAAGCGGTAAAACCACTGAATTAAAAAATGAGGATTTTCAACAAGTTTAAGTAGATTTATGTAGATTTACGTAGTTCCTCGGGTTCAAATCAAATTTCTTCGCTCGTTTTTCAAGGAATTTAGATTAAATGATCGAGCCGGGTAAAACCACTGAATTTAAAAATGATTGTTTTAAACAAGTTTCTTCGTAGAAAAAAAACCGAGTGAACTTACACGTTTCATTTCTTTCGCGTAACTCAATCGCTCTTTCAAGAAATTAGAATGAAACCATCGAATCGCTAAATACATAAAATCTCAAAATCATGGTTCCCATAAAGTGTCTCTGATTCACTCGCTTTCCTCCTATCCAAAAAATTCTTTTACCTGTCCTTCCGGGAATATAGATCAAATCATCGAACCGCTAAGTCCATTGAAACTCAAAATGATGTTCTTCAAAGAGTTCCTTCGTAAAAGAAAACCGAGTAAACTTACGCGCCTCCTCTCATCCAGAAAATTCTTTCGCTCGTCCCTTCGGGGTTACGTTAACTCTTTCTCCTCTAATAAAGCGTGTCGACCTGTCCTCTCCTTCCCTTTTTTTCTTCCGTCCCCGTTTAAAGGTTCCTCGGTCATTTTTCATGTTTCCACCTCCCCCGTCGCCGGTAGTCATTTCATTCTACGCGATGCACGGGCAAAAGCGTCGACTCCGTATCGCCGTGAGTTTCGTTCACCTTGTTCGCGTTTCGAGGCGGTTCATTATCAACGGCGCGACCGCATTCTGTTTGATGTCGGGGACTTGGGTAAACACTTTTCCAGGGGTTTACTTTCTCCGGATGTGCACCCTTCTTGACTCGGCGTCCCGACGCAGCCCCGTCTGGTACCCCGTGCTGTCTGCCAACACGGAAAATGGCTCCGCACACAGGACTAGAGCGCCGGAAAAATTCGCTCGCGTTGCACTCCGTAACATTCGTTTTGAATTCGGTAACGACCATCGGGCAAATTACCGCGAGGAGGAAACCTCTTGGATTTTGGGTGTGGGGATAACTCGCTGACGTAATGATATCGGTGAAATATATTGGGCCCGGGAGAGAATCGGTGGTGAAATTTAGTTTTCCTCGAGTCCGATAAGACGAAAATGTTCTCTAGAACTACGCGAGATGTATTCCCGGATAATTAAACTGAGAAAGACGATGTAACTTTGCGGTATTTCGTTCCCTATATTCCTCGGACGAAACTGATAATTATTATTTAACACTAAATGTTTTTAATATTGTATTACGTCGACCGTGCTGGGGAAACTCTTATCTGGTACAAATCGATCAATCCTGTCAAGTGATTCTTCTCGAGTATGAGACGCGTACGAGTCGTATTATGATTACGTTATAATATTCATTTATAAATGGAAAATGTGTCGTGCGACGTAGTTGGTCTATTTTTTATTTCAGTCTTATCACATTTTTCCCCAACCGTCGTGAATATCAATCGTAACATAGATATTAAATGACGTTAAATATGAAACATTATCAAAGCGTTATTTCGTGAGAATAATAAATATTAAGAAAATAATACGACCGCGAATCCCGTTCCGCGGTAAGTTTGCACTTTGATAAACAATTGGTGCGCTCTCGCTTCGCGAGCAGAAGAAGACAACGGTCGAGGGTTAGGAAAGATTTGGTGAAAGTCAGGTCCAAAGTGGCGGAACCACCCTTTGTTTATCCAAGACAGCAGCGAGTCACCGCTTCGTCGCACCCAAGTGCTTTCAGCTCGAAAATCCGACGAAAAAAATGTTTCGGCTTCGCCCGCGGCTAAAGTTTATTTGCGCCCAGTAGAAATTCCGTGGCTTGGTAGCGCGATAAGTGCTTCCACGTTCTTTCTTTTTTTTTCTACGAATAAATAAATAACGCTCATGCACTTTTTGTCATTAGGACGAGCAGAAAAACGCGGGGATGACCGATAACGAGGAACGTAAACGTCTCTCCTCTTAATATTTATTTAACCCGAATTATTTTACCCCGAGATAAGAAGGAACTTCGATTCGCGAAACCTTTTATTATTAACGGAACGCCTGTACGTCGAACGGAGCCACGATGGAAAGTTTTCAAGTTTCAGTGGTTAATTAATTCACCGATTAAAGAATAAAGCGAAGTTAACGACCGACCGTTTTATATCCACGATGTAACGTAACACTTCGGGTTCCACAAATGGAGAAAATTTGTATAACGAAAAGAAGAATACGTTTATTTCCAACTGAAATTTTCGGATCTAACGCCTACGCTGTACAGATACTCTACTTCTCCGATCGGCTACCGATTTCCATTAATATGTAAGACGATCCGGACATGTTCGATAAGGAGAAACCTGGTCGGAAATATCCCAGTTATCGTAACTTGAACGAGTTATCGCTACTCGCACGACAACCCGTGTACGCGCACAGATTAGAAGTACGCCTCGAAGATACAAGTTCTTAGAAACAAGTACACGTCTCGTCGATGCGTATTAACAAAATTAAAAAAAAACATTACGCGCGGATAAAAACAGATTAACGTTCACTGACGTGTTTATCGTTGGTGCGAAAGATTTCGTTCGAAAGAACGCGATTAATCAATTATCCGGGGCTAATAATACGTAATTAATATTTCGTGCCACTAACGATAAGATCGTGGCGCGATCTCGCCTCATCGTTTTCGATTATCCTCGTTATATATTGATTCCTTGAGATACCTTTCTCCTCGTAAGGGATCGCGTCCTCGAGCCTCCGTCACGATATCTAGCCGAGTTTATGGTAATGAGACAGGGTGTCTTAAGGGCGGTGGTAAGGGATCAAAAGGGATCGCGCGACGTAGAAAAGGGGCAAGTCCGATTTAATCGGGACGAACGGCTCTCTTCTCGAGCGATTCATCCGCTGACACAGATCCCCTTGATGGATGGATCGAGGGATCCCCGTCGATCGTATCGATCGAACGCCGCTAACGTTAAGATCGGCATACCCCAGTACACCTACGTTCTCACGCGACGGTTTTAGGAGGTCGATGATCCAGGTCGCAATTAAAGTGGCACCGATGCGACGACGATCGATGCGTGACGAACGATCGATAGGGTGCCGCGCCGTGACCAACGATTCATCGACTCGGAATTCGACTTTCGTGAACCTTTTTCTATCGAGCGAACGCCGCTTCCTCGGTTAATTAACTTTACGTTTAGTTTGTTGCTCGATCTCCTCGTCGGGGCGATTGCGCAAAGCGCGGGATCAAACGGTATGGTTAATTAATGTGGCTATGGTTTTGGATCGCTGGGAAGGGAGCGGATTTTAATTTGCGAAGTGCGATCGATATCTGCACAGTGGTATTGTTTTGTCGACGATGTCCAGACGGCCGTTGCACGCTTCGTACTTCGCGGTGCAAGTGGTAATCGAACTTGCCGACGTTCGAACGGGTGTCTGGAAGAGACGCGTATGTTTCGTTTTATAAAAATTCATTGCTCATTATAGCAATTAGAATTAATTAATATATTTTACTCCTTGCCTTGTGAGTTAGGATGACTTTCGTACAATCGTTACACAATCATTGTTAGGACCATCGCGCGTTTGATCGCAAAGTTAATAATGTACTAATCAGAGAATCTGAACGCGACTGTTAAATATACTAAATTAATTAAACGAACGTACCAGCGAAGTTACACATATGTATACAAGTTGTTACACCTGAAATAGGTCGCCTAATTATCTTCCACGAGAAACCTTGAATACGTAATTTGAGTGATTACGCGGAGCGAAGAAAGATTTTCCTCTATACTCGGGTGACACTCGCAATGCACGAAGATCGCAAAAAAATATTTTTGGCATGACGCGAAACGCGCAATTAAATGCGCGAACCGTTTCACGAACAAATACGAATCCTATCTCGGAAAGTACACACGCGCCAAATCTTCGCGCTGATTCCAACAACCGTACTCTCTTGCGTCTACACTGCACCACGACAGGCGCGCGTGCAATCGTTACGTAAAGCTCGAAGGGTCAAGCTTCGTGGTTCGATGTTTACGGTGGAAAACTTCTACTCCAATAACTTCCGAGAGATAATTACGCATATTTCCGTCCATTCGACGAGCGCGTATCGATTATCGTAAAACTATGCGAATCGCATTCGTCGGGGCGACGCGACGCGACGCGTCGCGATGCCGGTTGGTACCGGCCGACGGAATATTTTTTTTTTTCCTGTACTTCTCAATGGCGAGAGCCAGTGACGAACGAGCGAAATCCCGTGATGGATCATCGATGCGAAACGCGCGACGCGGGCGTCGGCATTCAAGGGCCGTCGGTCCAGGAAAACATGAAAATGATATCGATGCGTCATTGTTTTAGTCCGTGTCGCTGCGAGCTTAAATATTTGTTCGCTGCGCTTTTTTTTTTTTGGTTTCGTTCAGAGGACGATGCTTCTGGTTTGCGCGTTCACCCGGAAGTGTATCGAACCGTGCGGTGCGACGATTCAATCGCTTTTTGTAATTCGGTTTGTTTTCCGAATTGTTCGTGAAATTGTATCGGCGTACCAATCTTTTTTTGTTGGCGGATGACGCTTTTTATTAGGGGAATATAGAGTGTTCGCGCGAATGATTGACCGGATATTACTGGATACTCACTGCGAAAGAAATTTATTTATAACATGAAGCGTATGTTTGATCGTAGATCGGAGTGGTTCTTATATAAACATGAATTATCTTTGATTCGGTGTGCAAAACGCTATCTCGTATCTTCTCGTGAATTACTAGAAATTGTTTACCATCATAATTGCAATATTTCCACTATTAGATTTTTCACATCTTTTTTAAATACGCGTTTTGTATATCATCGTTCGAGACGTACACAAAGTTTTCTTAACATTCATTTCATTTCCCTAACCGAAAAAGAATGCATTTTTATCGTTAGTATGAGTATTCGTATGAAAATGATTAAATGTTTTTAAACAATCGATACTTCTGATTCTTAATGAAACTGGAAAGTATCTTCTCTTTAAACTTTTAAACTTTAATTTCTCATCTTTCTAAAAAATGTCTATTCTTTTATTTTCTTCCTTCGTTAATTTAAATCTTTTTGTTCAACGAGCATCTCTCGTAAATCAATCCCGCCACTCTTGTCGTTATTGCGAAAATGTTGAACGCTATTCGAGCACATAATTAACACTTATCATCAGTCGGGTAATCAAACAAGATCTAACAAACTTTGCTCGTTAGGTCGTTACCTAGCGTAATGAGATTTCGAGACGTCAGGTTACGTGCACGCGGGATGTATCTTACCCACCGACGAATCTTTCGAACGAAAGCTCAACGATACTCGAGCTCGTAACAAATATTAGATATTTGATAAGACGAAGGAAACTTTGCCGAGTTCCCGATACCGAAAGATTCGGTAATACCAGAATCTTTCGCAACAATTTTTGTAGATACGGAGATAAACGTAAACAAACTTTCGTCGAGGTGCAGAAAATTTTCCGTCTTACTAATTTAAGATGGAGTTCAAGTACGATAACTTCGATCAGTTTCGTGATAGTCGAATTTTTTTTTAACGCTAGGTTTGCGTGCGTTTCTACGAGCACCCGTCAAATTGACGGGTAAACGAAAGTACACATTTTCTTTACAGAATCGATTTGTTCAATTTAAGTCTGAATTAATTTACGATGAAAAATGGTTCAAATTAATGCTATGGTTTTTGGGGTATTTCATTTCAAAATTTGAAATCCGTCAAATTGACGGGTCCCGTAAACCTAGTGTTAATCGCAGGAAGTTTCCGGTAATTGGGTGACGTTCGACAGCACAATTGGTCACGTAGTATTGCAAGCTTTACGTGTACGTAACGTTACATGGTTTTTGTAACCGCTGACCGCGATGAAAGATAAAGGCATTTGGAAAATTAATGTCACCCGTTACAAAATTTCCATTTCGGCTTGCGTATGAGTCCTCTTCGTAACGTTCGTTCGTTTCAACTTTGTTTCGAAAGAAGTGCAAATTTCATCAAAAGCGTCGAAAGCATTGAAATACGTTCGCCAAGGTTCACCGTCTAAATCGGTCATACTCGACCAGCGACCCGTCAAGATTTGTCTGAAACGAGTAAAAGTTTATCTTTTCAAATGATTAAATAAACGCTTGGGCACATTTAAAATATTATTATATCGTACAGTAACTAAGCCGAAGCCGTCGTTGCGTAGTATACATAGTACGACTGATCTAGATCTTACCGAAATTTCTAATCCGTAAGATCGATAATATCCTACACGCGTGACAGTATTCTAGACCCAAACCTTCGACGAACGTTAATCCGCGTGACAATCCGTGGTAATAAAAAAAAAATCCAACTCAGTCGCGATTAAACGCTCCGTCCACTCGATAAAACGAGCCCGGTAATCGCGTTATAAAAGCAATTCCGGTGGATCTCGCGATTGTGAATTCCGCGCATGAAAGTACCGCTCGGGAGGAATATCTCTGGAATAAATAATTTAAAGCAATACGGATGAATGGGGGAGAGGGGGGGGGGGGGTAGGGATAATTGTAATCTCCCGTGAATCGAAATCGGCCCCGCTGGCTTTGCCGATGATTCATCGATTCATGAGAGGGGAATAATAAAATCCAAGAATAATGGCGACCACGTTATCCCGACGGTACTTCCGGTCGTAGGAGGTCCCGCCGGGGATACTCGTGGAAAGGAGGCTGAGCGAGGAGAAGAAACGAATGCACGCATGCCTGTGACCTTCTGGACCCCGATTCGAGCGGCATTCGCTACGGACGCCATTCCTCGATCGGACCCCCCCCCCCCCAAAGAGGGAGAGGTGGAAAAGATCGCAGAAGAGAGTCTACCTTCGCGAAGGTCCCCGAGACGGCTATAAATTACCGGCTAATATCTCATAATTACCAAGCGAGCCAGACTTCAGGAATGCCGTGGCAACGAGTCGGCATGCAGGTAACGCGAACAAGTCCCCTCGGGACTTCGGACCCCGGTGTGTTTCGTGCGAGAAATCTTTTCGGCAGAAATTCCTTCGCCGTACGACTTCCGTCGATTCAACCCGTCGATCCCACCGCAGTCATTTTTCTCTCGTTTTTACTTGGCACGTTTCGAGGAGCGACTTCGCGATCGTATAAATCATCGACGAGGATCCTCGGGGATGACAGAGACGATTTGGATTAAAACGAGCAGAATTTTAAATCCACGCGTCTCGTGCGCGCGCCGATGAGAAACTCCTTATTTATGATTTATCAGCGGTGAGGAGCTCGGATGAAATTTATCGTTCGTCGCGATGGTTTCTCCTTTTATTTCCGGATAGAGTCTTGGGGGAGAGACGGGTAATGGAGTTTCGGTGAAATTCGTGGAGTCGAGACACTCGGTTCGCGAGAGCCTGTACCTCGCTTTCGGTCGTTTCCTGTTTACGGGGACGATTCCACGGACCGTGAGCTGATAAGAATTTAAGTAGATAAAGGTGGTTACGGTTGCATTCGAAGATAACGCGAGGGAATACACGTGCATACAAAGATATCCGTTTTGTAGTGCTTCTACCGATACTCTCGTCTGTTCCGTGTTCCTCTTGGGATATTTACCTTTTGCCTATCCAGTTGGAAAAGGTGTTTTATTTTCGTTTTTCAACTCGGGAGATGTGAGGCAAGGTCGACTTGAGCGGTCGAAATATAATAATGTATATTTGCGAAGATTACGAGAGATATTTGTATATTTTATGAAATATATTAATGAGCAGTTTTGAAACTTCACGATCTCGTTGGTAAAGATAAACGATCAAAAAATATTTATGAATCTTTTTGCACGTTATATAAAATATTATAAAAGTATGTTAATGAGCAATTTACGAAAATTCCACAGCTTTTCAAACACTTCAAAATTTACTCGACAAACATGAGAGACCCAAGTAAATTTATCAAACTCTTGACACATATTTACACGAAATATTATGAAAATATATTAATGCACCGTTACGGAGTTACGATAACTCGGATAAGCAGCTAAGAAACAAGTTACTCAAATAAAGACAGTCGAATACACTCGATCAGTGTTTAATCAACTGGCCTCACTCGTATTATCGCTCCTTCCGCGTCAAGACGTTCGAATAGAATTTTTGTCCCTCGCACGAAAGTCGAGCGCGAAGACTTAATTTCAGTGGAAGAACGAATCAAAGAATATCGCGCCGTTCGATAGCTCGAGTATCAGACTAGTCACGGAGGGACTGTACACTCACTTCTCGATTTCCTAAGGCTCTCGCGCGTACCAAGCAATAAATCTGATAAGGGGCATCGAACGGCGGATAGCATTCGTCGTCAATGTTTATCGAGACGGCACGAAGAGTTGTTTAAACGCTGCGTCGGCCGATAGGCGAGACGCCGGCCGAGAGTTATCGCCAACGAAACGTCGAGTTTCGCAGCGTTCGTGGCGGATAGAGTTACGCAAATCGCACGGCAAAAATTTCTTTCTCGCGAGAGCATTATCATTTTTTTCATACTCGCCATTGATATTCGGTTTCCTCGCATCGTAACTGTCCACGCTCGCGTTTCCTTGGCGATTAACGGGTCCGTTGAACTGTCGATACGAGGCGTAAATATTACGAGATACATTTTTCTCTTTCTCTCTCTTTCTGTTTCTCTTCCTCTCGCGGTGTAATCTAATTAACGCGATAACAAATACGACTCGGACGCCCGATACGCGGAGTACGTATCAGCGCGAATATGTAAATTTGCGGAGTGAACGTATCAAATAAAGTAATGTCGACGTTTACGCGTATCTAATTAATTGCATCGCTTCCGCGCGCAGGTACGGTCGTTTTATTCGCAGTCGATATTTAAATCATAGCGCGCGCTCGCAAAGTTGCGTGAATTTTTCGAGCGCAGGACTCGCGGATGTTTGTTAATAATATTTACCGAGGACACGACCGTTCGTTTGACGCGTGACAACGATATCGGATGTTTCGGCGTCGCGTAATTATCCCTCGGATCGTCCGGGTAATTTAAAATAATTTCATCTCAGGGGCTCACGGATTTAACGCGAAACAAAGAAGAAGCACGGTCGAGTAATAATTAGAGGGGGTATCCCGTAGGATTTCGTCGGTGACAAGGGTGTCTTGTTTCGACCTAATTAAAACGCGTCGAGTTCCATGCGTAATTACAGTTTAATCCGACACCGAGTTAACGCGGGGGTACGTGCAGGTACGTGGAGATCATCGACGAAGGTCCTTCGATATTCACGCGGGACGATAATTAGCGAAATTACCGGTTGACGGTGGGACGAGAAAGAGTCATCGTGGCGTATCAAAACTCTCGTGCGAATAATGCATCGAAACGATTAATTGAAGAGTACGCGAGGACTCGTTACGTCCGTGGGATTATTCTGTCGAGCGTCATGAGATTTGTCGTCGTAACGTTCCTCCTTTCGCGTGTACGCCGAAACGCGCGGTTGTTCGCATAGAATTTATTTATTACATTATTTGTAGGAGAATTTTCTGTTATGGGTTTTGAAACTTTTATATCGTGAAATGAAAATTCTACGTTTCTGTATGACAGTAAATTGTCAATGGAATGTAATGAATCCGAAGTAGCGCGGTAAAATTTATAAACTCGTCAAATTGTCATACGGCAAGCAAAAAGAATTATCACCGATGACTGACTACCGTGAAAGAAAAATATTAGTAACAAAAAGCGTATATTTTACCGCTGATCGAAAGTAGTCTTTATATAACCATAAATTATCTCCGAATCGGAGCGTGAAATGATTTCCCGCGTCATTTTATCAGTACGAGAAATAACTAACTGGCACGCGTGGCCATACATTTCCAATACTCATAATCTCCAACATTTTCATTATTAGGTTATCCAAAATAATAATATCTTTATCAAACTCACGCTCTGTATATCATAAATCAGATATTTCGCTCTATTTCTCTCGACGAGAAACAAATATCTATCTCCGCGTAACGTTAATCGGTCGTACGACGATGCAACGGACACGTGGAAATTAACGTTCGATTCGATCGCAACGTCGACGCGTCATCGACGCTCGTCGTTTTGCGTCGTTTTGCATCGCCGTTCACGGACGGCGAAGTAGCTTTCGCGAGAGGGAACAATGGCCGAAGGTACATAAGTATACATATACCACGAGTCTTATGTAAATCCACCATCAACCACCTTTTTCCCTTGAGCGATTTTGCCCGGCAATTTTCGGCCATTGTTCCGCCCGCGAGGTACCTTCGTCGTCTTCCGCTTCTCGTCCCTTTCCTGCCCCAAACTTCTTCTCTGCCCCCGTCCTTTGCGCATTGCTTTTGCCCTTCCGTTCGGCCCTTCTACCTTCATCCGGCGTTTCACGGAGGAAAAAAAAAGAACCCCGCGAGATTTCGCTGGCTGCGAGGAACGTCGGTCTTCGCTTCATTTATTTCTATCAACGGATGCGTTTCCATCGAAGGTTTCGTTTTTATTCGTCTCATTTTTGTTGTTGACCGACATTTTTTGTCGCGTTTCGAACCCCACTTGAATTTTCGACGAGCCTTTATCGATGGTAAATTAAAAAATCAAACGAGCGTGGGAACAGAGATTACGAAACTTTAGCAGAGACTACGTATCGGAAGTATTTGTGTTTAAGAGATTTAAGCTCGTTAAATAATATTCCTGGACTTTTTTTTAACAAACGCAAAGTTTCCAAGTCGAGAAAGGTTTTCACCGCTCGGCAGAGGGATTTTCCGCGACTCTATCGCGAATGCGAGGCTGAAGAAGATCTTTTTAAACGAGCGGATGTACTTTTCCGCCACAATAATCCCTGAAACGTTTTAAATTGTGACGACTGTGTTTCAGCGGAGAACTTAGCAAAGAGAGGAAAAGAGAAACTCCGCGAAAAATAGAAAAACTAGGATTTCACCCGTCGCCACGTGTACCGTCCGCGGTTCCGCGAAACAAAAAACACTTTCAAATATGTTTTTTTTTTAAAAAACGTTTTCGCGTCGCCAAAGACGTTTTCGAATTTTTAATTTTCCCGTCGCGAAGCTGCAACCTCGACTCGTCGACGGCGTTCGTAGCTCCCCGAACGTGGATAGGAAAAAAAAAAGAAAAAACGATCTCTTTTATCAAACTGCACGGCTTAACGCGTAATTAGGCTCGATTCTGGTGTCGGGCAAAGAATGTCGTTGCATTATTTAAAGTGAGGGCTTTGTGAAATTGCGGAATTCACCGCAGGCGCATCGGGCTGGTGGCGGAAGTACTGTTGTTTCTCATTGAACGCTCACCACTGTTCCCGGCCTAAAATGACAATGAAACTAATGAATGGACTTCCTCCGGCACCGCAATTAATGTAATTCAGGCGCTCCGAATAGCCATTTAAATTGATCCCGGAGGTGGGCGCGAGTTTACGCCGGTGAAATTTGTTTTATTTGTCACGTACGCGCGGGAAAAGGAAAGCCCCCGTCCCTGCGTTCTCCACATTTTTCCGATTATAGGTGCTGTTAATTTAAATCTGTAGCTAACGCGAGTGGAGGGAGGAGAAGGAATGCCGGGGCAGGAACGAAAGGACCGACGAGGAGGAAACTCTCGTCGATTGGCAGGACGAGCGAGTAATACAAGATTAAATAAGTGGAGAAAATTGTGCCTGCTGGAATGAACGTTGTTTGCGTTTCACGTTAAAACGCGGTTGAGTCGTTAGGAATAATTAGACTGAGAATTTTATGCAAATGTCGGGAGACAGGATCTCGTGTCTCGGGTTAAGTACGAATACGTGAAAAGTAGCTTGATTATTTTGAGGAAAGAATGAGAGGGGGGGGGGGGGGGGTCGGGGAGGTCTAACCGCAATAAAAAATGTACGTTCTTACGAAAGAGACGGTGAGGGAAGTGAGATCGAAACGGAAATTTGTTTAGACACCAGAGGACGTTCAGAATTTATCTCATCCCTCGATTGATATTCATGTGGGTGGAGGTGTTGTTTACTGTATTCGAGGGTCGAGTAGAACTTTTTGTTTTTACCAAAGTGCCGTTTTAATTTTTTTGTCTGACGTTCTTTATTTCACAATTTCATCCGAGGATATCGATACATTTTTTTTTATTTCTATTCAAAAACCGTACCAGTTAAAAAAACGCGTAATTGCAGCAAATCCGCGATCTAATGATAATTTCTCACGCGATGTAATCAGGAGAAACGAACAATGAATTGGTGAAATTTTGAACAAAAATAAAATGTCAATTTTTCCTTTGTTTCACGATCGAATGCGTCGGTTACATCCTCCTTTATATTTAAACGAACGATCGTTTTAACTCCCATATATTCATCGCTGTAACTCCAAGTTTACGCTAAAAATAAAAGAGACTCCGAAACGCTGGACCCAGCGACATCTTTTTTTCTTATACACCGCTAAACGACACGATCGATGAAAGATTTGTTCCATCGAGCCTTTCCCATCGCATTTTACACTCAAGACCCAAAGTAATCTCTTTTACGGCATCTCTCGCGCGGAGTAACGAAACCTGCAAAAAAAAAAATTAGTCTCGCTCTACTCGCGATCCCTACCCTCCGCTTAACGATCCCCGTCCACTTAATCGTACTTACCAGAACCGCGAATTAATCTCGTCGTATTCTAAGTTCAACGGCATTTAATACCTCGGATTAAAAGTATTCTATCAATGGTCACAATGGGCCCTGTCTGGAGCGAAGAATTTTCTATAGTTAATGAGTCATCTCGTGCTTTTATTATGATCATACTGTATTCATGTCGCGACTCTCTTGTCTCTCAGCGTTTCTCGCTGTCGTCTTTTCCCCTGCGTCTCTCCTCGCCCCTCCCCCTACCATCCCCCACCCGCCCCCCCTCCGCCCCTCCTTTTTAAATATCCAAGTACCGTGACGCGACGAGATATTTCTTTGTTTGAGCTCGCTTCTCTCGCATACCGTGCGCCCCCGTTTTCATTATTTACAGCCTATTTGCGCGTTAAAGGCGGACGTATAATTTCATATTTATAGAAAACGCGATTTCAAAGGGCCGCGGCAGCCGCGCCGCGCAAGAAGTAACGAAATAAAAAAAAAAAGGATAATAAAAGAGCTATCGGCGGCAGAAAATCGAGAGCGAACATCCGTCGTTTTACGAATTCCATAAATTCCAAGGCATTGATCGAACAAAGTGTTCATCGGAATCTTATTGTGAATGAAAAATGATGCGCGAAACCAATTGGATACGGTTGGGGCGGCGAGGGGGAAGGGGGAGGGGGTAAAAAAAAGTATTTCCACGCGGATCGACGCGTTCCCGGCGCAGCCCCTCTCCCCCCTCCACCTACCGAAAAGTCGGGAAATCCGACAGTCTGATCCGATTCGGATTTTCTTCCGCCTGGCGAACACGGCAGACGCATTTTCCTCGGGCTGCCGGACGCGTTCGTTTAGCGCTCGAATTGCTCTCAATTAGTCTGCACGCATCCCCGCTCACGCGTGTACGCATTCGAACGATTCGAAAAGAGCTATGCGTGTGTCAGCGTACACGCGGAAACCTAGCGCGGCAGTTCTACCACCCCCGCGAGGTGGTACAATAAATGAGTGGGGTAGAGCGCAGAATGAGGATGATGGGGGTGGGGGGAGGGGGGAGGGAGGCGGTAAGGGGGGAGGATCGAGGCGGGTAGTTGCGATCGGCGATGTCTTAATTAAAATTCGTGGCGGAAGTGCTTGAATCGATTAAACTTTCCGCACGAACTTCCCCGTGTTAACCAGTGGATGCTGACAATGTTCGATTTCGCCGATTAACCTGAGAATGGAGTCAAACAATTCTTTTTATTTATTTTTTTTTTACTAATTTTCCGTCTCGGGGGTTGATGCACGATTTGCTATCCGGATATATTCTCCGATTAAAAAACCTTTTTCCATTGTTCTTTACTGCCGATCACGCGTTTATATAAAGTCAGTTTCTTTTTTTCTTGAGATTATTAAAACACACTTTGCTTCTCGTAAACGCGGTGGGCTTTTATCGTCGCTCTCGTTTAATATCTCGTTTAATAAATTTTATTTCCACCGCTGCTCGAAGAAAGAAGTTTACCTTACCAAAGGTGAGAAAAGTACGACAGAAGGGGGGGAAAAGAGGGGGGGAGGGGGGAGAGTGAGAAAGATTTCAAGCATAGGCAGGTACGCGTAATTTACGCGCGTTTGTTAACGCCAGGGGCACTTTACGTCGCGCAACGTTTACGATGCTCGCACCGACACAGGATAAAGAGTTGAAGGGGGGGGGGGGGGGCAGGGAGGCGAGGAGCGGAGGGACGGCGAGGGCGGAGGCGGGACACGAAGGAAAAGAAAACAACGGCCTTTTCGTGGTAACGCTCAAATATTTGAGAGAGAAAATTTATGTTCGGCCTGAAGTGTGTGTTTCGCTTTAAACTTACCGCAAAGCACCGCGGTGGAAGCTCTAATTACAGTTAACCGCCGAAATACCCCGAGCATTAAAGTTCTCTTTATGGGATGACGTCGGAAGCCAGTTAAAGCTCGATCGCAACTTATCGCGCGTGTATTCTGTAAAGTGCGTGCTCGATGGCGGGGGGGTTCGTGTTTGCGTATTATGATTTTGTTTAATTTTTGACTTAACGAGGGATTTTAGCGTCGAGCGCGTTTTTTTACGCGACGATAATGGGACGTCCGACACGTATACTGCACCGTTTTCCTAATGTCATCGTGGAAGAACGTGAATAATTTACTATACTTTGTATAATTAACGTGAGAGTTATTGAATATTTTAAACCATGTTTTATTTTAATTACGTCACGCTGCTCTATCGTTTTTCTTCTGCTATCGTAAAAGAACGTCATTATGGCATAAAAGTTTGAAAATTAAAAACTCTGACGTTTTAGTTAGAAATATCTCGGTAGAGAATTTGAAAGTTTTAAACCCTGCATTTTTATTAACTTTTGTGCTGTTCGATCGTTCATCTAATACTACCGTAAAAGCACACAATTGTATCATAAAAATCCGGAAATATAAAACTCTGCCAAAACCGTCGACGGGGAACGTTCGAAAATTACCTCTTACGCTGCTCCCCATCGTTTTTGTAATTCCATTACAAAAGAACGCAATTGCGAGGCAAAGAGGTAAAAATTCGAAACTTCGATACCGTGTCTCTTTATTTAAAGTTACCCCCGGCGGATCCCTGGGGAGTAACGTATTCGAAAGTTTTTAACGGGTGACTTTCCAAGAACCGGTCGGAGTATACGAATATTCACTCTCGCGGGAACTTCAACAAGTGAGTGGCGGATACCATGTAGACTCAACGATAAAGTTAGACGAACGTTTTGTACGCTTTAACAATCACGTAACAACTCTCCCGTCCAAGTTCGCAAACTAGTTTGCTCCAAAACCGAAGTCGGGGAGTGCTTGGCAGTTACTTCGTAGTTAGTCTGGGTACAAGGACTCCATACGCGAATCTCGAAGTGCATAAGTCTCTTCATCGTCGCGCGTTACCTCCTCGAGTAGGTAATAAGTTCTTTCTCGTAGCGGGGAATAATAAAGGGGATCGGGAGACGCTAGGAATAATTAAGTCTGCAAGGAAAATACAGGCTACTGTCTCTTTATAATTTATAAACTAAATATCATACGTTTTATTACTTAATTATAGCGATGTAATAAAAGTATAATAAATTGTAAGTATTATATATGTTCTCTGTATACGTTTTAATTTCAATCGCAAAGAAATTCAACGGGTACGAGTTAACCCTCGGAATAACAAAGTTATATTTTGTCGCGTGGAATAATAAAGAAGATTGAAATGAAAATAAAAACACAGACGTCTCTCATTATAAATTCTTTCCGTTTGGATAAAATGTTCGGACCCGCGAGATAGGATGTAAAATTGCATTGAAATTAATTTGCGACAAAATTCGACGGTTACGCGTTGACTCATCGAGGGTAAAGTTATATCCGGAATAATGAATAAGATTCAAAAATACGTGCGAATAATTGCATAGAAAAATAAATACAGCTATTTCTCATTCGCAAATTCTTTCTCCGCGATTAGAACGATCGAAAGGATAGAAATATGCAAAATTAGAAGTAACTCCAATTGAAAGAAAATTGAAACTAGAATTCTGAATATTCACGCCTTTGATTGGATTCGAGCGATCGATCTCTTCATCGAGGAATCTCGGCAGCTACAAAGTGAAATACGAGACGGATAATGAATCATTAATATCACGCTACCACCCCGAAACGATCACGAAAAGCGCGAGGCGTACCTTCCAGCCGATCTCTCGAACGGTAAAGAAAAAAGAAAAGGAAAAAAAAGGGGAAGAGTAAAGAGCGAAACAAAAAGGAAGAAGAACGGGGATGAAGTCCAGTTCAGGCGTCGACGAAGAACCGTGAGAAGGAAGAGGCGCCCTCGAAGAAGCTCCCTCCGTCCAGGAATTAATCAGGATTCCAATGCAAATAATACGAGGAAGAAAGTCGAGTGCCGTCGGGGAAAAGAGAAATATGTGGGGTGTCTCAAATGACTAATACCACGAAAAATCTCTCGCTGGCTTCTTCGTCACGGTCTCTCCCCTCCCCTCCTTCTGCCCTTTGAGAAGCCAAAAGATAGATAGAGAGAAAGTCTTTGGGAATGCAAGATAGAAGTGAGAAGGGAGGAAACGCGACGAAGAGAGGACCAGGACACGAGTCGGGTTTCGCTCAAACGTAAAGAACGAGAAGCGGAAATGGAAACCGGACGAATAACTCGGAAAATGTACACGGGGTGACAAAAAAATCGTAGCGTTAACAAAGTTTAAGCTACTTTAATCCGGCCGAGAGCAACGGGGATCCCAGAATCCACGTGATAATAAAAAATACATTTTTTTAAATCGTGATGGGGAAGTGGCAACCGTGCGAGTAACACGGAAAATCTAGTCGGGATAAAGAAAATCGTAGCGTTAACGGATTTTAAGCTACTTTAATCCGACTGAGCCCGACGCGCATCCCAGAATCCGCGGGATAATAAAAAAAAAATCGAGAATGGAAAATGATAACCGGACGAATAACTCGGGGGATCCAACTTGGAATAAAAAAAAAATGGTAGCGTTAACAAATTTTAAGCTACGATAATCCGACCGAGCGCAAACGCGAATCCCAGAATCCAAGGAATAACAAAAAAAAAAAAAAATTAGCCAACGATATCCCGCGATTAATGCACCGTAGAGAATGAAAGATCAAGAGACGCCTGAAGATCCTCAGTAACTCGATTTAGGGTTAAACACTCGACGCGAAAGAGAGGAACGGGACGAAAAACGAATCACGCGGAGAGAAAGAGGAGGGTGGTCCATCGAGCAAAGTTTAAAGAAACTCCCCCCCCCCCTCCTCCCTGCCCGCCCGCGCCAAAAAAGAAAGGAAATGAGAAGAAAGAAAGATGAGGAGGATGAATAAGAAGAAGAGGGAGGACGAAGAAGTAGGAGGTGGAATTCGTTGCTCTCTTTTCCTCCCGCGGCATTCCTTTGCTCGTTCCAACCTGCCTGCGCGCTCGCCGCCAGTTTAACCTGCAGCCCAACGCACTATTATGTCTGACCCAAGGCGCTCCCACATTTAACTACACACGTTTCGCTTGACAGGGAGGTGGTATAGACACGCGCGAATGTGTGGCCCTTGCATGCGTGCGTGCGTGCGTGCGTGCGTGCACACGGGCACGCTAACCTCTCGCGGTTACTCGAATCGAAACGGGCTCCCGACAATTGACTACGAGTCAATGGGGGCCCACCTTTGAATTCGCTTTGCGCTCCACTCGGCTATGCCGCGTTTACGTTTTAATTCGCGCCAGCTCCGATCGACGCTTTTCCACGCCAGACCCGTTTGTCAAACTTTTGTTTCCCTGGCTCGCCGCGCGCCGCGTCACGTCTCGCGCGCGAAATCGCTTTTCCGCGACGCACCCGCGCGCGACGCCGTTTAATTAACGAGCTGCGATGGTATGCGTGAAACCTGGCATGGTCCCGGACGTGACGTTCTCTCGCGGCCCGATTCATCGATCGATCGAGTTCCCGAGGCGATCGATCAATCGTTGAAGCGTTGTTGCATTCTTGTTTCTTTTTTTCTCTTTCTCTTTCTCTCTCTCTCTCCCTCTCCCTTTTTTTAGACGTTCCTGGGAAGGACGGAGACTTTAAGCGCGATTATGCGTAAGCGATGCGCGAGCCGATGTTATCGGAGCACGTTCCAATAATTTTTCCCCTCGCTCGTTGCCAATGAGGTTCTATCGATTTACAATTGGGTTGTCGACGGTGAACGTACTCGTCTGATATCATTGAGGCGAAAACGAGTTTCGTTCAACGACGTAACGCGTAATTCTACCGAACCGCGTCGTTGGTTTTTGATGGGATTATTTATTTTTGTTTATGGTCCCTCGAAGATTTTAATGGATATCGCTTTTAATTCGCCGGGGTGAAATATAATCGACGCCGAGTATCGATTTGTTATTTAAACTTTTCACGCTTGAATCGTTGCACTTGAAACATAATTCTATCTGGATCACTGGGTTTCAACCTTTTTACATTTGCCAACCGGTTAAATCGGTAGAAACTTCGGTGTCGAAACAAAATTATTATTTGCAACAATATTTTGCATACTACTTTTTCAATTCAATATCATAAAATGTAGATTCTATACATATCAAAATTTACAACTCATTCAACCTTTTCATCAACGTGTACTAGAAAGCCACCGATCTAGATCTCGGCAACAAATCAAGCGAAACAAGCGATCCTAACATTTTATACAAGGTGCTTGTTAAATTCAATCAAAACCCCCAACGATCTACGGGATCTACTCAAATCAAACTTTACTATCCCGCGAATTACTCGCATCGGACGCTAAGACGTTAACGTATCCCGACCGAGGAAATAAGTAAAATCCATTTGCGAACGGATGGCGCAATTTCGCTTTACCCTCGTCATAAATCGCCTCGGCTCTCTCACACTTTTCAACCCGGGGAAAGCCCGCGTAGCTAAAGTTCAGCGCAACGACGCGCCCGGCACCGGTAAGGCTTGCTTGTCCATTAAATCCAGGCGGTTGCACGTTGTCATAGTTCCTGCCGGGGCGTAGCTCGTTGCAGATGCAACCAATGCGGTGCAACGGCAATCGTAACGGCAGCGACGGCCCCGATTCGGCACGGCTTGTACGCTTAACGCCCGCGTGTACGCGCCCCGACGGAAGAGGGTTTATTTACGCGCGCGATTCCAATCTATTAATTCTACGGCTCGTTAGCATATTTTGTCCGCGGGTATGTATCCGCCATTAGTAAAAGATACTCATCGATTTTCCAGTTTGTCGGGTCCTACCGCTTTCTGCCCTCGAGGTACGCCGCCGTCGCCGCCGCCGCCGCCGCGCCGCACCGCCGTCGCGCGTTTCTGCTGGGAACGTAATAATTGCGCGAGGCTACGCTTACATTTTATCTCGATACGCGTATCGCTTGTAATCGCTTACCTTGTCTCTGGGGAGGGAGACGAGAGGGATCTTAAACGACGGTACTCGATCTCGCGAATGCTCTCGGAGTAGCGCGATAGTATGGACGCACCTACACAGCTTATGGCCAGCGATCGAACGTCGCGATCGACGATAAACGACATAACCATTACGCGTGACTTTGCGTAAATAATCGTTATTTTCGTCGAGACTGCGTCTTGTGCGGTTAAGCGGTTATAACGCGGCGAATGTATGAGAAGTGTGTCGAAACTCGGGGATTTTATGCGGAGGGATTAATATACGTATAATAACGATGATCAATTTTATTGTCATCGCAAGTACATTCGTGGTAACAGAATTGTAGTTTCTCTTTTATTCATGTATTTATTCGGTAGTGGATTAAGCATTAAGGAATATAAGCTCGAACTCGGAGCGCCAAGGAAATTTTATGTCTCCTTATCAGAAGTTTTGTTTGGTTTCGCAAAATCAAATTTTATTTTACAATTATTGTTTATATTCTGAATCGGACAGACATATACGGGACACCATAATCTTTTAAGTGCTCGGGACGTTGGAAGGTTCCTAATTAAATTAAATAAATTTCAATAATCCCGCTACTCGTTGCGATTTCAACGAATCTGCAATGCTCGAACGCGAGTACGCGCGAACGATAGAGCGAAAAATCAGCGAGCTCGCGTACGAGGGTTAATCGCGTGGAGGCGAGCGAACGGAGGCGGAGAGGAAGGAGGAAGAGGAAGAGTTTCATGGGGCCCGGTGTGCGTCGGGTCTCTAAATCGAAAGTATAAGAGCGGACAGCAGCGGGGCCATGTACGGGGCCCCGAGGAACGTAGGTGTGTTAAATGAAAGAGACGGAGGAAGAGGAGCGTTTCAAGGCATGGGAGAGGAATGTGGTCAACGCATAAACTATACCACTGCGCATTCCTTGGGCCAAGGGTGCCTATAGTTCGCGAATCGGCGGCGTACGTTCGTATATAATATATATATATATATATATATATTTTATATATATATGTATGTACGTGCAGACGCGTGTACGTGGTTACCTGGCCGAGGAGAGGCTATCTGTCTCGGACTGGGGTAAAGGATACGTCCACCGATCTACTCTCTCTCCCTCTCCCTCTCTCTGGTTTCGTCTCGCGAGCCCCCGAGCTAATTCTTAATCGTCGTTACGTTTCGAAACGGCGAAACGCGTGACTCGATTATTATTCTGGAACGATCATGGGGATAATTGTGATCAAAGATTTGTGCGGATACGAAGTATAAGGTTAAAATCGCGTGACAGATTGAATCTCGTGTCTCTTTTCGAGGTTATTTATACAGAGTGTAGCGTGAGTCGTGAGAAAATGACGATGAATGTATTCGACTATATGTAATGTGTGGTATTTGACTCTGTTATCGAGTTTTAGCTATTTCTGTAGTTCGGTGACGCGTGGCTACTTATTTTATGGTAATCCCTGAAAATGTCCGTCTTTGGAAATATTAATTTTCATACAAATCAGGTATCAATAATTCGAGGAATTGTCATTGAGAATGAAAAATAGTTATAACATGCTAACGAGATAAAATAAAACACCGTCCCCTTCTTCAACCCTGAAACGTGCCCCACGTTTCGTTACGCACGCACCTCGTATACTCATTTTAAATTACTCAAAAACGATCGAAAAGATCCTACGATTATTCCACGGGAATGTCCGAGTATGAACAACTTAACCTACTTTCCCCACTCGAACGGAGTGCCCATCTTCATAAAACCAGATATTTGCAACGTCTCGATCGGCGAGGGGCTGAGAATTGCACCGGTGTATATCCACGTATAATAAAAGAAAATCGAGCTACACCATAATTTCACGTCCCGACAACGCTCTTCAAGTATCCTCGTTGTAACTCAATTTTTTATTTTTCCCAACACACGCCGCATTGATTCTCAGCCGCTGAAACGTCCCTTTAACATACGAGTGTTCGATGAACCGGACATTCCTGGAACTATCGATCTTTCTCCCTTCTTTTCTTTTTTTATTTCCTCCCTTCGCGTCTCAACGTCGCCGATAGAACGTTGTCGGCAGGACAGGAATAATCCCCCCCCCCTCCCCTTCACCCTGTGCCTCGCGAACGTTCGTTTTCCGCGAAAGTTTGATTCTTTTTTTCCCGCGGCTCGTTTCGAGGTGCAAGTTACTCGTTAAGGAACTCCCCGCGATCCTCCGGGAGTCGCCGTTCAATTAATCGGCCCGTTCTTCATTCATCATCGTAGCAATTAACGTCAGTGTCGTACCCGCGGGATCTTTGTGCCCCGTGCGTGCGTCGTTTACGCGATGCGTTTTGGCAGCTCGCCACGCGGCACGGAGAAAGAAGGGACGCGCGTACTCGATAATGAATTCGGTACGCGGTTGAGAGGGAGGGGGGGGGAGAGGGTAATTGAATATGGAATGTCGATGGGGCTCGATTTATATCGCGGTGGAGATCGATGGGCGCCTCGAATTACTCAGCAATTTTCTCCCGCATTACCTTCCTTCCTCTTCTTCCCCTCCCCCCGCGCGCTCCATTGGTCCTTCGTGATTTACGGTATTTCGATCGCCGAGTTATCGCCGGTGTCGTATTAAACAATAAACAAATATACTCGGAGCGATTCGTAACGCGCGTGCACGGTCGGCGGTACATACGTGTTTCGTTTTCCCCCCCGCGCGTTCTGGAAACCGCGAACGAGTATTTTCCGAGTAGCGATGTTTAAGTTTCGTTCGAAACGAGTAACAGAGTTATGGATTGATTCCGCGAATACTTTTTGCGGATTTTTGTAGAGTATGTTTGAACGGAAGTAATGAGAGAGGGATACGAAAACCGGACGAATGGGAAAAACTGCTATGGATAAATAAATCGTAACGTTCAGACATTTGTAGTTACTTTAATGCAATTGAGGGGAACGTGAACTCCAAAATCCGTGGAATAACAGACAAAATTGACACCGACATCCCGCGATTGAAATGGGTAATTTAATTATTAAAAAAAACTCGACGGATTCGTTGATAACACGAATCTCTTTCACAAATTTTTATAGAAACGGAAACAAATCTTGATAAGCTTCAGAAACAACAGTTTGCCCACTCACGCGACGTAAAACTTATCCGCATAATTTTTCTTTTCCATCCAGTTTTATAGAATCCAATTTCCCATAATCGTCTACCTGGTGGAGCTTTCTATAATCGTCACGACGCTCCATCGGGTTCCCCGCGAATCTCCCGATTTTAATACGAATCTGACCAGCGGTACCGACCGTGGGGGATTTAATTCCCCGACAGGATTAAGCTTTACGCCTTGAGAAAGAACGGTTTACCTGTCGCGCGACATAAAACTTATCCCCATCATTTTTCCTCTCCGTCCAATTTTATTGAACCCAGTTTCCGATAATCGTTTACCCGCTCGAGTTTTCTATAATCGTTACGACCACGTCCTGCGTACTTCCCTCCTCGTATCTCGATTTTTAATACGAGTCTGACCAGCGAGATCGACCGTTGGGGGATTTAATTCCCCCGGAGGATCGCGATCGTCGAGGCTCATTGCCAGAAAGGGCGGTACTCTCGCATTTACGTGAAGAACGTCGCGAAACTTTGAAGATCACGGCCCTCGGCGGTTTTTCGTCGGCACGCCATTCACAATTCGACGATACGCGGTACTTAACATCCCCCGACGATTAACGATGAATACTGGGAGTCCGTGCGGAGGCAGAGTACCGGAGCGAGAGAGATAAAGAAAAAAAGAAAGAGCGCGCTCCCACCGTCATAGCCGCAGACAAAATATTCTCACGGACAAAAGCCAGCGAAACTCTCTGCCGAAGCGAACTCACTCCTCCATTTTTCCTCTTTTTTTTTCTTTCCTCTCTCTCTCTCTCTCTCTCTCTCTCATCTTTCTCGTCCCCTCTGGCATAGGAATCGTCGGTATCAGACTCGTCTGAGCTTTAATTACTCCTCGAACCTCGTTCCTCTTGCGTTTCTCGAGATTAACGACGGCTTTCCGATTGCAGTTGTAAAAGAGCGACTGAGAGAGAGAGAGAGAGAGAACGGCGAGACAGAGTCTCCGTCGCGATAGATTCTCTCGCTCTCCTTTTCGATGAAACGGCAGAGACAACGGCTGACGAAGGAGCATCCAAAGGTTTCAATAATGTTAAAACGTTCAACGGCCGTCGGAACAATGTTCCGTCGAGAGAAAAGTAAATGCGAGAGAATGCTCGCGAGGGGAGAGTTCGACGCTGAACTTGCCGGAGAGGGATGGGGGAGGGGGTGAGTGGGAGAAACGAGTGGGCGAGGGGGAGGTGAAACTTTGTCTTAGTTGTTAAAGCGTGGTGGGCGTTAAAACGTATCGTTGTTCGATTACCCGTTTAGGATGCGAGCGGGCGTAGTCTCTGTTGATATTAGAATTTAGGTCACCGACGGTTTAGCCGTGTATTAGGATAGGATGAACGTTTCCTTGGTAAATCCCTTTTCCGGTCTCGGACGGTGGTTCGTTTTGTAATACACTTACGATCTCGAGCATTCGTTAATGAATTCGTTCTTTCTCTTTTTTTTTTTTGTTTAGAGTAGTGGCTCTCAAACGCGGGTCCGAGAAAGTTTCTTGCTGGACTGGGAGTATGTTTGTAAATTTGAATAACTGCAGAATTTTCATTTCGTAATATTACATTTTAAAACTACAAAATACTGTTACAAATAATGTTTTTTGTCAGGTGCTTCATTAAAATTTGTTTTATAAACTAATACGCGAAGTACTATTATAAATATGAACCATTATGTATATTTATAAATATATTTTTAAATCTAATATTACAAAAGCAAATTCCTGCGGATCGGTGTTCGAAAATCACCGTTTTGGATAACAAAAAAGAAATCGTTAACCAACCCCCCTATTTGCACCGACCCACAGCTGTAAGAAGGTTGAAAACCACTGATCGAAAGCGATTCATTAAACATCACTCAATAAACATAATCATGAACCTCTTGATCGATGAAATTGATCTTCGATCGGAAGTATCGTCCGCCGGCTCCAGTCGTCGTACGATTTATAATTTTAATCACGTTCGTTAAATCGATTAAACGACGCTGAAATAGCTAACGTAAGATCGATCTAGAGATGTTCTTGACACTCGTTAATGCGACGAGACGGTCTTGATTCGCTGAACGAGGACCGAGGCTCTCCCGAAAGAGTTATTTACGATGCAACGATTTAATTTGACATTCGCGCAAACAAAAAGAGAGACGATCGAACGAAGGTGGACGTGACTTTTTAATGAGTTCATTAGGAGCCGCTCATTAAGGTAGTCCCACGTCTATTTATTTTTCTCTCCTCCGCCTCGCTCGCTTCGAAAGCCGGCTTGCTAATCTGCCGGCCGTTCACGGGTATCGTTCGTTAATTGATAACGTTACGCAATCGGGGTAAGAATCGCGATCGCCTTTAATCGTATTCCCCGTAGAAGAGGTATTAATAGAATAATCTCGTTTACCGCCAGAGCCTTATCTTCAACAATTTATTCAAAATCGTTCCCTCTGCCTCATTATCTATCATTTTCGGTCAATTATTCGTTGTCATCATATTTACTTTTCTCTGTCCCGTTAATCCAGATTTTTCTCGGATTTCCGCAAATGCTGCTCGTAAAAACCATTATCTTATAGCTATATTTTCTTCTCCCCTTTTTCTCTCCCTCTCGCTCATTTTCCCCGCTGACACGTGTTCATTTGATGCCTGCGAACCGCAGCACGTGTCGTTCTTCCGATCGTCGTAAAGTCTCGTTCGTAATTCTACCCTCTCTCAATTTCCACGCCGCATTTACACGCTCGTTGTGTCTCGTTGAGGTCGATTTTTTCCCGCGACACGAACAACCGGGAAGGAAATCGCGTTTACCAGTAAACCGTGCGAAAATCCTGACGACGATAACTTACTTCCGATCCATTTGACTAATGTCGTAACGCGCGAGCCGTTAACGCTACCGAGTCCGACGATAAATCAAAATTTCGAATAAACGTAGCTCGCTAGGATTTTCTCTGCAACGAACAAAGGGCGTTGTTTCCAAGACATTAGAACGAATTACAATTCGAATGTTTATTTGATAAGGTTTTAAAATTACAATTTGTCGAGACTCTGACAGTGAGAGTTTTTGGATTTTGACGTGATACGAGTTCCGAAGATGTTCTCAATTTAGACTTCGAGAGTATTCTGTTGTTAATGCGTGACGATAGGTTTAAGAAAACTATTATCCTGGGAAAAAGGATACAGAATGGATGACGAGTAACTTTTTTTCGAGTGGAACATTTACTGGAAGAAAAGTAGAATTTTGGGATGAGTGATGAATCACAGAATTTGGAGAGCTTCGCCAATTGTCTGTAACAGGGCCCACCAAACTTTTTTGATTATCGGCTCCCTAAAAATCTTCGAAACCGTTTGTCGATCCTTACCAAATTCATGTTTACTGGTTTATTAACGTGTTACAGACAAAAAAGCTTTTACTATTATGACACATTTATTTTGCAATTTTACATCTATTAATATGTGTAATAACAATTTTATAATAATCATTTTATAAAATACTATTTGTGATTTTTAATCAATGTTTCTACCGACTTCCAATCGTTCCATCGTTCCCGTATGAACCCCAATAATGTTATGTCAACTCGCAGGGGGTTAATATCGATCACTTTAATTACCCCTGATCTATACTAATTTATGACTAGACTGTAGATCTTTATGCAAAATTAATTATTTTTATACTGACATTAAACGGATTTTGTAAACCAAATGCGATAAGTATGCGTATATTATCCGTGTCTAATAAAATAAAACAATGCATTTTTAATAAATATTCGCAGTGTACTCGTGACTAAATTTACGATCAGAGAAGTGCTGAGTACGGGGTTGGTACGTCACGCCTCTTTCGCGCGAATGTCAGGACGAATGAGATTCGAATTTAAGCTTCTTCCCACCGCGAGAACGATTCGTCGCTTCGGGTGATATCAACCCTCGTTTTACGATCGTCGTTAACAGAGAAAATTGTGTTCGCGGTAACGGTAAACCGTGTTGGCCGAGCTAACTATCTTCATCTTGCCGGTTCGCTCTTTCGTTTTTTTTTCTTTTTTTTACAACCCGCGTATACTCGGAACGTGTCAAGTAAAATGACTCCCGGCGGTAAAATCTTCGAGATTACAGCCGTGCGTTTATGGACCTTGGGCAAACACCAGGCACACCGGAAGCACTGATTTTACCTGTCGGTAATCGAAGCTCGCGTTTAACATAACAATTTCATTATAGTTGCAATAGGGCGCTCGTGTTCCTGTTTCATCATTACATGTGGTGCGACGGGAATTTAGATATTATTTCTTCTATTAAACTACTATTTTTCAAATTGTTCGGTTCATAATAAAACAACGAATAACCGATCGTATGCTCATAAGTATTTAATCAAGAAGTTATGGCGGCAACGGTCGTTATAATGAAGCAGTTTTCCTTAATGTTTCGTTTAACATTCTCGTTGTGAAATTGGTAATATAATAGAAGAAATAAAATCTACGTTCCCGTTGTACCCATTTAAAAATACACACAGGAACTAGAATTTTGTTTCCGTTAAGCATCCCCGAAGGAACTGACGCGTATGCATACGTTAATTTAATGAAAATTATATTTATTCTCAGTGAAAAAAAAAAATCTGACGGAGAACTATTCGCTACAGAATCACTCAACGATAAAAAGAATAAATTTACCGTTCACCTCTTCGGTGGCGATTTTCTAAATATGAGAAAATATGATTTCATTTATTTTACTGTCATCCGACAGGTTTTTATTTTTATCATTAACATATTCTGTAACGAACAGTTCAGCAGATTTTAATTCCTTTCCCACTGAGAGAATAATATGAATTTTTAAACACTAAACGTAGACTCGCGCGTGTTTGTTCGCGAAGTGGTTACTGGTTCTAAGCGAATCCAGGAAATAATGGCAGTCCTGAAAACTGGACTCGGTAAAGCTACAGTCCCAAGCCCGAATCGATAATTTTCCAAGTCTACGTTTTTTTTTTCTCTCCGTCTACCATTCGAAGCAACGACCCGCGCAGTCTGCTATTGCGCGAGTGCCTATTATCCTAACCGGCCACTCGTCTATCCGCGATTCATCGACGTAACGTTGTTATCCGTAAAACGACGGTACATCGGAATTATCTATTCCAACCAGGAGATAATAATATTCTCTTTCCGTTTCAGGTGAGTACACGGCGCGAAACGACACGGCTATAATCGTAGTTATTTGCGGGCAACGGGGGAGCGGTGAGTGATAAACGTTTGGATAAAATACTATTCGGATTTTAAGCACCGCTCGAGGTCTCCTCTATCGAGCGTCGATTACAATGGTAAAGTAATCTACGTGACGCTCTGCGTCGACTCTCGATAAACCGCGATATTCGTTGCACGATTGGGAATTTAAGCGGCGTACGAAAGATCGGGAGGAGCTATTAGATACGAAGTAAGAGAAAGCACGGTTAACGTCATCGAATCTATTGAAATCGAGAATATCCGCGTTAGCGCTGGCCGTAGATACGCGTAATTTAAACTAATGGAAACCAGACACTCGTGGCGCGCGATGCATTAAACCGACTAGCACGGTATCCACGTGTTTCGAGAGATACTGGGGATTGGTTCGAGCGGGCGATTCGAGTTCGAAACTCGAAATATTCGCGTCTCGCGGCTTTTATCCTCTCGAAGCGATCGTCAATTTTCATTTCGATAAAAGTGCGCGTCCCGCGTTTTCCTTTAATTCGCAGGGAATTTCGAGAGAGAGAGAGAGAGAGAGAGAGAGAGAGAGAGAGAGTTGGATAATGCGTTCATTGATCCGTGGAAATGGAACGCGCTCGAAACACACCGCGGGCCGAGCTTTTAAAGCAAATTAATCGCATCGAGAAAGCATCAAACTCGTTAACCGCTTATGAGCTGGTACGCGCGGACTGTAATAAGCGCGGATGTAATCCGGTAATCACGCACCGATGCCGTTTCCGTGCGTGTGCGTGGACTAATTAACAGTCATCGTGACACACCACGCGCGCTTGTCTAGGACTCTCCTCGCATCCGAAGGTCCATCGTGCGTTCGATTAATTAGACGATCGATCCTTTTAGTTTGTGCGTCGGAAAAGAGAGGATTGCGCGGATGACTGATTGATATTTCCGCAGATTTTTGTTCTGTTTCTGTAATCTCCCGTCGGATAATCTCAGATGTAACGCGACGTTTCTCTATGTTTTTGCGCGGAACATTTAATTGAGGATTAAAAGAGTAAAGCGGTTCTCTAAGCAACGTCGTTGCCTCTCTTCGTTTTGGAGCGGAACTGGTAATTAGAGTCCTTGGGAGATTAGTAGAAATTGATAGTCTCGCTTCGATGGTAGAATCGAAGATTACTAAGTTATGCTGTTTTCGAGTGGAATATTTAATTCAAGATCCTTGAGAAGTCGAGAGAAATCTTTGATTGTTCCGCGTCGGTGGCAGAAACAACGATTACCAAGTCATGCGATATTTCTCCGTTTTAGAGTGGGACTTTTAATTGAAGATCCTGGAGAAGTCCAAAGGAATCTTTGATTGTTTCCTGAAGATTCCGAAGAAGTCAAAAGGAATCTTCGAATATTTCCCGTCGATGGTAATTTCGAGTGAAATATTCGATATTCCCCAGTCCATGGTAAAATTAAAGATCACTAAGCAACGCGGTGTTCCTCTACGTTTTTTTATTTAAATTTTTAATAAAACAAAATACTCAAGAAATTAGAAGAAATTTTCGATATTCTCCCGTCGATGGTAAAATTAAAAATTAACAAGCAACGTCACATTTTGCTATCCTCTCGATTGGTATCTTTACCCGATGATACCAGAACCGATCCAACTACCAACGATCTCACGATCATCGTGATATCGAACGAATCGGCAATATAGCATCGCACCGACTACAAATTACACCATGCGCGAGCCTTCGAGCGGCCATTCATAAATTCGCAGTCGTTTTACTTTCAGTTATCTATCGCCAATCCCCGTTTCTATATTTCCCACGTCTAACCGAGCGGAACGCAATAAAATCCATTGGGTGGCTAACGTAACGGAACGCGGACGCGATCGTTTCGCCAACCTGTTGACGGGAGGCGACGATAGCGCAGGTACGAAATCGAGCGAAAGAAAAATCATTCGCGCGAAACAACGATCTAATTACGTCGAGACTCGCTACGATATTAATCGTTCGTTCGTCCCGACGCGCAGCACCTCCGCCGATAGAATAAAAGACGTCGAGTCTGTAACGAACAACGGGGGTTTGTTCGAGAGTTTCAACCAAACCGCAGTTTCAAAGTTCATCTTCGTAATAGTCTACAATTTCAGATTCCGCGACACTCTGACAGTGCGAGTTTTAGTGTACGATTTCTAAAGATGTTCACGGTTTCGACTTTGAGAATTATTCTAAGGATAGCGTGTGACCGTAGATTTAAGAAAAACTATTATCATAGGAAAAGAAGTGGAAGGGATGATGAATCGAGTGACAAGGTCTGGTCTCGGGTCAAGTACAAGTGCGCGAGAACTAGACCTTGTATCTGGTCAGGAGACAACGAACAGGGGTTTTCGAGGTGGTCAAACCGCATTTAACTCGTTTTCGAATGGAAATTCATGGGAGAACACTGGAATTTTAAACGTTGAACGCGACGATAACGATAGATACGCAACGGACTGGCGAATCAGAGGATTCGGAGGAATTCTACAGTGCACACAATATTAACTACACCAGCTTATGACTAACTTACGATTAAAGAAGTACGAGAGGCCGAGATTGGTACATTACGAGTCCCAACGAATATCGCCGGCGGCAAAAACGCCAGCGACGCTGAACTACGCGAACCGCAACGAGATACTTCGCACGCTACGATCCACGAGCGTGAGTCAGGGACCAACCACCGGGAATAAAAGGACTCACGAAAACCGCAGACAGCCTCGATGAAGATTTCTCGAATCGTCATTCACGGATCTGGTCTATTATCGTTCGCGTGTCGGAGAATAACTCGCGAAGAGGCCTTTCGGATCGAAACATTCTCGATCCTCGGGAATCCGCGCGAAGGGGCCGAGTTTCTCCGAAATATTCTATCCCACGAGTGCCTTTGAACCACAAATCATGGATAATTACGGCCGAAGAATCGAGAATACATCGTCGGTAGAACGGATAATATACATCTTTTTTTCTAAACACAGTGTTCCGTTTTACCCAGCGCGAATTACGGTCGCTTAATTATTTTTTTCGAATACACCGATACCTACCATTAGTCTAACCGGCTGCCGCCTTCGAGGCGCTTAAGGGTGGGGGGGGGCTCTTCCGTTTATCGGTTCGAAAGAATCGGTTTTTTTAAAAGTAGCCTAAATTGAAAGTAGAACTTTCAGAGAATATGCTTCCAAAATATTAGGTAAAAATTAGGAGACGCGGTCTTGTCTCGGGTCAAGTATGTACAAGTACGCGAGTACTAGACCCTGTTCGTCTTCAGGAAAGAACGAACGGGGATTTCGAGGCGGTCAAACCACATTAGAGAATGAATTGTAAAAAAAAGTGCAATAGTCTTCGGACACGAAGTATTTCTCGAATTACAGCCTGTACAACGTTGTGTTCTTAATTTTCATAATAATTGTCATTATTCCTTTGTACAAAAATAATTTTTCCACGCGTTAATAATATGCAAAAGCATTTTCTAAATTTCCCAATGATTACTTTCATTGTACCTGACAAAGAAAATTTCTAAACGGAATCCATTTCCAAACGAGACACCCCCCTCAACCCCCACCCCCTGCGATAATAAAATAATTCCTCCTTATTTTCTTAACGCACCGAGGTAACGTGGCGATAAAAGAAGATCCGACCGACGTCAAACGCCGGTCCCCGGTCTCTCTCTCTCGGTCGATAGAATCGCCGGCGGTAACGCACGGGGAGGGAGGAGGTACGAATAGAAAAATCGCGTACGCATCGTCGAGCGGAAACGCGGAATACCATTGTGTACGAACTACTAATGTATTTCTATTGTCGCGATTCTCCTTGGTAAAGCGGTGCCTCGGCGCGACGAGGAAACTTTTCCCCCCCGACAAAAGGCCCGCTCTCAACGCGGGAAACGCGAAAACTGTACACGCAACGAGCGCAACCCAGACCCCCGGACACACCGGGGGTTCACCGGTGAAAAGTTCGCGGATAAGAGCCGCGACGGTGCCGTTACCGCCGGAGCAATCCAACATTGTTACATAAATAAACGCGGCTCGTCTAGACATCGAGGTTTATCGGTTTTCAGTTTGCTCGAAACGTCTCGATCCTCGTACCCACCCCCTCCCTCTCGCCACCCCAACCCATTTTCTACCGCTTTTCCGTTTTCCCTTCTCCCTTCGCTGGTAGGCTAGTCACCCTCGGCAGGTTTTCTCCTCGCGCTCTCTACCTCTCCTTCGTTCTATCCGTTTTTCTTTTTCGTACGACTTTCACTCAAACGAAACGCGTGATTGTTTTTCGTTGTGCCGGGCCTTTCAGGGACGCGTAATGCCGACTCGTTCCGGAGGTCTTGAGGAGCTCACGCGTATTTAGTGTTGTACGGGGAGTGAAATTAGTGGCTTTGAAGTTGTTTTTCTTTTTTAGCGCGTGGGAGGTGAGGGATTAACTGTGGTAGAATGTTTTCGAGCAATGGTTTTCAATCTTTTTTTGTTAGAAAGAGGAACGGTGGAATGGGGAGAAATATTTCGAGGATCAATGAGGCGAGAATAAATATTACTCATATGCGTTTTGCGAATTAGATTTTATACATAATATTGTAAAATACCAATTTTTTAGTTATTTGAATTATAATTTTCACAACTTTCTTAGAAACCGGCGGTTAAAAAATTTCTAAATTTAAAATACAAATTGGATATTAAAATTAAAATAGAAAATTTCTAAATTGAATGAAATAAATGATACGTCTCCTACGATCGGAAGCTTTACAAAAAACAAAATATACAATTCCCTGAATTATTAGCATTCAATGTTAACGGGTTAATACAACACTTCTGTGATTACTTGAATTTTAAACTTTTTCGCGTGCTGTTCTGAAATTTTTGCGAATCGGTGCCAATTCCCGGATCGGCGGTTAGAAACCTCCGTTTTGGAGTATCGGAGTGAATCGTTTCATCGTGTTTGTCTTTGAATCGTCGTAACGAACGGAAAAGAGTTTTCTTACGATCTACGAGGGTACAAAAATTGTTCTCTCACGCTGTTTCGGGCTTTTTAAACGCGAGACGCCGGTGTCGTAAGATGATTCGCACATCTTTTTTCCGTTATCTTTTTGTGTCTGCGTATCGCATTAACTGCATACGAAGAGATGCATCGTGAATCAGTGACGCCAGGCGTTATATTTGCCCCGCTGGGAATGTCGCAAAAAACGAACCACTCGCCGATAAGAATCTCCGAGGGTTCGGATTTTTTGCGAGGGACACTTGGCAATTAATGGACACGCTGATAGAATATTGCGGAATTAATTAATGCCGAGCCTTAATTTCGGGAATAAATTCGAATTTCACGTACCCGAATCGTTTCTCGAGTTTTATGGAAAATGATCTCGATCGCTAATTAAGAGGCTCGGGTCTGGCGTAATTGCGTTCTTTACGAAACCTCGACGAATTAAATTTCGGTGCCCCGTTTCCATTCCATAGTTATCGGCAATTAATTTCCAACGAAAAGTACGATCGACCGAGTTACGTCATCCTCGTCGATTAACACGTTCAGCCCCACAGTATAATATGCAATATCTTTATGCAGATTCATTACGTACATATTAGGTTGTTCGATTTAAAAAAAAATAATCGAAAGAAATACCAATATCAAGTATCGCAATATATCGACGACTGGTGAACGTGCAGTCTTGAACCGCGTAACGCTGCGTGTCCACCGGTGAGCAAGCTGGCTGTTCGAGTAGTTAAACGCCGACCCACCGGTGGACAAGCGGGGCTGAACGCGTTAAGGAACGTGAGAGTCTCGTCGAGCGAATCAAAAGGGAAACGTGGCATCGGTATCGCTTGGTGGTCTCTTTCGCTTTTAAATAGGCCTTTGCTTTTCGCATTTATCTCGCCTGCTCCTACGGCCTCCTCGCTCGTAATTAATCTCGTTAATCCTGTTAATGCGACTCCTCTACGGTCTCTTGGGAGGGGAACGCGCGCAAAGGGAAAAGGAGAAGTACGAGAGAAAGACGGAATTTAAAAACGCCACGGAATTCACTGAGCTTTTTTTACCCTCCCGGAAAGCGTGTTACGCCTTAGCGCGTCGCGGAACGCATATAAAACGCGCGAGTACGCTCACACTGTTTTTTTTTCTTCTTTTTCTCTGTCATCGAGAATACTAACCGTTTGAATTTACAATTTTCTGAAGTTAACAACGATCGTAGCGATAAACGCGCTAAGATTCACGAGGTAATTTGATTCAATCCAATTTCGATTGAAACCAGTAAATATGAGAATACAAAAATAATCCTCGCGAGTGTTGAAATTAAATGGTTGGTTGAGATCCGCGACGTAATCGGTGGAATTCGATTGAATCGAACCGTCGGAGCGTGCCAGTAAATTTAAGTAAATCGAATTCGATCGATAACGTCGTCAATCTTAACCAACCATATAATTTTATAAGCCACGAATACATTTTTTTATCCTCAACATTACCGGCTCGCTCTATCGCTTTGAATAATCAAAGAACAAAGAAACACCGGAGTTTCGTTATTTTTCCGAGCTTCGAATCCCCAGGATAACACTTTCTGTATTTTCTGTCTCACTCTCCCAGTGTACTCACGGATCCCATTTTCTGTGCGCGTGTCATTCAGAGTAGCAGGTACAGGTGGTTTGGACCTCAAAAGTGAAGTAAAGGAAGGTACATAAGGTCAAGGGGTGGCTCAAGTGGCTGCGGGTTCCTCGAGTATCGGCCAATTCAATGCGGAGCCCTTTTTTTTTTTTTTACTTCCTTTCAGTTTCTTACCACCTTCTTCCTTCTCACCGCACTCCTCCTCTTCCTCGTCTCTTTCTCTCTTTTTTCTTTTTTTTCCGTCGTATTTTTGTCTTTCCACTCGGTCACTCGCTCGCCTTCCTCTTACACCGATTCTATCAGCTTTGTGGGTCAAGTGGATAGACCCGTTTGCTTTGCCGCTGTTCAAAAATATTAATTCGCCGTACAAATTTTCTGAATGGCTCTCGTTCGACGCGGACGTTTCTGTGATATAACGCTTTACCGTTGGGTTATTAACGTTAAACCCGTCGAAATGGCGAATTTCAGTTTTACCGTTTCAAATTAAATTAAAATTATTAAGCCCCTTTTGTCGAAGTGCATGTTCGCTTTTGCCGGGATCAAAAAGCGATAAAAAAAAGATCGAGTGAGACGTTTTTGAAATCGTCAAATTAACGGATTTCAAATTTCCTATTTATAAAAATATTACTCTGCTCCCGTGAAAGTGTGCTTTGCCTTCTGCCAAAGTGAAAACTGGATGAAAGGAAATCGAATAAAATCCTTCTCAAATACCCGTCATATTAACGGCTGTTATAAATTTAAATATACGTTGATACGTTCAACTCTCGATCTTCCAATGGTTAACGCTGGAATACTTTTGCCGGTACTAGTATTACTGTTTTCACGAGACGAATGAGAAGAACGATATCCAAGCGACGCGCGACGGTGTTAAAATTTCTTCGAGCAACAACCAAGCGAACGATATCTCTCAAAGGGGAAAGGCCGTTTCGAGAGAGAAAAGATCTTAATTCCATTCCGTAATGGGCAGAAATTAATGTAAATCCCGTCGTCCGTTTCTCTTTGAACATTATACAGCACATTTTGTTACGAGCCTTACGAGCTACAGACGAGTTTTACGTCCGTCCGGTAATTGATTTGGCTCGGAACATTTTGCACATGGTTCCTCCTTACGAGCTAATTTTCTTAAACGATTCTACCAGATAAATGCAAAGGAGGCGGCTTAAAGGCGGCTGGGGAGGAACGGGGAATAGGTTTGAATATCAATGTTTCTTCCTTAACGCCGGCCGTTTTGCGAGGCGATAAAAGTTTAATCGGCCGCGTTGACGTTAGATCGTACGATCGCGGAAGCTCGTGATGCATTATAGATCGTGCCGATAGACGTTTCTCAACGATCCTTTAACGGCCGACTCGTTGATCACGCTAAATACGTTCGACGCGTAAAGGGGACCGAAATTGTCCATTTGCTCGAACCTCGTTAAACGTTTAAAATTGTTTATCTGTAATATAAAAAGTGAATATCGTGGGAAATAACAATTATGAACATAAATAACATTATTATGAAACAGTGAATATTATATACAAATGTTAATATAACATAACGAATATTACGTAAAATTATGTTATTATAAAATAATGGGCGTTTTAAAAAGTAATATTTGACACAGAAATTAATTTAAACTGATACTGTTCCACACGATTAGTGAGTATTACGTAAAGTTATGTAATTACAAAATGATGGATATTTCAAAAATAATATTTGTAACAGAAATTAATTCAAAGCGGTACTTTCCCACGTTCTTTATTTTATTACATCCGGAGATTACTATTACGCGTACTATTGACGCCTATTCAATTTTCCAACGTTCCCAATATTCAAGAATTTCACTTTCATTCGAATTTCCATTAGTTCCTTCAACGCTCGTCATTTAATTTCCCAACCCGGTAACCTCTAACCACCGTCGGACGTCGGTAGCATCGGACAACGTTCGAAAGCACCTGATTTCCATTTGAAAAAATATTCCCCGGGATGTTCCGTGAGTAGTTGGAAGCAAAGTGATTGCGAGGCAAAAGCAGAACGAGCACCGAGAGATCCAAGGACTCGCGGTATCGAGACTATGAGCGACACGGCACGACATTGTATACAACGTAATACGAGACGTCTCTCCTCGCAGTTGTCTGCGATGAGTTCGAACTTTCTCAATGAGCCTCTTTGTACTCGTCGTGTAGTTAGGAGCACTTGAATATCTCTCGTGGAATTGAGGGTGTAGGCCGACATCGATCCTCCGTTGAAGTGCACGGGGAAGAGTGTACTGTCACAAAGTAAAAAGGTGACACGAGCTATTGTGCTCGGAACGTGTTGTTCCAATTTTCCCTTGAACGCTTTATCCCTGTGGCTTTTTCGAATTCGAGGCGAAACTGATGGTTCTGCCGATGGGGTTGCGCGGCGCATCTTTAAAAGGAACGTGGCGAGGATGGAGAGTAATATTCGTATACCTTGTGGTTCTACTTTCGCTATTAATGTAATTATGTAAATTCTGTCGCGACAAAGAATAATCGTGCTTCTCCGTTGCGACGCAATGTTTCTCGCTTATTGCAATTTCCGGAGATAATTGTATAGGATATTTTAATACCGTGGTATTAATTCAGCGTTTTTATTAGTGTTTTAGAGATTTCTATTCTACGAATCTAATAATCGTACACCTTGACGTTTCACTTTCGATATTAATGTAATTATGTAAATTCTGTCGCTGGAAAGAAAACTCTCGCGTCTCTGGTGTTCGTCTGTGTTTATCGCAATTGCGACAGAAGGTTGTGCAGAATATTTTAATATCGCGGAATTAATTCAACTTCTTAGAATTTTAGAGATCCCTATACCACGAAACTAATATTCGTACGCATAGATCTTTTACTTTTGTCATTAATACAATTATGTAAATTCTGTCGCTATAAATTAAATAAATCTTGCATCTCTCTCGCTTATCTATGTATATTACGAATGTTGCGGAGAATTTGAGAGAATATTTTACCAATTAATTAAACTATTGTGGTATTTAGGGGTTTCTATTCTATCTTCCTGTTTTATAAATAACAGAGTAAAGAGAAACAGACATAGAGACGAGGGGAAAACGATTCTACGGTGAAAGGAAGAACGAAATCGGCATACGGGATAAACGAATTCCCCCGGCATTGAACCGGAAGTAGACGCGTAGCCGTTGGCGATTGTGATTTTTCCAGTTTTGTTTCGATCTACCTTATTTCCCTTCCCTTCGTCGAGTGGAACCACTTCCTTTCTCCTCAGACAGACGCTGTTTTACACGTATCCACGTATTGCGGTGAGAACAAGAGAGCGGCGGAAGGGGCGGGGAAAGGAGGAGGGTGCGAAAAGAGGGAGCAATGGGAAGAGGGTAAAGGAGAGAGAAAATCTCGGGAACGTAAGCGCGATTTCCAAGGGAAGAGAGATGAAAAAGGGGGAGATAACGCTTCTTTCCGCGATTCGCGATCTTTCGCCCTCCCTCCTCTTTCTTTCTCTCTTTTTTTTCTCTTTCTAAGAAGAGCTCGGCCGCGATTCGTCGCCGGGTTATTATTTTTACCTTTGACACGCGCAGATTGGTTCCGTGACATAACCCGGCACCTTTACTCATTCCCGTTTCCCTTTCCTTTGATTTTCTCCCTCCCCTTCGCCCTCGGCGTCGCGTCACCACGGTTTTCCCCTACGCGCGCGCTCTTTGCCATTGAGAAACATTTATGTTTCAGTGGTATGCGAGCGAAATGAGTAGACGTCGCGCGGTTCTTTCCATTGTATGTAACGGGAATAGGGAGATACCTCGTTTTTCCGCTGGCAATGTATGCGCGTCGATAAAAGTAATATCGGCCCGACCGGTATTGCGTGCGTTGCGTCTATCGCGGATTTGGGGGAAAAAAAAGTACAGGGTGCACGTAACAGACGCAGATCTGCAGCCTCGATTGGTCTAGATGACTTGTGATCACGATGTCGGCGGAATACGTAGATACGTTTTTTTTTTGTACAGTTGCAACTTTGAATAGATTATTAATAGAATCGAATATTTGCGATTTTAGTATGTCAGTTACAAAAAATGTTAATCGCGCTCCATATCATTCGCAAATTTATCGAATATTGCAAATACTCAATAAATGCAAGATTATATTTGATTAAAAGTTGCAGAAGTTGCAAATGTACAAAGAAAGCGTATCTACATGTTTGCGCGAACATCATTGACTCATTGGAAATCGGAAATTAGGTAGAACGACATTTACGACATCTTGAATTTATTATAGGGAAATCAGGTGGAATAAGGAATTATCGTCGACATTCGTGTCTGTCCCTAAATCTTTTAAGTCCCCTCACCGTGTACGTCTCGAAATCTTTTCCGGCCTTACGAAAATTCGACGCTTCGCGCGCTAACCCACGGAAAAACATAGTCGCGTAATTTCAACTTCTTTCCTCGGTCGCCCAGGAAACGTCGGGAATTTGTAGCACTTTTACCTTTAATCCGCGCAGACTGGTTTCGCGATGGATTTTAATACCTTTAATCTTCCACCTTCTTTCTCATTTCCTTTGCGAGGCTTTTTACCCGTCTACGCGTCTACGCGTGCAGCGCGACGCGGTTTACGGAGCCTTGAAAATCCCGCGAACGAGGAAATATATTCAAAGTGGTTCCCGCAGAACCCGAGAACTCGTTTTATTTCACGTCCTTTCACTTAATATCCTATCTGGAAAACTTACCTTTGCTTATTTACTTATTAAAAAGACCAGAGGGGAATTGGTGTTTCTCAGGCATCTCGAATCGCCGAACGAGAAGTTTGTAATACAAGACATTTTAACGAGGCTTATCGTATATTTTTCTTACTCGAGATCCGCTCGCTTCGGCCAGCTCGCCCAATTATTACCGGATAATCTAGAATTCAGCTTTAATCGAACGGGAAGTTACGCGCAAGAATCGCTGAAAACTTGAGGCCTCGAGCCTCGAGTAGAATCCCGGCGAGTATTTCGATCAAAATTCTACTTCGTACAAATGAATTCTTCGCGAAATTTTTTCGTTACCGAGTGGCTCGTTTTACGGCACGAGTTACCATGGAGCTACTCCTGCTTTATTTTTCATTCTCGTCAAGACTCCCCTCTCCCCTCCCTCGCCCTCACTAGCTATTTCAATATCGCGCGGTCGCGAATTTGTCCGTGTACGTGCTTTTGCGCGCGTATAAATCAAACTTTGCGTATGTACGTTCGTTTCCCTGCCGTCCCCGCTCGTTACTTTTATTCATAATCTCTCGATGACGAGACTCTCCAACGTCGACGGGGTCTCGTTGCTCGTAATTTCTCGTCGCGCGCCCCTCCCTCCGATAACCTTCTCGTCACTAGGATCGTTGGTTCGCGCAGAACAAGTTTCTCGTGAAAATGCATAAATTTGGGGGTAGAGGTAGAGTGAAAAAAAAAAAAAGGTTTCACTTTGCCCCCTTCTTATCCCCGCGCGACACACGCAACGGCAGCTACGTCGCTTATCTTCCTTTCCTTTGGTCGTAATGGAAATTTACGATCTCGATAGGCGGAGATTTCTAAATCACGATTCGTCCCGCCGATAATCCTCGGGTTTCCTATCGTTATTAAACGGCAACGGCTGAAACAATTCCATTACTCTCGGAAGCTGACAGAACCGTCGCGCGGTCGATTTAACGTTGACGCGCGTCCCTACGACGTCTTTCTCTATCTTTTCTGCCTCGGTGTATCCTCTCGAACCTCTCCTCCCTTGCGTCGTTCCTCTGCCTCTCCCTCTCTCTCTCTCTCTTTCTCTCTCGGTCCCCCTCTCTCACGGTTCACGGGCCCGTTCTACCGGCTGCCTGCCTCCACACTCGTGGCGGTCAGGTATGCGAGGCTTGCAGACGAAAAAAATCAACCGGGAAGAAATAAGAAAAGACAAAAAGAATTCACGGATATAAAGAGAAAGAGACGGACTCTGCTCCTCCGGGTCTCGTATTTGTGCGCACCGGCGAAGAGGTAACCGGCCGGGAGGAGGTGGAGGAGGAGGGGGTGGAGGGAACGGGTCCGCGTCGAATGAAAGGGACGAGGTTTGGGAAAGAGGGAAAGAGGAGAGGCTGGGCGAAAGGGGGAGGGGAATCGGGACGAAAGTAGCCCTAACCCGAGCGCGACCCATCGAGTCTAAACAATCGGACGATCGCCCTTCGAAAATATCTTCAGCTCCTGGGAACACGTTTATGCGTGTCCGTTCGTGCTCCTTTCCTCGCATCCTTTTTCCCTCCCCGACTGTGTTTGCTTGACCGCCTACTTGTCCGGCCCGAACCTTCAGAAAATCCCTCTCGACGCGATGAGAATCTTACGGTAGCAGCGCGGGTCATCATTTCTCGAGATCCGTCTCCTCCGGGAGCACGCGGTCTCTCTAATCTCCCGTCAGTTCGACAAATTTTCAGTTTTCGCGTCAGATTATTATCGTCGTTAAACCTTGCTACTATTTTTTATTAATAGTATCATGGATCCTTATTATTATTATTAGTAGCCTCCCGTCGATTCGACGTATTTTCAGTTTTCGCGTCAGATTATTATCGTCGTTAAACCTCGTTACTATTTTTTATTATTAGTATCATGGATCCTTATTATTATTTGTAACCTCCCGTCGATTCGACATATTTTCAATTTTCGCGTCAGATTATTATCGTCGTTAAACCTCTTTACTATTTCTAGTATTATCATTATCGATCGTTGTTATTATTAGTAACCTTTATCATCGCTATTACTATTATTACTCTTATCGTCGACCCGTGCTGCTATTATTAATCCCTTCGTCGCGTCGCGTCACTCGACGATTCAACGTTTAATACACGGTCCGCGCGCGCCACACACGATCGCGTTCATTCCGTTTCCCGATCTTTCGCAACGAAATTCCATTACGTTCGTCCGCGTTTGTTTATCGAAAAATAAATACACGCCCTTCGTACGCGAGCTCTCATTGTTCGGGGTCGCGTATACGCGCTCCTCGGGGCGAAAGGGTTAATTTGCGCCCTCGACGACGCGACGAGCTACGCTCCGTTCGTTTGGAAACGAATATCTGGGCATTCGTTCGACGCTCGCACGGAATTCGCGAATAATGCGCTTCGTTCCGGGGGACTCGTCGAAAGAAACTTGCGCGGAATAAAAGCGGCGCCGCGCGGAACGGTGCGGCGTGGCGCGGAGCGGCACTCGTAATCACGAATGGGAAAACAACGTCGCCGCGGTTTCACCGACGACCGCAACCGCGCGCTGCTCGGGGGCTACCTAGCTTTCGACGGACACCGCTATACATTGCACTCGAGTTTACACGTGGCTTCGGTGTAAACGCCGCTGGTGGGAGTTTAATTTGAAGCTGAATGCCCGTCGGGGTTTGAAGCCAGCTAGCTGGAAAACCGCAGGATACTCGAAATCCTTTGCGTCGGCCGAGAACGCGCGTCGGCAAAGTTTTCCGACCGTTGTTACGCGCGCACCAGAACTCGCCGTAATTTTTCACTAATGTCATTTTACTCGAGTTTCTCGAAATCATTGACCGACCGGGGTGACAAAGTTCGTCATCGGTGAGGCCTGTGGTGCCAGTAGAGGTGCATTCGGAGCAGTGTTGAATTACACGTTGTTTTCGCTGAATTGGTCATTGAAATTATTTGTCTCGCGTAGTTGTACTTGGTTCGAAACAAGACCTTGTCTCTTGGTAATTAACAACGATTGCTTCTCGCTCCTACGAAGTAAAGAGTTTTAATGAACGTTCTGATCCAAGATGGGGGGATAGTGTAATGACTGCTAAGGAATTATCGTTTGTAATGACATATTTTAGTATAAAGTTACCGGAATAATATTTATTAATACGGCGTCAGGTCTTCTTTCATTCTAACCGATAAGAATACGATCGATACTGGCTACTTTTATAACAATTACGTTGCACAAGCCACACGCTGTTGATGTGACCTGAAACGATTGTAACGATCGGGATACAGCAGGAACGTATATCGCGTTACAAATATCGCACGTATAAACAAAGTGTTTCATCAGTACCATACTCCGAGCATAATTACGTTTATCGTGATGGCGTGACGCCCACGTTCCAGGACGACGAAAGTACTTTAATAACCGTTGGTAGCATAATTATCCTACCTTCCGGTAATACCTTCGACTGGATTCGATTTATCATAAAACCTTCTCGATTCCACGATCGTGGGCGCGGACGCGAGGTACGCGACGGAGTTAACATTTAAATACCGCGGACGTATCGAGTCGTTCCATCTGGCGATCAACCGTCTCGTAACCGTCGTCGAATTTATGTAATTGAAGAGGACTCGGGCGCCGATTAGCATCTTCGAAACGATTCCTTTGTTTCCAGAATAACGCGCGCACGCACACGAGAAATCAGGAGTCGTGCGGAGCCTTTTCCCTTTCTCCTACCGATAACATCTCGCGCGTCTCCTGGACCTCGCGTACGCGTTTATGCGTGTAAACCCGAGGGAAAGAACCACCACCGTCGTGTCCGTGTGCGAACGCGCGCACGCGTTTGATCGACAACGTTGCTCGACGTGGAATTTCATCGACCAATGATGCCGTTGGACGCGCTCCGTGATCTTTATGCCATCGCGTTTACGCGATAATTATCATCGCTTTTGCCCCCGCTAATAAACGTTATTAACGATCGTATTAAAAGTAATCGCCGAGAGAATAATTATTGTTAACGAATGACGTTACCCTCCCTCGCGTCCGGCACTACCGACAGGCTGTTGTCGGGTGCCGATATTCACGTCATTGAGTTTGTTAACCCATTAGTGCAGGGGTGGCCAAACTATTGCGTACTGCGCGTCAATTTTTTTACACGCGGGTTTAGATCGCCGTGCAATTCGAGCCCCGCTGTCGGATAGACGCTGCAGATACTTCGCGGGTGACTTCGCGTATTGGAAAGTATCTGCGCGTATCCTAGTTCAAAAGGATAAGCAAGCGCAAGGATGCAATGCGCTACTTGTAATCGTAAAATGCGCCACAGGTTGGCCACCCCTGCATTAATGCACGTAGGTAAACAATTTCGAATTTTGTTATTTTTCGGTTTCACTTTGACTTAACAAAAGACAATATGTATAGTTTCCATGTATCATATTGCCCTAATTTTTATACGTTTTTCTGTAACGGGTGTCTCTTTAAGGAGATTGTAAATTTGACTACACTGTCGTAATCCAGGTTTAATTATCCCAGTACCGAGTGCGAAATCCCGTCGCGGCTCTTCCAGCGGAAGAGGAAACCAGTTCGAGTTCTGGAAACCTAAAGCGCGAAGAATCTCGAGGAAAGAGTTTCGAGGGTGTTTTTGATTTCGTTTTGTCTCCAGATCTCTCGGTGAATCACGTTTCACCGTGAATCACGGGCGTGGAGAACTTTTGTTTCGCGCGAGAGCGCGTGTGCGCAAAACGTGGGCGCGTTAAAAATGAGAAAAAGCTCCATGTGGTGGGAAAGTCCGGCGAGCATGGGAGCCACCGTAGACTATTCAAGGATCGACGAGCGCTTCTACTTATGGCGGACTAATGTATTTTGTAGCTTGTAGATCGCGGATAAGGAGCAGTCGCTGCTTCTGGAAGTGACACTGGTGGATACGGCGGTTCTCAACCTAGTGGAACGTTATTCCCTTTCGTCTCGACTCGGGTTATCGATCGGGAGAAGCGCGTAAGATCGTACTGGTTAATCGGTTAGTTGTATCGACCTCTTTGAAAAGTTTGCGCCTAAATTGTGTCGCAAAGATGAAGCAATGACGGGGATGTTATATTTAACGAGCATATTTTCATAGTTTGCGGCTCGGATTACTAATTAAAAAATGCAAAAACCATTTTCGCGTTCCTTTTTTTAAATAGCCCGTGGTGACTACTTTTCCGCGTGACGATTGTACTCGTCATAACACAAAACCTTGCTATTTATTCGTGACGAGTATACTCCACAAAAACACCTAACTGGTTCATAGTTTTGATATTTCATCACTCGCGTATGGAGCGTAGAATAAGCGTTTGTATAATTTTGATTAAAACGGAGGGAAGAACCGAAGTTTCGTCTCTCGCACGATTCCCCGGACATAAAACTTCGTAGCTACCTTCTTACTTGAGATTAATCGCAACGAAGGATTGCTGTTTATGAATATTTATTTCATTCGATGTATATTTCAAGGTAATTTCATCGGAACACGTGACTTCCATCCGATGGTTCTCGTATCGAAAGTTTTACACGCGTGTAGGTATCCAAATTTTAGATTCGAAGAACTATCGTTCTAAAATTTTATACTCCTCATTTGCAGGGGCGTAAACGCGAACGTGTATTCGAGCATTAGTTGCCGAAACGAGACACCGGGTCCAAATTTTCCCTCCGTTATCGGTGTTCGAGTATCGCAGCAATTATCCGTACCGACATCTCCGGAAAATTTTCCTCTCCGCGTCCGTAGCTCGTTATCTCGAAACATTCCGACGAACGATAAATAGGTACGCGCTCAGGGGTAAGTAACCTTCGCAGGTAGCCCAATACCGTTGACCGTGGAAATGCTTGCGAATATAGATACGGGCAAATCATTTTCCCCCTATGTGTCCCTTATCGCGGCGACGCAGGGAAGATATTGGGGAGGGGGAGAGCGTGGGGAGAGTTAAGGGGTAGCTGACCCCTTTTGCGAATCAGCTGTTCAAGCCATCGTTATATCATGGCAGCGCCAGAAGGTACGGAAGGGGGGGGGGGGGAGGGGTGGTAGGGGCACCGTGGTCGGCGGATTTCAAAGCATACCACGGAGAGAAAGAGAGATGAGAGTGAAAGAGTGAGAGGGTGGGAGGGAAGAGGTAGAGAGAGAGAGAGAGAGAGACGAAATAAGAGAGAAGCGGTAGACGGAGAAAGACGAAGTGGATACTCTCGTAAAGAGAGCGTATCGGTGAAAGAAGGAACGAGGATGGTGAAGAGGAGGAGACGGAGGGTCTGAAAAGAGAGAAAGAGGGAGAGAGGGTCGAGTAGAGTAGGAAGAGGTTTGAAGCAGACGCGTGGGAGAGTTCGGTCGGACGGGGTGGTGCTCAACCTTGCACAGGTGAGCGGAAGTTGGGACGAAGCTCACTCTCTCTCTCTCTCTCTCTCTCTCTCTCTCTCTCTCTCTCTCTCTCTCTCCTCGCATCTTTCAAACTCCATTAGCTCGTGGGAAATTTGATCTGTCGTTTTCCTCTCCCCGTTCTCCTCCATCGACGTCTTTCCCCGGCGATCCGAACGGCTCGATGCTTCGGTACGTCGCTGTGCGTTCGAGGAGTCAACGAAAGAATTTGTATTCCACTCTTACACCGGACGCGACGAATACGATTAAAATTAGGATGCGTCCTTGAAAACGAGGACGTCCGATAGGTTTAAAGAGAGGCGTTTTGGGAGAAACCACGCACGCGCGGAATACCGTGCAATTATTATAATCAGAATCATTATCATTATAATTATAATTATAATAATAATAATTACAATTACAAACATCTTATCGTCTCGTTAACATTTTTTATCAAAGCTCGTTCGCACAGAATTCCGTTGAAACATTACATGCTTTGTTTCTATCGAAATATCCTGGAATCATCCCAATCGATTTATCGCTATTCGAAATTGAGGGCCAAGGGTAAACCATTGCGATTCATCGAACTACGAACCTATTGCTAAGGTCACACGAGACGTTACGTCGGTTGTGTTCGCTACACTCGTTACGCGTACGAAAAATAATTTTCTTTATTGACAACGTAAATGGCGTGCATAGCGTACGTCATTCGGTATGCTCATTCGCGTTGTCAATAAAGAGGGACAATTTTGCTAACGCCTGACCTTAGGCGTAACGAAACGACCGATACTCCGTCGCCCGTCTGTCTCGATCGAGCGAATAAGAGAGCAACGATGAAAGAGAGTGACGACGACGCAACAGACAGAGAGAGAAGCAAATTGCCAGAAACATCAAAGCGTCGTCATTGATGGCACTTCGTGTTCGCGCCCGGTACCGCGCGACGCTTGACCCTGTCAATTGGTTCGAGTTCGTTTCGAAAGCCCTCCAGAATTAAATCAATTAAAGGGACGTCGTCTTGTTACGCTATTTGCCCCGTCCCCGACGCCCCGGGGTTATCATGATTTATTTCGCCAACTGTTGTTCCCAACGACGATGGCCCTTCCACGTTCTTTCACGCGGAAATTTTGCGAGTTACGATTATCATTGTTTAACGGTACATACCTCACGTTACGTGCCTCGTGCTTCGTATCAAACGTTTTGTATCGTACGGGGGACGGCGATAATTCTGATCGCCTGGGGTATCTACGTTATTTTTAGAGATACGGAGAAACATTGTTTGTTCGCGATAGGACGGTACGAGGGAGGCCGAAATATGACGGTAATATTTTTTCTCGTAGGTGTATGGAAGAAAAACCTCCGTCTTTGGAACTCCTTAGACCCGAAGCACATTGCATTGTACATAAACAGTTTATTTTTAAAGCCTTTTATTGAAGCCATTTTCGATTTGTTTACACAGGGATCTTTTGTACATCATAGTGTAGAAATGGTGTATTAGTTTGTTTAGTTTTGTCAGTGTAGCTATACAATAACGCGTAGCATTTATGTTATACAAAAAAATAAAAAAAAAAAACATTTTTTGATGTCCCATTAATTTACCGAACAAGAGAATTTACAAAGAAAAATGTTTTCTACAATAATTAAAACTCAGGTCTCAGGGGAGTCGCAGAAATAAATAGATGGTTTGGAGCAGAGGTAGATCAAATCCATTTGTTTTACGTTTCATTCGTTCGAGCGCGATAAATATAAAAGTAAACGCTGTAACTTTAAGCTTACGTTGAAAAGTGAATCCTCGAAGCGTATCATCACGGTTCGTTTAATTAAAATGTTACTGCCGAGAGGTGAAATCGACAAAAAGTTGTTAATACGCTCCCTCCCGTGTAGTCGCTCAACGCCATGGTTATTAAATCTCGCCGACATAATAATTTAATTCGTCGTACCGTTAAAGGCGCTAATTTATTAAGATTACGCGATGGACGAGAGGTGACATAATGGTTTAATGACTCGCGCGTCGTTGTGAGTGCTAATTTCCTAAGATTACCCGAAGGATTTTATCGTAATTGAGTCGACGGAAGTCGAGTGGATCTCGCGTGTGTTTTAACGCGCATGAAAACTGACAGGATACCCGTAAAAATACCCTTTTCTTTCCACGCTCGATGGGCAGAAGATCAAAACGAGACGCGACGAAATGAAATTGAGGATAAAATGCGAAGTGACTTCTGGGCGAACCCGTCGCGGTTGCACGGTGGAAGGACGAAAGAGAAAGGTCGTGAGAGAGAGAGAGAAGAGGAAAGGGACAAAGGGAAAGGTGGTGTGAACTGTCAGCCGAGCGGCGCCAGGCAGCAGCAATTTTTTTTTTGTTTCTTACGACTCGCAACTACCGCAACGCTGGCTTCCTCTCGCTTCTACGCGTTTCTTTCGTCTTTTTTACAACCCCGATACTGTCTTTTCGACGTTCCGCGATCTTCTTTTATTAAGCGAAAAAGATTTTTTTTTTGTTCAACACATCTTCCTTTCGCGGTGCATCTGAAAACTAAAACAAAATTTTCTCGATGATGAAAAATAACATTCCTTTCGTCGCGATTGATTTTTTGTAGCCTCGCGTTCTTTTCGTGGTACGTTTGAAAATAAAATAAAATCTTGGGAATAATATTCTTTTACGATTTATATGAAATGAAATTTTTTCACTGCGATAGTTTTTTGCAACTTGATATAATCTTTTCGTGGCGAATTTGAAAACTAAAACTAAAGTTTCTCAGTGAGTGTTTTTTTTTTTGCACGTTATATACAAGGGGCACTTTTTTTCAGTAACGCAAATTACTCGGAATTTATTATCCCACTTTCTACGTATGAATCTTTTCGGATTGTTGGACTAATCTCAATATGTAATTAAGCAGTCGTTAGTCTCTAATCTCGGCGTTCATTAATGCCAGCAATCGATAATTAGCAACGCGTATGCATAAGTGCTATTAGTCGGTCGTCGATTTGAATCGAGTTGCGTTGTTGCGGCTACTGCAAATTAATTGGCTGCTCTCACTGACACAACTATCATCGACGAATGATGCGATTCTCCCAGTCTAATCGAAGCAACCGTTGAAATCGCGTTTATCTATCGCGGGTAACGATTCATTTTTTTCCCAATTCCGCCTACTTCGCTTCGTTCTTTCAACTCCTCCCTACTTATTCGTCGCTTTGTTTCTCTTTTTAATTGCCACTTCTAGGAATCACATTTTTCCAATTCGCGTCACCTTTCGTTACGTACCTCTACCTATACCTGTATTTATCTAAAGTATTTAATTAAAAAATCGTGGCCAAATTGGTTGCCATAATGCAAATCCACATTTATACCAGAGATCGGCGAAGTAGCGGAACAGAAGGTATCGTCGTTACAGGTGTTGGAAATCTATTCCTTTTTAATATTCCACGTTTTTCATTACACATACGTATTACGTAAACGTTACTATCGACTATCATTGAAACTAAATAAATAAAACAAACCAAAACAGATGAAACTAAAACTAAAGGAGAATTAAATAATCTAATTAACGGCACATTGTCATCAACTGTAACGACCGATTTCGCCATGATTTTTGAATTAAATACTTGCTAGTATAAGTAATTCTGTACATATAACACAAATAATTCCCTCGACCGGTCTCAGCGCCACCATGTATATCGCTTCCTCCAACTTTATGATTTTCCTCCACCGTACGCTTTTTGCCGTGATTAACATTTCATTTGGAAGTTCGCCGACCGATCGTTCTCTTCGCGGAAATTACCATGAGCCCCGATACGGCGCGGCGCCGGGAATAAATTTACTACGAAACTCGTCGCGATTATCCAGTGGATCCCGCGAAATCGTTTCTGCGTTTCTCGAAATGGCCCCGAGCGTTAAAAAGCGAAAATCTCACGTGTACCCCATGGCCTCCCGCGACATCAGCCTACTCTTACGCGATCCCCTTGGGATCGAGTTTCAATTGCTCATTAGTGAAGACGTTAAGACGAAATCGTAAGACACGAGAGACGGGCAGAAAGGGGGAGAGAGTGAGAGAAAGAGAGAGAGAGAGAGGGAGGGAGATTGAAAAGATGGAACAGGTTTCCGACCGAATGTCAGGGTTTCTCAATCGGTCTGGCGAGGTTCGTTTTAAAGTTATTAGCGAGCCACGGGGAATGCTCCCACGTGGGTAATTTGAAAATTAATCTTAACGGATTGTCGTAGTCGTGTATTATGGAAAATGAGATTGTCGCGTGTGCGTTTGAATAAGGTTAGGCGATTGAGTTTAATTTGTTTATCGCGGGTAACGTAAGTACGTTCTGATGCGTGAAAAATAATGAGATTATATCAATTATATTGAGTTGTATATAATTACGCCGCGAAGTTTAATCGAAATTTATATTTTGGTATTTCGATAGATCGGTGGGGGAGGGGAATAGAAATTTGTTTCGTTATTAGAGGCGTTCAAAATCTGTTTTATAATAATCTACGTTTCGCGTTGCACATACGCATTGCATAAATGTTAATGGAATTAAATTATTTGAGAATTAAATATACACCTGCTTTGCGCTATTTTCGGAGTCTAATCCCAAAACATCTTAACCAAGTATTAAAAAAACATCAAGATCGCGGTCACAGGTTCAAATAATTGAATTACAATTTAATCGCATCCCGCCGGGCCGTTGAAAGGCAAAAAATCATGATTGATGGAGCTACAACGAAATCGTGATAATATCAAATTTGTAATTGTTGGATTTAAGATGTTCCGGAAATGAGCTCTTCAATTAGCGACGACATTCATAAAGAAGAGTCCGGTTGCTCAACCGACGAGAGTAGGAAACGGAAAAAAAAAGAGAAGAAAAAAGAAAACGTTAAAGCAGCCAGCGGGCTCTTTGATCGGGATGGAGACATACTTTAGACGGAGCTGAGCGACGAAGATCGAATCTAATCAATATTAATGAATCGTTATCCGCTGGAACGGAAAAGAGCGCGATAATTATCGTATTTTACGATGGTTATTACGAGATACATTCGCGTTACCAAGTACGGGGTAATACATATTAATTATTCCTCGCGGATGTTTATGCGTTGTAATTCCGAGTACCTATCGCTCCCAGTTTGCTTTGCAATTAACGGGCCGATGGAGCGTGGAGCGAAGTGCGTTCAATTAGAATTGTTGTCGGCCCGAATTCGGATGATCCAATCGCAAAAATGTAATTCAATTAACGGAAAGAGGGGAGGGGCGGGGGGGGGGCTCGAATGTGTTTGCCAACGTCATGAGGGCTCGCAAACAATTTTTGCGCGACGGGTGTTACGTTAAGCAAACCCAGCGCACCGATATTTGCATCTGTCCAAATATTCACTTCCGACCCGCAATGAGGGAATCGTATCGTGAGAAGCGCGTATGCGTTCAACGAGTACAAAACGAGGGGTGGGTGAGCGTCGAGTAGTAAAATTGTCGTCATACGTGCTTACAAAAATTCAGAAGCGTCGATGATGAAAATATAAAAACGTCCAGTCTAGTCACTGGAAACATCAAATTATTCCGGAAAACAAGTAGAAAGTGTTTCGCGGGTGACAGCCCGAGAACGTTGGTTCGGAGTACGAGGGTTAAAATTGATCGCAATCGAATTACATTCCAAGTTTTGGGGACGAGAGTTTTGGAGATTTAACTCTCCTCTTCTTTGAAGAAAAAAATAAAAGCAGAAAATTCGCATCGTTAGTAAATTCTTGTTGGTTAGATGCGCGAGATATTTGACGACATTTTCGGCCCTCGGTCCCCAATGAATTTGACGTGAGCCCACGCGCGCGCGCGAGCGCGCGCTTCATCCGTGTTTCAGGCCGTATCTCGATGGCGTTGGTTTCGCGTCGGTGGGACGTCGGCACCTTTGATATTACCCGTGTTTACGTGCGTGGGTTTGTGCGTGTGCACGCCGGAGAAAAGTGGCGCTGGCAAAGAATGCACCTTGCTTGCCCAGGTAGCTTCTCGCGGTGCAACGGACCCATCCGGGACCACCTTTGGGATCCACTTGGTTTTCGTTTTTACGCGAAAATTGTATTCTTTTTTTTTTACGCGTCTACTCGTTTCCATTCATTCCTTCGGACGCACGGTAAATTCTATTTTAGTGCACACCCTTTTTTAAAATTACCTTTCTGCCGAAATTTTGCGAGGACCGAGAAAAAGATCCTTCCGAATTTATAGTTATACTTGATCATCCTTTTAATTTGTACAATATATTTCTTTTCCCTTCCGAGTTAAATCTTATCTTATATTCCACTCAATTTTTTTCTGTTCAACATATTTTCTGTCTCGTCCACTCTTTCGTTTAATTCCGAGTTCTATTTTTTTTAATGTTAGATTCAATTGTTTATATATCCAATATATTTTCTCTCTCTCTCTGCCTCTTCAATTCCTTCCTCTTCCGACTTTTCAATTCCAATTACGTTTCGCGGTAGATTAAGCGGCTCAAGTAAGAAAAGAAAACGCACGATACTCTTGCTCGACTCTTCCTCCCTTCCCCATTCTCCTTTTTCCTTTTTCCCTCTATCTCCAGTACATTCCAGTTACGTACCGAAACCTCGCCCGGATTCCTTCTGCCTCTTTGTGTTGCGCGTGTATCGCCCCGCACACACACACACACGTACGCGCTCACACGCGAGTCCCTGCAGCTGCAACTGGGTTGGCAACTGCAGGGCAGGTGATAGGAACACATGCTATATGGACCGTACACCTCTCTGTAACTCCCTTTCGTGAATTTATTTCTATCTTCGAGATACACGGAAAGATATTCCTCTATGTTTATTTCTCTCCCCGTCGAAAGACTCAATCGACGTCGTTCTTGAAATAAAAAATCCAAAGATAGAGGCTTGACTCGATCCACGCATCGCGTCCCCGCGAAAAGACGAAGAAAATTATATCGAAATATCAATATCGCATTTCGATAAACGCTTAACAAAACTGGGTAAAACTCCCTTCTCGATCGTTAATTAAAATCAACAATTTGTCGCGAATAAACGCGAAGTACTCTATCCTCAGTTTCATTCTCGTGGCAGTATAACAATAGCGGCATTGTGCGCTCTAATTCCCATTCGTCGCGCTGACGATGGAAAAAATATCGATCGCAAAGACTTTAATTACCGCTCCCGATTATTCGACTCCTCCGCGAGGATCGGTAGAAGGGGTGGGGCACGATAAGGTGGCTTCTCCTCTTTCTCGATAAGAGTCGTCAAGAGCGGAGAAAGCGTCGCGAAATTTGACGCTTTCGAGGCGCCAACGTGAGTACACGTGTACTTACGCACACGCTCGTGTTAGACGGCAAAAGCGTAGGGTGCGTAGGAAGGAGAGAGAAGGAAATCTATGGTCGGATGGTCAGGGCTCATTAGCGAGATAAGTTCTCGCGGAGGAGTTTCGTTTCTCTTCTCCTTCCATCCTGGTTTACGCGTGTGTGCTTTTACCGTCTTCTTTGTTCCTCGTTCGGGTAGACCACCTCTCTTCGTCTTATGCTCCGTTCGTCCCTCAGTTTGGTGGTTTTATTGACGCCCGCCATTATCGTTTCGGTCGCCGTAGATTTTTATTTTATTATTCACACTCGCGTCTCTTTACGAAATACCGCGTTCAATAATACACAGCTGGCGAGCGTGAGTCGCATAGAGAATTATTCTTCTGAATTTTAGTCTGGTACACACACTTGGCACGTTATCTTGCATCTGTCGATGGGCACGTCGCGTAATCCCTGATCTGTCATTTCGATCGTTCGTGTTCACGCGTCGTTGGTGAGTTTTTGAATTAATTCGCGTTTAAGCTTACGTAACTGCGGTCTGTACTCGTTAAGCTATTTTTTAAAATTGTTTCTTTGGTTGTAATGGTACCAATCCTCTCCACCTCTTGGTTATCTTTGTATCGTTAAGAAACTTGGTCTCGCGTTGAATAAATATGAATAAATTCCGAATCGGGAGTAATTAAAATTTTAAGCGCCATTAATATTCTCGGCCGTTTTAATTGCTATGAATTATTCACACCAGGATCCTGCTAAAGGTAGTCTGGAATCTGTCAGTTAAAACTGTCACCCAATATCGTCGATACCATTTATCTCGTACATCTATAAATCGAGGATCGATAAACAAGGCGTGCTTAATGAATATTCTCTCCCTCTCTATTCCTCCACTTTCATCTCTTTTTGTCGTACACAGTAGAATATTCCCCTCTCGCTCATCTTTCTGCGCCGACCATGCGACTTTCGGAGCAACTTGATGTTACGCTCCTCCTTCGTTCTTATTTCACGCGTCACGCGATGGATATCCGACGCGAAACGACGATCTTGGTTTACCAAAGAGAAAAGCAACCTGCAGGCCTTCTTCCCCCCCCCCCACACTCGTTACCATGGTACACGGAAACGCTCGTGGGCGAAAATTCCCTGCGCAGATTCGGCTCGTCGACCTTCGTACTTGAAATCTGACAATTAATCAAACGACCCGAGCATACCCGACGATTAAATAACCGCGAGTACCTTCACCTCTTCCTTCGCGAAATTAGCTGACAAGGCCCGCGAAAGTCACCCGGAGTGGTGAGGCTTCGGGACGGGCGTATGATTCACGCGAGAACAAACGCGACGCGAGTGATCTCATCGTTTTCGTCTGTGAAAATCAGCCCGCACCGAAAACCGACACAATGCGCTACCGCGTGCCGCCGGATGCCAGAGTAAACTCTGGCTTCCGGGCAACCGGTCCACTCGAAACTATTCATAAATATAAATTGAAGTTTGATTCGACTTGCCCCCGTGGAAGCCACGGAGGCGGATGTTCGAGGGTTGCAATGAAGGGAGGAGAATCGAATTCTTCCCTCCACTACTCACCTCCCCCCCCCCCCCCTCACATCTCCCTTGAGCGGGAAATTATCGCATCGATTTTCGAGTTTACTTTCGCATCGATGTTAATGCTCGCAATTTCATTTTATCCGCGATCGGTGATATCCCTCGTCGAGCATTACGATTGGAAATTTCGACGTGTACGGTGAACGGAAGGGGGAAGTTGTACGGGAAAGAGGAATTGATTCTTCGTGAAGAAATGGTCAAGTTTTTATATTAATACTACATAATATTGGCAAGGAATTAGCAATAGTGCTGTTTGTATATATAATGTCATAAAATATTAATTGTGATAAATATAAATGCTATGTATATTTAGTGTCACACATGTTATTATAATTATTAACGTTATTTCTAAACGCATTCAAACTTGACTTTCTCGAAACCAAAGCTTCGAATAAAAAGAATTGATTCTATATGTATATTCGACTAATTTGTTTAACATACAACCACCCTCATCTCGATTGTATCGTCGTCAAAGGATCGCCGTGTATCAACGATGACATTTACTCACATTTCTAACGCAAGCTCATATTTAAGCATCGATTCTTATATCGGCGATGGCGCGCAAACAAATGAAACTCGAAAACAATTCGCTAGGTTTACTCTGCGCACCGAAACCCCATTTAACTCCGCGCCAATGTTTGTAATCCTTCCTCGGCTCCGTTTCGAAACGGAATATCACTCGATTACCCGGGTAGTTCGGTACCCAGGGTTTGTATACACTAGTTGTCACTTCTGCCAATGACATCCGAGTGGAACGGGGAAATTATACTGTCTGTCATTTCTGGCGTGACAGTCGCGCGGAAAGGGTCGCAGAGGGTGGCGGGAGGAGGGAGGGCAAAGCCGCGACGATGCTCGATCGCGCGGCATGGCGACTAGACGTGTTCGAAACGATCCATTTGAACTCATTGTAGCGTATGAGTATTTATAGGCGGGAACATTTTTACTTTGCACGACACGCGACAGATTTATTCGCGGGTAAAGCGAAGAGCAGTTTTTACGACGCGATCAACTCGTCGCACGGGAAACAAAGCTTGCCAGAGTTTAAAACGTTCAATTGAAATTACGCGACGCGTAATCATCGTTTTACGCGTTTCCCTGATTTTCTCGGGTACCCTGTTGAATATTTATGAGTGTGCGCGCGCGTCGATTGAGGGATATGGTTTGTGAGAGGAAATAATAGTGTTTGTAATGTTTTTAACTTGAGATACAATTGACTGGAGAAAGCAATTTGTAGGTAAAATGTTTTTATTACGAGAGACGGAGAGACAGATTGGAGGATATTTTTAAAGTTATAGGACAAAATATAAGTTGATTGCGATATTTTTAACTGGAAATAAGAATGGATTAGACAAAGCAATTTGTAGAAAAATGGCGTTATCTAAGTTGACAGCAGACAAATCGCTTTGCAAACAATTCCATTGAGTTTGAATTATAAATAATGTACTCTCGCGGATTGAAAGATATTTTTAGAACCTACAAGACGAAACAAAAGTCGTTTGCGATGTTTGTAACTTCACACGGAATGGATTAGACAAAGAAGTATGCATGACAAATGTCTTTCCCTGAATTCGAGGCACGGAGATCGTTTTACAAACAATTCGGTTGCACGTGAATTATGGATAACGTCGTTGGCGGTTACGTATGAGAATTTTTCACTTCAAATGTTTCTCCCGCACTTTTTCATCGCATCGCGTGTGTGTTCCGCGGTGCATTCCACTCGTGCCAGTTTCTACCAGAATATCGTGCCAGCGCGTCTCCCTTTTTGCACGAGGGTTACTTTGTAGCTTTATTCCTGCGCGAGGCGGTGCGTGGTAAAAAAAAAAATTGCACTGAATCTATCGTACATACGTATAGAGAATATTCCGCCGTAATCATAGAGTTCGCTTAACAATTCGGACATACTTGTTTCTCTGAGTAAACCTGTGCCCCAAGGTACTTTCGAAGAATGCGCGCAATTGCTGATTTTTTTCGTCGTTTCGTAAATCCTCGATTATACGCTGCACTCGATTAGGAGGAAGCGACTCGAAAACCGTGAAAGATAACATTTTTGTTTCCAACGAAACATCGCGTTTTTTATCGAATTCTTCTCAATTGAATTTGGAGTTATGGTGAGTATGTGTATTAATATTCGAATTTTTTAAATTGTATCGTAACTTTTTACGAAATGTATCGATCACTATGGAATTCTGTGCGATGTTAATTCGAATAGTTTACTAGCCGACGCATTCAACCGAATTTTGTACAATTGCGCGCGTTCGTGATTGGGACCAAATTTGGAAATGGACAATTTCTTTCACTTTTACAGATCGATAACCCACCGGACGAATAATATTGAATGAAATTTTTTGCGTAAATAAAACTCGACGAGCATGCAAACGGGAGCTTTCGAAATTTGATCTCAAGGCAGCACAGAGAATGTACAAACCGTCGACTCTGCGAATTCCTTCGTAATTTCGAAAATTCATAACTTATCAACGCACGGTTAAACTCGCAACCTAGGAAAGCGATAGAACTAAGCTCGTTAAAAATTTCGTGATCTTCAACATTCGGCGAAAAGTTCTCACAAAGAATGTTCAGTGTCCGAGCATTAACAAGACCAACCGTACTCAAACGCAATACGGAAAACTGCGTAACGTAATCATTTAAAAAATTCTTTGAAAGAGTACGCCGTAACGTTTCTAATCGGGCAAGCATACGCACGCTGGGCGTCAGTAAGAAAGCAAGGAAACTAGAGTGCGAGCAATCCTCTTGGCCGCTATTACCACACCATTAAACCCTCCGTTCGTCCGCTCGGCAATTCTTCTACCCCTTTCCATCGCGACAATAGCATCTGCAGTGAGGCTCGGGGAAGATTCTATCGGTGCCACGTAGGAAGCGCTAGATACGGCACTGCGAGAAATAATGTCACAGCGACGGTGACCGTGTTCCAGATACGGGATCTTCGCGAGACACTCGATTCCTTTGGCGAAAGACGGTGAAGATGTAATTCACAACGGGGTGGTTGGACACAATGACTTTCAGGAATTTTAGCAAACCGAGGTTTCAAGGTTTATTGGTAACGATTTCAAAATCACAATTGGTCAAGACTCTGAGAATGCCAATTTAACAGGACATTAGTCCCACTAGAAATTTAGGAGTATTAGTTAAATTTATATAAGTATTATAGAAATATTATTTATTTTAAATTTGTACCAATATTCTGAACAATCTGAAGAATTTCTAACCTCTTCATTACAATGCTGGCAAGATTTATGATTTATGAGAGACAAAATTTATGTGCGGTCGTTTCGACCATAGCGCGACTAACTCCGGGTTAAGAGGTCGAATGATGTTCTCAGTTAAAACTTCAATGATATTCTCAGGATGGTGTGTGACGGTAGGTTGAAGGAAAATTATTATCATAGGAAAACGGATGTGAAAGCGATGACGACTAATTTACTTTCAAGTGGAAATTCATAGGGAGAAGACTAGGCTTTTGGATGTTGGGCGCGGAGATAAGGATAGGTACTTACTCAAGGGAGTGGCTAATCAGAGAATTCGGGGGAATTAAGCAGCGTAGAATATATTTATTGTTCTAGCTTATGACTAACTTACGATTAGAAAAGTACAAGAGCGAGGTTAGTACATTACAAAGACGTCGTGGAAAATCGAAGATTCACCCGGCGAGATCGCTTCGTACCGTCGCGGATTTAATATACAGTCAGTCGCATAAGTGTCCGTTCACCCACCATAGCTGACGTATATTAGGGTCTTATGCAATATTTCTCTATTCCGTAACAATTATGAAGTTTTGCAAGTACCATCTTATTCCACGTTACTAAAAGTTTAGATCTATGTTCTTCGTTTCAAAGTTGTGTGAGTATTTTTTTTATTCACCTCAATTTACGCCGGGTACGGTAGGTGAACGAACACTTATGCGACCGACTGTAGCTGATATTATAGAGTTATCCCCTAGCGCTGCGACTCGAAATTTCATTTAAGAAGTATGGAGCCGTATCAAATCGGAGTTGGGATTGGAAATCGGATTACGAGAAAATGCGATCGTACAGATGGCCGTTTTGTTCGAGCGACAGTGATATTCCCCGGGGATCTTTTCCCATCCGCGAAATTCCAATCGGGAGTAATTAAAGTTTTAAACGACATTAATATTCTTAGTCTCAAAAAGTAATCGGTACCAATGACGCGAATCGGAATACCGTGACCTTATACCCTGAATAACTTTATGACTATTCGCGTCCCGTTGATTTATAGATTTCCTGTAAACATATGGATTTCCATAAATATTCGTGGTGTAAATGTTACTGGAAACGATAAAGTTGCTTTTACGCTCCTCTCATATCTTTGCGCGTTTTGCAAACGACCGGCACACAAAGGAATTAAATTGATTAATATTATTATCAAATCACTGTTTTATAACAGTTAGACAGTTTAATTTTGTTATATATTTTACTCTTATATTACTAAAAAGCACGGTCACCTCAATTTCCTAACCGTACAAAGTTTCATTAAAACCCGATGGGTAAAAGTATTGGTCAAAAATCGATTTCCGAATTTGACTCTGCGAAACGTGCGAACTAACGGAGAAACGAAGTCAAGTAAAACAACGCAATAGTAACAATAATAACAATAACATTTCAAAACCGTATAACAATAATAATAACCCGGTGATAAAAAATATTTCAATTATGTACAAACGTAGGTGGTTCATCAGGCGAAGGAGTAATCGTTACTCGAACCCCTCAGTCAATTTTCCCCTCTCATCGATTAATCGTAATCGATCCGGAGGCTTTCGCCGGCGATCGAGATTTCGACGAGCGAAAAAAAAAAATCGGGTTCACCGACCACGCGTGCCGGCTAACGTTTGGTAAACCTTGCCGGACGGTTGTGTTGTCCTTTAGCCGGTGCAGCCACCTCGTAGCAGGCGCCGATCTAAACTCGGAACCCGGCTACGATAAACACAGGCATATTTTCCGCTTTATAAACTCTCCAGGGGCCGACTGCGAGGGGGAAAGAAGCCTTTATTTAAACGTAGGTGGAGACTCGCGGACGATCGCAATCACGAAGCCGGTCCCCATTGTTCGAAAGGTCGCGGAGTCCCTCGTTTCAGCCTTTTGCCGGACGAGCGGAGATGAATAATGGCGCGCTTCTAATTATTCCAATTAACTTCCCTGTTCCCGATGTAAACCAGGTAACGCTGAAAAACGTGACGATTTATTTTTCTCCTACCGTTTATCCGGCGACGATCCGACGCTTTTTGCTTGCGTGCTCGTCCCTATCGGTCGGTTACCTTTTTCCTTTATCATTAGTTAGTGTAATTGTAAAGCGTAAAACATGGTTTTGTTAATATTTCGCTGACGATACGGTGCAATTGTTGCGATTGATTGCAATCTTAATTTTCGTTATTCTTCGCTAGTATAATTGTAAAGGGGAAGATAATTTTATTAATATTCTATCAACGTACGGTGTAATTGTTTCGATAAATTGCAAACGTACTTTTCGTTACTCTTCGTCAGCATAATTGTAAAGGGTAAAATAATATTATTAATATTCCATTAACGTACGGCGCAATCGTCGCAATAATTGCAGGTTCGAGTTACGCGGAGGATACCGACTAGAATTTATGTTCACGATTGAATACGATTCGCCACGCGTTTTTCTACGTTATTTTATTCGTTACGTGATAAGAATTACGACGAGAATTAATCTCCGCGGAGCGATCCATTTGTATGCAACGCGGAATCAGAAAGATATTCTTTTTTTAACTCGTGTCTAACTAAATTATAATGATCCTCGACAGTTGCTAGTTTACGAGAGTCGATCTCCCCTCGAATACGAAACTAAAACCAGAAACCGCGGTACCTCCTCGCGATGAATACGAATGAAATACTAACCATTACAAAACAGGAATACGAGGTTTTTCGAAATTTACATAACTCGCGTATGATTCACCGTGCGCCGCAGCTAGAATCCACTACGTCTCCTAGACGCGAGAAAACAATGGAGTACCGCGGCAGACGCTCGTTTAATTTTCCGAATGCGAATTTTGATTGTCCCCGTTTCGGAGTAAATTCGAATTTGAATCGCGATGCATCAGGCAAAATCGTGTTATCGGAAATTTACCACTTACCCCTTCGAACTTTTCTTCAACGAACGCGGAAAATCTGAACCGAGAAAATCGCGGTACACCTTTCGATCGGCGGAGCGACGGGAAAACGTTTAGGTGATTAATTAACGCGGGTGTAGTTCGCGAATTTGCGTGTTCCAAGGTGAGGCTTATTGGCTATCTTATGGGCCACCTGTTAGACCCTTAGCTCTACCCCCTTTTTTCCGTTACGCAGATTTGCCTTACCTCAGCGGTAGAAAAGGTCGAGACTGCATCGTCGATTATCGTCGCCGTTTAATCGAGGCCGCGTATCCAAAGAGATAAAACCTCGGATAACTTTGTAAACCCCCGAAAGGTCGCGGTCCCTTATGAAGAGGTCAGGGGTCGTGGTCGATCGGTGTGCAAAATGAACGAGCATCCGATCCTCTGTTTATCGAGAGTGCGATGGTTGGAAAAGGTCAGGTTATTAATTATTCAATTAATCCGACGCTTCCGAGTTTAAAATAATTGAATCGGTTCGACTCCTCAAATCTCAAAATAATCGAATCACTTCGATGGTTCTGGTTTTGGAGCAATCAAATTACTTCATACGCTTCGTGTCGAGAGTTCGATACTTATTTTTGAACGATTCTTGTGAAATTTTAACTCATCTTTGATCATTTACCGTCGGTTAGATACCCACTTCCGTGCTAAAATTGATTTTAATTAATTCTGATTAAAATAAAGTTTGAGGCAGCGAATATTAAGTATAGTTTGACGATTAATCTGACAATTTTATAATACAATTAACACGGTACTATGCATCGCGATTACAATTATTCTCTTTGCTTGGAAATCTAATAGAGGGCGCAAAAATTTCTATTTTAACTAAGGTCGGGAACAAAAATATTCTTTTACAATTCATTACTTAGATTTTCCATAATCTCTCAAACTCAGAATTTAATTAAAATAAGAATAACCGAACGTTAATAACGTCACAAATTATTCAAATAATCAACCGAATAATTATGACAATGATAAAATTAAAAACAAAACATAATAAACTGTGTCATAATTAAAGTACCACTTATAATATTCGTGTACTTATAAATATAATCCTCGTGTTATTTATACTAGAACCTTTTAACCGCATAATCCTTCGACATTCCCGAATCCAGGTACCTATAACGTAAACGAATTTTCTCAAATTTTCCACTCGCCCCCTTTTTCCCGAGCGTCATCGATCTAATCGCTGAGGTCAGACGCAAGACAATCGTTCGGTAAGACGGTAAACGAGACCCCGCTGGTTCTCATCGCCTAGGCGAAAACCATAACGGATAAGGCGGGAGTCGTATTCGCGAATAACTTTGTCATTTTGTCATTTTGTACGCAGACGCCCTCCAACTGGCACGGAAACGCCATGGTCTCGTGCAACCAATTCAGCGTCCCCTACGAATCGCATAGGGTAATGCAATATAACACGTGGAAGAGGGTGTTTCCTAGCAACCCTATGTCTTCTCACTCCCCTCCCTAAGCCTCGGCCTAAAACACCCTAAATCCACGGCACGCCCGTACGAAAGTTTTGCTCCCGCTTTCGCAGGTGCGTATCAAAATGCAACGCGAATCCGCGACTCGCGTGACGGTTCGATTGAAAAAAAAATAAGAAAAGAAGACAAAAAGAAACGGAAGAAAGAAACGGTTCGTTCGCTGATAATTTATCGAACGGCATTTCCCGTTACAAGGTGATCGGGTTACCGATCTCACCCGCTCTCTCTCTCTCTCTCTCTCTCTGTGTGTTTTTTTTTATGGACCGAACTCGACGGTGCAGGGGAAAATTATTCCTCGGCGCGATCGTCGTTTTTGCGCGCCGCCGCGGCGACGCGACGCTTCGTTTCGCACGCGGTGCTTCGCAGGGCTTTCCTTCGATTATCCAGCGCAAACGAGTTTCGATTTTCAGATAGGGGAGCCGTGAAACTTCACAAATGCTTTTCTTTCACCGTACTCGCGTATGTGTACGTACGATCGTATATAGGGTGGTCGAGGGAACGGCTGAGGGGATATTTGTGGATTTGAACCGAAGGGTATTTTTAGATCCGTCAAAGTTCATTGAAAACGTATAACCCGAATATATTATTCCGGATGACGTAGCGTCGTCGACTTGCGAAGATAGAAATGTGTTCGCTCTCGTAGCAGGAGATACGATCGACGTTTTTGTTTCAAGCAGCGTTATAAACTTAGGTAACAGATAGAACCACTTCGAAGTGGCGGTAATAGGAAACAATTTATTTTACCGAAATAATCGACCGGCCGGAGAACGACACGGTACACCGTGTACATTTGTATGGCATTATTTGGAATAGGGGGATGGTTTGCATGCGCAAGGGGTTCGGCAACGAGTTGGTTTCGCGAGAGAGAGTCGAGAGTGTCAGAGTTTCCCCTTTCTTCGCGCTCGCACAATTATCGTGATCGTTAATTCTGCTTGGTGGTCGGCGTTCCGCTTGTAAACCATAACCGGCGCCCATTGCCATCGTTTCTCCGTTACATTGTTAGAGTAGTCCCACTTTGGGTAAGCTCCTGTGTTGTCGCGTGGAAACGCGGCCAAAGGATCGATAAAAACCTGTACGTTGCGCTCACTCGCATTTACTTATCGCCTCGTAAAGATCTGACTTTGTCAGATTTTTATTTCCTCGCGGGATACTTTAGGTACCACCGATTTTACATCGTTACGAGTTGCTTTCTTCGCGCGTCGTTTACCAATGGTTATTGTTCGTTCGATGGTGTTTAAGAGTGTCCGGTAAATAATATTTCGTGGAACGATATGAGAAATGTGATAAACTATTACATGTGGTAGAACCTCTCGTATCCGAAAATTCATTACCCGATTGTTTTGTTATTCGAATAGTCTACAATCGAAATGCTAGATTATTCGAACGTTGAACAATCCAAATGTTCTCTGATTCGAACGCTCAACTATCCGAATGTTCAATTACCCGAACACTGCACTATTCGAATGTTCTGTTATCCAAACGCTCTATGATCTGCATGTTCGGTATTGCGATATCATCCGAAAATTCTCTCATCGAAATACTCATGTCCCTGTATTAATACGCCGACGGTTCTACCGTATCAATTTTCTGTCAATACGTACGCCAAGATATTTATAGTATTAGTACGTATTCGTATCCCCGGCGAGATACTCAAATAAGACACTTAAATTCAAAAACGTTAATCTCTCCTTGGAATTTTTCCCCTCTCTACAAAAACTAAAAAAAAAGAAAAACAGGCCACGCATGCAGCACTTTAACGCTGGAGAAACTACACGAGCCTGTGTTTAAAATTTCAATCAACCACTCGGAAGCAAAATTTACCGAGCGGCAAGGTTGCACCCTGAAACGGTGCTAAATCTAAACTTCTCTCGCGAGGCATCTTAATAAAATATCACGAGCTATAACTCTCGTTTCTCTCGTGCTCGCTACAAGACGCCCCTAAAAGAGTAGCATTAATCATACGGATATCAAAGATAACCGCAGTCATTCCCCGGCCATTCGTTCCATTCATCCTAGTTTCCATGGCAAATATTTCCTGGGAATTAGGAGAAAAAGCCGAGACTCGAATCCCTCGGCTTGGCTACCTATCCCATTGGCGAAATATTCGTCTCTCCGGGGTATTCTTCTCCCCCCCCCCTCTCTCTCTCTCCCTCGTTCTCTCTTTCCCTGCACTTTCCATTATGTAGAAACGATGGATGTTTACGCGCAAGCCGACGCACGCGTGCTTTCGAACATCCACCATTATGGGATCCCACCGCGAATCCCCATTAAATATTTACGAGCAGCCCGAATCGCCCCCGTGTGGGTTGAGAAACGTTGCGGCGGGGCTTCTTCTTGCACGCTCGCCTAGCTCTAGTCTCCGATCAATCCTGCCGATAGTAACCAAGGACACTTTCAGGATAGTACCGAGTCTGCCGTCTGCCATTTTCCCCCGATTCGCCCTCGTTGGCGGGTGTGTCGATTGAATTTTTAATTCTTTCATTTCGATCGTCGAAACGTTGGTCGACAAACATTATTGATTTAGAAGCGTGAATCGTGAAGAAAATTAGTATGCGTTTGTTACAGCGATTCCATGGTTACGTGTTTGGAATAACAGAAACTATGTAAATTGCGACTATTCTTTCGATATTGGGGGATGCGATTTAGAAATACGCGAGAAAAATTGAATGATTTGGAAGAAGTTTCTACGGTTACAAATTTAACGGTGGCTATGGAAATTGGGATTATTCTTCTAATATTGATATTAATATAGGTATGATTCATGGAAATTGACTATGAAATAGGCGACGCGAGTCAGAAAAAGGTTGGTAACCCCCCGATGCGTAGGACTGAAATGAAATCTTACAAAGTTCAACCCCCAACCGTGGCAACGAACGACGTTATCACGCCGATTATACCGTTTCGACTGCGTTAATTGAATTTTCGATTCTTTAATTTCAATTTCAATCGAATCGATGTCCACTGGTCGATAAACGCTTGGCGGCAGTTGTCAGGAATGTTCGTTCGTTTAATTTCAATTGGAGTATAAATTGCGAAAATTGGAGGTCGAGCGTCGGGCTCTCTGGAATTTCAGAAAAATCTTGGGCGATTCGATAGCCTGGAATGGCACGCACGTGAGGGGTGGGGGGTCGAAAGGATGTCTCGAAATTACGTTCTTTTAAAAAAAAAAGAAACCTTCCCCATTTTCGAAGAGAGGGTGGCAAACTGTGTCCGTAGATTTTATTTTCTCTCCCCCGCGGAGGGTTGGGGGGGGGGGGGAGGGCGCATTAGACGTGGGTAGGGATTCGCTTTCATGGAAATTTCTCAGATTCGTCGGGCATGCAAATATTTGACATCCGCGTCCAGGCTTCCATTAATTTCTACCCTGTTTTCAATTTCGCCAAGGCGTTTTACTTCGCCCCTCCGCTCCCCCGAAACAGGTCGCCCCCGGCAATCCACTTGCCAAACCTCGGAGGCTATCGCAAACATTTCGAGGGTGGAGGAGGTTCTCTTTGGGGAATCTCGATGCTCCTTATCCGAAGTAAGGATGCCTCCGAGCAATGGCTCTCGATGTCGCCATTTGTATTCACCACCCCCCCTTCCCCGACCGAATTTTACTTCGTCTTTATCAACTCGTTTGTTCGCGAGGAGTTCATTTCGAATCCGGGGGAGGTTTGTCACTGATACCGCGCGACGATAAAAACGACCTGAATCTTTCGCGTCGAACGGGTTTGAATAACTTTATCGCCGCTCTTTGTCCGTTCGTCTCGCGAAGAGTTTCCGTTAACGCAGAGAAATATTGTTCCATTTGCTATTCCAACAGTACCGCCGGAAGCCGTAATTCGGTTTTAAAATGCCATCGCACGAGCGTATTGTGCAAACTTGTCAAAAGAACTATTCGCTCGTATTACGAAACAACATTATTTTCCAGTCTTTCGGGGAAAGGTATTATCGTTAGGTAAACAATTGCATCTCGTTGCCGGTTAAGGTTAACGAATGTCGTTGCGTTTTTGATATCGATTCCCTTACACGCGTCGGACTGTCGTTCGTGGGACGAACTTAACGGACGATTACCCCCCCGAGTTAATCGAGGTGTGCAAAAGCGCAGCTTTTTTTTTTTTTTGAGCGAAAGGTCAGCCTCTGGGGCTGGTTCTCGTGTCACGGCTATATCGATTCGCGTCACAATTTACGTGGACACCTGCCATTAAAACGTATACACGGCACCTGCGCTGCGGTAAATGATAATCTATTTTGCCATTCACCTTTTTCTTTTTTATATTCGATCCCCCATCCCTTTAGCAATTTTTCCGAGGTACAGCAACGGTGACAGAAAATTGATGCAACGCCGGCGCATTATCATTACGAAAAGTGGAAAAACGCTTTCGAAAAATATACATTCGTTTGTATTTATAAATACAGCATGTGCGTTTGTATGATGGTACGATTAGCGTAGGAGGCGGGTTATGAAAAATTGTCTCCTATCTACCGATCAATGTCTTTTCGTGCTGTTCACATGTCAAAGAGCCTTACCGTAATTGCCCGTTGTGGACAACTGACGATGTACTGGGTTAAGCGCATAACTTTATCGATGCGTGTCAGTCGTATCGTCGCTTTGCCAGTACGACTGCGACTGCCGCGGTACGTTTGGCGACATAAAAAAAATGCGATCGCGTTGCTTATTGTTAGATCTCCTCGATATAAAGCAAGACGAGCGCTATCGCGTCGCTCGACTGTTTTTGTCGATATTTTTCAAACCAGCGTTGGAACTCAAACGATTATCACGTTCCTTGCCAAGTTGCATTTCACTAACGTAAGTGTCATTACCACGCCATGTGTACTTCAAACTGTACAGCCTATAAGGTGTAATATATCTACGACATTTGCGTATATTTTCCTGTTTTGGTACTGTCCATATATTTAAAACATTTTTTTAACATTTAATGAGAAAAATATCATTCGAAAAACGACCCCGTGGCAGAGAAAGTGAGAAAAGTTTAGCAGCAAGATACAGTAAATTATTGATAATAATAATTGTAACGTAGATCGATCTTTGACAAACCTAAAATAAAAACACATCTTTGCGCGAACGTTGAACAGTGACATCGCTCGCGGATACCATGTTATAAATTTGATTTCACCTCCCAAGATCGGCGCTCGGGTTAAAGGAATATAAACGAGAATTTTCTGTAACAATCGGAAGCGGGGAGGAAAGTTCGAAAGGTTGCTCGCGGAGAGAGGCATTTCCTCTGACGTGTAATAGCACTCGGGAACGGTGAAAAGGGTTCGGATTCGATTAGGAATCACCCTTCGACGGAAAGACTTCAGCGGTGACACGCAGATGTGCCAATTTTCCGTAGGGGAACGGGAATTGCGAAACGGATTGGATTTGCCTCCGATCGCAAGAAATAAGCCCGGCCAATTGAACGGAACGCGCGAATCTAATACCGCACCTTCGATCCCGCCGCGGGAGAAACCGATTGCTTTGGTAGTTACAAAATCTACTTTGCCTCTCCCCTCCCTCCTATTGTGTTCCAGCTAACCGCACCGGTATTACGTTCGCTCTTAAACAAATACACCAGCGCGGGTCGGCGAAAAGAGACTTTATCGCCCCGCCGGAATTCGATAGAATGTTCGAGTTGGAAATTTCAGAGCGATCCAGAAGTGAATCCGGGGAAACGTTTTCGTTTACCCATCGCGAGTATAAATACGAGGGCGTTAGCCGGGATAAAGTGGCTCCCAGTATTTTTGCAAGGTTCTCGATATTTTTGGGTTGGTTAGTTTTGGTCCGATCGAGAAAATTTGGGCGATGAATAACGTTGATTCGCTGAAACGTTCTGTTTTATACTTTGCGAAAATCATCCAAGTGCACCAAAAATATAGGCGAATCGTACGAAGATCAATGTGACTCATCGCATCTGCGCTGGTAACGATGAACGTGATGGAAACAAATTTGATTATTTTTCTAAAAAAAAAAAAAAAGTCTCGCGTACTTATTCCAGGCCCGAGACTAGACCTTGTCTCCTGATTTATCTATAAACTTGAATACTCGCACCAATAATCGTAATGAAACACGGCGCCACGAATTATTGACCCTCCACTTCAATTTTCACCAGTCTGCTTTATCGCTGATCTCGTTAAAGATTCCACGGATCGATAGTTTGAATTTCAGTATTGTTACGACGAGTTTGAACATGACAATTCTTTCACTTCGTTAGAAATATCGGTTCGAGAAGAATTTAATTTCGAGGAATTATCGTTCGCGGGGAAATGACAGTGATAATTTTGTTTTAAATACGCGTCCTCGTTATTCGCGCCACGGGAGTGAAAATCAATCGACGACCGATATTAAAAGTACCGTTCCCGCGTCCTCTAGCCCGTCTATACCAGTTTCACGTAATTCCCAGCGACTTAAGTTCCTCTCGCCACTGCGACGTAACTCGCGCATAGAACCCCCGGAGGAAAAAGTGTGGCGGGTCGGTATCCTGTTGGGGGTGTCGGTGGATGTAGCTCGTCGCGACGGAAATCCCTGGCGTCTCGGCGACGTCAGGACGCTAACAAACGGCGCACGGTATAACCCCGTTGCTTTATGTACACGGGTATAGTCGCCCCCTCGCGCACACGCGAGCCTTCGCGAGGGTCGTGTCTCCGGCAAGGAGCTTTTAATGGCAGTTCCTCGAACGCTCCTTCGAGCTTTCACGATGCGCGTTTTATTTTCGTTACTTCTTTCCAGCTTCGCGCTCGATTCAACGCCGGATACGTTCCGAAAGATTTATTCGTCTTGATCGCATCTCCGTGAAATTATTCTTTTAATCGAGAACGGTTTCCTCATCCCTTAACCGTTAACGGTCCTGGAGTTGAGATTATTAAACTCAATGAGATTGTCGTTGTGATTGTATAATGAATACGCAGCGTGAACTTTTAAGCAGAGATTGAAAATTGAAAACAGTGATGTCGGTTTTGGTTTTTGAGACAGTCACGGGAACAGAAATAGCGTGATATACCGATGCAAAAGCAAAAAATTGCGGTGTATATCGATTCTGTAGTATATATATATCATTCAGAACCGAACCGTAATCGATACAGAACCGAAAAGTTACAGTTATACATAGAACCGATACACGGTCGGTCTTCAAGAATCGAAATCGAAATTGATATAATGTCGAATCTAAACAACCGAAAACTAACAAAATATCGATTCTAAATAAGCGAAACTGATACAATATCGATTCTAAAGAACTGAAACTTAAATCTACATATTGGCGAGAACGGTTATACCCGTAGTATAATAATTATGACATTAGTTAATTATAACAATTTTTCAGTTCTCATAATCATTTCGATCAGAACTCGTGTATAACGGTTTAAAACAATTATTTTCTGAATCGTATCAAACCCCGCTCGGAAAATTGTACCGTCGCAGGGGAGGGACATAGAAAATTCGTTTCCTCGAGAAGCTCTCTCTCCCTTTCTCCCCCTCCCTCTCTATATCCGCGGCATGATCGTAACGGATTACTTTCCTCGTTAACTCTTTGCATCGGGCACCGAGGAGGGGGAGAGAAAAAAAAGGAAGCGTAGGCGACACGGGCAATCCTCTGGAAATGAATCAGGATTACTTTTACGGGCGCGTTTCAAACTTTGGAATGAAAGAGCCGGAGGGAGAAACGAGAGTTTGACGCGAAGTTCCGACGGCGCGGGGTTGAAATTAGCTTAGACGGTAGACTGGAAGTATTGGCAGATAAGCGATATAGCTATAACCCATCCGATAAGGGTGGCGGGTCGGAGGTAAACGTTCCCTTACTTCCGGTGGGTTTCGAATTGCAAGATCGAAAATACTAGCCCCCCTTTCTCGTTGGAATAACGACACTGACGAACGAAGGGAGGGAAAGCACGGAAAACTTTCAACGACATCCTTGAAAATCTTCTCGGGAAATTAAAATTTCTCGTTAGAATATCCCGTGAATCTTTGCGATTGAAAACCGATGGAATTTTACGATGAAAAACTAGCCTTCATATTTTATAATCGTTTTCCACAATAATAACACTGGGTTTTGTGTATCATTTAAAAATTCCCCGAATCACAAAAGTTGCGGCGCAAATATTTATTTATTCCGAACGTACCAAAAATTATACCGAATGTCCCTCTTCGTATATGTATGCGCGAAACAAATATTTCTCCGATAGGGCTTATCAAATATTGTTTTTACGCCAATACTTTCTACGTCAATCCATCGATCGGATTACCCGCGGGACGCGGGAAACGGGCGAAAATGAGATTTTTGAAATATTATTCCAGCGATCGATGCGTTTCGTCGTTGTCTCGCGTTTCCTCGATTACCTCGTTCGTTACGAGATCGAACATTTTGCCTGGCGAAATAGCCTCCCGTTATTCCGCCAAACTTTCTCGTACTCCGTCGATTCGTTCGATTATCCCGACAAACACAAATGCGCGACTTATCTCTGTGTATTCTCCTCGCAGGGCAGAATGTCTGCGCGTCGGTCTGGGATTACGTTTGTGTGTTTCCACGTGTATGTATGTTATCTTGTAATGGAAAGAAGTTATAGATGGAAAGCAATTTCGCGTGAAACTCCGTCGAGGCCAGGCCAAATACTATTAGGATCGAGTGCTCGTATCTTTGCCGTTTCCCGAAGTCATGCTCGTCGTTAACTCTTGCGTTAACCGCGCTTACAATTTTTACTTTCGTTCCGCCGTTTACCATTTCTTGAGATATTATTGCTATATTCTGAACGAATCCAGTGATTTTTCTTTTTAATCCAGCGGCAGTGTAATTGCGAAACGGAGTGGTTGTGCAAAAATTACTTTCAACTTTAAGAACGGTTTGTTGTTTCCATATTTTATTTTATAATTGGGTATTACCTTTGAAATACACTACGCGAAGCCTGCAAAAGTTGTCGCTCAAATGTTCTGAGAACGTTCGTCGTTAAAATATACTTTGCTCTTTGCGTGATGTAGGAGGTCTGCCGTGACGTGGATCTGAAATTTCCTAGCTCTCCTTTGCGTTCAGTACCACGAGTACCATTACAGCTTCAATCGTTTTAATACGCGTCGGAAAATGTAATTTTAGCAAACCATTACGTTCTAATAAAAATTGTTAATCGTCGTATAGTGCACTTGTTATCACAATTTTCTCTACTTATTTCTCTTCAATATTTCAAATAGATTAAAATGAAATATCGCGAGCTAAAAAATGAGTAACGAGTTGTTCGTATCAATGTAAATGACCCGTCATTGGTTCTTAAGAAGTTCTCTATTGACATCAACGCATTACAACTGTTGTAGCAGTTACGCTAACACGTGCAGTCAAGGATTAATTACTCCAACGAGCAATGCTAAATAGAGTTCACCCGCACTCGCGCGTCGCGTTTAAAATAACGAAAAAACGCAGGAGGCGCGAAGGAGTAAATCGCATGGTATTCGCGAAGTAGCAGCCAATTTGTTTGCCTCGCTGGAGAGTGCTCTCGAGGAGAGCGGTAAGCCTCTCTTTATTGGGCGGATCACTTCATCCCCGAAAAACTCCGGGGGTAATTTCGCAACCCCATTCGAGAGCTCGCCGTCCCCGAAACGATCATCGCTGGTGTACGAGCTGCGCGAGACTTTTGTTTCGGGGCGAAAAGAAAACAATTGCGCCGGTGTAATCTTCCCCTTCGGCTTTCGCGTGCGTCATTGCCTTTTCTTCGATTCCGCAAACTAAATTGCATTTACGGTAGCTCGCCGGGGGTAGGAATTTGCTCTGCAAGTATATCGACGACGACTTGGGTTTTTGGGTTTGCTCAGCGTTATTTGTATCTTGCTCGTCGAATGCTTATTGTCTCTCCGACTTGCTTCTATTTATTAGATACGTTGTGCAATTGATCTCGATGGCAGGATGGCGGTCCGTCGATTTTCGAGTATTCGAGGTTCAATACCCTGCTGATAGTTATTTATTTTGATTATATTTCGAATAGTTTAATGTTAATGTATTTATTTATTTTGATTAATATTTTGGATAACCCAGGCTTCACGCGTCACATTATTATATATAGTAATATTTATATTTTATATTGCACGTTGCATTAATATTTTGAATAGTCAAAACTTTCGATACGTGGATATATTCTTCATGAATACGTGTTTAATATTTTTTAATAAAATATCTCTTCTACCATAACACGATAGCGATCTCGCAAATTTTCCCCATAGTTTTCTGTAATTATCTACCGCGGGAAAATTGGAAATGCGATAAAAGTAAAAGTTTGAAAAGGTTTTGACGGCGAACCACAGTTGCCCCCATAGTTTCGCCGACGCTCGTAACCAGCGAAATACTTTAACCTCGTTTAATTTCGTTTTCCGTTTGCCTTTCCAGCAAAGGAACTGAAAACATGCGGCAGTGTCAGAAGCGGCGGAGAGGTCTGCTGCTCGGCAGACATGGAAGTGAGATTGCAAGCAAGGGCACGTGACAAACACGAGAAAGCCACCAAAGAAACTCTTCAGCGACTGCACCAGGTCCTGTCCACGAGAGGGGCTAGATTTCACAGTGAGTAATTCGAGTAACTTCCCTTAATTTCGCGATTCCAATTATTTTATCGGCGTCCTCGTAGTCGAGCACAATTGAGGAGAATTCAACTCGTTTGATACCGCGTGTGATGCTCGTGAGGGTGGAACGGTGGTATCGTTCGAGAGTATTTCCCGTTACATTTTGCGAGAAAAAGTTACGGGAAGGTCGGTCAGACTAGCACAGTTAATTTATATTAACGTTAAATATAGTTGAATTTGTACGATGATTTGTAGAATGATGTGAAACGTGGTACTTTAATGATCAGTTCTGTAAAGTAATCGAGTGCCCCTCCATTTATCATACAGCCTTCGGAATAATTGATTTACGATCTATGTTAAGTTTAATTGAAGTTGGGTTTGTAAAAACGATTATGAAAAACGCGCTACTTTGTCCACTATCTATCATACTACCTGTGAAGTGGTTATTCCGGGCTCGTTAATAGAATCATTATGTAAATTTTGATTAAAGTTTGCCATATAAAAATACTGATCAAAAACGTGTTACATTACCAATTAGTTCGATGTATAAATTACACGTATATCAGTCACATATTGATCATAGCGCATTCAGAATGATGGAATCGAAGTCATTAAAAAAATAATTCCATTACCGACAACGTCGATATAATTACAACGTTATGACGTACACAAAAACTCATTTATCCGTTAAATATTAGAAATTCGTTCGAAACGAAAGTCCGCGCGAAACCATTTCACCTACAACCTTGCGATTTTCCATCACGGAAGAAGCTTCGCGAAGTAGTTCAATCGGCCAGACGTCCTTCGCGAAACACCTCGGAGTGCTCTCGACAGGTGTGAACGGTACTTTATCCTGCGGGTGCTCGATCCCCGTACAATGCACTGTTCGAACAGACAAATACGCTCTTCCGCGTGCGCCAGGCGCAGGGGTGATCGCGAGGAGCAAAAAAAGAAAAACAGGGGATGAAATGAGATTTCAGCGGTAACGGGGACTAGCGATATAAGTGGATGTTGACGTCCTCTCTTTTTCCCGCGGTTCTTCTCTCCAGCGGCTCGAATGAGTTCACCGAGTATTTGTTTTTTTAATTAAAGAGGAACCGCGTGGGGGGGGGGGGGGCGGGTTGGATCGAGGGGTCGAAGGGGAGGATGGTTTTCGTCCACTTCGACGGGTCTTGGAATTTTTGAAACGCGTCGACTTGGAAGAATTGCGAGTGTGAGACTTTAAAATACTCAATGTTTCGCTGTTATTCCTACAGTTTTGTCATTTTTCGAAACGTTGCTGGAGTTCCCTTTAAATGGACTTTTAATTTTGGAAATGGAGAAAAATCTCGAGGGTATACACGGTTTGATAACGAAAGCACAAGATAATTCTCAATTGTCAAGATAACAATGTTTAGCGTTAATCACCCTGGCTACAAACGCCTTGATTCTTTTAGTATTCGTTTCTTCCGTGAAAAACAACTCGAACACCATCGCGATCCAATTCCTTTGATCTAACATCCTGGTGGAAATAGTAACCTCGGAAACCTGTATCTTTCACAACTTCTCGATCAATACATAATCGACGATCAATAAAACTTCCACCAGTCCATTACCTATCCCGAAAGAAAAAAAAAAAGAAAATCGACATCCCACGATTTCGTCACCGCACCACGCGAACCGATTATCGAACAAAATCGTCCGGACGATAATTCGACGTTCGGCCAATCGATGTTCCGATATTCGTAATCCCGTAGTACCTTCGAAATTGCTTCGAACGTAGATCTCTTTGACCGAGGAAAAGAGCCTTGCGCGCTCTTCTACCCCCCTCGCCCCCGCCACCACCCTCACCCATCTCGTCTTTCCCTACCTTTGTACTTGTATCGCGTGGAGTGGCGAGTAAAGTGGGTACGTACCTAGATACATCTATAGTATGCCTACCACCTCAAAGGAAGTACGGCTAGCAAGAGAAGCCGTAGAGGCAACGGCTATGAAAAAGATTGAAGCTTGAAAGGTGGGAGAGCCGTGGGGTGGTGGCATGGGGGTTGAGGGGCGAGGGAGAGGGGGGGGGGGGGTCGGGCACGTAGCGCGAAGTTGCCACGAGAAGTAATTTCGTTAATGAGAATCGTTAGAGCCCTGAGGTTTTCAGCGGAGTGCAGTCTAATTTTCGCGGCGATCGTCAAAGTGACAGGCTTAATGCACTCCTTTCGTTCGTCTCATTAAACCGGGCCAATGAAGTTTTGTTTCGGGGGACGGAATTACGTTAAATCGTTTTAAAAATCCTTTTCGCGCGTCCGCGCGGCGATTTAACTTTGTCGGCGGATAATAAAAATCCCTTTTGAGCTCGTAACTGTAAGCGCGCGGTGTCCGTTTGGAAAGAGCGAAGTCGTGTCGCAATTAATCGTCGGGTATATTCGGTCCGAGTTAACACGCCAGGACTACCAAAACCAGTCATGTTCCGATTGGTTTGTAATTTGCATTTGAATTTATCAGTTTTTAACTCTTAATTACGACAGTCTTGAAAATTTATGATATCTTTATTCAAGTTTGATAATGTTCGCGTTAGCTATGCTCGTTAATCGTATGAATTATTTTTTAAACTGTAGTTCTTCCAAAGTGGTAAGTGTCCCAAAGATTTATTACAAAAGATCGCTTTAAATATTACCTCCCCAAGCAACACTAAGGTTGCTTTGAGTAGTAAATTTTAACTCGCGGTAAAGTGATCTAGGATTTCCTAACGATGCAAAAATTAGGAAACCAAGAATAAAGATTCTTTTGTCTTGTTTATTTTACAAATAAAAACCTGTCATTCCTACTTGTCCGGTAGAAATAGGTATAGATCAATTGGCGGTAGTTCTAGCGTCGAGGGCCGACCGAAAAGAATTCGTATCGATCGTCGATATTCTCTCCCTTCCGTTCGAGTTATCGTTCTCCAACGCGATTGCCGTTGAAACGCGTCTCGTTCATTGCCGGGCGTTTAAATGTGCCAGAAAAATTAGTCTCGATTTTCTAGCACGCAAAGCGAGTCCGGACTATCGCTGAATTAAAAGCTCGACGAAGTTATACCGGTCGCCGGGGCTAAGTGCTTCCTTCCCCCTTTCGCGCGACGCTCGGAGCTTTTTGTATGGCGACGCCGACGTCGCCGTCGCCGTCGCCGAGGCCGAGGCCGACGCCGACGCCGACGATTCGTTACAGAGGGGTCCGTACCTGTTCTCGTCGTTAAAAGGAATTTTAATCACATTCTTTGCGGCTGAAGTGACGATAAGGAGAGGTTCAGGGACTCCGACGTCCGTGAGGTTATCCGTCGAGGGTGGTAGTGACGCGAATAAGGGTGGTACCGTGAGGGAGGCGAGGGTGGTTCGCGTAGGGGAGAGTAGGAGCTGGGAAAGCTGCAGCCATTGTTACCGTGGAACTGGAGTACCTGTGGACGTTTTGTTCGTTAAGCCCTTTTTCTTCACCTGCCGTAAGAACCGATCGAGCCATTTTTTTTTTCCTTCCAAAGGTTGGAAGGCGCGGGGTGGAGGAGGCGCCGAACCATTTTCCTCGCGTTAATTGCTCGGGAGGGGAAAAAGAGTATGCCCGACAGTCTTGTTTTTGTTATCTCGGAGATTTTGTCGTGGACAAACACCCTGTTGCGATGTAGGGAGAGAAATGTAATTTACTTTTAGGGGTGGTTGTATCTAAATGTAGATCGAGTACTTCACGTTGCATTTTCATCAATTAAACCTTCCCGTTTCGTAATATCGACCCGATGAAAACTTACTCGAGGTTTGTTTGATTATTTGTTTGACACGATGAAAATATTCCTCGAGCACGTTTATGAAAAGTTACAATATCCCTGAATGGGTAGAGCCAAATTATGCATATTACGAGGAGGGAATAGTTATCTCAATATAACGGGTCAATGTTTCTATCAGTTTTCTTGCGTGACGAAAATGAGATGTTTTCTTCTTTTATTTTCACAGGCTTCTTTAAGGAACTTCTCGCGGCCAGTAAGAAAGGCTTCCACGAAATGTTTAAGAAAACCTACGGCATTCTTTACGAGCAAAACTCGTATCTTTTCACGGACCTCTTCAAGGAGCTGGAGAATTATTACGCCAAGGGAACGGTGAGTTTCTCATTTACCTCGTGTTCGATGTCACGATTTATGAAAAATCAAATCGATTTTTCGCGGCTCGCATGTCAGCCAACAAATTTTAATAGACCATCGCTGTTTTTTGTCGAATCAATAAAATATTTTTCTCGGTGCACGAATAAACGTGCAGAATCCATTATTCTTGTGACTCTCCAATAAAAATATTTTTGTAACTAGATATTACTGGGACGAAAAGAAAATTGTCATTTTTCCGTGGAAAGTCTTACGATTCTAATTTGTGATAGCAAAGAGTATACCGTGGATATTTATGCAAAACACAAGCTCCTTGTACTAAGCAGGTGTAAAGTATTGCTACGAATAGCATTGCCAACCTGGCACCCGGCATCACCGACCGGCTGTCGTTGATTGCCGGGCGCTAATATTCAAGTTATTATGTTTGATAACAAAGTTTTCGTATTCGAGCTGTTGATACGAACGGTCGTATTCTTGCATAATAAACGTTCCTTTTATAAATAGTGCCAAATCTTCGTTCGTGCACGCGTAGCGTCGGTAACAATACGTAAAACATTCGCGTTTAAGCGAAATATAGATATAACAATAAGAATAACAACATAACAATAAATCTGTACAATTCAAAAAGTACGATATAAAAGAAACGCGCTTCTACAACTCTCTAACAACGAAAAAAATTCCCCTTTAACTTCCACCTCTTGGCGCATCCACTCTAGAAACATAATTTTGCATAAACTTCGGCAGTCCGGTAACCTGAGATTTCCCGGGGAAAATCGATAGCCTCGCGTCGGGGCCGATTTCGTAAGGGTGAGAATTTCCTCTCTTTCCCGCCGCTCCTACCCTTTTATCATGTCACCCCTGTCTGGAGTCGAAACTTTCGGAATCGCCAAACCCCCGCGTCGACAAGCCCGGGTTTTGACCGCGAGCAACGAGAGACTCCGTGCGAGGATGGGGTTACACCGACGAAGGCGAGTTTAATCAATGCTTTTGACGTTCGGGATCGTAGACCGCCGATAAAGGACTAACCGAAAATATATCCTGCCAAGGTTCGGAACCCCTGTACCAGGAAAATAGATACTTTACCCTTGCGGGGGTAGGGCGGAGGTGGCAGAATTTGGAATTAACCCTGAGCCAATTACCGCGCATTTGTCGCGAGTGACGCAGACTAGTATTCGCTGTTCGTAAGGCAAAGAAGATATTTATAATGATGACTTTAATGGATAAATTATGTTCGGTGGCAACGGTGTTGTATCGCATGTAGTCTATGCAAAACGTACAATTAAAAGTATATGACGATTATTTTCTGTATAAAACTTTACATGTTATAGTTCTGATTAGTAGCTACTACTTTTTTCATTAATCTCAACTGAACTTGTTTAACAGATTTTATTAAAAGTCACAGTTTTCTAAACGTACAAGAATGACTCAATGAATTGCAAACAGCTTCACTTCAAGATTGATTAATAACAAAAGAAGAATTAACAAAACGACGATCTCGCGTTACTAATAAAAAAAAATGTAAAACGTTCCCGGTCTGTCGCACGACGACGTACTTTAAATCGGGTAGATCTCCCCATTCGGTTGGCTAGGTATTAAGATCGAGGGTTAAATAGGTGGAAAGGAAATCGGTCCCATCGCTTCCGGAGACTCCCCGACGCGCGATACGCGCGCGGAATTTTCAGATCGCTTCGTCGCGTCGTATCGAGCGAGAGGGAGGGGGGAAAAAAAGAAAGAAAGAAATTGCGGTAGAAAGGAAGGCGCGATGGAAAAGCGAGACGGCAGGAAACTGAGACGGCATTGCGAGCGATGGCGGGCGATTGTCATTCAAATCGCTTCGAATTATTCACCGGCGCCACTTGGACCTGTTCCATGCGTACGGGATGGCACGTTCGAAAATGGCCCGACATGAATATATTATTGTTGCAATCGCCGGGGCCGCGTATAGTGGTAACGAATTTATATCGACGATATATCGCCCTTCGCGGCGGCGGCGGCGGCGGCGGCGGCGGCGCGACGGTTTCAAAATCCATCGGGCGAATTTATATTTTACGACTACTCGGGAATGGAGGGGACGAAACCCCCGATAATCCGTCGCGTTCGGATAGTACGATTTCTTCGCCGATTATCTTCGAACGGTCGGGGCGATTAAACGAAATCTGTGCGAACGAGCCGTGATCGACGTCTCGATGGCTCTTCCGTCGGTCGACTTTTGTTGCCGCGCTCTTTCTCTCTTTTTTTTGTTTTCCCCCTTTTTTTGCGTCGATCAGATGCCGTTTGATGGATTATTATCTTCCTTTCGCGCAGGATTTCTCGTCCCGCTATTATCGATGGGAATATTTTACCCGACGTTTGTCATTTTTATTGGGCGCACGCAAATTAGAGAGTCGAGCTGGTTACGATGGTTCGTTTTTCTAGGAACTATCAGTGGACGTTCTCGTAAGTTCGTTCGGTCGTTTGTTTCTCCGTTACTTTTTTTTTTTGTAATTTATTCTAAATCGTATCGTGCAGGGTGTGAACCGTAACACTAATCACCTAGTATTTGATAAGTTAATTCTTTGCAGTTTCGTGTTATTAATACAGTAACTTTTTGCTCAAAGCAATATTCTTTAACTATCGTACAATAAAGAAAATAAATGTCATTTCAATTTCGGAAATATTGTCGGCGGAAATTTAAACGCAAATAATTGAATAGCGAATTGGACAGATAACGAGTGTCACAGAGGCAAACGTTCGAATAGTAAAAATATTTGCATACAGGGTGCCGCGATAACTCCGATCACCTTGATTATTTTTAAACATATGAAGAAACATTGTAGAAATAGGTTTTTCATACGTGAATGATTTTCCGATATTCCACGGTAATTCAAAAAAATGGAAAATATCTAAGTAAGACGATCAGGACGTCTCACCCTGTATATGGAAACAACGTAAAAGGTGACGACGATTGTGTTTGATTAAAGGTGAATCTCGACGATGCCATGGACAACTTCTTCAACACTCTTTACCAGAAGATGTTTACGGTGCTCAACAGCCAGTACAATTTCGACAATAAGTATTTGGAGTGCGTGGGCGATAACATGAAAGAGATGCGACCCTTCGGCGACGTTCCTCAAAAGCTCGGCGTTCAAATCAAGAGGTGCTTCGTCGCCACGAGAGCATTCAGTCAGGCGTTAACGGTCGCCGCGGACGTGTTGAAAAATATGCAATCGGTAAATATTGGAGGAATCGGGAGTTTTTAAAGAACCGGGGGGGGGGGCTATAGCGATTTTTATGCAACGTTCTACGTTATCGCCTTAACATTATTATTATTCTCACATTGAGCAAACAACTACCACATAGTTTTACGAGCAAGTAATTATCTATTATCATAAAAAATACTTATTAATGATAAAAGAACGTGCAAGTCTCTGCAAGGTAAATCTATATTATTGAATACAATTAACGCGCGCTTACAAATCGTCCATCTACCACGGTCCGAATGGACGTTTTTATTTCGCGGTGCAATTGAAAAAAAACTTCGACTTTTAACGCTTCTTACATATCCTCATATCCCAACAGCTGTGAGGAAGAGTATATCAAGATAAGAAAATATCGAAAGTCACTGACGAGTTGAAATCGAATTTATAAAAATAGTCGCTGACGCTATTTAATTTCTACGAGTCGTTTTATAATTTCCACGCGCTCCGCATAATAATATTGCCCTCAAAACTGCAGAACGGTAAACTAAAAATAATGTCTGTATTTCGCAGTTGAAACCGTCCGCGGATTGTGCAGCTGCACTCACCAGGATGACAGCGTGTCCATCCTGCAGCGGGATACCCGGCAATGTGTTAGCGTGCGGTGACATGTGTGCCAATGTGATGAAGGGTTGCTTGGCCCAGCATGCTGCGCTCGATGCTGAATGGAATCACTTCGTCGGTGAGTAATTTCTCGTCCATTGTTCCATTGTAATTATAGCCTCTCACGGTTCGATATGATTGCCAACGTCGATACGAAGGCCGTTTCATTACTCGCGTCGCGTGAGAAAACTTCGTTACCCGCGGAGAAGGCCCCTGAAATTATGCAAAATCCTCGTCAATCCTGTTTTTTTTTTCAATATCGTGAACGCGAACGTTCTCCGTGATATTGACACGCGGATTTATGCTTTTGGGGGCGCCAGGAAAGTTTTACTCTCGAGAGCACTCGAGCGCATGTTTCTGTGCTCGCAGTTTTTTGTGTTTGTACTACTCGCACTTTAAACCAACATTACAATTTTTAATAAAAATTTAATATTTCTGTTTTTATTTTGCATTTAAAATTTGGAATTTATATCAAAGGTAATTTATTCTAAATTAGATCCTTTACGGTCTTTCGTAGCGCTCGCAGTTTCATCCTACAATTTTTTTTAGCGAATGTAAAAATGCAGATGGCTTCCATATGACAAGAATGAAATATTACAAAACCTGTAGCAGTAAATTACAAAATACTGGTAGACCGTTGTGAATATTTAAACACATATCCGTTGTATGTTACTCACGGAGTTCGATGGAGACTCGATCGATATTAAAATCAAAGCGTAAAGACAGAAGTTTTACGATCTTCGAAAATAGGCGAAGGGAAAGTCATAAGTTTCTGGAAAGTTGCATAGAGGAGAAAGAACTTAGCGTCTGTTTGCACTAAAACTTGAAGTTTGCTCGAGCAAAGTCAAATTTACGGTGAGCTAAAATTGTCTATTCGAACCTGTGATAGATGGGCTGGAAACTTCTTTGCGAGTTCGCCGTAATTCTTCTCAAAAATATACTCGCCTACTTTCCGACAAAAGTAATTTCGCTCTGTAATAAATTGTAAATATCACAGCGTTACGAGAACCGGTAATTCGTTTCGTCACGCTATCCGGCCACTGCTCGGCAAGATTCTCGTTTTCAATTCCCTTCGTTTCATTACCGTTTAAACGGATAAACGAAAACGCTGACGACATAATTTCTCGGGGACCATCGTCTCGCCGTGGCGCTCCATCAAACACGTGGGCGACGAAGTGGTCTCTTGGCCGAGTTTAAAAATTAACACGAATAACAAAATTAAACCGTGGGACGTTTCCGTAATTTATTCGTGAAATGAAAATTGAGAGTAGCACGATGGCGGGTATTCGACGGATCCGAACAATTTCTCTTGCAAGCTAATGCAATTAACATACTTCCTACTCTGGTAACGCGTGCAATTTAAATTAGCATTATGGGAGTGAACAAAATGTTCGGCCATTTCTCGAGTAAAATATTGACGAACGATTACATTCCGCGACGTTTATCGTTAGAGAGATCGCGCTCGTTACCAGCAGTGATTTTAGTTGGGACTTACTATGAAATTAGTACATATTGGTTCTGGCGAGATAACATTTTAGCCTTGTCAATGTTTGACCCATAATTTCAAATAGCCCACGTTGAACTTTGGCGATGATACGTAAATGTTTGCATAACCCTGTCAAACGTTTCCGTACGAATTATTAATAACAATCATCCCTGTACGGTCTCGTTATTACGCGTCATAATCGCTCGATTAATCTCTAATCGCGATAACCAACCCGCGACGCGTCAATTCTTCGAGAAAGTCTGTTCGACCTGTAAAACCATAACGCTGTTCAAAGAGCCATTTCGGAGTGATTAAATAAAATATTACGATTCTCTTTTCCAAAACCAGAGGCAGTGAACAAAGTCGTCGAGCGATTACTGGGACCGTTCAACATCGAGATGCTGGTTCGACCGATAAATCTGAAAATCTCCGAGGCGATAATGAACTTCCAGGAGAACAGTCACGACGTGTCGCAGAGAGTGTTCACCGGTTGCGGGCGACCTGTGCTCGGTAGACGAAGAAGGCGACGAAGGGACAATGGAGAACTGAAGCTCGAGTCGTTGAATTTCGATCAGGAAACCTTGACCGAGGACCGCACCGCGGCAGCCTCGATTTCGGACACCCTTTTCAGGGAGATACGACAGAGGGTGAGGGACTCGAAGCAATTCTGGGTTTACTTGCCGTATCAGCTCTGCAACGACGGTTTGGTGGTGCCGCCGAGTAACACGAAAGAGTGTTGGAACGGGACCCATGTCGACAAGTGAGTAACACTTTTGTCACAGAGATACACTATTGACACTGTTCTGTTTACACTGATGTAAACTGTATTAATAAACCCTTCAAACCACGATTTTTTTTTATTCGTTACGGGCGAGAAAGTTCACTATTCAATTACTCGATTGACCCGACGAACACGTATGATAGAGAAAATGTTTATAACGTAATGCTTCAAAATTGGGGAACTACTTGATTTTTCGTTTTGGCATATAAGAAAGCGAAGGATTCCAAATTTATAGGTTGAGAAGTGCCGGGATAGAATATTAAATCTATCATTGACCGGGTTCTTAAACTTGCGATTAGGGGAAACTTACCTAAGTTCACTACAAGTTATTTCTTTGTACATATGCATAATACTATGTTCTGTTTTGTTTATTACGCGGCATCTTTAAATAAAATCGAAATACAGAAACGATGCACGATGATAGGGCTCGACTGTCAGTTCAGTGTCTGATTTATGAAGTTGATCGCATGTATAGAGCTATGATGTAAGTCGGATAATAACGCGTGATATTCATTCGATTCGCAGGTACGTATATCCCGTATCATCCGACGGCGAGACGCAAGTATTGAATCCAGAAGTCCGAAGCTCGGGACCCAGGCCAACCATCGTCAAGGATCAAATCTTCGCGCTGACCACCATCACCAATAGATTGCAGTCAGCGTACAATGGCCAAGACGTCGATTGGATAGATACAGGTAAGCGTCCCGTTCACCTCGTCGGTGTTATAACTCGTCGGCCGTGGCGTCACCCGTATTTGGATGACACGCGTGGCATATTAAATACTCCATTACTAATTTCAATGAAATTAATATTCCGTAACTGTATAGCGTTGAAACTCACGTGTCATCCAAATATATATGAACTAGTCGTCAACGCGTTAACCTCCTCAAGTACAGAGTGCATTGCAATGTACATAAACAATATATTTTTAACATTAACCGTACTTAATTATTAATAAAATAACCAATCATATATTTTTATGTGATTCATAAAAAGGACATAAATACAACAGAACATAACATAAACCGGTCATTTTGACCGGGCTGGTACGTTTAGTGTTATTGAAGCTATTTTCGATTTATTTGCACCGGGACCTTCTGTACATCACAGTGTACACTATATACAAAAAAACATAAAACATGTTTTCATGTCCCCTCAACCCTTTACAGAAATTAAATGAAATAAAGTTAATAATCGCAACGTTTAAGAAAATATAAAGAAATCCATCTTAAAGGGATTAATGTACTAAATAAGACAGTTTACAAAACAAATTTTTCCTACGAAAACTAGAAACTCAGGACTGAGGAGTTTAACGCAGGGGCGTGGCTTGAATTCACGTGCCCTTCTATTTACCGCGATGTCGTTACTGGTTAGCATCCATAACTCACGGCGATCGCCCTCCCCGCTTCGCGGAGTCTCGTAACGCAATAGCCCACGCCACCGAATACAAAGCTTCACCGTGCAAGTTCGAATTTCCTAACTCGGTCGCTTCCGAATTTCAGAAGACACCGAGTGGAACGGCTCGGGAAGCGGATCTGGCGACGGCATCGATCAGGATCCAATAACCGACGACGAGGACGGCTTCAAGGAAGGATCGGGATACGAGCCGAACTCGGCCGCGCCCGAACCGCCGAAGCAATTACCGCCGGTCGTGCATACGAACGTGGTGCCACCGAGGGTCGACATCGTCGAGCCGAAGACCACCAGCGGCAACAACGGCACGGCGACCGTCGACAGCGGCGCGAGTAGGGAGAAAATGTCACTGTCGCGCGCCCTCACGACTTATCTCGTGCCCATTGTGGTTATGTGGTTCGGCGGTTGTCTCACCGAGTGGCTGTGATCATGTGCTTTCTCAGAGTAACGAACTTGCGATGTACATATTTCATTCTGACGAGCGATCTCGCATTCCCCCGCGGCGGGCTGGCAGAGGGCGGGTCAGGGAGGGGGAGGGGGAGAACGCGAATGCCAGGAATTCAATCGCGCGGAAGGGAAGAGGATCCTTCTCTCCGTTAAGCCGATCGATCGGTTCGGTAACGCCGTCTCCTTATCGGACCCTTCGCGAACGAACCGCGAACGAAGGTTGAACATCGTGCGGGATCTCTCGTAGACGTCCGACGATCGTCTTCGTTGAAAATCAATTTATACTGCCGCAAGGAGAGAGAGAGACCTGTCCGAAATGAAGAGACGGGATCGAACTCCCGTCGAATTAGGTAGGGAAAACTAATTTCTGTATGGAGAACGCGCGCTGATATACGCGAAGGACGCGCGTCGCACGATCGACGCGACGACCGGCGTCGTGTGTGCCTTCAGGACTGACGGCACGATCGATGCTTTTCATCGAGCCTCGGATCATCGTGGTGTCGCCTCGCTTATCTATGCCACTGTTGTTTCGTCGACGGACGTTTCGGCAGTTCAGATCGGCGAAGACTGATATACCGAAATTAACTGACAGAGGCGTGGATCGATAGACGCTTGGTTTCACGATTTGAGGACACGATCGGAATGATGGAACGATTGGAATATTTTTCGTCGATTATCGAATGTTTCCTCTTGATTTTGGCTTGATTAGGAGGCGGGGAGCGATACCGAGATTTTTTGTAGCGTTTATATTCAACGATCACGAACACTCGGCGTTTTTAATTCATGAAACTCGAAGATTGGTATCAGCAGTGGCGTAGTTGAAGCTGTGACGACGATAAGACGAGGGTTTAAATATCTTCGAATATACGTAAAGAAAAAAAAATGGAACTGAGTATACGAGAAGGCACGAGGACTGAATATTTCCACGCATAACCCGGATCGAGAATATGTCGAATGCGTCTAACGTAAAACACAACGGATCGCCTGGCAGACGGGTCGTCTTTCTTTTAGACTGATCAAGAAACGCGAAATTTTCCTGCCTCTAGCGTTTTGGTAAATGCAATCTAAATTCTGATTGACGCAAGAAAAGGTAGTGTCGCGCAGAACTTACCTTTTTATACAATAGAGGAACCAAAAACCATGCGTTGTTCAGTGTTCTTCGTGTTACGAGTAACGAGAATGTATACAAGAAGGAACGATAGATTATGTCGTAAAGTGTAAATACGGAAAGAGTGACGGATGATAGGAATTGCTGCTTCGTTGAGCTTCGTTAACGATTCTCGATTAAAATGAAACTCAAACGTCTTTTCGCTATGATTCAAGACCTTCGAATTGTCGATTAATGTTATCCGCCACTCTGCCGTGTCGTCTAGCAAAACTATTTGATTAAAGGAAAGAAATGAAGGGAGGGAAGAAAGAAAGTGTCAATATGTGACGTCAAAACGAGGTCGGAAATGGGCTGCTGTGATAAAATCGACTAAAACGAGCGATCTTGTTGGCCGCTCCGCACCACGGCGACACGTTAAACCCCGTGAGTGATCGCGGGGCAAAGCGAGAGAGAGAGAGACATTCTACAAATCTAGTGAAATATTCAAATTAATATTATGAATAACTAATTATTTGTAATTATATTATTATATATATTATAAAGTGAAATTAATATAAAAATTATACCTTGCGTTCGAGATACTCTGCCGTGGATGTAAGAGCGTTAGAACTTTATTTACGAAACGCGCTCCAGATTTCTTTTTCTCTTTTTCAATGTCGATAAAAAAAAAAAAAAAAACTGGGACTTCCTTTTCATTTTTTTATAAGAAACGAGCAAGCGTGTAAGAATCGCGGGTGACGTTTGCCGATTAAGATGAGTATGTTCGTGTAAAAGGACGTGGCGACAGGGAACAGGGTTTTTACTCGAGAAGCTTTACGGACCATTAAACGATTTTCTTGTAATCGTGGAGATACTTTTCGCCTTATAAACGTGTTAAGAAGGAACAGTGTCGGCAAGTGTGTCGAATCGTTGGTAATGCGCGAGGGGAAAGATTGCCTTAGTTCAATGATTTAAATAAGGAAAGGTATTGATTAAAAATAAATTCTGTCGGAACTCAATCTATCGATTCCGTGAGTTAGTCTACGCGTCAAACTAAAGGTTCGATAAAACGAATGATAGAAAATTAATTTAACTACTGATTCGACATCGTGGCGAGCACTTTAAACCGCCGAAAGTATGTAATCTTACGTATTATGCACGTTACACGATTACAAGAGCGACGACGAATCGCCGTAAGAAAATAAAAGAAATATCGCAATAAGATTTGCCGTTCCATTGATGGAATATTAGCGTTATTCGAAGAGATAAGAAGAATTTACGTAACGGGAGAGATCCCGCGAACGAATAATACTATAAAAGCAGTTAAGTGTTGAGTGTTCCCTTATACGGTAAAAGATTGAAGTGTTTCGAGGAGCTAAGATTTAAATACTCCCATACTTCTCTGAACATGCATTTCATGCCTTTCCCGTGTATCGTTAATTAGCGAGACTCATTTCGTTCGGAAAGGTGTTCTGATCCAAATATACATATGTGTATATATGATAATATACATTTTGATTATTTTTATCCGAAGTTTTTCGCCGCGAATACGAGAGTGAGAGGGAGCGTGTGCGCGTGAGAGAGTGAATGAGCGAAAGAGAGATTGAAAGTTAACAGTGAAAGTGGTTAGACGAGATTTTCAAAGTGCCCCAATACGAAGTAAAAAAAAAAAAAACACATGGAATAATGTAGATTTATACGTAAATATGGAGAGAATGATGAAATTAGCAATTATCACGAATGTCGTGTGTGCAGTTCAAAAATCTTCGATTGGATTTTCCACAATGGGATTAAATCGCGCGTGTCTTGCTTCGAGATTCGATTTCTGTCTTCGAATAAAAATGCGGTTGCCAAAATGAACATTAGATAACATGAAATCGATAAATCCGTTTCTGTGGTTCAAGCACGAATCTCGAGGGAGACGCGGTTGGACAGCCATTCTATCGAAATAAAATAGATTACATTAGGATTACTCAGTTTACGTATACCGTCGTATACAGTACTTATAATCCCTTTTACGTTTACGAGCTGTTAATAGATTTTATTTGCTATGGATCATTGCGTACTCGAGGTGTTCTTTTAATCGATCGTTCAAGAAAAAAGAAAGAATCAAACGCAAAAGTTACTTAAGCAGAAAATCCTTAGAACTTATATGCCCGTTGTCAGGTTTTTTTTCTTAATGTGTACATTAAAGCTCCTGCCTTAAAATCTCTTCTTTCAACCATAATGATCCATGCCGCATAATGTAAAAGCCACGAAGGTGATCTTGATCTCGATGTACAGAACACTTTCAACGATGCTGCCTGTTACGTATTGTGATAAATATCCGATAAAACCGTGGAACAGTCCAAACGAAGAAAACATTTGGATAGTTCCCGACCAAAATTTCATAGATCTTTAAACCGCACGTGTATTGTATCCATTCGTTTTCATTTTTCATCTCAACAGTTTTCCTACGTACCGTAATGGTTCATCGAAGATGAATCTCGAAAGAAAAATGTGCCATATGTAGTGTGGCTATTACACGAACGTTCCGAGACGCGCCATTTTATGTTTAACGACCGCTATCTTACTCACTATTCATTTCACTATTTGATAAAGTGAACGCTGCGAATAAGTAATGTTCGTATTTTATAAGACTTCGCAAGACTTGTACGAAGAAACTTTGCAAATGTATGAAAACCGAGAAATTTCGCTGTTACATTCTTACCGTGTGCTAGTATCTAATATGAGAATTTTATTTAATGACCGATCGTATGGAATAAATTGAAATATTTAAAGTTCAGGCACTCGTCGTTTGTTCTTTTTATTTACATACACTCAGGAATTACGATATTCTACAGAATATGGTTTGTACCTGCCCTTTCGGTTCTCTACTTAATCGTTCCTTTAAATATGTTAGAAAAATCAACAAAAGATAAATAACAAATTTTTGTACAGAAAGGAAATAAGAAAATCTCGTGGGATGATTATTGCCGAGTCAAAGTGAATAGTATTTCATAAAATCCGAAAAGGAGGGATCGCTTTATTATTATTATTTTTTTTCTTGCAGCAACGTAAGAAAAACACTAGCCTTACCAATGAAAGGGGTGAGCGAAAAATGTTTGCGACTGTATCTCTATCTCGTTCTTCTATCCTTTCAACAATAATTATATTATGTATAGAAGCAAATTAATAGAACTCATTTCATCATCACTCTTGATTCGCGTTACTTATCGAATCAATGCTAGACTAATCCATTAAACTGGATTCGATATTCCTGTAGCCCGTGCGAAAACAGACGAAGCTACAGTGCTGAAGATAATAATTACTCAAGAAAATGTAAACTATCGGGTAATTTTACATACTCGTTCGTATATGTAACGTCATGCATAAGTAAATTTTAAATCCCATAAACGATCGACCTTTCAAGGTAATAGAGAATCGGATAGTTTCGATTCCGTCGGAAATTCCCAATCGAAAGTACAAGTTGTACAAATTGGGAGTCGGTCGGTTTGTTTAACGTTTCCTCCGGAATAGAAGAGAAGCTGTACACATTTCGTTCAATCCTGTCTTCGCCAGGTAAACTTGGCCCTCTGAGTCGACGCTTCGATGGGTGCGGCTGAATGCTGCATCGGATGGGAATACCGGCAAGCGGGCTTGTTGCAAAACGGATGGTATTTGCATTGCTGGGTCGGATGGGAGAACACGCATCCGAGTTTCGTGCAAGACAAGCCAAACTTGCATTTCGGATGTTTGTAAGCACACTTGTCCCCAAATTTACACGCTGGGAATGCACTGCAATTAAATTAGAAGTTACGAAGGATACTAAACGTCGATCCTCATACGGTCCTCAGAAATATGATTAGTTTCATTGATTTTTAATATTCCAGGCATTTTCTGTGGTCTTTGCAGTTCTGCTCGTGTCTATCGTAAGCGTACTGACATTAATCGTGTAAATGGGTGAAAAATCACCCGAGAAGCGTATGAGGGTTAACCGAGAGAAACCCCGGGGCTAGTTGAATCACATTAACTCAAGGATTCTGACTAGCGTGAGATCAATTGTATTTCGCGAATGCGATGAACGACAGAATTTATTTTTTTCCCATCGACTGGCCCCGGTGTTCTCCGATGAGTTTGATGTTGATAATAAAATGATGAACAACCTGCACATGACGGGGGGATGAAGGTAAGCGCATTTGTTCCCTAACGTACAGTTCGGCCAGTATCTACATTTTTCCCTCGATTTATCGATCACTGTCACTGCGTTTTCCGTCAGTGGCTTTTTTTCTGTACCGAGAAAAAAATGAAAAACTTGAATTACATGGATCGTGCAACTAGTCGTTTGTTAATCGTAATCAATCGTGATCGAGCGACGTACGTTTCGCCGAGGAATTCGTTGATAACGTGGCAGATTTTAATTCCGCGGAATTGGGCGAATGCGGTCTGTTGTACACTATAGGACTCAATTTTCTCCTTTTTCTTGGTACCTCCTCGATCTTTTCTACATTCTCTGTATTGCAGTTCTCATTATTCTCTTCCGTTATTTCTTTTACGGTCATGTCAGTATCGTCCTCCGTGTCAGTGATTCGAAACACAGTAGATTCCGACTCATTCGTAATGTATGCGTCATTTTGAGTGGTTAAAAGTGCGAGTTCATCATCCTCGTTTACCTATCAAGCATAAGGTAGATTCAACAAATATTTCATACGAATGGCTACTTAAATGCTTGGTGATCGCAACATTAATCTATAAACCCCGTCGCGAGTCGGAATTTCTAAACACAGACTCTTCGACGATAATGACAATCGGATTGAACGGGAAAAACATATACGTTGAATGATTCAATTCTCGAACTTTACAATACGCAATACTTCGCTAAGCGCGAGACGCTTTCGGTGTATAAATTACTTGGAAACGAAATAAAAACGACAGAATATTTATGTAAGTTAACTTACACGCTAGGCACTATATATTTATATAAGGTAAATTTTGAATGCCAACGTTTCGGCATTCGAGCGCAAGGATATAAATAATAAAAACCAAAAAATGTCCTTTTCGTTAATTAAATTATTTTATTTACCTCCATCTCCAAGCGTTCATCGTCGTCAGACATAGTCTTTTCTTTCGTAAGATTATTGTTATACCCGTTCAAGGTGACCAGAAATTTCTGGTTATCGTCGCTCCTTTGGAACAACGACATGACGACCCCCATGTGTTCCTCGTTTACGGGCTGTGGTATATCTATAGACCGTACAATACTGAATGTGTTAGACAAACGATTTAAAATAACGCGTTGAATATTCATTCAGCTCGCGTATCGTATACTTACAAGGCTTCGATTCCGCTTCCATGGCGTCGACCGTGTTCAATTCAACCTGTATCTTTTCCATGACCAATCTTTTGTTCGAATTAAAGTGTACCGACAAATTTTGACCTACGTCTCGCGCGACAGCCGGTTTAAGATGCTTCAGCGCTGCCTTTTTCTCCTATGGAAATTGATATTTCAATGAAACAAGTATAATTCATCTTAATCTTCTTTATTGTGATATTCAAACAAAATTTCGTTTCTCTCGAATATAGAATAATCCTACCGAGAATATCGCTAACGCTACGAATGTGAAAAACATAAATCGCAATGTGCCAAGATACCATTGTAAAAAATCTGACGAGTCATTTACTATTTTTCCAACGCACCAGTAGAGACGGCTCAGGATTTTTCTGTTTAACGACAGATTGATTAGCTTCCGCGACAGCTCGCAATAAAAGCGACTGCGTGGCGCGTTTTTGTGTCGGTTGCAAAGGTTTCAGTGGCCTCGGCGTCACGATCACTTTGCTCGGTATTTTGGCGTCCTCGACGTCCTCCTCGGCATCACTCGACGGATAGATCTCTTTGCCCATTTTCTCTAACGGCTTCAATCGTTTTCGTTCAGTTTTGAGGGGTAATTTATTTACAGCTATTATGTGTGATTTAATTGGGCCGATATTCCCTGCTATCGATTCTGCGTCGTCCTCTATCTCATCTTCGGCGCCCAGAGTGAGACAATCGCCGTCTTCGCTGCTCTGGGAAGGCTTGGCCGCCGAACCGAAGCCAGCTTTAATCGTTAACGGTCGGAAATGATTTTTCAATGGCCCCAGCCTGTTCTTGATATTCTTGTTAATACTCAAACCATCGCGACTTTGTTCCAAAGGCTTCGCTATCTTCGAATCTAGAGATTCCTGCGATTGAATGTCCAACTGTCTTTGTATCTTGTTGATATTTACGATTCCCAAACGATCCTTGATCGTACCCGTCGGTCTTTCGAGTTTCCCTTTCAAGCTCGCGTTTCCCTTCTCGCGGGATTCTATAATCTTCGGTGTCCTCTCGATCTTCGCGTTTCCCAATCGAGTTCTGATATCGTTCACTTTGTCAACCTCCGCGTGCTTCGCCTCGATCTCTCGGTTTCTTCTCAAACGTTCCTCCGCGTCGAAATTCCTTCCACGCTGGAAACTGTTATTACGATTATTCTCGAATCGATGCTTTTCGAAACGTTTCTCATTTTGCCTGTATCTATTGTCGTTCTCAGTCTTCTCGAATTTCTTCTTTGGACTTATCACGCCGAGACGATTCTTCACCGAAACTACCGACGTGATTTTGGGCTTGTTAACGCAGGACTTGAGCTTTTTGGCATTTTCGCTCAGTTTCTCGGTCTCCTCGGGTTCCTCCCCGATCTTGGATCGTTTAGCGTCGCTCGGCTTCTTCTCCGCAATTTCCCGATGATTGTTGACCGTGTCTAAAGGCCTCTTAAGATTTCTCAACGTTACGTCGTTTACCGTGGTCTGACTGTCGTCAACATTCGAAATTTCCACCGCGGCCGGCTCTTTAATCGTATTTCCAATGACTGTTTGTGGTTTTTTCACCGTGACCTGTGGAGGACCGACGGCCTCGGGCACAGCAGTATCGGGTTTACTTTCGCGTCCGATAATTTTCACAGACTTATCGGCACTCTTGATCTGATTGGGATCCGATTTCGGAACTATTACCGCCGACTTGGAGCCCGGTTTGTGGAATGATTTATCATCCTTGGGGATTTTACCGGAAGACTTGTCCGCGGACGGATCGACGATTTGATCTTCGAGGAAAGAGGTAGTGCAAATCTTTTTCTTCTTCCTTTCCTCCTCTTGCTTAACCACCACCGTCGGCACTAATTCTCGTAACGATTTCTTCTTCGCCACGGTGACTTTTTGTAATTTCTTCAACACCTGATCGTGCAACCAATCAACGAACGGCGTTGTGCATTTCTCGAGGAAGAGATAGAGATCCTCGTGCATTTGTTGGCGAGACTTTTTATTTACAACCATAACTAAGATATAGTCTGGTAATTCTTCATCGTAACGCACTCCTAATTCCAACAGTTTAGCGCGAATGGCGCTCTGAAAAGTTAATAATAAAAACGGTCAAAAGCGATTCACTGTGGAGTAATAAAACTAGGTATTAGTAACACCATAGTTATGATGTTCATGATTCTAAAAGCAATAGTGTTATGGATGCAAATTTAAATAATATATATACACAGATATTCGTCGTAACGAAATAATAATTTCGAGGGTCAGAATATTGTTGAGATGGAGTAGGACGAGGAAGAATGCTGGGTAGAAAACAAAATACAATTTTACATAGCAATAATCAAATGAACACAGATCTACAATGAATATTCGATCGTACGCAAACAAAAAATTAATATTCATTTATTTACATACAACATGTGTCACAAACTGTAACGTGCATATCTCAATTCGGATACTTCTATTCTAACCGTCGTGTCTTAGATTTAAGTGTACAGAAATAATTACAATTCGATTACAGTATAAAACACAACGAACGGAAAGCGAGCATCTTCTCGCCATTCCAACGAACAATAAAAATAATAACAAAGTACTGATCAAGCCAAAGGAAGTGGAACGAGGAAGCGTGAACAATAAAACTCGTAATTAAAAGCACGAAAAACAGATTCATTTAATCGTGAAGTGAGTACATCAAAAACCAATCTCGTCTCTTTTTTTTTTTTACTGTCACTGACAATGCCACCGTTTACGAACGAACGAACGCAAGCTGCCTGAAAACGTGCAATTAAAACGTGAAAATAAAGGGCGTTCTCGAGAAAGGGAAGATTTACGAAGCAAATGCGATGCCCCGGGATGAATCCATGCTCCGAAACGCAATGCGATGAAAATCTTACTCAGAATCAGGAAAAGTGTGGTGTCCAGCGAAAACTATGGATTTTCTACTCACTCTCAATTGATTCGTTACTTCTATGCCACGTATGTCCATGATTGACGATTACATTTAACAGAATAATCGCAATAGAAATAATGGAGGCCTTGCGACGAAAATGACGATATCGCCAGGGATATCACTGAATGAAAACATTATCGTCCATGATGGATCGGAGTGCTTCTTTCGGTTTAGGAGAATATCAACGTAGATGGGAAACGCTATGAAAATCCATAGCGCTGTGGTGCGATAGTTTCTACTTGAACCACGGCTGCAGAGCCACTGCGAGATGGTGGAGTTTTAGGTTTTACCCGCGCACCTCAACGCTCTCGTGCGTCCAAGAATGGAACTATTCTCGATGGAAACGGCGGCGGTTCATTTGAATTAAAAAATGCAGACAACTCGTCGATTTAACATTTTTATACGATGAAGAAATTATTCGAAACATTGCGCGATAAGAGTATCGCGTTAATAAAGGTTTGAGACATTTGTTTTGGATAAGAGGAAACGCGATATTTTTTTAATGAAATAGAACAGGTTATCGTCGTACATTCGTTAATTGGATATTCCAACTGACGATGGCGCTGTCGGCGGAATGGCGGTCGATATTTGAAACTAAGAATGTACCCTTTTACAATGCAGTATTTGCCAATTAATTTTCAACGGTAGTCGGAAAGGAATGGACAATTAAACATGTGTAGTAATGAAAGAATGCCTTGGTCCACACAAGTAGCGAAAAGCTCGAGTGGCGGAATGCCGTGAAGTTGTACAAACTGCACAAACAAACGAACGAAAGAAATACCATAGCTACCGTACATACGGCTGTGATTCTAAATCATGAAAACTAATGAAACACATTCCCCCAAGCAACGATTCGATTGACTGTTACGAGAATTACTAAATCCGCTGGGTGGGTAAGCTAAAGCAGTCAATATTCTAGAAAATTGTTAAAACGATTGTGTTGAAATCGTGACTCTAGCCGCTAGAATCTAGGAGATATATCGATGGAACGAGAATTGTCTTGCCTCTAATATTTCCTAACGAATAAATGGAAATATTTTACATATCATTTATTTAGACTCCACGAGCTTTGAAGAATAATTGTACTATTATTTTATTTCAAAATATCATTATATAACATTGTTATAATTATTGTTCTTATTTTCATCGCTAAAAAATTTCGCAAGACTTGTTCGTAGCTGAGTACGATGAAATTTGATTTTTCATCCTTGAAATAACGAAAACTGTAGATTTATATTTACCAATCTTTGTTCAGCATGGCAAAGATAATGAGCGTCTTTGAACGAACGCGATTGACGCGTTTTTACGAAAACTCTTACTTTGTATTTCCCAATCTTTGTTCAGGATGCCGAAGATAATGAGCGTCATTGGATCAACGCGGGTACCGCGTTTTTTCTACGATTTGTTTGTACTATCGGTGAGGATAAGTCTAGCTATGATAATCGCGACTTTCAAGGTGATCCTACCGTACCGCGGGAAGAATTTACTTGGAGAAACGGTTTTGGTAAATATCAATGATGATATTCTCGAAAATATTAGAAATTAACGCGGGATGGAATTGGATACGACCGAGAAAGAACTTTCTACCTTTTTCCCAAATCCTTATCTTAAAGTTTATCAATATTCGTTCATTTTTACCGCCGCTAATCTATATTTTGATAGATAAAAAATTATGACAACTAAATATTATTTCTATGAGATTAGATCACCGGCGCTGGACACGGCGTTGGACGCGAATTAGCTATTCAATTAGCCTCATCGGGATGCATTGTAATTTGCTGGGACATAGATTCCAATGCGAATCGATCGACGATGAGCGCCGTGTCGGAAAACGGAGGAGAAGTGAGATCATTTAATAATAAACTGATATTACTCAGACTGCAATTACGGTAATACGAAGTCCGTCCCGACAAACGTTGCTATGATATTCCGTGTGCGAAAGTACGACAAAATTGTTATGCGAGAGACGACCAATAGTTTTTTTAGTGTCACGTCATAACAAAAATGGTAAAGTGACGTAACGTTGCAGTCGCCTAACTGTATCCAGCTGTTTAAGTAAACCATTAGCGTTACATGTATGAATGGGGAAATCACATCATAAAATTAAACAAAATATATATCTAGTCCCCCGAAGTTTCTTAAAAGAACAATACAAGTGTAAAAATAAGCTACGCGAACACAATTGGCGATACTTTTCTGCCAATTATCATGCTGATGGTTGTGTGAATTATTGGTCGACGTTCGTGCGACAATTGATTCTGATTTTTGCGCATTAAATATATTAGCAATCTTTGCCCGGAAGTGTAGCAGACGTTCCGTACAATATCAACAAATTTTTCGAGGGAAAACGCGTTGCATAACTCTCAGGTTTACGGCTTCGTCGTTGACGTATCGAAGAGGCTCGAGGTACGAGAAACCGTGAGGATGATGAGAAGAGTGGGTGTACCGGAAGTATCTATCCTAATCAACAACGCCGCGATGTTGTATCACCGTCCGTTCCTAAGTCACGATCCGGACGATATCGAAAGAACGTTTCGCGTCAACGTTCTCTCACATTTTTGGGTACTATTATACATTCTATTCGATACGAAGGAGACCGCATTTCGTTTAATTGCTCAACTATCCAGCTCGCGAGTAAGCGCAAAATATTTCTATTCTTACGTAAGGGTGAAATGGTTCATAAGAATGGTCGGTGATTAAATGCCTCCGTTACGTAATTTCTGAACGCGATATTATGAAATTGTTGCGCGAATTGAACGCGAAATTCGTAATAATTATCGCGGACAGTTAAAAAAAAAGTTTTCCTTCGACAGACAATCGAAGCTTTCCTGCCGACCATGATGCAAAACGGTAAAGGACACATAGTTTGCATGAGTAGCATGTGCGGTATTTACGGGGTGTCCCAGAAAGTCGCGTACTGCTCGTCAAAATTCGCGATCAGGGGTAATAAAGAGACTAAGAACCTGTTTTCGCGTTACAAAGATCGTAAAAACTTAACGTCCTTTGTCTTCCGCGACGATTTTGCGCAGGATTAATGGAGGCGCTTTACGAGGAACTCCGATTGGACGCTAGGAACTCAAAGATAAATTTCACAACCGTTTATCCGTTTTATATCGACACGGGATTAGCCAAGGACCCGAAGTACAGGTAAGGGAGATATTGCGGAATCATCGTCGGTGAAAAATACCATTTTTTATTAGTCTAAGATACTGGCGGGCTTTGAAGAGATATACCCGTTGGGTATGAAGAGAAAAATGGGAGATGGTGGGGAAAATACATTGAAATAATATAACACGCCCGAACGTAAATTTCCACGACTCGTAAAAGAAACCTTTGATGACGCACGCCTAATTAAGAAAGGTGTACAGTGATTAGGTACAGAACTCTCATCGGGCGTACTGAACTAATTGTAAGCCAAGCCTTCCCCCGTCAATTTGACGCAAGGGAATTGCGGGTGTAATTACATGGGACGTAAGTAACTGGGACAATCTGCCGTATGAAAAGGCAGAAAATTGCGTGTTACGTCTTTTTTACGTGTGAATCATACTACGCGATAAATCAATTGTCTCTTAAAAAAAGAAAAGTACATAATGGGTTCACAAATGGGTCTTAAACGCGTCAGTTCTTTTTCTTTGCAAAAATGTAATATATTGGGGAAAAGTTGATGCTCTTTTATCCCATTTGGTCTTCCAAATTAGTAACTACTTAAATGTCGTTGCCTTGATATATTAATATTATTTTATTATTATTTATTGTATATTATTTCTTTTATTAATAATATCACAGCTATCAAAAAATTAAAGCAACGTTACGACCGGTTCGTTCCAAGTAAAATCGATCGCTTCGCGAATTAAAAGACAAAACGTTTCGTGTGTGCAGTTTTTCTAAATGCTACTCAAAAAACGAATGGATTCCACTTGGAAAGTGCCGCAAGTGGCCGTGTATATTTCCCAAACCTGTATTTCGATGTATCTTACTGTCCAATTTTAACGACCACGCTCGAAAACTTAATTGCAGATTTCCATACGTATTCGGCGTCGTTTCACCTGCGTACGCGGCTAGCGAAGTGATTAAGGCTATACGAAAGAATTACACGGAGTATTCGATACCGCGGTGCCTCCTTACCTTAAATTCCATTAATAGGTATCTCATATTTCCATTCACTACCGTTTTTCCATAAGTGAGTCGTTTAACAATCCCGATAGTAATAACCGAGAGAAAGCGGGAAACCAATAATACTACGTCAATTATAAATCTGAAATCTGTTTGGACATAATGTACGATTTCCAGAATTGTCCCGGAAAGCGTAATGAGATTAATTCTAGATTTCTTGGCGGACGTCGAACGAAAACGGCGTGAGAGTCAACTTAACGATAAAGCGTAACATTATCAATATTAATAATACCGAGTATCACCTCGGTTCGCTAGTTTTACATATCGTTACGTTCTTAAGATACGAAATAAATGTTTTCGTAGTATCGCGTGTTAACGCGTATTAAGGATCAATAAAATTTTAATTAATTATTGCAGTTGTAATTAATATCTCACGTAATCAATAAATACAAAAGAGAGGAATATGAAAGTGTTGGAAGTGTTTTCAACTGGAGATTTGAACATTTTTAACGACCCATCGGAATGTTCGAAATAATTTAAAGTAGGTATTATGCGCGTTACTAGTTGCGTGCTTCGATATTTTTTTTAATGGAATAAAAAACCACATGGCTCATAATAAATTGCGATGATCGCAGTTTCAATGAAGACGTTCACAATTAATAAATCAAAGGAAAAGAATCGTTAAACTGTCACTGGAAGTTCGAAGAGAACAGGTTTGAGAGACCCGAAAAAGTACAAGAAGTTGAACTCTGAATTCACGTCTCAGAATCAGTTCTATTCCTGTCTCGCGTGGATTTCTAAATTTGCAGCAACAAGTTTGCAATGCTGTTCCAATTTTTTCCAACACCCTCCGAATCGATCTAATAAACTATCTCGAATTTCATCACGAATCATTAATCAAATGTCCATGCAGAATCAGAACGACAAGTGGAACCTCTGGTGTTAACTGCAGATACGGAAGAGAACGTCTATGAACTTAGAAAGATTTAGAGAGACTTAGAAAGTAAGTCTGCCTAAATACATGACGGTCGTACGATCATATCGAAAGCATTTGATATACATAGGTGCTATTACCGATACCTACCTGATTACATAATCGCTTACTTGCACTACTCGTATAGTTGTTGGACCTGCATTGTACGCTGCTGTAAAACTTAGAATAAGGACTAAAACTTCAAGCAAAGGCACGACGATTTTGATTCTTGGAAAGTATGTGTACCACGGAATATCGTGATGGTCTTTAATCATGTTTCTACGACTAAAAATTGTTTTTAACCATTGCTTCGTTGTATCGCTATTACGATATGTTCAAAATATAAAAGATTTGGCCTCACGTGTTACGTATTCTGCGCGGAGCCGCAAGCATTTAAAAACGTTGAAAACATTTTTTGAAAAAGCCTTGAGATTTCGCTCAGACGTCTATGTAAATAATAAAAATATAGAATTTTCGTTTCGCGTTGTGCAACGTGCGCAGAATCCGAAGCATTTAAAAATGTTTGAACCGTTTTAAAAAAACGTTGAAATTAAGCTCCGATGTCGACGTAGAACACCCTGTCGATTTTAAAATATTTTTACCATCGTATTCTTACGTTAATAATACGTTAAAAATAGCAAATTTTTATGTTTCGCGTTACGCAACGCGTTTAAAAACCGCTGTATCGAAATATCTCGCGTGCCACGTATAGGTACGTTTGAATAGGGTGCAATGTAACGCTTTTCAACTAGATATGTTGCAAACGAACAACTGTATGAAACGTTCGATTAAGTTGCAACACGATCTTACAGCTGTAGGCCAAGTAATCGCGAGACATTGAATTCCGTTACTTTGCTCCTGTTTCAGTTCGACTCAGCTTCCTCCTTTCAAAATCCGACATTCTTTGACCTCCAGCCAGGCCTCCAGATGCTCTTTGAATTATTCGACCGAGTCCGTTAAATCTCGTTTCAGCTAAGAATATGATCGGCGAGAGTGTATTACGAGTTTTCCGACGATTACAGTGACGAAGGAAAATCAATATCGCAATAATCTTTCGAACGATCGTCATCGCGAGAGATGAAAACGTGCGGATCATTATCGCGATACCTTATTACTTGATTGCTCTATGCCGGTGACGCTAGTTGCGTTGTTTTTTTTTGCGTGGACAGATGGTATCCGATGTCCTTGGCCTTGCGCGGTCAACCGAACCGGTTCAAAGGACTCTCGCACGGAATACCCGCGAACTCATCCTTAGTTTGCCGAGCTCCCAGCTTTTTATGCGTAGCCGGAGCGTCCATAACGATTTCTTTTGCGTAGATTCGTAAGTGCCGATAAGACGCGAGTTTGAAAATTTTCCGTAATTACCAGTGGTCGTGGGGAAACCAGTTTTGTAGCTTTTTCTTCTCTCTGCTTGGAGCAGCGCTCGATCGATCGCGATATTCACCGTTCTTCCGAAATTAATACAAACATCAATTCACATTCTTTCGCACTCATTATAATATAATTCCACATGCAACAGCGTAGTTCGGCGTATACGTTAACGAAGCTATTTAACGACATTGCAATTTAACCGGCTGGCTGCGACTAACTTGTCGCGAACGTATTAATATTTCGAGACGTTTAAAAAAGAGGGTATTTCCAATTGTTAGGCATACGATGGACTCCTTTATACGATTCCTTTTATAGTCGTGTTTACAATTCCTACGGAAGGACAATTAATTAAGGTCGACAACAATCAACGTTCTCTGTCGCTTCTGCGAATCGATTTCTAATACTATCGGCTGATCTATTAATTAAACTTATATAAATTAAGCAAATGACAATACAAAAATGACAATACGTACAAGTGGGTCCATTTATATTTTAGTTACGCCGACACTCGTGCGATTCCTATTAGTATTACTGTTATTATTATTGTTACACGGTTTTATTTAGCTTCGTTTGTTATTCGTTTCTTAGTTTCTACGGGACAAACTTTGGCATTAATTTTAAATTAACTTCTATCGGTCCTCGATACTTGAGATGATACACGTGATTCGAGAAACGACACAAACCCGTTTGCAAAGAGAAACAAAGGAGCAATACGAATCTCGATTAGAACCGGATCTTGCTTTTTTATCCATACGTGACCATATGATATCTGATCGATTCCACGACACATTACACGCTTAAATTCTTCGAGATTCTGATTTTAAAATATGTCATGGAGAGAGGTGTGATAAGCCGCCCGAATTTTTTTCAAAAGTGTTCCAATTTTTCAAACTCTCATAACTCCCCGAAAGTCGAAATAAAAAATACTTAAAAATTCGGATGACATCCCAGCTGCCTCTATAACATATCTCGAAATCAGAATTTCGTTGAATGTGTGGCGGACGATTTGGCGTGGAATCGACTATATTTATAAAAATCGCTCTTCAAGCTGCACGGCTCAATTATTCCCACGCGTATCAGGATTTCGATCAAAGTGAATTTCAAAGAAGCATGTATGTGGTATTACGCTTCCGTGCATAATTTCCACGACACAAAATAACGGCAAAAATGAGGATCGATCGCGAGAAAAACTGGTGGAAGAGATGAAGCCCCCGCAAAGGTGAAAACAACGAAGAAAAAGGAAGTATGGAATAAAGCAGACGATGGCCTTGCTTTACGTACACGCTGGTCTCAGCCCGTTCCGAGACGTTCCAGCAAACCGGTGTTCAGTCAAGTTCAAGCGATCCGAGAGCTCTGAACGTTCTCAGCGCGTATACCATACCCGCGGATAAAGGTGGGATATCCTCGTTCTCGTTTCGATTTCCACCCTGATACACGTGCCATGATTTACGCCAAATGATTTAATCGTGCTCGTTACATTTCATAAGCTGCACCATTTTCGTTATAATCGCGGTGAGCTCGGTGATTTATTCGAGACAGTGATATGAAATAACGCATCGGTGGTGTTTCGTTTACACGGTGATTACAATTTTAATCGTAGCGCTTTAATTTGAGAACTTCGGAAGCTTTCACTGTCTCCCCCCAGTGATTTATATTGATACCCATAACGAGCAATCTATTGATATAAAGCGATGTTATGTGAGAATTATGGAAATGAGTGCGCGAGATATACTTACTATGCGAGGAGTTGCAAGATTACTTGATTGCGATGTTACATAAAATATTGCATTGTCATTGGATTAATAATATCTTGGTCCGAGGTACTTTCATTCGGTCCGGTGTCTCTTTCATTCACTTTTAAGCGTTTCGCGGTATATAATTTCGAAAGTGATTTGGCCAGTTAATTCTTTGGAGTGTTATGAGATTCACGATGATTTACATATCCATCGATCGTTTGCGGCTCATTTTCGTGACCACGGTTCGTTGGCTTTGTTTTCCACCTGTGATACCGGTTTCGTGTAGAGCGAACGTTGGAAACTTCACATTTGAATATCTTGCGATGTGAAGTAACTATGCTCGTTTAAATTCTGATTTCGACGGAAAGTGAAAGAGAGAGAATGAGAGTTTTTTCCTTAAATTCCAGATCAAATTGCTATCGGAAACTGGGTAGCGTGGATACTATTATTAATGGGAGTGACGGCATTTTATCGAGAGACATATCTTTGTCTCGGGTCGGTTATTAGAACAGCGAATCGATGGCTTGACAAAATTTTGAGAAACACGGAGAATTTCTATGATCGTTGATCACCTCTTTAACGCGCGATGGAGAACTATCTGCGTTAAACGCGTTCCCGTAGTGTTGGATACCTAAAGAGGATCGGGAAGTTGTCCTTGGTCCCAGCTATTAAAACTAGAAATTGATAAGGTATATGTTTATAAAACTGGATTGGCATCGTCTCGGGATTATATTCAGGATAAAATTCGTTAAATTTTGGTAGAACGGCAATGATTTTCGTGACAATCGCATAAATCTTGACAAAAAAAAGAAAATACTCGGGACAGCGTTACTTTGAACTGACAGTTGTTTAATAAAGCGATTAACACGCTTATTCCAGATAGCATCTGCGTGCCGAAAATTGTGACATTTAAATCATCGGTGGTCGCAGTTTGCGTTGAGATTATTATATGATTCTTAAACGGTTACATCGGCCATGAATAATTTTTTACGGATCCAGCAATAAATACTCCAAAAAAAGCTTCTAAGAAAACTATAATCTAAATAATCTTTGTATAATATTAAATTTTTTGTGGTATGGGCATTTTATGGGTAAACAGTTTTTTTTAATTAAAGAAAAATTAATAAGGAACACGTGATATCGTAATAAATTTTTTGCAATAAATTCAATCCCCTTGCATTCTACTTCGTTTTAGATAATAAAGTGATACCAGCATTGTCTTAAGTTGTGTTGCGCGAGCTTTACGTGAGTTCCCCAATTACGTGAATCTGATCCGCTGCTCTATTACAAGAAAACGTGTAATCACGATTTGATACATGCACAGTTTCCGGCCACGAAGTTAAAAAAGGTTCAATTATACCCTTATTAAATTCACTGTGTCGCAAATCGTGATGTCCGAAGTAAAACTTTGTCAAGTAAAATCCGTTGTGAAAGGAAGTTGGAAGAATTCGTGCACATTAAACAATTTTTTTTTAAATATAGAAAGGTCACGGAACGGTGAAGAAATTTTTGGCACGATACTTCCTCCTCATTGAGCACTTATTTATAGGTTTGAAAGTTATATTAAGTATATACGATCTTGATTGTGTCGATTTAACATTTACAAAGTTCTGAGTAAAATGAAAGTCGCGTTGACCAATTCAGATATTATTAAAACCCTTCGGAGATTTTTTTGTATTTTGGTAATAAATAATTTACCCAGCTTTTGTACTTTACGGTAAATGAAACTCTTCGCAGATTGAAGTACATTGATTGAGCTAGATAAACTACATGAGCTATATGAGAAAAGATTCGAGTATCTCCCATTCAATATTTCATTAATCATTCGAGGGATGTTTGTCATAAACTTTTCTGCTTGAACAGTAAATACACGCACTTATTGATAGGTTTGCACATTATGTAAAGATAGTACGATCTTCGTTCAGCAAATTAGCATTTACAAACTGATCGTGCTGTGAATAAATAAAACACGCAAAAGTTATCATTACGAATTTGTAAAGCCCGAATTAAATGCATTCGAAATTCTTTTTTTTTTTCGATTCGTTTAAATAAGCCTGGGTGGAAGGAGATTACAACCGTTTACGTTACGAATTAAATTCAGTTGCTTTATCTATTAACGTTGCGTCAATCGCTAAGGTTATTAATGATACGTTTAATTTTATTAGCTCGGATAAAACACAAAGAATGCGATACAATTTTTCTACCGCATGACGTCATATCCTTATGAGTTTAATTCTCACCGATCTCGTTGCAAATACGCGATACGTTAATAAACATGACTACCTTGGAAGTCCAAAAAAAGCCGAGATGAGTTTGCAGCTAGCTTCTCCCGTGAAACATTGCGAAGCTATGGTGCATACATAGATCTTTGTGTTACACATATCCTACGTACACGTACGTACACGCATACTAACTGCGATCGAAGTGTAATACTCCATGGTAAACAAACTTGCCATACTTTGATCAACCACTAGAAACTTTGAACGTACAGCGAGTACAAAAAGTAATCGTACACCCGCTAAATTGCGCGGTAAACATAGTCCTCAGTTTTATAGTGCTCGTAATGTAATATTCCTTCGCGAGTGTCGGTGCAAAATATCCGGAGATTTGCAATACATTCTAAAATATAAATAAAAAACGTGCGTTTTTTTTAATGAAGCCACATAATAATAAGTAACGAGATATTTGTCTTTCTAAAATTGATAGATACTAATGTTCAAGATACAACGGAACGCCTTCACATTTTCGCGCGCGAACATTTTTCATTAAACGTTTGGGGAAAAGACTTTAGGAAGGTATAAAACACGTTACGGGTCATTACTATCTCTGTCCGTATCGGTTAAGGAATTCCAATCAAACTTTCGTTTCGTTCGTGCGGCAAGAGTTAACATACCGTGGATAATTGTATTAATATGCGTAAAGCGAATAATTTGATTTTATATCATTAAACGTTAGAGAGCATTAAATTCGTTTTTATTTGATTAAGTTACAGGCCTCGTTAACCGTGTTCGGTTCGTTTAAAAAAAAGTAATCTCGTGACACAAAAACTGATGGACATTATACCATGGACATCAAAATTGGATATGTAGTTTTTATTATTGTCCACATCGTTGTAATAAACTTACGTTTTTCGAGTTATAATTGTATTGAGAGGTATCTTTAAAAACTGCATTTTCCTAATAATTAAAACTATAAGATAAATGGAGGACAATTTATTTATGCATAATTTTATACTATTTGTTCTAGTTTGTGTTATACTTTATTATTCGTTCCATTGGTTGTTGTCTACCTATCACTTCCAGTTTCACGTTTTCATTCTGCCCGAATACTTGCTACGAATATTGTGATAACGCACACAGTGAATGTTACGAGCAAATCCTTTCATGCAACCATTCTGGAACAATTTCGTCTGGTTACACCAATTTTCTGTCCCTACTCTCGTTTTGCGTTAAAGTTGTTTTGCATCTGAAAGGGGTCTAACTGGGTAATGAATATTTTAATATCTCTAGAGAGAGAAAGTGATACGATCAGATTGCGTATATTCGTATCTGATAAGGAAAAACAAGAAAAATCATATTTCGTGTGTGAACATTGCAAGTCATTAAACTTGAAGTAACTTTGAAACTTGTCGGAGGTATTGTAATTAATGATTTCTTTCACCCAGATCGCGTTTCTGCATTGCCGATTTTTTTAAACTTGCCGATGACACGCGCCGACCACTAATATTCAAATCAGCCGCGGTAACGTTAACAGAGCGTTACGTCTCCGTAATCTTCGCGACGAAATTTTAAAATCCACGGCAGTAAAATCTAACCACACGACATCGCGTTTCGTCATCGCTGATCCGGAGAAAACTGTGTCAATAGATTTGCGGGATATAAACAACTTAACCGACACGATTAACTTAACTAACAAAGAGCCTCGAATGTCGTTTTTGTATCGAGAATTCGAGTTCCTTAATGTAACGGTGTGTGTTTTAGTCCAAGTTTACTCGGTTAATTACATCCGCAGAGTTGCAAACCTTGTTCCCGATCAAAGTTATACCGTTCAAATGGTTATAACTTTAAATACTCTGCCATGGCCGAGGACTTGTTTCTATTCAGTAATTGTTCTCATAGATTTTTAACCCTCTCGGCTCCGTGGATAATTATAAACGCGTAACTCAGTTCATGAATAAATCGTAACATTTATGATTACTTAGATATCGCGACGAGATAAAGGATGTATTAAAGTTGAAGATCTGTGCGATTTAAAAAAAGATCGTCAGTAACATACTTATGATAATACGCAATTATGCAACCATAGAATACAAAATTAAAAATATTCCTAATATTGAAAACTATTGGAACTACAATTATTGAAAGTGTTGAACATTTTTTTCCGTCATTCGATATGTTGGCAGGTTCGCGAACAAGACTTTGTGCGCACAAAAGTTTCGATTAAAAAAACCGAGAACATTTTCACCAGTTCCGATAACCATCCATCTATCCGTTCGAAACAGAGCTCCGAATAATTACTCAAAGATAATTGCGGTGTTCAACGTCCGAGGGTAATAATTCATATTTGCAACGCTTTCACACGATAGCGTTACGAGTACGTGGAAAACGTGCAACACAAATTCATTGTAACGCGTATAATGGAAACAGGTTGTTTTTCTCTAATTCGCGCTTTCATGTTACAATTGGAAAGTATCGGGCAGTCGCGTCACTTACGCCGTCACGGCCTGTCAGAATGATTGCTAATATGCAAAATTTGTATACGTATTGTACACGCGTGATTTGTACTTCCTTGGAACTAATGAAGTGATCAAAACAAGAAAATTATTAGTAAAACCGTTATTTATAATGCGTCCGAGAAGCTTTGTGGTTGCGCGAGATATTTAGTGACGTGTGCTGCAATTATTGTCGGTTTGTAATTTATTCTTTTTCTTCGTTAATAGCGTTGGCTGTAAAAAGTGCATAAAGCATGGCTTTATTAAGTGGAAACGAGTCGGTGATTATGAGGCGGAATCGTGTAGAACGACAGTGGTGTAAGTGGCATTAACAAAACACAATTTTTCGTTAAATCGAGACAAGCGGCGTTTTTTCTTACAGCCACAGATGTATACCTACTCGATTAATTTTTTTACTCGTCGAGAAGAGTTTTGTGACCCCGAAAGTTAGTTATCATTATCATGTGCGTAAACTTATCGATAATATACGAGATAATAAACAGTGCAATAATTTAGTTACTCCCTCCGCCTATTATTAATGGGTTACGAAGATTTTTATATCGTTGAAGAACGGAACGACAATCCTCGTTAATGGAGATTCGACGAAACGACAAACATTTAATTACGCGTGTAATCACGGGATTGGTAATTAAACCAATGCTCCGTGTTTTACGTGAAAGTAGACTCGATTGTGTAATGCTTATCGGTGCGCCTCCCATTCGCGATCACAAATGAACATAAGTGTACGAGGGAATACTGGAGCGACGCCACGCCTGTGATTGGATATTATATAATAGAACAATTACAAATAATTATACAATCGCGTAGGCACTTAACCGCACGTAATTTCGTTCCACTCGAAATAGTACGTCTCGTAATATTTGGAAATTCATTTATGTCTATTTATAAATATGAATCGGTAACCATCAATTGTTGCTTAATCGAAATTTAATTAAAATTTCATTTGGCGTACTCATCTTGCGAAGTACACGAGCTAGAATCGTTTCCGCCTACTCGGTATACGACCTACACCTATACGACCCTTTGCAATTACGCGTAATTACAAAGAAAAAAAGTTGCTTCGGAGCTATTGTTCGAGGAAAGAAATGGCGATAGCGTACAAATCCATTTCCTAACGCGAATATATTGTTGCACAACGTTAATATACTTTCGTTGACACAGTAATTCGTAGTTGGTTATAATGGTCAAAGCGGCGTTCGCTTCTATGCTACAACGAATAAAACGTGTCACGATGGTGCAATATCAACAATTTTCTTAACGCTCCGTATTTTACTTTCATTGAAATTGTCAGTCGGAGGTTGATATGATTGGATTGTTCTCGAGTAACGTTTCTTCATTCTCCAAACGACTTTGATTCCAGGGTATGATGCTCTCGCTAAGGGAGGAAACACTGGTCACAAATTCAAAACTAAGCACCCCTTCGACTACGATTTGGCTCTACCTCACCGTCGAATTTTTGATCGGTGGATTCATATCCGCTTTTCTGACTCTCCTCGCGATCGTTAAGTCTCTGCTGCCAAAGCCACCGAGAGATTTGACCGGGGATATAGTTTTGGTATGCAATGAATTATTAATAACAGATTAATACGTACAAGTGTGTTGTATTAATTCGTCGATTCAATTCAATGTACTTTAGTGGATTAAACTACAATCCATCGGGAATTAAAGATTTTATTAAAATTGTTAATCCCAAGTTAAAAACTATGTCCTAGTCAAAATATATGTAAATTTATTGGATTCTTTATACAAACCATATTTGATTTAAAGCAATAAATAAATAAATATATTTTCACGGCAACGTATCGCGACGTATATTTCCAAAATATGAGAATCTGCGAAACGGGGAATATAATTTCATTTCCAGGTGGCAGGTGCATCTTCGAGCTTAGGCGAGTCCTTAGCCGAAGAGTTTGCTAAACACGGATGCCACGTGATTTGCGTCGACAATGACCTCAGATCAGTCGATGAGATTGCTTGTCGTCTCAGAACACGTTATCCGAGAGTGGAGGAGATCAGGCCGCGGCACAGGAAGGACGATACACCGGAGCCAGGATCAACGATCACCGCTCACAAATGCGATCTATCGGATCGAGAGGAAATAAAGGAGACAGCGAGAAAGATAAAGGAGGACATGGGAAGGGTCGATGTCCTTGTTACCTGCGTCGGGGCACCGGATCAGGATATTTTCGACACGGCTAACGGGACATTGATGAGTCATTACTGGGTAAACGATCATTCATTGGATACTTGTAATGGGCAAACGAGCATTGTTTCTGGAATGATTTTAGCATTTTTCTGCCACGGTTCCGTGTATAACTATTTTGACTAAAACGTAGTTTCCATCTAGAAAGAGATTGGAGGAAAAAGATAGCACATAATTAATTTAACACACATTACAGGAAAATCACAAATTTAATTGAGAAAAACGATTAAACTAATGATAATAATTTTATGCACAAATTTCAAAAAGCTGTCATGCGACACTGCCTTAGACAATTTTTTTACGAGTTTTTCCCGGAAACCATCGAATGTAGAGAATTTGGTATGAAATAATCAATAACTAAGATTGTACACGTCAATGTGATTGTTTTTAATATACAAAGTAAAGAGTGAAACGAAGAAATAGAGTTCGCGCAGATTAGACGAATTAGTCGGTCTATTGAACTTCGTGCTCTTCTAGTTTCGTTTATCTTACCAACGAGAAGTCACGGACAACCAAAATTTTTTTTAATTATCGTGTCTAATTGTTTACAGACGGTCTTAGCGTTTCTACCTTTAATGTTGCATCGCGACAGAGCTCACGTCGTTGGCGTCACACCAATTGCGTCCAGTCACGATGCGTTCCTCGGTTCAAGGGCAGCGATAGCTAGTTAGTATCCGATTATTAAATCGTACTCAATAAGAGAAATGACGAGTTACGTTACTTCGTTACGCTATCCTTACCACTAATTGATTTGTGTTAAGGTCTGATGGAAGGCTTGGGTGAACAACTGAGCAATCGTGATAGCCGCCTCGTGTTTCTAGCAACGTCACCCGTAGCAGGAAACAGGTAAGTTTCTTTTATGCGTACAAGGACCAAACTTGGTGTTGAAAGAATTACACATTGGTATTTGCGAATACGGAACTAGGTGACTATAGTCATCGCTAGCATCGAAAGGGTTAAGAATTCGTTCGAGACCTTCCGCATGCCGCTAGCTTGGTACAGTCCAGAGAACAATAAGAAATTGCGGATATGTATGGATTACCCTTAAATAAATAAAGAACGACGCTCGACGAACAGGCGTAAAGAAGTCACTTACATTATCGAAACTGAAGATCGTGTTTTAGTCCAAGAAGGTCGATTTCCGATTAACTGTATATCTAAACATTTTTTATTACGTTTTTAACGAGTACTGCGCGAGCTTAAATTTTTAAATCCCATTTTTTCAAACTGCTTGTACAGTATAACGACGCGTTACGTTTTATTTCTCAGCTCGAGAAGTCACAGCGAACGACAAGTAGCAAAGGATGTCGTGCAAGCAGTCAGGAGTGATCAGAGCAGCTTAACTGTTAGTTGGACTTCACGAGTGATGTATCGAATAAGGTAGGGAGAGAAAGCAATAATCATTCAAACAAAAAGTATATGAAAGAATCAAGAAAGTAAATGTGTATTAAATGTGAAAGCAGGAAATTGTCGCGTTTCAATGGGACCCAAACTTTTCTTTCTAGCGTTACTTTTTATTCCAAAATATTCAATTTTATATAGACCAGTTGTTTTCAATCCTTTTATACCTGCCGACTATGTGAGAATAGAAGAAATATTTTGCAAACCGCTAAGACAAAAATAAAAAATATTTTTTGCTATAACATTTTACGTATTAGATTTTAACTCTGATATCGCAAAAGAAGGAATTATTTGAATTGATAACTTTCTCGCTCGTCGATAGAAAATGTTTGCGGGCCGACGATTGAGAACCACTGATATAAATTCTTGTTGAACGAAATCAGCCTGATTCAGTTACCTTTTCTTTTCAGCTGCGCTATTTACAATGCAATCACCACGTTCACGCAATGGATTCACACGCAGGGATGCGATCAGAATTTATAAGTTTCACTACGTTCCTTCGTTCTTTGAACAAATTTATGATGGTAATCGGTAAATGGGGACAACGTGAGAACCTGTTTTTCGTTCATCGTTATTTCCTTTTTTTCTAATAATGTGACGACTCGAATTTTGTTATTGTGCATTTTCGCAATTACTACGTCGCATAAAGTCGATACGTTAAGAAAATGTATTATTTATTCCTGTACATTGTATTATTGAGTCTTTCGCAACGATCATCGTACAAACAATATTCGTTAATGACAAACGAGATTCGTAGAATACAAAATAATTCATTATAAAAAAAAGAAGACTATATCAACGAGCAGAGCAATACATCGTACACGCCTCTGTCCCGGAAAAAAAAATCAACTAGAAATAAAAAAAAATCCCTTGATCAAATGTTTAACATTCTCGTGGAGAATTGATTTGCAAACGATGCCAATATAAATATCATCGCACGATTCTCGTTGAATTTAATGGCGTCTTAGCGGTGATCCCCGTAACGCAGAGTACACGAAATTCATATCAATCCGGAAACAGGAGATTATAATGACCGCTGTTCGAGTTTCCGGTGAACAGAAGCCTCGCGGTCTCGTATTGCGAGCTGACGTGGTTGTGGAAAACCCGTTTGAGCTCGCGATTCTGATGTATCTCCCGATAAATCGAGAGATTCATGTAATAAATCTTCGTCGCCACCGTGCACTCGAGCTCGCTCGCAAATGTCCCGACGGTGCTCATATAATCGCAATATTCGTCCCGATCCGATATGTTCCATTCGGCCACGACGAAGGGCTCGTATTCGTGCCAATTTTGTCTGATGTGTCGGACGACCTGTTAAACGGAACTTCGGATAGAAAGAACATTGGGGAATTAGAAGATCTAACGTCAATTGGCAGTTGAGCGGACGTAGTTGGGTTTGCGTTTGGCCGACGAAGCGATGGACAGGAATATTTGATACGTTTTACGCGACTGCTTAGAAACGCGTCAAAAATACGGTTTAACCCTTTGCGGGCAGAACGATTCGAAGCTGGGCGTTCCGCAGGTTTTTTCGTTGTAGCGATCTTTGCCAATCATACAAGGTGTCCCGTAAATGGTGGTCGTCCGTTGATACTATTTCTACCAAAACCTATTTTAGATCCAGAAATAGATTGGAGAAGATATCGCATAATTAATTTAACGATAATTATAGGAAAAGTGAAAAATGTAATTGGGGAGAAACGATTAATCTAATCATAATAATTTTAAGTGAAAATTGCAAACAATGTGTCTTTTGACATCTTCGGTAGAAATAGTGTTAAACGCGCGATATCCGGGATAATTCGAAGCAGGTCTTTCCTCAGCGAAAATGTTGGTTGCGCTTTACTTAACGAGGTATTCGTGAAAATCACGAGCCAATTGGAGAGGGACGCGGTAGTTGGCTGCGCTAGCTATTGGCGCGCGCTTAGGCTTCTCTATTGTTTTCAACCAATATCTCGCTAACTAACGCTCAACCAACAGTTGCGATTAGGAAAAACCTGCTTAGAATTACCTCAGTTATCGCACTTTTAACGGACAAACACCATTTATGGAATACTCTGTATATTGGTTACAGCACTCCGAGGTGCCAAGATTTAAACACGCGCATAATGAAAAAATGTTAAATTATAAAGTATGTTTACGAACGCGGTCACGCAAACGTAAATTATTGTTTTCATCGAACGTATATATGCGATCATCGACTACATTCACGATTAACGTTGAACACGTCGTTTGTCCGCAAGGGGTTGATTAAAGTTAGCGTAAACATTGGATCAATTAATCGTTCGTAGCTCGTAGATATCTTTTCGTCAACACGAAAATGCGAAAAAAAGAAATCGCACCATTGTACGCAGAAACCGATGCTCATCTTCATTTTGCCATAAAATGTAGCTGATTGCTCGAAACATACAATTACCGTCTCCATAAATATCGTGCACGCGAAACGTGCCCTCGGCACACCTTAGTCGAGCCGTGCCTGCAATAACAATCAATCCTATTTACTAATTTCTGAGGGGATCGACATTTTTTAAAAATCCATACGCGTTAAATTGAATTGTAAATAAAAGACTAACAATAATAGCGAAAACAGTTGACCGTGCGATACCTCGTTTGAAAAAAATAGAACGTTGGCTTTTGTGTCTTTTGGGAACTCGATTGGTCCCAGAGTTGCGTGGTGAGAACTCGGAATACGAGATCCTACGATTGATTTGCCGGAAGCAGCTCGAGTTTGCTCTTCGAATTCCTGAGAGACTGTCGGCAATTTTAAAATCTCCTCTATCGAAATATTCTTTCTGTCCGGATCTACGGTGCTTGCTTTCATTCTTGACCAACGAGGGACGACCGACGGTTGTTTCTAACAACATGGCGTATGATATAACAGCTAGTGTCTCGAAAACCATAAATAGTATTTAAGCGTGAGAAAGATAATTTTAACGTATAGGATGAGGCACCTAATTCGATAAGCTTAAATGATTAACGAATTATTTATTACATTAACAAATTTTGCAGGGTAAAGTTTAATGGTATTCAGGGAGGTCGTGTTCGACTTAAGAAAATTTTTTCCACGAAGATTGTTAATATATGTCAGTGCCTCATTCGTAATGCAAAATAATAAGTATAATAATTATTGTTACAATTGTAATAATTGAATGGAGGGATGTATAAAAAGTTTTTGTCAGACACGTATCAGGTAAAATATTAAAGATACGCTTATCTTTTTTTATGGAAAGTATTCTAACGTAATTGTTCGTTATCTTACGAAAGGAATTAATTTTGCAGGTTAAGCGACTTGATATTTTTTAATAATATATTTGATCTACTACGAATGAGCTGCGCATACTTTAATATCTTTCAGATCCTGACTTTAGTTACCGTCTTCGAAGATATGACTGCAGAAGTAAAAGCACCATAAGCAAGGCAGAAAGAGAGTTCTCAGGAATGCTAATATTTGGACGCTAGAAGTTCCCAGTTTAGTGTTGCTTCGGAGCCGAGAAATTGTTTGAACTTCGTTTACCGCTACATGTTCGAATTTCCTTTATTTTCTACCAACTATCTTTACGTTATTCCAACGGACAAGATCAATCGGGAGTACGTTTACACGTGGACAATTTTCGCAAGGATCGTTCCCTAAACTGACATTTCCACCCTGATTTACACCTTGAAAGATCAAACGATCCTCGATTGTTATATCGAACGCGATTGCGATTAATGTTGATCTAACGGTTAACCTCCATAAAACTTGAACTTCCTGTTAGCTATTTTATTACATATCCCGGATAAACGATTAGTCGCACCTCCTTATAGCAATATACGAGTTTCAAGTAAGAAAATTAACACCCCGTTTCAAATATACCCAATAAAAATGATCTTTCATAAAAAAAAGCTGTCGCAATACTTACTCAGCGACCTCCACAATGATACGTGTATTCGTATTCGTCTCGCCTCTAACGTACTAATAAACAAATCTAATTCTACGGAATCTTATTAACTCCCTGTGCCAATTATGTATTAGCATTCAGGTGTATAAATCGCGCTGTATTAATTTTGGGGTTGAATTGTCCTGAGATCGAGTTGTCCGAGATCGAGTTGTCCCTAGATCGAGTTGTCCCGAGATCGAGTTGTCCTCGAGATCGAGTTGTCCCATCCCCTCGGTGAGATTTGACCAGGACATATGTACCCCTTTGGGCACTTTTTAAATTGCCTAGGCATTATAAATAATGCCCAATTATTTACATTGCCCGTAACATATATACTAAAAGCACGCGAAGCAAGACCAAGAAAAACTTAAATACAAAAAACTCTAAGTTATAAATTATTACTTCTTTGGACCATAAGTACAAAACTTGCCAAAATTTACGACTGCCCTTTGAGCAGCATCGTAAGACAGTAAGACAATCCAGGGTGAGACCGCGCTTGTACGAAAAGTAAAAGAAACTTTATAAAATTCACGACAGCTCTTTGAGTAGCATCAATTGGGAGTTGCTCGAGAAATGTGGATTCCCCTAATGAAAATAAAATACCACTCCGGTTCGATTAATAGAAATGTTTTTTCGGTAGCTATATATAATAGAATACTGTAGATGCGGATAATTAACTTCGTATTTGTATTATCGTAGTGTAACAATCGTGATGGTTGGGTAACTGTATTATTTACAAGTTACGGCACTTTACAAAATTATCTCGTCGATAAATATTTTACATATTTACGATACAGTTTTAAACTGCAAACACGTGTCCTAACGATTTGTACTATTACGGACTATAAACTTGTAATGGTCGTATAATCCGCTAAACGGACGACGGTGTCGGTGCGATAAGTCTCGTAAGAACTGTTAAAACGTCTCTTCTATTTTCTTCGTGCGTTACTGCATCCGTCTGTTTTGTTTCACTGAACAAGTGCTTCTTATTCAGCAGCATTAGAACCATAAGCGCTGGTAGATGGATCAGGGAAAAACGGAAAAGTTTCCGCGAACTTCCGCTATCCGAATTCTTGTAAAATTTCCATGCTGCAATGTAAGAGAATCTTTATACAATTTTTTCATGTTAAAATGAAGAAAACAATTGCGATTACGGAACAATGTAAGGTACAAAATGAGGAAGGTTAACTGAACAACGGAAATTCAATACGTGAACTTACCAAGATAGAGAAAATAGGAATTCAACGGAGTCGACATCAGTGCGAATCCCCAATTAGTTACGTCCAATGCGGGCGCTAAATAGCAAAGACCCATTATCACTGCAGTGTATCGTAACGCTGTTTTTCGGCAAAGTTTCGGATTAGTAACGGCCATCATTCTGTAGCCGGCACGAGAATAATCAGGCCTCAAGTTCCATGAGAGGGCATTGAAATGGGGAAATTGCCAGGCGTACAAAAGTCCGGACATTATCCATGCACCAGGAGCTGCTATGCTGCCAACGCATCCTGCCCATCCCATTAATGGTGGTATAGCACCGACTGTACAATAACGATTATTTTTCGATTGATTATCATTGCAGTCATGGGTATTCTTATATTTTATAAATTATATACTTGCCAATAGAACCCACCCAGGTGTTCAGAATACTAACACGTTTCATGGGTGTGTAAATGAGAGTATACAGAATTAAATTAGTTGCACCTAGAGCTGCTGTTAATCCATTAACTTCGGCGTACAGCAACGATAATCCAGTAACACCAGTTACAGCAGCAAAAACTGCCGCGTGTGCTGGCCTACCATGATAATGTCATTTCAATGTCATTCGATAATACTTCCAATCAAACACATTTCAATAATGCGATTCTTGGAGAATGTACGTTGGACGTCAAATTATTCTTTACTCACGTCAAGTGGCCTCGCACCAATACTCTATTTTTTGTTCTCGACATCTGGGAGTCAAAAGGAACTTCGAAAAACTGATTGATAGAATTGGCTGTTGCAGAAAGCAATCCAGTTCCCATGGAACACGCAATGAATGTAGAAATGTCGAAAGCACCTGGAGCTAGCGCATATCCACCCATGGTTGTTACGACTACCAGAGCTGTTAACCCATGAATTAAACTAGGTATCTTACCTGTTCTTTCCTTAATACAAAAACAAATAGATAAGATTCGACTCACTTACAAGTTAATCTTATTTTTGATAGCATAAGGCAATGTTTGCGGAGTTTGCTGGAGTCCACTTCCATGCTTTTCCATTCTGGTTCTTCTACCTTGTGTGCCTCTTTTCTAACGTTAGGAATAATAGTTCTGGATATAATACTTTCACCGAGGTTAGCAGGCACTGCCTGATTCAGCGGAATGCTCTGGGCTTGATAATTTTCTGCAGCTGACAAGCATGGTGGCTTTGATCGCAATGATGATTTCTCTACGGGTGATGTAGCCTGGCTAGAGTACTAAAGAGAAACCACGAGTTACATTTAAGTACTTGTGATACGAGTGTTATATAGCTCACGCGGCAAATATGGTTTTATTACGTACTATGGCGGTGCACAGCTTCGATGTGGTAAGACATGTGACATTTCGACAGACTCTCGCCGAATACAAAATAAATACCATGATCAAATTTATCCTAATTGTATTCAGTGATTATTTATTTTTCTCATTCTGAAATCAATGCAGTCAGTGTGTTTCATTGCACACCAGCGGAATCCTGCTTATTTAGTCGCATTTCCTAACCAACGGACGAACATACATTTTTCGCTGTTAATTTTCAAAATAAACATACTCGAACTTACATCTTCACAGATTTTCTATTGTACTGTCTTCTCGGTATTACGTAACTGAGGTCCGACTGTAATTGCATCGCGCTAAAAGGTTTGAAAAACTTTCCTAGGCCATCGGAAAGCAGATTTGGCTCCCGATCCATTTCTATTACGTCTCCGGATTTCTCTCCTAGCGGAGGATAAGAGAATCAGGGCCAGACGCGAACCAGGGCGAACATAGCAACGAAGTTCACATCAAATAAGTGGGGATTTCGAGTGATAATGCGAATCATGGAAAACATGATAAGAAACATATATTAGTGTAAATAAAATTACAATAATTACAAGACAATGTTTTAGTAATGGATAAATCATGTTCAGTAACATCAGTATAAAATTACAAAAAATTATTAATAGACTACAAAATATTTTTCGTACTTATATCGAGTTGACTCTCCGCCCACATTTGATCGTTTAACAGACTTACTTATTTTTGGCACAGTAAAATTTAATATAGCGATTCTTCTACATAAGTAGCTGGCAATGTTATGGCACTGAATAACATAACTGATCAATTAGTACAACTTAACTAATAGAGTCGTCGAAGGGAATGATAATTCGATCACACAATCTAGTGTGTCTGCTACAAAAATGTGTCTTTAAAATTGCATTATTTCCGTTAAACAAATCAAAGATTCTGATCGATTGGAAAAATATATTGTCTACAATCCTGAATATTATTTAATAGATTTGGAACCATTGGAAATAAAACATAACTTTCATGTTCGGGCTCAAATTCAATTTTCTTAGCTTCAATGGTTTGCAGTGATGCATCCTGCACAGTAGAAACTGTTTGATCGAATAATCGTCCCAGATCCTGTTATGTTACTATACAAATATTCTTTGTTTTGATGGCACTATCATAATTTTTCATAGTTCTTCTCGTTTATTTGAATAGTTCATCTGCAGATTATCGGATACTATCTTGGAGTTCTCTGTATCGCTGATGTATCCGTGATCACCTGTATAATGAGTCGGATAAATCAATAGTGGTTCCACTGATAGCACGACTAGATCCCGTTTCGGATATTGCGCCTTCCAATCCTCTCTACTCGAATCAAACAGGACTCAAATTAAACGTTATTCAGTCAATCATTATCAGTAGTTATTTGTCTTACCTTGGGTGAGCGTCGGAAAGTATAGGAAGGTATTCGTCGACTGGTATTAATTTCTTTAACGGCATCGCATCTACCAATTTTTTCGCTCCACTTGCCGATAACATATATCCTAATGTCCAATAACTGTATGCAGCTCGCACCAGATATTTAGATCCTTTAATCCACGGCTCGCCTTCTTTTACCAATCTTTTTCGCCCAAGATACCTAATTTTAGAAAACTATGTTACACTTCAACCACATTGTAATATACATGTATTGGGGACAAGATCACAGTATATTTTTTCGTCCGTTTTCTCAATGTTTGTGGTAGTGGTGTACACTTCAAGGGTTTGTAAGAAGGGATGAACACTATTGTACTTTAAATTTCAATGTAATTAAATCACTTACACTAGGTCCCAATAAATCCGATGATTATCGAGTTCCGCCAGGATGTAATTCACCTTCTGCCGAAAAAACGGTTCAAAACGAACGTCGTCTTCCAGAACCATTACGCGTTCGTGACCATCCTTTATCACCTAATTGTTTCCCAGTTGAACAGAATTCCGTAATGGGAAGACAGACACAGAATGCAATGAATTTGAAAATTACAGTCGACATTACCTTATTCCAGACAACGTAGTGGCTTAAAAAGCATCCGATTTCTCCAGTGGTCATTGGCCTGAAATGAGTATAAATTTATTGCTTTACTTTTACCTCGTTCCCGTACTATCGATATGCACAAATTCTTTTCTAAATTTGGATAACGGACCAAAGAGTAGTTAAGAGATTGTATAAATTATGAATGATGCTGGAAAGCTCATAGGAAGTTCCGTTCAATTAACCGCATTTCTGTACTTACCGTCCCCGATAAGGATCAGCATATTCTGGCATCATTTCGACCTCCCAGTTCTTAAGAACTGCCTCATCCAACGTTCTAAACAACCAAATATGCAAAAATATAGAATCCCCCAAAAAGAAACACATAACAAAAAATACAGAAGCAATGGCAAGTATACATAAAATTATCAATAATAAAAGCACTTAAATGATTCTGATTATCCAAAACATTCGGATAGAAAGTAAGAAAAAAACATCATATTTTACAATGTTATACATTTGGCATACCTAATCAAATTCAAATTGACATCGTTGATGGAACCCATTTCTAATCGGGCCTTACATTGCTTTCAGATTTCTTCAAAATTGTAAGAAAATTTTATATTGCAAATGAAGTTTTAAAAACGACTGTATTTATCTTATGAAACTGTATTATATTTATATTAGTGATTAGCATTGGTTCTTTATATTTTTTATAATTTATGCTAGGTGTTAATAGTAATATCAAGAAATTTTAATTGGAAACTTAATGCTTTTATTGTTTTCAATTTGCCGCAGCAACAAATGCATTGACACGACTAAAAAAATATAGAAAGTTCCCCCTTTTAAAGTGGTAAACACGATTGTAAAGTATACCTTCCTGGCAGTATACAGGTCATTGAATAAAGGAATACGCAACTTTCTTCTACCTGACAGTAACTCACTATCCTGATTAACCTCATGCTAATTTTATTTTTACTCTATCGTATTAGTTTACTGAAAGTCGTTCTACGGAGTACATGTGTTATTCAAGTATTTCTATCAACACAAATTATGCTGAGTTTTTACAAAGTGACTTTTGACGTATCTATACTCACGTTTGTTCATTCCTATTGTATTTGCCCTACATTATCGGAATTCTAAGTATCACTTGATTTGATGACACCAGATCAACTCACCGACCGTCAACTGCATTGGTAATCTCTGCCCAAATACCCAATTCCTTGAACAATTTGTGCATCCTGACACGTCTCTCTGGTCTTCTCAACAGATTTATCATATAGATGTTATCGAGATCCAGTGTGTCTGCCACGGGATACGTTACGAATGGCTGCAAATTCTTCGAAAGTGCAATTTGATTATTGTGCTCTGAAATAAAATTGCCGAAATATGCAACTGCAGATACAATGAACCGCTTGTAGTCTCATCTAAAACAGAATTTTCGTAGTTCAATTCAGTTTACCTATTATTTCAACTTTAATATTGGTAAGCCGCTGCAAGTCGTCCACAATTATTTCATCGTTTTTCAGTGGAATCATAACGAATCCGTAAGCATTGTCATTGCAAACAAACAATGGAACACCTGTAATTAAAACGTACAGAATGTGATGACAAAACGAAAACACTAAAAGGAAAAAACAAATTAAAACTGAAATTGTGTGGCATTTACCAGATTTGTTTGCAACTATAGCAAATGTTATGATGTCGTCTATGGGTCCATCATATTGTGCTAAATTTTTTGCATTGTATGTCAAATAATCTGATGAAATTTTTCTCAAATCTATGAGCACAGCACTATGAATCATGGGTACTTCAAAACATCCAGTTTCCTGTTGAAACAGGATCGGCTCGTATTTCTCTGTTCTTAGGTAATAATACTCTTCAGTCATACCAGCCCAAAAGTTACTGTACAAGCCATCAGATTTTAATAGAGGTGCAACTACAGTTTGATTCTTTGCCACCAAGTCTTTGATTGTGTTGGGATTTGTCAGAAAAACATCAGCGTCTAACATCTGAAATTTTAAATGTGGTAAATCGATTAAACCGTATGCTTGCTACTTATGGCTTCGAAGATAGTGGCAGAAGTTATTAAACAGTTTCACTAATGCTTATATAAACTTAAGGTAAGAAACTCACATTAATAAAATCGTCAATTCTTTTAAGTTTAATTCAATCAAACAAACAATGATTTACATAGAATTTAATTCAATGTTAGATATAAGACTGATTGCTACTTACAAAAATGAAATCCGCCCATACATTTCTTGCATAATTAAGGGCTTCCTCTCGCAAGTTTATTACGTGATGAAACCTCTGGTCCGACCAATCACTGATCCCAGTTTCATCCATAAATCGTGTTGTTTCTTTATCAAAATCAAAATTAACGTCATGATAATTCTTTCTCTCATCTTCTAGCCATGTAGTCAATACATCAATGGTTTCGTCAATGTTCCTATCGCTCCTTATCCTAAAAAGGAAGAAGATTCAGTGTTTATACCCAGTAGTTTCAAAATGGATCAGAATTTTATATTTACGTTCAAATTAATTATTGGTTACATGCACACGTTGTTTAATAAATGCAACTGTAAATCGTTAAATAAAAACTTAACGAATGGAAACTTTTGAAAATTGACAAGCCGATTTAGTAGAATTTGCGCGGGAATATTTCAGATTTGATGAGAATTCAACGGCTGCATTTGCGCATTTGCATCTCCGGATGATTTCGAGATACCGTGAAAATGCATGAAAAGCGCGGGAAATTTGACATAAATGCAAATTCGCCGGTTACAGATTTGTGGTAAATTATAAGATTAATCGATCGAAAAATAGTTAACATGTGGAACCAGCTGATAGGTATAATACTCGAACTATACTAATAAATTTTAACATAAAACGGGAACTGCTGAAAAGCAACCGAAGTCGTTATGTACATCACATTACACAGAGTAATTCACGATAGAGTTCCATTAGTTTACGATCTGACTGAATGCACATGAATTGTATTCATTTTATTCATTTCTATTTGTATAGTCTTCACATCCGGCCGTGGAAAAGTGAGGTTACGCTAAATTTATACTTACCAGAGATCTATTCGTTTTTTCGGATAATCGAGTCTCTCGAGATAGCTTAAAAAGTACGGCAAAGTATGCGCTTTGTTACGTGCTAAAATCGCTATTAAGACTGACGGCGTCTTTAAATCATCTCCGAACGTTGTCGACCACGTAACCAAAAGAACAAGGAAAAGGGAAATACAAATCAATCTCATGTCTCCCAGTAACATGTGCTATGGTTTTGCTCTTGCAAGTCACAAGTTAAGACACAATCGTTTTAAAAAACAAAGCGAAAACATTGAGACAAAGTTTACCGAGGAATAAAAATAAACAACGTTTCCCAGTTGCCAATGTCCCTAAACTGAGATCTGTGTTAATACCAGTTAATACCCTGCGCACTCCAATAAACCTTTACCACCCACATTACAGGCATATGTCGATAAAGCGGTAAACTGTTTTAAAAAATGTCATATGTTCCGACTCTGTTCAGGAGTATCCAAAATATCAAAAGTAAATCTATTAAAAATATTTGCTGTGGTACATCTTGTGATGAACAATAATTTGGGATTGAACGAATATAATTTGTAACCATTTTAATATTTATTTAAATTTAAGACAACAGATTTGAGCTCGACGGTGTGCTCTAGGCAAGGTTCTAGGCATTACATACACGATTACTTTAACATTGCTTAGTATAATTTAGTTATAAAGATCGTGGTACAAGAAAGTGCGACTGTTATACAAACTCAGGAAAATGTACTGGTAATTACAATCTGAAGGGATAAAAATATGAAAATGGTCTGTAAGAGGAAGTGTGCAAACAAGACTAGAAGTATGAGATAAATTTGCACATTTTGTGACGTGTTTTATTAAAAACAAATTTCTTTCTCATTTACATTGGTCTATAATACAAAATGTGTATGTACACTAACAAACGGGTATCAAAGAGTATTGAAAAGATATATTAACACATTCTGGACAGTGCTTGAAGCTCGTGACTAGCGCACGTGGACAGACAATTTAGCGATAATTTTCGCAAAAATTGTAGCAACTTTTGAAAAGCAAGTACTGAAAAGGGAAACTGTGTAGGAATTTCAAAAGCGCCGACTGTCGACATCGGGCATATCATTTGTACGGCATCATAGGTCGAACACCACCAAGAATCTTTGAAGTGATACATTTTAATATATCGACACATTTGTCCTACAAATATATTATATGCACATACGTATGTGTGGGCACACGGATTACGTACAAAATATAATTTGTTAAGAAAGTCATATCAAAAACATTTTGGTCAAGGCTCCCATAAGTTGCTGTCAGTCTTTTCTATGCTTTCATTTTCCAATTGCTTCGTTTTCGAGGAAGACTTGCGTCCTTGGGTATCCCCGCTCCTGGATTTCTTTTTCTGCGCATAACTCAAACTTGTTTTGTCAAACTCTAGTACCATTATCCCCAAATCTCCGCTGTACCTGTTTTTGGCAACCTACAGATATAAGTGTTTCTCAATTTCAAATTATTCCCCGCACGTGAAGCCTTTTCCTCATTTTCATTTATAAATTTCATTGTGCGTTGTTTGTTTCAATATATTGCTAAAATTGTCAGAACTTTACTTGCAAGAATTTTTTTCCCTGGATATGACTAAGCCTCTTGTCTTGTATGATCAGTATATTATCAGCTTCTTGGGTTGCCTTGGCTGTTCCAAATATTGAAGATGTCGTTAATTCATCGTTCTCGCGCTCTTTCCTCGGATGTATTATTACTGTTACGTGGCAATTGTATTTGGTAGCAAAGTTTCGGAAATTCGATATTATAACGTCTTGTTTCCAGAATCTGTAAACGAAAAAAAGCGTAAGATATAGTCAGTATTCGACGTGAATATGTATAATTATCGGAATACCTATCTGCATGCTCGGATTCCACTGACATTCCCATCATAAATTGGACATTATCTATTACGACATGACCGATATCGTGAACATACGTCGCGTGCTGCACTGCCTGAAACGGCGACCACAGTTAATTCTTGATCACTTAACTGAATTCACACAGAAGTATACATATTTAATGTTATATTATCCTTACATCCATTACAACTTTAATGCTTTGTTGGCCATGAAAGGTCATGAAGTAAATTGGTAACCTCTCGAAGGCATCTGCGTACGAATCATAATTTTGAAGATTTTCATTGAGAGGTACTCCTACCATTTGTTGTAACATCGTTCTAGCTAATCGTGCGTTTCTTATTTCGAAGCTACCCCACAATGTGTTGACGCCTTGCATTGCAAGATCCAAAGAGTACTCGCTCATAAAAGTCGTCTTACCACATCCTAAATAGGTAATCGAAAAGTATATAAGTTTATGTAACGATCTTTTTGAACATCCGATTTCAACATTGCATGCTTTCATTTTTATATGGCACGTTCTAATCATTAAAATGAATTGAACAAATTCATATTAATATAAAGGCTACATAAGAGTAATATCTGAATATATTAAATTTATATTCATATATGTGTATCTTTTCAGATATACTTTACACCAGGCCTGGGCAACGGTGGGGAAATGCACTCTCCTCACGCGATTTCGGTACCCCAACCAATCGGCATTTGTACGCCGTGCGAACGAAAAGAAGGACTGTCCCACTCTTACACACGCACCGGGAGGCATGGTGGGGATGCACGGCAAGTTGCCGTGTTACTCAATGTGCAGGGGTTGCTCAGGCCTGCTTTACACCTTGCATTATTTATATATTAATGTTGAGTGGTAGAAAACTTTGATTACCGGTGGGGCCCGTTAACACCGTAAATTCCCCCCTTCTGTGGCCTCTTAAAATGCGATTCAAAGACGGATATCTTTTCCACTTTACTCCTTGTACTTTATCAGTGTTCTGCAAGTCACTCAGAACATCTTCTCTGAGCTGCTGAAAAGTTGTGATGCTTTGATGCCATATAGACTGCGCGTTCTGAATAATAGCTTTCAGGTCGTAACCCATTTCTGCGGCTAACTTCGGCCGAGGTTGCAACTCCGTCGGTCTTACGAAAAAACATCGTTTCTCGTTCAATTTTTTAGCAAAATTTCTTGCAGTTTCCCAACTTGCATCATCATTACCAAACCATAAAGTTAATTTTTTAAAACTTTCAAGAAACGGCAATAACTGCTGCGGCAAATGCTGCAACTTATAGGGTAAACAAATGATTGTTTTTGCCGATTTTTTCGAAATCAGAGCTATTAGGTCTTGTATCGATTCGACGACAACAGCGGTTCCATCGATTTTGCTTTGTTTCCGATAGATAATGCATCCGCCAACGTCTGAAATTGGGGTCGTTGTTTCCCTTTCTGGGTTAGTTTGAAATGTTTTGTACCCAACGATACGGTTACCTATTGTTATCAATGGAAAGTATAGAACCTTCGATATAGAGTCGTAAATGCATTGTATGTTTTGCATGTCTTCCTGTGGAACATGCTGAAATAGAAAATTCAGTTTTGTAGTACTATTATTGATAAATCAACTGTTATTGAACTCAGATATAATGATCATATTCATATTTTACTGGAAGTGAAAAAGTATCCAGGATGCCCCTGTATGCTTCTGGAGGTAAAGTTATCAGACTTTGGCAATCTTTTTCTATGCCCTTCCATTTTTCCTCAAAATTTTCCTCTGTCTGTAGATTTGCTTTCAGTGTATTTCGTTCCTTAAGACTTTCAGCAGTCTGTAATGTTAACAGTTTCGCCAGTATCTCTGATGATCCTGTCAATCTGCATGCGTCACATACGAAATACCCTATAATTATTACAGCCATAACGCAACACTTGATAAATGATTTCAATTTAATCATATTTCATTAAAAATGATGACTTGAAATGTACCTGTTGTTTTGTTTATGTAAACCTTTGGCCCTTTAGTTCTATTGTCGCATATTGGACAACATGCGATGATGCATGTGAATCCATCTACAACGCTGAGGTTTTGCCGTTTAAACGACTGTTTCAAACGTGATAGAGATACGTTAGGCGTTACATCATTAGTGGCTTGATAGAGAAAACGACTGCTAAGAAAAGTACTGTTAAATCGTTCTCTCTTTCGAGCACATGCACATAAGATTAGTTTAAGATACATAATCTCACTACACTATGCAATTTGCTTGTACATATAGAATAAATATTTACAATATCGTTCAGCAGTCGTTCCCAATTTCTGTTACTTGCAATTTCATTGTTTAGGTACACATTTATTCCCTCCAAAGAAAATTTACTTATTCAGACATTGAATATCTTCTGATACTGTAATGCTGGAATAGAGAATTTCATATTGGGAACCTAGATCATTTTAAAGCATTGATTTCATATTTAAAATTACAATCAGTGGCGTTAAATGTCTCCTCTTTACCTTGTCAGTCCAGGCGATGTTGCATCCTAACATATTTTAATTCTTATTTAGCAAAAAGAAAAATCTGACGAAATTTGTAGGCATGATTCTCGAATGATTTTAACCGGCTTCTGTATATTATTCTCCTCTTGCTATGCATTTACTCTGTTCTTCAAGATTTTCGCGCGAACAGAGAACTCTTAAATGCTTCTGTGTAATGTTATCTCAGTAAGATGGAAATATCACGATAAATTATGTGACTCCGGTGGCACAGAGTTCATGCACGTGAAGAAAATATAACACCATTCAACTAAACGCGGGTGTGAGTAGTACCTCGTGGTTAGACACATTCCGTAGCAGCTACTCATACCGCAAACTCGCTAACTATCGATAATGCTATTGGGAGTAGTGATAAGAGATTCTCAAAAGTGAATCGATCTTTTGGATCGATTTAGATCGAAGTAAAAAAAATGTATTCACATAAAACTTGATGGCAAAAAGTTGATCAAACCGACCTCAAAACAAATTTCAATGAATAAGATGTTTTGTTTTTTTATCCTAAATGAATTAGTGCATTAAAAAAGTGGGCCTACGTGTAGTATTGATACTTATAGTCGTTTTTATGGTAAAAACATGAATTTTAATAGTACCATCTGTCTAAAACTCGTTTTGCAGACATTTTAAAGCTGATTGCGTTTAATCTCGTCTTTCGGTGATCCGGGCAGGGTACGGATCCCATCAAGCCCGGATTATCGAACCTCTACTGCATTTGCCGATTATATGTATGTGGTTGACCAATCTTAACTAACTGACGTTATTGAATTCATCGAATTGAATTACCGCCACGCTCGCTAGGTAATTCATTACGGTGGGATTAAACCTAATGCACTCCGGTCGAGTTTGCTACGAAAGGTGCAATCAAGTGCAAATTAATGTAGAAATAACATAGCCATAATCAGCCATAATATAACCCTAAAGCTACTCGTGCCTATAGTCCTGAATATCAGAGAACCGACAACTCTTCCCCCACCTAGACCTCTACCCTCACCATGGTTCCAATAGAGCCCACAGCTGATCCAATAGAGCCCACAGCAGACTGAAGTCCTGTGCAGCACTAACCGCTGAAGTTACGTCAGGTTACGTTTAGAGTCAGTTTAGTTTAGAATACAGGGCTTTATACACACTCATGCACATGGAGTCAGCTGCGGGTCCTAAACCTTCGGTTGTGATTCGTGCCGCGGTTAGCCAATCAGCAAGCGCGCTGTTAGTGCCGCTTCTCTGATATTCAGGACTCTACTTGTGCCATGATAATATAATAGAACAACGAACGTTCGCAAGTTCGCACCATTGATAGTAAAAAACTATCTAGTATCTAGTGCGCTAATAGTAGAACTATCAATAGGAATATTGCTCAAATACCAAATTCAGCAAAATCAGTAATATTTTGGTATTGTATTTATCTTGTCCCGATATAATTTGTCATAATGTTCCATAAGGTTCTGCGAATTGAAGTTTTAAGAAGTACCAAAGCTAATAATGATTCACTTATGTATATGCTAAAATATCCCGCATACGTCTAGAAAATATATTTATAAATGACATTAAAATAAAATCAAACTCAAGAATTCTAAAGAAAATATTATGATTCGTTTAGTCAAATTGAATCCCGGCTAGTGGCGATGAAAAAGTCAAAGTTTTATATTTGCTCCAATTCCGTTTATCCAAGTCCGTCCAGGATCATCACGCATTCGTGATTACGTCATAACTGATCATAACGTGGGTATTTTGTCTGCTAAGCTTCGAGTCTGGTTACAATAATTTCCCAAATGTGAATAGAAGTAAACCCTGTCTTGCGGTATGAATTCTACTCAATTTATTTATCAGAAATAACAATGGAGATAAAATTGATTGTATATTTTGTCACGATTATATGATGCGTTTAAAATCCCTTCAAGAGAATTAGTTACACCGCAGTAGCACTTTTTCTAAAACGACACTAATCTACGTAACTCTGATATATAACTCTTACACCAAATAGTAATTAATCTGTTTGATTTCAGGTGGAATCACATTGTATAATACATTATATAAGAAACATCAGATCGTATATAACCCTAATGTGCGTAAGTACATCGATTTTTTTCTTTATACTAAAATGGTAGTACGTGTTTAATAAAACAACTAGAAAGCCTGTACTATCGCCCCTCACGCTTTCCAAAGTTTTTGATCCTGTTTTTGTGCATGCTCTTGATTCTAGTTTGATGGGTGCACTGAAAGCCTTTAAATATTACTTCAGACGATACGTGGTGATTGTGACACTTCCTACTTTTACTGCAGCTACCATTTACGCTGATCTGATTCGCACCCGTAATTGGAAAGCAGAATTAGCAAGGAAAGAGGAAGAGGAAGCAGAACGCTAAAATGACAGCGGGAGCAGTTAATATTTGGAGAAATTATTTATTCGCACTTTTTCCCCTAAGTGGAGGGGCATTGGGATGGTACATGGAGAGAATGGAAGCAAACCGGATGTCACTATTCAGAGACAAATCTGCCTTATACGGAAGAACCTTAGAGCCTGGGCAACCTCCCTCTTGGCCATAATTCAAGTTTATGATTCGGTCCATTACCTTTCTCAACCAAATCATTAGTTACTTCCGACATAAATACAAATAGTAAGATGTAAAATGAAGATGCTGAAGAAATAAATACCTTGTAGGTTGGAAAGTATTCTACTAGAAATTCGTTTTGAGCAGGATAGTTATATAAACGATATTTTTATTTCCAAAAGCATATTGGATAGTTTGTACAAATGTATCAAAAATTACAAAAGTATTGGAATTTTCCTAACTACATTCAGCAAATTATTGCCTCTCTAGCCTCTGTAACAAAATTAGATCCGTAACACTATCATTTATGAATCAGCGAAATATAGTGAAGATCTTATTTCTAATGTCCTTCTTCTTGAAAATTTTCTCAGATTTGTCTTTGTTATTGCACTTGAGATTCTCTTTATTTTCAAAATCTTCTGTAGGCATCCTTTTGGCAGTCATATTATATGCCTGTCGTTTCTTCTGTAACCATTCATTTGTTCCCTCATTCCATGACGTAGGTCTGTCTTTCAGACTCTTGCCATTTTTGTGTTTTATATTAATTTTCCCACCTGTCTCCAAATTAAGATACGAATATTTTTTCTCATCCTGCAAGTCATTCTCAATTTTGTCCAACTTACTTGTGGACTCTACATTCTGATCTATAAGACCATAATGCTGAAATTTTGTACTTTTATCCTGAGAAACTGAAATATTTTCTGTAAATCTTCTTAACACTTTATTTTGCTCGATTCCAATAGGAAAGTGTGATTCCTCGTTACAGATGGCCAAACTATGAGTTTCTAAATTAATGCTGTTCCTATTGTTTGTACGTTTTATGTGCCTTTCACTGGCTGATCTTGTAAATGCGTACGGTTTTCTATATAGTTCAGGATTAAATTTCTGAGCTGTCTGGACAAACGATGAATCGCCTATGTCAGCTGATAATGTTGTATCCAAATCTTCGTAATATATTTTGCATGCCTTTTTTGTTTTACCATTGCCACCAGAATAGGATTTGGAACAAGACAACTTTGAGTTTGCAGAAGTTCTTACGTTTCCCCGCTGTTTTGATCTCTTTTCGTCTGATATATTATTATCCGACGAGCAATGTGATCCACAAGTGCTGCTTTTTTCTTCTTGCAATTCCTTATACATTATATTCTCTGTACTCTTATCTGATTTTTGTTCGTGATTAGAGAGTATAGGTTCCTTCTTTGGATCTTGGGCACATAAACTGAATTTTGAAGTAACCGCATTACACAATGATTCCGTTATATATTTGTTAGCAATAATTTCTCTGTTGGGGAGTTCTTTAGAATTCATGCACGATGAAGACTCAGAATTCTCCTCACACAACTTTGATGAACCCTGAATGCATTTATTTTGTTCAAAGTGCAAATCAACTTGCTTTAATTTGTGTTTCAAGTGCCTCTCCATAATTCTCACTTCCCGTTCCCTTTTGAACAATGCCCTTTCTCGATTTTGTAGAATGATCTCCTTGTTTTTCAATGCTGTCTCCTTTTGCTTTATCGTCTCCAATTTTTGTAGCCAGTTCTCTTTGAAAATCTCTTCGCTGACTTCTTGCGGAGTTTGAACAACCGCCGAGCACCCATTCCTACATCCATGATAACACAAATCAGTCAGCTTTTCATCCGACTCTTCATTATTTTCATCGATGGATGTTAGGGTTGAAATTTTCATTGACGAATTCGAAGGACAAAGCAATCCTTTTATCCCATATAGTTGTTGGCACTTGGATTTTAACAAACAAAAACATGGATCAAGATCATTCCAAACATCCTCGTTAGTTCTACGTGACATATTGTCCGATTGAACCACATTTTCAAGTGTCATCAAATTCTGTAGGTTTTGCATGTTTTCTTCCTCCGTGGAAAGAGTATTATTTGTTTCGTTTTTACTATTGTGCGATTCATTTTTAACCCAGTCCGATACATGGTTTGCGGTGATGTTATTAACTTCGACAACCTTTAATTTGTCGCTGATTTTTGCATCGTCCGTTTTGGTCAAAGAACATTCGGAATAATAGTCATTACCCACGGGTACAATGAAAGCTTCCACCCTATACTTTGCTTGCTTCATTCTTTAAAGACTTAACAGTTTTCGTTAAATAAATTGTTCGTCACGAGATCGTGCATTTAAAAACGTAATACACTTTGTCTTTAATATGAAACTTCAATGCCGTAATATACCGTTGCGAAGAATCCGCTACATTTTAGCTACTCCAAATTATTTACGTATACACTTTATTGATACACGTAACTCAAAATAAAATTTACTTTATCTGGACATTATTTTACGACAACAACAATTACTTCAAACGAACAACTTTGCGTCATGCTGCAGTGTATCGTGTGCGTTTAAAAAGGTGTCACTGTTTTCCTCGAACGTACACCACAGGTATATTGGGAATATTCAGGTATATTTAAAAGGTTGCATTGTCCACCCCAATTTCTGTTGTCCTGAAGGGCGATTCGTTCGTGCAGTTTAAACATATTATTCCATTGGTCCACCTTCCAACTACCTGTTACTCCTTATTCTCTTTTATACCTGACACACATAAATGTACAGGGTGTGTTCAGAGTGTTAATACTTATGGTTGTCGGTTTATTCTAAAATTGTACTCAAAGTTGTAAATCGGTCAAGAAATAGAGTTTAAATACTGTGGTCATAAAAGTGGGATTACGAATTGCATTTCAAAGTGTCATTTCAAGTGATCGTCAGTAAATTTATAATCAAGAGGGGAATAAAAAACTCTGTGTGGGTGGCAATATTTTTCAAAATTGGATCAGAATTGAACAGAAAAGCATAAGAATATTCTTATAAAATTTCTTCAATTATTTTATATAACCAAAAATCAGTTTTACAGGCGGATAAAGTAAAGAAAATTGTTCTCATTCTCAGCATCGTCGTTGTATGTATGCCTGTGTATACCCAGTGTGCATATGCATTTAGCCACATATAGCCCATTATACTTTGGAGTCTGAACGTTACTGCTTTTCACAGCGAAGAACAAGGGAATTGTAGACAGTTCCTACGTGAACAGGTGTGGCTAGCCTTCGGAAGATTCTAGTTTGATGGCTTGCATCCCCTGGTTTGATGCACTTGATTTTGTTGTCTCAGCTAGTGACATCAGACTCAATTTTGCCTATGTAATATCCAAGGGTAAACGTAAAACGACTGTGTACGTATGTAAATAATACACAGGAACTCGCGATAAGTATTAGCAATGTGTAATGCAATTCCAATTTCAAATAAAACCAATTAGTACAGGTATACAGTATAGTTATCGGTAATCAACCAGAAAAAATATGAACATAATTCTTCGTAAAATGAAAATAATTTGCAGTGTCGAAAAAATCAATAAAATTGAAAGTAATAAATGAGCTAAAAAAATTAATTTGATACCATATTATTAAAAGTTCTGTTTGAATGGAATTCTTACAGGAACGAACCTCTATATATTACCATAGAATATGAAGTAATGTAGGATATATTTTTTAAGTAAACAGATGGAACCGTATAGGAAATTCTTCTCATCGGAATAATTTTTCACGCGTTATTCTAATAGCTTGTGTCTTAGCACGTTGAGCATTTTCTAGTTGTTAGTAATCATGACAAATTGTTTGTGCATTTGACTTAACATATAAATAATTACTCGATAAGAGAAACACAATTTTCCTACAAATAGATTAGCTTTATTTCCGCTTCATAGTTAAACGTGACACCATGTTTCTTTATTGGTAAGCGTACTTTATCACAATTTGTAGTGCGTGCAACTTGATTAGAAATAATTCAGAGGATCTTCATTAATTGGAATAATTTTTGTAATGTGTATTTCTTTCGCTGAGTTGCGTCATTGTCGAAACATAGGTACAGTATCACCTAGATGGCGCCTCGGAAAATTGTTTCATGTTTTGACACAAAATTATTTCTGCATACGTATTTATCTTCGAGAGAAACAACTTAGGTGATAAATATACATGGTATATTTTATGCCCCATTTTTGCAATAAACTTTTAGATATTCTTCCGGCATACCATTGATCCACGTCTTTCCCGCCTAGCTATTGTATGCGTGCGCATATCGACTCCACTGCTTATTACGTGATTCCATTGGAAAACAGTGCCGTAGATAAAAGAGGAGTAGAAGATGTGGTACCTAATAAAAAATCTATTACGCAAACCGTCACCATAGAGCGCGTGTTTTCTATGGGCACATTTTCCTACTCACAGAGAATATGAATAATTTGATAAGAAACATTTTTGGCTAAAAATAAGTTAATCTTACATATTCTTATAGAGTATAGACGAACACTTGTATAAATAGTGCGTAATTTCCTTAAAATAATTCAATGCTTTAATAGGTGAAAACAATATTTATTGTCACTGCAATCGCTACTTCTATCTTGCGGTTGGAAAGCATACAACGTGTTTATGTGCAATAGACAGTAACAAATAGGATCAGGTACTTACGAATCAGGTACAATGAAGCAGAATCTGCATTCAACACAAAAACTTGAAAAATTATTTGTCACAACAAAAATGAAAAATAGTACTGATAAAACGTAACTTTATTGCATGTATGTACACATATTTCAGAAAGTAGGTTTTATGATTGTATACGACGATGAAACCAACAGACGGTAAATAGAATTTATTTTTAGTACATCTTAATGAAAATTTTCAATAGAGCAAATATCTAAATTATATACTCAAATGAAGGAAAAGGAATGTATGCAGGATTGAAGAAAGAATCAGTGCAGGGGTCCATGATTTTCTATGTACGTTCCTGCGACGCATGTAGCAATCTTGCCGAGTAGAGGGGCCAGGGTACTGCATCGTCGCAGCGTTGCATCGTTACGGCAGTCCGCCATTGCTAGGGAGTTAACTTCGGTACTAGGCTAGGCGAGGTTTCTCGGTGCTTCGCCGCGTATTCTACCCCCTACTCCTTTTGTCGTGGAAAAAACTATTTAGTGATTTCGTGTTACGATTTTGGGTATTTTGTGATCCGGGCGATTTCGAATCAGCAGAAGCAGTAATAATGGAGAAGAGGAGACTTTCGAATCTGGTCACAACCAACCAGACTGTCTTGTACCCAAATCTACTGCCGACAGCGCTGCGTCTTACCCCGACTGGGAAAATCAGCCATGCTAAGACGCGCGTCTACACGCAGCGTTATCGAAAGGAATGGGAACAGATGCCCGACTTTAAAGGTATTCTTCCCGTTAACTCGTTTTCATCTGTATACTCAACGCTACGTTCGTCAACGAGTCGGCGGAAAGATACCTCGCCGCGACTCTCCTCGACAAGCCGCGCTCTATACGTGCGCGCTGTTCGTTGCTTATGCTAGCGCAGCTACGCCGAAGAGTACGCTCTCGGGATGTATATGTATTTTTAGGCAGATCGCCACTTCACAACACGTTCTCCTCTCACCCCTTATCTATTCCACAATTTATGAGAACCCATTACGGGACACGACCTTTTGTGCAAACATCGAGAGCGATTGTCGACTCGTAGCTCTTTCCTCGTAACTTCTCTTTGTCTCGTTCGTGCATTCGGAGTTGCGCGTATCGAGGCGCGATTAATACACTGTCACGTTTGTTCGAATTTTATCCTAGACCGATCGGGAAGGCACGTATGGATTTGAGGCCGGCGAGATCGTGAGACGATTGATAGAATGCGGTGCGAATTCTCTAGGTTTGAAAGACCTGGCTTGGTCCGCGGAAAGATGAAGGGGAAGTTGAGCTATCCCGTTTGGTACGCAGTAATGTAACCGAATGTCGTTCCGCGAGTTCTCGAACCATATTACTAGCGTTAATAGTTACCAGTATAAATGCTGGTGGGTAATCCGGGTGGGTGTCTTAACCGGTAGATAATGTCACCATACGCGATTATAGTGAAATACTGACTGAGATCCTGCGATATGAATTGCGTTACGATGGTCGGGGTGCCAGCGGAGACTCTTTTCTTTTTAACCGAACATGCTCGTACCGTAATGCTTGACATGAGATTTTTTCGCAGGATGGTTGACGTCCGTTCAGGATCAGCCGACGCGTGCTTATTGCACGTACTGCAAGAAAAATCTCCATGCCCATCGGCTTTCGTTATTAAAGCACACGTGCACGATGAAACACCAACGTGCGGCCCTTTTGCACGAAGCGGAGGAAAAGAAGAAAGCGGCCGCATGTAAGGTTGAACACGGTGAAGTGGCTAAAATAGAGGAAGTCGAGGTTCGTATTTTTCACTTTCCCGCCATTTTTCGCACGTTTCACGGATTGTCGAATTTCCGAAATTCGTGTGAATTTATGTACGCAGGAGTGAGTGTAATTTATAGAAAGTAATTTCATTAATGTTCCTCTTACCAGGCCACAGATGTAATGCAAACTGAAATAGACGAGAACGAAGACGAAATAGAATATGTTGTCGAACGATTGGAAACAGATGATGAATTAGAAGAATCGCACATCAAACAGGACGAAGATGTTGGTGTAGAAGGGGAAGAAGAGGATGAAGAGGAGGAGGAGCAGGAGGAGGAGGAAGAGGAAGAAGAAGAAGAGGAGGATGATATGAATTCACAAATGCTCTCCGACGAAGATGAAGTAAAGCAAGGGATAAAAAGGATCAAGATAGAGAGAGTAGTACGTTACCCTTCCCTATATTTCACCCTCTTTATTATTTTTCTTTTATGGTGGCGTTACTCTGAAATTTTTAGGAATCTTGTAGGGATACTTTAGCAGAAGCAATGGATCACATGCAAGACGAGTATCTAGAAGAAACGGATAATCAGGACCCTGTTAATATGGAAATGGTAGTTGAATCGGAAGAGCAAGCTAATCAGGGAATGCAAGTTGTTACAATTGTTCAAGATAACGAGGATGGTAAAGAACTATTAAAAGAATCTAGGGAAAATGGAAGAGCTTTCCGACGCATTGAATGTAAACCAGACAGGAAATCTGGAATAATGATGGTAAGTATCGTGTTATTATATAAATACTTTCCGACATGTATAACGCGTTTGATTTGTATATTCAATATTATAATGGTGTTCCAGAAAGAGGAACCTAACAAACAGGGGGAGCCAGGAATAGTTATGGCGTGTCCATTACCTATGATGGGAACCACCTATCAAATAAATACGTCGGTCGCGTCTACTTCTAACACGATTGGGGTTTTAAAGCCTGTAAATACAATTCCCATTGCACCTGCCCAAAGTAAAACGATTACTTTGACAACAGGGGGGAAGACTCTGACTTTAACGGGTGGTACATTCCATCCTGGTACTCAGTACGTACTGAGTAAATTAAAGAATAAACTTCCGACATTGTTAATGGCTGACAAGAAACCTACAAGTGCAGCTGATTCGACCAAAGATGCTTCTAAATCTATGCAAGTAAAGCAGGAGCCACAGGCTGTACCAAGTACAAGCCAACAAATTTCGAAAAAGGTATGCAGGCTATTGTATCTTTATCACATTTATGGTAAATATATTTATCAATGTACCCTAAACGTTACGCTTATTGCAGCATCTACAGTCAAAGTCAGATAAATTTCCCACAACGAAAAAGCCACGTATTTCCACGCATGTTGTGGATATGAGTAAAGGGTTGCCGGTCGGCGGATTGCAAGTTAGTCTTTACAAATTGATGGATGGCAGATGGACATTTTTGAATGAAAGGTACGAATAATTTAGTGTTTAGAGATGCGTAGGACAGATATACATGTACATATAAAGATGTATAACGATATATACTCTATATGTGCTTCGTATTTTAGAATAAAACACCTAACCTTTAATTGGACCATTAGAGATTGCGGTACTAATATCGATTTCTTTTTTTTTTAGCAACACGAGTCCCAACGGCCGTTGTGTGGATTTAGTGGACAATATGAAAGTTAATTTCACTGCTGGACGTTACAAGATTCACTTTGACGTTGACAAATACTTCACGCTAAGAAGAATAGAAACGATGTATCCGTTTATCGAAATCGTCTTCGACGTGAAAAATCCCGCCGGTCAATATCATATACCTGTGTTACTGAGCCCATTCGGTTACACGACTTACCGTGGCTCGGAAAGATGAGTGGATTGATACATTCTACGCTAACGAAAGAACAGAAGAACAATACAATTCTCTGTCTCTTATGGGGGACACGTATACCTTGTGTCATTGCGTGGGCTGTACCTATGTGTGACACCAGAAGCGAGAGAAAAACGCGGAAATAAGCGTTTCGTAAGCAGGAACTTCTGGCGCCAGTACGCGCTTCACTAAAAATAAATGGATTTTGGTGAAGTCCTTAATTTTCAACGAATACACGGACGGCCCTGTTTAGACCGAAGAACGCTAAAACTTGGAGAAAACACTGAAAATTATCTGGTGGACAGCCATCTTGTAATGCCACCGTGATCACGAAGTGACTTCGTCAAGTTTATAGCGAAATCGTGTTATTATTATACCATGATTGATCTGTTGATTATGGTCCGTCCGTGCGTTCTTTGGATCTTTATCGCTTGTGTGATATCTTTTACATCGAGTCTAGGCAACAAAGGCAAGGGAGACCAGCAGTATAATGCTATACCTCTCCTCGCTTTTCTGAATGCACTGAACGAGTAGTAGTTAGGCTTAACAGAAGCGGCGGAGGAGTGGTCGAATCAGTGTTGCCGAGGCTTCGTGTACATACTAAGACAATGTTTTATTTAGCTTCAAGTTTCTGTCTATGAAATGCGCGCTTTTCTGCCATTTGTCGTGGAGAATAGTGCAGTTCACAAAGAACAGTATAAAATGGCGGACACAGGTGGATTCCGCTTGATACGTTCGCCGCGGGTTATACTAGTTTGTACCTACAATGGTAATACTTTTGACGCCGGCTGGGATTATCCGCAGCGAACGCGATAAGAAAGGGACATTGAATCAGGGCGCGCATGCGTAAATATAGGATTATATGAAACAAATGTTTTTCATATTCACATGTGACAGCAAAATCACACAAATTTGGTGATTATATATTTCTGAGTAATTCGGTAGATTTTGTTACATTGCGATAGAAAAAGAGAATGTTCTGGTATACAAGAAGTGTCATTAAAGAGATTACAAATATATGTGGATTATCTTTAGAAGTTGCATTATCTTAATATTGATTTCTGTAGTTGAATGCGTACATCTATCTAACGCTGTAGTCTACCACCAATCGCCCCATAGGAAATATAATTTTTACAGTATTCGTATCACCTTTAGTCCTACTCCACATTTTTATCCAAATCTAATCGTTTTTATTCAACCTTTCCAAAGACACTCGGAATGTATGATTTATCGCTCCATTTATAGTTTATTTATGTTTTCGTCGCGGACGAATGAATGCAACCAATTTTCAGATGGATTATAAAGTACACGCGAGATACTTTTCATTTCTGAAATGTCGAGATTGCTGATCAAGCGGAACGACCTATGACCGATATCCATCGTATCTCTTCGGATGCCCGTCCTCATCTGTGCTGCACATTTATTCAGTAGCGGTGGAATTCTGTAATTGATGCTGTTGAATCGCGCGTTCGTGAAGATGAGTGATTCTAATCGCGTAAGTGTAATTCTCCAACCAGGCAGGTGGTTTGTTTTATTCATTGGAGCGAGATATCGGAGTACTAAATAGTAGTAAACTAATATTACGTAACATTATGCTGCATAATACAAGTGGCGAAAACTTATTTCTCTCGCGACAATAATTAGATTGCGTCGTGGAACGTTATTACCGTTTAACGTTACCGAAACTTAAAGCTACATATTTATCTGTCTTCGGCAACTGTGGCATCACTCGTTGCTTTTTATGGAATGATTATATATTTATCCATTTTATTATGAAGGGAGAATGTGCCAGCGCCTCGAAATTTATGAAGAGTCACGTTGCCAATAAATCTTCCATTTCAACGCACGTTCTGGATACAAGTAGAGGAGTTCCTGCTAGTGGAATAACTGCGCGTCTCTATAAAACTCATAATGATGCGTGGGATTTAATTAAAGAGAGGTACGATCCGATGATTTCGTTTTATACGCTTATACAACGGATTCAAAAGAATATGTTTCCGTTTTAGTAACACTGATACGAACGGACGGTGCACCGACATGGCGGATGCATTGAACTTCGAACCGGGACGATATAAGATACAATTAGGAGTAGGCGAATACTTCAGTCGATTGAACGTGGAATCCATGTTTCCCATTATCGAAATTATCTTCGACGTTAAAAATGCCCAGGAACATTATCACATACCACTTCTTTTAAATCCGTTTGGATTCACTACTTATCGAGGCTCGTGAATGTCGCAAAAGATCTTGAACGTAATGTCAACGATAAAAAATAATGACGCAAATTTCTAGAAAAATATATTTTATTTTGTATCGCACAAAGTTATTGCGTCGACGCCTATTATTAACTAATTAATAAACTATTCGTGAATTTAACTACATTATTTGCGCGACAAGCAGTCCTGTTTGTTACATGCGGTAAGATATCGATAAAGCATCTCATTTTAAACGAATTTCAACAACTACGGGAGAAATGGTTAAACGATCGCATCAATTTCATCATAATCTCATTATATCAATATATCAAGAGGGGTGTTATGAACGCGCGTAAAAATCCTACTATTGTGGAGGAAGATAGCTTCTGTCGACATTTTTCGGGGGTAGATAAGTGCTGCCCTTCGATCCCTGGTCATTTTGACCGTTGCGTCCACCTTGACCCCCTTGATTGATTTGACCCCGTTGAGAAGCACCCGTACCACTCGGGCCAATTGCACCACTCGACTGTCCGGTACCGAATTTGAAGCTGGCTCTGTTTCCGTTTTCATCGGCGACGTACCTTTAAACATGGTGTTGAGAATAGTTTCTTCGAAAATATAAGTGGATCCTTTCATGGGTTCTAGTGTAACAGAATCAGCTTCCACAGTGTTGCAAAGATTAATGTAATGCACTAGTTGAGTGAAAACCTTAATCGTTTGCTTACATCTTTGGTTTCTTTACGAGCATATCGTTTTACTTACACTCTTACACTATCGTTTATCAACCCCTTTTTGTTTTTCCTCAACGGCCGATTCCGCGCACAATAGTAATACATATAACAATAAAGGTATAGTCTCACTTGACGGAGATCGGAAGTCCTTCGGGACTCTTGTACGAAAAGTGTCCTGCCACTGTGCGAACTAGCTGACCGTCTACGAGCTTAAGCATCGCCGTCTCTTCCCTCTCGACTCCATCGACCGCGTTCGATGGCGATTGAATTGGGCGCTGCTCGTCCTCGAAGGGTGTCTTCAGTATCAGTCCACCGGAACCACGGGCGAACGGTGGCGCTTTTTGATCAGGTGATAATTTCTCAGCGACGCAGCACACACCAAAAATAAAGAGCCAGGGGATCTGAAGAAAGAGCGAAGTAGGGATGACGCGTGGAACGGTACAACGCACATGTTTCTTGAAGAAACTGCGTATGCCGCAAAATATTTAATCGGCAGCTATGGTAATTTTATAGGTCATTGTATACCGCACGGATGATTTACGTAACCGAAGCTCCTGGGAGAAATCAGCGGTCCGTTAACGCAAGGGTCTCGAGCTACGAACCTTTGATTCCGAAGACCGATACGGGGGAACGAGGAAGATGCCCGATGGCTTTAACACGCTCGATGACCTCTCTCGGCCGACGCGACTATGCAAAGAGATAGTAAAAGTAGTATCGTGTAATCGTGAATCGCGCGTCACGCGTCACAACTCGTTACATCGGCTAAGGTAAATCGAAAGGACACTTTCTATTTAATTGATCCTCTCGTCGCGTCTCACCCGCGCCATTCGAATCCCTGGGGTGACGCGACAGACGCGTTTGCCGGGGTCTTGAATTCACCCTGAAACACGCGGGGACCGTAGCCGAGAATGTGACGCAGAAGCTATATATAGCATGGCACCTAGTTTGCACAAAAAGTAGAATTGTTGACGGTAATCGCCAAGTTGATAAGTCGTCCTCCGGCAGCAGGTGTCATTATCGTCCTATCTTTTTTTTTATTGCAGTTACGGAGTTTCGATGTTAGACGTAGAACTCGTTTACCGTCGACCGCGGTTACTCGAATTAACGCGGTAGACGGACGGATTCACGAGACAATCGCGCGGAACCTTATGTCGGACCAGATTACGGAACGTACCAGCGATCGAAATTTAATTCCACACGAATCCATTGTGGCCGATGATCACTCGCGTCGTCGACACTTTAAATGGCATCCCTCGAGGCACACGCGATTACCCGAGACACGAGGATATTGGTGGATTTGAGAAGCTGGCGGCATCTGCGCTCGTTGCTGGCTCGGGGTTTTATATACCCGGTGCTCTACGTAGCCGAACGCTTTTTTCCCCCCCAGATGATGCGACCGATCCTCACAGGGGAGACCGTGTAAACATCGAAGGAACGGACGAATGTCGTCGCGTTCGGCCCTCGAACGCGTAGCTCCCGTTTCTTTACCCGCGCCACTCCGTTCTTCCTCAGCGAATTGTCGACCGTCACTCTCATTGATCCCCACGACGAGGCTTAATCCAGGCTTGTCGCTCGATCATTCGGTAAATATCAACTCGGCACGACCGCGCGGCAGAGTTTTGTCAGGATCGATGGATTAGCGGCCGATGATCACGCGTAATTTTATACTAGCGCGAATAGAGTATAATTGCGTTGTTTGACACCAGTTTTTATGTACTTCACAACAGATCGCATGAATTTCTGACGACGAATACACGATCGTTTGTGAAACGCGCAGTCGTGACAAAATATATGCCTAACGTCAACCTAACGTCACGCTACCTAGAGGATCGAAAGCTGTTGGACGAACGCTGGGTATCCGTAGATCGATGTGATACAAGAAACGAGAGATTCGCGTCTGAGCGTCGAGGGGATTTCGATTCGTGGCGTAGAAGAGAAGCGCGGTTTTGGAGGACGATAGAGGATTCGCGACCCTGTCCTCTACCATCGACGTCATCGACATCGCTGTCATCAAAGGAGCGGATTTCTAGAAAATTACCTTGTCGCGCAAGATAATCATCGCGCGTTCCACGTTGGGTGCCCTAGCGCTGTATTAATGGTGCGTATCTCGTGTGGTTGTCATAGTCCTCGGGTTTATCAGCGATCCGATCGCGAGTACATACGTGCTCGTTTGCGAGCGAAATTTTTTTCTCGATGTCGCGACGGGTGGATTTATCACCATCCGTTTGGCACGCGATTCAAAGGCCAACGTTGTCACGATGGATGAGATCTCGCTCGTTTAAGGGCATACGGGCAAACAATACGATCTCTGAACCTCTAATAGGATGCGTTTGCTCTTTGGTGAGGCCGAGTCTAGAATCGAGTTGACATTTTGTAGTCGCTATTGCTTCGTACCGAACCCACGGCATTCCGCGATTTGCAGTCGGTAGCTCAATCGCCCCCGATTCCACCCTGATCGATATCGATCGCCGAGAAGAAGCGGAGCTAGGTACACCTAGGCTAGCCTACTCAAGGCCACATCTCTTATGGTTCCCCTGCGCTTTTATTGCTTGCCCATGACGATCGATATCCATCGTCGCGGAGAAAAGGTACCACACGACAGATTTATCGTTAAGGGTTTCTCATGATTTTACCGTTCTTCTCAATATCACTCTAGGATGATTGATATTGAACGTCGCAAGTAAATGCTGGTTAGACATACTTTGGCGAGCTAGTCTATCGTAGGGTACACAAGAAATACATTCGTCGTCAAGATTCACGCACCTTTGCTTTCTTTCTTAGTTCACTGCGATCGTGTAACGGGCTTTCCAATCTTTATGATTTAATTCATTGAGATTCACGGCATCTCATTAAAAGATTTCGCAAAGACCACCACGTCCGAATTTATAATCTTCCCCGCAGTTATTCATAACTCATACGATTCTCTGCATACTACAATGTCGTGTAAGTAAACTGCAAGCGGGACAAGATTATACAATGGTGGAGACTCTACAAGTGAATCTCTCTGAACTATGGTGGTGCGTTAACACCCTCGCGGTCGTTTCCGAGACAATGAGCGAGCTTATCGTAGGTATCGGTTCTTCGACCTAAAGGTCTTCGCTCCCCGCGAATCGATCGTTGGCGTCGAGCCAGGAATCGATCTAAAGTGTACTTTGTTCGTCGTCCGTGCAAAAGTGCCCTTTCCAAATGTAGGACGAAGTATTCCCCCGAGAGGTTTATTTCTCTTGCCCCACTCTGCGCGACAAGCTCCGTAAGTGGGTAACATTTCGCGGAATACCGAAGATACCGAATAATGTAATCATCCGCGCGACGTAATGATTTCATAATAGTCGAGTGGCTCTCGTTTTCCAGGACTGAGTATGAGAGAAAGGACGTCGTAACGTCGGTACAGGTTGCGCTTAGACGGTTAAAGCGCGTTACCGCGTTTTCCTACGAACGGGGGGTACAGAATTTTCACGATGTACTTATCTCCCATGATTTACGCGCGACTTTATGAGGACGCTCACAACAGTAGTTTACTGACCAAGATTTCTCCAAGTTCGCCGTGTCCGCCGTTTAGAAAAGGAAAATCCAATGGAGTAATCGAACGAGGGATAAATAACTTTATCGTAATACGGTACGCGTGTTACGATACATAGATGTCAACGGAATCGCTAGTCCTCCACCTTCGATGACTTTAATAAACGATAGTCTTAATTACGATCAATATTCTTCCAGGCTGTTATTGAATTTCGCAGCATTTACAACCATCGAGAGGCAAACACACTCGTAGATCTACGCTTTCTTGCAATTATTTTTTACGTAATCCAAGACGGAGATGCGTGGTTGTTGACCATGTTAACCAGGATGTGTCAAAAAGATTCGATTCCCGATTCTTGCCGGCGGCAAACTCTTACCATCCTCTTCAGTCAGCATTTTGATTAATTGCATCATGCGATCCACCTCAGAATGAGAAAGACGTAGGATGTTTCTCGCTTAAAAAACACCTCCGGAAGGAATTGCGAGGAACGAAAGTGGGAAAGGACGATTTCTATTGGACACCATTTCTTTCGAAACTATTTTCTGTCTCTCTCCTTTCAATCCTCTTTTTTTTTTAACAAGACATTTAATGTTTGCTCAATATCTGCAAAATCCGCAGAATCAACATTTTGCGTGGGGAACAGACGTTAAGAAATTCTGGCGAGAGTATAATAATTCTGCGCTTTACGCGTGAGTTTTTCTGTTTTTTGTTTTTTTGCAGCTCGATCACCCTTTCCCAAGAAATTAATCAGTTCGTACATTTTACGCGGTTTAAGTTAGCGCGGAGCATGCACACGCGTGGATACATGGAGGTGCTATAAAGTGGCGAAACGAAACTGCTCTTTTAACAGTGCTTTATTCGTTAAGACGCGCAGTATACTATACAACATATACATATATATATATATATATATTATATATATATATCAGGTGTGATTAAAAAGATTAGGAATTGACTTAATATTTGGTAAATAGTTAAATTTTACTAACCGTTTTTCTTAACGGCCTTCATAATATTCTCGTTGACACCATTTCAGCTGCCATCAATACTTTTGCAAATTCTAACGACGTTGGTGGTAGGGTTCTATTAAAACAACATGAATAACCCTTTTATATTTCTCAATCTGGAAAGCCTTTTGAAAGAAGTCATAAATTTTCCGACCACTCAGGAAATTATTCGGAACGGGACCCAGTAGGCGTCGCGCAATTCTAAAGAAGCCTATCGCGAATGCTTCTGGAAGTTGAAGAGGTGTTATCATTAATCTACAGAAAAGTGTACTTTGACGAAGATTTGCTTGAATAGTAGGTAGGATTCTCCATTTCTCAGATATTAAGTCGGCCCCGCAAACTATTTGATCGCACCTCGTATATGTGTATTTAGTAAAATAATATCTTTAGTTTTTGATACTCAGCACCTTTCGTAGTTCCAGTTTTCTTTTCCATTATGCTTAAGCTCGGTTAGTTAACACAATTTCACAGACAATTAAATATTCAATGCGCCGCGATACAAAATATAATTGGGTACTCAATGAAATACACGGTGAGGCTGTTAGACCGAGATATCGGTATTCGCGGATCCGCGAGGGTCTACTAGTCTTCGTTCCTTTGCACCGTGACGAAAAACGTCCCTTCCCCCTCCCACTCCTTCTCCTTCTTCTTCTTCTTCTTCTTCTTCTTCTTCTTCTTCTTCTTTTTTAATACGCATGGACGCAGAGAACTATTAAAGCCGTACTTGGACTTCGCTTCCCGCAATCATTTTAATAATAAATCGCATAGTATTTTTTTAAATTTCAAAATACGTGATACGTGCAAGTTAATTATTTCAAGAACGAGACGAGAGACCTCACAAGTATTTTTCGCGACTGGAATGGACTAAAGCATCGAATGCAAATTGTCTTTGGCGTAGAATATGAGTATTCACGCAAACTCGAATATTCGCGGTTTCCATAACGTTTCTCCCGTTTCTTTTGGTATTCCTCGAAAGGCGAACGAGAATAGAATTCATGAAAAGGATTTGGGCGGGCTATATTCCTCTTTTCTCTGTCTCACATTTTGTATTCTTATACGTACGTATGTTATGTGCACATAACGTACATATATGTCAACGCCGTCATCTTACACGGGTAAATACCGTAAACGTATTTTCTTTCTCCCAGCATCCGCTCGTTATGCCAACGTTCAGCTCCGATCACGCCGAGGAAAGTAAATATTCAGGATCCTCGTATTACTTACAATTTTATATTACACTCCGTGCCGTATTTTGCAGCTGCCTACAGCGGATTAAAATAATAGAAATCTATTTTTCATTCCTCCCCCACCCTTGTCATAAATATGCCACGGCGATCTAGAAAAAATATGCGGATATGTATATTAAATACAGACACTCGCACAGACACTCAGGTACGCACATACGTCCAGCCAGCCAGCCAGCCAGCTAGGGTATCGCCCGATCGGGCGAACCTCTCTTTCCTTTTTCTCCCTTGTACACGCGAAACGACTAATAAAGACCGACGAGCTTGCGAGCCCCGTAGAAAAATACGAGCCAACTTTACTTCCATAATACTAGGCGATTTAACCGCTCAACGGCCTGCATTCGCAAAGAAAAAACGATCGATATACATACATATACTATGGTATACGACTCGGTAAGCGCACGTTTACTCGTATTCTCTCCTTAGCTCGCACCCGTATACCGAGAACTCGTAAAGACGGATTTCAATACAGATGAAGCTGTGCAGAGAAAGGTGGAAAGAAAGAGGTACAGGAAATAATAAATACATCGCAACACGCACGATTATGAAACTTAATATCTACGTGAAAGAGGACCACAACGAAAGTCATCTATGCGCAAGAGTTTACTCGAGTGTGACTCGTTGAACGCGTTTGCTTTGTGCTCTAGCAGCAATTGGGAAGTGGCACGCGAAGAGTGCAAAGGAAGCGACAAACAATGTTCGGGTATAGATCGGGTGACGCGTCCTTATGCTCTTCGGATCGCCGAAAATCACATTTCAAAAAATATCGTAATATTTACATTTTACATGACGATCCCCGAATATTTACTTCGCTCTCGAGCGCGCTAGCTCGCGCAACTGCATCTTGTTTCTTCGGTAGTTTTTGCGTTTCTTCGTGCGAGGTGTACAAAATAACAGCAAAGTAAAACAACTATGTATTTAAAAAAAAAGCGGTTAACGAGATTCTCTCCGAGGCAAAATGTTCGCTCCGATGCTCGGGGAGAAAAATATGCCGGCTTCCATTCTCCATCAAGATATATCACGATCTTATTATGCACGTCCTACGTGATGTTAAAAAATTTCTTAAAAGTTGAGTTGAAGTTTTGAGTAAAAACGAGAACCTATCAAACTAGCATCGATGTCCAACGAAGTAATAGCTTTTCGTGAACTTTTCGGCAAAGTTTCAATATCCTGTCCAATCGTTCGCCGACTTCGTTTTATGTTCGCGTGTCGTTCTACGCAATAGCGCGCAACGATATACATTCTTGAAGTCACGAGAATTTTGACAATAATTAACCACAATAGTAAAAGCATATAAGCTATACAACTACCATTCTGTATCTACAATATAATTATATATATTTATATATATATATATATATTCTTTTTTTCTTTTCAAGTTAGTCTGTTGTCGTGTCATGGACAAAATACACTGTGTCTCTCGAGAACTGCCACGGGGCTCGGTTTTCGTACGCGTATTCACGTCATCATTTCAAACGTTATCGCGCGCAGTGACATCGTGTTTTTCGCCGATAGCCAAACGCTGGGAACATTTTCGAAACTTCTAGTTTCCGTTGCGTGTCTTTCTTAGGTTATCGACGAGCTCGCCGCTTCATAGGAAAAGCCCTCCGCACCGTGAAAGAGGAGAATGGAGTGTACGACGACGCAGCGCGCCCCGAAGCGTTTGGTTCTTCTTCTGCCTCTTCTTCTTCTTCCCCGACGTCTTCCAATTTCTATGGAAAGACTCCGCACCTCCCGTTTCCCGTGATCTCGACGGCGAATGCGCTCGTTGCTTACGTGGTGGCGTTCGTCGTCCTCCTCGTACCGTCTCGTCTTTCGAAAAGCGCGAAGCGAGAACTCTTATCGCCGAGAATGCCGCTGCACAGGGTCTTCCACGACGAAGAATTGTCCGGCTAACTCTTATCTCTCTTTTTCTCTTTCGCGCGCGCGCGCGCGTGCGTCCTAGCAATGACGTTTCTCATATTACTGCACAACACAACATTTGCATTTAGGCTTTTTCTTCAAGGTGACGTGTTCGACCTGCGAAGCGTCGCCTGGTCCCTGCGCCGTCATTCTAGCCACCTCTACGGTAGCTGTTCTCGACACGCCGACCTGAAAATTGAAAGGTATATGCGTTACGTCGTGGTATACAATAAGCCAATACAATTACTTGACGAATATGAGGAATATGAAAAGTATTAATGGTTTCCGATCAATTGGAGTGGGAAAAATAATTCGATACAAACGATCAATGTTCCTACTAGACGGTAGAATTCGAGAAATTTAAAATGAATGTCTCGTATCAAAAGAATTATATTAACTAGTAATGCGAACTATGTGTGGCTTCTGTTTATCCTGATAGAGGAAGATAATCAATAAAATTATTAATTGATACTCCCGGATAGTACGATTCGGCAATATGGGAAATTAAAGTTTCTGGTCAAATGAATTTTCTTAAGTATTTTAAGCTACCCATGGTTCCTAATTATCAGGCCCTACAGAATTGGCACAGATAATCAGCCTGCCACGATATATCGGATCCTGGTTAATATTAATCCTTTGCGGTGCCGTTTCTCTTACGGTATGGGCGTCTGCCAGATCCAACTTAATTTCTCCCTACACCAGACGCGTAATGTGTGTTTCCCGTACGATGATAGCGGAACAGAGCGCTTAACGGCGGTGGTTCCTATATACACCGACAACGGACCGCAAAGGGTTAATTTATTTTACAATTTCATGTGTCGTACCACGTTGGCGTGTCTTCAAGGTTCTCAAGTAATTGATTCCCGCGTACGAGTGGTAGTCATCGATTATCGAACTTGCTTCCGTACACTAACGTCCGGTCGATCGAGTTAATTAATTTCTTTTTCATCGCGGATAACGTGGGTCTTAAGACTGGAAAAGTAACTTGTACGATTATGACATACACGCAGATACTAGCATTTTATTATTAAACCCGCGAAATGTACACGCCCGGAAAAATCTAACGAGTCTCATGCCGGAGTCAAACGGACTACACGAGATTTCGCCCGTCGATAATACAATTAAAACCCTGTCGGTGAAATGTAGTCTCATGAGTGCTCGACTCAAACGCTGCGCTCTTATCGTACAAAAATCGTAGTGCTCAAAAATTTACAGATATTTTTTAATCCGACACGGAACTTGAGAATTCGCGCGATTATTAAAAGAAAAAAAAGATCGATAAAGAAGAATGCCGATCTTGAGATATAACCGTGCAGCTCTGGAATTCGATGATAAAAGTACACTTCACGCTGCATCGAACAGAGTTAAAAAAACAAAGAGATTACGAGGCAAGCAACGAGGGAGGATCGGTAACAGCGCGTAATTTCCTGGAGCTTAGCGCACGATTCTAGGATCGATTGGATAGGTTGAAAAGTTGTTGGAAAAAATTGGCAAATCCGTACCTTCTCGTTGATGGGCTGTTGACTGTTCGCGGTTGCGTTCTTCATCGGGGTGCCATGAGCATTGCCGTTCTCCTGATTGGCTCTCGGCGACGAGTTCGCGTGCCTATTGGTCGAATTCGCGGAGGATTTGAGGAGCGGACTGGAACTGGAGTCGTGATCCGCTCCCGTCTGCGCTTTGTCGCCGGTGCCTTCGCATCCTGGCAACGGCGGAGCATTTTGCCCCGGGGTTGGCGTAATAGGTTTTCCACCCTTTATCAGCTCCACTATCTCGTCGGCTTCCCTCGACAGATCGCCATCCGGTCTAAACGGGTTATCCCAGCCGCTGTCCGTACTGAAATCAATGTTCTCTCTTTTCATCCTGTTTCTTTGTAAACGCGTTTTTTTTTTATCTTACTTTCTATACCGTGCATAATTCGCGTTACGCCGTTCGTTGTCCCCTGGATAACGATCCTAACCAGGCAAATGACACGGGGAAAATAAACCAACGGAAGGACGAGAACTGATTCCCCGTTACGAGTTCGTACCTAATTAAAACGTGATATGTCGACGCCGAACACGCGGTTACGTAAGGTGATTTAATTTTGACGGTCTTTCAATTTTTACGAGCGTAACTTCCGGCTTATTCGCTTTAGTAACCGTTAATGCGGTAGTTAAAGCTGCAAATATTCCTACAAATTACAGTCAATTATAGCTGACACTCCCTGACGTCCGTGACATTGACCATGATATCGGATTACACCTAATTGCAGTCTCTCTCTCTCTCTCTCTTCCCCTTTCTCTTTGTCAGGCTCTACGCGTCACTCTCATTCTCCGTCTCGAACGTACGTATCGTGCGTAATCGTTTCAACAGACGTACCGCCAGTACGTTCATTTGGAGCACACTTACGCCCAATGAACTCGTAGATCTGTTAATCAGTTTGCAACGACCCCTCCTGATTTGTCAATCTCCGATCGCTTCGCTTTGCAATTAGTACGGAAGATTCAATATTTCTATCCGTGGTACCAGGTAATTAATGCAAAGTTATGAATTTCCCAGAGGTAAATGAAACAGGATGCTCCGCAGTTCTTGACTACCGAGCAAACCTGCTGACCGTGATGAACGTTATCATCGAAGATTAAATAAAAGAGCATATCCGAATAGAGTTAACGCGTTTGCGACCGCTCCTTCTGGTTTGTCACTTTACCATCCGTTCATTCCATAATTAGAGCAGGAAATTTCATCCGAACTCCTAGACGCGGGTAGCAAATAATTATTATAGGTAGCGATCGTTGAGTTATGATTTGCAGAACGATCAGAGGACAAGGAATAAGTCGAAAATGCTTTTATTTTTTCTAAAGCGTTTCAGCCCACCGTGGGTGGGACCCTTTGGGTGACTATTTAATATCTACAGGAGTAAATTAAGCAATTTATAATAACGCATAGCCGTTTAGACTTTACACAAGAGTTCGGTGTAAAGGTAACTTGCGCGATGAAGTCTTAAAGTGTCGGTTTTGGATTTATTTCTCGCCCCCTTTTATCGCCCTGCCAACATACATGTATGTATGTACAACTCAACGGTCAACTAAACGATCATCAGTGGATGAATTAACATCGTGGATAATTAAATGCAATTCGGTTCTCGTACGCGCAGACAAACCACGGTAGCACGTTCGTTCTTGACCACCCAATTAAAGTGTTAATCGATACAAACGTTATAATCGCAGATCGAGAGAGCATAATTAAATAGAGGTCACGCCCGAGGCAGCGACGAAGAAACGCGCGAGATCTTATTGGGAGTGAGCTCATCGACGCATCGACGGAGATACAGTAGTACCTCTTTATGAATACCGTCGCGCGGAATAACTTTGAATAATACCTTGACACTTTTTGCATCTCAATACCGTCGAACACCCGCGAGACTACCAACATCGTCGACACCTTGACATTTTTAACTGTAAAACGTATCGAGGTCTTGCGCGAGTTTTTAAGGATAAACATCGAAGATAGCAAAGGGGACGGGACGAGGGAGGGAACCGAAAAGGGATAAAATGAGAACGAGTGGCGGTATGAATTGGCAGAGAAATGCGACGAAGAGCCGAGAGTATACATATTACGACGGAGAGAAACATTTTCTGAAGGTACAATTATTTCTTGCCACCCACCGAGTTCCTTGTATCCCTCGACCACCCATACGTTAAAGCATTCCATAGTAACGATATCGTACGTGTAACGATCCAACAACAAACAGACAATAGTACAATATCAATAGCTACAGCGCGCCCCTCTTCGGTTAGAAACCGAAGAGAGGAGGATCGAAGGTTTCGACTAGCGTAACGGAAAAAGCGAAGTAGTTCGCTATTCTGCTCCTTTCTTTTCCGGTGCGCCTCGCGTTCAGTTCCGACCTACTATCCGCGTTATGTTCGATGGGCACGAGAGATAACTGCTCGATAACCTCGATATCGTTCGCAGATATATACGTAGATACGCGACGCGTCGCGCAGCGAACGATGCACCGTTTATTTTACCGATACACGGTGAGAAGTGGAAGGACGGGAGACCGTAGGGTGGGCGGGGAAAGGGGATAAAACGCGAGGGAATCGAAGGGGTAAGAAGGAAGAAGCGTGGAGGAAGTGGATGCCGATTAACGTAGGAGAATCGAGGCGAGAAGGGTAGTAGTGGGCTCTCGGTGGAGTTGTTGGCCCTCGGCCAGCCGGGCTAATAATGTTCGATATTACGAAACTGCGTGTGCCGGCACCCTCGCTTTTCCTGCCGCGGTTAATCTCTGAAAACCGCATTCCATTCCACTTGCGCTCGGCCATTTTGCCGCCCGACAAAACAGAAACGCTTCGAGTAAACCGGAGAACCTATTTGATCGCCGAAAAGAGCTTTGAATTCTTACGTCGAAGGAACCTGGTGTATATGGATTTAAGAGCATTGCCATCAGCAAAATTTGGAAGAAGTTCGATTCGGTTGGATCGGGACATTGGTTTTCTTTCGCGTTACTTTCGTTCGTTTCCATCAGGTTATGTTTCTCGACTCTCCCTCAGACGCTCGATGAAAATTTAGAGATTCAGGTTTGGTAATTCTTGTACAACGATATTTTTTTTTTGTTTATCGGTTCGCGGAAGTGTCGCTCACGACACGGTTCCACGGTAATTTTTGACACGGAGTGTGTGGGTCAGCGGAAAAAACAGTGCGACGAAGAGTGGTGAAAGATTTGCTAGGGGGTCACCTGTCCTTCGGCATGAAGCATGAGACCTAATTTCCCGGGGGAAGTTGTTGCACGTAAGCAACTTAACGGCTATGGTATTTGCGGATTTCAGGCTTACGCGCGCCGCCAAGTTAAATAAACGTGCCGCGGAGAGTGGGTGTTCCTCGATGCTCGCAGAATATTGCATCGTGGTAAAAGAATTCATGAGATTGCCACTTCGATCCTGATCCTGCAAAGTAGGTGACGAACGTTACCCCGCTATTCTATTCGCCAGTCGATTTTGGTTATGGATCGCCTTGTATGAGGGTGTTAAAGGTAAAGTGGTGTAAGTTCACTTTTCGAAAAAATTTACTTAAGTGCGACACGCAATTCTTAAATAATCGATTCATATAAAGGTGAAGTGAATTAAATCGTAACTTATAATTTCAACCACCAAGTGGCCAAACAATATTGTCCTGGAAACAAATCCGGTATTTCTATAACAGGCAAAGTGGTGTTAGTCCAACCACTCGGACTCTAGTATAGAGCTTTATCAGTGGTAAAATTGTTTGCATCGAACAAATGTAGATATCTAAGATCTTCTTCGAATACGAATTACATTGTAACATTTGTACTTTCTATAATAAACAAATATTCTGAATTTTTCCTCACAATAGTAGGCTCATACCTTCATAAAATATTTGATTTAATCACCCACGCGATTATGTTATTTAGGAATTTATTCTAGAACTGTCAGTAAAACCTTTTGTTTCTCGAATTGAGATTTATGTAATCTGCACCACTTTGTCTTTAACCCCCTCGTATGTACCGATGAATCACCATTCATCGATCAAAGAAAACAACCCCCGCTTGTACGGTAGATCATGTTTTCAACTACACTGCTACTAGAGACGTGCCTGCGAAATCATGAAATTCAAGAAGTTCATGAAACATTAACGAGTATCGAAGGAGAAATTCAATTGCAGTTGCAGCGAAACTTTTATTAGTCCTCCAACGCTTCGATATTCCAGTTAAAGATTCTAACGCAAATAGTTTCCCGTGGTCCTAAAGAATCAATCAAAACTTTCCATAGATAAGACCGATAAACGACGGTTTTTATTCGATCAATTTTACCACGTATTATTTATTATTAAAATTACGATTTAATTTTACACATTTGCTGAACGTTGGGTTTAAATCTTGCGATGCCGTTGTTGGTCCCTAATTGGAAACTGCAATATCTTTTCCAAATCTAATCAGGAAAAGCCATTCGTTCTGCGGTAAACGGCCCCGCGACTAGAAGTGGCAGATTTTTCCAAAGTCCAGTAACTCTTCCAAAATCGAATAAAATACAAAAATATTCTAGTGGCTTATCCCACTCCCCTCTACAACGTACCTATATCACAAACAGAATTTTGAAAATAGCAAGCGATCGTTTTGATATGGAATCCATCTTATTTCGTTCGAAGCTGCGAGACTCTGGATAACCGAGAGGTGTTGTACCCTAAGTGAACGTCTACATACGTAAATATTTAAAAAAAGATCAGCCGATCGTGTAAACCAAAGTAGCTGATTTTCGTAGCTACGGAGCGTCGCGTACTCCTGTCACGCGCTCACGAGTTAATCGACAACGTAGTCGTAATTGCGCGCTCGAAACTTTATATATGTTGTTAACACGGTACATTTGCGTTGCGTAATTCACGCTCGCGTGGCCTCGAATATCGTCGACGACCGTAGATACTGTACGTACACGCGTACGTTCGCGTTTATAAATCGGAGCTAGAGATAGATCGCATCGCTATCAATCGGTCCGCGACGAGAAGAATTTTCGTGAGAAACATTTCCCAAAAGCGTGCCGCGTACGAGGAAAAGCGTCGTGCTGCGCGGACGATACGCAATAACCTTGGGTCGTGGAGATTTGCGAGCGAACGCGCAACAAGATGCATAAACGAGGGAACTGCGAAGCGAATTCCACGTGTAACCGACGCGTTATCTTTGGCGTCTCGCGAATCGGCGTCTACGCGCATGTAGTATGTACGGAAAACTCAAGGGGACGCGTCGTACTTTCCAGCAATCGTCCCTTTGCCCTTGTTTTTCTACAGGCATCAATATACCCACGAGAATATTGTCCTTGACGAAATATCATCGTTACGACGAGACAACGTTTCCCCGATCAGAGTACGCTATTCGTATTTTCTTTATTCTCTTTACTAACCGTGCGAAATCGCGACAATTAATCGTGCGACGTTAAAGATTACACGAGGGCAATGGATTCGATCTATAAGTTCAAAAACCTCGGAAACGCGATTGTTATTACGTACGTACCGGGAACGGGAGTGGGGGGATAGACACGCGACGTTCGTCGAAGTGGCTCTTTTCCTTCGGAACACCGCTTTTACGCTCAACCCTCGATCTTGGCCGTCGACGATTTTGCCGTACACAGATGTAGCGGCTCGCGAAAGTATTTCAACGTTTGCACGCGCAAATTATATACTATACGCAAACCTTCGAGTACTTTCCCGCGTTGGACGCGTATCCGCGTCCGTCTCGACCCGCCTTTATCTATCGTGCTACCTCTATCGTCATCGCGTACAATTTGGCAGTGAGCGAGCTAGTTCCTACAGTCGTGTCCCGACTATTCTGTACTTGCCCCGCCCCACCGATTCGCGGACAATGTTACGGAAGTTCGAGCGATCCCCGAGAGGACGATTACCTGTCATTGCCATCGGTGTCCTTGGGTACCTTGATCACATAATAAACGTGGCCTCCGTGGGTGGTCGTCATTTTCCTCGCGATAGCGAATCGCCGTCGTTCCTCATCAACATTTGACGCCTGAGAGCTTCGAAAGTACTCTCGGGAATCTTTGTCGCTGGACACTAAAGATCCGTCGTTTTACCAGTTCTTTTGTTTTCTCACCGAACACTTCCGTCACTCCCGGCGGATTCCACTACCGGTCGAAATACTTCCCCGACCCTGCCCACGAAGAGAACTCGTCTGATTTCGCGAGAACCAACTCGAAGACGAACGTAAGACTTTATTTTTAAGCGCAATCGTGGCGGGAGATCCTTACGACTACCGCCTGCCCTCCCTCCCCTTTCACGTCTCTCACACTCACTCTCTCTCTCTCTATCTCTCTCTCTCTCACTATCTTTCAGACGCTACGTCGGCACTGCCCGTTATTTCAGGCTGGGTACGCCCGCATTCGCGAAAACAATCTTTCCCGTCCTCGCGGGTATCGTCGTAATGCGTTTTCGACGGAATCGGGACCGCTGTCATTTATATCGAACATTCCAACGGGACGCACCGAACGAAACTGCCGCGAAAAACCAGGAAGAGCTTAAACAGACCTCGTCCGGTGGCCTCTCGCTGCCGCTGTAACGCGCGAGCGTAGAGACGACTACGTTACGAATAATGCAAAAGTAGAATGATCCACGTCACGCGGTACTACGAAAATAGAAGGGTCCAAACGTTACGAATACCGCGAAAGTGGAAAAGACTCGGAGCTACTGAATACCGTGTCAAGTAGGATCCGTGTTACCAATACCAATTATTGGGACAAATGTTACGATATCCCTCCTACCGAACAAATATTTCCTTATCGGAAGGGCAAGCTGTTCCTTCGAGACCCGAGTGATCGTAAAAAGCGTACGTTTCCCGGACGAGCAAATGGAGTCTCGAAGGAACGGAAGTAATTCCTTTTAATAATAACGCGTGCGCTGTCCATCTACGACATAGGTTGACCTATTTCTCGAAAGTGCCCAGATTTCTTTCTCTCGTCCATCCTCGTACTTCCGGCCGGTGATGTATTTTCCGTTTTGCTTGTTAAACATACGAGATATGTAACATATATCTATTTACCAATCAATTTTTCTAATACCCTACATTATCGAGCACAAATCCCGTTCGCCGTTGCCATCATTTTCTAAACGAAACTCTTTCTCTCTTCAATCTTCACCTATCCTTCAAGTGATTTCAAAAGCACAATATGATCCGCGAACAACAAAACTATGCAGCACTTTGAATTGTACTTTCGAAAGAACTTGAGCGTACGCCGTTACCAGTATTCGTAAAAAAAAAAACTCGACGTTATCGTACGATTTAGTTGCAGTCTCGGTTCATAAAACTTACCCGAGAAACGAGCGATAGCAACAGATTTCTATTTACTTAGTTATGCCAGCGATACGAGGGTAGACCGAGCGACATCGATCCGCTTCTGTTTATAACCGATACCCGGCGTACGGCTTCCGCGGAACTAAATTCGTACCGATGCAGACTAACGCGATGCCGCAGGAATTCCGCGTTGATTCGTTAGAAATTTTCTCGACTTTCGTCAAATTCGTCTCGTACCGCGTCGAAGAATTTCCACGCGAAAAAAAAGGAAACGCGCGAATTTAAATCGCGCGCTCCTCGATCTCGTTTCGTCGAGCTGAATAGCCGGCGATGTATGTATAAGCGTTTCCTGTTGTTCATAAATAACAGTAAGCTTGACAGCCAGCGCTAATTATATACCAATATTATTAGATAGAGAAGCGGCGTGCGATAAACGTAAAAATATCATCCGCGGACGGGGAAGGGGTTGAAATTTATTTCCGAGAAATTCCTTACCACGTACGCAATACTTTTTGCTAGCCGTTCGAGGCGAGATTTACATCCCATTCATCCTCGATCATCGTTAATTACAGTAATAAGAGAAATATAAAACCGGATTTAAAAAGCGTAAGAAAAAAGTAACACGTTATCCGCGGGTAGGAGAATATTTCGCGATACCCGACGATTAAGTGGGACAGATTCTTTTTCGGCACAATTACACGGTTCGTATTCCCGCGAAACGGACCGTGTAATTGGGCCGTGAAACAACTCTCTTAAGTTTATTATTATTATTAATATTATTATTACCGCGTTACGCATGATAGATTGCATTCTCTTTTTGTCAGTATCGCGGAAGTATGTTCCGATCAGAAGTTAATCAATTTGACGTTTGAAAACTCGAAATTTATTAATGATATAACGAGATTCGAGCTTCCAGACGAGACTTAAGCTTTGCTTTTTGATTACTAAGGATGATACGACGCCCAGGGTTAATCACTCGACGGGCAATAGCCGAGTTAACGTGCGGGCGGATCTAACTTTTCCTGTATTATTTCTGTCAGACTTTTAAACGACAATTCCAGATTCGGTTACACGCGTCAGTTATACCGCGGTTGCTTTCCGACAAAAACTTGACACTGCAGAATATAACGCGAACTCCCTTCGCCTTCGGTGAGTTTGATATTCTCATATTTTGCGCGATGGAAGAGCCCGTCGCGTTTCAACGAAAAAGTGAAAATCGTTTCGATCGACATACACTTTCCTCCCACCCCCGAGACTTCGTTATTTCGAGCGCTGACATTTTAAAGATCGAGATTAACGAGCGGCGCCAGATTGCGAGCTTTCTCTGTCATCGAGGCGCAACACGGCCTCAAATGGTTTCTTTTTTATATAACGTGTAATCTGCAAGAACACCCGAACCGCGTGTACTCGAGAAAAATTCACTTCGAAGCATCGATTTCTCGTATTTACGATGTCAGCGCGGAAACCTTTGCTCTTGCACCTTGCCACGCGCCATAATCAAGCATCTTCGCCTCATTCTTCTCGATGAGCCCGTCATCACCGCGATGGGGGTTAGCCGAGGGTGACACAAAGAGGGTGAGTATATGGGTCATGGCTGTATGTGCAGTGCACGCGCGCGCTGTCTTCGAATATACATACATATATGGGTCAGTGGGTGTAATCCAGGCTACGCGTACACACCAGTGACTCCCAATCGAACCAGCTATCCCACTATAGGATAGAAATTATCTAGCAGAGCGAACGAGAACCATTTTTGGTGCTGGGTTAAGTCGTGCTTTCAAGAATGTCGTCGCGGCTTGGCAATTGAAATTGAAACGGGGATATGCGGAAAGCATATAGATTCAATGGATAGGGAAAAGTCTGTGGCGCAAGTGAGAAATTAGAATTACAAATTTGAAATATAGATCGTCGAATTATTGAAATCTGCAAGATCGGTGAGGTCGTGAGGACGTAGTAGTTCGGAGGTAATCGATCGGGCTGATCGATTGCGATTCTATCGAACCGGTGTCGATCTTTCGAATCTCCAATCCAAAATATTTTCAGAACGAAATTTCAAATTTGTCAAATTATTTGAGAGGAACTGATACCAGTTTAAGAGAAACGTGCAAATTTCTGGTTTTAAACTGGATTAGCGTTCAACAAATCCTCCGAATTAATTTAAAATAATTTTGCGAAGAAAGGAGAAATCCCGGATATCCGGAAAAGCGGAAATTGTTCGATTCCGTGGAGACTCCTGCCAGACGAGATGGAAGCAATTTGAATTCGTGTCTGGGTCTGGTTCAGATAAATAGAGTGAAGAAAAAGATTGTGATATGTCTGACGCGTGGTAAAGGGTGCGAGAGGGTGCGTGTGGGAGCGGCATATCACCTACGGTCAGAGTTCTGCCTTTTCCGCGGCTGCGTCGTCGACGACGTTCCACCGCGACGCAGGAAAAATTCAGGGAAAGCCCGAAAAGTCACGAGGGTGGGGGAAAACGAGGAACGCGAATGTCGAGCGCAAACATCAATTAGCCGCTGGTTAAAGGATATGTAGGGCAGTGTGCTCGTCGCGACACCGTTGTAATTTTCAAATTAAGGTTTCTCATCGGTGGCCCGTTACGACTTGTGTCGCTCCGTGACTACTCACGATTGAAAGCTCGAGAGACTTTTGTCAAGGAAATACGAATCTCGCGGAGCTTTTTAAAAAAAACGTTTACAAAATATTTACATTTGCAAAATTGCAAAATTCACGCAAATACTGTTCGCGCTTGAGGAGAAACAAAAGCTTCCGCGAATGACGTTACCGATCATCTCGAATCTCCTTAAAAATCGTGCACAAATTGAATTTCGCCGAGATAAGTTTTTCCACGCGAGATGATTTTAAATTGGCGATTGTAAAATTGAACTCTATAATTGACGACACCGGTCGGGTCGAAAGTAATTCGGTACACAATGGACCCTTCCGTCCCTCTTTTCTACTCGCTTACGGGCATCCCTGAAACTTTGAGCAACGGTAAAATAAATGTCACAACGTCCTCCCGAGGTGGCTCACGCGTTACTGAACTTTCCTTAAGGCAGGTCATGGTTCTCGGTAAAGTCCTTTCTTTGGCTTCTATCTTTGGTACCCTCGACGACGCGCGTCGCTACGCTAGGACGTCGGATCGCTCCCATTTTCAAGAGCCAAGGGTTACTCTCTACGGTGCTCGATTTCACGATTACGCTCAAACGACGAAACGTGTTGTAGAATTTGGGGGGGGGGGGGTATCCGTTAGATCGGTGACACCCTTTTTAATTTTCAACAGTCACGCTTCTCTATCGAGTAATTGGATAGAGATGCGAGAAAACTTTGCTCTTTCCCAATCAAAAACAATAGAAACGATCGTTAACTATCCTGAGCGCGTCCGGAGCACGGAAAGAGGTTTTTATGAGCTAAGCGCGTGTATCGTTGCCAAGTCGCAATCGAGAGACTTTTGCAGTCGGACAACCAAGGATCCACCTATCCGCATTTTCCAATCGCGAACGGGGCGAGTTCACCGTATCTTACGCGAGACTCCCGAGAGAGTCTTCGACCGAGGATGACCCATTGCCAAATGCGAGCTGCTGCATACCCTGGACTCGAACAAGACCGCGTACGCTCGAGCTATGATACGCCGCGATCGATAGAAACGTCGAACGTTCGTTGAAATCCCACGAGTGACACAGATCTCTATCCAAGAAATCCCTCCTTCTCTCATTCAGAACACTATTGTTCGTCCGCAATTTCTCAGGTTCCAAGCACACAAATCCCCGTCGTCAAGGAAATATCATTTATGTCGTTCGCTACTTCCCAGTAGCCAATAGACAAACTCTTTCTCTCACCCAGGATACCATTCCCCGTTGATAGTTCCCTAACCGCTAAATAGGCTCAAAGGATCTCCCGCCTCGCTCGCGTACGTTCTCCGCTTCTCTCTGGGTCAGATCCAGAGGAACGAGAAGGTCGATTCTGAAAACGTAATGGCAATCGGTAACACGCGCGTTCCGCGAGGTATGCGTGTCGCACTGTCATCGCACGAGAGAGCGGTATTCGCGGCGAGGATTATCCTTCCGGAAGCGAGGACCCGTCAACGAGGTAATCGCGATCCCCGCCGTGGGACACGTAAGCTCGCGATCCTGGTGCATTCGTTTCGAGTTTCGACCGTCGCGTCGGGTGGAGAGGAAACCAACAACAACAACAACAACAACAACAAAAAAAAACACAAACGAGCGTAGAACGAGGGATGGACGCGAAAACCGCACGAGAGCGCGATTCTTCGTCTATGCAGCCAAAATCAGAACTGACGGCTGCCCTACCGCACCTCTGCACATCCACCCACGCTATATCGATCTTCCATCCTCCCCCGCGCTCCTCTCCTCCGAGGTCACTCTCGTTCTCTCTCTCTCCCACTCTCCGCGCCTCTAGTCGCCTCTCCACTCTTCCTCTCCTACTCTCGCAACGGTGTGTGCCCGGTAGTACCTAGTACTACGAAGTGGTGGCGGTACTGTAAATGCAACTACTAGTCGGCGCTACCTAGCACTTTGATACTGGTATCGTGGGGTACTACCACCGTCGATCATTGGTACCAACGACGTGGATAATGGTGCTGGCGGATCCTCGAGGTGAGAGAGGATTCTTAACCGCGCGATAACGGTACGATTCGTAGTAAATTAATTCCGATTACGTTGGATGGAATTCGTAAAGTTAGGCGCGAAACGTAACGCTCAATATCGTTTTCATTTCATCGCTTCTTCGTTGGGTATTTAGGGTGGGACAGGATACGGGTACCAGGGATATCTGGATAGATATTCGGGTCATCCGGGGTTAACGACCCGACTGGGTTCTACGTGCCCTTACAGACGTGCCGCGAAAACATGTGGAACTCGATATCGAGTTGCATTTTAGATAAGATGGCGCTTTAAAAGGCTTATCCGAGTTTCTCTCCTTTCAGTGCCAAAGAGAAATATGAGCGTAGCGAGCCAGGTGGAATAAACCGTGGAGTATCAGCGAAATTAATAGTCCGAGCACGCCGTCGTTCCGCGATACTCCGCAATTTAGAAAGTCCTTAATTGCTTCGTCCTTAACGAACCATATTAGATTTCCGTCAGACCGTCATCGAAAGTATGATTTCTGTTACTTCGCGACGCTCGATTATTGCTCGAATACAAAAACTCTGATCGCAACGAACGCCAGAGATCGCGAAAGAGGCGGCAATAACTGCCGGTGTAATCTAAACGCTCGTGATCTATCGTGTTTCGCGATATCTTTGGAATTACGAAAATTTCGCGCGCGCCACGAGTTTCACGCGTACCGTGGACGTAGGCCCCGTACACACGCGTGTACCCGTACTCGCACGCTAGACAGATTTGTTACGCGCCAACACATTGTCTTACGTTTCTTCGTTATCCCGATTAAAAATTCCAACGGCCATGGCAATTTCCGATCAAAATAATGACAAACGCTCTTTAGAGAGCCGGCACACCAAATACGTTCCGTTACGTCACGTCGCGTCTTCCCTCGAGACGAAAAAAGATGAACGCAGTGTTTCAATGCCTACATCTCTTTTCAACACAAGGGAAGACGCGACGTGACGTAACGGAACGTATTTGGTGTGCCGGCTCTCTTATACGGCGAAACGTTTCACGTGTCGCGCTACGAGCAAAAAGTGTATTACACGCATTTTCTAATTGTTTAGGCGTACTCCGCATCTGGAACCTGCAATGCGTTTCGGCTGGTAACGCGCCGAAAATAATTCTCTCGTTACTATAATTTTGTATAGCTTATGTAGTTGCGATAGGTCGATGCAAACTATCGAAGCCGACGTGAAACGTGTGATTTCGTAGAATCGCAAGGAGAATGGGTTTTCTAGCCGCAATGGAAGCCGGGAGCCGAGGGTTATATAATCGGCGTCGATGTAGATTAGCAACGTAATCGGTAGACTGCTGCGAACAATGGAAAAACGAAAGGCTGGGACGGTTGTGCACCTTTTTCGCATGCTGACGCCAATCTGGGACTACTTTCTTTTCGACTCGATACGTCACGTTTCGCGACACGTTTAAACACGTGTATAAATTAAGAGATCTAAAGTGAATCGTTTAAATTTAAACAAGCAGAGAAGATATAATACTGCATACAATTCAATTTTCCAAGAACCTATTTCGTTTCGCCGAACAACAATAATAATAACGTATGTCAATATTCCCAGGGAACGATTCTTACAGATGCGGCAGTAGTAATAAACGCAAACCTTTGACATTCGGAAACTTCGTTAACGGGGACGTTCGTTGAGCAAAGAATGGCGTTATTGTGCAGACGACGCGTAACGCGTTACGCGAGCAACGCTTAGAAAACAGAACTGCCAATAACGTCGCGTTAATAACAAAATTTCATGGACAAGCGTTACTTGGAATACTTTCATCTCTGTTCTCGCTACGGTTTCGTGGGTATGATAATTACAGTCGCTATCGGTTACTCGACAACGAGGGCGAAACGTATCTGGAGTTGATGAATGACTTCGGTGCGAATTACCGAATAGGCCAAAGTTGCCGCAGCCTTGATACCTTATCGCTGCACCTACGTTTAAGTACCGTGTATATGTATACGTACTTTACCATTCGCGCTCGAGCGCGATACCTCTGCGAAGTCTGATAAAGCTATCCAAGCATACGCGTAATGTAAATAGCAATGCGTGCTGTGCGCGGCAGTGCAATAATTCTCCTACGCGTGGCCAGAATGAATTGCCTCCCAACATAGTATCTCCGTACCCCTCCGTTATTTGTAACAGGTATTTATTAACCTTGGAGCGGAATACGCAATAAAACAAAGAGATGCTGAATTTTTATTCGACATTTTTTCAATTTCAACAAATTGAGTTTACGCACTCCTCGGACCGTAAAATATACGGGATTTATGACAAACTTTGTATGGTAAATAAGTAATGGAATTTAACCGTAGTAGAACCAAAAAAATTGGCGTTCTGAACTTCGACGATATTTCGAAAATGAAAATATGTGCGTTTTTTCCTTACGAGCATAGATTTATGTATGTATAGGTCACGGTTTTGTCGATTTTTCGGCAATAATAACGAATACCAAAATTAATATAATTAATGTAGTATTAATAATTTTAATATCATTTTATGAGATACCTCAGCTTGATCTTTCTACAAAGAACGATGGTACTGGTGGATCGTTACATCGTTATGTAAAATCATCATTTGTACAAATTAATTTCTAATGGAAATACTTCGTTGCGAATTGACCACTACTTCGCGATGTTTTGAGGAATTATTTAAAAGTTTTAATTTTATTTAAATCTTTTTCAAAGTTAAGTTTTCTAACATAAGGAAGCTCGTAGTCTAATAGGGTAAATTTCCAGCCAACCCCTCCCATTTGCTTCCTCCGACCTCTGAAGTTAATTAAAGAATGAAAAGAGCAAAGAAGAAAAACTAATTTGTATCCTTTTAGAAACACGCGTGTAACAACAAGCGGTGTACACAGCGCTAGGGCATTGCACCCCGAGATATCGATCCCACGATCCAAGGGGTTGAAGAAGGCACCCGTGTTCTACCCTCGTTTAATTCTTACCCCTCGGCGCACGGTTATTTCCCGCGTAAGAAATTTTTTATCGCCGCTCCACCTCGGGATATTATGCGAGGCTCACTTTCAAGCACCAAAGTGAATGCTTCTCCAGTCTCGTAAAACGATCTATGGACGAGAAATCTCAGAGGACAGGGAGGCACATGGATTAATGCAGCAATGATCTATAAAACGAACACTTTGTTACACTTCGATGCGAGAGGCAGACACGTATGGACACGTAACGGTTGCACCATGCTTATAGTTATACATCGATCCGCATATTAGTCGCAAAGAGCGGTAAACAATTTGATAGAAACTGTACCGTGAAGCGGAGAGAGAGAGAGAGAGAGAGAGAGAGAGAGAGAGAGAGAGAGAGAGAGAGAGAGAAAGAATATACGGACGCAGCAGACGAAGAATGAATGGTTTAGCAGTGATCCATAAAACGAACACGTCGCAGATGGTACGTGGAGAACCGTAAACAATTTGGTTCAACTGTACCACATAAAGAGGAAAAGAGACAGACGATGGAAGAATGGTCAGCAATGATCCGTAAAACGCACGCTTCGTGACGTACGAGGGACGCGTGGACGTGTAACAGTTACTGTCGTGCTCGTAATTGTACGCGACGCATGTTTTAACGACGGATAACTGTACCAAACAATTTGATAACACGGTCCGGACAAACTAAGAGCGAGAAAGAGAAATATAGGGAAAAGTGGAGGGACCGAGGGGACGGTACGTCACTTCCGGTCCATTAAGAGCAGCACAGGGGTCAGGCGAGTTGTGCGCAGGGGGCTAATTATAAGAAAGACAGAGGTTCTCATTCCTGAAACCTTTTTACGTGGCACGATCGTTCGACGTTTCGATTATCGAAGGTTGGGGATCTCGTCGGTGTAGAACGATCGAGCGGCTCGTGGTCCAATCTTGTTTCTTTAAATATCACCGACGCGAAGAAATTAATTAAATATTTTCGCGACGCGGTATGATAAATTGCGTTGATCGAAAAATTACGACGAATAGAATGTCAATCCGCCGTAATGTTGGAGATTAAAATTTTCAACTGTCGATTACGACGAAATAGCCGTGACGATCGTTCTAGCGCTGAGTTGCAAATCTTTACTCTTTCGTTGAATTCTTGCCCCGTTCGCGCGTTCGGGTACAAACGAGGGTTTAGGCAAACTAAAACTAATGCAGTTTTTTTTTGATAGTTTATAGCAACGCTTAGTGGATATGAATATAGTTAGACGCGAACAACGAGCCGACCTCCGCGAGATTCGGAGCGGCCCAAGAGAGGAAAACACATTCGGCGAGAAAAATTGATCGTCGTTACTTTCCGAGCGTTTATCGTGGGATTTTTTATTTCAACCTAATCGTGGGTATACATTCGTCAAATTTTCATAATATCGCTCCGTGCGATCGTATTGCTACGTTTCAGAGATTAATCGAACTCCTGACGCGAGTCGCGTTTCACGTGTTATTGTCGGCAACGCGATAACACTTTTAAACACGCCGAGCCTCGCATTATTCTCGCACGAACGTTTCAGCGTGTATCGGCATAAATTAATAGCAATCTTCATGGGAAGTTAATCATACGCATTCGTTCTGTTACATTACGCGCGATACGTCGAGACTCTCGTAAGATCAGCGAGACAAGATTACTCCAATTGCAGAGCGAAATCGCGTGTGCCCCGCGGCGACGATCGATCGTTTGCTTTGCGTGGCGGGTAAATCGTGGCAATCAATAATATTTCCCGCGCCGTTCTTGCTTTATTAAAAATTACGATGATTATGAAAAATTGCTGTATGGTTGAAATCATGTGCGGCTCTCGCGAATCGATTAACCGGGTTGCCCTTTACGGACGATTCGCGCGAGTATCGTGCTAACGATCTTGTAAATAATTCGTGACTGCACGTTAGACCAGAATCGAGTAAACGAAACTTTCGAGATATTAAAATATCTCGAAGTGATTCAAACAGCGAGCTATCCGAGTTAACGTGTCGATTCCAATTTATAGGTTCTTAACACTGAAGCTACCAAACCAGTCGTTTCATTTAAATTTACCAGTTTTCAGCATAGCAAAATTTTATTTTTTAGTATTATAAATACGTATAATTTTATGTATATACTTCTTAACGACATAAAAATTGAAAAAGTACGATTAAAGGTTTTTTCTTCTCGCATATCGTATCGTATAAATAACTAGTCATCTCGATCAAGTGTCATATCATTACTAATATAAGAACGGTTTTATATAGATTATATTAAGACAAATTTATCTGAACTTTCTGATACCGGGGAGACTCGGTCTTTCAATTAAGGATTACAGCGTCAGTCTGCCGGTATATTGGCGGTGCCAACGGGTTGACAACCTAAAGCTAGCTACCTAAATCTTGCCTTCAGTCGCAACGATAAGGGAAATATTTCGTACGAAATTTAAATACTATGAAATAATGAATGCACCGTCGACTACAATAAGTATGCAAAGAATTCGTACCGAATAAAGTAGATATTTAGATAGTTACGATTATATATATTTAGATAGTTACGATTAAGTAATTTTCAACTCCCGCGAGCGCAGGAAACGACTATCGCCTGCGATTATTCTGATTTCTAATACACTGGAAGCCGCTTATTGTGATCACCATGTGTGACTTTTAATAACAATAACCAGTCGATAGTATTAAGCAGAAGATAAAAAAGAACATATTATCGAACATCAATTATTACCAAATAGTACAACCTACTTACATGTATATTTATCCAAAACTACATATTTACGGCATGTATAATTACCAGAATTGTTAACAATAGCCGAAGTTCGATTATAATAAGCGGATTAGTTTAAGTAATTATATATGATGTGGTTTTGGGACCAACCGATTGATAACATTACTCGCGATTATAATATCCGGTTTCCACTGCAACGAATCCGAATGGAAAAATAAGATGACCGGATGAAAAACTCACCTGATCTGCGCATGGTACGTGGGGGTGGTGTGTTCGGTGTGCGTGGTCAGAAGTTCAGCTCCGTTGGTAGCCATGTCGATTGGCCGCCCCGTCGATTGCGCGATGGGCTCCAACAAAAGGACGCCGGGCGTCGCGGGTGAAGGTTGCGAACCTAGCAGCGACACGCGTACCCTTTCTCTACCCTCGCTGAAAACAAACGAACAAACGTCGGTTAAAAGGGATAATGGCGAGGAAAATTTTCCAATAACCGTAGAATTTTTAAATCCGAGTCATATTAGTTCGCTACGATATCCGAGTTATAGTCGTCGGTTCGAAGCGTCTTCTTCTTTCAACGTACACTTTGCCTGATTAATGAAACAATTCGACGGAGATAAGAATACGTTATTATCGTCTATTACCCTCCGACGATTGGCATTACTCGAGACGAAGATTCTAAGTAAAACAAACAGAGCGTGATTTGCGACGATCGAACCGTACGGCGAGTCAACCTATATTCGTCGCGATTAACTTTCTTTTCCCGCTGACGTTTAGTTAGCCATTGACTATTCCAATGCCCTCACGTGTTGCACGAATGGCATAGTGCCAAAGGCTACGCTAACACTCGCGGATTGCACGATAACTCGGCGATCACGGCTACGTAATAATTGCATGTGGGAAAAAAAAAACTTTACTCGCAGAGCCTTCGCAAAAACTCTTAAATTAACCCCGAAACTATAATTCATTCCAACGGCACTGATAAAAACTTGAGATCGCTGTCGTAAAAAGGAAGTACTGTTCCACGGAACGAAAATGTTTTCTCTCTACCGTAAAATGTTTTACACGCGGTTTTAACCCGTTGCTGTGTAACGACGAGCGAGCCTCGCGGTACGAATTACGGGCCGTATATGAAAACCGCGAGGCTGACTCGTGGTTCAGTCATTGCGGATCCGTAGGGATCCGTCGCGGTAATCGCATGGCTTTCAAATAAGAATTCAAGAAGTTTTTATTTATGACAAAATATAGGTGCAAATAGGGGATTTTTTGGTAATTGATTACTTTGAATAATTACTGTTATTTACTTTGGAACAATCCTCGAATTAAAAAAAATTTAATATTAATAATAATATAATATTTTCTGATGAATCGCCATTTTACCTGGATGGTTGTCTATTATTATTAAATTTTAATTAACAGATATCCGTGACAAGAGATGTAAAAACCCGACACTTTAGTGAATTATTTTATTTAATATTTAAAAAACCACAAGTCGCACACGCACCGCACCTTGCATCATTGCAATTGTCGAACAAGTGGCTATTTGCCTGTTGTCTATTAAAGTCAATGGCCACCATAGGACGTGACGTGATATTCAAAACGTGAAAAACAATTTATTACAAAAAAATTCTCTACTTACACTATGATTTGTTCTAGATAACAATTTTTTTAAGCAAACTTTGCTGAGTACTTCTTATTTGAAAACCATGCGATTCGCGTATCGGACTCTGTAAGTACTTATATCGATTAAACGCAGGTATGTTCGGTCTTCGTTACGAATTGGCTCGTAATATCGTTCGTGACTGGAAAATAAAAATAACGCGTAACAGTTGGAAGTTTGTTCCAACGTCCAAGCGAGTCTGTCCCTGACCATGGCACGCGCGATCTCTAATTAAAACGCACGGTATGTGGTTAAGAACACCGTAGAGAATCGAATTGAGGTTACACATTTCTGTTATATTATTGTGCATTGTGTAATAATATGATATGGAAGATTCAAGTAAGCCCGAGAGAAATCATTAAAAATATGCGCTCGTACACGTCAATACAACGTAATATTATATAATAAAGTAATTGTTTTTTTTTATATAAAGTAATATAATAGAAGTGAAACAATACTTTTTGTTAGATGTATTAAATCCATTTTCATTTAAATTGCTATAGCGAAACCTCTTTAGAAAAAGTGATCTTTAACATTTCGCATTAACGGGTTTTATTGTGCCCCGCACGTACGCATAACCATCGCGATAAATGATGAAGCGTTTCCCTACAAATTGCCCCGATGATCCGTGGTAGGGCGAAAAGGGAAAGCGACGTAGTTTTTATATCCTGCGGCTGGCTGTCGCCACCCTATGCCCTTTGTTTGGTACCGCCCCGCGGCGTAAATGGAGACCCTCTTACCATTCAAACGGCACCCCCACGAATATGCGCAAAAAGTGTTTAATCGATATTTCTACGTTACAAGGGGTTCTGCGATTCGATTGCCGAAAAATTAGACATATCCGTTTGATTCTTATCGGGACGGCGATGATAATTTTTTCCAGAACGTGTCGCTTAGCGTTAGAAATTAAAAGGCGGTTCTTAAAGGTTTTAGCTTCTGATGCGCATCAACGACGATGGACTTGATAGATAAGGGTTTTATTCTTTTAACTCTGAACAGAAAAGGCCCGGTCACCTGTAACCGTAACGAGTGTTAAAGTATTCCCGAACTAGAAAATATTATTAAGAACCGGTTCCCATCAATCTATTATATTACTCTAAAAACATAAAAAAAAGGAGTTATATATCCATAAAACAAACATGAATATATAAAAAAAAGGTATTAAATCATTATAAAAGTGAATAAAAAATCACTTCGGTCATCGATGACCAGCCTTATCTGTTTCGTTAAGATCATAGCCTTGCCTGTGAAGGATTAAATAAAATAATGTTACGTTGACGTTGCTCCACGCACGCGTCAATGCTCGCAACCATAGTTACGTTAACGGGATAACGGTGTTTATGGCACGCACGCTCCACGCATAATTCAACTATCGCGGAGCGTGTGTCCAATGGCACGTGCGATTACCTGCATTCGCGAACGATTCGTGGCGTTGTCCGGCGATCAGAAAAACGCCACGAAAGAATTCAAACCATCGCACCGCCCGCCACGCAATTAATTCTATAACAAATATAGACGGGCGAAGGTGTTCTCTACCTTAGCGAAAGTCATTTCGATCGCGTCGCACCTTCTTTCGTCGCAGATACAGGTAAAAGCTTCTGGATAATCGTTTGACGGCAGAAAATCATTTTTTTCTTTCTCCGCCAAGCTACGGTCATTCTCTTACGCAACTCCCGCATTCCTCTCTCGATTTGCACGTAACGTCATACCGGCGAGGATATAAGAGGAAAAAAACGAAGCAGGACTAAAGTAACGCGGCGCGAACGAGAGAAACCGAAAGGAAAGAGGAGCAAAGGCGAGGTCCGCCGCGAAACCGGTTTCCGTTACCACCGTGCCACGGTCACGCGAGTTCTCGTCTGGATGCAGCCAGTTACCGAAGGAATCGATCCTGCGACGATAACGCGCGACTGTTACGCACGTTAATCGCGAAACGGGCGCACGCACGCACATGCCCGCGGTACAGCGGCGGCAGAGGGGCGGCGGCGAGGGAAAGATGGAGAAAGGCAGATAAATATACAGATCGATCGTTTATTTCTATCGAAGAAGATAGGTTGGTGCAATAAGTTATTTCGGACCATACGTTTAGGATGACTCACCCTCGGCAATTTCGGAGTGAGTCGAAAGTCGAAACGGATAAAAATAAACAGTGGAAAAGAAGAACACCACCGCCGAGCGCAAGTAACGCAAAGAGTTCGTTGCGTACCAGTTTTTGATAGGGCGGGAGATAAATCGTTCCGTGTATCGTACTAGCCATTTGGTAACGTCGTATTTTTTTTTGTACCAGGCCGTTTCTGCTGTTCTCGAGATAAAAGATCATTGGTAATTTATGAAATGCACGCATATGTATAGTCTGAGAGCTGAAACGTTAAACGCGTATTTAGTTTAATTACATTTTTGTCTGCTAATTTTGATTTGATCTTTAATATTGTTTTAAGAGAGATTAATTTTGACTGCAACGCAAGGGAGGTAATTTCTAAAAATATTACCAAAAACGATGCCTCGTTGGGATCATTTAACCCCTTGCGCTGGAATGACGTGCTGCGCACGCCGAAACGTTTTTGTCTCAAACACGGCAACGACGTGCCAGACACACAGTCGGTACACAGTTATCTCGGGAATAGGAATAACGCGCGCAGCTCGTCAATTCAGATCGTTCTTCGAACCCTTTCAGACTGCTCTGCGTCTCGTAGAGTACACATTGTCTCATAACTCAGGTAAATCGAAGAATAAATTCATCTCAGTTTAGCAATTTCCTTTAGTCTGCCGAGTCTTCCCATTTCGGGTTACGGCTCGCGTCGTATTACCGCGTAGCATTCTGGGACACGGATCTGCAAATTAATTTCCAGCTCAAGATGTTAATTCGGATCGGGATTTCGTAATGAGTCACGCCGCACAATTTCGGAGTAAGTCGAAACCGATAGAAATACCAAGTACCAAGAAAAATTGTTGCCATGTGCGAGAAACGCGTACAGCTCGGTGGGTACCCAGTCGTCGATGGAAGGAGAGAGCAATTGATGGACGTACCAGGAGAGAACAAAGATAGATGTAAAAATTAACATATATATATATATATATATATATATATATATATATATGTTAATATATATATATATATATATATATATATATATAGACCGTTTATTTTGAAAGTGCTGTAAGTCCATTTCTTTTCTTTTCTTTTACTTTGTTCTTTTTTCGTTTTACACTAAATTCATCAAAAATTATGTGATATCTTTTTTTTAAAATGGACTTACACCACCTTCAAAATAAACGGTCCACATAATAAACACCAAGTGGCAGGAAAAATCAGTACCATGAGCGAGAAACACGTACAGCTCGTTGGGTACCGAGTCATCGATAGAGGGGTACAGCAATTGATGGACGTAGGAGGAGAGAACAAAACTAGACGTACAAATTAATACATATACATTTATGTGTAGATCGTGTTTACGGATCTTCGACGATGCTACTCGTCCCGGTCTCATCGCGATCTCCCCCCACCGGATTGCCTCCCACGTTAAACTTTTGCTACGGGTAGCGCGCGGCATGGCGTCATCGAGCAGTTAAACACCTACGGCACGGTTTAAAGTTTAGACCTTGAGTTCGTGATATCATCCTGCCGACGACGCGATGCGACGCTCTCGCAACTCGAAATACGTTCCTCGTATTTGTCGTCGATTCGCGCGAACGCGAGCGAGCGAGCGAGCGAGCGAGCGAGTGACGAGATCGACGGATCGATATGGGAAATGTTTTCGGCATCGAGAACCCAATTATACGCGTCCCCGTTAACGTCCGGCATTGTTCGACGTACCGTACACTGAAACTTAAGTCCCTCATTAGCGCCGGTAATTAAATATTGCCGAGCTCGAACTCGATACGAGGGTGTTTATGGCAATTCCATGGACCGGCTAAAAATATTTTATGACCGCCGGTACTTGCGATGCTAATCCATCGCGCTGGCGTTTATTTATCTCTCGCCTGCCAGCTGGCTCGGAATTATTTTTTGTTATTTTGCGTAATGCATCTGAAGAGAGGGCTGCGAAGCGGCCGCGGGATTAGATAACTCGGACACCGGAAAGTTTCACGATGCGTGGCGTCGATCGTAGGGAATTTTTAATTTTTCATTTTAGCTCTAGTGTCGTACACTTTCTGCGGCGTCTCGCGAACGATATATATTGGGGTTCAACGAACCGCGAGAGATTTCGACGTTTGCCGACTACTTACTGCATGATTAATGCGGAGCACGGGAGTTTAGACGATTAAAGAAAAGCGGCGCACGAAGTCGAGGGAATCCAGAAAATGTTCTAATGATCGCGAATGTTTATGCAAAATGCATACTTTCTACACTGATTTCGTACCGATCTTACGAGATAGATACGCATGTATAATGGTAAATGAATATGCATAACACGCGTGTATAACGCAAAACGTGTAATAATAAAAAATAAATTTTTTAAATCTCTCCGATAACGAAAGAAATTCCTATTCGAGTCCTACTTCTTTACCGACCTTGTATAAATATATGAATTTGCATAAACATCCGCAGTCCAGTTACGCGTGCAGAGGAATCACGTTGCACAGGGGGCAATACAACATTTCACGAAGCTTCGTTAATATCTACTTTCAGAGTCCACTTACATTTTCAATTCGTCTCTGACCGCGAGGTAGACGACGGTTCGCATAAATTCCTTTCTTTCCTTTGCGGTTGGGGGTTGGACGTATGATTCTGACAAATGAACTGATGTCAACGGGTAATTTCAGAGATCATACTTTGCATAGCATTTGCACAGCCCAAATGCTGCGTGCGCGTACCAATCGCTGCCACGTTACCCTCGTGTAACACGAAGCGAAAAGTGTAACGTAAGGAGACGTACAATAGACTTCGCCGTGCGAGGTTAAACCGCGTGCTTTTCAATATCGTTTTTAGGTCGATTACTCATATTCATCGACGGCGCATCCCATTGTATCTCCGGCGCACTTAAAATGGAAACGACCGAATAATAGGGGCGCAAATCGACTGCGAGACGAAGTACAGCGGGAAGAACAACAGGAGTGTACTCGATAAAATTTTAACCCAGTTCCGTAGCGAGGCGTCCCGTTTCGCGTCGCAGGAGATACTTCGGTGGGACTGTCATCGATCATTCGCCGAGCGAGAAGCGGATAGACAGAGCGGTTACGTGGGCGCCGTTCCGTCTACAACGTCGCGTGTGCCCGGTACACTCACTCCAAATCAACGGTCAGACGTATCAAGGATCTAGGTGAGACACTCCTACGAGAAATTACGGGCAAAAAGTACCTTGCCTGTCCCGTTTCGACGGTCGATTTATCGGGGGAATAAAGAGAGTGAGAGCCAGATCGAAAATTCTACTTAAACGAAAGGGTAAATAAATAAATAAATAGCGAAATAACCTGGGCATCGAAAAGATTCGAAATTGCACGCTATATTTAAGATTTATATTGAATGAAAATGATAAATTAATTCGATTCAGTGGTAGTAATTCTGTGTTATACAGAAGAGCAGAGACCATTTTGCGTGGGGTATGTAGTTTGCTTCGAGAATCTAGGTGCCATTTCGACGTTCGATTTGAGTGAAAATATAAAGAAAACTCGATCAACGTGCAAAGGTATGAAGTTCTGCATTACAAAGAAGAATACAGACGATTTTGTGGGGGCTACGATGATTGCTCCGAAAATCTAGGTGCCATTTCGAGGTTTAAACTATGCAGCACCGAAAAGTTCGAGCGAATAAGATGTTTATCCTGTATTATGGAGGAAAAGGGAGGACAGCTCCGTCGAAATTATTAAGTTTGCTCCGAAAATCTGAATACCATTTCGAGGTTCGTATTATGGGCGAAAGCAAAACTTGATCGAAGAGTACAGACATTAATAATGCGTCACCGGGGAAAGAGGGACGATAAAAGAAATATAAACCAAGTCTTGTTCAAACGTTGAATCCGTTAATGAGTATTGCGACGCGAGGAAAGTTCTGATGCAAGGAATGCAATCGTTCCGAGAAATCGAGCATCGTGTCGGAGAAAACGGAGATGATTAATTCCGTAAATATTCGGTATGCGTCACCGTCCCGTAGGGAAAGTTATCGGTTCCACAGTCCAAACAAATCAATGTCACTCGGTGTTCTTTGCGTCGAAAACGACGCGTGGACGTTGTTTTTGCTCAAACTTTATTTTTAACCCTTCGCACGTGCAATTTTCTTTCCCGTATTATATTATATATCGTTAATCCGCGGTGATACGTTAAATACAGGCTTCTTTCAATGAACGGTTCCCAATTGTATTTTATGTACATCGTCCGATCTATCTTCGTAACAAAAAAGTCTACATAAATGAAATGAACGTCAACCAATCTCGTCTCGGAAAATCCTTCCTCGGGCCACGGCAGGTAACGTTAAATATTATTTGCGATACGTAAGGGTTGTCCCATACCTGAGTTCTAAACGAAGACAGTATAATACGAATTCACTGTATTAAAATACGCGTGATCGCGGATAGTATCAAAGTTTTTGTAACATAAATACAGTGTATAGGTATACCTATTAAACGCTCCACAGTTTCGCCGGATGATATCAGTTTCGTCGACGACACAACCAACGACTAACGAGTGCAAAGGGTTAAGTGCGATCGCTCCAATTTTCTGTCTCGAGACGTAAATTCCAACATGCGCTGCACCAATTGCTATTACGCACATGGGTCGAATAAACGTTCCACGAGACCTCTTCTCCCGTGAATTTTTCAACATTCTACCGGGGCGCAGGGAAACGCGCGCACCTGAAACCGTGACTGGGAATTTTAGCCATCGCGGCATGTTGGAATCCGATTAGAAAGAGGTGGAACGGAGAAAAAAAGCAAGTGGAACATTTTTTCCGATTGTTCTTGTCGCATGCCGATGGAAAAAAGACGTGAAACACCATTCAATTCCAGGATGTACGGCGTTAACTCGGAGACACGAATTAGACACGGTATTTACGCATGAGCAAGTAGTGATACGAGCTCGATACCTTGGTTAAACGAATGTGACGGTATGCGGACTACGCGTGTATGTACATCGTGTCGAGCGATTAAACGACAGAAATTCGCGTGGAACGTAAGCGTTTATAAAATAAGAACAAAACTTTCCAGAAAACAAATATTCGGTAATGCTTTACTTTCACTTTCCCTTTTTTTGTTACTTTTATTTACCAATTGAACGAAAACCATTATTACCTTACAAAAGAAAATAACGTAGCGACTGCTGATCCGAATTATTTTACCTACAAATTCCTTTCTATGTTTCTCACTCGAAAACAAAACGTTTCCACGTTTACGTTTAAAGGCTCGTACCGCTTTATTTCGAGTTTCTTGAATTTTTTACGCTCAATCGTGACACACCCTCCATACCAATTCGATACCGAGCCACTTAAGAAGATTGAGACACTCATCTACCCCCGGGCAGAAAATTTCAAGAACTGTTTAATCGGAAACTCTATCCCGTGACACATTACTTCGCGTATCATAGCGCGTAATAACGATAATAGCGTACGATACATTCGGGTTCTACGCTAAATTGGATCCCTCGGATAGTCATTACCGGACACCCGTTAGTTTGAAATTGTTACGCTATAGGAGCGGGGCATCGATGCGCGAGAATATTTTCAAACTGACGCGTTAAATTGCACGGTGTCGCGTCGACCCAAATATCCGAATTAAGTTCTAAATTCAAAATGCAACTCTAAAGAATTTTATGGCAGCGCTACTCCCGTTGCGAAGTAATCTTCCAAGTAGAAATTGCGCGTCACCCTAATTCGAATATCGTACTTTCCGCGGGATTGGACGTTGAAATGGAAAACGTAAAAAGTATTGCAGCGAGACTTCTCTCTTTCCCTGAATTACCGTGGAGTATCACCGTTGAATAATCGACGAAAGCCACGCGACAGGAGATAACGTTATTATCTCTTCGTAAGAAGTAGGATCAATTTTACTCGAGGCAGAGATAACCGTTTAAAAAATTCACGGTTTCGCGAAACTCGATTTTTCTCGTCGGACCAAAAGAGTTTTCCAACGTGATATCAAGGAGTACCTAGCCTATCCAGCTACTCGTGACGATATCGCGAAACGGATAAAATATCGTCTGGAGAGCGTGGTATTCCTTTTGCTCCATCGTAGTTCACAGATAAAGACCGATCCTCCGAAGAACCTCAGAATCTTGGAGCTCAAAGATCGCGAAACTTTTGTAATCCTTTTCCACCCTCGTTTCGGCCCTTCAATTTTCTCGGTGTTATGAAAAATCTATTTTTTCATCCTTGACATTTTCAGAATTCCACGAACACGCCCTATCGTTGACAAATTACTACGGATCTTCGTTTAGATCGTACGAATGTCCGGTTTAAAAACGCCCTTTGTTTTTAATAAAGTATTCGGTCGTCAGATACGAACCGTTCGATTATTCCGTCAATTCGTATTATAAAATCGAACATTTCGTACGTAACGATCCCATAAATGAAAAATTGTACTACTCGATATTTCTTAACGATACAAACGTCGCGTCCGACTCGAATGCTCGGGAGTATTTCGCAGCATCGAAAGGGTTGACGAGACGAATTCCACCGAGACGCGCACGGCGCTCGATTTAACGCTCACCGATACTCACCATTCGTGCCCGTGACGAACTCCGATGATCGATTACGCGTAAGTTCGAATGAATAATAATTTTACGAGCTACCGATGCCGACTGACCCACGCAACTCGCGCCTACCGTCTATCGTTCTCGGTAACGTACGAAATTCGAGTACCGATCGTCGCTCCGATTGAAATAAGATTTCGTGGCTGATCAAAACCGGAGTACCGGGACGACCCGACCCGCAAACTTTCACCTGGTAAAACTAAAATCCAAAGGTTCGCTGAGAGAGGGACTGCCAGTGTGTCAAGATGGCTCGTCGCCATGGTAACTGGGCAGAGCACCTACTCGCCTCTTTCGTATTTTCTCCCTCTGTATCTCCGATGTTTTCCATCTCCCACCTGCCCCGGTTATTGCGTTGCTCGGTTCCCTTTACGGGCTTTCCAGGGAAGATCGATTTTCGGCCGCGATACGCAACCCGATAGTGCGTGCTCACGCAACGACAAACCTAAAGGAGCCGCGCGCGATAACGCGCTATCACTGGTCACCTCGGAGTAACGTCGGAATCGTTAAAAGTAACGCACGAGGCGTTATACGAGGAAAAGGGAAATTCGTTCGGTCTACGAGTCAATTCGCCGCGATTATCGTACGCCCCCGAGAGTCACGGGTGAGTCACGACAGCGAATAGCGGCAACGCGATTTCGAGTATTCGCGAGCGAAACGCAAAAGTATCATACCTGACGGTCTATCGTTCTCGTCGATACGTCGCACAGTCCGGCCTTGCCATGAATCCACGCGAGCAGCGCGAACAACCCACGCAGGTAGAATCCTTTCTGGTAGTATCCCTTCGGTATTTCGGGGTCGGCCTCGAGGGGTATACCCGTCTCTCTCTCCCTCTCTCTCTTTCTCTTTCTCTCTCCCTCTACACGATGTTACACTCGCGAAAGTGAGCACGGTACTGACTACAGCAGACTACTACAGAATACTACCGACTACCGACGGGCGCTGCTTCTTCTCCGCCGGTCGGCTCTCTCGCGCGCTCTTTTTCTTTTTTACATCGGCCGACAAACGATCGAGAGGGAGAACGAGGGACGAGAGCGAGAGAGAGAGAGAGAGAAAGAAAGAACCAGAGGAGGGGAACGGAGAGAAAGGGGAGACAAAGAGACAGATTGCGGATAGGGGAAGGGAAGGTTGCGGAGAGGGGAGGGGAGGAGGAGAGGGAGTGGGTCTGCGAATCGAAGGGAACCCCGTGAAGAGAGAGAGACAGCGGGAGTAGGAGGAAAAAAAAAAAGAATTACAGACGCCGCGAGTCTGTGACACTAGGCCCGCAGCGGGATCTGTGTACGGCGCGTTGGTATAGTATGCACGACCAATGCCCGGGTGCAACACAAACTAAACCGCGCTCGGTTTCCGAGTAGAAGAGTCACGAGTCGGTTCGTGAGCACTCGGCGCACCACGCCTGCGTTCGCGGCATCCTCCTCCCCGCCCCACTTCGCCGACGCGTTGCCCCACCAGCAACGAAAACGACCGACGCTGTCGTCGGCGTCGACGGGGGCGACAGCGACGGCGACGGTGCTGTCCTCTCCCGTTCGCACGGCTAACGACATTAACACCTGATATTCGCAGGTGTACCGCCCGGTTCCACAGGGGTTCGATCGACGGGATCGAGATTCGCGAACGGAAATCGTGGGTCTGGTCGTGAAAAAAAGAAAGTGTCCTTATCGGGATACCGTTCTCGGTGTCGTTAATGGACATTACGGAATGTCACCTAGCGAGCAGGTAGATTCTTCGGTGCGCTAACTCGTCCGAACGGAAAACCGGAGGGTACAGAAATGCATTTCGATCTACCTTCCATTTTTTTTTTTTTTTTTACAGGGGGTGTACCGAAACCCGTTTCTCGGCATCTCACCTTCGGAAAATAACGCGCTCTTAGCCGGGGATCGGTATTTAGTATTCCTGCCGCGGGCCTCGTCGTTTAACCGGATTAAACGCGATAATGATCGCACCGAGCGATCGGTAGTTATCCATTAGAGATGGTAGCGTGGGTGAAGGTGCTTGTATCAGTGGTTCTTCATCTTTTCGTGGGAATTCATTTGACTGATCCCTTTAAAAAAAATATATATATTATACACCGATTCGCGTATCGTTTCTGCGCATCGTGGGTTCCCTTGCTTCTACCGCGTAAATAATTCGACAACTTCGCTCTATTTAGACGAACGAAAGAGATGCCGTTTTTTTTTTTTTTTAAAGCGGGCAACTGATCGCGGTCGATCTAACGGTCAATATTGGGGGGCCCGATGCATCGAACCACCTGTAAATTATGCGACGATTCGAGGTGAAGAACCTTCGGTGTAAATCATCATGGAGCATGCGTAACGCGGCTTCGCGCGGTGTCCTCGACCGTGGACTCGGTCGAGGTAACAAACGCAATGGCACATCTTCGAAGTTACGTCGATCTTATCTAATAACTTTACGCGTCGACGCGCAACTCTAACAGCTTTTTACTGTCCCGCGCTAAATTTTCCAAATGTTTCCGCGTCATTTCTCAGGTTCTAATTTTTGGCGAAACACAGTTTTTTGGAAATATATTCGCGCATCCTCTTGACACGTCGATCGCCGCGTCAACCGCGCGTGGGTGACGCGTGCGTTACGGTACTATAGTTACGGAATATTAATATCAATATTAACGTTAGAATTGTTAATGTCTTGCGCGTGAATATTGTCGCGATCACTGCGTTAAAAAAGTATAGAGTAATACCAGTAGAAAATAGAGCTATGCTTAAATATAGCAAAGCCTGAGTTACGACGCGAAGTAAGGCTCCTCGATTGTTGAACTATCGAACCATTAATTTGATGCTCTACAGGAATATACGTCAACTGTAAAGCGTATATAGTATATATATCGCACTTTATATTACGCAGATCGATGTTTTAACTCGCAATTCATCCAGCAAATTCGACGTATAAAGCGATGCAGGCTAACGATTGGAAATGTTATTTCGGTGATAGGTGCGCCGAGTGACGTCACTGGTACCCACGCAGAAAAGCGTGGGAGGAAACAACGTTTCGAGTTCCCGCGATTTGGGAAGTTGAAAGAAAAGTCTTTTTGACTTACTCGGAGTCGTGTACGGGTGCGACTGGAGGTAGGCGTCCGTTGTGGTCCAAAAAATGATTGATTTCCGGTTCCTCCTGAACTGGTGTCTCGTAGACCAGAGTCTCCACCATTGATCCTTTGCTGGAGCCGAAGGAAACTCTGCGAAATGAGAAAATCGGTTACCACGATTAATTATGCGCGAATTGTTTATTGATATTATTATTATTATTTTTGTTTTAATATTCGGGCGATATCGCATTCGAAATAAAGAAACTTCGTTTCGATAAAGAAAACTGAGGCGATTACGGGAAGAACGAGTAAACGATTCGATCAACGGACACTCGTGTCCCGGATTCGACCGAGCAAACGGACTGCCGTTACTCTGAAAAATAATGATAGCTGTATGGACAACCGTAGAAAAAAAAAACAATAGGAAAAAAATGCTTGCCGTAAACCTCAATTTCCTATCGCGTGACAGTAGTTGAAGCAAGCGAACCGGACACTCGGCAACCGCAGCAGCGGGCGGTCCGATATCAAAATCAAAATCCCACGATCCAGGTATCGAATTACGACGATCGAGCACGATCGAGATTAAAGGCAGGAACGTACGTCCACCTATCTTGCATACGATGCGGAGCGGTGGCGGTGGACTTTGATGTTTCTCCTTATATCCGCGGAAAAGCATTAACGGCATCCGGCTTACCGTTTCCCAGATATTTCCCATTTTTTTTTTTTGAACGATAGATACTCTTCTCGCTCGCGAGATTCCGATTCCGTACAAATTCCAATTACGGTTACCCTCGGGCTTTACGTGAAGTAGTGGGGAGATTAACATAGTTTCTTCTATTTGCATACTATTTGTAAACGTTTTAATAGTCACCCCGGTACCGATCTCCGCGCTCCTCTCGGTTCGTACCGTTTTTCGCGTTATATCCCAACAGATAATATAAAGCAGTTCGAACCGATTTTATAACGATAAGCGACGAATTATTGCCAACGAAATCTCACGTGGTTCGTTGGAACTCGCTACGCGGGTTTCAGCGATAACGCTTTTAAGTTTAATATAACATTACCATTATCTCATACATTCCACGCATTCGCACATCTTGCACAAAGATCGGATACCAAGCGCAGCAATACAGCAGCGGTACGTACGAGCAGTTTAATGCAACGGCGGTGTAAGTGAAAAAAAACGTTGAATACCGGATAACGAGCGACGCGGTAAAAGTTCAGTAAAATGCAATAATATCGAGGCACGTTAAATCTAATTCGTGTAGCAAGCCACCGTAAAGCTCGTATCTTAAGACGATAATGCCGTTTTCTCCCGAAAATCAATAAAATCTTCCGTTCGTTCTTTCCTGAAAATATACAAGGTCTAGTCTCGCGTACTTGTACTTGGCCCGAGGCAAGACCTTGTCTCTTGATACGAAATGTTCAATATTCATATTCAATTTCTTTTTTTACCGACACTTCGGTTTTTACGTCCCTTCGAGTGGACAATTCTTAATTCTCCCGCGATTTAACGAGACTCTAATAAAGCTAGATCTATATCCCATTTGTAGAAAAAGCAGAATGATCATTGCCAAATGGGCAAAAAAATTCGCTTACACCGCTTTTACATCACTTTGCAAACATATGTACACGTCCGGAGTGACATAGAAGATTTCCAAAAGTTATTCCCCTTCTCGAATCAACGTTTGATCTAAATGAGCTGAGATTATGCATGTATGTAAAGTGTATTAATAGGTGGAGGGCGAAGTGCTACCGACGCAAAGAGATAACGATCCACGGCTCTCTCGGTGGCTGAACCACCCGAACGTATCTACCATTGAGAACCCCCAGTCCAGAGGGGTTAGCAGTTCTCGTGGAACCGTCGTGTTTCGATTAAGATTTTATCGCTCGAAGGCTGGTTCTGATCCGGACTGAACCACGGTCGCCCAGTATGGTGCTGCCACATGGCGCAAAGGTCCCTCACCAGAACTGCAGTCGGCAGGGCAAACGGGGTTCGACGTTGGGACGATATGTCAGAGTCATGTGGCACCCCGTAACGCCCGTGTACACACGCTATGGTCGCGATCATTCTGGTAGACCGATACACGATAGCACGATGCACTATGCACGAGACGCAGGGACACCCTTTCTATTTAAGCACGATCTGTGATCTCGCGAACTACTCCCGACGATGCATCATTCGACTCACGATGTTCCACTTATTTACAGAAATCCAATTTCTCGCCCTCTTCGTTTTCTAAAAACTGTTAGCGCATGAAATAAGAAAATTTCGGATTTTGTTATTTTGCCGTTTCAGTTCAGGTAGACGAAAGACCTAGATTTTCTACGCGTCATATTGCCCCAACTTTGATACGTTTTTCTGTGGTGGGTGTCCCTTTAAGGGGACTCTGTACACAAAATGCTACCGATGTGCGTGAAAACATTTGCGTATTGAAATTTATTTTTAAAAAATTAGGAAAATTATGCGGCCTCATCGATATTTGCAACGGCTCCAAGAATTAAAGTATGCCCGTTTCTTATAAGGGTCACTGTGCACCAAGAAATGGGTTGACTGAAGAGATTTTCAGGTTTTAATATCGAGAGCGGAATCCCGAACTTGATGCTTCGAACTATGATGGGGATTTTTGCGCAAAATGTATGCTCTATACATAGATTGATTTTAAGAAATAAATGTGCTGAGGAAAATGGCAACGTGTCACGATTCCAAAAACTTCAAATTACGCATTAATCGAGCTGTAGTATGTACCTACGATTTAGGTATTTATCAGAAGAGAATCCACAACAACAAATTTTATGTATTGGAAAAAGATAATGAAATTTATTTGAATTCCAACAAGAAGAACTGGTATTCAGAAAACGACAATATCCTGAACGTGGCGTGTGGCGTTTTTTTTATGTAACCATGTAGGTACGCGTGGGATATGTAACGCGCTGGCACCCACGTCTTTTAACGGAAATACGTAACATCTATGTGTAATACAAAATGTACAGTATTGAAGAATTTATTGTTAAGCAGTTCCAATAACAAAACAGATTTTTGCCCAAGTCCCACTTCTTTTTTCCGTTCTTCTATAATAAACATGAATCTGCATAAACATCCGGTGGATTCTCTCTTATCATTGCTTTCTCTATCATACAAGACACATCATTAATTAAACAACGCTACGTTATCTCACGCGAAGAGTAAATTGTAAACGATAATCCTTTAATGGTACTAAATTACGAAGAAACATAGAGAAATAAAAAAGAGTTTGCAATTATTCGCAAAGCGTCACATTGTGCGTAAGATTGCAAAAAAAGAACGAATCGGTTTTCCCGAGCACGAACTTCGACAGACTTTAGACGTAGATTTTAATTCGCACGACTAACGCACTTTAAACACCAATAAATTAATGGCGAACAAAATTTACCTCTCGAGGCACGTCCGGACGTGACAATCTTACAAAATTCATGTAACCACGTAAGTTAACGTCGAATTCGAAATAGAGTACGCCCACGCACGTAGATACGTTCGACCACGGTCCGTAAGACGCCGGTTGACCCTGACCTATCCCGCGCATAAATGTCACGGGAGTTTCAACGAAACGCAAAGGATTGCCCGTAAACCGGTACTACGTACCACTCCGTCAAAGGGCTCGTGACTCTATTTAATTTACGGGACGCTATCCGACAGGATGTAACTCCCACGAAGGAAAGATTATTTTTCAGTCTATTTCTCGATGCGCACACGTAGCTGGCGTAAGTAACGCGAGCAACGGTGAACTGCATCGATCGTCGAATCAGGGACGCAAGGGCGCGAACGACAGCTGTGCAAACTGACTTCGCCGATAATTCGTAATGGAAAGACAGAGAAAGCGGTGACGGCTGTTCTTCGTAAACGTAAAGTTCCCGGCGTCATTGCCGTAATTCGTTTCGTAACACTGCCCGATTTATATCGAGTAACGAGAAGATCGAGATTCTCAATTTTCCCATTGTTCCTCCCCTCCCCCCTCCTCACCCGACAAGCGTACGAGACAATTTTAGCCAGACCGACGCTCTTCCGAATGTGCCACCTTGACAGTGAATACGTCTCGTTCCGATTTCACTCTCCCGTTCTATGTCGAGCGTCGAAAGCGTCGTTGAATCAGCGCGCGCGCGCGTACACGTACTTACGTACGTACGGTGTTACGGGTGAGTGTAGGTACGCCGCGCCGCGTCGGTGGGTTGCTTTTATAAAAGCGTTTTGTGTCACTGCCAGGTAGATTTTACGTCGAACTTTCCGCTAAGCGCGGGGGAATTTCTTCCTCCTCGACGGAGATTGCAATCTAAGGAGGGGAGTGGACCATTAACCCTTAACGAGCGACCGTTGACTTTTCACGTTTCACGCGCAATTTGCATGATTTTTAATGTGAATCTCGAAGCTATAGATATTGCTCTCTAACGTTGATCGGCGCGGCAACGATAAATTCGATATTTGAATGCTGCTTAGTGGGAGCCAATGTTCGACGATAGGCTCTTATCGTGCGCAAAGACAGAAATAATTATCGGCGAGACGATTGGATCGGCCAGTCGAATGTAGATTCCGATTGAAAATTGCCCGAAATAGCACAGAACTCGAGAGTTAATCGCTCGCGCGAGTTTGTTGTATCGCTGGGGAAGGTTAAAGACCGAGAGAACCAAATTAGAAAGGTGGTCTCTCTCTCGGCTGACCTTTGCACCCTCCGGTAGAGAACCACTATCCGTTGATCCACTTATCTATCTATCTATCTATCGATATATCTGTCTATTTATTCTCTTACTCCTTTTCCCTTACCTCTTCAGGCTAGCGTGCTTCGCACCGTTGAAAATTTTGTTCTTACGATCGCTCCCGACCGTGCTCGCCTCGCTGTCGATGCTGTACAAGCTCTCGTCTTTGGTGACCTTGGAGGTGTGCAAGGTCGACTTCTTCGCAACGGTACCGTTGTGCTTCGGGCTCTCGATCGGTGTGCCATGGTGCTGCTGATTATGATAGACCGGCTGGTGAGAATTCTGAGGGTGGCTGCCATTTCGATTGTTTTGCCGAACATGATCCCCGGCATGATCATCGATCTTCGTCGAGACGATCATCGTTCTAGCCGCGTCGCCGTATTTCTTCGGCGATGTGGAGACCACGATATTGTTCGACTTGCGACCGGAGGTCTGTTCCCTCGGGCTTTTTTGAAACTTGCTCGCGCGATAGTTGCTCTGATTCGGATCCCCCGGCGGTGGCTTGTCCTCCGTCGGCAGCATGTACGACAACATCGTCTTTTCTCCGTTCACCTGCGACGAAAACAAAGACATTCGGCCTATTAGCGTGGGATTGCTGGAGAAACTTATTATGCAATTTATTTGTCATTAAATAAGGGCAACGAAATCGTACGAGTGGAGAGATAAGCGCGGCAAAGAGATTCGGAAAAAAGAAGTTCCAAAAAGAAGGGTTACAAAGAAATTTGGTAGACAGGGAGACAGGTGTGGTAAAGAATTTTGGTAAATGAAAAGACAAGGATGGCAAAGAAATTTTGTAGATGAAAATACAGGGGTGGAAAGAAATGTTGTAGATGAAAAGACAGGTGTGGCAGAGAAATTTTGTAGATGACACGACAGGGGTGTAAAAGAAATTTGGCAGTAGACGCAAGGACGGGGGCGTGGGGGAGTCAGATTGATCGAAAGGAAGGGTTGCAACGAAATTTGATAGACAAAGAGTGACGACAAGCACGTTTGGTAGATAGAAAAGAGGGCTGGGAAAATGATTCGATATCAAATGAAAATAATAGAGAGAGAGAGAGAGAGGTAGAGCCGGCTTAAAACCATTCAGGTATCTTTCTCTACTCGCGTCTGGATCTCGTCCAGCTACATAGGAAAGAGGTCGCGCTTGAATTACCAATTGAAACTAATTAGACAAAGTACCGCGGGTTAATACGAGGATATCTGGTAATGCTCCAACGTTCCACGCGAAGCGTCTGCTTTCCTCTATCATCCCGGTGCTCGCGAGTAACCGTACGTGCGCACGTTTTCGCTTTATTATTAAGGTCATAAATTATTGACGCGTCTCGCTGCGCGGTGATTTCCCCCGTGATCGTTAAAAAGTTCGATAATCCTATCGTTCCGAATACCACTTTTTCGTTACTTGCGTTCAAAACGAAAACTTCCTTCCTCCACCCGAAGTTCGATGCGGACAGCCAAGCGTACGATTAGATTTTATTCCCGAGAATTATGTCAACGAAACGTTGTATCGCGTAACTGCATCGTCATACCTAAAATTTGCAAGACCGACGGTACTTTTGGAAAAAGAAATTCACAAATTTCCCATGAAAATCGATATAAGAGAAGAGTGATCTTCACCCGACGTTACTATTAGGCTTGCTGTTTGGAATACCCTCGGGAATCGAATAACAACCGGATCGTGCTCGATCACCTTGGATCGCATTTACTTCGAAAGGATGCGCATCTCTGCCGGCGTCGTCGCAAAAGCCGCGGGAAGAAAAACATATCTCGTGACTCACCCGGCCTCTCGACGCTCTTCTCACCTCGGGTTTTTCACCCAAAGACTCTCTACTTCGCTCTGTCAGACAGGTACAGTTTTCCCGGACACAGGATTCATCGATCTCACTCTGCTTTATCAAAACTTCCACCCCTCGTTCTATGGTATTATCGAAACGTCAACGATACAATTTTTGACGCTCGCATGAAAAAGTTTCCCGGTCTCCTCGAATCGCGTTTGAACGGTGGCTCTCGTTGCCGGGATAAGAGGCAGTGGCGCATGCGTCCGGGATTCCCTCTTCGCTCGCTTTACTCGCACGCTACTCGCACGCGGGAAAAGAGGAGAAGAAGAAGAGGAGGAGGAGGAGGAGGAAGGAGAAGAAGAAGAAGAAGAAGAAGAGAAGAAGAGGGATCGAACGCGGAAGAAAGGCACGTTAGCCAGGAGAGAACGGCTGGCCGCAACTGGCTGGGAGAGCGTCGCGAGACCGCGACGCAAAACCGACCCAAAGGTTACAGGAATGGCCGGCTCTCGCGACGTCTATATAGTTACGCGTAGTTATATACCTCTACTCTGCTCTACTCGGTGCAGCTCATTGCTCGCATCCATCTATATCGGACCGCCCTTACCTATATATCAATTTCGAGCTACTTCCCCCCCCCCTCCCTCTCCGTTTCTCTCCCGACGCCCCCCACCTAACAGCGAGGCACGTGCAGCTTGCAAAACGCGCTCCGTTTCATCTCCGCGATGCACTCGAGGAAACTCACCCGCTATCTTACACGTCCGAAATGCATTTGCGTGCGCACGCCGCGTTCATAAATCTTCGTCTCCTCGCGGAGTTTTGGCCCGCAATCGTACTTGGCCGCTTCTCGAGAGTAATCGTTAACGACGAGATTACTCAACTTACGCGGATGGATTACCAATGCGCGGTGGAAACCTTCCGTTACGAATTTCATTTCCATCGTTCGCTTCCCGTTGAGCCGTGATCGGCGTTGGTAACGAAACGTAAACGATTCTCTTCGTGCGTAGAAATAAATGGCAGGCGCGGGTACACGCGTCGCTTGGCGTGTACGCAATAGTACACGCCCGCGGTAATAAAGCGACGCACCGGTGGTGACCGTTCGTTTCGATTCGACGCACTCTCCTACGACAATCGCGAGTTCTAGTTCAACGAGGTAGAGGCTCGCGGATACCGCGAATTCGAGAACCCACGCCAGAGCTACTTCGCGAATAAGTTCGCTTTACTTGAACCCCATTGTTATGTAATTGCCTCGTCGCGTCGCGAGCGGATTCTTTCGACATCCGCGGCAAATTGTCTGGCGAGTTTACGCCGGGGGAGGTCGAGGAGGATCAACGTAAGACGAAGAAGAAAAAAAAAAAAAGAGAGAGGGTGGAGGATGACGGCCGTTTCATTCTCCGAAGTACTTACGCTCGTACCGAGAAGCTCTCGAGACGGTGCTTTTCAGAATGCTAGCGCGCTGGACTGGCATTTGGGCTACCTGTAACGCAAACACAAATCTTCCGTTAGAAATTGCAATTTTATCGGTTAAAGCGTCGTGACGCTTCGGCGATAAGGGCGACGCGCCGCAAGGCATCCCGGCCGGATCGACACGTCGTTCGGGTACCGTGTAACCGCGTGGCTCGAAGAGCAGGCACGCTGCTCGTCGGCGTAAGAAAGCATCGACTGCAACGCGATTCTAAAAAGCCCATTAGTCGAGAACCGACGGCGATGCCCCCTCGGTATACTTCGCGCCACCCCGGAAGAGTCTTTTTCAATGGAGAGAGAGTGAGAGAGAGAGAGAGAGAGAGAGAGAAAGAGCGAGAGAGAAAGAGCGAGAGAGAAAAAAAGAAAAAGGGGCAGGGCGCGAGAAGAGCGGGAGGGACCGAGAACGATCTCGTCGCTTGAATAGGCACCTGTTTTCGCAGAGACAGGTGACACGTACACGTATAACGCAGGTCTGTATGCAAACGCCGTGAGAACCTGAGGATAGACCGGGGGCAATGACTCCTAGAACACACCGGGTTTGCGCCGGTGAGACGAATGTCGCGACCGACTAGACTCATCCTCGAGAAAGTCGAGAAAAATTGATACGTTTTCCGCGACATCGGACCTAGTTCTTTTCTAATCGCCCGTTTTTTCAGCTTCCGCCGAGTTCCGGTCGCGGTTCCTTCTTTCTACCGGGATGCGTTCGGAAAATAAGTACCGACTTTTTTTCTTTTACGTTTGTTCGTTACCCGATGCATAATGAAACGGTTAGGTCTAAAATGTAGTTGTGCAACGTATAGGCGCTGTAAGTACGTTAGTCACGGATGTTTTGCGTACAGTAAATTTTAAAAACACGCTCTCCCACTGCACGCGTGAACCTAAATCTCAGTTTTCTATTCGTAATGTTTATTTGCTTTAATAACACACGTAATTATAATTAAATATTGTAATGTTGTTTTATTTGTCCAATTTAACGCAGAGTGCTTGTAGAATTGAATAAGTTATTGATGAACGCGGGCCATATAATTTCGTTGGCTTTGTCGTTATCCTAAATGTACCGAAGTAATTAAATTTAAGTTGGCGTGCACAATGGATGAGGACTCTTGTGATCCATTGTGCGATAGCTTTCATTAATATTCGAACGCTACCGGCGCGTTCAAGCTCGCCTGTGGTTTACTAAACGTGTATAAAGTTAGTCTGCTACACGTTTCAAACGCTTAACAAATATTGATTTTCGTTTAAAGCGTACAGCAAACGCGTTTAAATCGTGGCAGCGTTCGAACGTGACAACGTTTGTTAGTACATTTCTGACGATACTCAACGGTAGGTAATCAAGCCTCAGTCCCGAAAATTTTTGGAATACGATAGCTCGCTAACTTACTTACTTAACCTCTTCAATCCCTGTGCACGTTGCAAGGTGCACAAACATTTTATTTTTCAAGCCTTTTTATTGAACCCAATTGATTTATTTACAGCCGGGACTTTTTATACGTCACAGTATACACTATATTATTTCGTTGAGTTTTATCAGTGCAGCCATATAGCGTGCAACATTCATATTATAAAAGAAGAACTGAAAAACAACAAAAATCATTTTTTCATGTCCCATTAATGTACTATATAAAAGAATTTACAAAAAAAAAATGTTTTCTACGAAAAATAAAAAGCCAGGACTACGGAGGTTCATGCTTAATTTCTTAATACTTTTGCAACCACCTAAACGCCAATTTGTGTGTTCCGTCGACAATGCGTTAATATGTTTAAAATTGATATCAATTGCATTTACTAGAATCCCGGTAAACTTTGATTACGGGAGAACCTTGGGCTTACCAACGCTATTTTTATTCGTTGTAATTAAAAGTTTGCCGCTCTCTTTATCTTTACGCAAAACCGACACTTTTCCTCCGCGTGTGAGCGATCAATTCGGATCTATAAAAGTCAAGTTCCGTTGACGTGTTTACGCCGACGTGTACCACCGGTGGCTCACGCGTGCATGTCCCATCGATCGGCGTGTACCATCGAATACGTAGTTCGTTGAATGCGTTTAGTAAATAGAAAAAATCGTTGTACAACTGAGAAATAGAATGGAAAGAATTTAAAGCATATGTATTGAAGTAAAGCAGGATTTATTTAAAGGGCCATCTACCTGTGAATGGGTCAAAAAATCGGAATTTTTTTTTTGTTGCATTTTCATAAAGTATAACGTGTAAAGAATGCATTCCTAAAGTTGTACTGCTCAATTCCAAAAATTAATAAAGTTAGAACAAAGTTACTAAGCGTTTCGACATTATAGGCTGGTACGCCACGGAACTTCAAATGCGTTTTTCTCGAATCATGATTTTTTCAATTGGCGCTGAAGAAATCTCAAAAACTATGCGATGGATTGTTCTGAAATTTTACCAGGATATTCTACGCCCTACTGGCTCGCCGTCCTGCCAGAAACATGTTTATAAAATAACAATATCGTACTTTATTATTACCAAACTGACCTAAAACAACGTGCAATTTCATACTTCGAAATGTCCACGTCCGCCATTTTCCACATTTCAATACAAATTATTAATTCTGGCAACAAGATTGTAGAAAATCTTACCGATTTAGAATAAATAAAAAAAATTTAATTTTGGTCCAACCGGAGAGCAACAGTTACACGCGCCAGCAACGTACAATTTTTAAACACCGCTTCATGGCGGGATAAATAAACAAAATAAACGATTGATTAAAACTGTTTAAAAAATTCTCATGTATGGCCAACGGGTCCACGAACAAATTGCAAAAAGAATTATGCCGTTAGACGTACTGGAATGTTTAAAAAAAATTCATGAAATCCGATTAATTTTCGGGCCGTTCACAGGTAGATGGCCCTTTATTTCAAATCACTGATCATAAATATAACTTACGATCGATTAAGTGGTAATTGCGATTGGTAACGGAGCCGCCCGATGGCGAGAAACACGAAACGGAGCGCCGGCGTTAAATCTCGCGTTAAATCTCAAATGGACAAAATGGCCCTACGCTTCGATAAACCAATACATTTGTCACAATCGCTGGTAATCGCGTCTGGGAAATTTCTTCTCCAATCGATTAGAAGAAACGAGCAAGGATGCAAGGGGAACGGTACGCGTCACGGGGACTGGTTCTAAAAAAAGCTCTTAAAAGCTCGAGTTATCTTCCGATCTGGAGCGGACGCGTTCCATTGTGCAAATTCGATCGCGTCTAATTGTATCAAACTTTACTGCGCTCGACGGTGGCGAGTGAGAACAAGTGAGTTCATTGTGAGTTCGAAACGTGGAGCATCGCTGGATTCCAGGAAGAAGAAAGCGAATGGAAATTTCCCCCGGAATCGTATAGCCGTACGGATTATCGTGCGTATTACGTATTAATGGAACGATCCACGACGAACGGAGCAATTACGATGGCCGCTCGGTTATATACGCGCATATCGCGACTGCAAGAGCTTCACGATGCCACGGTGCGATGCAGTTCGGTGCATCGGGGTACTAAATTGATAAATTTGCATGCCCCGCTATTCACGGGCACCGTCGTCCCAACGACGCCTCGATCGCGTACATACGTACGTGCACGTTGGAGCGCTCTCCTTTCTACGGATGCGCGGCAATGCGGTTTGCATGCCATCTCGTGCCAACGAGCGGTTTGCCGAATTTTCTTGTCGCTTAGCGTTGCGATAAACCTACATTCGTCTTTCGGCAAGAATCCTCGAGACACGAGAAATTCGGGATAATTAACGCAGAGTCGACAGAGTTTCTTATCGCCCGTTTATCGCGTTAATAGTGAAAACGATCGAAACTCGTGCGCCGAATAATGGAAGTTCCTTTGATTAATTGGAACAAAGACTTTCAGAAATTACTATCGCTTGTCTAACTTGAAATATAAAGTTATTAGGATAGTGATCGTTTCTGAAAGTTTTTATTCGAACGAATATAAAGGAGTTTTGCGTCGCGAGTTCGCGTTACTAAGAATCTCCACTTAATACCGTGGTACCAAAGTTTCTCTCAAACACTTTCGTTTCCGCGCAAGTTTCTCGATAGGCCTCTAGCATCACGGCATTAATCGGAATTTCTTACTGCCGTGAACTTGCAACGGCAAAGCGCGATTGATGGATTCGACCGAACAAATGGGACAATCGGCAGCGTCGGCAACATCGCTTTTATTGGGTTTAGTTAAATTTAAAATATTTGACGATTAATGCATTGTGATTTCGCTTAAAAATGGATTGCGGCTCGATTTAGGTACATGCGTAGTTCAACCAACACGTACATAAAACGGTACACGTACGGCCGAGCCCTTTAATTTACTCGCGTACCAACGAAGAACCTTAAAAACGGACCACCGACGCGAGATTATCAAGAACGTCGAAGCGTATCTAACCTCTGCCACATCTCCTCCGTGCCTCCTCATTATCAAAGGTTCTTCGAAATAAAACCACCAACAAGCCGCTCCCCTGAACCGTGGCAAGGTGCCCTCGATTCGTCGTCCCTCGTAATACGGACACTCGATTCGATGAAACTCGAGTACGCCTCCTGGCCAAAAGAAAGTGAACGTCCGTCGAATCGAGGTAGAGCCCGAGAGCACGCTGACTCCGCTCCGCTCGCGGGTTACGCGAAACGTAAACGACTTACCGACTTTCCGTCGGGCGTGTTTCGACGAAGTTCGAGTGCGCGTCATGCGCCAAAAGCGGCGGAGAAGGATCGCTGCTCGTGTTCGAGTAATCGTTTCGCGGCACGAAAACTCGAGAATTCGCGACGCGAAATTTATCCACGCGCTCGCCCGCTACCTCGGATCCCTCAAACGCCATCGATTACGAACTGCATTACCATAATATTTGCTTCGCGCTCGGGATGAACACGCGATGCTTACATAACCGCGAGATCCGACGAAACCGTGTCGTAAACATGGATACCTTCCGCTCTCCGCCAGCCAACTATAGCTGCCGTAAATACGTAAAAAGTATACTTTTTTTTTTACGAGATTCGCTCGTACTGGCACGCACGTTATTCGTGATTCTTTCGAATCGTGCGCGATTTCCTTTTTCCTCGTCATAGACTATAGACGAATCGTGCGCGATTCGTCTTTGTGTTCGAACACTTGCACGCTTTGCGTTCGAAACGTCGACGTCTATTGATTTATGGATTTATTTGGCATATTGACAATGGACTATACATATAATTATGTCTCCTTTGTGTTCTTAGTTTCACTTTCCCCCCCCTTTCCTCTTCAACTTTGTTAAGCTTAATAATTTTTGTTTAGGAATTGACCCGATTGCGTCGTGAACTTTACCACGCATAATTATTACCGGCTTAATTAATTTCTGAAATTGTCATAATACGGGAACGCTTATAAGATTCGCTAGAAATTGGCGGGAATATTAATGCGTTGATCCGCGTTTATCGCATTGTCGATCACACGGATCATGCACATCTCTGGATCTTTGGATCTCCAAACTTTTTTTTACTCCATCAAGCGTATTTCGAGTCGCCGATCACGAATCCGCGAGCAAAAGTTGGCGGTTGGTTTTAGTTCTGGAGATATAAGCACTCGAATTATGGAAAATGACAGATTAGAGCCCACTGGCCTGTCCTTCTCGTTGACACACTTGCACGCGCATCACTACGTACGCACATTGTCTAACCTCCTGTTTGCTTTAGAAATAATTTCCACACTGACACAAATTATTCCGTAAGTAATCACGAGTGTCTGCTTGCTTTCTAAATCATTTCCACGGTAGCATAATTTGTTCCGTAAGCAATCGTAGGCGTTTAGTTTGGAGATCCGGAGATGTGCATGATCTAGATTTGTTCTCGGTCTAGTGCCGCGGCCGATCGTCAGACGTCAAGCACGTTAAAATCGAGGTTTGGCCTCCGACGATTCGATAGAGACAGCGTGCACCGACGGAGTAGTGGGAAAAGCGAAAGATCGACGGACGATGAAAACAACGACGTGTCTGGTCGTTGCAACGAAACCGGGACACCGACGACGAACATTTGTCGGAGTCGTCGACGACCGCGATCGGTCGTGGTAACGAAACCGTACCTTAAACGCCGACGAAATTTTAACGTAGACGCGCGACTCGATGTATCGGAGAAGATCGGGAGATCAAATTTATTGGCAATGCGACCCGACGGACTGCTGATATTGAAATTTTAACGTTAATCGTATCGTTGGCGTTAAACGAAAATACCGACGTCCCGCGGAGCTTCGTGGAAAGTTGATCGCTGTTAACGAAACAATCCGTTAATGGTACGAATCAACTGGTAGAGAATGTTTTTAACGGTGCGATCTAGTTTCATTGCAATTACCTGCACGAATGAACTCGTGGCCCGCGAGTTTGTGTGCGCGAGTCGATTCGAGAGGAACGTCATCGATTAGTACGCGCTCGAGGAACCATTCATTCGTACATTTGTCCCGCCGTCCTTACAGCTGCCAAGTAGCCAGCAATATTTTCACGTTTCGCAGTGATATTCGCGATACCACGATTTAAATATCGAGCTACCATACCGGAACTCTTTAACGACAAGTTCCCGTGCAACGATGCAATTGTGCCGTAGATTATCGATTACCGTGATTTTGTACGTTAATTTTTTCAGATAGCATTGCTCAAACTAACTATTTAATTCACGTAATTTGCCAAAATTTAAATAAAAGTAACTTCGCGAAAAATTGTCATATCAGAAAAATTTTTTTCATTTTAAAGGTTGAAGTCTGTACTTTAAGGAATCATTGTTAGATTTTGAATTTACGCTGCCCCCCCCCCTCCCGCCGTTCTTCTAAAAGTAAGGACGGGTTACGTCCCCAAAAAATTGCATACTTTGGCACATTCTATGGGGTAGAATGAATTTTTTTCGTAACTATCATGACAACCATCGTAAAATATAGACTTTTTTCCTGTAAATTGCAAGAAAAATTAAGTCCGTATCAACACCAAACTATTGGGAAATTTAGGAATTCTTAAATGGAAAACTTTTTCTCGTACGGCTGCACAGATAATTACCAGTCGATCGTACCGATCGACGTATCGGCATTTGAACTACGATTATGTTACAGAGAAATGCTGTAAACACTATGGCATCGATTCGTAATCCAGCGTACGTCGAATCTAATCGGAAACACGTGTACATGGTTCACGGTCTTTGTTATTCCACGTCACTCTTTCATTACGAGACTATGGAGAGGTGATAAAGCGGCTCGAAGATTTTCATTTCCGGCCACGAACTTCTAACGCTACATCGGACGAGATTTCCGGTATCGTGACTTCCTGCGAGTAACAGTTTTGCGCGTACCGTCCGCCTATAACTTCGAAAGCGTTCGCGTGCTTCATACCTTCCTCGACGCGTTAGGAGCGAGCAAGAAACTAATATCACCCTGAAACGACGACTCATTGAACTAACGAAGTATGTACTCGACTTACTAACGTGCATTGACCTTATCAACGTTATTTGTGACAAAAATTACGTTACACGAGCAACAATCGTTTCCGTTAGTGTCGTGTTTTGGGGTATGTTGTAATATCTCGTATCAAAAATATAAAACGTAGCGCACTCCGCGAATTGAAAACATCTATTTGATTGCGCGCCTTTCAATTTTCGGACAAAACCGCCAATATCCTACTTTATCTGCTCCGCTTTATACATATACCGAAAGTTAATAAAAATCGAGCCGAGCTCGATACGCATCAGCAGTGTAGATATGAATTTATAAATGCAACTGCGGGCAAACCGGAAGTATCACCGGTCTTCATCGACGCGCTCTTCTCCTCAGCGTAGGCGATTGGACCTTCGACAACGTAGAAAAAGTATTGTGAAATTTTCTCCTCTCTCTCTCGCTTCCCCGGCGTAATCGTACTTTTAATAGTCATTACTGACAAAACACCGTTAAACAAGTACGCCTCCGCGAAACGTTTGACGACTATTAATCGACGAGTACTCCACGTCCTATTTCTACGTGATGTCACCTTTAATATTAAACCGTGACGAGACCACGCGTGTCTTTCACACCTTCATAAAATCTTTCCGCAGAGTCCTTGTACTTGAACATATTAATTTCTTTTTTTCTTTCCCATTCCCCGCACATTTATCCACGCTTCCACGATAATTACCGTCCCTCTCACTCTTCCATCGCGCCGGTTGGTTGCATAATTCCACGACTACGCGCCGCGCGCATACCTCTCGCTTAACCGCGCGATTACGATCCTTTGACAACGCGGCTGCACCGTGAATCCGCGAAAATGAAACGCGCCGTAATGATTCTCACGACTTGTGGGAACTACATCCGACACTGCTAACCCGCCATAAATTCAAAACCGCGCCTCCGAAGTTCTTCCCTTCCTCCTTAAGTCCGACGATAAATTTGCAGGCCTCGGCCTCGGCCTCGCTTTGCCTACCCCTCTTTTATTTCTTCCCTTTTTCTCCTCTGGCAAAATTACGCGCCCTTTGTTCCGTCGGGTTTGCGCGTCGTCGTCCCCCCCCCCGCACCTCCCGGTCCCACTCTTCCTCTGCACTTTTTCCTCATCCTGTCTTGCTTCATCGCTATTGTTAGTCCAACCTACTTATTAGTATTATCATTGTCATTATCTTTTAATACGCGTGCGCATATAGTATAGTGATTGTCGCTAACGGAATCTCCGGATTCGTTAGCGTCGTTTTCTATGAAAATAAATTCGTTCGATAATTCAGGCATACTACATGTTCGACGATACGCGTATACGTCGCACGTGGGACGTTTAGAACTTCCATCCGGCTGAATAAACATCCGTGTTGTTATCTATTGATAGCAAAAAAAAAAGACAGAAAATTATTCAAAGGAAAACACGGAAGAGTAATTGCCGAAGGTTACTTCGCGATGGCTACGATAACTACGATTCTTGATCGCTTAAGAGCGGAAGAGCGCTCTTCGTCGTCTCGCGTTAGAAAATAACTGTTATACCCCGTTTCTGCTCTCGCACCTGCGAGTTTCCTGTCTATCCTGTTGCCCGCAGATTGGAGTTAGGTTCCTGTAATATCGACTGACAAAACGAACAACACTTTCGATCCATTTTTGTCTCCGGGCTCTACAAGTGGACGTATCGTGACAACCTACCATACATGTTTCTGTTTTTATGATCCCGTCGACGTCGTCGCGTAATATCGCCACGATTATATGTATACGTGTGTGGGGTTTCTAAAATTTATGCGTTATCTTTAAACGTCGGTAATCTTACCCCATAACGTTTGAAATTGTTCGTATATGTAGTAACTTGTACCCCTTCGACGGTCTAATGAAACTACGAATAACTGTATAAAAAAGTACAGTTTTTTGCTCGACATTAGTCCCGTCTATTACAAAGAGTGTAAAACAGACATATTTTCGTTATTATTTTTCAGATGATCACACGTTGTGTATAACGACCGTAATAGTAATCGTCAATTTTTTCGGGTAATAGAAATTGTGCTTCATGAAACTGGGAAACACTAACCTATCTGATATGAATTAACGACCAATTACCACATTTTCAAACGTTTGATACTAAAAGAAAAACTCCTTGTAACTTTTGAGTTCGAATAAGGGTATGATACCTGTTCACGCACAAATAATTTGTTTTTACACATAGCATTCCGTAAAACAATTTCCATTTTTGCATTAAACAAAAGAATATCGATAAATCGTTAAGGTGATTTAAAAGTTACCATTACAAAGCGATGAAAGGTTAATGGGTTAAAAAAGAATTCCGACAAAAAAGATCCACTTTTACTCGATGCAAATTAGAGACCACCCTTCCCAAGGACAAGTACGGCACATAGAAAAAGAGAAAAAGAGAGAAAGAGAGAGAGAGAGAGAGAGAGAACAACAACTTTCATCCGCTTCCCCTTCGGTCCTCGCGATCACGAAACGAGCTAAAAATAACGGATCATCGCGACCGACATAATTCGTTCGCGGAAAGACGACGTTGATTCTCCCGTCGAGGGAGGTTCTTTCAGCGGAACGCGGAGACCCGGGGAAGGCGGATGGAAGTCGATTAATTATGCTAGTAATAACCAGGCACTGCTATCGTTGTCCGAGCGCAGGAAGTTTGTCCTCCGGACGAAGACCTCGTTAACGATCGGTTAGAATCCCCGTGATTCCTCTTCCTCCTCTTACCGACATCGCCTCGGCGTTTCTCGCTTACCCGCTTATCCGTGTCCCCGAGTCGGCCACCACGTCCTTTTCTCTTTTTACGCCCGTCGCGTCTCTTCGTTTCACGGGTATTAACGTAACTGTAGTGCAGAGCGAACCGTAATACGAGCACACTAGTCCACGCTCACGTAAGAATCATCCGGCGCACGGGAAGTACCGAGGATTGCGCGTCCCCGACAATCTCCTTAACGTATGTACTTGCGTTACAAGCTCCGGGTTTAAACTCCCGAGGACCGACGAACAACCGAACTAGACTTGCTCGCGCGAACTTTGGGGGATAGGCGATTGAAGCGACGCAAGGATAATTACGCGGTGGAAGGTCGACTGCCGAATTGTTATTACCTACTACCGACTGACACCGAGGGTCCCCGGGTGGTTTTTGTAGGGTGAAACGATGTTATCGCGGGGACCGTTCTATGACCAAGAGATGGAGGGGGGGAGGAGGGGTGAGGAAACCATCGAGTTCGAGGATCGCAGGGAAACACAGCGGGTACCGGAAATTATCGTATCGCGATTCGTGACTCACGATCGGCGCTAGGAGCGAGAGGCGGAATTCGTCATGCGGATAATTTACGACGCCGTTGCGCCGCGCCGTTCTCGTTATTCACTTTAACCCCGCGAACGTATTTTACGCGCGGATGGTAAAGTCGTATCGTTCTCGCGGAGGCATCGGACGACGTACCTGGGTTGTCGCGCGCGTATTATACCAGCACACGTTTACCGTGTCGGCGAGAGGAACGAGTCCTCGGATAATTAGGTATCCGATGTCGTTCACCGCGGTTGACTCGCGGGGATTTTTCCTTCTCGCCCCCTAAGGACTCGGTTACGCGCGTGTACCGTGCTTAACAGTCGATCCGTCGAACGTAACTCGCTCGCCGAACTGCTTATCAATTATTTTCGCGCTCAATTACGAACATTCGTTATTGCGAAGTGGGCGTAGAGACGATCTTGGTTCCCGTTAAGGATTTCACGCGCCGGAAGCGAACGTCGCGATGAACTTTATTTGTTTGCCACCAGAAGTTACTTTGCGATTAGTAATGTATGTTGCAACGGATGTTCGGTGGAAAATGTAAGCAACCTGACGTCGACATCGTAAAGATAAGTCTTGGAATCTAAATGTAAACGTGATTACTTAGCTTTTCGGCAGCATGAAGGCACGTTACGTATCGGTGGATTCTGTTATTTTTAACCGTGAGTTTTAATAAGTTTTGTTTGCGGTCGAGCGGTTCGATTGATACGACCAACAAGTAAGAAAGGCGATGACGTAAACTAGGTTAATTTCGTATTCGGTATTGGGTTAAATTTGATTAAGAAACTTTATAAGAATAACAAATGAATGTCGAGTAGAATAAAAATTGATTCGGGTCTAAATTTATTTGGAATAATAATTTATTTATTACGTTACGAACATCTTTAATTTACCGAATGCGAAATATTTTTTCCTGCTTTTCGTACACCTACTTCTTAACATAATTAACCTTTATAATTGAGTTTTTTCAACCGTCAAGAATCACAAAGTTTGTTACTCTTTGGTAAAGTAATCAACGGCGAATAACTAAACGTTAAAAAATCATTATAACAGTTTTTCTTTCGGTATTCATAGTAAATAGAGAGAATAATTTCGAACGAAAAAAAAAATTATTATTCGAACAAATTGTTCGAATAAAGTGTATTTATCCGGATAATTTCCTCAGATAAATATTTATTCCATACAATTCGAATTACTTTCAACTCTGACATCAATATCGCTGCTATAATTTACAGGTCGCGGTCGTCGGGAGAACACGAAGTTTAAAAGAATCGTGACTTAAACATCAGCGGAAATAAAAATCAATGGGGTTCTCCTCGCATCCGATTTGTAGGCGCGTAGGATTAAAATCGTTTCGTGCCGAAGCCGAGAGAATCTGTACTACGCGTTCGTCCCGCGAAGCGCGAGGCTCGCGAGGCACGAGGAAATCTTGCAAAGAGGAGTGTTCTCATTTGCAGAATTAGCCGATTCCCGGGGCGCTCGTAAAATGCACCTTTCAAGCGCGCTTTTGTCGCGAAACGCTGGCTGGAGCCGCGACCCTCGCGCGCTGCAACTACGAGGGATCCGCAAGCCCTTCGAGTCCTCGCTCCGGGTGCGCGCAGGAGGGAAAAGCGATCGCTAATGTACAAAGGGGGTGATTCGTTAAGGGATGCGACGTAGGCACGACGCGACATTTTCATTTAAATCCGGTACCCTCGCTCGCGGAGAGTCCCCAACGTTTATGTTACGTCGAACGAATAAAGGGGTGCTTTCAACCCCCGCGGTCTTCGCGACCTCGGAAGAACTGCAGTTTCGCGCGACGAGAGGAGAGGAAAAAAAAAACGAGTTAATCTCTCGGCGAAGCGTAAGGTGTCGTCGCCGTAAACGCGTGATGTATTATGTGTACTCGAATTTCAGTCCGAGAGAGCAACGCGACTGCGACGACCATCGGCTGGGACCGTCAAGCTCCCGCTGATGACATCATAGATTACGCGAGTGAGCAGCGCATAAACGGTAAAATACAGTTAAAGAGAAACCTGCTCGTGTACCATTGGAACTTCACTTTGTAACTCTCTCGCAATTTGTACCCGTAGCAGCGAAGCTCAGAGGTTCTTCGCTAGAGATCCGCGAACAGTTCCCGTTACTCTTCGTTACCGTCAAATCAACTTTCATTCGATCGAGTTATCGAGATGTCGCGCTATTTGTGGAATTAGTCCGCGATCCGTGCCGATGGATCGTTTTTCGGTAAATCTTAACAATATCTTTGTTTTCCTAAATTACGGGGAGTGGGCGACATTGGAATATTCGATAACGATCAACCATCCTCGGATTATCCAGATATGGAGTTAGTCGTAACGCATATACGTTTATTAGATCGAACTAGAATTACGCGAAAACTATACTCCATCGAGATACGGTGATAGAAAAATTATGCACCTCGACGGAAGATACGCGACGTTAGACCGTGCTCGGAGGAAGCTTGGAGTAGGTACTCGTGGGAGAAGTGTTCTGCTCGACGGTTTAAGTAGTTCTCTGTTCTAAAGTCTGAGTGAATCTGATAATGAATTAGGAGAGCGAGATTTAGAAGAAGGAAGTGAAAGGGACGACGATAAAGATATCGGGATTGAAAAGATAGAGATTGGAAAATCGGACGTTGGATATTGGAAGATAAGTGAATCAACGTTGAACGCGTCAGAATTGACTAAGGGGGGTTTGGAGATTCTCGATATTCAAAATATTTGTTGCGCTGCGATATGACTGTATGTAGTTCGAGATACAGAGGATAACGTCGCTAATTCGAAAATAAGATAACAGCTGCAGCGGACATCCGATGATCCTTATTCAAATTACTCGAATTAAATAGACGAAACAAAAAAGTTTATCGACGTTATTTTCTGGTCGTTTTAAAATATTTAAATATAGATCTGTTTACATATAACCGTCGATTACTAAATTCGAAATAATTGTATTACTAGAATGAAGCAAAAAATTAAAATTATAAGTGAAATGAGTAGAAATCAGTACGGCCGAGCGATTGCTCCGCAACAAATTTCATGAGAACGTTGTTAAAGTGGATAAAGTTTTGTAACAATATTCGAGCAGGGTGATACGTCTTTCCTGCACTTCTCCTACGATACGAGGAAATATTTGACAACCATGTCTGACCAATAACGCGTATATCTACTTCTCGGTTAGGTCGTCACCCGAACGAACATCAAGAGGCAAAGTCTGTCTCGGGCCAAGTATACAAGTACGCGAGAACTAGGCCTTCTTTCCGGAACTAGATCTAGAACTAGAGAACTGGACCTTCTCCGGAATTTATCATTCGTCCCGATTTATGCAAAAGTGTGGTAAGTAAATTCTTCATTTACCTGATTTAGCGTCTCATCCCGAAAGCTCAACCTTTATTCTATCCTGCGCAGGAGTGGTGTAAGATTAACTTCGTTAGTCTATCGCTGAATAGCAGGGCAAGCAAGAACAGTCCACTCGAATGAACGGAGAGAAAGTGGCGCAAGTCGACAGAATATTGAATAAAATAACAATCTTCGGGGAAAAACGCCACTGTTATCTGAAATCTTAACTTCACGTTGGCTTACACGAAAGAGACGTAACGTTCTTCGATGTCGTCGTGTTTCACTGAATATTTACTTCGTCCCTCCTTATCCAGAATTCAACTTTCTTTTCACTTACTGCACCACTTTTGCGTTAAACGGCTAGTTTAACCCCTTAACCATGAAAGTTGTATGTACACGCGCGCGCTTACAAATTTTTCAATATACACATATCATGTCCGTATTATTATTAATTATTATATGATAAACAGTGTTACAGCACACTAGCTCTAGGCTCATCTTAAAGCTATGCTCACCTACCGGTAATCATTATTCCCTACGAATTTATTATTTGATAAAATCACGTGTATACGATATACGGAAAAAATATCGCCGTCCGCACGTGACCTAAGGATACAAGAACCACTGCCGTATCCCGATGCTCGGTAATACCGAGCGCGCGTTGCTCTTATCCTTCAACCCACGAGTACATTTATTCTCCTCGGTACTAATCTTTCCTGGTAGACTCATCGAGCACCGTGAAGCACATCGGCGGGTCGTCTACGAGGTGCACTGTGCCGTGTCTCGTAAGCTCGACCTATGCGAATGAACCCGTACGGGTTCTGGCAGCTGGTTGGCTGCCAGCAAACGTCTATGCTTCCCGACGCTGTCCGCTGGCATTATGACCCGGAAGATATGCGCCTCGACTCGGGAGCGCCATTCTTCTCTTTTATCTTATCGCGAAAATCGTCTCGTCGTGCCTCGTTACCCCTCGGTGTCACGTTCACGCTTCTCGTTCATTCAAATCTTTCTCACCGAACTTCTTTTTCGTCGCGTCAGGAGACGGGAACGGACGTCGAAACGCTTTCTTTTTTTTTCAAATATCTTTGCCGCGTCTTTACGTTCGAACGTACGAACATACTCGCGAGCCGCGCCACGGTTCGTGGTCTTTGGATTCATCGTTTTTCAGTTTGAAACTTTACGTTGATTTTGGATATATGTGTAAGAGGTGCGTTATGAAGATATATGTATGAGTGGAGCGTTACGAATTATTTGGTGATTTAAGTATAATGTATAATATACGTATGATAGTATTATACCGTACGGGATGATTAAAAAATGATGTCACAAAATTAAGGAGCCTTGTACATACGTATGATTGCCATTCACAGTTGGGTGACTCGTGAGATTCGATACTATAGTTTCGGAATATTAATCTTATCAGCGTTAATACTACGGTTCTTAATGCGTCGCGGTGACGCGGAGATCAACATAACAACAAGCGTGGATATTCTCGTTTCCAAATACAGCTGGTTTAAGTTTTAGCACGAACGTTGATTGTCCTGTTTGCCCAAACCAGAAGACGAAATAATTTCCTATGGCAAGTACGAGACACGTTTATCCTAAAATTTAATGCGTTTGCATTTCCGAGACAAGAAGATTTCAGAGTCCTTTATCTAAACATAAAACCGTGCAACGTAAAAGTACCTTCGTAATCGAGTAATAATTTTGCTTACTCCAAATTCATTCTAATATTCACGTATACTTACTAGTAAAATATTCGAATAGTCACATTACTGTACGCGCGACACTTTTGCGACTTATATTTTGACAGGAGATCGTGAAACAAGTTTGACTTCGAGAGAAATTGAATTCGTTCTCAAAGTACTCCAAAACGTATTTTTTTATACTGTTCATTTCTCATTATACGTATTTAAATACCGCGTATACAAAATATAGTATGTACTTCACGTGTACCATAGTTCTAAATCGTGTACCATAGTTCTAAGTTAAAATCATTATAGAAAGCATGGAATATGCGCAAACGTCCGCAGCTTAGCGTTAATTAACGCTAAAGGGCAAGTACCAAAAGCAGAAACACCTCGAGACTAAAAAAATTGCACGCTCGTTTCTGTGGCTGAAGGGCGCCGTTATCTGATTGTATTTAATTTGTCGATAATTAGAAGCGTTTAACCGTGCAGTTAGAGAAAAATGTACGATGGTGGCGAGATGCAGCACAATTTTTTGTTTCGAAATACCAACGACGAAGGGAGAAAATGTGCGAGGGTGGCGTTAAATCGCGATTACGTTCGGCATGAATATACATACGTCGGGCGTTAGTCGCGCACGCGACGTTAACGCTGACCTTCGCACTCGTAATCGAGCTCCCGGACTATCTTTTTCCCACGGTCAGCTGCTGACAGCTTTTCGTTTCGCCTCGTCAAGCGCAAATACATTCTATAGCTCTGCTCTCCTCTTGTTCCAGCCTCCTACGGAGCGCGATAGAAATTACTGTAGGTTTATCCGTAACAATGTTTTTCCACAATTTCTTCGTTGCAACGGATACGGCGCATTTGCGGCACCCTCGACAAAGAGCCTATTCGCAGAGGCGAAACTGAAATGGATGACCGTTGCACGGCGTTCGAGAGGAAACGCTGCCGCTACTAATTTATTTATATTAATTACCCGGCAGTTAGTTTGAGTTACTTACTCGGAGGGTGTATAACAATTAGGCGGTGGATAACCGAGAGTAATACATATAAATTAACGAGTAGTAATTTTGAATATCTTTTAACCACGATCGTACAACAATCGTGAATTATTGATAAAACTTGAGAGAGAATATATATAGACTATGCGGTTCGGTTCGTTCAAATTCCCCCCGAGTTGCATCGCGGTTTACAAAATATGTACGTACAAAAATCGAGATACGCCACGACGTCGGAAATACTTTCTCGTAGGAACGCGTGACTGGAGAACAGCACGTCGAACGATTCCCAGTGAAACCACAAACTTCCCACGCTACTCTTTCTTACTCGACTAACTCGAGTTCCTATAGGCGAGCCAATACGAAAGTACTGCCGCTGAAGCATCCCTCTCAAAATCCATCGATTCTCGAAGTCATTCGGAAAACGTGTCCTCCCCTCCCTCTCTCCCCCGCCCCCAAGTTTTACAATAGAACCAGAGTGTTTCGAGTGACCCGGTAATTTGGAATGCGGATAAAGCATGTTACAGCCGAGTATCCTCGGCTCGGAAAGAGCGCGTGGGTGTGTAAGAGTCAACCGGCGGAATTGGACGGGTCAAGTTGCGGCGATGCGCCACGCGGTGAGATAATCCAATAAACTCATCGTCTAGCAGCGCGAAGCGTTCGCTCGACTCGCCTGGGGGGCATTCGCGAAAACTCACGTCTTATTCGATTACCTCTTTCGCTTTCGTGCAATTTTCAGCCAGACGTTGGCGCTGCTAGCGGCCGGGGGAAGGGAAACGGCTTGGAGATAAGATCAGCCTGGTCGCCGGTAAACCGGAACCAAATAGTGATTCATCTACCGATGCGCTCGTAACGGAAGATCGTAAGCACGCTCCGATCGCGGCTTCTGCCTCGTCATTAAGTTTTTTTACTTCGATACGAGCGGCGGTAACGAAGCGTGGACAAAAATTGGCGCGGTCTCTTCGTTTTTCGGGAGTTTTCGCACGATGCACTATTACCGTCTATACATATGTACTTGTCCACCAATCAGAATCGTTTTTATTCGCGTATTTTGTTCCTAAAATTTATTTTCTGCCGATTACACAAATATCCTGAAGTTACTTTACCGACATCCAACTATTTTCGTAACGTTTTCTTCCCCTTTGTTTACAGATTTAAGCAAATGTTAAAAAGAACGGATTGTGTAGCGTAATTTAAGCTATCGGGTTAGGATCAATTGGATCGATAAGTAAGAAAATCTTGTCCCAAGTCCACGACAAATCTCTGGAACGTCACAGAAGAAGAATGCACTAAAACCTATAATGAGAGTCTCGAAGAGTTAATGGAAAAAATTCCAAGATTGTGTCGCGCTGTGATTTAGAATCGTGGTTGGCATATAGATGAGGGCAAAATATAAAATTGTTATTTTTTATATTGTTGTTTTCGTATCTTTCTGACAGTGTTTTAAAATAAAGAACATTTTGATGGACTAATTATATGACTTTCATTACAAGTTTGTAACATATCACCCCTTATATTTGCTCGTAATTTTTTATATTTTTTATACTTTTCTCGAATTGAGGTTTATGTGACTTACACCACTATGACTTTAACCCCCTCGCGTCTATCTCTGACAATAATGCAAAAATATCCCGTAGATTGATCGGCGCGAAAACGGTCGCTGAGTCACCCTCTGTTAAAATATTCCATTAACATCGTGCGTTTTTCAGCTGGCCTCTCCCTTTTCCCAATACTTTCGCTCACCCGTAATATAGAACTTCAACCCTTTGACAGCCTAATAAAATTACGAATAATGGTACAAATTATATTTTTAAGTGTTCTACATTACTTTTATCTACGACAATAAGTGTGAAAGGAACATGTCTTCCTTACATCTTTTTAACAGTAAAACTATCGACTGTTGGGAGGGGGAGGGGGGGATGAGGGTAAAAATGGCAAAATGAAAGGATTTCAAAGAAAATTAATTATCAGGATGTAAAGTCAAGGGATGAAAGAAATAGAATACGGATTCGGTAAAATAATGTAAGAAGATATTTTAGGACACTTCCGGGTTGATAGTCCGGCAGGAATTGAGTGTCCGTCAAGCTAGATCCACCACATACACATACGATCGAAAGTCGTTACAAAGAATGCATCGCAGATTGCACGGTTTGCGACGAATCCTCTTCCGTCAAATGTTTTGTTTACGCCGACGGTCAGACATGCATAATGTGCATGGCACTTAATTTCAAGCTTTCCTATTGTTACTATACAATAAAGAAGCGCCCACACTGCAATTAATGTATAGCTATTTCTACGGAAATATGTTATTAATGTATTTTTAATTTTTAAATGAAAATTTCAGACGAGTCAAAATGACATGTTTCGTAATTCTAATGTTAACCCTCTGCCGTGCGCGCACTTAAAAATCACATACTAATACGCCCGGCGGCATTTTTGCCGCGTTTAACCTTCCGGCAGGCACGCTCGTGTACAAAGGACACGCGCTCCAAAATACAAATTCTGAGAGTGATTCTTAATTTTTTATTGCATAATTAGGATTAAAACATTATGAACCTTCATCGCACGCTGTTTCTATTACGTTACTATGCCTTATCTTTACAAATTTTCAAACTTTCTCTACTGTGTACGAAATGCATGGGGCGGTAGCTCGTGTTAAGAAAAAAAGCGCGCCCACCGGAAGGTTAAAGAAATTTCTATCTTTAATTGTTTTAAACCCATATTTAGAGTTTTTTATGATCGATAGTATACATATACTATAACGGAACATATAAACAGATTGTAAAATTTATTTTAATAATTCAAGAAAAATTCCAGAAAAAGAACTCTAATCAAACAAACTCGAACTTACGTCATTTTGCGTCTTAATGAGTAACTTGAAGGTACTGTGCGCCGCAAGGAGGTGTACCGAGATTCAAGAAAGTTACCGCGTTTTTTTTATAAGTGCGGTACTGATGCCGCACGGGGGCGCGACAGAAGTTCTCTGTATCCGCGTCCCGCTCAGGATAAATCGTCAACGGGGCAACAGTTACGTTATTATTTTCCCCCGATCGATCCACTCTCAAATAATTCAGAGTTTAGCACCGCGGTGTTTGGTTCTACACGAAAACGTTACCGATTCCGTTACCTCGTACCGTAAAGCGTAACAAAACGTATCGCGTACTGTCGAACACATGTACTTAGAAGCTTGCCAATCGTATCACGATCTTGACACGCGTGAAAGCGGCGCCGCAGCTCGGTATCTAAGGTGCGTAATGTCGCGTGAGTCACCGGGCAAACGTGATACCGTCGTGTAACGGAATAATTGGAAGGAAGAGCGCGAAGGAGGCGCGCGAAAGAATACGTGTGTGAAGTTAGCATCTCAAGTGTCAGCATCTCACAAATAAACTGCATATAAAGTGGCATCCCGCATAGTTCTACAGTTCTTGACAAGTTTTAACAATAGTTCCGTCGATTTTGTTATCGAAACCGCATTTTGAAAAAATGAGATGCTAACTTCGCAAACCGGATTTAGCATCTCATCGGATTTCACAATTTTCAGGGTATTAGAGGTCAAATTAAAAAAGTTCTACATCCTAAACTTATTCTGCACATAGTTCTATCGGGTTAAAGTAATCAGGATCGCTAATAATCGTAATAACCAAAATATTCATAGAGAAGTGAGATGCTAGGGGGATGCGTTAATTGCCAATTCTGGGTCGTATGGAGATTGCGGAGGATAATAAGGGGTCCCTTATATAAGTTCAGTAAGAGATCTGGTCTTTTGAATATCCTGAAGAATTATCGTTTATTGAAATAAACGTGAGATGCGTGAGAAACGTGAGATCCATAAAAACGTGAGATGCTGTGTTATAACTGTGGTTTCTGCAAGGTAGAAAGGACTTAAATGATAACTGGAAGTCCCCTGCACAAGTTCCGAAAGAGTTCTGTTCTCCAAACGGGCCCAAAATCTATGTTTCGTTGTTATAAACAGCATATTATCCATGCAGGAGTGGGATGCTGTGATACAAGTATGTACAACGTCTGGGTCGAATGAAGGTCTTAAATGTTGACCAAAGGTCCCTTATTCACGTTGCGGAAGAGTTATTATCTTTTAGTTATTCCCAATAATGATAAGCCATTATTATAAGTAAAAAATCCATATAGGATATTTCGAATGCGATGCTATGATATGATCGATTATAAACCCTGCAACTGTGTTCAAGCTTACATCGGTTTTGAACATTTTTATAGTGTGTTTTATGGCTGTTAATGTAGACTCGCTTCTGTGACCGTAAAGAAATGTATGTGATGCGCCGTATTGTGCATCTGCACCAGGCCTGGGCAACCATGGGGAAGTGCACTCTTCTCACGCCGCACAGTGTACTCTTTTTGGACAAAAATCGCTCTCCAGCGTAAAAATCAACCAATTTTAATGATTTTTTTTTTATAAATTCGTAGAAAAATTCCAGCAATAACGTAGAACTGCGGATAATTGGATATTTATAATTCTAACCTATAAAAAACGTAATTAATCCATATGGGACAGAAACATTTAATTATAAACTTTAGTTAGAAACTTCAGTTAGAAAATCGTATTGTTGCATTTCATTATTCACTCTAGTAACGAAAGTTAAGTCTCTTAAGGGGGTACACCACAATAAAATGTTCAAAAACCCGTTTTTTTTTTTGTTGCATTTTCAGATAGTTTATAATGTCAAGAATGTATTGAGCAAATTATAGACCAAAATACCTATTGTTACAGAACTTATACACCGATTCAAATGCGTTTTTCTCGAAACGTGATTTTCAAAGTCGGTGCCAACGATATGTCGAAAACGGATAGATGGATTTTTTGGAAATTTGTGCGCAATGTTATTGAAAGATTTATTTTGTTTGTTTTTTTTCCAGAAAAATCCATCAGGCCGTTTTCGAGATATCGTTGGCACCGACGTGCAGGGGACTTCCAGTTATCATTTAAGTCCTTTCTACCTTGCAGAAACCACAGTTATAACACAGCATCTCACGTTTTTATGGATCTCACGTTTCTCACGCATCTCACGTTTATTTCAATAAACGATAATTCTTCAGGATATTCAAAAGACCAGATCTCTTACTGAACTTATATAAGGGACCCCTTATTATCCTCCGCAATCTCCATACGACCCAGAATTGGCAATTAACGCATCCCCCTAGCATCTCACTTCTCTATGAATATTTTGGTTATTACGATTATTAGCGATCCTGATTACTTTAACCCGATAGAACTATGTGCAGAATAAGTTTAGGATGTAGAACTTTTTTAATTTGACCTCTAATACCCTGAAAATTGTGAAATCCGATGAGATGCTAAATCCGGTTTGCGAAGTTAGCATCTCATTTTTTCAAAATGCGGTTTCGATAACAAAATCGACGGAACTATTGTTAAAACTTGTCAAGAACTGTAGAACTATGCGGGATGCCACTTTATATGCATTTTATTTGTGAGATGCTGACATTTGAGATGCTAACTTCACACACGTCGAAAGAATGCGTTCATTCACAACCGAGAAACAACGTTCGCACGAACAACACCGAAGGTACTCGCGGGAAAGAACGCAATTACGTGCCAACGCGATTACACCCGCGCTAATTGCACCCTCCTTGTCAAAAGATGAGCGCGACGTCGTTAACCGCTTGGAACAGTTCTGGTCGATCACTTAATGTACTCGCGAACGAAAAAACGGTATTACGTTAACGTAGAAGAATATCGACGGTAACCGGTAATTCGCCGCAAGTTCAATCCACACACTCCGTTGTATCTTACCACTCGTTTGACTATTTATTACATAGAACGGAGATTCGTTATTGCAAAATTGTTTCTCCTTAGCCGCTTAATGAACTCGCCAGCGTTAACGCGCGTCGCTTTTATGCCTCGAACGTGATTCGCTCGAGTTTCTTTTCCTCGAGTAGCTCTTCGAGAGTAATTCCAGGTCTCGCTAGGTGGCAATTACGTAACGTTGTACATACTTTCTTGCCGTGCAATTTTCAACTACACACTTAACCCGTTCTTTATCAACCGCACGCTATCCGCGCAGAGCCTTTGAACTTCTTGCAAAAACTCGCTACCGAACGGATCGAATTACGTTTATGCGGTTATTCGAGGATGCAGCGACGCAAAAAACCGTGCTCAGGGGCACGATAGAATTGCTGATCGAATCGATATCTCCACGGAGAACAAATTGTTCTCCTTGATCCTTACGATATTAGCCACCCTTAAAAAAATATCTCGAGCGTATATTTGATGTTTTATCGGGATAACGAGGCTGTTTGGAAGTTCGTATAGTGTGGCAGAGAATTTCAATGTTTCTAGGAAGCTGCACGAGACGAAGTTATTTCGATCCAGCTGCGAACGTTGGGTCAGCGTACCAAGACAATTTCCTAAACGCGCGAACCATCGTACGCACCCTTCTCGATTTACCGCGACACGTATTTCTGGTTTAACGAAGGGGTTAATTTCCTAACTTGGCTTCATCGCGCAAAAACCCCTTGATCCTGGATCATTATCCGGGGCACTGGAGTACACCGCAAAAAAAGTTTAGCACGAAACGTTCGGTTTGACATCATCGGGGGAAAAATGTGCTCAATGTGTTGAGTCTATCGAACACAATCGTCGTATTTAGGAAATTTTTCCTGCAAAATTAATAAACTTGTACTTGACCCGAGACAAGACCTTGTCTCTTGATAATAGAATTCTAACGTTCGTCGTGACGAAATATCGTTCGATCGTGAGTAATTTTATAATAAAAGGAATTTATAATTAAAGGAACGATCATAAATAGTTGGTGTCGTTATTATCAAAATAAATCGTTAGTCCAGAGTTATCTCTTGTAGACTCAGTGTATACAATGGCATATTTGTTCCTTTTTGTAAAATTATATTTTACGTGGTTTATATTGTTTGTAGAATATTTACATGATTCTTCGGCATTCCTTTCCTACTATTAGTGTTCAAATAATGAGATCACCGATCGATCGCAATTTATTAAAACGTGGATGCATCGGAACATTTAGTAGAGTTAACCTGACACGACTTTCAGTTTATCTCCGTAATTGGGCACGATTCCGTTACCTCACGCGAGATATCGTCGTTTTATCAGCGTTCTGCCAAGATCTTCTTCGGCATCGAATTGTTCGTTAAACAAGGACGACGCACGTGTACGTATTTCTTGTAAAAATGAAAAGCAGGACATGCAGGATACGAAGTGACGCGTAAAGTCGCGGCTGAGTAAAGAAAAATCGAATATGTTCAAGGTTGAGGGAGACCGCAAGCTTGCGAGACGCAAAGAAATGCAGTTCGACGCATGGCGATGGAGCACGCAACGCGTGCACTTAAACCGACGCGAAAAACTTTCGACACCTTCGCTCCGCTAACCTTCCACGGCCTTCGTCCTATTTTCCTCGTTCCAGCGCACAATTTACTCTGAGTTTTCGTATCGCCGCGCCGTTCCGCACGGATAAACGTTATTATCGTGTTCTAAGAACGTTCGAACGCGAGGATTTGGCAAACCGACTAGCGAAAACTGTGTGGTGATAATTAGAACGAGGAAAAGGATCACTTCGGTAATTGCAACGAGGAGTCAAATCGAAAAGTTCAGGTCAATGGGGATGCCTGAAATACTCTACTCCAGGGGTACCAAAACTTTTTTTTTTCGCGTACCACTCATGTTTATTACGAATCAGTTACGTACTACTAATGACTGGAGATAGAACTCTACACAATTACAATACATTTATATCAAAATGATAAGGCAGTAAAAAAAATCTCTGCTCTAGTTGTAAATTATTTTTCTACTGCACATACAGGTTTTATTAAGATTTGAACTTAGTCGTACAGGGTGGTCCATTAACAAGTACCACCTTATATGCTTCAGTAATCTATCGCTTGACGAATCACTGCAAAGAGTTTTTATCTGGACAAAAAATCCAAAAATAGCATAAGCCGCAAAGTTAATAATTTCAAAACCTGTAATGGGATAAAATAAAGGGGGTTTTACACCATTTTTATTGCCGAAATAAATCCATATGTAAGATCAGTCAGGCATGGTAATTAAAAATTGCAATAGAAATTTATATTTCATCTGCTGCCGGTTAATTTTTCGCTCCACCAATCTTTTTCGCGAGCAACGCAAAATTTGGGTTATAGAGGGCTAATTTACGTTCGCGGAAGTGTACGGTACCGCGTGTCTGCCATAGCGTTCTATCTATACACTGCGGATGCAGCGGAGTCGTGGCGAAAAGGACCGCGAAGTCTCTTCGGCATCGTTTCAAGCAAAACGGCCAAGAAAGTGTTATGCTTTCAACGGAATGCGTAATATGCGCGTTTGCAACACGCACGCCCAGAGATCTTTACTGTTGTTTCAAACTTTTGAAATCGTTAGACGTTGACGACTGCGCCGGTGGGGTTTCTATTCTGCATTCGAATGAGTTAGCAGAGTCAACTTTTAATTGCCGTGATTTTGTAACACTTCGAGGCACTTTTATGCCTGAGCGATTAATTTAGATGTACGCGTTAACCCTCTCTTCCCTCTATTTCCCAAACAAACTTTCCGAAGACTTTCCAAAAGCCCAATGCAACGATTAATACATCGTATAAAAAGTAGTATCCCGTTACAGTCGCCTCGTTCCCGTATAATTTAATTTATGCGAGGCGTGGCACTTAGAAACAGGCCACTCGGATAGCTTCCACATTTTGGGAAATAGAAGAAAACATCTCGATACAATGGTACCATCCGAAAAATGTCGATAGTGCCGGAAAATTGCAAGAAGCATTATCTATCCATTTTCAAAAATTCGAGTTATTCGCGTGGCTCGTTTTAACTTTCAAGCGGTTCGCCGTGTGCAAGTTAAAATTACTATACATATGCGAGCAAAGCACCTTCAGCGAGATAGAAGTGTAAGATTATTAATTTTTGCATTATCTGTACATTCTCAAAAATTCGAGTTGTTCGAGTGGCCCGTTTTAACTTTCAAGCGCTTCGCCGTGTGCAAGTTAAAATTACTATATGCGAGCGAAGCACCTTCAGCGTGATAGAAGTTTCAGATTATTAATTTTTGTAATAGAACAATAGGATAGAGAAACGTATATCACGGTTGAACGCATGTTTGCAATAACAAAGAATTTCCCTCGTTATTTAATCCATACAAAACTGATTACGTATCGTGCGTGTAATGCATTTCCTGACGAAAAAGACCAGTTACGCACCGTGCGTGTAATGGATTTCCTAACAAAAAAGCCCAGTTACGCACCGTGCGTGCGATGATCACGAACAAAATAGAAATTGTCGTCCCCGGGAATCGTCTCGAAAAATTTTCTTATCAATTGTGTTACAGATGAAAATTAAAAACACGGATATTACAGGATCGCCGGTCAAACTTACAATTAGGCTAAAAACCATGAGTTTTTGCGAGACCAGCGGTGATGCGCGGATACCTCGTAACCTTCCGGCGGGCGCGCCCGTGTACAAAATACACGCGTGTCGGTTTTATGGGGGCAGTGCAGGTAAAATTCGATTTAACGGTCACGGCACTGCAATGAATTCCTTCAGTCGTTATTGCGTGTACGAAACACACGGGCGCGCCCGTTCGCGCGACACGCAGCACAAGAGACGAGAGACAAAACGTACGTATCATTTTCAATATTACTTTATTTCTTATTCTCTACCACCATGAGTAGATATGTTCCAGTTATATGCAATATATATATGTATTATGTATATTACTATATTTTCTTATTGTTATTGTTGTATTCAACATTGCTATTTTTCGCAAACTATAAATTTAAAAAATTGTGTTCAATTATTCGAATTCTTGAAATATTATTAATTTTGTTATTCCAATTGTTAGAATATTTCGTGACTTTTCGTTTGTCGTAAATGTTTTCAGTTTGTCTACAAGAAATATTCAATGCAAACTATTATTTGCGAAACTGGCCCAAAAACAAATTTTAAGATTGGTTTTTTCATCGCATACCGTTTCTGTTACACTAATATGCCTTATCCTTTAAAATTTTTGCGTTGCGCCCGCTCGTGTTATGAAAAGTATCGCGCCCGGCAGAGTGTTAAACAAACGCAATTCGGAGACTGAAAGACCCTCTTGCAGTTATCCCAGGTAACTCGCCTCGAACGGAATACCGCCGATTATACGAGACACCCCGACAGATCAGTCATCCAGGTATTAAACGCGGCCCGACAAGTTCCACCTTAACGTCCCTTCCGAAGGACGCGTTGGTTTATTTATCCCGCGCGCCGTTACACGTGGTTAATACAAGAAGTACATAAGAACTTCGATCTAACAATAGCGCCGTATCTTTCTCGTCAAGGGCAACCGCCGTTCTGATCGATACGCGCGTTACGGGGAAAGCGTGTAAGTTGCCGCACGGCGCAAAATGAGTACACACATTGTGCACCCACGTAGGTACACGAGCGCAACGTACGTACATCGTCGGGCCGTTAAGTCATTCGACAGAATTAGATCCCCGCGAACGAAGGACGTCCGCGGTTCGATTTTGATAACGGCGCGCAAGGGCCAGCATCGCTGCTCCCGACGTTCTTTCAGAAACGCATTCCACGATCTCCGCCGGAGAGCTTTATCGCCCTTCTGGGACTTACGTATCCCGCGGAATTGCCCCCCCCCAACCCCCCGTTCGCTCCCTCTTTCTCACTCTTTTATCTCGTTCAGAGAAGTCATTAACGAGGGAACTTCCACCACGCTCCACCCCAACTGCGTATTAACGATGCCACTGTTAGCGTCGAGTGTCTTTCCTCTTCGTTCCTTTGTACTCTTTCATTATCGAGTTATATCGAAAGCGTTTGGTACGATTACTCGTCTACCCGCTCTTCCCCCCCCCCCCCGCGTGCCTTACGTAACAACACGGCGATTCAAGCGTAGAAGCGAATAGCAATTTAGTCGCGTTTCGATTCGAGTTACGAGCGTGATCAAACACCGGTCATCGGGATTGCGCGCGGTGCGTACGCATTCCGGTGAATTTCAATTAGAAGCAAAACCGCGAGAACGAGCGATATTTGTGTATTAACCGCTGTCGATCACGAGGCAATCTTAAATCCAATGTACCGACGATGAACATTGCAAATAGCGTGGAACGATTTCGATGACAATTCGGTTCCGATGAATGGAAGATAGCGCACCCGTTTCATTATTTGTTTCCATTATTTCGCAATTTAAATTCATTGGTGCACCTTTCCCGATGGAAATAGTTTCGCTTTTATCCAAGTGGGAACACCAATGAATGACAGGTGGTGGTCACCAGTGATCGAACAATGTGATGGAAAAATATTAATAATATTTCTCGTACACGTATATATGTATACGTTTGTCAGCTATAATATATTCTTATGCGCGTATGATCTTTTTATCGACAGAGTACAGGAAACTCAAGATACTTTATAACAGCGAAGGAAATTTACTTATTTTTACTACAAATCAATTCTGCATGACTAAAAAACCTTTTGAATAAACTCCAGATAAAAAAAAAAGTAAATCGCATAATCTGAAATTATCAATTAAAAATATCAATCTTAGAAATGGTACAGTTTGACGAATTATTCATCCACGCTGTATATGCCGGGGACAGTTAATTGCCACGGAATAAATTCGAATTACCGTAATAAATCTCATAGCAAAGTTGATCAATCGGAAAACGCAATCGTGCGAAGTACGCGCTCCGCACCGCACGCTAACCGTCGCGTCGGCTCGTCAACCCACACGCGCTACGTCCGCGTCGATCGACGTTTTCTAACAAGCTCGCCGGAGCGAGAAGGTCAAAAAAGAGCGCCGTATTTCGAGCGAACGGAGTGTCCCACGGCTCTCGCAAAGAAAAGAAACCGTTCCGCGTCGTCCGATCAGCGCATCCCCGCGGTTCGGAGGCGCGGAATCGAGGAAACCACGGGGGAGGAGGGGGGAGGGGGGGGCCACAGCTAACGACGGCAAAGTGGAGCGAAGGAAAGAACACACCGGACGGAATAAGTCGGTCGATGAGATTGTGCGTCGGTACGTAGTCTCGTTGTGACACCGCGCAAGGCAGCCAACAACGGGAGAGACAGGATGGGCAGGATGCATTGAATTTCAAGCACTTAACAAAGATCGCTCCACTTTCCCCCGGTGCGGCCCAACCACTTCCACGTTCGACGACTATCCCTGTCCGGCTTTTGGCATTGTCGTGACGCCACTGGCCCGTGAAGCCGACGATCCGCGTACCACTATCCACGGGGCGAGCTATTCGAAGGCTATCGAATTTCATTGTCAGTGCCCCCACGAAAAGGCAACGTTCGCGACCCTCCTCCTAACGGGCGGCAGGTGTGGCACGATTTTGCGAACTAGCTCGCTCATCCGGTTACCCGGGGGGAGGTGGAAAGCGCCGGTGGTCTCCGATGCGTTCCGAAAATTACGCCGACGCGGCGCTACGAATAGCGGGCGAACGACAGGGATCTCGATGAAAATCTTCGCGTCGGGAAATTAAGTGTATCGCGGTTGAGCTCCTTTTTGCACTTAACCCTCTCGGTACGGTAAAGTCGGGTGATTAGTAGCGACTGACGGAGCAGATCTGCGTAATCCGCTAGTTTCTTGCGAGGATTATGTCGTTATGAAGTGACGTGTGCGGGTACGCGTTGTTTCAACGGAATCTATCCGAGGAATCTCAGTTGGCGATGGGAGACACGTTAAAGTTGCTGGAAATATGTTTTCACTGATCAACACTAGATCTACCACGGGGGTCAATATGCATTGTTTGGTATTTCTTATAATCATTACCAGTTTTCAGTACATTTTGTTTTCGAAAATAGTTTGACTTTTTCTAAAATATCTAATCAATTAATTGATTAATTGATCTAAAGAATTGTACGTGGTATAGCTGCATATGCCGAGATGTTCGTCGGTAGTTTTAGCGTTAATAAAGTCGAAGTGAGACCATTTTCCGTACATGAAAGGATCAACTGCGACTACTGGAACTAATACAAACTATTGAAGCATATTTGTACGTGAAACTCGAGGTTTTTTGCGGTCGAAGAAAATTTTTCTGATATAATTCTTGTAAACCATGATATGAAAATTATTCGTAGAATTTTATGCGGAAGCGAAGAGAAATTTAAATATGCTTTATGTCGCGAGAGAGAAGAGTCTCGTGTTTTTTTATTCACACGGATCCCCCCCCCCCACCCCCCCCCCTATTGCATTTATCTTGTAACGCGAGGTGGTGAAATAATTATTGTCGCGCATCTTACGTAGCTAGTCGACTGAAAAAATAAAAACGCGCGTAATTTGTTGAATATCGCGAATGACGCCGCGCCCTACGATATTGCACCACGGGCAATTTCAACCTCGCGCGAAGTACCAATTACGAGAACGTCTCGTATGGTAGATGCATCGAGCGTTACGGAAATACTTCGTTCAGCGACACTTCCATCCCGGTAAATATAGACGACGGTACAGTTGGACCGATTACCGGTGAAAAACAGTAACGAGGAAGAGAATATAATACTCGGGTGTCCGAGCGTTGGTACAAAACAAAAATAATCTATCTTAACGGTTAACGTGGACGACCGTTAGACGATGATTTTACCGAAAGCTAAATGTACACCCGGATATCGTGGTATAAAATGCGCCACACCACGGAAAGCGTACGATCATACCTTAAAACACCGCGAGTACCATAAAATAAATGTTCAAGTATCTCGGGTACCATCCAATAAATATTCCACTGCCACGAGTACCATAAACTAAATTTCCCATCGCCCTAAAGTCCCTCGCTGAAAGGAATAAACAGCGATATTTCACTTGAAAAGAATTACACGACGAACAATAGTCCGCCCTCTTATCGAAACGTAACACAATTCCAGAGATCAACCCCGTAGGCATTGTCAACGATTCCCCATCAACGAGCAACGCCCCGACGTGCAACAAAATCCTCGCGCGCAAAACATCCAATTGGATAATCTTCGCGATACTACCAAATGCTCGCGAAAAACGCGACCTTGTACGGCGGAGTCGTAATTGCCTTTCCCGCGAGTACATAGAAACGACGAAACGGCGTTGCACCCTCGGTACCATTGTAACTCGTAACGTCCACTGTTCGGTACCTCGACAGCTTGGACGGGAGCGCGGCCATCCCCTTGGACGGTGGCCGTTCCCCAGACGCCAGCATGAATGCCCGTGGATGCGAGAGATGATGTTGGTGGGGGGGAGGGGGAGGGGGAGGGGGGTTGGTTCTCTTTCGCGGGGCACACGCACGCGAGAAGCAGCCGCGGGAAGAAATCGATATGGCGCCTGCGCCTCGAAAAACCACCAACCCCCGTCGCTACGATCGGCGTCGTCCACCCTACTTCGGTTTCTCGCATCCCCTCCCTCTCCCCCGACCCTTCCCCTTGCCCCTACAGCTTTCCTCGTGCCCCCTCAGCTGTCGTTGTCGGAGGTGGAGAGCACCCTCGTCGCTGACTTACGACATTTTATTGCCGCCTACCAACGACAGACGTTTCGGGGGTGCGCCCACGATACGACGGGGGTCGACTGTGAGACTGACTTCAACCCCTATATCTCCCCCCCCCCACCCCTCTCTCTCTCTCTCACTCTCTTTTCCCGTCTGTCACCCTACGATGGACTCTGCGATTTTTTCACATTCGCCTAACGTCGTCTAGACGGCCCGGTAGCGCGTCAAACTTTAACCTAGACGCTCTATATACCGGGTGACCCGGATATTTTGGCACGACTGCGAACATTGAATCACGGCTAGATTGAAGCACGTTTAGACTGGGGAAAGAATCGAGGGCTCTCTACGGGCAGTGTGCCGCCGAGGCAGAGCCGGGGAAGGAGGGTACGGCGTGCCAAATTTCTTAATTCTCCAGTAGGAGGTCTAATTAAAATACGTTCTGGATCGTGACTGGCGAACGAGAGATTTGTTACGAAGAATCGCGGGAATTGCGCAAGTTCGTTTCGTGGTCGACATAATTTTGAAAAGCGACCGTGCAGTTATTTCACGTGGTTTAAGAAAAAAACGCGTAAACGCAATGTTTCTATTCTCAGAAAAGATCTCGTTCGTTTTACCAGGATTTTGAGGAATTTGGTCTACGTAATTTATTGCCCATTTCGGAGCAAGAAGATGGAAAATTGTTCGCTTGGATAGATCTATGTACCGGTGGCCTACTAAAATTTGTCAAGTTTGCTCGTGCTTGAAAAAATTATGCCTCCCCGTTCACGATATATCTGCCATTCGAGAAATGTCAAGTAACGCGGTAGGAATGTCAAAAAAGCGTACTATTTTATGTAGGCTACCACGGCAGATTCAAGCGAGTATAACTGCGGAAATTTTTAACGGTGACCCAACTGGAAAAAAAACTGAGAAACAGTCGCGATATCTTTCGCTTCGAGAAATGTCAGGTAATACGAGAGGAATGTCGGTCGTTCTTCAGGGAAATGTCAACGGAACGTTTTAATATCTGCCTTTTCACACGAAGGCAGAAATTATACCTGAATAAAATCGAATCTCATTTAAGCGCGAAGCGTAAAACACGTCACGTGTATATTCCCTGTATGTATCCTTTGAAGATTGTAAACGGTAGAATGGTATATCAAAAAAATTTTAATAACGGTAGGTATGGTTGTATTTCATGATAAAAAATATTTAATTTTACGAATCAACGAATATAGCTGTATTATTCATAATGTTTATAATACATTTTTAATATCAGGTAAAGAACATATATAATACAAGTGAATTGAATCGTTTAGTTGGAATCGATGCCATAAAAGAAATGATTGGCGTTATTATTTCACGACGACCGGATAATAACGCCAGTCATTTCTTTTATGGTATTGATATCAGGTAAAGATACAGACGTGAGAAATTATATTTAATTTCCCCCAAACGAATTGATAATACTTAACATTCCGTGACGCTGTACCATTTCTAAAGTCAAAAGCAATTGTATTTACCATTCGCGTCACACGATATTGTTCGCGAGGACCATCTTTCTTTTTAATATCACGACGTTGTAGAAATTTTGCCGGCTTATGGAGAGCTTGACGTCTAGTAACGAGGAAACGAAACACGTTGAACACGACGTACGAGCGAAAGAATCTCTCCGTCGCGTGAATTGTCAAAGAAAGATGCTTTTGATTTGGCAAGGACGATGATCGATTGAATTAACGAGGGAACATTTCGACGATGCCCTAACTGGCATACTGTCGACTCGTGCAAGCTTTTTATACCGTTAGCCTAGATCCGACAACGGCTTATATCAACTAACGCAGATTCGCCCGCGTGATCATTTCGCGGTGCAAATGTGTTCGGCAAACCGTCTTTCCGTAATACGCGGGATCATTGATTTAACAATTACGTATCGTTTGTTTCAAACTAGAAGTCGTACATCGAGAACCGTGCAAATTTACCTAATTTGGATATGAATAAAGTTTCAGTCGTAGTGCGAAGTAATAGATAAGCATTTAGTAATTATTTATTTTCATCTTGGAAAATTGATTAGAAACATGTTGCGGGAAATGCAAAAGTTATAGAATCCGTATATCGATAAGACCTAATTTAATTTATCTGTCTAATATTATATGAGCAGAATCTCTGAAATTTGATTTGAAATTGTGGTTGAGATACTTAATAGCCGCTACGTAATTTCAAACTGTTTACTCCAAAAATGTATTTTATTGAAACAAGAATAGCTCAAAAGTTAATCTTCGTATCATTAAATATTTCACAAAAATCTGTAGTCAATAGGTGCATTTTAAAATGGCGACGCTATTTGTACCATATTTTTCCGAAACGCGTGCCATTGATTTTCCAGGACTCATTAGCATGCACGTGCGTTACAAACTTGGCGGTGCGAGTTTCCTCCTGGAGATAGAACCCCACGAATAAATCCGTCGCAACCAGCTAACTGTTCGGCCGAGCTCGGTAAACGTTTATTAGCAGGCGCGGCATTAGCTTCGCAATCATTTTGAAGACTGATAAATTACACCTAAGAGACGAACGTTACTCCGCAATGGAATAATGCGCTTCCACGATAAACTGTAGTTCGGTACATGACGTAATTACAGGCGGTAGTTATCGACCACTCTGGTGCACGCAAAATGTCATCATTAACGGCAAGCTCGTAACAGAACATTGATGAGAGAAAATGTGTAACAGAGTTAAAAATTTGTACTAATTAAAGCGCGGTGCACGTGAATTTCATGCACCGACTGCTTGTATCTTTCTGTAATTAAATGTCTCCTCTCATCGACTATTACCATTAAGGTCTATGAAAATACATATTCCTCTAATTTTCCTAATTCGACGGAATGCGTTATAAAACACATTCAGAATCGTATTCCTCAAACATTTCTGGTTTTTCAACTTTCGGGCAAATTAATTGCAGCTGTTATATTAATTTTTCTATAATTAATCACACCGATTATTAGGTCAAAGAGAATACGTGTTCCTCCAATTTGTCTAATTTTGATGTAATACGTTAGAACAATTACTTAAAATCATTTCCGTCAAACATTCCTCATTTTTTCAGCTTCCGGGTCGGAGAATCCTCCTTGATAGTTGAACTTTCAATTACCACTTCCACAATAAGAACTACGTACCGAATAATTCTAAAAGCAAGAGAGTCGAGCCTTACAAAAGATGTTTGCTGCAGTTTGAATTTGGCTTTCAACAACGAAGCATTCGTTCGACGTTCCCCTGCAACGTGGCACAGTTGCCCCTGTAATTCTATTCGCTTGATGAGCACGCGACGAGCCACTCGTTACACGTGACGATGCCCTTATCTCGCTCGTCTGCCTTTATACGTATATCGATCTCCGGCATCTCATCGATAAAAAGACACGATAATACACCTTCTCTACAGCTCTTCCGCCATTCATAATCTTTCTGTATTTTATAATGCACGTAGGTATACTCCGTGGTCTCTGTCTCTCTCGCGTCTGATTCTCACTCTCGTCAAGGAAGAAACGAATTTGCACGCGGGAGAGTAAAGAATGGATAAAAATGAACGAATAAATAGGCAAAACTGCTTTGCAAACGAGGAATACCAATCCGAAAGTGGATACTCTCAACTTTACGCTATTCCATTACGATCGTATCTCGTGCAGCAGCGTCGGACGATCAACGCGATTTTCATTGTTGCAAAAATGGTCAAAGTCTTGCAAATTTACTCGATGATCGACGTTACGTAACAGGATTACAATAATGCCGGTCAACCTGTATTAGTTACCTACTTCGGAGCGAAATACCGTGGCACATGAAAAATCGTGCGGATTCGCGGCATTGAACGCGAAATCTTATAACAGATTTAACGTATTACGCGTGACGTGGAATCTGGAGCGACCTGTATGCGGTGCGCGGTTAGGTATTAGAGACGTCCCTGACTTGCACTTCTAATTAGCCTAACACACCGCTTCCATTTCTATCGTATTTCAGGCAACAGCTGGTCGCATGGACGAGTCTATTATGCCACTCTGATTGCACGTCACACCGTATTTTTCCAGGTTAATTCCAAGCATCGATTCCTCCGGTGTATCTTTGGAATATTTCCCACTGGACCGAATAATTTCAGCATTGACAATCGGATGACAAAAAAAAAAAGACACAGGTACTCTCAAAAAGGCGAGTACTGCCAATCGGGCTCGGTAATTCTACTACTCATTGGCAGGTAATTCCGAGATCTAAAGTAATAGAAAAAAGATTTTTTTTTATCCAAGTACCCACTGGAAGATAATTTGAAAAAACCTGCGCGCTGCAAACCTGTCTACCTTGACCTTAGAATTTCTGAGAAATTCGTGGATCGTATCTATCAACGATAAACGAAAATTGGATCAGTTTCACTTTCTAAAGGATTATTTTCCTATTTATCCGTGTGTCTACCTTGTGCAATATCAAAGCGACATATCGTTTAAACAGTGTATCGCGTTACGCCGTGTGTATACGCAACGCGCGCTGCCACGTTTTCTATGCAATTCAGCGAAACTGTCTCGCGTTATTCACACTCGCAAATAATAGAATTAGTACTATATGTAAGTCTATCTTATCGAGTAACTCTTTAACTTTATCAAGGATTTTCTTGAAAGAACAATAACGATCCAAAGATACAGGTTTTTCGTTTGAAACTTCAAATTTGAATATCTCGAAAGCAATTCATTTTTGGGGAACATGTACAGTACGAAAGTACAACAGTTTTGAGGGGATAATACACCTATCCTATTAATTTTTTATTTGTTGTACGTTTAAAATTATTCGAAGGGCAAATATCTTTTTTCAAATAGCAATCTACATTTTTCTTCGCAGACTGTTATTTCATGGGGAAAAAGCAGAAACTTTTGCATGGGTCAATTGTTTATACAACTTCACCTTAAGAATATAAATTTGAAATTGGAAAAAAGAAATTTATCCTTCGAATAACCTTAAAAACCCCCTACAAAAAATGGAATAGTTGTATCTCCCTCTCAAGACGATGAAACTTTTGTATTCAACATTCTCTCCACAAATGTGTAATGTTTGAAAAATTTACGTTTGAAGTTTTCAAATTAACGCCCTATGTTCGTGCATAGCTAAAATCCTCGATAAAGTTAACGAGTTAGTTGATAAGAAACTGGTTACATCATTCCAATCTAACCAGTTTAATTATAATATAGTATATTATAGTGCAGTTTAACAAAGTTGAATATTATACGAAATTAATATAGCTTAAATGAAACGCGATGCGCTCAAGCGATTAACAGCATAGCGAAATCATTAACAAAGCGTGAATTAAGTACCGTGATGGGATAAGATACGCCACGGTCAGATAAAATAAGGAAAAAAAAAAGAATAACTTTGAAGTATACTGAGCACCTTGAAAGAATTTTATCTTAATTCTACCTAAGAATTTTTTTCCCTAAGTACTTTTTGAAGTAGTCATAATGCAATGGGAGACGCTTTTGTGTACTTTTAAGCGTGTACGACGTTTCAGTTCGTTCGACGGTGAGCTCATTCGTCACGTGCTGGTGGTAGAGTTTTGTCATGGTATTGTTAATTGTTATTGATATAAAAACGTGCGTTTAAATTAACGTCGAATCGACATTAAGAGAGAATGCGCTCTTTATTTCGAGTACCGATATATTGCTCTAAAAATTATTTTTTATTCCAACGAATTATTAAGAACATTGTAGAAAAATTACCAGAGGTATACATTCGGATAGTAATTCAAAATTCTAACAAATAAACTTTACTAATGTGACGATTAGAAACGAACGTTATAAATGATACGCCATTATATCAGATAACTGCAGATGACATTAAATATTCGGACTACAATGGTAACCCTTCCACTGTTGGACTGCTGCAATGGTCTGCCAAGCGCAGATTAATTTTCTCAAGTGCATCTCTCAGTTCCCAAACGAATAATTCCAATTTAAAACTCATAACCTTGCGAGTTGATTTCATAATTATCGGAAGGATGATTGGGAAAAATCTTATATTTCCAGAAACACAGATACGTCAGTCGCAAAAATATACGCAAATGTGTGAACCTTCGATACGATGAGAAATCAACCTCCCAATTAAACTTCCAATCGACTATTCCGCGGGTGAGCGTTCCTGATAATCGAACAATGGTCCAGACAAATTGAATGTCATAGTGGAACGGGCCGCTGCAATAGACTCGGCGAAAATCCGGACGACCGACGAGCACCGAGAAACGCGCGAAAATCCATCGGGCGAGGAGGAAGAAAGAAAACTGGACCAGGTAAACGGTGTGTCTTAACTCACCTCGAGGCGTCCGAAGGTCGTCCTGTCGAACAGCTGATCATCGGTCCCCGGTCGATGGGTGTCGCTCTCCCGAAAATCCCACGAAAACACAATGTATCGGCTAACCTCCAAAAACAATCCGCGAATCGCCTCGGATCCTCGAATTTCAGGACGATATAGTATGCCGCGACAACACTTTAAGCTTCTCCACTCGCGTCGCTGTTGCCGCACCACGAGACGCGATAATGTCGAGGGTACGCCGAGAAAGGTGGTCCTAGCGTGGTGGTTGCACTTAAAGCAGCACGTAGTAAACGCTCGCGTCACGAGGATTCACGGTACTCGCGAAGGGTGCCCGTTGCGTCATGTATCGTTGCCAGGCGAACGGGACGTAACCCAATTCGCGGCTGGCAGCCTCTGCCTCTGCCTCGGCTATCATGTTCCTCTTCTCCCGCAGTCGATTCAGGATGTCTCTCCTCTCCGCGAAGGAACTCTGGAACCTCCACAGACTCACTGCTACCTCCCTGTCTTTCCGTGCGCCCTTCGAGTTGCGATTCACCACCGTGACGTCCGCCAATTGGTAAACACACCGCGTCGAGAGCTCGAGGGATCGGCGAGCGACATTGCGTCGATCAAATTGAGAAATTCGCTCCCGGGATCGGTTCGAGCCGTACTCCCCGGACAATGCCGCGAAAATTCACCGTGCGTGCTTTTCTTTTCGGTCGGTTCTTTCTATCGCGGGGGAGGGTGAGGGTCGGAGGGAGGGGGGGTGGAGGAGCGTACGAGGGAACACCACCGAGAGCAAACGTCGCGACGATGAGAGAGGAGAGTCACAGCGGCGCGAGCACAGCGGGTCCGAAGGGACGAGGAGCGTATAACCTGCCCCACGGCCACTGGAAATGATACTGCGGCTTCGTGCGACTTTATTCCGTATTCCGTGTATACTGTATAGGTGTACTTCGACGCGCAGACGCAGAAACATCGTGGGGCTTGACGGCTCCCCGAAATCACTGTGACTGTACTTTACGCTGGTACTCGTTTTTACGACCGATACCTGATTTTTTGATTGTTGGGGATCGATACCGTTAAATAACCATTCCACTGAGAGGCCCTGCATTCTTCGGCTCGTTAATCGTATGCGATATTTCGGTTGTTTACTCGACTGGATGTCAATACGGGTACAGGTAGTACGTATGAAAGAGAGGTAACAGGTTTTTGCGAGAACCAGAATAGAATTCTTCTATGGGTAGAGTTCGGAAAGTCTTTGATTTCTGATATAAAAAGTACTACCTGAAGAATTTCGCAGACTTCGATTGAATGTGGATTTGACGTTGTTTGGAATTATTCTGTACGATGAAATATGCAATTCAATGACATACTCGTCATTATACGTTATCATAAAAATATCGAGGAGAATATCGAATCTGTATCTCGAAATTTACTTCACCTGTGTTTATCTTTTTCATCGGAATTCGATGCAGGTAAATTCCACTTGAGTGGTACTCCGCGGGAGTATTATTTTTTTAATCCAATAGCGTATGGAGTTTTAGTGGTATCTTTGTATAAGTATTGCGAAGGTAATTTGTGTAAAGATGTTAACACAAGTTCGTAATAAATCGATCAAACATAAGTAATAATAAATTTCGTTGAATTATTATTGAGTTCCGTGGAAAGTTATATAGATTATCATTTGCGAATTATGGAAGATAAGTGCCTATATTAATGTTGATCGTTCTTTGCTCGGTAAAAGTTACGACGCATTTGCAATTTTGTTTTGCGGATACAGCTTCCACAATTTTTCTCCCGCGCGGTTCATTCGTTTATCGAATGAAAAACTTATTTTCCGATTGGTTCACTCTTCCAGGGATTAATTTTCGTTGTAATTCAATTTTGTAAGAATTTAGGGCAGACTGGATAAAAACAGATATCACGGTTTACGAGTATAATACGTTATTATATTAAAATATAAATGCCAAATCTTCAACAACTACACATTTATGTAGCATATAATATATTAATATACGTTACATATTTCAGTATCACTGAGAGTAATCAGTGATTGTAATCCACGGCAAGAAATAACGGGTGCACAATTTATGTTTTTATTCAGAATTCTATTTCACGCGACCCCGTTTACGAATCTTTGCCAGCTGAAATAAATACTGTAAATGCTAAAATGCGCCAGAATGGACATTCAAGATCTCCAGGTAAGGCAGTACTCTGAGAAACGGTATAAATTCTAGATTTTCTGAATTGATTCAAAAGTACAAAATACACGTGATACATGAAACTTGTTCACTCGCAACTGTGCTTGCGCGCGGATGCATATATCGCATTCCACGATCATGTAAACAGGAAAATTGACAATTGCGAATGACTCGACGTTTCCCATCACTGTTCATCCTTGTCTTTGGCTCCATGCTTTAGAATCCGCGTGAATTCTAAGTAATCGAACATCGATCCTTTGATGGGTGCTTCGCGATACATCTCGTCCACGTCGTCGTCCGTGAATCTAAGAAAGTTGAATGGAAGAAAATGATTGGTGACCTTACTCCCGCGCAGCGTTCATATTTGAATTTGCTCCTCTCCGATCCATAATTGCGGCCAATAACGTATCCGTTAATTGTGAAATAAAATTACCTATCTCCCATCGTGGTGAGTAACTCGCGAAGACGTTCCTCGTTTATGTGGCCGGTATTTTCTTCGTCGAAGCAACCAAAAGCGTTTTTAATGACGTCCTCGGGATCTGTGCCTTGAAGACGTTCCCCGAACAGGGTCAAAAACATTGTAAAATTAATCGGCCCTGGAGCTTCGTTCATCATAGCCTCAAGATATTCATCGGTCGGATTTTTGCCTGCAACAATGGAAAACTTGTCAGTCGTGACTCATTAAACTCTTTGCGTTTTGTAAAGCTTATAGCTCTTCTATCGTGCAACTACAATTAGCATTTATAGCGAGAAAGTAACGTGCTCGATATCCTACCTAAGGAGGCGAGCATGTCGTGAAGATCTTCTTTGTCGACGAAGCCATCGTGATTTTGATCGATCATGTTGAAAGCTTCTTTAAATTCCGCGATTTGGGCTTGATCGAACATCGCGAAGACATTCGACGTAGCGCGCTGAGCACGCTTCTTTGTTGTCGCGCGACGTCCAGCTGTTTTCCGGGAAGACATGCTGCTGCTGTTGACATTACAAATATAACTTTTATTTTTTCAATCTCAAAGGCTCTTTGAACCGTAAGGAAAAGCGGCAGAGCCTTGCGTTTACCATCTCTTAAAATGGCAATATTTCGTTTATAATATTTTTAAGAATATTTTTGATACATCGGCATGTCGGTACTTTGCACGATACGCGCGACGCGCATTATATTCGCCTCGAAGATGAGTTAGCGGTAAACGGTGAGATTTTTTAAATAAAAAAGGAGAAAGTCGAACGAGTACGGTTGCAATTTAGAACGAGCGATGACAGATGGTAAGATTCTTCGAGACAGATGTCTTTGTTCCTAATCGCGTGCACTTGCCAAGACTGCCATTACCAGGCTACTGTTTATTTTCGGATAATTAATTCAGGAAATCACGGGGTGACCGAAATCAGGATAAAAATAAATATAGCTGCACGAGCATTCAATAAAGAGGACATTACACTTTGTCCCTACTTCGGTGTCCTTGAAAAAGTATTCGGAAGTCTCGCGGTAACGCTATAGTCGAATACTCGCGGTATGATCGTTTTATCGTTCGCCGTTTTCGTTAAATCATTTCCACATAGAAACAGGCGCTATTGTTTAAATATTCCATTAAATGTTTTACTGTTCAATAATAATATTAACGGTGAAAAGTGAAGTAAGACGTTCATAACCTATGATTCACTCGAAACCTTATAAACGACAGCGCGCAAAAATTACTCAAAGCTCAAAGTCATGGAGTGCTAATGAATTAAACAATTTTATTTATCTTACCCAAAATGCCACGACAAGAAAATAGTATATTACTCGAAAAGGAATCACTTTTTTTAGTAGAGAGTAATTAGTAGAACATAGTACCGATGGTTACGGGTTAATATAACTGTGTTTAACCGTCTATTAGTAATTCCGAAAATATCTTTTACTCTTCTCCGATTTAAATAGCCTTTCCCGTTTTTTTTATTCTTTTTCCCCGAAAATACTCTTTTATCGTTTACGTTGCCCCGCGCGTACTGGTTATACGATGAACATCTATTACAAAAACATCCCGCGTTTATCTAGCTATTTTCACCAGATCACAATATATTATCGAGAATATCAGTAAGCAGTTGGAAGATACGCTTCTCGAATTTCGTAGAGTAACGTGAAAAGCATGTTCGTCGTTCGTCGCGGCACAATAACAATGGCCGCTCTTCCAGCGGAGTGGATTACTGTCAGATATTCATCCCTTTTAGACCGGCCCTTTAAATATGGATGAATCGGAGGAAGATTCTACGATGACCGGGGAATGGGAATTGAATGACTTTCACTCACCTGATTGTGATTTCCTTCGAAAATCCGGAAAGTGGACGAAAAGGCGAATAACGGAGGTAGAAACAGAGAGTTCGGCGCACCACTGTGACTCACGATACTCGTCACTGTGTGGTTATTCACCACACCCGGATACCTAACGCCATCTGGCGGAGGACCGTGGAATACATTCCACGAGCCTTTTCGAGACATAACTGGAAAATTAGGACACCGTGCATGCGGCGGCAGATTTTTCGTCGCCCGCGGCTACCAGCTGTGAACAGTTTTTACGAGTTTCGTAGGGTTCGATAAAAAGCGGAAAGTTCCACGTATCTTTAATAATTGGGTGTCCCGAGACTGGAGAAACGTTTTTGTAGAAAATCACGTAATATTGAATTACAATATAACTCTCTTTGATTAACGATAAAACGAAAACGTTTCTGAATATTTTCTCGTTGAAACTAAAAGTTTAGAACGCGTCGATTAAGATCTTGGTGACAAAATATTTGAAATATTTAATATGACTCACGGTACTCTTTCAATTATTAAAACCTGCATTTATCAATGAATGTTAAAACTGTATTATAGTTATCGTAATAGTTCAATTTTATTTATCCTCATCATGTTTATCGTGATATAAAGATTTCCGGTGATTTCGCTTACTTGCCATCAAATTGCAACGATCATTATTTAATGCCGTTTGTCAGACTTTCGTTACTTCGGTGCTGAGAGTAGGGATGATTAACCCTCGGGAGAGACACGTCATTGATGAGAGCGCCGTACTTGGAATAAACAGGATTACCGGAGAAATCATTGCCTTATTCGGTCGCGTGAGAGTCCGGTATAGTTTCGTCATGGTACGTTCACGATATACTCGGTGCAATCTCTCTACAATGAGATCAAAGGGATTCAAATTTGTTCTTCGTTGCGGATGCAATTCTGTTGAATTATAGATCGACGTTTTAAATGAGTTTACGCGCTAAAAGGGAGTCCGTGGGAGTAAAATGAAATAGGAAGTAAAACAAAAGCATTGGTTTCTTTATTGGTATGACCAATGAACATACGAGCTTATATTACAGTGCATGTCACTTGAGATTTACAAATAATGATTCTAAATTACGAGAACACTGTATATACAGAATGGTACACGAGGCCGAATCTCGAGTGAAGCCGAATGCAGTGAGATTGGTATAAAATTCGCGTGACGGTCGCTCACAATTTCGATTGATCGATAAAGTTGTATGACGCCTATTCGCGTCGATAGCCATCTACAATTTTCACGGATCTTTTAGCGTAATTAACCGTCGCATTTGACCTTCCTACTTATTTGAACATTATTTACATAGATCGGCGATGCGCCGAATGCAGAAATATAAATAAGGACAACAAAAAGTTTCGCGTACAAGTATCCTATTCTCTTATCCTGTACATACAAATTTTCAAGTGGCCGGACATCGAGCTATACTTGCTTCCCGGACCTGAATGTCATCAGAACTGATCCCTTTCACGCGTTTTTTCGACTATCGTACGGATACGCCGTTGATCGTGATCCCGTTTCTACCCGAAACTGGTTCCGCTTCGTAGTGTCCGGATCTGCCGTAATGTCTTCTCATGTTGGTGCCGTACCTTTATTTAATAGAATTGTCAATATATCAATAACTATTATTTAATAGAAACGATTGATTGTTTGTAGCAACAGTTCGCTTTATCCCTCCCTGTTTCCTCTCTTTATCCGAAAGAAAGGTGTTTATACGGACAGTTATCACGAAGCAATCATACAGAGCGCTATAGTAACTCGGATCACCGTGAATGTTTTCGTTATTTTTAGAAATTAGGAGAAACTTTGTTTACAAGAATCATACCGTGCAAAGGGGGCCATAATATGGCATGGATAGTTTTTTTTTATGGAGGGTCTTCAGATTTTTTAAGATCATCTCCGTTTCTTTAAATTAAAATATTCAAGGTGATCGGTAGACTGCGGATGTTTATGGAAAATACATACTTTTTATATTGATTCTGAACTGATTTTGTAAACTAAATACAATAAACATGCGTGACGTGTGTAATACAATAGCATTTAACCAAAGTATATGATATGTATGTATAATACAAAGCGCACGATATAAAAAAATATATTTTTAAGCTCTCAAAGTGCCGAAACAGATTTCTGTTCGAGTCTTGCTTCTTTATTTGCATAAAAATACGCATTCCGGTAATCATAGTTACTGCCACACACCGTATAAGTGAGGTATGACAATTATGCATTCCAACGTCCAGAGATAAATCTCGTTATATTCGAACACATTATTGTTAAAATGTTTTCGTCGTCCCTTACCCGTAAGCACTGCCGCTTATACTGTAAGGATGGTCGTAAAGACCATCTTCCGGAACATTTTCGTACATAGTGTTAGGTGTACCGTCGTTCAATGTGGCGTACGACATCACAGCAGCGTTTTGATCCTCCTTCCGTTCGGCCGCTTGAACGTTTTCCGTATTTTTCACGGGCGTAGCTTTTCTCCTGAAAATATATCGAAACGTAACTCGTTACCCCAGCGTCGCTCGAATTACGGAATTCCATTCATGAAAATAATTCGAGCAAGGTATACGTACAGTCTTAGGTAAACGAGGCCAAGAATAATTAAAATAAATATAATAACGCCGGCTGCGATACCGACGCTGGTTCCCACGCCTTGCGCTTCCGCTACCTCGTTCGTCATAACTGTTGAATAATACAAGGAAATAAAAGTTAAAATTTTCAATGCGCATAAGAATCAAGTGAATCGAGCCGGGAAATAGGTTTGCCGTTCGCAAAGTTTGCGTTTACGATCGATCGTTGAGAAATTTTCTCAAGTCATAAAAATTGGAATTCTGAACTATCTAAACAGAATAGATTTTACTTGGTTTCTAGTTTCTAACGCTTACATTCGCACTTGGGTTCGTCGCCGCTCCACGATCCCGTGTCTAGACACTTTCTCAAAAATGGACCGGCTCTCTCGTATTGCGGTAAACAGTGATACTCCGCCGTACCACCGAAAGTCGTTGTTCCGTTCACGACTATCACTCTTCCGTTTTCCACGGATCCAGGATGCTTGCAATCGACGGCTAAAATCCGAAAGAATTACAATAGTTATTCAAAGGGGCAGGAGGAAAGGGGATAGACACGAATAGATTAAGCCGTCTTCTTCCTGTGGATGGGTCAAAAATCTATTTTTTTAAACGCATTTTCATAAAGTATAACGTCTAAAAAATGTATTCCCAGAATGTTGTGCTTCGATTGTAAAAATTGACAAAGTTACAGCATTTCGATCAATTTCGAAATGTAGACGTCCGGCATTTTCGCAATTTTCAATAAAAATGGTTAATTATGGTATCAACGATAGCGACAATCTTTCTGATTAAGAATAGTTAAAAACGATTAATTTTCATCCAAGCGGAGAGCAACAATCAAACCCGCGAGTGGCGTACAATTATTAAACACAGCTTCATTGTGGGCTGATAAATCCAATAAACAATCGACTAAAGCTGTTTAAAAAATTCTGATGTATGGCCAAGAAGTAGCCAGACAAACTGCAAAAAGAATTATAGCGTTAACCGTAGTCAAATGTTTAAAAAGAAATTTATGAAATCTGACCAATTTTTGAGCCATTCGCAGGGGGAATACTCTTTAAGCGATATCGAGATATGTACTTACAGAAGCACGCTGGCGTGTTTCCACTCCACGATCCATTTTGCAAACAAATTCTAGTTTCGTTTCCTTCCATGTAGAAACCACGCGGACAGCTATAATGAGCCACGCCTCCCACACTGTGAGTGGAAACTTGCGTGGATAGCACTCCTGTTTTCTCCGGATCCTTGCACCTGATTTCTAGAAATCATATGAGCTCGCTTATACATGCACATCCGAGCAGTTTTTTTTAATAACGCTCTATAACTTTCGGAATGTATAATTCCAATTCGATGCAGACGATTACCCTTGCAAACTGGAGTATCACTGCTCCAGGTGCCGTTCTCGAGGCAAAGTCGCCTGGCAAACCCGTCCAACTCGAAATTACCGTCGCATTCGTACAGCGCAGCTGCTCCGTAATAAGTTGCGTTAGACGTTAGAGTATATCGTCCGTGTTGAATCTGCTCAGGTTTGCCGCAGTCCACGTCTACGAAGTATGTACATTTACTTTTTTAGATTCTCGATTAGTTCGTGCGCGTGTTACGCGATAAATCGATAGAAATATATCAGGTTAGGAGAATCAAATGGCAAATGTTTGAGATGCATTGAAAAGTGTCTCCTATAATCCTCGTCGTGCTTGAATTTAATTTGTGCACTCGTAAACACTGACGTATCGGTACAAATGCATATACCAACGATGTTAATCGTCCCCTTTTAAGATCAAGGGACAAGTTCTTGTCTCGGGCAAGGTAAAAGTACCCGAGCACTAGACCTTGTATCTTCGAAGTATCGCAAAGTATATTAAAGATTCGATAAGTTTCTTACAGACGCATCGCGGCACTTCGCCACTCCATTTCCCGTTGTCCTCGCATGTGGACAAAGGTTCCCCGACCACCTTGTAGCCCCTCTCGCATCGATATTTCGCTAGGGCGCTGATCTTGTACGAAGTAGCGCCCGTGTTGGAGTTCTCAGGTGTTCCAGTGCGAATCAGCGTTCTACCGTACATTCGATCGTTTCCTGTTACGGAAAGGATTCCGTGTTCCGCGTAAACGGGCTCCGAGCATCGAATTTCTACGAAAATGGTATCGAAAGTAATTGCTCCGCTCTTAATGTTCTTTTCAAAGATGAGAGCACTGTTTCCCCCGTTCCTTGAATTCTTACAGTCTTTTATATAAAATTCGAAATTTTGGACCTGTCAAATTTCGCACACCGAAATTCTGCGAGGATGACATGAAAGGTACTCACTCTCTAATGTTTTTGCAAGAAATAGGAGTTTTGTTACTCTCGTTAATTGATTTTTCACAATTTTTCACAGAAGTTTTTAAGTTTGTCAAGAGAAAAATTAATAACCGTCAAACACACCAAAATTCTGTGACAATGATATCAAAAGTACTTATTCCCTCAATGTTTTTCCAAGAAATAAGAGTTCTGTTACTTTCCTTCACAGATTTTTCAGAGTTTTTCATAGCAAATATAAAGTTTGTAAGGGGAGAAATAATAACCGTAAAAATTGAACGAATAAAGTAATTTGTAGGGACATGTACTACGATCCAGACAAATACCTTCGCACTTCGGCGTCGCGTCGCTCCATTGTCCATTGTCCAAGCAATATCTTCTTGACACCCCGTTGAGTCTGTAGTTTCTTGTGCAGCTATAAGTGATTTCACTTCCGAGATGCGTTGTTCCATTCGCGTATTCCACTGCGCCGTTCAAGACTGGCAGAACTTTACCGCAATCGACATCTGAGAAACGTCAAGAATACGCAAACAATTATGTACCCGTTATTTTCACTTTAAAACGCAAGGATTCGAAATACTAAACCAGTTAACTCCATAGAACAGTGGTTTTCAACCTTTTTTTATCTCCCGTACCCCTTGAGTAGGCTTTTCATTGACAAGCACCCCCTTCACCCCCTCCCCCCGCCCCCCATACGCATACCTTCCGTACTGCGTACTGTAACTTCAAAATATTGAATTTAACTATTATCAATGTTTTTCGCGTACCCAACAGGCCCCTTGCGTATCCCTAGGGGTACGTCTACCTCAGATTAGCAACCACCGCATTAGAACAAAGATTTCGGAAAACGACCTACGTAATTCTTTGTCCAACGATAAATATACGGATTACGTTATTTCGTTCGTTGAAGAGTATTTCGCTAACAAATGCGCAGCCACCGAAATGTAAAAATTGAGAAAGTAGTTCATCCAAGTAGCATGGAGGGGCTCGTATGTCTGCTCTGGATTTCGATAAGATCAGTCCTTGAAAGTGTTTCACCGAAAAATTGTACATATGTATTACAATACACATATGTATGACTCACACTCGCAGTTTGGTACCTCTCCCGTCCACTCGCCGTCCTTGCCGCAGGTATGCCTTGCTTCACCTTGAAGCAAATATCCGACTTCGCAGTGATACTCGATGGCACTGTGAACGTTCAGATCATATCCTACGACATAACTTCCGGCAGGCACTTCGGGTTCCTCGCACGTAATCACTGCATCGAAAATTTTGCATTATTTTCGCGTTATTGAGATAAATGAATTGGTATGGAAATATTAATTATTAAAGTGTATTCGAGACTTTACGAATGACTATTAATTTAGTAGAGCGATCTCAAACTTTTGCGTCAATCTTGGGAGATTTATTCCAACTAAAATCATAAACAAAAACTTCTATTCACATTCGCAGGACGGCGTATCGTGGCTCCATTTTCCTTCCTTCGTGCATTCTTGCTTCGCTTCCCCCACGAGCCAGTAATCCTCCTGACACGCGTACACGACCAAGCTTTTGACGGTGGTTGTGCCGTTAATCAAGGTCACGGAGCCAAATTCAATCTGGGCCGGTGCACCGCAATCGACGAATCGACACTGAGGGGCCTTGCCAGACCATTCCCCGCCAATATCGCACGTGAGAACCTTTACGAATCGATTTAAACCTCGTTCTTATATACATATATACATACTGCACTCGGATGTACTACGAGGCGCGCAATGGAGCAAACCTTCCGTAACGAGAATAACATCGATACGTTTTGTCGACGTAAGAGATGGACGTACTAGAACCCGTAATAGTTTTTTGTCCCCCTCCCCGAGTGTAGGAAGTATAACGAAAGTGTCAGAGGGAGCATAGAGGTAGACGGGAATAGAAACGGACTTACGTTATCTCCAAATAGAATGAAACCATTTTGGCAGGAATAAGTGGCGGTCGATCCTGCTCTTCTCCCGGTACTGGTCACGACACCGCCGTTAACCTGCGGTGGTTCCGGGCACCAGTCGACTGGAAAATAATTAGCAAAGGAAACTCTCATGTAGCGTGCTGCGAGGTACGCGCAAACGATTGTAAAATGGGACGTAAAGAGTCAAGTGTTGCGTACATAAACACTGGGGTTGATGTCCGCTCCAAATACCGCCGTCTCCGCATCTGCGTCTGGCGTCGCCCAGCAACGTGTAATTTTCTTTACACGCGTAATCGGCGAGCGCGCCGTGCGTCGTTCTACGATCGACCAGCGTGATCGAACCGTTATCGAGCTCCGGCAGGGGACCGCAGTCGACGTCTAAAAATATTTTCAGAATGGTAGGAGGAACAATTTCGAGAACAGAAGTCTTTTAAAGCACCGGTGGAAGGATGTAGAAAATGGAAGCTTCCTAAGGGGGGGGGGGGGGGCGAAAGACAATATTTTGACAGCACGAGTTCGTTGGAGATTAATTGAAAATCTTCCGGAAGTACGGCGAGACAAACATTTCGAGAGCAGACGCTCGTCGAAGAGGGATAAAAGGAAATTTGGTGAGAATACAAATCTGTTACGAGGCAAACGAAATATTTGGAGAGTGAGAGTCTTCGATGTATGTGGAACGAAATATTCCGGGACGTAGGGCGCACGCGAGGAGCTTAGGAATGGGCATCCGCATTTTTCTCATTAGTCGTCGAAATTATGCGGCTCGCGTGTCGCGCGTTTAAGCTTACACTTGCACGTGGCCGCTTCGCCACTCCAAAACCCAGTCGGCTCGCACGTTCTGCTCTTCGTTCCTATCAGCATATATCCATCGGGACAAACGTAATCGATCGTACTGCCTATCGTTCTCTTCGCCCCCGATATCGTCGTATTTTCCGCTTTTTCCGGACTGCCGCAGGTAGGTGGTCCTAGAAAAAGAAAAATGAAAGAAATCAAATAAATCGCTATACGCGATAATGCAATAGTACTATGTAGAATAATTCGAAAGCTTTTTTTTATATTAGACCGTTTAATCTTCGCTCGAGCTAATAATACGGTACACCTGCATTGATGTTAGAGAAATCCATTGCATTAATTCAACGATGCTAACGTGATTTCACGGTACATCATGCGTAACGATGTATAACAATTACGTACGCGTAACTCTTGTAATTAACCTGAAACATTAATCAATCATTTATAACAAACAAGCTGCGCAGCGGTGCCAACTGTTGTTACACGTTATTACGTACGCGTAACATTTTCACGTGCCTACCATTGCAAGATCGAAGATAAGTGATAAGCTTTGTAAAATTCAAGAGGCCGATAGTGAAAACTCACTGCTTTGACAGATCCAATGTAAGTAGTCAAGGTTACAGCCGACGTCATTCCAGAGCCAGCCGCGACCACCGTCCAGTACTACGCAATTTTGCTCGCCGTTATAATTATTCGGCTGATCCTTTCCCCAGGACGGTTTCTGCACGATTTCACCTAAAACAATTGCAACACCGGTTTTTGATTTCTTTTTGCCGTCCGGTTAACCCACACTGTATCAACGCCGTGCCGCGGAGATATTATTTTGTCGCTGTGACGGAACTCGAGTCACATAATTACAAAATAATTATTATATTATAATTATAATAATAATTATTCATTATAATTCGTCGTACCGTCGATACACGTTACGAGATCACGCGGGAGACGTTACGCGTCAATAGTTGCGTGGATGTTACTTTTCGATTACCTTGAAAGATCATTGTCGCGAGTAAAAAAAAGAAAAAAAGGAAGTGTTAGATCAATCACACGAACGTTCGACAAAGTGATTCGCGGGTGTAACTTCCTGCCGATTTCGCCATAACCGTAACTTTCACGTTCTATTTATTAGCGGCGCGATCGTTCGGCGAACGTCGCGTCGATTTCGCCGACTTCGGTCTGTCTGCAATTTCGCGTCACACGACAGCCGGATTAACGACGAATTTGCGAACCGTCGTTTCGTACGAAATCGAACTCGAATCGCAAATGGATCTGTAATTATCGCATAATTGCCGGGTAAATCGATTGGCTCGGCACGGCGAATCTCACCCCGCGTTACCTAACTACGGCTCCTCGACCCGATTCCCATGAACGCTTACCACCGATAGATCGTGAGAAGGAGTGAAAAAAAACGAGCCTATTGGCAACAGTTTGCGAATAATAGAGATCAAATGCCGAAGAACGATCGAACGGTAAGATACGCACCGTCTACCCATCGCCAAGTTCGTGCCGTTATCAGCGGTTCCTTCTGCGCTCCTATCCATACCAGTTGAGTTTTCAGCTTGTCCTTTCGCCTCTCGAGATTGTTCAATATGTATACCGAAGACACGCCCTGCGATGGGAATGACAAATCAAAATCGATTAAGCACGCCGAGCGAGTAACGGTATATAATGTCTATTACGCGCGATTCAGGGAAATTGAAAGATAATCACGACGCGGACCTTGAAGCCGTGAACGAGATCGCCGCCCCTCGTGCGACAATAATTTCTAGCTTCTTGGAAGGATCCTCCCTTCTTCACGATAAACTCGTAGCACGTTGAATTGAATGCGGCCAGATCGGCTTCCGCTGGAGTGCCAGCATGGGCGCATCTGTCCGTCGAGAACTCTGTGGAAAATGATCATGTAAGTACTGACGTGGTAAGTGCAAGGTAAGTATCGTGGAAGCACAAGGTAAGTATCATGGAAGTACAAGGTAAGTATCATGGAGGTACATGTAATCCGCTAAAAACAGGAGTATTTTTACGAATTCTTTTCAAGAAAAATACGCAGCGGATCGTTTTGAAATTTTCAGGACATCTTATAAGTTCCTTGATGAAGAGAAAAAATAATTTTTCAATACAAAATTAACATGTTAGGTATAAAATAATTGGTAGTGTTGTGGTATTCTTGCCCGACGCCTCAATTGGTGTGCAAAATAGGGCCTGCTGGTGTGGTCAGAAACCAAAAAAACAAAAAATTTTCAAATTGTGCTACAAATTTTCCTCTTATATCACGAAAACAGTTTGTTTAACATAATAATGTTGTACAAGATGTTAGCTAAACTAGAAGAGAATTTCATTACGAATACAAATTTTTTTTTGGTTTCAGACCACTACAGCAGGCCCCATTTGGCACGCCAATTGACAAGAACACCACCATTTATTATATACGTAATATGCCAGTCTTGTTTTGAAAAAACATTTTTTCTCTTTATTAAGGAACCAATAAGATGTTCTGAAAATTTCAAACGCGGGCCGCTACGTACTTTTCTTTAAAACAATTCGTGAAAACATCCTTTTTTTGCGGTTTACATGTACTTCTCCCTTAATGGAATCGCGATTACGATAGAGCCCTCTTTCCTCCCGTTGGTCGGCCAAACTTCGATTATCGAGCGATGGCGTTATCATTAATCGAACAATACACATTTTCAACTCACCGTCGACGGCGAAGACCTCCACCTCGCACAGACTCAAACTCCCTTCGACACCGACGAGCTGCAGAAAGACGTATTGTCCGACGAGCGCTCTCGCGCACACGAAGGTCTTCGTGATCCCTTCTTCTGGAATGATCGATTGATCGATTGATTCGAAATAAAACGTTCTACGAGCTTTCGAGTATATTTACCAATCGTGCCAGGGAACCAGGCGCACAGGGGGTTCCGTTGCAATTCGACGCTGCTGTTGCCAACACGTATTTCGATGTCCTGAAGTGGTTGATGACCTGTTGGATTCGCGCCAAATAACGTTTTTGATCTCGTACCGCGAATAAGGAGGAAGCAAACCGTTGCTTCCGCCCCGGAGACTATTTTCAATTTCTTCGTTTCTTAGCGAGATGAAAAATATTCAGACAGATTTGATTGCGCGTCAAATTATCTTTTTTAATACCATTTGACAACTTTGTCAAAAATGTTTAAAGTATTGGTAAAGACCCATACGTCGAATTAGATCTACAGGACGAGACGTTCTTTCTTAAATATAAGACCTAAGAGATAGAAATCTCATCTTTAAATAAATTAAAATACTCCGAGTACTTATGCTCACCGAATACCAAATAATTCGCGTTTGCTACGTTTTTCCATTTCTAAAAATAATTGTTCGAAATGTCCCGCTCTGTGCTCAAAGAAAAGCGAAGACACTCGCTGCTCGCTATAATATCTAGCGTCACGTATACATTACGTTTAAGAAGCTCGTTAGGTAAACCTCCGTTAAATCGTCTGCGCGCGTGAAAAGTGAAAAGTGAAAAGAAAAACAATGAGAGAGAGAGAGAGAGGGAGAGAGAAATTTACCGCAACAGCCTCTAGTCGTTACTCGGACGACCTTTACCGAGTAAGATTTAAGAAGATCGACCCTCCACCAAGGGCTGGGCTCACTTTGAGTCTCCGTGCACCTTTTCCCGTCGTGTTCGGTACTCGAATCGCCGTCATTTCCATGACTGGCGTCTCCCCCGCGTACGGTCGTCGACTGGTTCGTCGGTTTGCGGAAAGCAACGTTTGTACCTGTTGAAACATCGTTTTTATGAAGGGGCTTAAAACGTTTGAAGAGTTCAGGATAAAGAGAAGCCCCCGGGGACATTCGGCATCATAAATCAAATGGTTCTCAACGACTGTGATAGACAGAGCGAAGTGTCATTGACGACGAGTGAGTAACAAAGCGTTCATTACCGGCAGGATGCGTTTAGTAATAAGAAGTAATAATTATCTCGCTTCGCGGTGAGTTTCACCGGGTGGACACGGTGTGTCCCGGAAAACTTGAGTCTTCCCATTTTTCCGCATTCTCACTGTCGAATCGTTAAAACTCAGTCATCTACGCGACACAATTATCCAAACTCTCCGCGATGGTTGCAACATAAATCGAAATCCACGTTTCTGTTTGACCGATCGTAATTCCGCCATTTCTTCCGATTGCTTTCACGACGTGTTTCGAAATCAATTCGGAATCGTTTACAGATTCCGCTCGGCGTTTGCCCGGCGAAAGATCAACAAACTTGGTCGCGTGTAGCTCTTTTGCGAGAACGGCGAATGTTTTACGGAAAACACGAAATCGCTTTCTACGGTACAAGAGGAAAGTAACGGTATGCAGCGTCGCATTTTAAAGCGCGTCGTCGATAGGTTTAATTTCTTCGGTCGAAAATGCAGCGCGACGCGCTCCGCGGATTCCAAGGTTCGTCTCTACGAGTTTTACTCGGGAGAGACCTGCGTTGACCGTCGAGGAGAAAGTTGCATGCGATTCGGTTTGTCAAGGAAGACGAGTGCTCGAATATGCCGGCACGGTGGATGAATTACAATAGAGAGATGGATGCCGGTGAAACGTGTATGCAGTTCGTTGACAAACAATAAATTCCTTACCGCAGAATGGTAGATCTCCTTGCCATTTCCCTCGGGCGTTGCACGTTAGCGTGCTGCTGCTGAAAACGTAACGGACCTTGAATCATCTATTTCTATCAATCATCTATCGTCATCATCATCATCGTCATAATCATCTATTTCTATTCAAAGATTCCGATGAATATTACAAAATATTGTCTAACTCATTGACGAATTCCGTATTTCTCGCTATCGGGCGGTTTCATTACAGATCATAATTCCCACTTAATTAATCGGAAGTTATATTGATAATAATTCAATTAAAATTTAGTAAAACCCACTTTACTTCAATCAATATACTTTCAATTCTTCCAATTCTAATTCTCAACTATAAGAATAATAAGGCAATCGTTTCTATATAAATACTATATTTTTCTACAAACGAACTTGTATAGTATATTTGGTGGTACCCGCCATCCCATGGAATATTTAAGTGTGAGTCATCGGTGCTACACACCGGCGTCAAGGTGTTAAAGAATGCGTTACTCATTTATTTGTATTCATATTGTTAAAGTTAAAAGTAATATGGGGTCATTCATTAGTTGTTGAAATAATTTTAAAGGTTTAACATTACTGGCTCACGTAAACTGAATTTGTTATTGGTTCGATTTCAATTAACTCCCATAGACAAAACTGAACGTCCGTTTTTAATTCGAGATCGTAAAAAGTGAACCTTCATTCGTAAGAAAATTATCGTGAACGATATAAAATATATCTTGCAGCGATATTCATGTATAACAGAAACGGAAGTGGAAGATAGAAACTACCGCGGCAGAGGCACGCACTTTTCGCGTTTCGCGTTTTTTTTTTTTTTCATATCACGTAACGATGTTCCAGGGTACACGAGTTGCGGCGAGGCGAAACGATCGTTTGTCTAGAACGGTAGTCACCGATAGTACCGCTTATTACCGACTTTCTCCATTTTCTTATAATCGATATAGTTGACCGTATCCGTTCGCATGTCCACGTTCCGTTTTCCCGTAATGTATCATTTACACCGAACGAAAGAATTTTGAATTTTATAGCATGTAAGGCGCACTTTTTATAAAACCTTTTTTTTCCCGTTGTAGTTAACCACAGAATTTTCTCTTTCGTGCCAGATACTTTCATGGAATTTATTATTTTCTGAACTTCATTATTGAAGTGGTCGTTATCTATTATTATTATTATTATTATTACGTTACACGATTTTATCGTACGGTTTTATTTATACCGATGTTCTGTTTGTTGGTGCGTATGGGTAAAAACTTGAGATCGATATTCAACCGGCTTCTACCGATGCGATTTTATTCAAATCTTGCAAACATACGTATGTGAGATGACAATACAATATTTCACCAAATTCGTGTTGATCAACAAAGATTGTAATATTGTCTAACAATAAGTCCGGGTACAGACGCGAAACGTTCGTGCGTATCACGCAACACGATGCACCAACAGAGTATTTAGGATTGTATCTTCTCACATGCGTTACTAACACATTTGCAACAGGGTTGCAATACGGTGTTTGTCGCGCGCGTACGTTTTGCGTCTGTACAAAAAAGAAAAAAAAAGAAAAGAAAAACAGCAACGTAATCACCAGCAACAAGACCAGCGCAGAAACGCGAAGCTCTATTAAAATAGTGCCGCGTATTCGCTTTCTAATATCTTCAGCGATTATCAATCTTCGTAAACTCACCCAAATAATTCGTATCCAGTGTCACAAGTGTACTTCGCCAATGTGCCAACCGGCAAGGATTCGTCGGACAACGACACCCTCGCGTTCATCGGTACGGCCGGATGACCGCACTTTAATCCTGCAACCATAAAAATTACGTCGTTCAGTCGTGACGCCGTGAAACTACGGGAATGACGTTTCCCCCTAAGAAAATAACCGATCGGCGGCGACCAGGTTTATTAAGCGCGAAATTATTCGGCGTGCCGGCACTTCAGCGGTATACGAAATGTCTGGTGAATTGAAATAATTTACCGTTTCGCCGCGAAGAGGAGACCACAAAACTGCGAGGGACTTTTAAGGTAAAAACGGGCGAAAGGCGATGAAAAACTTCACAACCAAATCCGTCGGTAGAGGCTTAAAAATGCCGCTAACGATCTATATTGCGAAATCACGATTCACGCGTCCGCGAACATTCTTATAGAAATGATCCTGAGCGTAAACGCACCGGCACGTTTCGCAAGTTACGCTGATGTACATAAATTCGAGAATTCTTTGTTAAAAGTTAGTAACTGTATCCTCTGCTTCCAACGCATCGACTATCGCGCCACTCATTATGTAATTAATCGCTGTTACGCAGAAGGGTGGTGTCAAGGGCGTCGACGTCTCCACGCAATGACACGAGTTCACAACTTTCTGTCGTTAGTTAGGTTCAAAGTTTAATCAAACAATGCCGGTAACGTAAGGCGGAGGGAAAACCTTGAACGAGATCCCACGCGAGTTCTATTATTTCAATTTCGGGATTTCGAGGACGAACGCGCTTATATTGCGACGCGACCAGTTTTCTATTGTCCCTAGAAGGATCGGGATCGGTAGGCCGGAGAGATGGGATAGCCGTAAAATCATAAAACCGTCCACGATTCAGGACATGTGGGACGAGAAAACGGTATCGAGGAGACCGTGTGTAGCTTGAGAAACCTTTTCCCCTTGGTGAAAAGCATCGGGGGAACGTCGGAGATCGTCGAGGTGGCGCGCGAGCGCGGACACCAATTCCTTATAACTTCTTCCTCTCGCGAGAGCGTAGAAACGGTTAAGGCCTTATTATACCGCGATCGTAAGAAAATCGCTATTTTTTTTTTCCTTCCTTGGTGTTTCTCAACGACGCCGACACACTTAGCGCGAACGACGAACGCTTCGAGGCTTCGCGCGGGATGAGCAATTCCGCGTCGCGAGGTGTATTTAACTTTGGCGCACTTCGAGGGATCGTATTCTCGATCGGAGAGCGGTCGAAAGTCGAAAAGGACGCAGAAGCAGGGGAGAAGATGTCGATTAGCTGACCGTTCGGCGTAACGAAAGATCGTTAAACGCTTATCGAGATGGACGGAGACATAAGTAACGCGTGGCGAGGTTGACATAGGTGTCCGAATCGTAAGGACGTCCTTAGAGATTGTAAAAAGGATTACGCTAGTGCAGTCGTTCGACACCGTGAACGTGGTTTCCGGACGATACTTCAAGGACGACCCATGACACGGATGACCTTTGATCTTCGGATCGACGAGATGCCCGATTTACAAATACATCGTCATCGCGTTTGCGCCGCTCGCTCTCGCGTTAACTGCGCGGCGAATCCGTTAATTTTCATGCGAGCTACGCGCCTATTCAATGGCTACGGGGTGAAAGCCTGTCCGTTATTTCTTTAGTCGGAACGAAATCTCAGGAAGGACCTGTTTCCCATGGAGTCGCGACATTATTATTATTTCTCGTTCGTGCGAACGAGTTAATTAGTTCGAACGCATTTACGCGTGAAACGCATCGCGCGGTTAATTCGCTTTGCACCGCGAGCCTTTAGCGTGTATCAAACGAATCGTGTACTTTTTAATGTCTCGCGTCGCATCATCGCGCATACAATCGGCATCGTTACTCTTCGATTCTCGCGCCGAGGTTTCCTTCCGGTTAAGAGAGCGACACAATGAATTATATTTTCTCTTTTTGCCGGCTGACTCTTGTGCGTCGTTTAAAATCGAGCGCGCTCTCGAGTAATTAACGAAGAAAACTGTGGGCGGATGAAAGTCGTTCGATTCTTATGCCAAGAGATAAGGTTTCTTCCGTCAGCGATGACATTTCATAATTCCTCGACGTCCGTCGACGTTGGCGAACGTCTCTGGCACGTTTCACCGGTCAAGGATAATTCTGTAAACGACGAAAGTTATACAAACGCACTCGACTATATCGACGCGAATAGTTGGATTTGATATTATGGTTTTCTCTAATTTTTTATTGGTGAGTATAACTTTATACGGAGCGTTATAATAATGCCGGTTAAGTAAATATATTTTGGCATCATAAGAATTCCATGCGACCGGTACGAGAATCTTACAAATTATAAGACTTCCGCCTGACCGATAAGAACTCTTTACGATGTCGCATAGTAATTAATAAACTGCGGATATTTATGTAAAATACATGCTTTCTATACTGATTATATATTCATGTACACGTCGTTCCAGTGATATATTATAATACGTATGTATAATACAACGTGCACGATACGAAAAAATATATTTTTAACTCTAGAACTACCGACGAACATCGTATATATGTAAGAATACTACAAAAGTACAACTTTACAACGAAAGGTCACCAAAAAAAGGAAGTGCTTTATAGAATTACTTATTTACATGTTTTAGAAAAAGCCATACAAAATTTTCAGGAGCAAAATGTATTGAAAATGAGTAATGATTATAAGAAATGCCAAACAAGTAATTTTCACCCCCTTGGTAGACTTACAATTAGTGTTAAAGCTCTACGGCGACGAAACAACTGTCCGTTCGATTTCGACATTATTATTGTCGGTCTCCTATAAAAATATAAATTCTCACAAACATCTGCGTCCAGAAATATGTAACGCGCACGTATAATACAGAATATATTCTTAAACGCCTCCAACGCCCATTCAAATTTCTCTTCGAGTCCCGTTTCTTCACCGGGCTTAAAAAAAAAATTGAATTAGCATAAACGTTGCAGTCCAAAACTATGTAAGTCGCACGTATAATACAAATGTACAATATCAAAAACAATATTCTTAAACGCCTCTAATGACGTCTCTTTCCGTCCGAGTCCCACTTCTTCACCGAACTTTTACAAAAATATGAATTCGACAAACATCCGCAGTCTAGTCTCTACGATATCAAAAATAGTACAACCAGCTATCAACAATAATTTGAATAGGCCCTCCGCGCGGATCGGTCGCGTGCAATTAGCTTTCAAGAAACTCGTTTTAATCGTCGAACATACAAAAATGCAAACAAATTTGAATCGACAAATTATGACCGACATTCGCACAGAAACGGTATTCCGTTTACGGTGTCCGACGGACGTTCCGTCTACTTCTCGACGCTACCATCGTCCGAGAGAACCAGCATTTCTCGCGTAGGTACCGCGGGTCGATGATTCAACGCGAAGAAATTTTTGTCCAAATTAGCTTCTAGCAGCGGCCGATCTCTCGATACCGTTCAACGTTTCAACGGTCGCTTTTAATAGTCTCGGATGTTTCGGCCTTTCCTAGAATACACGGATCTTTTCAAGATTCATTGGTCGGGGCGACGCATTCCAGGAAAGACGGCGGTAAAACGAAGGCAATCGGCTCGAGTGAACCCAGAAGAAGGAGAGTTACCGTACGTAGCTAGCCTACAGCCTCGAGTCTTTGGCATTCGTTGATCGCTCTCCTCGGGTCTGGGTCACGCGGTTACAAAACTTCAAAGCCGAAATAACGGTACGCCGTGGAGTTACTTCGGATCGCGACTACCGTCGTTGAAGCGTGTCAGGGTACAGTTCTTGGTTTATCGCCATTTCCCTTTATCGTCGTTGGAATCGTGCGCGAAATAGGTAAACCGAGAGGCGAGAGAATCCTAAATGATTTATGCTAATAGATCAGCGGGTATACAAATAAGAATGTCCTTGCTTTAACGTGTATTAATTTACTGCCGTTATTAAATACAATTATCATTAATCTGGCTCGAGGTGTAACGTGATCAGATACGAAAAGGATAAGCGGAGGATTTGAAAACGTCGAAATGATTTCTCAACTTTCATCGATAACGCGATGAAAAATTAATTACGATGATCCGGAGGATTTCCGTAGGTATCCTTTGTTAATGGGAAGTATATTCCTCAATGTTGTACGAGTTTCTTGGCCTAGTTGCTTTGTTTGTCAAGGTCCAATTTAATGAACGTTATATTCAGAAATTACGTGTAGGAGAGTGCTATAGTTCATGAAACTGGTAATTCACCCTTCACTGCACGTGTAGCATATCTGCTACAACAGTTATAATACGTTACTATCGATAAAGATCTTTTTAAAAACCAATGATACTCCATTTATATTGTTACAAACATACCTACATTCATATAAAACATTAGTGGAATTACTTTATGTCGAATCAACCACGATAAATCGATTATTAAATAGCGTATGCCCTCATACAAATTTATGGAGAAGGTTTGAGGTAACAGACTCACTTTGATACTAGTATTAGTACCAACGCACAAAATAGTAATTTTTATATCAATTATAATCTACCGAATGATAATACGCAGTTATTCAAAACATTTATCGTGTTAGAACAAACAAAATCGCACTACCTTATCACGTCGCATAAATGATTTCTCGATTTCTATGGTTTCCCGGTATACAATATAGTAAGAAGAAAAATTGTTTTAAAGCTCATGCGGTCAAGGAGTCAAAGGATAACCTTTTATCCATTTCTCTATTAATTAACGCGAAGTCCCAATCGAACCTGCCTTATTAGGTATCGTCTCACCGATCTGTAACTCCTATAGATAATCGCGAACAGAAATCCCTCCACCGTTGTCACTTCCGATTGGTCGTCGCGTTAGCAGAAATATCAGAAACGGAATGGTACGATAGGAAAGCGAATCTTTTGCAATAAGCGTGGTGGCGTGCATATACCGAAGGAGAATGTGGATACAACATTCTACCTGCGCACACCTCGAATCTCGAGTATGCCGGTGTATAGTGTTACAAGTTACAAGTATAAAAGCGATTGTCAGGAAGTTGGAAAGTGGGCGTGTCTACTTGCGATCTATCTCGCAAAAACAAGAGAGATCGAACGTCAAGGATAGATGTTAGCCAGGGAGATAGGAAGAAGGGTTCGGCAATAACGAAGAAAACTATTTTCTTCCTTTATCGGTGACGGAGAGTATCAATGATGGAGAATAATATTGCAACGTAACCGCGGATCAATTTCAGTTCAATTTCACGTTCATTCCAGGTCAGGTCAATGTATTAACAATTCTCGCGTCAATGAATTTGTATATATTTTTTTAAACTTCTCGCACGGCAATCGATTCGATAAATAAATCGCTATTCAACTGAGTTTCTATTACGTAATTCCCAACGCGTGAAAACGAGTGTTTTTCGTAAGCTCCGAGTTGCGAACGAGATATTCGTTCGAGAAGGAAGTTCCCAGTGTACGCGGATCGAATCGTAATTCTTTTCACTCGGTGTTTTTGCCTCTGATTTCCGGGCGATCGGGAAGAAAGGTAAAATGAGTGCAATCGAATCCTCGGATATTACGTCTCGTCTCGTTTACGTAAACGCGACGTACCGAGAGGGAATTTTTATTACCTCGGCACCGTGGGTAGCGCTCGGAGACGAGGAAACCGGTTAACATCTCTATTCGGCACTACAATTCGCAAATAATCGTCTCGGTTCGATATAACCGTCCGTGGGTCAGCAATATCGGTGATTCGTTTAAACGGTTCGCAATTATAAATCAGGTACTATTATCGCGAGGAAGCATCGGCGGTTCGTTCTATCGGCGTGGAATGGCCGAGAGTTTCTTCCGTGAGTTTCCTAATCCATTGTACGAGGTACCAGAGCACATTGTACGTCATCGCGATTGACGATGACTTACAACACCTCCATTAACGCGTCGGGAAACGAAAACGTTGCGCGAGGAATAAGTTTCGATTCCAATGAATTTGAAGAAAAAAAAGCGTAACGTTAACGAGCGATACGCGATCCGTGGTTGTGAAAATAAACGGGGCGTTTCACGATTTCGAAACAATGCAATTTGCGAATTAATCCAGCCGTGTAATACAGAATTTGTATATTTAATGGAAAAATATATGAAAAGAAATTTTATCAGTTGAAAATATTAACTCAATTCAACCGAAGTCCAAGAGGAAGATACTGGTGTTCCAAACTTTAAACGACGATATCTCGAAAGTGAAAATATGTGAGACGCGGCGTTTTTTCTTAGAATCGGGGAATATGTCGGCGACAGAGAATAACAGCGTACACGATAGGTAGATGTGCATTTTAAAACCATCCCTGCTTTATACTAAAGTATTCGTTCGTAAGTCATTGATAACTGGGAGGTGTGTCTAATGTTAAGTTACGTCGCTAGAATAATAAAATATGAAATCCCGATGACGACGAATTCAAATTTACTTATTAATCTCAATATAATCTATCGAATTAATCGAATGTTTTTCGTGAAAATTCTGACCAAACTTCTAAAGTTATATTAAAACACTTTATTAGTCAATACGGAACGTTCCGATTAAAATCTAGTCTTCTTCGAAGCGTGGCGATTTATTATTAAGTGTCTTAATATAAGTTTCGAGGTTTGATCAAGAGACAAGGTCTTGTCTCGGGCCAAGTACAAGTACGCGAGACTAGACCTTGTATATTTTCCGGAAAGAACGAACAGATGTTTTCGAGGTGGTCAAACTGAATTAAAAAATGAGTTTTTCTCATTCCCACGATAAATATTCGATGGTTTTGAGAAAATAGACCAGAACCTTAACCGTATAATCTACGCTACAAAGTAATATTAATTAGCGTGTATTTAGTTCGATAATTAGGTTTTTGAGTTTGCTTATTGGTCTTAAATTGAGTAAGTTGATGACAATAAACATTACTGGTTAAACAGATTAGCCAGCTCCTGTAGATTCATAGAGATAGTATTCGTTCAAGGATGGAATTTGAAAAGGCCGGAAGGTGACCTTATGTTTTCGTAAATAGAATCTATCATATTATTATTGTTTATTATTATTATTAATATCAAAATTGGTTACTATGATTGCATCTAAATATTATACGACTCTGCTACTTCGACCGATTACCAACACTATGAAATATTATGGCAATTATTATTACTTCACAGTAGGTAATTGCAATCGCCCGAAATAGTAGATTTACAAAATAGATAAAATAACAGCCAATTAATGTTATTTCATTGTGTTAGTAACCACTCGAAATAGTAGATTCGCATGATAGATGAAATAATACGCCAATTAATATTATTTCACGCTGTCTCTAATCTGTCGAAAAAATAGATTCGCATAATACATGCGTATAATCTACTGAAATGCATTACTACATTATGTATATTTCAACATTTTAACGGGCATCGATTTTATGATCAGGATCAAAATCTCTATCGCGACCACGCAATACGAACGCGCGAATAGCTAAAATACAGAGTATTCCAAAACTGACACTTTCTTCCCAACGACATGGTTCCACTAATTGTAAGAAATTATTCTTTCCGGCCGTTACGATTTTTCCACGGCACGCGTATACCCAGCGCGGAGGAAGCGGAGTTCACCGAGCGAAATTTCACCTGTATCGCGACTATAGTATCAGTGCCCCACCTACGAAGTGCGTTTAACGAGGTATACATAGGTTATCGCCCGTTCCTCGTGCACCAGGAGTCTAGACGCGTGGAGGGAGGGTTAAATGTTACAGCTGTCCCAGCCTATCTCAACAATCGTGAATCGTGCATGCATTCGGTATCGAACACGCTCCCTTTTTTTTCGCTGGAAAAGCGTTCACCTAGAATCTCGAGGACGCTCTGACTCCCCCTTGTGGAAACAGGAGCGTGGGTGTGCAGCAGTGGCCACCGGCTAACTAGATTGACCTATCACCCCATTGCCGGGTTCGCGGAACCCTTGAGAATCGGTAAGAGGCGTGCGAACTATTTACTTGCACTTGGGACTTGCTTACCTGCGATTAGAGCCCGGAGACTCCGTTCGTGCGGTAAACGTAGAAAATACGAGTACGATTAACGGGTTAGAGGGATTGGCTATATCGGGGAAACGGATTAGAAGTCGCGTGTCGCGTGTCACGCTGAAAGGAGGAATTTCCTTCTTCTCTAGTTCGAACTAACATTTTCGCGGAATTGCTAGAGTTGTCGTTGAGGTTAACGATTTGAGAGTATTTGATCCAGAAATTGTGATTTAGAGACATTGGATGTATATCTATTATATTTATTCGTAACACAACGGGTAAACAGAATTGCGCGAACTCCTTTTTTACTCTCGACACAAGGCAAACGAAAGAAAACAAGCGAATCCCCGTTTGAATTTTTGCCCACATGCTTACCAACTAAAAATTCACTCTACGAGTTCAATCTCAGTCGTGCCAATCTTCGTTCGATCCCCAATCGATGACCGCTCGATATTTAATCTCTCACTCTTAATCTGTCATCCGTCTACACGCAGTATATAACCACACGTTCAATAAAATCAATCTTACACTCAGAGAAATATGTACGAGATTGAAATTTCAACCTGTAAAGTATGCTATACCATTACGATTATTATTCTTATTCGCCGATCTGTACTTCCTACGCGTTTTTACTCGCCGCGAAAGTTCAGGCGAGCTATACACGCTGCGAAAAGGTTCGTGATACAGGCTCAGCGGCGATGACGTCAAACATAACGTATTGCATCTTACTAAATCTTTGTTAACGCGTCACGCTTAATTACCTGGAATATGGATCTAAATCGAAAGTTTCGTAGACACGCGGAAAAGTGAAGTGAATCGAGCTGCGGGGACTGTGGCACGTTAGGTTACACTTTACGCTATTTTAACGGTGGGACGAATAAAAAACTCTAGACACATCTTTTTATTCCTACCACTACTGCTAAGAATTGAGTGAGATATTTTCATAATATTGACACGGTGGATTTAAATAAAACTATAATTGTAAAATAATGTCAATCCTCCGTGAAGTTCCAGGTGTACTTGGACAAAACAAAATAATCATCAAGAAACGTTAATCCTGCTAAATTGAGATTTGAGTTTCGAATCGTCGATTTAATCAATACGATCGATCGATTTACCATTGTGCATATATTATCTCGTATCTTTTCCCAAGAATAGACACAATCTTACGTACGCGTACGTCGAAAAATCAAAAATCGTACAAAAATCTATCTATATACCTTTTTTCACGAGGAAATATAATTAAAACTGAATGCGATATTCGAATATCAGAATGCGATATTAGAATACGTTTGGAACGTATCCTTCTTGATATTAAGGCGTTACGCTTAGTAGGCCGACTATGAGAATAAGAATTACAAAAGGCAAAACTAGCCTCGATAAGCAGCCTCGGCTGCGGTGGGGCCCGTTTTCTATGTTGCACGACCAGTTTCATGTAAATTAACTTCTACGAGAGAAAACAAAATGACCATCGTAAGGAACGAAATTGGGTCAGACGTATCGGCGTGCCATATTTCGTACAGGAAAGGTGAACAAGTCACCCTACTTCCGGTCTGCGCCGTGCCGCAGGTATACTTCTGCATGCTCCAACGATGCTGGCAAACGCAGATGTTAGTTTCACGACTCAACTGCATTTTTATACATTCTCTCCAATGATTCTCTGTTAATTTCACGACGACTCGCGTGAGCTGCAAATTCCAGTAGAGTGGTACGACCAATGGACGGACGCGTGTTAAAGGGACTTCGGAATGTGACAGTCGCGTCATTAACATACGAGTTTGATGATCGCAGGAATGATATTTGTCTTTCGCGCCGATACGTCGCTTCGATTATAACGAGTTGTAAAGTAAGAAATTTCTAGTGAGTCATATATGGTCAACTTTGAATCACTACGAATTTCATACTTTCAGACCCAATATATCGATTTATCGACGAATCTCGCACGCCGATGTTTTTGTGCATTTCGAAAGAGGAAACAGGTACCACCGGTTGCTCATAATCTATTCGCTAAAGAAACGTTTCTCCGCTATCTTTTAAAACGATCCGTGGGAATGTATTTTTAGAAATAATGGCCACGAAGGAGGATAGTTCCCGTTTGCCAAGAGGATTAAAAAGTTTGGTGGAATTCGCGAGGTTTCGGGTCCAACAAACAACAAAGTGGCAGAGAACCCGCGAACTTTATACTACAAAAGCGGATACACCGGGTGACCTCGAGGCACCAGAAAATCCGCGTGGACGAGAATCGAGTGGGCGGTACCTGTTTTGTTCGCTCGTATTCCTCGTCGAGATAAATATCCAGGGACAAAACACTGGGAGAACAACTGAGAAATATCGGACTCTAAGGATGGATTTGAAATTTCGAGAGATCGAATCTAACGTTACAGTCCTGCCTTTCGGAGGAATTGGCGATATAATTAGACGTTAGCCCGCGGCACCGCCAGGAACCACGCGTGCCTGAATTCGATTTGCATTTAGCCTGATCGATCGCTGAGGACAAAAGATCCTGACGGGGCGAAAGAAGGGAGACGAGGTCGTCTCCCTACTCGTTTGTGAAACACGCTTCTCTGGCTTTACGGTCAATGCGAAATGCGCGAATCGCGAATATGCGCGGATTTGACGGCCGTTGGGTAATCGTTGAATCGCGATTCGATCTGCGTAATGCGCGATTGTTCGCGAGCTTTTGCTTGAGAGATGCCTTAGAGATACGTGTACGCGGGTATCGGCGTGTGCGTGTGTGTACGTGCCTTCGGAGCCCACTACGAGGATCCCCAAGAGGGGTAAGAGAATCTCTCGTGCCATTCTCGATATCGTTCTCTGCCTTCGACGAAACCTGGGATCACATTGAAGACGCGCAGCGACTTTGGACGCGATCACCGACGAGCACACCTCTTTATCGCGCACCTCGAGAACTTTCGCGGATAGAAGTTTCTTTGCCAGCAGAGCGGCCACCGTTCAAAACGCGCGTCGACGATGAAATATTCCTTGATCGCGGAACTGCCGCACGAAAAATCACGATGGGTATTGTTGCGATCCGGGTCGGAGCACGTTTTTTCCTCCTATTTCGGCGGTCGAGGAAAGAATTTGATTCAAGGGCCCGTTCAACTTTTGCTCGTGCACACTTTTCCTCTCAAATGCCGTTCACAGAAACACTTCGATCACCGTGCACGATCTCGTCGGCGAACGATCACTCATGGTGCCATTTCAATCCATCCAACGTTACGCTGAAATTGGCCGTTACACTGCCATATTATCCGAATTCAACTCCCCTTCCCGCTTCTTCATGATTTCAATCGACACTGCTCCCTCAGAACTCTCGTTCACCGCCTGCGTCGCGTGCACGTCCTTCGGTCGAATCGTCGAGTAACAACGGATGACGGGCACGCCGTATGTTTCGCGGCGCGCGGTTAAGCTTCAGTTTGCTTTCTACCGGAGACAGACCACCGTTAAGCGCGACTTTCGGACGGTATTTTCGCTGGCCGTTTCGTTCGGTCGTGTATCGAACGAGTATGACGATCCGTTCCCTTCACCAGCCGTCCGTCGAGTGCCACGGGCCCCGAGGTCTCTCCTGTACTCCTTCGACATTATGAAAGTACAGTGTACCGTGTACCGTGCTGCATTTACCGTGCATCCAGCTGGCCGCCATGGGGGAACCCTAGCTCCTATACGTCCCGTCCCTTTTTTTCTCTTTATCCCAGAATCAACGATAGCACCCTGCGCCGACAGGTTCCTCGCGGATAATCTTCCTCGAAAGGTCATCCATTGAAAACAGGTCCGATATGGCTTTTAAACAAAAAGCATTCGCGAAGGTTGCTCGTTCTTGCGTAAATCCAACCCGCGGAAAGTATATTAGATAGATGAAGGATATGTTTGTACAAAAAGAGAAGCGTCAACGTGTCGCGTTTCTGGTGTTCGCGGTTTGAAGATCGAGAAATCGTCTACTTATTTTTGCGTTACATTTGTCGAACGCGATTTACGTCGTACGCGTTACTTATCTCCGGAGACTGGAAAAATTGGATACTATAAGGGTACACGTTTTTCAGGAAATGTCGGTCACTACGCGCTTTTCTGTCTAACCGAAGTTTGCAGATACGCGAACCAGTTGCCAAATTGATCGATAATGAATAGATTGGTAGACACTCGAGAACAGAGAGACTCGTTACTATTCTTTTGCAGTCATATCTGTGGCAATGGCGCGTGCACGCATTTGTTCCATGGAAACTCGTTCATGGAAAAATAAAGAAACTCTTATGCAGAATGCCTGGTACTTCCGCTAACCTCTAGCGCAGGCTAATTTGCATCGAGCTTCCACGCATTCGCGTCCAAACGTTCCTTCGTACCTTGGTATCGGTTGGTCACTGGGGACACTTATATTTTTTAAAAATGTCACCGTCCATTGCAACAAATAGAATAGCTCGAAAGACGCGTACCTCGCGTGAGTCACGCGTGAAACAAATTCGCAAGTAACTCTCCCTGCGAGAATACAAATTAGCAAGAGGATCCACTTCGGAAATCGAGCGTGTTACGAGAAACGTCGAATTAAAATCGCGCGAGCGGTACGCGACGTTGATTGCGTGCTCGAAAAAATTGCTCACCTGCCCCGTCGACTGTCGCCCGTTCCTTTTTTCTAGAACCAACGTGTACGCTGACAACGGGTGCGTATCCGCAACGTTTCCAAGGCAAGACAACCGGTACGAGAGGCGAGTACGGTAATTTTTCCTGCAACGCGATATTTACATTCTTCCGAAGTCTCGCGCGTTAAACTGCAATAATGCGGTTGACAGAAAATCGTTTCGCGTGCCCGCAAAAGAAATCGACGGGATTTAGCGTGGATAATCGCTTCCTCGTGCGTAACCGGCACGTATTCTCACTCGCGGGACTTTGAAAACGATCGGGCGTTGCAAAAGCGGGTACGTTCATTTCGTTCGCCTCGAAATTGTCCGCCGAAAAACCACACCGGTCACGGTGCAGAGGGAAGTGCACCTACGTATGTACATACGTATACATACATACATACGTGTCCCGTGCGAGCATGATCGGTCGAACCCTAACGTCAGCTGCACTCTGGTCGACACGTTCCATGGAAAAAACGAGCGGCCGTGGTCAGTGACGGTGTGTTCTTGGTTCCCGACTTCGAGGCTGCCGCGAACCAGTGACTCCCAATTGAGATAACGCTGCATTACGGATAATTCGCGTCTTCAATTGCATTCTACAATAACCGCGATACAACCATGGAGGAGACATTCGAATTCCTCGGTGATGCACAGCCTTGTATACCAGTAACGTAGTTCGAAGCACCTGTACCTCTGCCAGCCCTTTGTACATATACTTGTCTCTTACGGAAAGGTGCATATATTCGCGAGGAGGGAGCATTTGTACCACTGAATTCCAAGAAAGAATTTATATTCTACCAATTACCAGTGATGCTAATAAAACTACCGAACCGTTTTACTTCGTTGGCTCTGCCTATCGCAATTCGCCCCGCAATGGGCCCCCTCCCCCCCGACTTCGACTCCCTCTGCCCCTTTGTTCTTTCCTATCGCTCGCTCTTTTTCCATCTTTCTCTCTTTCACTTCCTCCTGAAAATTATAATGGATAACCGCAGAACCATACCCGACTGTCGGGGTGGTGCCAAGGGGGGAAAAAAAAAGGTTGAAAAACACTGGTATAAGGTTACACCGACTTTACCGTTAAGCCCCTCCCTCCTATCTCTTACCACATCATTCTCCCCACCTGGTCCGCGATGGCTCTCGCTCGCGATCGCGTTTCCACTTCGCTCTTCTTGTCTCCGTTCAACCTTTCCTCCGTCTCCCTTTTCTCTCTCCTCACCCGACGTTCTCTCCTTCCACGCTGCCCCGACGTTTTTTTAATCAACGCCCGACGTCATTTAGCGCTTAGGCCCCTTTCACCTCGACGGAACCTCTAGCGTCTTCTCCCCCGATTTCTCAAAGAAATGGAAGATTTGGCTATTCGGCGATCTATAGGGACTATGGCGGACAGGATTATCCACGAAACAGAATCTATGAGAATTAATTCATTGTTTACGCTCGGCTATGTAATTCGGGGACTCCCTACGTTTTAATTTCTCGGTTATCTCACGACTACAGTAGTCACGCGTTCTAATTCTAAGTGAGAATATGGGATTTTGAAAGAAGGTAAATCTAAGAGTGTAGTAATGGTGTTAGATCATTGATCAAAAATATCTCACGACAAGAAATCTGGCAAAATTTTATCCGTTCAGATTTCTCTATACGTACATGTAAACTTTGCCTTACGTCTGAGATACTGACCAATACTATCGGAGCTGTTTCGTAATATTTCTTTGATTATCCCGACTTAAGAGAATAATTGCTATTTGGATACTTCGAATCTGTGCTGTGTCCGACAAAATATGTGTCGTGTATGAACAATTTTCGGAAACTCTTTACTCCATAGACACTTACATCTGCAAGCGGCAGGACTCGTGCTATCGAGCTGAACGTATTACAGAAATCTTTCCCTTCGTCGTTCCGCATTGCATATTTAATCCGTCATTAAAATCATTGGTCCGTGCAATTTAACGAGATGCATATGACTTTTTTCGTGTCCATCACGTTTTCTTCCTTTTTTATCGTGTCGAACACTAAGTCAGTAATGGCGATACGTATCATTGTTAGGCCTGAAAATCATATTTTTTGCCTTTGCATCGGTTCGAAGACTATAAACCGAAAGCAGAATAGAAGAGCCGCATCGAGCTACGTAGAAAGTACATTGACGGCACGATACCGTCTGGTTAATCTAACTCGGGCCAAGTTTGGTCTAGACCAGTGGTACCCAAAACATTCTCGATCTCAAATCTCAAAGTATTATAAAATAGAAGATTATGTTCCCTTATTTTATCGAATTCTGCAACTCTTTTTTTTATGGTAAACCACGCAGAACTACTATAAATTATACTTTATTCTTGATTTTCGCATTATATTTCCAATGCAGTAGTACATTCAAACTCAAATATGCCTTACGACAACGAAGAGGACAAGTTATCTTTTTCTATTGCGATAATTTGTTTTAATATTTTATTAGTTACGTACCAGAATATCCTATGATCTGATAGACGTACGATATCGTAGCTCTTCCAAAAACTGAATTACTATGAACGAAGTTGAAAGATCGACGTTGTATTAAATCTCTTGTAAGATTCAAGAGTTAAAAAGACAGGTGAATTCAACCGTAACAAGTTGCGCGTCACTGAGTTCACCGGGTTTAAGAATACGTTCTGTCAGTCGTGCCGAAAGGGTACAAATGGCGGCATCTGGTCACGAACTATCGCATTAGAGGCCTTTTTAAACGATACGATATCACGAATTGAGAGTAAGCTCGTAACTCGTAGTTGGGACTCGTTTCGATGTTTTCTGTCGCGGCTTTCGGCTTCCCGGTGTTCTGAGTGCTTGGAACGGCATCGAGATTTGTTGCAATGTTGCCGGTAAACGTACTCCGACGATTATATTGATTAATCTATGTCATTTATGAATTTATTACTCGGTATACTTCGAACGAACAGATAAAATGTAAGTGTTTTATTAGCGATAATTACCATTGTGAAATACGTTACTGAAATTCATCGTTAATGTCTTTTTCCCGGATAGACTGATTATTGGATTATTTTATCGTTATTGCACGCTATTCCGGGTTCTTGTTCAACTATTAGAATTTTGATCAGTTTTATGACTATGCGTTTTAGCTTTCTGACCCTTGTTGCGTTGATTTTAAATGCAGCGCACAGAAATGACTATATTACATGCACGCGTGTTCTACATATGTTTGTTACAAGGATAGGAGAACAAACTCACTGAGAAATCAGACTTAGAAGAATGTAAATATGGCCGAAGGTGGAACTGAACCAAAGTCGATAGACAACCAGATATCTAAAATTAACAATAAGTTGGAGGTGCACGAGTGTCTCGGTAATTGGAGAGTCTACTTACAGGTTTGTGTAACGAGAGCGTCTTCTCGGTTATGGAAAAGAAAAGTAAATGATTTCTCTTTTGGACAGACGCTCAATGGCCTATGCAAAGCTGGTACGAAGTTGGCTCAGTCCTTGCAGACTCTTTTGTCTAGTCATGAAACGGCGGCGCAATGTCGGCTAACCGGGCAATGTCTCGCCGGATGGGAGGAACTAACCAAAGCCACCTACGTTGCCAGCAACATCGTAAAGAACCATGTTATTGCGGCATTAACGGACCACGAGGCACGCCAAAGCATCGAAGACAAACACGTAATTTCATAGATTTTACCTTTCAAACGCTTAACATTCTTACTCTTAGCATTCTGTCTACCAAAAGATGTTTTATTTCAGGATATACTCAAAGATAATCTATTAACATTCATAAATCTCCAATATCAATTCTGCGTCGCTTGCTGCGAGTGCTTAGGTAAATTCGAATAATTGTCCTTTACATAATTTATTGTTTGCAGAATGGTTAATTTCAAACGATTCTCTTTCTCTAGGTGGAATGGCAGAATGTTCCTGCTCGCAGAGTGGTAGCGCAGACTGTGATATCGCTGCTCTTCAACAGTGTTTCGAACGATTATATAGTTCTCTACCATCCGCATCTTCATCTTCGACGCACCACCAGGGATCACAAAATTGTCACAGATCACCCTTACCATATCCATTATTTCCTCTGCAGGTGTGTGCAAGTTTAACAGTAGAATTGCAGTGATAGTAAAAACAGTTCCAAGATACCTAATAGTTTTTTGGATACATTTTCTATGGTGTCGTTATCCTTGCGCTGTATAATTAAAGCGTTCTATAAGTGTTCCTGCTAGTCATTTGAATTTACTCCAAGGTTCAGAGAAGATGGTCAGAGACAGCTGCGGCAGAAATGATGGGCGAATCGTCTGACAACACGATGAGACGATGGTCCATGCCCTGGGATTGTCGAAACATTTCAGATTGGCCGCGGCACGACGTCGGACCAAGATTGAGGGTACCCCATCACGACAGAAGTAGATCCACGACTCCCGATACGATATGGAAAACATCCACTATGACTAGCCAGGACGGCCTACAGGAGGCTATTCAATTGCTCTCTTGCAAACCAGGTATTAGTCAGTATTCGCAGGTTCGATAATACCAAGAGAACAGAATTTGTGTCTCGATACTAAGAACAGCGTATTTGTACAGGAGTGAGACCATTGAATCAACTATCAGCTTATACTAATCAACATATCCCGGGCGTTATTCTAACGACTTCCAATTCGGACTCACATTACGAGACTACGATTTGGCCAGGATCACGTAAAATTACCTCTTCAAGATGTTGGCCGGAGGACTCTCATTCTAGCGATCACTCTGATCAATCCGGACATCGCGAGAGTGATCACAGCGCGCACAGTGGAGAACATAGAGATTCGGGTGCGTTCACGCTCATGTACGTAATGGGATTCATCGTCCATACATCGTTACTATGGAATGTTTTAATTACAGAGCAAAGCGGAGCCAGCGGTAGTCACGGAGATAGCAAGGATAGTATTCACTCGTATAATGATCATAAAGAAGCTGAACTCGGTAAGTCCATCTCGAATGTCAAAGAAACGGACTTGTTTATGATACTTGTCTTTCCTTTTAGGCACCACAGACATTTTGCCATCTCGCAAAAGCAGTTCTTCGACAGATTCGTGCGTTTCAGCCCGTAGTCGCTCAGATTCGGAAAGTGCCGGAGGGGGGGTAATACATGTTTACAATTTCACCCAATTATCTGCCATTGTTTTCTTTCATCTAGCTTGTACTAATTCTTTTAAATTCGTTTACCGAATCTTCATTTTTGTCTCACCATGGGTTTCATTTTAAATCCTGGTTTCCATATTTCAGGAGTGCGCAAGATCTCAGTTGTATTCAATGTGGAGTGGCGGTGACCTGCCTTTCATTAAATTGCCAGACAGCAATGAAACTCATGATGGACACGCGCCCACGTAAACATTTGGCATCCTCGCAAGCATTGACTTTATATATTATCCAAAATACCACACCTACCCAATCCAGCGAATTTTTAATTCGTACGCGTGTTCCAGAGGTGTTCGATTTTAAATGCGTGCACGGTATTTGTACGCGTGTTAATACGATCTTCGAGGGAACGCGTGAAACGCGAACCTGGATCGTTATTATAATCGTAGATGTTATCGTAGAGTGATAAAATGAAGAATGTGCTGCAACGGGCAGCCAATTGCGAAACTTCTTACACTGTTTTTGATTATTTATACTAGATTGTCTATAAGCTGTTATTTTCTATTATCCTTGTTTCTACTTTCTAGTCCGTTAATAGTTTTAAGGGGGGAATTTCTCACTGGCGGTTTCGCATCAGGATTTGTAATACCAAGTTACATTTCGGACAACTCGGGTTGTGGACTGAAACTTGTAGCCTCAAATACCTAACATTCGAACGTTCTTACGATTTTTTACTTACAATGGATTACAAAATTACAAACTAGACCTGACAACTGGTAATTAGTCCTTTGCGTAGTGTCAATAATCGCACGTTGGTACATATAACGAAGGGCAATATTGAATCATATCTTGTGAGTTAAAAAGTATACATATATGTAGAATAGGACCGGATGATGAAATGTATACAATTCAATGATCACTGCTGAGACGTTTCAAAGGGGCATGCACGCCGATGCATTAAATACGCATGCGGACTGCTCAACAATTTTGGTACATGTACAACTTTATTCATATGGCACAGAAAAATAATAAAACATTCGACACTATAGGGCTACTTAAATACATATTTAACACTTAAAAATCAGCATTGACCTGTTTGCGCGCCAGGCCGCTGTGAAGTCACGCCCAAGAAACCACTGTAATTCAGTTTCGGAGAACCATCGAGTCTGGTCGGTTATTTCGTTTTCTCTGTCTTAACCAAGCACAGATACGCTACCACTGTACATACGCGTGTCGACAGTCGATGACTTTGAGTCATCTTCATCGCAACATTTTAAATTACACCCCCTAACTGAATCCCGAGTCCCTTTTCAAGGGACTCTGTCTGTCTATTGCGTCATCATATTCTTTTTTTATAAACCTCATTCCGAAAGGACGAAATGATCATCGATTAAGATATTGTATGGCTCTTTACGCGCGAACGTGATGTCGAACCAATGAGTCCCTCGAGCATAACGGAAGAAGCTTCGCGATTCGTCAAGTTCGTTTCGTAAAAAAAATATCGTCACCGGGAATGCACGTCTCGTCGACACGTCCATGCGTGTCCTTGCCCCCCCACTTCGAGGAATGAAAACGCTATCTCTCGATCTCGAGACGTTAATCGATCTCATCCTCCACCAACTCGTCCTCGTCTTGACCATAATCGTCGTATTGATCCTTTAAGTCGTCCTCCTCTTTATCTAGCGGACAATGTATACACCTCGATTCGTTGATCCCGTAATTGATACACGTGTCGCCTATGCATTCGCAGCAACCGTCGTGGAACCATCTGTAGCTAGTAGCACCCATACTCTGACAGGACGCCCGGCACTTGTTCCAAGAATTGCATTGGGCCATAAACGCGACAGTGCAGTTCACCGTCATTACGTTTGGTTTTAACGGATGCACCTCCTCGTCAGCGGTTTCTAAAAAAATATTTCACGTTTCGATAGACGTCTCTAACTCGTTCGCCCCCCACTCTTAAATAGTAGTTTTGCTCGAAAGGCGTGCGAAATGTTTTGCGTTACTTTAGATACAGATACAGGATTAGTATAATATTAAGAAAGGGCGATTTTAGAATCTAACAGTACGCGTGTATTTATTGGGCCAATAAGGAAAATAAAAATGTTGATGGATTAGTAGAACGTTGAAGACGCGAGACAAGTTTGAACGCCAAATGGGCCCTATCCAGTTGAATATGATATCTTGTAATTGTAAACGTCAATAAAGGAAGCGGACTTCGATACATACGCATGTGGTACTTCATTTCCTTCTCGTGCTTCGGCGTGAACAGAGACATGTCGAAATCTACCGGATACGTGAATGTAAGCCAGCGCTCGTGTGCGTCCGGCTCAGCGGTGAGTGCCTGGAAGAGACCCGGCACTGGCTCGTTGAAGTCCTCCACGTGAGATTTTTTGCTCAACGGGTTATCCGTGATGTTTGGTTTTGGACACAAATCTACGACCGAAGGAATTTTTTGATCGATCAATGCATGCACAAATACTATAATGATAAGCTATAAAATGCTGAAGAATTAGTAACGCTGAACAGCTTTTCTGGGTAAAGAAATCTAATACTCGGTACAAGAACAATTCTTAATCCCATTCAGAGCTCATCTTTCCTATGCGTCGTGCGTTAGATAACAATAAAAAGAAATTATATAATTTCCCGCATGTAGCGTACGCAACGTGAAACTTAATTGTATTATTTACAGCACGCGTAGGAAAAGTAGAATATCTTGAAACTTGAAATACGCAGGATGAATCTAGTAACTGCGCATAACTATAACTCTCCTTCTATGAAAAGTACAATTGCACTTTGCAACTGCACCGATGCGCTGCTGTAAAAAGTCACACTGCACGACGATGAAAATCTGAATAAACGAGGTAATGTTTTCCACCACACTCTTTTTTTCTATCTGCAATACGAACGGAGTTATATTCAGGTACAGTTACCAGATTCAGCGTGTATGATCACAAACGTCTTCTGCACCCCGTGAAATATCTTGGTACATTGAAACCACCAAAAGTTACGATTACTTTCGTAAAAGGAGATATAAACAACGGCAAAGTCTTACCTACGCACGAGCAGCACTCGTCATAAAGATAACTGAGGCAGGAGAAGCACTCCTTGCAACAGGTACAGGTGACGAGATCGCACTTGCAGCTCTGCGTGAGCATACACTTGCTCACGACACTGGCACAGATCGCCTCGTTGCAGGCTTCGGAGTATCTCGTCGTCGCTGCCAGAAGTAGAATTCCAATGGTACCTACGACTAGCGTCCTGCTCCAGCTCGTCATCGTGTCCTGGAAAAATATTTATCGAATGAGCGTTAACGCTTTGACAGTCGCAAATTTTACGCGCCTCTTGCGTCGATCTTACCGTTTTCCACAGACATTTTTCGCACGGTCGCTCGAACGCAGTAGCGTATTTATAGGAATCCGATGTATGCAGCAAATTTGTACGAGGTACATTTCTTTTATTTATCATTTAACAATATTTAACTGATGAAAAGGTAAATTCTGTCTTTACTTGTTTGAAATTAAGGGACATAAATTTATGTATAAAATATAATTTCCACGAGTTTCTATGTAAAATGAAAGTGATGTATGCGAAGAATCTGAGTATTTATGTGTATTTTCTTTAAATTTAATATATACCAAGAAACATTTGCAATTAAGGAATTGTTTTCACAAAAATGTGCACCTTTCTTTAGGTACGAACGAAAAATGCATTGCGCATGGAAGTAGAGACTCATTAAATCCGCCACAATACAAGAGCAATGAAATATAAATTTAAACCAAACAAAGTTAGGCATAGTGAGTCTTTATAAACGTCGTTTTAGACAACAGGCGCAACCTAAAGAAGTGGAAGAAAGATATAAACAGGCAAACGTAAAATCCGCGACCGAAATCATTTGCAGGTTCATTCCGTTCAATGATCATTGGCAGGGCAAAGTCAGATCTACGCGTTACCGGCTCGTAAACACTGGCTAGCGTAATCACGCGTACGTAACACCTGTTGTCAAGATGTTAATTAAGGAGTTGGATAGATTGATCGGTAGATAAGATAAAAATATTGTCGAGTAACGTTAGCTCCATATTCCCTGCTGACGTTCATTTCTCTTATATTTAACGCTTGGAAAGTACACTTGAGATAGAAGCGAGAACTGCAACAGCAAATTATAAAACGTTAAATATGAGAAAGGTCGGAATTCTCAGGGTTCAAGAACATCCAAGAGGTCCCGTGCGATACGAGAAACGTTAAGTTGCTCCGCATTATGAAGCACTTAAGAATGAGCCAGATGTACGAATACAATGTGAAAACTCCCATCGATGCCACTCGTTGCAACGTCAGAATATTAAATTGATGTTCGAAGAGGATTGTCCGAAGTAATTGCGGTAGCGATAAATTCTGTGGTTGTCCTCTCAACGATCCGCGATAACGGAAGGGTTAAGAAGACTCGTGTCAACGATCGAGTCTACGGAAGCCCGTGAATCGCGTACGTTTATTACGACCATGAAGCTCGATTAAGGTCATTAAGAATATTCAGGAACGTGAGTCAGGGCGTCATTAAGCGGAACGCGTGGCAAAAGAAAATTTTTAATTTCACCCGTCTTATCGAATCGGAGACTGTCGAAAGGCGTCGAGTGAATCACTTTTAACAAATCATCACGAGTATCGATCGACTTTGCCTTCGCGTCAAGAGACATTAATTGACTGAAGAAATATTTCGAAAGCTTCGAAAGTTACCGCTGAAAATTCGTGCGACGATCGTATATTTACGCGATCGATGGAAGATCGACGGTGTTCGAGACGAGCAGAGCCACCGAATTGTCTATCAATTACATAACGACACGACGTAAATGTCTAGAGTACGAGAAAACGCGAAGAAGATTATTGCCGCGTCAAATCGTCGGTGTATCAATTCCGAGGAGGAAAAAGAGACTACGGCAAAAGACGCGGCGGGCGCGGTAATCCGATGCAAAATGATTGCGCGCGTAATAATTACAGCTTTCGAACGTGCCAATTAAATTGCTATTTATATCGCGTATAATCGCGTCCTACGATATTTTAAGTGAATTATTATCGGATAGGAATCCCATTACAACGACCCGTTAAGCTTCTCTTGGCTAGGAAGAACTCGTGCTTGCCTCGATGTACGTATTGTCCCGCGAGCAATGTCATTTCACCACAGAAACTTCAACGTCGCCGGAATTTTCTATACGAATGATTTAAAACGCCGTTGAGGCGAGATAAAGGTTACCCGAGTATCGTTAAAGTGGCATGCGCGTTTCGGTTAACCATTAACTCGCAGTCGCAACGATTTCCACAGACTTACCGATTTTTCTTCTCGCGACTCTTCATCGGCACTTCTGTACTACCACTCGAAGGTACTTTAACGGACTAACGGATCGTGGGACCCGGCTCCCGGGTTTTCTTCTAAAATCCCCACTTTAATCTCTCCGGAGGGTTTCGGTCGTAAATGAATATCGCGCTGGTAACACGGATCAGTTTTTACGATGATTCTCGGGTAATTATTGGCCGCTCCCTTGAGCGCTCGTGAAAGCTGTCACAAGTTTGACGAGCGCCACTTCATTAATTCGTCGTCCTTCGTTCGACCAAAAACCTATGAACGATCGGCGCTTAACCTCGATTTCAGGATCGCAACAGGTGGACGCAGGAGCGACGTGCTCCGAGATTCTTTCAGAGTCAGCACTGCAATTGTGCTTTCGTAACTCACGGTGATTTGTAGTTAACATGCCGTATACACTAACGATACTCAACCTTTAGTTATATTTTTTTTTTAATTCTTCGCACCTCTTTAAATTGTTTTGTACGTTCGATATTTGCAAACGATCGAAACGATCGAATCCCAACGTTTTGACTGGCATTTCACGAAATTTCAACCAAACGTATTGTTCAAGCTATCCGGAAAATCGCGAGAAATTCTCGAAAACGTAAAAATAAATTCACGTACATCGCTCCAATTCGTTCACCGGGAATCTACCAACGGAGTTCTACTGTACACTCGGCGAAATCATTTATCCAAACGGTACGCGAACCACGTTCACGTACTCCCGTGCAAATGCACCCATCTGTTCGCTGAGAAGCGATAGCAATTTGAATTCTTCGTCGCATACTAATTGAAATGCCGCGGTTGTTCTATCGCCTATGCAACGGCGGAATCACGATATCGTCGTGCGCTTCTCGCGAGCCGAGACTGGAGACCGAACGGTTTTAGAAGAATTCCAGCTGTATCGAAATGTAGACGCTCGTCAACCAGGGACAGACGTGCTCACAGCCTCGCCTTGTTCTGGCCCGAGGCGATGGAATAACTTCAATAACAAACGGCAATCGCCTTCGTGGAAGGCATCGTGGCATCTACCTACGTTCGCCTCGCTCCGTAGCGTGACCGAGGGGGCTTTCGAATCTCGGCTCTCCTGCCAGTAACTGGCTATCGCTGCTTCCGAGACACTACGTCTACGATATCCTCACGTCTCTCCCCTTTTCCTCTCTCGTTTAGCCATTTCTCTCGGCCCTTCCGGTATCACTTGTCACCGGTTAACGTCACGTAGGAATGCATTGAACGCGACGTCGACGAGCCTCTGACGTTTGCTCGGTTGCAGAAAATTCGGCTACAACGGACGGAGAACGTCGGAGCGTTCCTTTCGTGTGACAATGACAAGCTTAGAGCGTCGCGTTCGAATGGAATCGTTCTCGGAAGTCCAACGAGTGATTACCCGCGTCTTTGACGGTACCAATGGTTTTTCGATAGAATCGACGGTCATCGATGCGTTCCTTACTCTCGTCGTTTCTATGCTCGCTCGGACCCACCTCGGATTTCAGACTCTGGATCTGAGGGATCGGTTGCCTCGTCCCGCTCCAGTTTGCGTCGAGTATTGTCGGATTTAAAGCGACTTTACCTGTCGACGCGACACGTGTCATTGTAACGCTTGAAACCTCGGTACGAGGATCAAGGTGCACTGTCCTTGCTCGATTAGGCATAAATTCTGTCACGGTGCGGTGTCCGAGGCGCCAGTGATTTACTGGCCGCCGTCGGTTCTACAGTTTCTAATTTACAAGCTTGCATCGTTTGACGATCTGTTTTTCCGTAAATTAACAGTGGAACATACCGGTATGTTAATGACCATCGTTTCAGAATATTCCATCTGCTATCTCGATAGAAATGTCAACGCCGATGCGGCAGCATCAGTTGTTTACGCGAGATATTTACCATCGATCGCTTCGCGAATAATGAAATGTAAACGTCCACGTTTCTCATAATCCTTTCGAACGTGATATTTGCGAGGCCGCATCGCGAAGGATGCAACGCAGAATACCGGGATCGAAACGCGTCTCTCGATGATCCATTCGCTCGTCTCGGCGGCAGGTTGTTTTTCAGATCCGTCGATGATCTTAACGTCGCCATCGGCAACGAACACGCCGAAAGTTCTCCCGCCGAGCGGGATTGGAAAAGCTGTGCACGATCGATCGTGAAATGGCCGTCGATAATCCCGCGAACGCTCGATAGATCGACGCGTCCCGGGAAACTGATATCGCAATGAAAATTCAACGATCCGCGGAAATTCGTTCAGCTGTCGTAGACGGTACTATCGTTCCTCGAACAATTAAGAGAAACCATATTCGCGAGGCACGCTCCTATAACTGGATTTCTCCGGTAACGCTGTGACAGCGACATTAAGCAACATTATCGAATTGCGTGGCATTGCGCGCGATATCCGCGTCAACTGGTTACGCGTATTCCATCGAGATTTTTATAGATCCGGCTTACAAAAACTAAGGCGCAGAAGCTAACGCGAATAGATCGAATACCGTGAGACGGTACACCCACGTTCCAAGATGGCGGGCTCGAAAGCGAGCCCTTAAAAAAAGCGGATCGTTCTCCAGGCTAACGGGAAGAGAAAGAAAACGAGGTGGACGGGGAGTAGTGAGCGAGGCGGAGAACGAGGGGGAAAACGGGGGGGAAAACGAGGCGGTGCAAAGTTAATCGTGAATATACTGGCAAAGCGATTTTGGAGTCTCGACGATGACGTCGATATTTACCTGACAGTCCAGCGACGTATTCCAGCGAGCGAGCAGAGCGGGTAACGGCGGTAAACCTATGCGCGAGGAACTATTTTAAGAGCGCGCAACCGGTTCGCGTTGCGACTGGTACGGGACATATTTCCATCGTCGATGTGTACCTTCCTATCGGCGGTAACAGCTTTTCTCACGGTACCAGGGAAAATCCTTGATTCCACCTGACGGCACCTTCGTGACTTCTTCTCGTCCAAGGATCGTCGCGATCGATGGATTTCATTCGCACCTTACGAAGCGAGGGATTCTCCACCTCTCCCCGATACGATGGCACTCTTCCTCGCACTGGTCACCACTTTCCCCGAAATCGTCGGATCGCGTCGGTAAGAGCACCACGATCACTGTGCTCTCCTCGCGTGTTACCGGTTCGCCGAGAACTCGTCGCTAATGAAATCGGCGGTGAAAAGCGATGAAAACGCGGTGTAAACGGTAGGAAGATGAGGAGATCCGCCGGCGATTGACGTGGGCGCGGAAGAAGGATGAAAAAAGGACGACGGAGGCGAAGAGGAGATGACGAGGAGGCGAAGATGTGGTATCCTGAAGATCGACGCGGAGAGATCTCTGACGGGTGCGACGAATCGAAGAGCGGCTCTCATTGGACTGAATTAAGGAAGGACGTGGACCGAGAGGAACGGGCTGGCGGAAAGGGAAGGAGTTGGAGGTGGAGGAGGAAAAAGGAGGTGTTGGCGATGGTAGCCGCGGCGGTGGCGGTGGTGGTGGTGGTGGTGCTGTTGCAGCAGCCGCTGCCCCGTCGCCGTCCGACGACGACGACGACGACGACGACGACGGTGGTGGTGGTGGCTCGCGATAGCGACGGTCTTGTCGGGAGAAGGAGAAGAGAGGAGAGAGGAGAGTGAGCCGACTTGTAGTCTGGTAGACTCCGAACAACCAACCGCGCGAGACTGGTTTTCAATTTTTTCCCGACTTTTTGTTTTTACCTGTTCCACTGCCTCTACGCGGCCACTCCCTCCCCTCTCGCAGAGTCTCGCTCGCTCTTCCCTCTCCTCCCCCATGCCCACTCCTCTGATATCCTTCTCCTTCCTTGACCTCTTCGTCCTTCGTCTCCTCTCGTACCGTCCCTTACCGCGAGAGTCGAAGTAACGAGCTACGAGCTCTAGAACTCGAGAGAGAGAGAGAGAGAGAGAGAGAGAGAGAGAGAGAGAGAGAGAGAGAGAGAGAGAGAGAGAGAGAGATCGTAGCCCGTCGTCCGTCGTCGCCGATATCACCGGTGATCCGAGAACTTCTCGTTATCTCCTTAGACCAGGTATCGAGAAAACGAGCGAAATCTCGCCCGAACCGGGACTTTGGAATTTCACAGAAACGACCCGCTGCCACCTTAAAGTTAAGCGATGGTACTTCGCGATAGCTACCCAAGAGCGGAAAATGGATCCACCTGTCCAATGGAGGTTTGACGGACTTTTCTAGAATCTAATGGTAAACGCCATCGTCTCTTCAACATAGAAGGATATCGATGCAAACGCGTCACGTTCCTTTCACTGGATGATGGGAGCGGGAATCGCGCGGGTATTGCACTTTAGCGAAGTTCCTCGTACGATCGGGAAAGACGGTTGTTACGACACGAAGAATGCGTAACGAAACGTATCGTCTAAATTTCTTCCTCGTTACAGATTATCGTTCTATTCGCGTTTCGATCTTACGCTATTACCATCGGATTATAGGTTGCACCTCGTCATCCCTTCGACCCGCGAGTCAATTACGCGTTCAACGATTTGAGCCAAGATAAAGGATATTCGCATCTCGAATAAAAATGAAAGAAAAATGAGAAACGACTCCCCCCCACCACCCCCGAGAAATCAAATCTTTCTTCGACGTAATCGTATAATCACGCGGACGATTACTTTTCGAAAGTAAAGCGCGGAGTGACGAGACGGGAGACAGGATTAGTGTCAGGGCAAACGATCAACGGCGGTGCCGGCGGTGTCGCGAGCAGAGCTTTCGAATCGGAAATCGGGCCGCGTCTCGATCGAACGGATCGAACGGAGAGTGATTATCGATCGGTGCCGATTCGAGGAAGGACTCGGGTCGCTCGGACCGGTACGTAAGACCGCCTTTAAGAATGCTCGCCGTACGAGACTCGAGTCCATCGTGCAACCTCTCATTTCCCTCCTACTGCAATCAACGGCATTTAAGCCTGGCTTTCGAGCGTTTAAGCATTTAGCTGCTTCCGCTATATCTCGACGTATACGGGACACTTTTTTCTCGCCGCCGAATGACAGCGGTTAGTTGACTTTAGGGAGAGCCTGGCGCAGGAAAAAAGGGAACGCGTTAATGCTGTGCTCCGTTCGATATTATTGGCACCGCTACCTGCGGCGATCTAACAGTCCGGTACATTCGATTCGAGCGGAAGACGAAGCGGGGAAAGGTGGAAAATCGGGGGATCTCCGAAGAGCTGGAGAGCGCCCGATAATCACTTAATCATCACGGGAAGGATAAGAAGACGTTAAAAATCGGATCGTTATCGAGAAAGCATTAATGAATCTGTTCGACACGGCAGACACGAATCACTTTTTTCGAAGGAATACTTGTCGCGCGGAAAACACGTAAGGCTCGGGAAAGGAAAGTTTAAAAGAATGGAAGGGACGAAAGGAAAAGGGCTGCGTGAGAAAGCTCTGGTCCAGGCGCGTTCCCGCGTTCATGACTTTGCAGTCTGCCGAGGGGGAGAGAGACAAAAGTCGAAAAAGACAAAGAGGGTGAGTGGTAGAGAGAGAGAGTAGGATGGAGGGGTAGGAGGGATGCGTCAGGTATACGAAGGTCGTTAGCTCGAAGAAAAATTAGCCGTTTGTCGGAGTTGCGTCTGGAGATGGGTCAATCAGATACGAAAACACTTGTCGGGTCGGGCATTGTCCGAAGGTAACAGGTCTACAAAGGATCGTAGACACAGGTATACCTTCGTCCTAATGACCGTTCGAGGAATTCAAACCTTCACGGGTCCTCGGTCTTCATCTGGGTGGGCCACTTCTCTCCCTCCTGCCATTTTCGTCCTCGAAACTTAAGCGCGGTGTCTCGGGTAAGAGTTACGGTATTTCCGGATCACCGTTTTTCTTCCCCCCTCACTCTCGCTCTTCATGAGTTCGAATTTGTACTATGCACCGTACGCAATATCAGGACTTGTTCGCCAACGTATAAACATCGTTTGCATTGCGTTGGAAAGAAAAGAACTTTCGATTTGATCTACGCAATTTCAGGCAAGGGACCTGAACTATGGCCGTTAATTAAAATTACCCAACATTTCGTTACCGATCCATCGCTGCAACGGGAGGCTTTCGCTCGATATTGACTGAGAGGAGAATGAAGGAAACTTTGCTACCAGAAATCCGACAATGTTTTCGCGTGTGACGCGCTACGCACATACATTGCTTCATAACGATGTTATGTCATACGTTATTACCATTATGCGTTTGACAAAAAGTATTCTGCGAGAAAACAGGCTGCAGCATCAAGTTTTCTCGTGATGTCCGTAAAAAATATTCTCTAACGCAGAGAGATATGATAAGAAAAAATATAAAAGTTTGCCGTCTGTCTGTATAAGAAAGGTACAAAGCCTGGATCAACTCTCGATGATGCAAATTGTAAAAGTGGGATTTTCAAATCCCATCGGAGAGACGTTAGAATAAAGAATAGGCGAATTGCTAGACTAAGGATAAATTGAAGACAGTATTTAAAAATAAAGTCGACCCCGTTCATTGCAACCGTGACGAATGGACCGCGAAAATGCGGAAATCAATTTTTCGAGATAGCGCAGATTTCCATCGGTCAGGGGCGTGGTCGTACTCACTGTTGTGCATTTTACTTCTAATGGTACGCGCGCAATCCTTTCACCGCGTATTTAGATTTTCCCCGTTCTTATCTTGACGTTCGATTTACATTACCGCCCTTCGAGTTGATATACGTACGCAACGATGAATGTGATATCGCATTAATTTTGTAGCGATTGCCGATGCAAAAAGTTATCCTTCGAATTCGATCAATCGGGTGAAAATGATGCACCGTATTAGAAATGTGATTCAATTTTACGTATCTGCAACTTCAAACGCGAAACTGAGATAAGTATTAATATAGGTAAGGATTAATAGTAATCCAGTATACGACGTTTAAAATAAATGTTTGACGTATCCTTAACGAGAAATATGCACTCCGTTGATAGAGAAAAGATTGATGTATGCGCCGAGCATTAACAACTTCTAGCCAAGATGTGGGGACATTGAGAAAAAGTTTGTTTACGCGAAACATGTGATTCCCATAAACAGTAGCGTAGTAATATTTAAACAGCTGTAAAAATATACGTACATTCTGTGTACCGCCTTTTCTCGGACATTATATGTATGCAAGAATAAACGATGTGTGTACCATTTTATACATATATACTTCGCATATACTAATATGTAATGTAAGGATCATATTTTTCATTTATTTCCCTATTTACTAATTATCATATATTTTTTCTTATCCTGCATCTACCGCCTTGCTAAAAGTTCAATGACCTCTTCATTGCAAATCCAATTTAAACGATACATTGTATAGGAAGAGTATAATCTCTGATAAACTCAACAAAATTAAGAGCGGGAAATAAAAGACACGGCGAAACTTCATTATGAATTACATAATTTGCGCACTGTTGGCGAATTAATTTCAACTCAATCGTTATAATGGTAAAACGTGATTCTACAAAATATAATCTAACGATGTTGTGTAAGATATACCGTTTATATAAATTCTTTGGTTATTTGAATTGCAAATCACTTTAGAAAAATAAAACTTATGCGATACGATCTCGATCGATAAAAAGATATTTCGGTTCGTTCGTTCGTACAGTTGCCGCCATCTATGACGAGTTTCGAGTAACTTCTACGCAACAGACGTCCAATCGCATATCTCTGAAATGCTGTATCGTACCTGAACGGATTATCGCGAATTAATCAGTACTAATCAGTACTGATTGCTATTGATCGCGTACCGTCACTGAACTCTTCGTTTACGTTTTCCGAAATTTGTATCGCAGTGTCCCGAAGCATCGCAAGTCCCGTGACGTGAATATTATTTACATATCTCAGTTCTTTAGCGAACGTCATTCGTGTTGGGTGGGGGGACACAGCCACATTCTTTTTTCGTAATAGTGAAAATTCCTTTACTGGTGACCGAGATACGTCATTATACCCGTATAGGAAAATAACTACACCGCACTGAAGTTTCGTTTGCTACGCACGATCACTGAAGTCTCGGACGTTCTACTCCTTTCTCTTCCTCTCTCTCGCGTAAGTAAATATATTACCGTACCGTTTTGCAGACGGATTTCAATCGAGCTGACGAACAGACGATTATATTGTTGTTTTTGGCTACTTACTTTTCTGCGATGGTCCGGTATCTTTCATTGATTAGAAATTAATCGAGTACGGCGAGTCTTTCGCGGTTGTGTCCAGGGAAAATTGATATATCTGTACTTTCACCTGGGTGATCGAGGTAACGGTAAACTAATATTAACAGGAATCGTTTGTATACGTATTTTTTGGTACGTGACCTCATTTATGTATTAGTTTGACTTTAAAATCGTTAAAGCTTTTCTTGTCATTTTTGAATTAAATTTATTTTTGCGCAGTCCTTCCATTGCGCGAATAAAATGTTCAGTTTTCTTGTTGGGAATATTTCGACTCAGCATTCGATCGGATAAAGGCGACGTCTCTCTTATTTCAATTATCTCGGTTTCTTGACTGCTCGGTCAGCTGTTAGTAATCAGGGACACGTATTTGGTTAAATGTTATGTCCACATCAGCACGACGTTGGACAGCGATGCTGTTGCGGTATTAAATACATGGTTTAGCATCTGCTGGAATTTCCCACGTTCGTGATCGAGGTATTTTTGTAGCAACGTAATAAATTACGAAGAATTAACGGTTACCGCAATATTATACCGAGTTGCATGTACCATACGCTTCATAGTAAATGATTGCTCGTTTCAGTTTACCCGTATTATATTCGAACTTTCATTACATTAGTTTAATTGGTCCTAGTAATACGACGTAGCGTCGTTTACCTTGTTCTAGAAACATGCAGTATTTTCTACCACTCGTCACAGTTTGTTTGCTGATAGAATTGTCGGTTGCTCCGCCTGTCAATCAGAAGAAGGAAGATGATGCGAACAAGGAAAACGAAGTGGATAATTTGGAGCAAACGGTATTATACCTATTTCTAAGAGATATAAATAGAAATAAATATTATAACTTTTCTGTAGAGACATAAATCAATAGCGCCATAAATTATGAAAACAGAATCGTATAAGTTGGCATGTTCGTAGTGCCTTCAAATAGCGCAAAAAATATATATACCCTTGCAAAACTAATATGATGTACTTAATTGTATAGGCGGATGCCATGGAGTATAAAAGGTATTTGACTGAAGTAGTTCAAGCATTGGAAAGTGATCCTGAGTTCCGTGCAAAGTTGATGAATGCCGATCAAGCTGACGTACAAGTGAGTATAACCACTAATACTGTTTCGGAGTTATACACTTTGGACTGGATTTAAGATTATCAATCATTTGTGATTTACATTTTGGTCTAGACAGGAAAGATCGCGGATGAGTTAGAATTCGTGAATCACAAAGTTAGATCAAGATTAGATGAATTGAAGAGAGAGGAATTGGAGAGGTTAAGGCATCTCGCTACCAAAGAAAGTCAACTGGCAAATGGTTTAGACGTTGACCATTTGAAGATACTCGAGCATTTAGATCACACTAATACACGTACATTTGAGATACAGGATTTGAAAAAGTTGATTGCAAAGGTAGGATACTATTACGATGTTATATAATAAGAATCAATCAAGATACAGTTTTATTTGCTAAAATATGACAGACCACAAAAGACTTGGCAAAAGCAGATCAAAAGAGGCGGGAAGAATTCAAGCAATACGAAATGCAGAAAAAATACGAGGAGCAGGAGAAATTAAAAAGTAATATGAATATTCTCGTATAATTTATTTTAAATACTAATTATCTCTGATCTCTGAATATATCTCTGATCGTTACGTGCTATTTCTTTAAGCTATGGACGATGGCGAAAGGAAAAAGTATGAAGAAGAATTGCAGGCAATGAACGCTAAGCGAAAAGAACACGAGCCTGTGAGTTGCACGAAAACAGAATGTGGAATTCGTTTGTAAATTAATCTTCCTTTGCCTTTCTTCACGTGTGTACGTTTTCAGGTGCATCACCCTGGTAGTAAACAACAATTAGAGGAGGTATGGGAAAAGCAGGATCACATGGAAAGCGAAGAGTTTAATCCAAGAACATTCTTTTTCCTCCATGGTAATGAAGTTTTTCCTATTTTAAAATTACACGAACACTTGTCGATTCTAATTTTTCAAGTAGCCCTACAAATTGTTTCAAGTTTAATTCCGAATATAGGGACAGAGTAATGATAATTCTTTCAAGTTCGTTACAAGGGAGACTTTATTTGTGCCACTTCGTAAATTCTTCTTTACGCTAAATCGTTGCAAATCCATTTTAGATATTGACGGTAATGGTGTTTGGGATCAAGACGAAGTCAAAATTCTGTTCCTGAAAGAATTGGATAAACTCTACGCCCAAGGTACGCCCCAAGCTGATATTCTGAAACGTACCGAAGAAATGGAACGAATGAGGGAACACGTGTTTAATGAAGCTGATCTCGATAAGGATGGGCTTATCAGGTATACATTTCGTTTTTATTTCGCAATAATCGTTGAGGTTTACGTCAGCGCGCAGTATTCCTAATAACGGTGCATTTACCTTTCAGCTACGAAGAATTTTTGGAACAAACGAAGAAGCCAGACTTTCAACAGGATGAAGGTTGGGAAGGACTGGATCAACAACAGATTTATACTCAGGAGGAGTTTGAAGCTTTTGAAAGATACAAGCAGGAAGAGTTGCAGAAAATGATTGCCAAAGGAATGGTGAGTGTTTAATTGTCTAATTGTGCGGTAGTGAGAACTAGTTTGAATAGGTACACAAGCGTGTACTGCATCGAGTTTGTGTACCATCTTGTAAATACCCCTGGTTGTTTTTTATTTTGTCTCGTGCTTTGATATACACGTTTACCTAGTAGCATGCGCAGATGTCGACCAACAGAGTTACGTAGCTTTGAAAGTAACAATACTAATGTAAGTTGAGAACTTGTTGCCAGAAAGAACAATCCCAATGTCTACGAGTTATAAATAATCCATGTCCAGCTACGATACGCATTTGTAGAAACATCGGCGCAATAGATTGTGTTCAGAATGTGTAATCCGCGTACGTTTACCTAACTACTGTTACAACGAAAAGCAGGAGTGGTTGTTTTTGTACAAGCGGTTCTGCAATCATGATAACGTAATACTGTAATAAGAGTGTGAAACCACACGAGACACGGTATTATCACACCTATGTCCATTTCAATCCGTTTGTCTTAATCCTGTTGTTCGTAATGTTTTTAGTAATCGATAGTAACTAGCTTGTGCACTTTTTGTTGCTGTTGTTAGCTACCACCGCACCCAGGTAATATACCTGCGCATCATGAGCCGGTGAGTAAATTATAGCCCTCCCACATTCTGTTTTATCGAGAGTGCATATTGAACAAGTGTCCGTTTCTCTCTCTTCAAGAATCAAACAGAAATTTTTCGCGGGGACAATGTAGCTGAAGATCCATTTTCACTGTTAAAACATATTGAAATATGGACTCTCGTTACCGTCTAGTTTTTTCCAAAGTTTATTCGGTAAAATAGACAAATTGCAATCAACATTCTCTCGGCGCTTCGCAGTTTCCACCACAGCACGGAAACGTACCGGTCGCTCAAGGAATAGTCCCACCTCCGGAACACGTCCAAGGCCAGAATCATCAGCAATATGACCACCAGCAAGCGATGCCGCAGCAGCAGTATCAGAATCACGTGCCGCTCCAACCGATTCACGCTCAAATGCCACCACAACAGCAGCAGCAGCAATACAACCCACAATTGTCGCAACATAACCAATTCCAAGGACAGATGCAAGGACAACAATATCAACAAGGTCAAATGCCGCAGCAACATTATCAAGATTCGCTGAATCAGCAACACCACCCAGTACAAGTTCCTGCACAGCAACAGGTGCCAGTTCAACAAGCTCATGCACAAGCTCCCAGTCCTCAGCATCAGCAAATTCCCGCGAATCAAGCGCAACACGGCGTTGAAAATAACGCTTTGCCTCAGCAAAACATTCAAAATCAACATCAACCGCAACAGCAATTGAACTCGCAATCTATTCACGCAAACGCGCAGCACGAGATCCATATAAACAAGGTTTAAACCCCTGAGAAAGTATAGTTTTCGGAAGATATACTCATTTTTAGAAAGTATTCGATAACGCATTTAGTGGATTTCGGCTGAAAACTATCGAACGTTGAGAGTCGTCACGTAAAAGCGTGTTCTTCTTTTTGAACAGACGATCGAACGATCTTCAATTGGCATCGTTCTCCCGTATATGTGTGTTTTGATTTTTGCTCGTCTGAGCGATTCTCCCGTACTTTTTACAGTAATGAAGAGGATTTGAACGTCGACTCTCATATGCAAGGCTGATTAATATTTATTTATCAAGGAAATGTAAATAAAAGCTGTTTTCAAGAGACAAATGGTGTCTTTTTTTGCCCCGAGACGTAATTTCCGATTTATCCAAGTTCCTGGTACAGCATACTCCCGCATAAATCCATCTTTGAGTTTGCTTCCCAACATTTGCTTGTTACAGTTTTAACACTAGGATTTCTTGTTTATAATTTGTAACGCGTGTCGAAAATTTACCACCGAGTAAGTCTTTAAGGTGAAATATCATACGAGTTAGCGTTAATAATTTGGTATTTTCTTTACGTGAAACGTCGCCTTCGATAAAGTAAAAGCACGCATTAGGAAGGGGTGAGACGAGTAGTTTAGTGAAAAGGGCATATTTAATTTCTCATATTTATTATTGCATACTGTTTATGTTAGTATATTACTTAGGTATACGTGCCAAATAGCAACTTAAATGTATGATTGCGTGATTCATCTGTCTGTTCCACCCGCCAAGCACGGATAGATGGGTAGGTAGGTAGGTAGGTAGGTAATGTAACGCTTACTCCACTATATATAGGGTGTATTTATAATTATAGCATATGTCGATAGAACGTCATCTTACATGCTAATCGGTAATAAATAAAAGAGGAATTTGTAATGGGTGACAGTTTTGCTTTTGCATCCGTGACTAAAGTAAACTATCTCCAAAGCCCCGACTTATCAGGGCGGTCGGAAGAAAACGGAAACAAACGTCGTTTCGCGATTCGTCACGGGTACATGTCGAGCGTCTCCACCGAGAGACACCGCGCTACTATTCGTACGGATATCGGTGTAATAAATTGGACTATCTACTCAAAAGAAATACTTCCTTTAACGTAAACAAAAACAGTATTTAATAAACTATATAAACTATCGCCGTCCGCAAAGAAAACCGTCCACGTTTGCTCGCGGCTAACACGTGCGCTTCTATACCCTCTACGATTTCGAGCGAATCGATCGTAATTAGAAGCGGAAACGATATAGGGGTCGGCGTGTAGGTTCAAGATTACGCGCTTCATTTCACCAGTAATATTTTCATACTATCCAGGTTGGAGTTATACGATCGGCTCGCCCCGGTGCTGAGCTTCCAAAAGTGTTTAGAGGTAAGGAAGGGTTGTTCATTGATTTTCAGTCACAAAATTAACGCAACCCCTTTCTTGTTTCGCTCCTAATTATGGCGAGACACTGGTCGGAGTCCGCGCGCTCTCTCGAACTTTATTTGCAAGCGCATTGAAAAATATTTATCGCAGCAGGAGAGCGACCTTGGCCTCTTGGTCTTTCTCCTTGTTTTCGGTCAGTGTCTCTTCGCATCGAAATATGACGGATCGTTGACAGTTCGAAATAAAATATACGCTCGGACTTTAAACTACGTAAAGAATCTCTACGACCGGAGAAATAAATATATTACAGGTTTACGATAATAAGGATGAACTTTGCCGTATAATGCTGCATTTCTTTCTATTTACAGTAAACGCAATTGTGTTCCTGTCGCGTAGCGTTATGCGTTGTTGTTTTCTTTTTATTTCAGTGTACTTGTTACGGTGTGCGTGTCTCTTTTTTCACACTTCCCTGGTTCTTTAACCTTTACTTCGTCTTGTCTACCTCCATTCTATCTCGTTGACACTCCTCGGTTTACACGTGTATTTTCTCGAATTCTCTTTTTACCGATCACATCGATCAACCCTCTTATCCTTTTTTACTTGATTCTGTATTTCATCGTGTGTGCTTGTCGTGTTTTTCATGATCGTGGTGCGCGTGTTTCTCTGCGGACGTATGTGCGCGTGTGTGTATGTCGAGTACGGCACGCAGCCGGGTGTGTACGGTTAAATAATCAGGTTCTGAAAAAATGTGCGGTCCTATTGCTCGGCTAATAGTTTCTGTAAATTAGGATGCCATCTAGTTATTCCTTAATGTTCGGCCATTACTGTAGCTGATAAACGGAAACGTAAACCGCTCATTTTTGTCCCCTCGCCTTTTTCTTCATCAACATCGTTTTCTGTATTATTTTTTTTTTACGCATCTTCTTCCCTCGCTCCACGCTCCGCGGTCGTAACGTTTCTACTTTAAAAACACCGTTACCTGTTACATCCTGTAAACTAGTTGTAAATCGCGTGTACCGGATTACTATACTTCGTTATCGCTTTATTCTTACAACAGCTTGCTCGGATTTCCGTCGAGTGTTGTTCTCTTCGTGTATGAACGTGCATGTGTGCTTTGTGTGTGTGTGTGTGTCTGTTTCCGTGTATGCGTATGCGTGTGTATCTGAAGATCATTATAGTACGACGTTACACCTCGAAGCTAAGGCGAAAATAAAGGAAAGATTCGGCGTGCGTGATAAATTTTCTCCATATTCACGGAAGTTTCCATAGTAGAATGAGTTTCACGTAATTTCTTTCTGTAGCTGGGTCTTCCCTCGTCGTGTTCCCCGCTCCGCTTGCAATTGCGAGAACAAAAAAAGGTACCAAGGGCATCCGCAGTTTAGCGTGGACGCGAAACCGATATTCGATTGCGCCCTTGGATGCAGAGAACGGCCGAAGAGCGGCGCAATTCTTTTGAGAAAAAAAAAAAGATGTGCGCTCGACTATACAAGTTCGACAAACCCGAACGCTCTCGCGATTGATGTATTTCGTAAGCGGAGCGCGGAGCAACGAGGACACATGGGCAGGTATTTTTCTAAGGTAGTACTATCGTCACGCCCGTCCGTCCTTATGTTGCCTCGATACAAATTCTAAGAGCTACTTTGTCTTCGACTCTAAGGTCCTTACTTTTGTCTAACTTAATCCTCCCCGTGAACTTTTGCTTTCGTCCCCGACGACGTTTGAACAGAAAACTGCATCATCCTTCAAAGTAAACGCATCCAGCAGCAACCTTATAGCATCAATATATCAATTTATGTGTGTGTATATATATATATTTATATATATACTTTTTTTGTTCTCATATATATTTACTTTACTTTGTGTCCTATATCAATAATAGCGTATTAGATGCTTTTTTTTGTTCACTTACACCTTATGTATGTAATATAAGTATCTTTTCATCTGTTCACAGATATATCAAAATGCGTAAACGAAAGAGTTATTTTTTTTACTCGAAATATCCATTCTCTGTGGTTTTAATTAGCTTTCGTGCTTCCCTCCTTCTTACCGTTCGTCTCTGCTCTCGTACAAGAATCAAAAGAAACGTTTACGAGAATATGCCATTCAGGGTATTACCGGTGTGGATTGATCCAAAACAGAAATTTTGTCGGGTTGCTTGTAGTTTCTGTAACATTCGCTCTCTGCACACACACAAAAGATTCGCGGACACGTTGCGTAATCAAGGAAAGATCCATTTTCGATCTCTCCCGCGGATTGCAAACTTAAAAATGAAAAGCTAAAAGTATTGATAAAGTTAACCAGAATTTCTCCATTGATCGAATTCTAAAGTAGATATTTTCCGGCTTTTGTATAATTAACGTGAAAGTGGCGCTAGATTGTCAAGATCTCGAAACAAATGAGAAAGTCAAACTGAGAAAACCTGTTAGTTTTACGCAACGTCCCCGTGAAGTTTTTTCTTTCTCTCTCTCTCTCCCCACTCACTTTCTTTTCTGTTTTTTATTTGCCACAAACGATTCATTCGGTGACGCGAAATTTCGAATGACTTTTTTTCATTTACAAGTGGTCACGGTCTACGGGACACGTTAAATTTTTCTTTGGAAGGCACTTACTACTTTTTTTTTATACAATATTAATTTTAATCTCTTCCACATTCTCGCCTTTTTTCCACATGCCCCATCCTTTTCTCTCGCACACTTTTTCCCTAATTTCTCCGCCTGCTAACTCTTCCTCGCAATTTTGTTCGCGGCTCTTTGAACTTTTTTATTCCTCTTCTTTCCTAAACCCCTTCCCCTCGCTTCGGCCCACGAATTTCTTTTGTTCCTCATCGCCGCTGGTTTCGTTTAAATTTACCTTCTCGTTGAACACATTAAGCCTAAAATCGTAATAAAATCTTTAATTCGCGATCCACCGCCTCGTTCTTCTTTTCCTCCCCTTCTCGCTGTTTCCCTCTCCCGTTCTCTCCCGCACATCTAACCGATTCTCGCGGAAAATTAAATGTGGTCGATTGGCAGTTTGCATCGACTAAGGAACGTCCCCACGTATTTTTTTGTCTTGTTTTTTTTCGCACAAAAATCTTTCGTATCAAGAATAACGCGTTTTAGTTTCTCCAATTTAATTTTCTAATCGCCGATAGCTTGGTTCGCGTAACCGATCCTCCTCGAGATCCTCTCATCCACACGTGACTTAAAGCTTTCGTAGGGGAGTGGCGCGAGAATATTGTTTTCCGAAAAATTGTCTAGACAACGGATAACACGACGGATATAGCACGTGCGCTCCCTTCTCCGAGCAAAAGCGAAAAGCCATGGTCTTTTCCTTTTACAGAAGGCCACTTCGAATTTTGTTTTTTTTACTTTTTATACTTACAAAGAGTCACTCGAACCAGCGTGCCAGTTTAAAAAAGTTCTCCTTTCTTGTCTTTAGAAAATTCCGTCTTCTTTTCGTCTCTCTCGCTCTCTTTCTTTCTGTTCTTCCATCCCACCTTTTCACATACGCACACACGCAGCCTCTTTCTTGTACGCTCTTTCTCTATCACTCACACAAACACCCAAACACGCATCCACTTTCTCTCTCTCTCTCTCTCTCTGTCTTCATTCAACAGCAAGCACGCCCAAAACGAACTCGCTCGTAAACATTCGCATGAACTCTACGAACGATGGTTCGTGGCAAGAACGATCGAGTAGACGTAGTAGAAGACTACTGTCGGAAGATATCCCAATCTAAAGATAGTCTGATAGCACCCCTGGAAAGAAAGGTCCCAGTCATCGGGACCCTGGCGGTCGACCGAATCGTGCACAGGATGAATTTCAACGGCCGAACGAATGTACGTAGCACCGCGTTGGGTTCGACGACTACTCGGCTACGCGTCGTTCTTCGATTGTCGAGGAACGAGGGTCCCTTCGCGAAAGCGCCACTCGCGCGTTATGTAAAATTTTGAAAAATAGCACAATCTTTCGAAAAAAGCATTCACGCACGTTCGTCACACTACATTCATACTATATCCCTGTCTCTCACGCTAAGCACTTTCTCGCACTCACCCGCGGACAACAGACGCAAGCAGCTAGCACTCCTATCGATATTTTCTCGTGTCCAAATACAGCGAATTCTCGCACGCCGTGTCGCCAGAATTTCTCGTTTCCTAATCCCTAAACCTTATAATTTTTATACTTGGCATACCCCAAATATGGCAGGAAGGCAATCATTACACTTAATAAAGTACAGTAATCGTTTTTTCTTTTTATCCTCACCCCTCCGCCTCCACCGCCCCTCCCCCCACCCCTCCATTTCCCACCCTTTCCTCCCGACGTCCGAACGTACTCGCTCGAGCGGTCGGACTTCCCCCTTTTCTCGCGGAGAGTTCTCCTCGTCTTCTCGTTCGGCAGAGAATCGAGCGAATTTTGTACATCTCCCTCGCTATCGGAAAGTCGATCGCCTTTGCGCGCCGCCTCCTCGAAGATCGCCCCGCGACGCTCCCGAATTGATCGTCGATTCTCACGATTATCGCAGCGTTACGGCTGGCCGGAATAAAGCACCCCGTGGAAATCAGAAAAGCTGTTCTCTCGCGCGATCCCCGACGAGGCGCGCTTCCACCCGATCGGACAAGTACGATCCTCGCGCGGATCGGCGAACCGCGCCGATTCGAAGTCGAGTGATCGCGAACCGAGCGCTACCGATTCGAGGTGGCGATTTCTAAGCGGCAATATTACGCTACCGCTTTACCAATTACTATACATTTGGCATTAATGTACGGTTATCGTATATATGCATAGGTATATAAATCTCGAGTGTAAGCGTGTGTCCGTGTGCCACGTGGTGCTCTCTCTCTCCTTGATACTCCTCGCGCGCTTCTAGTCTGCCGCGAATTGTCGGCCCTGTCTCCCGTGTCTTCTCGCTCTCACGTGTTCATCTTTGTGTTCTGAATGTGCGCGTTCGTGTTTGTGTTCGTTTCCAGGTGGCCGCGGGCGCGTGCGCGCCCGTATGTGCGCTCGTCACGCGCGAGCTTCTTCGAAGTCGCAAACCTAAAACCGTGCGACGGGCACTTTGCGCGGTACCGTCGATCAGGTAGCTCTACGATACCTTACCCTAGAATCGGCTGCTCTTGCGGCAGCCCATGCGCGCGCCGGGCATTCGATCGTTCGATCGCGAGATCGTTAATCGGCTTCTTTCCCCGAGAATGGAGGGCCGATTCGATTCTTCTCGCTCCCGGCATCCTCTTGCGCCACGTTCAACTCCTTCTCCATCGTTTTGATTGTAAGCCTCTCTTTCTCTTTGTCGTCTAAGATTGCTCTAGTATACTCTTCTCGTATATGCGATAGATCGCGGGGGGGGGGTGGGTGTTGGGGAGGGGGGCAAAACGGTCGTGAGCGCTCGTGTCCGCGCGCATACCGTTATACATAGGACACATACATACGCAACACATATGTACACGCACGAACGTGGATTCGTACACAGAGGGGGAAACGCCGCACGGAGACGCGCGCGTGCACGCGCTACTTACCGCGAACGGCGAATCGCCGATCGTTCATCGGACGAAACGACGTGGTGCCGATTCGCCGTGCTTGCGCGACCTGTCCCCCGCGCGGAAGGGAGAGCCCTCCGGAAAGAATATCGTGGTGGGAGGAGACGGGTCCTCCGGGGGATGCTCGACGAGCGACGGGCGCGTGGCTACATTTTAACCTCGACTCGGTCCGGCTTACTATTCGCAGCGCGAATCCGTCAGGGGTTCGAGCTTGACGGGGATCTTGTCTTTGTCCTTGAGACTGTGGGAGCTCTTGACGAGGTCGGCGATGTCCTCCTGAAAGAGATTCTCGGGACGCGGACTGACGTAGCTTCGCGCCGGCTTGTAGGTCATGCCGCTAACGCCGATGCCGACTTCCACGCTGCTTGGTATGTGTCCGGGATCCATCAGAGGTCCGAGCGGACTCGCCAAGGGACTCTCCATGGGGCTCTCGGGCGGTCCACCCGATCCCGGGCTCGCCAGACCCAGATTCAACGGTGAGTTACCGTTGTTGTTGCCGCCGACATTTCCGCCGCTACCGTTGTTGTTACCCATGCCACCCGGGATGTTGTTGTTATTACTGTTGTGGTGATGCTGGCTGGCCTGCATCGCAGCTTGGAGATTCGACGAAAGATTCGCCGAGAGGCTGGTAGAGAGATTCGTCGCCATCATGTCGTGGTGTTGCGAGTGTGCCGCCGCTACCATGCTGCACATTTGTTGTCGCAGGCCCGCTGAGAAGGGAGAGAGAAAGAGACATGAATCTACTTACAACGTGATACATAAATCTTCTACGGTTATAATCGCTATTAAATTTCAGGGGGTGGGGGAGGGGGGAGGGCAAAGGAAATGTGATGCTCGATAGACGGAGGATGAAAAGAAGGCCGATGTCAGCGTTTAAGCGAACACGGGGATACGGGAAACCGGTACCAAGGTATCCGGATGTGGAGTGAAAAATTACCTTGCGCTACGGCGACAACGGCTGCCGCGGCAGCCGCCCCAGGGCTGACCGCGCCTTCCGGGCCGTTGCAGGCGGCGTAATTCGCCAGGCTCGGGTACATGGATGCCGGTTCCTCCTTGACGATGTGCGGGGAGTGACCGTCACGGAAGACGACGGCACGAATTACACCGCGGATATGCTCGTCGGGCCAAACGCCTAGTAGAATCCTCTGCGGTCTGCCTCTGCCCTTCGGACGGAGATCTACGCGTCGAGCGAGAGAGGAAGGTCGTTTCTCGTGAATATCGTCGTCGTCGCTGATATTGTCCGCGATAGCTTGCCGTTTCTCGAACGTCCGAACCTTTCCGAACATCGCAAACTACTTCGTGCGCTATCCGTTACTTCCGTCGAATATCGGCCGCGTAAAATCGAGGACGAGAAACGCGATATTTATGTAGCATGCTTTACGAGTGCTTTACGGTTTCGCGTTTATTTATTATTTACGATTAGTTGCATCACGGCGTCGAGAATCTTTCGACTGGTCGACCAGCTTCCCCGACGTTTCCGCGATAGTTCGACGCGGCGGGGAAAAGCTGACTTTCTTAAATAATATTGAGAGAGAGAGAGAGAGAGAGAGAGAGAGAGAGAGAGAGAGAAGACGCGAAGGAAACGAGAACGCGCGGGAACTATCCATCCTCGAAGATGCATCGCGCGCACGAGACCAACCCCTTTCCACTCGTAACCGAGCTTCGGAGGTTCGTAAAACGGTCTCGTTAACGCCGCGCGCGCGAGGTGCCTCCTCGAGAAGTAAATTCGCCGACAATTTATCCAATAGACGAGATTGAGAGGATCGTTCTCTGTCCCCGCTTTTCGTTCTCGTTTCCTGTGGCGAGGGTCGACAGGTCGGACATCGCGATCGAGAAACGGCCGGCGGCACGAGGGAATAATGAAAATGGCAACTAACACTCACCGGCCCCGCCGTCGGCGCTAGGACCTAGCATGTTGTGCACTCGATTAGCGTAAAGGACGAACGTCGGGTACGGGATGTCGTATTTCCTGAAAAAGACAGAAAGAGACGGTTTGAGTAACGGTGCAAGATTCATTCCGTTAATCGACGTGTATGAACTCAAAGAAATTAGTAGCGTAGGGATTTTGTGGCATACGAGGAGCTGTTTTTGTAACAATTACTTTTTTGTCGCATCAAACTGAGTTTGTCTGCAATAATTATCAGCGATGATTTATTCTGCTCCACAGACTAACCGTGTTACGTTTCGTATCGGTATCCAAGTGAATAGTGCAACGAATGAAGGAATACAGGATGTTCGTGTTCGTGTGGCAGGTTGTGGATTCATTTTGACAAATTTTCGGACTTAAGTCTCTTTTTTGCTCAATGATTTCAATCACGCTAACCTTAGCTTTATGAAAATATGCGTAATCATCGAGCAGAAATTGAATAAAATTAACGGAAATCATTCTTTACGTAAAGCAAAAACAAAGAAACAATAATATTATCATTTTAATCGTTGTTATTACGTTTTATGTTTTACGTTTTATGCTTTGTCCCTCGACTTAGACACGGTAACTGACAATCAGACGCCGTTTGTATAACTTAATGGTCAAACTAACATCATGTTTATCGTGTCAGCTTAGTCTATAAACACAAATGTAGCAATCACGAGTGGAAAAAAAACTTGATTTTAGTAGTATAGGAAAAATAATTTCGCAATGATAAGTTGCCGGTAAGATTGACTTTTTTTAAATTTGACCCACTCTGATCCCGGTTATCGATATTGAATACTTGTGTCGTAATATAAATAATTCATGTCACGACGAGTGCGCTTTGCCTGTGTCATAACATGCCTAAAAAAGAAACAAACTGCGGACAACTAATATTTCATCTTCGTTCTAATTATGTGCCTCCCCTCATTACCGACGTAACAAGTTGTTCGCTATAATAATATGACTGACGATTCGTAGTTATGCGTAATTGGGTTGCAAACAAACGATGAGAATCGCGTCGCGCATGTACGACTGACGATATGCAAATTCGTGCACATATCGCTCCAGCGACAGGAAGTTGTCAACTTTCCGGAAACAAAGTGGGGAACATTTATTGGCGTTTCGAGCACAGACACGGTATAACGCCGACTACCGACGAATCCGTCGTCGCTGACCGCCTCGTCTCGAGGAAACGATTACTTCGAGAACGTAGACCGATCGATCGCCGTAAAGATTATCGGTTCTCGTTCGCTGAAACGTTTCTCGATCGAGCTTCAGCGCTCGCACAAAGGAAAATGGCCTTTAACGAGGACCGCGTTATTACGCGTACGCGATATTCCTTTTACGGCTTCGTCGTAAACGTTCTTAAGTCAACCGCTGCCCGAGCGCAATGCACGCTGGTCCCCACACCATCTACCTCCCCCTTTGACCCATTTACATCCCCCCACTCGTTATGTTACGCGGCTTACTCGAATCGCCAGAATTAAACCAAGTAATCCTGAATTTTTTGTGAGCTTATTAAAAAATTGTAACTTATGCCCAACGCGAGAACAGGACGCAACAAATGAACTGTTGCATTATAAAGCGAAACTGGTCTGGATATCTATACACGTGTTTCAAACTGGTGGAAAAATTTGTCGGAGAATTCGATCGATTGGGTCTCTCTTAATTCTTTCAATGATTTTCAATGCACGAAACTCAGATATATTTTGCTTTCCCCGATTTTCAATCTAATCGTTCGTCTATTACCCGTACGTACGTAAGAGCAAGAACACCGCGTTACGAATTGTCCCGGCAAATCCGTCCGCTTCTAACCAAGTTTTCCGATGCGTCGCAATTACGAAGAATACACGCTGCTCGCGCATTAAATATAAATATGTAAAATCGAGTAGCGATAAAAAAATATTACGAATCCAGTTTTTTCTTTGTCTTCTAGCTTCCTATCGATTCTTTTACCCCCCGCCACGCGAATAATTAACCTCCACACGAATTCTATTTCGATCGCCGTCGCTAATAAAATAAAAAACGTCATAGCGGTACTTTGCTGTTCTTGTTTTTATTTCGATCCAGGCCGCTGAAAATCTGGTTTCAAACTCGATATTTCGTTGCGACCGGCCGTCGCGCGCATTCCAGCTTAAATTAACCCCCGTCCACCCTCCGACTCGTCCCATCGCCGCGCGAGATTTATTAAATTATATCTCCCGTTATAATTAAATTCTTGCTCGGGTAAATTTATCAAATGGCAGAGACACGTCCACTTGTCTTGAGTCGGACATACACGTCGTCCCAGCCCGCTCGCGGCGATCGCGAGACAAGAAGACACGCATTCGCCGGGTAGTTTGTTCGCGAATGCAAATGGTTCAGCTCGTTAGATCCACCGTGTGACGGGTGATAATTTTTACGATGCAATTAGACAGAATAAAAACGAAAAGAACGCCCGACCCATACGGATCGTGGTTCGAGAAATCTTCAAACCCTTCGTGCGCAGAATCGTTTTTACGCCAGACAATAAATAATTCTGCGATTATGATATGTCGATAATATCAAAGCGACGTTGCTCCTTTTAAAATTGCTTCGGTTTTGGTAGGAATCGAATGATCAAGAGACAAGTTCCTGTCTCGGGCGAAGTACAAGTACGCCAGAACTAGAGCTTGTATCTTTTCTGGAAAGAACGAACGGGGTGTGGGAGAAAAAGTAATTGAAATCAGGATGCATCCCCCGTTTATTATGGTATAAGATATATTTAATGAATGGAGGGTCGATGCCCATCGAGGCCGTTCGATTGATGAATTTCTGACTGACTTTCGGCGCCACGTCATCGACGACGTCGGCGTCGGAAACACCGCGCCGCAATTGTGGCGGCAAATCTGCAGCGGTTACGGTCTGGTACGTCGAACAAACTTCTACCGTGTAATACAAATCTACTACATGGGGGTTTCAAGGTGCTCGAACAGCATTAAAAAATCTATTTTTACGAATCGAGTTTTAAGGTGTCTTTAAAATTAAAATACTTTAAAATTAGTTAGACGTATAACGCGTTAGAAGTTAACGCATAATTAATTATTTCGATCCGAAGGACGACAGTGATTGTATTCGGTGTTAGTTCAAAATCAGTTTTGATATTCGACTACGTACATATTAACATTTTTAATTTTCCGTTTTGATTTCAATTCATGATTAAACCTTTATTTTCGTCGTCTTTATTACACTTACGACAAAATCAATTTTTTGCTTCACTTACTCGGGATTAAATTTTCTTGCCAGACAATTTAAATTGTGTTTTATGAAATAGCCATTCTTTTAAGGATATCGGAGTTATGCTTATACGTTTTATGCGGGTGCAAGTTTTAAAATGAAATTTGCGGAAAGAGTCTTAACGCGAAAATGTCGGTAAGCATTTTTCTCATTGCGATTTGTTCGAAGTACTTGGAATCTTGACAAGTAGAAATCACAGTTTTGTAACAAAAACTCTATAAATAATTATAAGTAACTAAGATAATTCTGACGACAATAGTTGGTAGTAAAAGCGTTTTACCGTTTTATCTCGCTACATCATCAAACACATTTTTTTCACTAATCGGCAATATGCCTTCGACAATAATGAAAGTTATTCGTTAGTAATAAGATGACATTATTTTCCAAACCAGCAGTTGTGAAAAAGGAAAATATAAAAAGTGTTGTATTCCGGGTCGAAAGAATCTTAATTTTCGGAGTTAGTAATAAAGTAACACTTTTATTTAACTAACAGCATTACTCGCCTAATTACTATCTAACGATATTCTTGGATACAATATATTTGCAAGTTTTGCCAGACAAAATGTGAGAATTGCCGTCGTTTCGAAGAGACTGTGACTTTACCGTTTGGAGTTCGAAAATATTTTGAGGAGCAGGAGGATCTTTAGGAATTAGGAAAACTAGGTTTTTAGATAAGTGCAATGGAAGGGATGATTAAGTAGCACCAAAGTTCCGGTCAAAGGACGACGGATTGGACATTGGAAATGCGTGAATCAGTGAGGTTGCGTCAGGAGTGAATCAGGTGGGTCGAGAGTTTAAGTGTACAAAATATTTGCTTGGCCGAAAGGTAGAAGAAATATGACGCTCGCTCGAAAATAAGATAACGGTTGGACTAGGTATCCAACAAAAGTAATGTGTCTGCGTTTGTTTCCCTAGCCTTTTTTCCACAGCTTTACTTTCAGCTAATTTGTGACCCCCCGTCTAAAGTCAGTGTTTGTATCGCGATGAAGATTTTTTTTTGAGCATGTAGCTGGAAACAGAGTTTGCATTTTGAGAACCCGCGGAAGTAGGGTCAGTGTTTTCTTGGTATCAATGACTTTTCCAGAACACCGGCGTTTTCATTACATTTGATCCGCGAATGTAAATTCATACTTTATTAGCGAAATGTCGTTTTTGCTCGCGTTTTTAATGTTCAATACAGCGTTAAATTCAATGTATTGAATTTGATAGTACAGTCAGTGAGTATACCGGGGCAGCAGTCTATCGAACATACATACATCGGGCAAAGGAACTCCACGGAGAATCGTAAGTACCGTAGACACTCGATTAACAGTCACACTCAGTTATCCGTCACCGTAAAAAAGATATAAAAGACGTTGGTACGTATGTATGTTTATTTTAGCCTACTTTGTAATTATAATACGTTGTAAAATATATATTTACGTTTATTGCAAAATTTCTGTTAATCGTCTGTTCGGTTAACTGTCATAGTCCCGGTCCCGACTGTGACTGTGACCGTGACGGTGATGAAGTTCTACTTTATGTTTGATCTATTCGAATTTACTTCCTGGAGAATTGAATTTTCGTAATGCGTACATCGATCTATCGTACCGATGGAAAGATTAGTTAACGTTGGGGTGTTTTTTTCAGGTTTACAACATCCACTACGATGTCTACCACGGTGACCAGCGTGCAAAGGAACTCCATGTTCGCAACAGGTATCTTTGGTATTCAACGAACGGTGAGTCTTAAAACTCCCTTCACTACTCAATCATGCCGCAGGATGAATCATCCAAAACGGCAAGGGTACTGGTTGTAATTTCTTTTTTACCATTGTATCGAGCAAGGTGACCGCAAACATATCGTATGATATACTAGTGATTTGTAAAATATATATGTGTGTTCTCTTTATATTTTATCTCAGGCTAGGCCCTTCTTGCACCATGAGCTTTTTTAACATTCGCGTAATTGATTTTGAAAATAAAACTAGATATTTGCACCGCGAGTTGAATTTCTATTTCTTTTGTCAAACTTCGATACGCGATCTGTTTTAATATTCGATCTGTTTTAATGCGTTGCGCGAATTGTGCACGACGCATTTCTGCCACGTGTGTGTATGTTTGTTAGGTGAGTGGGACTTGCGTCGGTCAATTACAAATTTTTTAAAAATTTATCGAACAATTTTATACAACGATTTCATTCATTTATCATCAATTTATATTTAAGTAAGTACGATAGCACTGTTTGGTATTCCAAGGTTTCTTCTTGATGTGTTGATACGTGTTTCGTGGTGTTTACGAGTCGTACAATTTACGTAAGCACAATTGAGCACATATGATTATTCCATAGATTTAAAGTAACGTCAAATTTACGTAATACAAACTGAAACGAAGTATAATCGTGGTAGCAAGTTTATATCGTTACTAGTTTATTATTCTGTATTCGTTTATTTCGTTATATGGAAAGTTTAATTAAATTTGCGTTACAATACGGGTTGCATCTAAACCCATTTTTACGCAATGATCGGTATACTTGTCAGTCGATTTCAGGAAAAATGTTACGTACCCCAGAAGTGTGTGTATCTTGTGACAAGCTCAGGTGACGGAGGCGTCCCGAGACGTTCTCGTGAGTAGGCTTATGCACCTGGGCGGTTGTGTTCGAGTATCGTGGATCGAGTTGCGTTGGTGAGATTGTGATTTTGTAATTTTTTTTAGATATAGGTGATAGGCAGGTAGGTAACTTACTTCTCGGTATGCGTGTCTTAATTTATAAGTGGGAAGGGCCCAGGGCTGGGGTTATCACTTTCGAATGTAGGACCGTGAGCCCCTGTACCTGGATGATGAGGTCGTATTTTGCATTGGCCCTTTTGTGCTGGTATTTGTTGTGTAGGTAGGAGATTTCTTCGTGGAGGTAACCGGTCGCGAAAAGGGTTAAATTCAGGTATTTCTTTTGCACTTGCGGTGTTAGACTTGGATGCAAACATGTTATTTACGGTTTCAGTTTATCTTGTTCGAGAATTTATTATTTTTTGGAAATTCTAAAAAACGTATAGATTTTACATTCTTAAATGTTTCGATTTGGGGATGTAAAAGTGTTTATATTCTTGAAGTTGAAGAACACGGAATATGAAAATTGTTATATTTTAAAATCCCTGATTAACTAAACTAAAATCGAATTCACAAAAATTAAATGTGTCCGCGCGTATGAACAGGTTGTGTTCAAAGACTCGTTTGACCACGTACTAGAAGACGTAATTATTTGCGTGCAATTGGTCATTACGAGTCAGCGCTGGTAAAAATATTTAATCGAATTCTCGGTAGTGTAAAACTAAAAGCACTACAACGGTACTTTTCATCTTTCTTCTATTCAAAATTCGATTAAAACTATCATTCTCACTCCGATCGGACGAGGCAGAGCTATACCCCATGAAAAGTTCAAGAGTATTATTCGTGCAAAATGAATCCACGCGGGTCTCTGCATCCCAGGAGATATATTTTGGATCAAGGATGCTTTTGGACTGTTTTTTCTAATGATGAATTCTCGAGCAACGATTGAAGGGTGTCGGCGTTACTCGAAGAACGGGGAGGCCGAATTGACAAGAGGCCCGACAAAATTAGTCAGATAAGAGGGCGGATCAGAAATGATCACACAAATTTGTCCGGCAAGCGCCAATTTTTTAGGATAAATAATAATGGACTAAAAAAATGCATGAACTCGTTGACCATACTAAATTAGTTTGAAAATATCTTTTTTTCAGGAAATGTTATCAAATTTTAACATGTCATTTAACATATCTGTAATGATGGTTAAATTTAGGAAATATTATCCCCACAGGTATTGGAACAAACCGGTGACTATGTCAATGCTCTTTACATTCTTAGGCATTTAATGACCAATTTCTCTTATGTTAATATTAATATGTGCCATATGTTTTTCTCTGTACCAATATTAATATGCATATACATATACGGATTATGTTCTTTTTCTTAGCATTAACATTGATATATACATATGTATTGCTTTTCTCAATCTTAAATTGTATGTTTATTAATCTGAAATGTATATTTCAGGAATGATTCTTTGAAAAATTCCGAAAATTAATATTGAATGATTTGCGCAATGTGCCATTTAGATAATCTTTTACCCACGGATCCGCGCTTCTACATATATTTTACGTTTTCCAGGAATCTACCAGGAAAGGCAGAATTTCTTTGTATTACTGATATTAATGCTTATCCCTTTATTGAGCATTTAAATTCGTTTTCAGGAATTTAGGTTCCCAGCCCCATTAACGAGAATTACTAATAACAAGACATTAATTAGCAACGTTTCATTTTTGGTGACCTTTGGTGGCAATTGAAAATATAAAATTCTTTGAACGAATCCGCGGAATTGAACTTATGGGACGACCCAGTAGTATCAGGATGAAAAGAAAAGAAAAAATATGTTAGTTTTATTACCTTGCTGCTTGACTGAGAGACAATCCTTCCTTGAGAACGCTGAAGATCGCTTCCGCCATCGTCTCCGGTCGCCAGGATTTCAACGGGCCGCGTTCACGGAAGCGCAGATTGTGCACCAGGCTCTGATTGGTGTTCCAGCATTTCTGCCACATCGACTGCAGTTGATACTGGTAGCTGTCTGCTAGTTTACGCCCCCCGTGGAAAAGAGAAAAAAGAAAAGGCAGAGCGTTAATACGTGTTACAATGAGTCCGATCGAGCGACGAAGAGTACTCACTCGAACGTCGCGGATCGTATATATCGATCCGACCTTTCGATCTCTGCCCTGCTAAATTTCTCAAAAACTCGCAATCCCGGAGATTCGTTTTTTTTAGCATCGATCGAAACGTCGGTCAATTTGTCAATTTATATAAAATTCGCGTCCGTGGGTGCGCGTTTCTCGCGCGCGATCGAAAACGCGGTGCGCGCGTTCCAATTATTTTCTCTCTGGCTCTATTATCGACGTCTTCGCGATCGTTTTAAAATCGAACTCGACGACAATACGAACGTTCGAAACGTGGGTCTACGTTAAATCCTGGCTGGAGGGATTCGATCGTTAGATTCAGTGATACCTTTGTTCGCGAAGCGTATCTGAAAAAAAGGAGACTTAAGGAAGACAATTATAGCGACGGGGTAACGAAGAAAATAAAGACGGCGTGTCGTGTGCGTTAAGGTCTCGATTGTATTGTCGTTGGCGTACAATCGTTACAGGGTAAATGAGAATTCGCAACGGAACAAGCTCTCGGTCGTTGATAGAAAATATTTTGCTTAACATTAACCACTAATCGCAGCCTCGTAACCATTTTGCCTCCGCGCGCGATACAGCACGAATACCCGGTATGGCACGGATGGCTGGCCTCAATTCGCAACGATTATTTAATAGTTAACTTATTGAGTTTAATTGAGCATCCTCCAATTTGACGATTAATACAATTAATTGGAAAGACGCGCGCGCGTGTACAGGCGCGCGCATGCGCCAGAGGGCGAGCCATCTGTCTCCGTTTTCGAAGGATCTATTCGCGAGGGAATAAAGAAAACTGCCTTTCGATCCTACTTCTTCCTCTGGATCCTGATCCTCGAAATTGTCAAGAACATTTTTTGCCAACTAAAAATTTCGTCCGATCACGGGAAAATGATGTTACCTTGCGTACCTCGCTCTTTTTCACGTTCTTTTTCGATAGGAGTACAGTTTTTCCTAATTTCAATCTCAAGTAATTATCTGCCTTTTCGGTAGGAGTATATCTTTTCCAATTTCAATCTCGAATGATTATTTGCCTTTTTGGTGGAACGAAATTTGTCCTAAATATAATCTCGAATAATTAACTGTACGCTTTCCAGGTTACTCGCGAGTCACGTGCTTCAGTTTATTTGGAACACGATTATTTAAATATAGCACCGCGGCGATGACATCACGAACGCTAGCAATTCCTCACGGAAATATCGAGACGTTCGGAAACTTGGCGCGTAAAACGTACATTCGATTAACACTATAATTTCCATTTGGCAATTTTAACCTATCGCTCGTTGGTCTTTTATAACAATTTGAACAAAAAAAAAATTGGAATGTTTTTTTAACGCAGTTCCTCTCATACATCATGTATTCAAGTCACATCAACGAAATCCATCGAACCAACAAAATATTGATAACAGGAAGCACTCGAACGGCAACAGAAATGTTTTCATAAAAACTCCTTTTGGAAGCAAAATGCATACACAGCTATCTGCTGTAAATAGACAACGATATCCGATCCAACCGAACAAATTATCTCGTTAACGAAATGCAAACTGCGGACAAAAAACCGTTACGATCTCGCTATCGCGTTAAAGACCGCGCAAACCTTTGTCAGGCCAACATTTTGTCGGATAGTGCATTTTCGGACGGTTTCCCGGAATCTCCGTCTTTCTTTCCATCTTCCCTTTCGGCGAGTCACTCGTGACACCTTTCCGCTAGTTCCTTAAGCGTTGTAGCGCCTTCCCGTTACCTTACGTTACTCGCTAAACATCAATTAACGCGTCGCTCCTGAGTGGCACGTCGCGTAAGTTTCCTCCAAACGATTAACGATAAGGGGATACGTCGAGAGGATTCGCAGGTATGCCGTGTACGCAATTACAACGACTATCTACCGACGGCACACAAATTTGTACAACTATGCGTGATTTTCCGAGTAACTTCCCGGTAAGAGAGAGAGGGAGAAAGAGAGAGAGAGAGAGAGAGAGAGAGAGGGTGAGAGAGAGAGGGAGAGAGAGTGGGTGAGAGAGAGATAGAGAGAGAGAGAGGGTGAGAGAGAGGGAGAGAGAGTGGGTGAGAGAGATAGAGAGAGAGAGAGAGAAAGTGATAGCCCGGACTTCTTCGGCAGAAAACGAGAGCTTGACGTAACGGAACAAAAGCGGGAAAACTCGAGCTCCGCTAACGATACTGCCGGCTTCCCGAACCAGTTTCCATCTGACGCGCGTTGTCAAAAATTTCCCTGTTTCCACGTTTGACTTAACGTATCTGTCACCGCGAGGCGACTGTTCTCCACCATTGGAGTTACCATTTTTTTTTTGTTAACGAATACACAGACCGAGGTATGTAATTTGTTAAAAGTCGGTATCTCGGTAACTGATCAAGATATCAAAGGAATTATTGATCGCGATTTAATGACTTACGAGTTCTTCGATGCGAAGTTTTTTTTTTTTCTTTTAATCAACATTCTTTTCGATAATTTGATTAATTTTACTTATATTATATATGTACATACATATATATTTGTAATTGTTTTAATTAATCGAGAGCCTGACTGGTAACAGGTTACTCTTCCCCCATGTATACGGTAAAAACAGATTTCGGCTCATTTCACGCTAAAGCGACGCGAGCGCGACGTGAGTGGCGAAAACGAAAAAAATCGCTTTTGCATCGCCCACAGGTTCATGTAGTTTGTATCGTAGTTTTACACGGCACCGGCGGCGAAGCGCAATTAAAAATAAAGTGGCCAATCCCGTGAACGACGCGGGGGCGATTCTTTTTAGTAATCGTGTCGCGGTCGCGCCGCCCCGGAGTAAAGAGGGCGTTATTCGATCGAAAAATCACGATCGGAAAGAATATCTCGTCGCTGCGGACACGTTCGAGCGTACATTTCGGGAAGACGATCGCCTGATATTGGCGCTAACTCTATATCACGTGAATTAAGGGTACTTAACGCTAAAGTATTTTCTATTTCCTGATAGCGCGGTTTGTTATTCCAGCGCGATTCGCATCGCCGGGAAATAAGAGTAACGCGATTCTTCGACGCGATTCGGATCGCAACGACACACGAGCGCGATTGCGACGCGAGAGTAAGTATCAACGATTTATTAACGATACGTTACGAACGATTTACGCGGTATCGCGCGATAAATGTCGAACGGACGCGTGCATTGGGCGCGACCGCTACGCTAGAAAATACCGTTGGCTAGTCACGGGGAATGGTATCGAACGCGCACAAAGTGCGAACACAAAAATGTCGCGGGTATAAAAAATAATACACAGACGACGACGACCGTTTAACAAGATACCCGTGAAACCGACTTTCATCGTTGTGGAGCGGGGCAATCGTTGCCGTGCGTAGATCGTTGTTTCGCCCGTTCTCGCGATTTCGATGATAAATCGAAGTTTTCGGGAGATGAATGAGACACCGGACAACCGTAGGTGGATCAATTAGCACCTATAATCGATGATTGTAATTATCGCGGGTAAGGATAATATCTAACAGATACGCGGGTGTCCCTGTGAATCAAATGGGAATGTCGATGGACGATGAAGATCGTGGAAAAGATTACGTTAACGACAAACGAAAACCCTATCCGCAAGGATTAAAGTCAGGCCGAGAATGAAAGACGAAGGCCGGTTTGGTGAAATTATCCTAAATTACGCTCGTTGGAAGACGCCGAACGGAAGGCACTATCTTTTATTGCTGGATTAAACGTTAGCCGCGGTAGCGTTATATATTATAATTACAATTGTTAACATTAATGTTGGTCCCTTTAGAAGGATAACGCGTAGAATTTCGCGTACGAGTTTAAAAGAGACAGAGAGAGAGAGACGAATATCGTCCGCAAATGAGTTAATATCTTGTGGCGTTGGAATGTCGGATATCCAAAAAAATATATATCATAATCACAGAACGCGCGAAACAATCGCGAACGCTCTCTCTCTCTCTCTCTCTCTCTGTCGGAATTCCCCCAGAACCATAATCGACGATCGTTTCCACTCAATTCGCTCCCATTCGCTCGCTCTCGTCGGAACGATGTAAAAGCAGTGAGTAACGTTTAAATCGTATCGACGAAAATGAAACGGCAACGAGGAATGGAGACGGATGATTATAAATGCTGCGCGGAAACTCTCCGTTCTACGTTGATCTCTAACAACTAATCTCCGTATACCGACGGATTACGTCCGCGAGCGCGAGGGTCACGCGACACTCGCGATTAGGCGCGTTGCGCGTTTAAAAGAAAGAAAAGAAGGAAGGCACGTTGTGATCCTTACGAGCGTGGCCGAAAAACGATCGACCGTCGCGTCGCGGCAAAATTATGCTCACTGATCGTTCTCGTTCTCGTCGTTAAAGTAAAGCGAGACTATCGAGTGTTTTTTACAGAAAGCCCACCACCAGCGGAAACCCGAGAGGCCGTTAAACACGAATCCAGGATCGCGCTTTCGCCTGAGCCGCTCGACGAAATTCAGGATCGAGTTTAGGGACTTCTTGGTGCGACGATTGTAAGGACTGACGCTGATGTCGCAACAGAACTCGAGGACCGCAGTCTCCTCGTTCGAGTTGAGGCCAGCCTCCTCGAGGACCTTCATTCTCTTCGACTTCCCGAGGATGTTGTCGTACAGGGTGCCTTTCGGTATCCCGTACTTGGTCGAGGCCTGGGTGAAGCGCATCTTCTGAGTAACCACGGCCTCGATCGCTTCCTGGAGATCGTGCCGCGTCCACGTGGGCGCCTTCAGCTTCAGCAGGGTCGTATAGTCAGCTAGAAAATAGTCAGGGATTTCGACTTTTTTTCGTATTGCTCCGGGCGCGCTATTTTGCGCCTAGGCGACCGTACGATCTCGAAGGTGGGTAGGCAAGTCGATATCGAGGGTAGTACCGGACTACCTCAGAAACATCCCCAGCTTTTTTCCCCTTTCTGTCCCCCCGCCCCCCCCCCCTTTTCCCCCCTTTCAATTTCTGTCTTATGTTTCTCGAGCCTCGTCGTTCTTTTCGTCGAATTTGTCCTTTTACCTCGAGCATTAGTATATTTGTTCTCCCTACGCCGTATAATTAAAGGTCGAAAGGGTGCGCAAAGCGTGAGAGGTCTGTTGTCTGGAATCGACAACCTTACGCTTCGTAGCGAGAAAAAAATCCATGGAAAATCAAAATGTTGAGAGTTGTGACGGTAGGAGAGAATCGAGTCGAAGGGTTGGGAATGAAAGGTGAGAAACGGTATCGGCGAGACGATAAATTAAACATCGCGAAAAACTCGAATGATCTATTTTACCAAGACTAATGCTTACCACTGCGAGAGACGTCATAATCGATCAAATATTAAAATAGAAACTTTCGGCAAGCGGAAACAAAGGAGAGCGATCGAACGAACATCCGCCACGCATGTTGTTCCGGCCAATTCGTAGGAAAAATTGAAAGGCGAAAATGGCGTAAAAAAGAAAAAAAAAAGTCCAGGATGACAGAACTGACGTACCACGCGTTCCCCGTGACACGACGCGTACACCAAGAAGCACTTTCCAACGGAATCGATAAAAATTCCAAACGGAGCAACAGAGAGAAAAAAAAAACAAAAAATGTAAAAATCAAACGGGAGATAACCGAAACGAAAACTCTGGTCGTGATTGGTGTGACCGTGAGCCGCGCAATACGCATTTATCCGTACTCTTTAGCATGCGTTAGGGCGAATGGGAGCTCGCGGCTCGATTGGTCGCTCGAGCGAGCGTTACGAATCGCGAGCGCGTTATCGGTGCCATTAACGTACGGCCACTTCGTCCTCTATCTAAATTGCTCTCTATATTAAAGCAAAGCGCATTCCTGCGCTTTATTATTGCCTGGATAACGACGCGGCCGTTCTTCGAGCTCTATCATCCTCTTCCAGCTCATCTTCCCTTCTCGCTTCCTCCTCATTCCGACTTCCAACTTTTCTTGAACCAACTCACTTTCGACTTCGCCGACCTGCGTCGTCTCGCCGTTACCCCACCCCGCACCTTCTCCCACCCTCTTTCCTCTTCTTCTGGATTACGAATCCACGCTAGAATACCGCTCGCGAGATTTCGCTTCGTTCGCGCGCTATCGATCGTTTGTCGCGGGACGAATTAGTTAGCGTGGAACAGAGACATCGCGATCTAAGAAGCATCGATACCGCGATTGGCGAGAGTCTTTGGAAAAGTAATTTTTCCATATCTGAGATAAGGATTTTAACGGTAAACTCGATTAATCGTGGAATTCGTACGGGTTAAGGTAAGTTTATTTGGCTTCAACGATACCGCGAACGAATATTATTTCACTTCGCTAAATTTCCATTCAATGACGATGACACTCAAGTTGGGTCCCTAATTATACGAGTTGTAACGATTTAAATAACTGAGATGATTACAGAGCTGTATAAATGTGCATCGATTTGTATAATTCGTGGCTCGATGAGAGACGTTGTTATCATCGAACCGAAACGCATGATACGCGTTCGCGGAATCGCGGAGGCCAAATAAATGACTTTGAACAATTTGCGACGGGAATTTAGCGGGTTGGTGTGTCCGGACAGATTTTTCTTTTCGGTTGCGATACAAACGATCCCGCTACTATCGTGTTCGGGGATCGTTTTGTCATCGTTTCCTGCAATGTGCACCTGAAGATAGTGGATTAGGTAGACATCGAGAGCGACGAACAACTTACCTGCTATACTGGATGTGGAGGCTCCGAGCCAAGCGTGGGAGGACTCCAACAACTTGGCCTGAAACAGAAAAGAAATATCGTCGTTAATACGTGATCGAAGATCGAGATCGCGAGAGTTACGACAACTAAGACTATACGTTTGAGAAACAGGGGAGCGGTATGGGCACCGGAAGAAACGTTCGTAATCGTTCGTGTCGGCTACTTTGCTCTTGAAAGAAAGAAATGGAACGTGTTATAGCCGACAGTTGTTGAATTGAAATTAATTACCCAAGTATTCGGTCGCATGGAGACGTAAGTAAACACCTCGTTTAACCTTAAATCCGCTTCTCGGGGGATATATATATACAATATAGATTTTATTGATGGTATTAAAAACTGTATCGGGATGCAGTATCGACGATATTTATGATAACATATTAAACAGAGTGACCTGTGCAGAAATATGCATGTCAAACTTATCTATCGCAATGTATTGAATAGAAAAATAAAGTGACCGTTGAAGACTACTTTTCAGTGTGCCCTCAATTTACCCCTCGCACACTCTCATCCCATCTCACTCCTTCTCACCCACCCTGTTTCTGATCTCTTTCCTTCTTATTCGATTTCCCTCGACGTTTTTAGTTCATTAATTGTTATTAATATTAAGTTATCTCTCATCCCTTCCACCTCCATTCACCCACCCTCTTTCTGACCCCTTTCCTGCTCTCTTATTATTGGACCTCCCTCGACGTTTTTAATTTATTGATTATTATTAATATTAATTTACCTCTTACCCCTCTCGCCCCATCTCACGCACTCTCTTTCTGATCTCTTTCCTGCTCTCTTTCCTGCTCTCTTATTATTCGATTTCCCTCGGCGTTCTTAATTTAATAATTGTTATTACTATTAATTTACCTCTGACCCCTCACATCCCTTCTCATTCCATCTCACCCCTTCACTACGCGTATCAGGATCCACGTATCTCCGCGCGAGATGTCTCCGTTTCTGCGTGAGAGTCATGGCAAATACACGACGATCGGGCGTAAGGATTCTTAATTAGGATATTTAATTCTTATCGGACGCTAGGTCTTTATGCATGATTATTACTAGGGTTATAGTTGTTCTCAGTAAGTATACGAAAAATAGTTAGCACTGCAATTACACCATTTTTGTAAGAAATAAAAACGTATGATAAAAAAACGTATGACAAAAAAATCATAAAATATACTTTATTCATTTTGTGGGGCAAAAATATTTTAGGAAAGGCACTTTTACATCACTGGACATGTTACTCGCGCTCCGTTGATAATGTTTAACTGTCAGGGGGAAATTGCGCGCACATTCCACAGACAGGGAGTTTCGACATGATCCGTCTTGCCACCGCACACATGCCGTACGACCGCAGAGACAAAGTGGTGTTGTCACCTCAGAGGTGACACGCGACCCTTAAGGGGGTTAAATTCAATAATGCCTTCTGTTTGCTAATAGAATTTGTCTACCTTTTTATGCACGAACAATCTCACGAGTAACCGTACTTATACCATACGGGGCGGTTTCTATCGTCGGGGGCTAAAGCGAAGGGAATCGAGAAGGTATGCTTTACAAATCCCGATTCCAGCGGGACAAAAGGACAACCCGATCATCCCGCTAACCAAGGCAACGCTCCGTGCGCAACATCGGGAACATTTTGCAGCGTTGACGATGAAATGCAAAGTGGCGTAAAGGGGGAGGAAGGGAGGAAAAAGTGGGCGGTCGGATCGAAAGAAGAAGCTCGTAGCCATTACGGGGGTGTGGGTGGGGGGGAAGAACGGTTTTCGGAGAACGGCGGCTCGCGTCTCTGTCGACAACTTTACTAATATGCCAGTTTTTTTCGGGTTTCGCGAGAAGGGGTTGCGAGACGCGCCGAAAGCGCAAGACACACGCAAAGTTGGCTCATTTGAAAAGTTTCTCCTCAGCGCGCCTGACGCGCTTCGCGATTTTTCGCAATACCGGCCATCGGAGGGGTAGGAGGGGGGAGGGAGAGGAAGAGAGAGTGGGCGGAGAGGGCGGGGGAGAGGGTGCATACCGCGAGAGACTTCTCATATACCGGAATCGTTTGCCGGAGGCACTCTCGGCTTGACTTTTGAAATTAATTTTTAAGGGTCCCAGACCACGCTTCTCGTTTGATAGACCTCGATGATTCTGTATCAAACTCGAAACCCCTTCCCGTCTGGTTTCTTCATTTTTTTTTGTTCCTACCGTTTCGCCCCGGCTACCGCTCTCTTCCGGCGAGAGCTCGTTCTCCTCGATATCGCCTCTCCTTCTCTGGCCCGACGCCGCCAGGAGCTCGGCGGAGCGGTCTAAATAAAGTTTCGAGGATTAGCGTGGCGTCCGTTAGGCCAAATGCAGTCTGCTCGAACGGCGAAACGATGCGCTCTCGATTATTTTTCCTCGATCCCCCGACTTTGGATCGCTTTACTTTACGGAGTACTTTCGAGAAATACTCTTCGCCGTAATACCGACGATACTGTTTTTACCCGCGAGAAACTGGAATAGCCCGTTAACGGAAACAAAGAAAAAAAAAAAAAAGAAGAGAGAAATAGCAATTACTCCGTAACAATAAGTTAACCGATTCGATTCATGTCCGGCGCGATTCCTGACAGTCGACGAGGCCGCCGCGTATACCGACTGCTCTCGAAACTTCTCTATTTACCTTGGACGATTTCCAGGATCTCGGCGACCCTACCGACGGCGCTACAGGACGTTCTTATCGTGTCGCGGTACCGAGTAATTTCCCGAATTGCTCCGCCGCGCCGTCTCGTTCCACACGTGCACGTTTGCACGCATCTCTTCGACTAAACCGCAGTGCGAGCGTGTAGCGCAAAAACGATGCACCGGGACGCATCGGAGAGAAACGCGTGTCCGTAAGTCGGACGCAGAACACGCAGCTCGCGGATCCTCCTGCGTGCATTTTTCATTGTCTCGTGTCTCCGTCGCGGTGTACCGCGTGTAATACGTCGAGGTGCACGCGATTCGCCGTCTGACGGTTGCATTGACGAGAAAATTGCACCTGGCTAACTCTCCCTTGACTTTCCTCCCCCGACGTTTCGTGTATCTCGTATCTGGCTGCTTCCACGGGATCGCTGCTTTTCGAGGATAGAGGATTCGAACCGTAAAACTCCGGTCCCGCGTCGTTCCGAGCAAAAAGACGCATGAAAGATTTCGAAACAAACAAATATCGTTCCACCGCGATGATCGGTACGAAAAAAATCCAATTTTTACTATCAACGAAACCGCCTCGAGTATCGAGGCGAATTATCGGAATCGCTCCACAAAACCACGATCTTCCTTAGATATACATAGATTCGGTAGAGAATTATGGTAAATAAAACAACGATGTTGCGTTAAACTGTACGTAGGGGTCGCGGTGGAGTAATCGACTCTCTGCTCGATACGGCTGCGCTTTTCCCCGTTCCAGGAACTTTATTTTCCGGCATATTTGAAAAAGACGCGGACGGGAAAATAGAAAAAGAAGCGAGTGACCGACGCGATTCGTCTCCGTGGTTAAAAGAAAAGCGAGTTTCAGGGCGAGAAGCGGAAGAAGAGCGGGCACCCCTTTTGAGGAAAGAAAGGGGGTGGAGTGGCGAGAGGTTAGACGGAGACACGAGTAGACGCGAGCGAGTAGAGTCGGGCACGTCATTCAGCAGTCTGCATCTCAATTTGTTTCGACGTACAGCGAGACCCTGGCCAGCCGGTTCTGTATGATGCATGCTGCTAATGGAAATGAGGCCTTCGAGCATGCATTTTGCCCTCTCTCTGTCCCTGTAACCAGGATGCTCCTCCTCTCTCCGTCTCTCTTTCTCTTTCATCTCTTCCGCTTACGCACCGCGCCGCCGTGCATCCCTTACAGTCCTAGCCGCTCGTTCCGTCGCTACTCTCTCTCCCTCACTCCTCGTCCCGACAAAAAGACAGGGGCATCTGCACGGTCGGTGGGTCGGGGAGGGATCGTGAATTAAATATGGCCAGCCCTTGCAACGATACGCACGCTCTCGCTCTCTCTCTCTCTCTCTCTCTCTTCCTCCCGTTGACGGCTCACACTCTCGGGCCCGCTTTCTCGTTTCTTTCGGTACCCCCGATGCCACCCTTCTTACGTCCAACCAGTCACTTATTCCTCTCTTCCGCATCGCCATTGTCCACCATTAACTACCTTCAAATTACCCGTCATGCTCGCGTAGTTCTGAATTTTTTAAAACATACGCCGCCGCCGCCGTGCGGCGCGGCGCTCCGCGCTTCCACGTAGACGCGCGCCTGCCGGAGGCGCAATTCAAAATTTGACTCTCTAAAGGCTTCTCAAACACCTAGTCTTCTTCGCGTTCCGGGTTGTGGGCTTTTATAATGTTTCAAGAAAAATCAGGGTCGAAGCGAAGGCTTCGTTAACGACGCTACTGCCAAACACTGACTAGTAATAATTACACGACCCTTTGTCTCGCGGCGCTCGTACCGCGGTACGCTTCGACAAACATTTCCCGGCACCTATCGTTTTTCCGCGAGTCACCGAACTATCTCGAAGGAACTTTGAGTCTAGAGAACTTTTCGATAACTCCTTTCACGAGAAGCGCATTTAGTTTTCGCGTCAACGCGTGACCCGCGCCCCCTTCCCTCGTCGTCGGGTGTATTTTCACGCTCTCACGTCGGTACGTACGCGGGCGCACCTTCCGGTTAAATAAAATAGCCGCGATGAAATACCTCGCCGTCGACGAAGTAACGTTGGGGCGGTAACGAGTGACGGAGAGTTTCGTCGACATCGGCGAGGTTAAACGATAAAGAAAAATTAGGACGGATGCACGCGAGACGGAGTCTAATTAAGAGGAGGAGGCACTCGAACTACCCGATTTTCTAGGCTCATTCTCACGGAAAATCCCGTGGACCTTCAGTCGGGAATTTACGAGGTAGTCGTCTATCGTTGCTAATTCCTGCAAATATTTGCCGGGCAAAGATATAGACGTGAGCGGAACGAGTAGGCGGCACGACGGTAAGAGGGTAAAGAGGCGCGGGACGTAGGCACGGGGATTTCAGTTGAACGCGACAGGACGGGGAACGAGAGCGAGAACGAGGACCAGAGTCGTCAGCGAGTGAGCGCCGTCGGTCTCTCCCTCACCGACGCCACTGACGCCGCCAAGGCTCCCGCCGACCGGCTGGAGTTTCACGCGGCAGAATGCACCGCCACGGCAAATTTCTAATCAGATTAGCCCGGATTAGCAAAGTTCGTTTGTTCTAATGAAATTCGTCTAAATTAACGTCGGAAGAGGGAACGCTGCTGCCGGCGGAGGAACGGGAGGTTGGTGGAGGGTGGAGGGGGTGGTGGGGGGGGGAGGGAGGAGGGAGGGGTGGTGGAGATAGAGCAGAGCAGAGAAACCGAGCAAAAGAGGGGCCGCGGAGGTGAGCGGGAGAAGCCGGCGAAGAAGGTGGTTGGTTGGACGAGAGAGCAGCGACTCTTTCTCTTATTTCCTACTTTGACCATATCTCGTCTACTCGTCGGGCATCTCTCGCGCCAGCGCGCATCTCTTTCACGACGTTCGGTCCGTTTCAGGATTTCAACAGTGTCCCGCGCCGTTGAATTACAGCTCAGGTTTTTGGATTCTCGTTGGCCCGAAATCTTCTTAATCTAGCGCGTAACCAAGCGCGAGGGTAGGAGCGATCGCGGCAGTACGGCGTGGCCGCGTTTCGCACGGCGTACGCGTCGAACGGTTTTTGGGATGAAAACAACGTATCCCGTTATACGTTGTATAACCTGTATATGTAGGTATGCATGTATGTATATTTGTGACCGAGAGACCCCTGCGAGAGCACGTGTCACCGCGGTCGGGCACAGCGCTATCGGCACAACGAGAGAAAACAGATAAAACAGAGAGGACGGGGCGGAAGTTCCGGTCGAGGGAGCGGGAGAGAGGAAAAAGGGAGAGAAGAGGTGAAAGAGACGAACACGCTCGTCCGGAGCACGCGCGTTAATTGGCGGTACAAACGCGCGGCGGCTCGTGCAAAAACAAGCGGGTCCGAGGATCCTCGCGTACGTATATACGTGTGTACATACGTATGTACGCGTGTACATGTGTTCGGATGCACGCGTGACTACCGTCCCACACGCACGCGCTGATATTTTATTCACCGTTCTCCCGCTTAAGCTATTTTACCGATGCTCGAACGTGCTCGCACCTAAATCTCCGTCTCTCTCTCACTCCTCCGCACCTCCCCGGTTACCGTCACTATTTCTCTCTCTCTCTCTCTCTCTCTCTCTCCCTCTCTCCCCCTCCTCCTCCCTCCTCCACCTAGCGTTCCACCCTACAAGAATTACATAAACAAACATACGCAACGGTTGTTTCATCGCGAGCTTTTCTTCGCACCCGGATGAACGGGATTTATTTATTTATCGTAAATCGATGCCGACCGCCCGGTTCGGTGCAGCGAAACGAGAGAGAGAGAAAAAAAACGGAGGAACGTCGAGAGAGGAGAACGGAAGGGGGGCATTTTCGAGCGGAAGACGGGTGCTGGAAACTCGAGTAGCGGAAGCGGAATTTATTTGACGTTTACAGAGGTAACCCGTGGTCCAGGCGGGTTGGCGAGCGTAAAACAGAAGGACGGAGCACCGTCGACGCATTGAATCGTCATTATCACTTAACGAATCGTCCCGGTCCGCTCCGACGAAATGGCGCTTTTTAGCGAATAGGTTTATTTGTGTACGTCACGCGCGTCCGTCGTCGTCGTCGTCGCTCGTCGTCGTCGCTCGTCGAGCAAACGTTTCTCTTTCTCCCTCCCGCCGCCCTCGTTGCGCGCGCCCCCTCCTCCCGTCCCAACCACCCTCTTCCCGGTTTGCTCGTTTTCACGAGTCTCTCCCGCGCGCTCTTTACCGGTCACCGCTTTTTCGTCGTTCCGTTTTATTTCGAGCCGCGGCTCTACAGGTAGTCACGTATGGTGCGGTCGATGGAAGCGGGGGCGCGTCCAGATAAATCCTCCTCTCGAATAGTCGCGTGGACGCGACGAAATATGCCCTTGGCAAGAGAACATTTGCCGAAACGCGCGCGTCCCGTTCCTGGCACTCGCGTTTAACGCCGAATTTCTCGAATGTACTAACGGATTTACCGACGCGTCCCGTGACGCGCGGCCCGCGACACCGGAAAGGGAACTGGCGTTTTGATTTTTATTTATTTATTTTTTTTTCCATGGGGATGGTAATTAAACGTGCCCCCTCCGCGCGGAGTAGAACGGCAAAGTTAAGTACATTAAATTTCGGGTAACTTCTGACTCGGCCCCTTGGAGGGAAAAACCGTCGTCCCTTGCTCGGGAGCGTCGATCGATATCAGAGTTAACCCCCGCGATTTCAAATAATCTCGTTTATCGCTTCGTAATCGTTAATCTCGTTTATCGATCGACGGACAAGGAATTTTCTGGCCCTTGTCCCGCCGTTGTTTTTTTTTCCTACAAATGGGGGTCAGGCTGAATCGGTGTAGCACAATATATTTTCTATTTTCTATCTCTTCTCTCACCCCCCCCCCGGCCCCTGTGACTACAGCACCTTTATTCCTCCCTCGATTCTTTTTTCGGCGAGGAAGCGTCGGTCGAAGATCGTGGCCTGTAAAATATTCGGAGGGAAAGGGACGTTGGCACGGCGTATATTTGTGTTTGAACCGCGAAAGCGTCTTTCCCTTTCTTTCCTTCTCTCTTTTTCCGGCCTCTCCGTGCCTCCCGTGAAGCCAAAGATAACGAGAGAGCGAGGCGCTACGGTATAAATACGTTCTCGCTGTATATTATTCCAATAGAGTTGAGTGGCCTCTCTCGATCTCCGCGCCAGTCGAATTGCTGCGCGATTTAAATCGCTGATCCCGAGCGTTCGGATCGTTCGGGGCTTATCGTCGATCCGTGTCGATCCGCGTCGATCCAGCGTGCGGAATCTCGATCGAATCGGGAACGAAGCCGGGAAGCGCCGATGGAAAAGATCCTACCATCGCCCGTGGAGGAGTGGAGAGTGTTCTCCACAATTTCACGCGAGAGGTGATCTATCGAGCCGATAGATCGTTCTCCGAGTTTAATATATAAGGAATGGATTATCCTTTGAATAATGTCCCGGGCCGCAGTAAGCCGCAAGCAGTGTCGGCGACCGAATCGTGCACACGCTGCACGAATGTATGTATGTATGTATGTATGTATGTACATACGTGTTCGTCTGCGCTCGCGCAGCCACGCGTGCACGCGTGTGCACGCAGGCACGGCCGCACGCACGGACGAGTACCTCGTACCAGCAGGTAGATCGGGGCGTGTTCGACGGTGCAGGGTTAGCAATAGGGATAGAAACGCGCACCGGGGAAGGGGGCGGGTGATTGTAGAATAGAGTAGAGTAGAGTATAGTAGCGTAGAGTGTTGAAGAGAGGAGGAAGATGGTTGGGAGTGAGGAGGAAGGAGGGAAGGGGAGGGGAGGGGAGGAGAGGGAGAGAGAGAGAGAGAGGATAGAAGAGAGACGGAGGTAGGTCGAGCTAGGCAGAGTGCGGAGTTAGCGCGATGTTAGCTCGCACGTATGTAGATAGAGTACTGAACTATGTATTAGAGCCGTGTACCTTCCGCATAGATATACAGGGGTTTGTATAGTACAAGATTTGCCATTGGCGGACCCCCTCTGAAATCCTGTACAACGGGTGCTCTCGAAATCCATGCTCGGACCGTGCTCGATCTAAACGATGCTTTACGATAGGTGAAAGCTCCCGCCGCGACTACAAGTGTATCGGACTTAACCGGTGTCGTGTTTTTCGTTTCAAAGTGGTTCTTACGAGCTGGCAGGATTTGCCCGTTTTTATCGAAATCGTGTCGTGCCAAGTGGTTCAACGTTGCCACGCGCGACAGAGTAATCGCGATCCACGACGTTTGATCTACCGAATGAAATTGAGACGAAGCGCGACAATCGTCGATCCTCGATTTTCGACGATGCCAATTCTCGAGGGCACCGCGACGACTAAAGGGATGCCGTTCGTCGCTGTGGGGAATAAATTTGCTTAGACCTCGCGGAAAGGGGCGTGTCGGCGGGCAAATTGCACGGATACTGGAAAACTAACAAATAAGGAAGACAGGGGAAACAAAGTGTACTCGCGAACTAAGTACCGTGTACCGTAAAGATGTACCGGGAAAGAACCGCGAGCGGTGAGAACAAAGCCGTGAAGAGGAGGAGCGGGGAGGGAAAACAAAATGAATCGATGTAAAGGGGGCTCCTCTCTCGCTAACGCGGATCTGCCAACGCGAGTCGACGATCATGCTCCGAAAGATGTTCAAAAAGCAGAACATTCTTTTTAAAGCGGAAACCGAGGGGAAGAAGAAGCCGCCGGTGCTCGGGCAAACAGGAACGAGGCGAAGGAAAGGAGAGCGGGAGTGTAGAGAGCAAAGAACGAGGAAATAAGAACGGGAGAGAGGGAGAGAGAGAGAGAGAGAGAGAGCGCGGAACCGGGAAAGGTACATAGTACCTTCTAACAATAATTACGATAAATAAAAGAAAGAACTCGAGGCACAATGGGAAGTTTCTGCGCTCGTAATGCAAAGAAAATAAAGGGTAAGAAGAAAAAGTAAATGGTAGATTACAGGCGGAGGGGTAAGGGGGTGGCCGGGGTTGGAGGGTCGGCGAGGAAGGGAGAGAAAGGAGATGAGCGGACGAAGAAGGGGAGGAAGCGAGAGCGGCGCGAACGACCGTAAACCTTAAATTTACGAAGTGATATACACGCCAAACATCCGGCAGATATTTAAACCCCGGGTTTCGCTAAACTCAACAATAACGTTCGTCGCTATTTCGGTGCTACCCGCGATTCTTGCCCGATCCCCGCCGACGCGTGTCATAACCGTTTAATACGATTCGGGTCGATCGAGAGATTATATTTCGAGAATGGTAATTATTGGTTTGCTGTTTTTCTATCTCTACGTACGAAACGGGAGTGGGTCTGGCCTTTTCTATCTTCCCTTTCTTCTCTTCGTTTTTCGAAATTACCGAGAAGACGATGTTGAGGCGGATACGATCGTTCTCGCCTTAATGCCCTCTCGTCTCTCATTTCTTTCTTTTTTTTTTCTGCCTCGGGGTCACCTGATTCTTTATTAGCGAGTGCAAACGGGTCACAGACGGAAGCTCCTTTCTTATTTACGCGGTTGCATCGCGCAGACATCTCTTTTATAAATTACCCTTCTACCGTCTACGTGGATACATCTCCCTTAGTTTCTCGAGGGCGCCGGATCATCCGACTTTAACCCTTCGTGGGCTGAATTATGAAGCGCGCTCGGAAAGACAGTCTCCGATTGATACTCCCCGACTCCGTAGTAAACGGCCGCGCGATTACGCTTTATGGCTTATGAAAATTGTAAAACTAATTCCACGTATTATCGAACAACCGTGTCGAGGGCGCACGCCACGCGACTACGGCCGATCGTCGTTTTATTTTCTTTATCGTGAAACTATGAACTTCGCTCGAAACTCCGAGCCACGTAATCATCGTCCGTCGCAAAACTCTATCGTTTATTCGTACGGGGGTGCCACGGATACTCTATGCGCGATACATTCGGGGTTAACGGTAGTGGGGGGGAGGCGCGGGGGGGGGGGTATTCGGGAAAACTACGGCAGCGTCCGGTAACGTTAAATTAAATCCGCTTCGACAAACAAATATCGATGGATTCCACGCTCGACGAAGAAAACATCGAACGTCAATATCGTGCGAGTTTATTTGTCGCTGCTGCCGTTGACGAGGCTGATATACTCGGATGAATTTCCCTTCCCCCCCCCGCCGTCCCGCGCCCCAAAACTCGTTCCCTTCCTTTTTCCGAAAACGCTTAAGATCGCGACCTTTGGAAACGCTCGCGCCGGGATTCCCGTATTCGCGGCCAATTAACGCGCCCAATTCTAATTCGAGCCTATTAAAAGCACGACGTACCGGCAATATCGTTCCAGCGATTTAATTTAATGCGGGGTGCCGACACGATTCAATTCGAATCGATTCCGGCGCAACTCGATTGGATTAAGCCGGCCGATTAATTCGACAAAAACTAATTCGCTCCCGAGTCCGCTTCGAATTATTCTAACCTCGTTCACGCGCTAGTCCGATCTCTCGCTCGTCGCCTTTACCCACAATTCCCGGATTCTTTATCCACATGTCGTCCATCGGCATCGACGGACCTAGCACGACCGACCTAGCACGACGATAGTCCGCGAACTTTCATAATTTCAACGATTCTTGTCAATCGGCTATTTTTAAATCCGCGTTACCATTTTCATCCGGCAACGCGACGTGATCGATATATCACGCTACGCGTTACAACGTCTACGTCAATAATGTAACGGGACAATATCTGTCCGCAAACGGCGCGCAACAGCTAAAGTTACCGCAGACAGCTGAACTTTACCGAAGCGCGTACGCTCGTCCTTACCTCCAACGTGATTACGAGCTACGCTATCGATACCGATCGATAGAATTATAGCGTGCATTTCCGAAAAATTCATCGCCCCCATTGATGTAATCGTCGTCGCGCCGCTCGCGTGCAATTTCAAATAACGCTCTCGCCTATGGTTAAAAACTTATCCCGTCGACGTACATTTTTGTTTCAGGACAAAAAACGTCCTCGCGTTCAGGATTTTAGCGCACTTAAAAAACCAGTCGTAACTCGTAAATCGTCCGCGACCGCTGTTCTGCGTCTGGAATGGCAAAACTGCGGATTCATTATTAATCTCGATGAGACGGATGCATCTGTTGTACGTCGGGGCGGGTTTGGAGGGGGCAGGGAGACGGCGATGGGCACGGAAGAGGGGAAACGGGGACGCGAAGGGGTGGACTTCTAAATTCATCGCTGGACGAGGACGTTGCCCTCCAGCGAGTAGGTATATATATATTTTTTAGCGGAACGAGTAGCGCGATTAAAGAGTCGAGAACAAAAGTCACCACGGAGGCAACGTAATTCCATCCTTATGAATCTTCTATGCCTCCGTTACCGCGTGCCTCGAGTCCGTCGGTCGCGTTCCACGGTGCCGGCGCACCGCGTGCGATCGATTCTCAATTCTACGTGCCCGCATGATTACGCGCTTTTTCGAATTCGAATCGCGCCTATCGCCGCCGCTCGGATGGCGAGCGATATGCGTCGCCGACGATAACGAGGAGGAACGTCGTTTGGAAGCGTTTCGAAAACGTGCCAGGGAATTTCATCATTTGCGAGAATCGCGTGATATTTTCATTCTCGTTGCAATGATTCTGAGGATAATCGCAAGTAACATTGTAATATCCATGAATTATAATTCGGCACGACCGTTTCGAATAATAACGAAGAGTCTTAAAGCTTTCACGACGTTCTCGTTGCGAGAAAAATACTTCGTCACAACATCGCAACGTATTTTCATCGGCGATACAGGAGAAACGTCATGGAAAAGCATGAACGGGAACGCGTAAGGGGAAGGCAGTTCCTCTTTTCCGGGGGTGAAAGATCGAAATTTCGACTGTGTCGCGTGTCGGACAGAGTTGCCGGCTAAAAAAGGGCTGACAACAAAGGGCCTGTGGCTCATCGCTAACTCACGACTGTCTCTCACTTTTGCCTCGAGATCGCGCGAAGTCATCGGAAGTAACGCGATTAACTCTCGAACCCTTGGGAAGAGAGAAAAAGAAAAGGGACAGGATTTTTTTTTTTTTTTTTTCCTCCGTAACGCTAAATCGGTGCCACATCACTGACACGGCATTCAACCGCTTATCCTTCCGCGACGACGTTCCTATGGTTCTCGAGGTAAAGCCACTCTCGAAGAGCGCCACGTTTCCCGTTTGACGATCCGCAACGAGGAGTAACGCGCGTTACTTTAGCTCCCTCGAATGATCGTCGGATCTGGATAACTAGACGTAGAATGCGTTGGACGCATTGTTAACTTTTACGCGTCAACGCGTCGATTTCTCGGAAAAGGTAAAAAAACCAGAAATTTAATCGGGAAAACTATATCCTCGGGTCCAGGTACTGGAAACTCGAGTATTCATCGGCACGGAAGGGATGGTAGAAAGATGCTCGAACGTCGCGTCTGCGATCAAGCAGCATTCGCGGAAGTATAACGGCACTCGCGGGATCACGCGCACGGAAGAAGAAGCCTGGAAGAGAGAAAGAGAGAGAGAGAGAGAGAGAGAGGAAAAGTGGGAGTCTCGAATCTAAAATTGTGCGTAAAAATTACGAATGAGTGACGCACTCGATCTCCCGGCGATATCGCGTGGTTCGTTCTACCGCGGTCGAGTATCCGTCAGTCGGTTCTCACACGAAGAGAAACGAGTTGGACCCGGATAGCGAAATGGTTTCGATCGACTTAGCGCTTAGAGGATAGGCTCGAGCATTATTCGTACGTGCCTGTGCCTCGGTTACGCGGGCTATCGATTCCTTGGTCGCTTGCCGGGGGTAGTAACGTTTCCCCTCGAAACACAAACACGGGGGCCTCGCATGCATGCGCGATGCAACCCCATGGTATGCATTCGATACGCACGTAGGTACCTACCAAGAGGAAAGAGGTCCCTGCATCGTGCGATCGATGTTTGATTGCACTTTATATCGCGTTTCTCTCTTACCCTATCCTCCTCCCACGCTGCCTCCGTCCCCCTCACCCCCCCCCCTCCTTCCAACCTCACCTACCCCCTTCGCCTTTTCCGTCTCTTTCTCTCCACGGTTCCCTGCCACGTACGCCTCGCGGTCCCTTCCGCCTCTCTTCCTCCCTGCACTTTCTCCCGATGCACCCTTTTCGCCAATCTCTTTCCGTTCCCTCTCGACCCTCGATTTCGACCCGCGTCAACTGGCACCGGCGATGTCTCGATAACCGAGTTTCGCCGTTCGTAAGCTACCGTCAAAAATTAATCGACAACCATCGAGGCGCGGCCAGGATTCGCTCCGCGGCGTTGTACCATTTGCGCGATAACTTGTACGTAAAAGATACAAAACCGAAAGAGAAGAGAAGAAAAAAGAAAAGAGCAAGTATATATAATTCCAACGGGTCCGTAGACAGACAGCTCGACCCGACGAATCGATTTTCTTCGATTTCATTTTATACGCGCTGCGAATGTACAGTTGATAATTAATTTCGTGGCATTAGATGCACCGGGAGCAACGCCGACGGCAACGGCGATCGTGGCGGAACGCGAGGCCGCTCGGCTTTTTTTTTCCCTTCCTTTTTTTTTTTTGTACTTTCACCGGGACGGCTGATGGATGATCCACCATATATTTTGCGCCCTGCAAGAAAGGTAAGACAGCCTCGGCATCTATCACGAGCGAGTCTATATCGCCGCGAAGCGAAGTACGTACGCTCTTTCGATCTGCGCGGGGGGTTTGGGGGGGGGGGAGGGGAGCGGGGTGCGGGGGAGGGAGAGAGAAAGATAGAGAAAGAGATGGAAAGCGCGGAGGCTATTAATAGCGAGGGCGAACGCACGATGGCTCAACGTCGGTGATCGCGATATTAACGGCAAGGAATGTTTATAACTTTGATAACGTTTCCAATAATCTATTTCCGTCGGTAATACATTACGCGGGCTGGATTTCACCCCGGCATAACGTGCACACGCACGCTAATGGCAAAGTTCGGTCGCGCCGTTCGTTCGCGGGGACTCGATATAATAGTTTCGACGCCCCAACGGTCCATTCCGATTATAGTAATGCCGATAATCCGTCAGGTCGTGCGCGGACCCGATGGAAACGCGATCGCGTCCAGTTACTACCCCCGACCCGAGAATAGGATATTCTTTCTGCCCGCGATAACGGCGCGCTTCGATCGACTCCTCGATCCCGAGGTCCCGTTCGACGGCATCCACCCGACATCCGCCCCCCCCACCCCCCGACGCACACTTTCAAGCGGGGATTTCGGCAAAGCGGGAAAAAAAGTACTGACACAAAAGAGTCGATCGTCCGTCCACCGGGCGCGCTGGCCGACGGAAGGGGACGGGAGGTTCGCTCGTTTCGCGCGAGACGATCGGGCTCGTTGGAAATCGCGTCGGTGCTCGGGAACGAAAAGGGAACTAAATAAAAGAGAAAGAGAAACGGGTATATGCATGGGAGGCACGAAGGAAAGGCGGGATTTTACAGCGCGAGTATTATAGTTGGAAGGTTGCTCAACGCGGCGGCGTCGTGGTTTAATAAGGAGCTATCTATAGCGGAGCATTATGTTACCTCGATACATCCGTGAGATGAGACGTTGCAATATTAATGCGTCTCATGAAATATTCGTCGCCGTCTTGCCATTCATCTCGCTCGCGCTCCGTACATTATATAGAGTCGGGGTGGGATATGGAGCGGGAGAGAGACAGAGAGGGAGGTTAAGGGGGTGGGGGCGATGTATAGAGGTATATGTATATGTATATATATATATATGTATATGTATATATATATATATATATATATCTGTAGAGAGATAGAGAGAGGAGGAGGAGAAGAGAAGGCGAGGGAGACGCGAATCGAGGGTGAACGAGAGGGACACGAAGCGTCGAGTTGGTGGGCCAGCAGCGGCTGCCGTTCCTCCTAGCGTAGCCTCCGCTTCAAAGCTCCGCGTCCGAGTGGACGGCGGGTGGGATTCCGCTCGGTAACCTACATTTTACGCTACATTTCAAACGTCTTTCGTAATTTATTAACGCGCCATAGGAAAGGCGCGCATTAACCGGATATCCCCGGCACAGCGTGCAGCTCGGAGTCGGGTTAAAAGCGGACCGGCGATTGATTGCCGCCATTCGCGCGATTCCGCGAAACGATGTGCCCTCCCCGCCACCCTCCCGCCCTCCACCCCTTTCTCTCACCACCCCCGACGTAGCTTCTTCCGCTGTCTTTCCATTCGTGCGACGACCTTGCGGCGCCGCGCGCACGAGCGCACTGCCCTTCAAAACTGACCGAAAATTGCCGACCGATCTTTCTGTCTCCGGGCGCATGCGTTTGCCGCTGACGATAAGCGCTGGTTTAATTTCGCGTGCTTATTCTAGCGCGCTCGTGTAGACTACGCGTCCCTATCCTCGCTCTACCGTCAATCGACTATAATCGAATGCCGTTTCTCGCTCGGCTACCAACCGACGCGACGCGACGGCCGTGAAAACATTCGACCTCACCCTCCACTCGCTCCCCCCCCCCCGCCCCTTTGGTTTTCCACGCTACCGCTTCGCCTTTCGAGCAGACCGTCTTACATCGGGAAACTTTCGAAACGCGTTCGCGCTTCCCGACCATAAATCCAACCGAACAACAACGTAACTCGCGATGAGTTCGCAATTAAGGGAAACTCAAGTTATACGCGTAGCCCGCGAGTATATTACCGCCGGTGCCTGATACGAACAATATCACATTATACGGTGAAATGAAATCGGATTTCCCAACGAGGTGGATTTCGAATCCCCTGAACGGTAGGTTGATCCTTCGAGCACTGCGTGACGCGGACAAGCGGATGCGGGCGCGCGTTCGGTCGCGATAAATTCTTCCTTCTCTTCTAATTTCGCGTCGATCTAATGGCTCGTACTTCCTCTCTCCACCGACCCATCTCTCTTTTCTCTTACGGACGCACAACGCGCGTAATTCGCGCGTCGAACTGTGGACGCGTGGCATCGCGATGCATCGGCGAGAGTAAGTTCGTACTTCGAACGGAGGAACGCGAGACGAGAAACGAGTGTGGAAGCAGGGTGTGGGTGACTCGTAAAGAGAGAGAAAAGAGTGGCTGGACCGACGTGGGGTGGAGAGGAGTAAGGGTCGTGGGACGGGAGAAGGGGGTGGGGGTGGCTGTTGCCCGGAGTAGGGGGGGAAAGGCGAGAGGGTTGGCGGAGGGAAGGAGGGAAGGAGGGAAGGAGGGAGGAGGGCAGGCGGAGGTAAAGCGAGGGCGAATGCTAATATTAAAAGTAATATTTCTCGAGCCGTCCGCAGTGCAGCGCCGGTGGAATCGCGCGCTCCCGCTCGCTCCGCGGTTCTATTTATTTTTAATATAAATTAAACAATTTATTTTCCGGCGGCAGAGAACGGTGCACGGCGGCCGTGCAGGCGTGGCAGGTTGGGGGTTTGGGGGGGCGAAGCGAGGGGGAGGAGGCATGCCGGGTACTGAAATAGAGAAATAATGCCGGGACTGCAATATCGAATGAAATATCGTCCGCGATCTCCCCGGCACGGCTAAAAGGAAAATACAAGCGTATTCTCTCTTGTATGCACGTAGACCCTGCGTACGCCCGTAATTTCCGTCGCTACGAAAGAGAGAAACGGGGTATTTACTTACGTTTGTCGCTGTTTCAGAAAAAACATGTCGAAACTCGCGAGTCGCGAAGGAGACGCGGGAAAGGGTGATGGAATGTGATTAACGTTACGAGTATACGTCTCCTTCGCCTTAATTACGTTTTTCGTGCCGTTACATCGACTCGAAACGACTCCAACCCTCGCGATCCCTTTCACTGTGTTTCCTCAATTTCCGAAACCGTGCAACCCGCGACTTCTTGTAAAAGCACCGAATTCTCAAGTTTCGATCGACGCGCGTTAACATCGGTCTTCTAGCACTTCGACTCTATCTACCGCGAAACGCTTCCATAGCTTTTGTCCAACGATCATCGTACGTGGTTCACGGGTATTCGGAGAGCGAATACACGTTAAAAGTATTCGCGATTTGACACGCCTTTATCTGGACGTTGTTCCAGGTTGCATTAACGGCCATCTCCGCGTGTTTTTGGAAATCGTAATTTCACTTTCTCATATTTATACGTAGGAGGATATTTAACCGAGGGTTCGTGCGTGAGCACGATCGACACCGATTACGAGAAAAAGTGCGATAAAAGAGGGGAGGCTGTATTAAGCCTGTGTGTGCACAATCGTTGACGAGGCTATTATCGAAGCCTGCCAGAAATTACTCACGGATTATTTCTGTCCCGACATCGACGCGCCCGTGGGCATTCGTGATATCCGTGTAAGTGCCGGTACTGGACCTTTTACGCGATCGCACCCTCAGTTCGTTGAATTGGAAAGAGAAGTCTTTGAGCGCAACGTTAACGCGATCGCGTGTTTCTTCAAAAATTAGCGATACACACAACGAATTCTACCGTGATTTCTATTACTCGTTATGGCGATGGTCTATAGATGGCAGCTTTCCTTAATTTAAGAGGTCTACTTCCCATGGATGGGTCCGAAAATCGATTTTTTTAAATTGCATTCTCATAGAGTACAACATCTAAGGAAGGCTTTTTCAAAATTGTATACATCGATTCCACGAATCCCGCCAGCGACGTGCAATTATTAAACGCGGCTTCATCGTGAGCCTAATAAAACCAAGGAACAATTGACTAAAATTGTTTAAAAAATCCCACGCACGACCAACAAGTAGCCAAACAAACCGCAAAAAAAGAATTATACCGTCAGGCGTATCGGAATGTTTAAAAAAATTCCACAGGTTCCACTATCTACAAGTGACACGACATCGATAACCTTAATGTTGATATTAATAAAATGAATATTCCATAAAAGGATATCACCGATACGTTGAGAACGATTTGCAGCGGAACTTCGACGTAGAAAAAGTATCGTGTAACCGGCAAGCCTTTTGCGAATGAAACTCACGGGTATCGTTAGTTCCCAGGTTCAAGTTTTGCGATAGTTGTTTCAGCTATAGAATCATAACGCACGTTTGTCTATCGCTGACCTGTCCGAGGTTTCAAAGTTCGTCGCGTACTGCGAACTCCCGCGATTCCTACTACTCGCAATCGCTAGAGTCTATGGATAGCACGTAGTGGCACCCTCGTCGAGTTTAAAGCCCTCTTCGGGTTAAGCGTTCAACGCCATGGCACCCATCTACGGATGACACGCGCGAGATACATCGATCACCATAAAATTGATATTAATGGAATTAATATTCCGTAACTCTCGTGTCACCTGAAATACCGGCGATGCACCGTTTAACGCGTTAAACGGCGCGACTGCTGTGTGACTATCGAAAAATCGTTGCGTGTTTTTCATCGCCGCGGTGACACTGCGATGCAACCTACGATTCTCTTCGCGAGACGAACGCAATCTTTCTGCTAATCCAATACCAGTCACGTTGTTCTAAACGCGATAGAACCTAAATCGATCGTGCGTGTCTCTTCGAGCGTCGCTTAGAAGCGCGCGTCTCAAAAGTCACGGTCCCGTTGAAGAATCGTAGCGTTCGTAATGTCCGAGCTATTTGAACGCAACAAAGTGCGTTTCAAAGATGAGCGCTCGCAAAATCGTCAGTAAAAACGATAATAATACACCAATAACTATGCGTACCTACGTAACTGCGTCATAGACCTGTGATTCTCAATCTTTTTAGGACCGCGACCCAAATTCTTTCCCGAAAATCTATCGCGACCCACATGGTTTTACATTTACGGGATAAACAAGTAGTTCTAAAAAACAAAAATAATTATTAATTAATTTGTGTAGTACTACAATAATAATAGGATTTTCATGACGGTTTCCGAGTAACTTTCAGGATTTATACTACTTTATACTTGATAGTTCATGTTTAAATAGTTTGAAAAACACATTTCTCAGAATCTATATAATTAAAAAATACTTCTCGCGACCCACCAAAAATTGACTCAGGACTCACCAGTGGGTCGTGACCCACAGTTTGAGAAACGCTGCTATGGACAATATTTCGCATCGAAAGGGTTAACACGATTTTTCACTATTTTAATACTCTGTACCTAACGGAATCAATCGTCAACTCTTCTCTTTAATTCCCGTCCAATTGTTCAAAATTTCATGAACGGATAACGCGAGAAGGAAATTTAAAAGAGCGTCGAAAAAACGAAAAATGGGGCGAGGTTTATGAAGCAGTGGGTCAAGCGATTCTCGTCATGGTCCGCCGTGACGGCGGTACCTAAGTCACGGCGGCGATTTACAAAGCGAGCCGTGGCGAGATCGTCGAGTGAAAAGGCAGGCGGGAGGGAAGGCAATGCACTTTATGATCGAATATAGCGAACACAGTCGAGGGGTAAGAGCAGACTTCTATGTATAGCGCGCCTGAATCATAAGCGACGCGTATATACCTTGCTGTCGGCCCCGTACATACGTACCTTCGCTTCTACGTTTGCACGAGAGTCTACCTGGTCCGTTAATTGTGTGCGCGTACGTGTATCCCCTCCGTCACCCCCCCTTTTTACGTCTCTCCCCCTCTATCGGCCCGCGATAGCCCCGCGCGCGCTTCGATTCGCGATATCGAAGTCCCGTGCAAGTACTTCTCATGTTTCTCGCGGTTTCTTGTACCCCATGCGATTCCGCGTATAGTAAATTCAAATTGAATCGATAAAATGAGAGGAGCGACGTTTGTATTCCCAGTACTTGCTTTACGTTCTTCCTCCGATTAAGACATACGATTAGCAGTTGCAGTCCGCGATTGTTTCTCAGGCATCGTTTGCACGGATTCGGCAAAATAGTTCTCAACGAAATCGTTTTTTTCTTTTTTGTTGAAACGCGTATTGCACGATCTCAACGTACGTATAAGTTGAACGAAAGAAATTCAAAACTAGGTTTTTTTCTGTAACTGGTAGAGAGGACCTGAGACGAAGAACGAGAAAGATAGATGAATGCTTACGAACGATGATTACAAACGTGACGTTTCGGAGAGTTTTTAAGTAAGACCGTTGGAACACATTGGTCCGCTATTGATCAATCTACGCGCGTTTAATATTACGTCGTGGAACAAAGTCGATGTTTCCGTTACCTCGATGAAACGCTCCGTTTTTAAAATTAAGATCGTTCGCCAACGAATCGTTGTTTTTCTCCTCGATAGGTTTCTCGGTGCGCGGCGCGACACAGCTGCGCCATGGTAATCGGTTAAATTGAGAAACAATTTTATCGGGGCCCCGAGAGCGTTAGAGCGCGCCTTAAGCGCTTAGCGTGTCGCGTACCTATTTTTTTTCCCCTTGCCCGATAAGGACTCGACAAGCGTGTCGCGGTACCAGCCGTAAAAAAGCTCGGCTAGCAAAATATGGCAGGAACGTTTTTAACGCCCGTCACACGATTAGCATAATACGTTGGCGCGATCGGTAACCGATAGCTTTATCACGCGTAATTATTCCGCTCGCGAGCCCCGCGGATGTTGATCGCTCGCTAATAGGCCTCTTCCTCGATTTTACGATACCGCGCGAAACGATAAGCGGGAGCCTTCAAAGATTACGTTACTTCCGCGAGTATAGATCGCCGAGATCTCGGCCGCACGTTTTCGTTCGAATCGTTTATAACGGTATTGCTACTGAATCGTGGAAGGATCGAGCGAGACGTCGCGAGTGATAATTTCCCGGAGACTTTCACGCGCACTGCGCGTATCTACATTATTTATTGTCAGACACATTCTTTATACGTGCGTGGTACGACGCGTTCATATATTTCCATAAAACAAGACGAATACATTTCTTGTTTATAGCGATTATACATATGCAGCGCTTATTTCAACAGTTCACAATCTCAGCCGAGTATCTTTTTTAAATCACTAACACCGGACAATAGATGAAATAGGTCTACTCCAAAAACGATCGTAAAACGAATTTTAGCCAATTGCGCTACTTTTAGTTGAAAACTTAACGCGAATTTCCACTGTCGAATGGCCAAACTCATCGGCCGGATCGTCCCACCGTTACCGTTTATCGTCAGAATTCGCGCAACCCAAACCCTCTCAAGATATAAAAGTTCGCATCGCTGGATCGTCGCGTACGCCCTAATTATTCCCGATGCCCTAACGTCGGACCTTTCATCGCGGAAAACGTATTGCGCGCGGCGAACTTAATCCGCATAATTACGATGCGAGAACACGACCCGAGGGGTCAGTTCAATTTATCGGCTTAATCCCAGTACCGAATCGTTTTCCGTGAGATTATACGATCGGCCGACGTTTCCTTTTGCACCTTCTTTTCCACGAGTTACCTCGTTCGTGCTTCCTACGAACTTTTCCCTGTTTTTCTCTATCCTTGCAATCGCTCCCTCCCTCCCTTCCTCCCCCCTTCCGCTCACTCTCACTCTCTCTCTTTCTCCCTCTCTCTCTCGCCGTCTGTTCTCCTCGTATTTTACTCTGCTGCGCCACCTCCACCTTCCTCGCGTCCCTCACTCTCACTCTCTCTCTCTCTCTCACTCCCACTCTCATCTCTCGTTCAACTCTCGCGCTAATGGTGCTGTGGCTATTACCGTGACGTGCTCCGCCTTTAATAGGTGTCGAGGCTCGTTTCTGAGCCACGATAATGTCCGCGGGCACCTTCGGCCGTGCGCGCTAATTACTCGGCGATCGATCCATCCAGGGATCGAAAGTGGGATCCGGTGATCGAACGCGAACGAGTCGGGGGCATCCTCCCTACGGGGAGGATAGGAATCGAAGACGGCAACATCAAAGGGGAATCGAGAGACAAGGCGCAAGACACAAGACTGGAAGACGAATGATTTCGAGAATCAATCGTGTATGCGAGGTACACTGTCGCACGAGCGACGTAGAGAGCGCGATTCGACTTGGACCATAAAGTCGGAAGGGACTCCATCGTCGGAACGAATATACAAACAATTACCAATTACGCTATCGCGTATGCGGGTAAAAGAGACCCCGATAAGAACTTGGCAAGAAATACCGCAACGCTTCTTCCGGTAGGGCCGACGTCGCTCCCGCTCTTAACGAAACGAACGACCGTCGTAAAATAAATAACGCGGTACTTTATACGCGGCACCCCCCCCCCCCCCCTACCCCCTTTCACCTACTTTCGTATTCCAAAGTAATTCGAACGCCGCAATACGAATGACAAAACGTTAAACGGCCGCGAATTCGTTTCCGGGGATTCGTACTTCGGTGTCCCGCTGTCCTGGAGCGAGATAGCCGGAAGAAGTGGAGCGAGAAGTAAAAGAAAGAAACTGCCCGAAGAAGTTCTGGAGCCAGTTTCGACGATCCGAGGAGAGGAAAGTCACCTCCGTGCTACCGGAAGAACGCGTTACGCCGACACGCCCCCGAGAGATCGAAGCGTCGCATAAATCGCGGACTGTCTCTCTCTCTCTCTCTCTCTCTTCCTCTCTTCGGATCGGGAGGAGGGAGGGGATGGAGAGGGGACTACAACGAATCGTTTTTCGCGCGTATTGTTTTTGACTTCCGGCCGATAAAAGTCGATTCCGCCCACCGGTGCGGTCTCCGTCCGTGCACGGTGCGTTCCTATCTGCCGGTTGGATCAGAACCTTCGGTAGCGAGGCAGGCCACGCTCGTAATATCCCGTTCCCATCTCGAAACGACGCGTTTCTCCCTGTCCGCTTCTCTCTCACTCTCTCCCTCTCTCTCTGCCTTCTCCTTATCCTTCTCTCCTTCCATCATTCATCCTCCACCGTTCCCCTCCGTCACCGCCATTCGCAGCTCTCTCTCTCTCTCTCTTTCTCGCTCGCTCCCTCCCGCTGCTTCTCCACTCGGAGAAATATTATTTAAGTGCTTCCTGGCATATAAATAGTCCGTACGCGATGATAATTAAAGTCTCCCGGGACGGGGTATCGGGACCGACGATCTATCTGTTCCGGTATACCAATATATATGCACGCGCGTCTCCTCCGCGGCCCTCCGCGCCTTCTCCGTCGCGTACCTTATGCCAGCCGCGTTCCACCGCTCGTTTCTCATTTAAATACTACTCCGTGCGAGGCGGCCGAACAATGCGCGCGGTAACCGCCGCATAGCCGCGCCGGTGCCACGGTATAACGGAGCGCCGATCGACGGTTAACAAAGTTCCGCGCCGTCGGTCGACGAACACCTTGTGCATCGCTGCGAGAACGTTGAAGGAGACGAGGGGGGAGGGGCGGCATAGCGAATCACTGTCTTATCGACTCTCCGAGGGGCGAGAGGGGAGAGTGGGGAGAAAGTAACGCGACAATCTTTCGCCGAAAGAGAGGAAAATCCGACGGGAGATCGATTTCGGCAACGAGTTCTCGTCAGGAGACTCACCGAGGGGTAGTCGTAGGAGCGAGAGAGGGAGGAGGATTGGCATGAAGGAGGAGGGGAGGGAGGTGGTGGTGGTGGTGGTGCGCTCGAGAGGAGGGTCCGAGGAGGTGGACGAGCGAGGGTAGGACGGGGGTGGCGGGGAAGGGGGTGGGCGATAGCAGAGAGCAGAGGGTGGCAGAGCGGAGGGTGCAGGAATGGATCGCTGAATTTCTCGAATAATTAAGTTAGACCTCGGTGAGCTAGGGGTGGTCGCTTACCTACCAACACACGCTCTCTCATACATTATGTAGTAGTGGTGGTACATAGGCGCGTATTCTACGAGGGGACGGTAGAGATGGAAAGAGGAGGAGGAGGAGGAGGAGTGCGGGGGCAGAGGTGGTGAGAGAGAGAGAGAGAGAGAGAAAGACGCGTACATACGTGTGTATCCGTCCACGCATGGAAACGGAGTCGGACGTGGTCGTGGTCGTGGTCGTGCTCTCGTGGTCGTGGCCGCGGGGAAACGTGTACGAGCGTATCTGCGCGTACTTACGCGCACGTAAGCGTAGGTAAGCGTGTACGCTCCGCTACTACGGGGATGTTCGCGCACACCACTACGATGTACAGGCCTCCCTACGTCCACCCTCTACGACCCTCCGCCTCCTCTTCCTCTCTCTCACTCCCTCCCTCCCTCCCTCCCGCGCCCCTCTCTCTCCCTTCCTCCCGGCGTGACGGTGAAGCTCACGCGCGCGCTACACTCGGCGGCATTGGATATATACTTAATGAAGCGTAAATAATTGAGTAATGTGCTCCAGGCCGTTCGATCGACGTTCCTATTGGTCGGTATTAATCTATTCCGGCGCATTAGCGACCGGTATCTCCGCGAACCGGCCTAGGACCGCGCCTAAATACGATCGAGGACCAGCCACCGGGTACGTTTCTATCATCGACCGCTCGGTAGACCGAAGCTGCGTTAACCCCCGTTAACTCACATTAAACTGTGCCTAAACTACGTTCGATCTACCGTCATCTGATCCCACTATCCTTTCCAATTTTACGTCTCCTATCGCTCCCGTCGTCACTTTACTCCGTTTGCTTTCTTTCCTATGCGCGCGGACGCGGGCACGGTGGAATTTCTTTAGCGGTACGACGGTGGAAAAAGAAAAAAGAGAAATAGAAAACCATGATCTCGCGTCGTGGATCATAGGGGATCGTTTCGGGAGATCTCTGCCCCCGTGTTCGCGATTATTTTTCACGATTAGAATTCCACGGGAATCCCGCCACGCAAAGATCTCTCTTTAATCCCGTCGCTTAAGTGGGCTTTCGTGGCAATTAATCGTGAGACCGGTCAGGGTAGTACTCCTCAGGGTGGATTTGTATTCAGCCTCGATTACGACGTCTCCGACGAACAATCCACACCCCGTCTCGCTCCACTGATCATTTTTTGCGTTCGTCACGCGAAATTTTCTATATCAGGGATCAAGGGTCATAATGGCGCGTGTCGGACAAGTCGTATCATGGGAAAATCATACTTTTAGAGTTAAAGTGTGAACAAAATTTGGCTCTGTTTGTTACCTTTCTATTTTCTGCGGTTTAGGCATGCTTTTGATTTTATATTTGATCCAGCGTGTTGATCTTATTATTGCTATTATTGCAGTTTTTGTTTTTATTTTATGCTTCATCTTCATTTACATGCATCGCGCCGATTCGCGGTTTCTCGTATCATACGACATGAATGAATCGACGTGAGAATATTATATGAGATTCTACATATTCCTTGATGCGCGCACCTATTAAAACGACGCCGGGAGACCTTCCAGATTAAAGACACAAGCGATCGGGCCCTAAATTAGAACTTGCCTCTACCAAGGTGTCAGTCGGAGCACCAATCGAGACGGCACGGTGACTATTTTTACGGGGTGGAAGCCCTTTATAGAAATCGAGCGAACTATTTTCGAGGGTACAGGAGTGCGATGCAGCGCCGTCGGGAAAGGTAACACCGACGTGGCGCGACGCGAGGGCGGAGGGTGGAAGCGAAGCCGGAGGTAGGGAGTGGACGGGGGGTGGGAAACCGTGAGGGAGAAGGATAGCTCTTACTATCTTTGGAAAAGTCGCGCGAATCTAACGAGCAGAGCCACAGGTGTTTTCCCCGTGAATATATAGAGCTCTCGCGCCCCCGTCTCTCTCTCTCTCTCTCTCTCTCTCTCTCTCTCTTGCTCTCCCGCGAGTCGGTTGTTCCTCTGCAATTGCGAGATATCCTCGAGCGTACACCGCTCGATTCGGAACGCTAACAGCGAACCTGCGAATAAAGTAGCAAAATGGTCGATCATTTTTTGTTCGCGTCGAGGCAGAAACGTTTCGAGGTCTTTCGGATTACAGAAAGCGACGAAATCTCGACTGCGTTCCGGGCGCTCCGGAAGTATGGCTAATTACGCGGCACTGTAATCATTTCCAAAAACTTTTGCACAAGCGTAAATAAGTACAGCTAAGTTATACACAAAGAGACAGAAGAATTCTACATTGAATACTGCCAAATATGGTATACAAAGTTTTCGTTTCGATGCATGCCAGCTGCCTTGTTTCTGAAGGGTGGAGGAAAAAAAGCGGTTCCCGTTGGACATCTTGAATCACTCGACCGATAATGTAATGTCGAGGCAAGGGTCTCGAAAGACCCAGCCTGGGACGACGGAGTATTGAGCCAGTGGTGGTTAAACTTTTTTAGGAGTCGAAACAGATAGAACCTTTAGGCGGTCCGTAGTTGACCCACTACTGGGTTAAGCTGTGTGTCCTGCACGATGTTCGCGTAACGACTAAAATGGCGGTAAAGGAAGTCGAACCCCTGTTCGACTCGGCTATAGGTACTACATAGGCTGCCTCATAGGAATCTGACCTTTAACCTCAGGTTAAACTCGTCGATTCTTGTTACGCGGTTGGGCGGGTGGGAGCAAATTGTCAACCATTACTAAATCATTATCTAAAAGTAGAAGTAATCAGAGTTTACTACGTCTGAGCGAGTGGTACTGCGTATAATGCAGGCATAAATTGTACTGAGATAACGGTAATCTAATTTTAAAATAGACTTGGTGACACAACTGTCAATCGCGCGTCTAGCGTAAGGTTAAACGTGAGCGAGCATCTCGTTTCTGAAAACGGGAGAACGTTCATGCCGACATCCGCGTGAACGCACCGCGGGTAATGGCGCGAACACTTGCCGCGAGATAAAACTTTTCCGAACGGGTGTACGTGTCATCGAATACCTTTGATCGCCAATTCCTAGTAGCGATATTATTTCGATCGGCACGAGCGTGGGGTCCATTCCACTAGGCGTATCTAGTAGGATCGCGGTTATGTCGATACGCTTTATCGGGAGGGTAGATATTTTTTAGGCATTCCACGTTCGAAACGATCCTAGATTCGCAGTAACGCTGCTGCGATCGGAGTGTGGGCAGAGAAGCGAAGGATCGCAGGAGGGAGAGGGGGAGGGGGGATGGAGAACGGGGGGCGGAGGGCCGCGGGAGGATTTCCGGGAAGCCAGAGGGGCGGTGAAGGGCGAAGGTCGGAGGCTTGCGAGGGTGGTAGTATAGCGAGCGAAATGCGCGTAGCCAAATGCGGAATATTAGCTCGTGATTAATTATTAATAGTATTGAGTGCCTGCTAATAGATATAATGTTATTGGAGTGAAATCAGTTGTCCCTGGGCGAAGAGGTCGTGGCAATAATATCGAGCGACCTCGTTGCCGTCGGAAATTGGTTTACCGCCAATTCGAATTTTGAGCAGACTCAATGTCACGCGCTTATTACCTCTTTCTCGCGTTCTTTCTCTTTCGCTGGCGTACATCCTCCCCGTTGCTTCTTCGCGCTGTTTCGATCTCGTTTGGCCCCCGAGTTCATCTCTAGCGGTTATTACGCGAAGAAAGCCAGACGCGAACGCCGCAGGAACGAAGTTTAGTTCGTAAAACGGATCCTTGATGACTCATCGCCATTTTTTTTTTTTTTTTTTTTTTTAGGAATCACCAAGCAAACGACGTTACGTCTTATTTACTCTCGGAATATAAACCGTCGTTTGGAAAGTTCCCGTTTTCTATCGTCACGGAAGCGTCGGAAAGGTTGTTTTCAAAAACAAGTTCGCGGCGAGGTGCTGCAGAACAAAAATCGTTATTGTAATGAAATTTCTGATCGTCACTTCTGTTCCTTCTCTCGTACGTAATACTTTTCCTTCGGCAATATTTTCAACGCTCGAACCAAAAGCTGGACGTTAAAAATGAACGTTACACCGGTCGAAGGAGAAAAACAAAGAACGGCTGTTCGTTCGCGCGAACGTACGAGCGATGATAAAATAATTAATCGCTCCCTCGAAAAATGTAGCGATACCGTTAACATCGATTATTGAAAGCAGGATTTTCAATCTCTGGATTTTTACGTTACCAATCTGAAAAACGCAAATACACAAATTTCCATCTTGCGATAACAATACCGTATCCCACGGCTGAAATCAAATTAAAGGTAAATTTTTCAAATTTCGCCATCGTACACCCTGGTTACCAGTTTTTCCCCATTAACGCGTTTCACCTTTTTGGAGAACCAAGAGGAAGAAAGGGCACCTGCGCGCGCGAGAGGGAGAGGGATAGAGAGGGAGAGAGAGACAGAGAGAGAGAGAGAGAGAGAGAGAGAGAGAGAGAGAGAGAGAGAGAGAGAGAGAGAGAGAGAGAGAGAGAAAGAGGCGGAACAGTCCCTCTAGAAAGAAAGTTAGCTGGCTGGCAGTATAATACGGAATACCGGTAAGGTTTTGTAGGTAGGTGAGTCGGGGGCGGGAGGGAGGGAGGGGGGGGGGGTGGAGTAGGGGTGGCGGTGGTCCCAAGGCACTTTCTTTGAAGCCGACCGAGCCACTTGGAAAGGGTGGCACGGACTGCCGAGTTTGGGGCAGGTCGCACATCAAAGAGCGAAATACTTGAAGCCGAGATTCCCTTCCCCTCCCGACTGTTACACCCTCCCTCTCCCTCTGTCTTTCTCCTCCACCCTTTGGCGCGACCCTCCGACGCTCCCTCGACGCTCTCTCCTTGACTCTTCCTGTCTTCTTCTTCGTCGCACTTGCCTTCGGAGGCATCATCCTCGGTGCGCTCCACGCCGATGACCTCCGTTCTATTGTCCGCTCTCGAGCGAAACCGCTCTCATTTTTTTGCATGCACCGGAAAAAGTCACAGTGACTGCGAGGAGTCATTCAGCCGAGGAGGCAATACGGGGGGATGAACGGCGAGGAGGGGGGTCGAGGAGGTTTAGAGCGTTTACGACTCGGCGCCGGCCGAAGAAACTTTCCTCCCCCTGACTCGTTCTCTCCTTCTACCTCCTCCCAACCCCCATCCCCTCTCACTCTTTATTTCTCTCAGCCAATGGATTCTCGTTCGGCCTGGAACGTTTCGTTTTTAAAACGCTTCGAGGCGACGTAAATAATTCATCGAGATAACAGTGCCGCATGCTAATTTTTATAACGCTCCCTACAGTTATTCCTCGTTTCCAAGAGGCGGACGGCTCGAGGGAGAGAGAGAGAGAGAGAGAGAGAGAGAGAAAGACAGAGAGATGGATGGGGAGGGGGGGGGGGGGGAGGGGAGAAAACGAGCACGGGGCCTGGTAGGTGGACGCGGCAGAAAAAAGCGCTCGAGAGCACTTTCCTCTCGTAATAATAAAGAGCCCGCGGTTTGTTTATTATATTATATCGCGTTACGCGATACCGCCGTAACGAGCGGTATTATTCGGGAGTACCGCCGCGAGTACCATGAGCTCTCCTCCCGTGGATAATTTTAATTATTACGCACGGCGTCCGGGTGTTTAGACGACCGTGTGTCTTTTCGCACGAGTCTCTTCGCGGTTCGCCCGTTCGATTAATAAATTTTAATCGCCTCCCCCGCTACCCTACCACCATCTGCACCCACGAATCGCGTTTTGAAAAGGACGGCTCGCGCCAGCGGATATCGCGCACGGCATCGATACACATCGTTTCCTCGATACCACCATGGAATACTAGCATCTGCCGATAATTCTAAAGAATAATGTTTTTTTTAAATTTCATGGCAGAACTGCCAGTGCTGTGCGCTCCGATGATCGCCGGGCGTCTCTATTTTTTCTGGCCGAGCGGGTGCATTAATTCGTAATTGCGCACCGTTTTTACGCGCCAAGTCCGCCGATCGAAAAATAATTGTTTCGAGTTTGCCGATCGCACGGATTGCCTTGTTTTGCGTTTTAGTTACCGGGAATGAGCGAACGACAGAGCGGAATGCCGATGGACGGATATGGATAGCGCGATAGAGGGAGAGAGAGAGGGAGAGAGAGAGAGAGAGAGATCGAGGGGGAAGCGGGGAAGGGGGGTGGCGAGGGACGAAGGGACGGAGGGACAGAGAGGGAGGACGAGAGCAGAAGCTTTGGCTTTTTCGTGGCTTAAAATTAATATGCATGGACCCGACAGTGAAACGTTTATCTTGCCAGCTTGATTTCGTTTTGATACGCCGACAAATTGCTGGACTCCGCTCGTGTCTCTACTCGCTGTAATCTAGTATCTAGAAAAACAGTCGTCTAGGGAGGGGACGGCGGAGGGGTTTTTAAGCGGATACGGATAGAAAGTTATCCCTGCCGAATGAACGGAACGAACGCACCGGGGCGACGGGATGGAAAAGGAGCGAAGGGAGGGAAAATGGTACGCGTCGAAAATAAAAAAAAAGCACACGCATGCCACACACAAAACAACCGACACTTTTTTTTTCCTGCGAATTTTCACCGCGAGACAATATTCAACATCTGGGCTCAACGGAACGGCGATTAAAAATTAATAACGAATATCAACAGCGGCGGGGCCAGTGGCGCTTCATTACCCGAAATTAAAAATCGTCGTTCGAATCGCGAATAAAAACTGGCCGTGGCAGCTTCGGTTCTGTAATTACAAATATCCACATGGCGCCTGTGGAAAAATCGGTAAACAGACTCGTGATCGATGGCTGCCTACCCCACGCCTCCGCCAACCCCCCCCCCCCCCCCTCCCACCGGCTACCACCACCACCGCCACCCTGCTCACCGTACTTTTTTTTTTCCACGGTGCCGCGAATTACCATTGCAAACGTCCGGTGCCTGTGAAAGTCCCGGAACGTATGGGGTTTCGATATGATTTCTGAAATAAAAAAAAAACCCGGGATACGAGAGGGCTCGGTCAATCGAGCCCTATTAAATTCATGAATCTCGAGTTAGATGCGTCGACGTATCTATCCCAAACTTTCTATCCTTCTCCCTCTCTCCCGCCTCTCTCTCTCTCTAGCTATCTAACGCACCCTCACGCGTACGTTTTTATCTACCCCCCCTTTTCAACCCCGTTCTCTCGCCCCCAGACGCGGCGACAATCGTTACCGAGGACGGTGAACAAGGTACGCTTGTCTTCGAGACGCCACCCCAGACGACGGAGTTCCATTTCGAGGGTGGGTTTTCGAACAAGAAAAGGCCCTGGGAAATGGAGTAGCAGACGACGTCGGTATGCGCGTCGACGCTGACCTGCAAATTGTCATTCCGCATTTAGCGACACTACCACGCATTCGTCCTCGCTGTCGCTGTGATACCAATACCGGGGCGCGATATTAAAACGACGGGCGGCGCGAAAATAATTACATTTCATAATTGGCTAAAATATCAGAAATGAAAATTAGTTTATCGAGCGCCGCGTTAATAATTTCGCTTAATCGAAGCGACCGACGGCAGAGGCAGGCCGGCGGATGGTATTCGTGGCGCCTGCACGGGGATCAGGTGTACCCGGAATAAATCACCTGCGAATCAGCGGGTTTCGCGTGTCCTTCCGTCTCTCCTCCGTTGCCGTGATTAAAAGGGATCCATTTTTTTTCAGGGGCTGGAAACGTCGAAAGGGAATGATAATACCGGGACGGGGAAGAGCGACGACCAAGTAACGGGGATTAATCTACTAAATATATTTATCGTCCGATTGATAGCAGCTCGCGGCGCGACTCGCCTCGCGCGATTATATAAAACTTGTCATCCCGGCGACGTAGCTTTAGAGAGAGAGAGAGAGGAAAAAAAATGATATTTCTGTCGGCGGTTCGGAGCTGTCATAATGAAAAAAAAAAAAAAAAGTATAATTGTGTTCTTGCGCGGCATCCTCGTTCACACGTGTCACCGACGCTTCCGCTTTTAATCGCGATTATCAATTTCGGGGCAGAAAATAGCAGCCGTTTAATTGGCGTATGACACGCTTACCGATGCGGTAATTTAATGTCAGCCCAGCGTTTACCCGATCCCGGGATCGCTGATCCTACGCTCGATTCGCGGGATGATCAAAGTTTCACGCGTGGTCGCCATTCACCCGAACCAGATCGTCCCGGTTTAATGAGTTTGTTTAGTAATAATTACCAGGCGGCTATCCCGCCGCGCAACGTTTCTCAAATTGAGATCGCACCTTTTAATCGGCCGATTAAGGCCTCTTCCACTTTGCGTCAACGCAGTTTCTCGTACTGGCGAGTCGACGAAACGTGCGTTCCCGTCGGCCAGTCGTCGTCTCACTCTCTATCTCTTTTTCTCTCGTTTATACGCCTATCGTTTTTACCCCCCGCCACAGCACCTTTTTTTTCTCGTCATTCTTTTTTCAGTAGCCTTATATTCGGCGAATCGATAATACCCCCAAGACCCTCCGCAAAATGTCTTTCATAATTTATGGCTCGCGGGTATAATACACTTACGGCGGTATATCATTTAACGCGGGTTTTACGAATACAATGGGGTTCATTATTTTTAATTAAATTTAAAATTATATCGCACACGAGCGAGGGCACGGTATTTTGCCGAACGTGTAATTTATATTTATGCATCGCCGATTCATTTGCGCGATTTAAGTTCACCAAATTTTTATTCTGCCTCTTTAATTACTCAAATACCGGTGTGTTTTATACACGATCGAAGGATTTGCAATATAAATTTAGTAAATAAATTAACCTTTATTCGGGGAAAATTGAAAATACCGCGGCTTTATAAAATGCTCGGAATAACGTATCGCGGTGCGCTCCGAGCGTTCCTGATTTTCTAGTATTATATTTTACTGCCACGCGCGCAGCGGTATTGGCGTGGAGAGACACATTATCCCTTTAATTGGACCGAAAGGAAATGCCGCTACCACCCGGCTCGCACTTTCAAAAAATAATATCGTAATTTTTCCCCGCAAAATTCTGTAAAAACATTCCCCTTCCCGCCATCGTCGTTTACTTAGTTACGCTACTCGATCGCGCGAAAGAGGAAAAGGTACAAAAAAAAAGAAAAAAACACCATCCAATGTTTTTTTCGCCCAACAATTTTCGTAGTTTCCAATCCTCTCGAAACTTCGGACGGACATTGACCACATCCGTCTTATCGCTTTCTCGAAGATTCGTAAGGGGCGAATGGAAAATTTACTCTCCCGTGAAACATGAAATAAATGGAGAAGGGAAACGTCGCGTTCTCGCGTATCGAATATAAGAAAGTAAATGACGGTGGGGCAAACATTTACGTCGATCGGTTTAACGACGCCGGAGGGCAAGACGCGCGTAAACGTCGATTATATACCGTAAAAAAAAAAAGAAGGTCGGGGTGGCTTGCAGGGGCTAGGCCGAAAAAAGCTTACGGTGATCACGGTAAAAGCATTTTTAACGAGACTCGCGTGAAAATCGTTAGTTATTCAATCGGGCGGGCGAACGGTCCGTAACGAGCGGATTGATTAAGCCTAAGCGATTCTCACTCCGGCCCGTACTTCCACCCTCGTTTCTTATTTTCCTTTCCTCCTTCCTTTTTTTTTTTCCTTTCCCGCGCCAATTAAACGCGCATCGAAAGTCATTAGGGTACCCGTAGGTGCCCGGGAGAATTCAAGAACGAGAAGTCGTCAAGGGGCTTCGAAAACCGGGAGGAAAAGGCAGAAACGAATTGCGCAGGGGGATGCGTTATTAATTGGAATAACTTGCAATTTTACTACTAACTCGAATTTTTGATCGAGCCAACGATCATTTCAATTTTCTGAAGTCCGATATTGCGCCGTTTAGTATCCTCGCGATCGATGAGCTTTTCACGCCGTTAGTCAAACAGCCGTATCGTATTAAATAACCAATTACTAAAGCGCAAAGTAAATTTATATTTATGCCAGCGCGGAAGTCATAACGCGTGGCTCGCGAGAACGTTGAAACGCGAATACTAGCCGAAATCCTTTGAACACGATCGTCATTTGAGCCGGGGGCGAGTTTACCCCTAACGGGAATCATCGATTATGATTACGTTAAAAGGGAGTCGTTAAGAATATTTGCGTATTTCACCGCTCCCGGTCATCCGGATTCGACGAATCGCGTTATTGTGTTACGAAAGAAAATCGAAATCCAGGAGAATCACGGGACTGAGTCTAGTCGATAAAATCATAAATCGAAAGGATTATTTGCAGTTTGCCGAAGAGCGTACTTCGAGGGCACGTACTTAACGTACGGAGTTCCCGTCGATCGATACAGATATAGAGACTCGACGTCCTCCGCCCTGTTTTCGGTTGTATCTCCATTTTCTATTACCCCCCCCCCCCCCCCCTCGAGTTTTACGAGACTCGTTTATCGCGCGTCGAGTGCATATTTCTTGGAAAAATAAAGATTCCTTCAGGAATCGAATACACTTTACGCGTAACTCCGTTCATCGTTCTCAGCTAAGCCCCAACGAAATCGAGCTTTACAATCCATCGCTCGATGGTTTTTATCCCCCCCTCCCCCTTCCCGCACTGAGTAACCGTTGTCTATTCTCAAATTAGTCGGATTCGATTCGTCGTTATTCAAAACGCAGCTTTTGCGACGTTGCACATGGTACATACATATATCTCCGGCGGTTATCCTTACCGCGGAGACCGATGCACGGCGTCTCGCGGCGGAACGAAATAAATTCCGCAAGGATATAGACTGCCTGACAAAAATCGGAGTGCGAGGCAATTCGTTCGCGCGCGTGCGAGCAGCACGCGCGCTCGCAAGCGCAAATAACGGTCAGTATTTTGCAGTAATATTTCACCGGAGCAGTTGGTATTAATTCGTAATATGTTACCGGCAAACTATACGAAAGCCCAGGACCCACCCACCCCCCCTCCCCCCCTCGACGAGCCACCCCTTCCCCCTTCCTCGCCCCACGGCCACCCTCGTCCGCGATGGACATCGTCCCGCGACCACCCTAATATATGGTCCGGTATTATTGCAATGCAATGGACAGAATACTGTCAAAATTTATCGGCAGCCGTTTTTCATGCGCCGCGTCAAATGAGCCGAGCGATTAAAGCGCGTGAATTAGCCCCGAAATTTTCGAGCGCTGTCCCCCGGACAAGGAACAAATGGAAGCGCGACTCTAACAAACGAGCCAATTCGGGGAATCTCGAGCCCCCGCGGCTATCTCAGATACGTATACGCGTCGTGTGCGCGAGGTACCGATTCTCGTACGAGTACTCGCCTCGCTCGCGGCTTAATTGCGATTATGACGAGGAACGACAGTCACCGTATGGAGTCCCTTTGACCCAACCTACGTCTTATTTCTTGGAAAGCAAGTCGGGGATGAACGTGATATTTTTTCACGAGGACAGAGATTAAGTGCATACATACATATTAACGTATATTGGATCGATCAATTTTCGTAGAAAACTTCCGAACGACGGTACTCGGTTGTTTCGGATAACCGTGCATACGTATTTCGATACGTTCGCCAAATTATATATTTATGAATTATGACAAAGTAAATGCGGTTGCGAGAGTGCGTCTGCTAATGGGTTACTCCGTACGGACGTGAATTAAATTAATTAAAAAAGAAAGTGTGCGCCTTCGCGTTCGCGAAGAATAGTGATTCGAATCAATGTATTTTTGTTCGAAGGGTAGAAGAACAAGGGAATCGGTAAACGAAATCGTAAGGAACGAAACGAGGAGCGCGGTCTCGATCACTCGTTTTCAGCGTTCGGCTTTTACCTCGTCCCCCTCCGCCCCCCCCCCCCATCTTCGCCCGCACTCCGAGTCTCGATTCGTTCTTTCCCCGTCGAGGAGCTTCTTGCCACTGCAATCTCAGGCTAAATTGCCAATCAACGGGGTATTATTTTCCCGTTAGTCTCCCTGGGCGAAGAGGAAAACTAGGAGGTAGTGGGCCGACGTGCCCGATCATAGTCGGATCCTTTACCTTCTTTGCCACCCAGTCGCGAACCCTTTTCATCGGCTAAGCGACGCTACGATTTCAGAGGTGCAGATACGGAACAAGGCAAAAATTCAATCCCTATCGTTTCATCCGATTATACGTTACTTTCGTCGTCGTCGTCTCTTCTTCCCTCACGTTCGTTACCGTCAATACTCCTCCTCCCTCGCGTTGCGTCTTTTCGTTGCGTGTATCGGTTCGACGATTCGCGCAGGTATCCCTGGTGCCGTCTGTTCGACTCCACGCGTGACGGTCGGTAGTCCTTTCGCCGAATATCGCCGTAAGTCCCTTTTCACAGTGTACGATCTTGATCGTAAGGGCCAAAAATCGAACTAGGACATTCTTTTAGTGGCGCGAAGGAGAGCATGGCGTCTGTCGCACGACACTGGTCACGGCAAAATGCCGTCGCCGTGTCGCGTACGGCGCCCGGGACAGCAAGCACAGTGGCGTACGTGACCAAATGCACGCTTTCACAATACACAAATCGTTTCGTTGGTTCGCATTTCCGTCCGTTCGGTTGTTTGCCGTGCGGCCAAGAACGCGCAGCGCGTAAAGGGCGCGAGCGTAGCCAAACTCGAGAGATACAAAACCGATAAGCATCGGCATACACTGTATTCAAATCGTTCGCCGCGAGGATACGATTACCACAGTAATCATCCACGGTCGACGACGGAGACCCTCGCGATTCCTTCCATAAACTCGTTCGAGGCACTCGCCTTAATTAATCGTAATTACGATACACGGTAGAAAATACACGGAATCCGGTGGCGTCGTGCCGCCGGGAGTGTAAGTAAATTCGTGGAAAGGCCTGAAAAGTGCGCGCTCCCGCGAAACCGGCGGAAAGGAGGTGGCTGCTGGCAAACGAAGAAGAGGAAAGAGTGTCGGCGGTCGGTAGAGGAGAAAGCGGAAAGGAGAGAGAGAGAGAGAGCGGTGGATGGCGATGATACGTACGTGTACTACGTTTAAGTATACGTACGTGCCTACGCGTCTTTTTATTTCCTGTGCGCGACGGATAGCAGAGGGACAGGACAGGGTAAACCTCCCTCTAGTGGTCTACAGAAGTCAGTACAGCGTGGTCTAGGGGTTTCGCGTTTCAACCACCCTCTTATATACTAATTATCATCGTCGCGCAGTCTCTTGATGTAAATGCCTGAATGCACCGGTGTACCCCGCGGTATAAGGGACTCGCGGGGTGATTGTGGCTGTGCGGTACAGCCAGTGGTGGTTCTGGTGGCTATGCTGGTGGCGGTGGTGGTGGTGGTGGTGGTGGTGCTGCTGGCGGTGGAAGAGAAGGGAGCCGAGGGAGGGGCTGACTCGCACGAGTATTTTATATAAAAACACAGACGGTCGCTTCGTTGCTACGAATGCGGGAAACTTCCGGCACTCTTTCGCTCTACGTTTCTTTCGTCTCATCTTCTCTCTCTGTTCGACGCTGTCTGTCTCCTCGCGTCCCCTCCGCGCGGACCACCTCCCTTGATATGCGAAGCCGAAGCAGGTTAAGAGAGGCCCAAGACTCGTGGGCTTACGCAGTTTAACGTTAAATAGGACGACGTTGCCTTGGACAAATACACTCGTCACCTCGCCTCTCGCGCTCGATGGCTCGATAACGAAAACTTCGTGTATCCTTCAAATGAACTCGAATCAGTCATTATATTTCGGATAACCAATCGCCAGATTTCTTCGGTCTCTCGAGACGAAGAAGGAGTCGGAAGCGCAAGACGAACACTGTGAGAAACCCAGATCGAGGGTTAGCGCGTGTATCAGGTAAACGGCTATAGTCGGTTAAATCGAAGCGATGATGGGGGGGGGGGCAGAGGGGGGCATACGAGGATGCGCCTAGGGACGCGGAATAATGCAAAGGGTGGCGTGGAGGGGTGGGACGATGCTCTAAATTACAGCCGATATTAAGATCTAGCGATTGCGCGAAATGGTATGCAAAGCAATTCCGGTGGGCACGCACGAGCGCGTAGTAAGCATGGACACAGCTCGAACGTCGGCAGAACGCGGAGATTTAAGGGTCACCTCGAGGTCCGTGGGAGTAGTCGCGGTAAAAACCGGAAGCGTCGGCGTCCCTCGAAGATCCTCGTTGTTCGACTCCGCTGGCATCTGATAGTTCGCGGAAACAATTTCCATTTCAAAAGGTTGGAGGGGAGTCGGTGTCACCGAAATTCCGAGCAACGAAGTTGCCGTAACGGGCAAGGGTCCGAGAAGGGTTGGGCGACGCGTTCAATCCGATTAAATCGACGGCGCGAGAGGACGAACTAAAAGGTTGACATCGACGAGCATCGAGAGCGCGCCGATCGGGGAGAGAGCGAGGGTGAGAACCGTGTTCGTCGTAGAACGTTAATAATCGCAAAACTACGGGGCAAGTTGAATCGATAGGGATAGCGTTCCCGCGTAACTCGATTTCGGGGATTCCGACGCGATGGATATTTAAGCGTTTTCAAAACGGTCAACGATTATGCGCTCGGGGACGTTAAGTGATCGATAACGCCGACGCTCATTCGATTATCGCGTGCGGCGCGTTTGGAAAAACCCGTCGACGGAGGTCCGCGAATTAATACTCGAACGCACCACCGGCTACTTTAAATTTTCCATTCGACGGGATCCGATCTCTCAGGTTTACGCTCGCCAGTGATTTGCGCCGACAAGTAATCCCGGATACGCGGTCCTCGTCTTTTTGTTTTTTTTAAGCGATCTTGGGAGGTTCGCAGTAATCCCGAGATACCCTACCGCCCCCCACCCCCCTCGGCACGCGTATGGCTGCATGCTTCCTTCCACGGATCTGGATACTCGAGCGGAACACGTCGAAATTGAAAAGACGGTGGAAGTTAGACAATGCGGGGTACATCGGCATTGAGAATTCGTCGTTAGGGATTTGGCGTGCGCAGACACACTTCGATAACGTTGGGAGTCTTGTAGCCTCCTCGCGTCTCCTTTTCGGCCTCCGGTCGGCATCGAAACGGGCGAGAAGTCACGGGACAAAACCTGGCTTCGACGCATTGTTTCGTCGTTTTCAATGGCGCGTGCACAATGCGGCCCCGATGCGCGGATGGCGAAGTTGCATCCATCGGACGTATGCATTCGTTCTCTCTGGTCTCCCGTATCAACCTATGCACGCTCGTTCATCGGCCGTTCGGCTCGTTTTGGTATCGTCTATTCTCGAAGGTTTGCCCTCCTCCGCCTCCTCCTCCTCCTCCTCCAACCTTTTCGATCTCCCCCTCTCGCTACCCTTTTTTCGCTCCATCTCTCCCCCTCCCCCCCCCCCACCCCCTCCCCCTCTCCCTCGCTCCCTCTCTTCCAGTCACACGTGTAGCCTCCGCCCTCCTCTCCCCTTTTCCTGTTTCCTCTTGCCTCTTTCTCCCGATCCTTTGCCTTGGTTTCATGTAACGCGAGAGAACGAGGGGTAACGTTTCTCTTGCAGCGCACAGAAGCCCACCAATAGATACGGCTGTTCCATTACAAGTTGTTAATGAGACAGCTCTGTTATACGCGCCCTCCCTTTCCGCCATCGTCCGACATTGTCAGATCGATGTATATCGGCCATTGTCTCTCGTGGATAATAATATCTGGGTAACGACCGCGCGCCCGGAAGAATCCCGCCGTTTCCGGCCTTCTTTCGTACCTAAGACGCGTCGCGCGCCGTCGAAATGCCCTCCCCGCCGGCTAACCAAATCTCTAAGTTTCTCGGATTTTCTTTTCGCGCCGCGCCAAGATGACGCGAAGTTTCTGATAAAGAAGGGATAAACGGGATCTGGTTTAGAAGAGAAAATTAGCCTGTACCCTTTGATATTCCTTTGACTTCCTTAAATCACGTTACCCATACGAAGTGACCTTAACATACGAACCTGGGAATGCGCAATCATATTTCAGATCCATCGCCGCGACGCGATTAAAGAAAAACCCCGGTTCTTGCATCCAACGATCGGGCGTTTAGTAAATAGCGGAAAAAGTTTGATCCGTGGAAACGCGCAACGATGGGCGAGGCAAGGTGGTTACGGTACAACGAGCGGAGATGCGGTGTTAAATTTCTTTGTTTTTTTTTTTTCTGCCGCTTCGCAAACCTCGCGCGATTTCAACGGCCGAAATCGTAGCTCATCGTTCGCAAACGTTACGCCGCTAAAACTGCCGGATTATAAGCGACCGATAAAGTCTTTTATTTTATTCGCACCTCCCTCGAAAAATCGAGCATCGCTATTCCGGTCTACCGTTTTTTCCGCTCGCATTTTATTTATTTCATTGCCGCGGCGTACCGGCGATTTCGATAGCTATCGGGGAAACAACCGTAATTGGCCGTCATTTGTGGCGAATTGGCGGGGCAAAAAGAAACGATCGTACGATGTCACGCTGCCACCAAGAACACCTCTCCGCTTTTCTCCTACACCACCGTCCGCAGTCATGCCGGAAATGTTTACAAGAGATTCTCCCCGCCTCCGCGCCGTGCATCACTTTCCCTCGCTTTATTATATTTCATTCGTTCATTTATTATCTCATCTCTTCGCAAACGCGTTTCCCTTATTCACTCGTGACCGTTAACTCTCCCATACGTCAATTATGAAAAAAAAAAAAAAAAAACGAAAAAGAATATTACAACCTTCGCGCTGGAGAGCTCGGTATCGTTACGCAAAGTCTCTAATTACTGTACCGCCAACATATTCATTCTTCCATCCTCGCTCAATTAAATTCCGCCCATTGTAATTAGTTGGAAAGAACGGCGCAACTACGAGCGCAAACAATCTCCGCCTCCCTCGATATCGATGGATCCTAACGGGAAGGGAAATTTCCTAAATTCACGGAGAATAACGCTTAGGGTTCCCGAAATCTCGACAAAGGATGCGCGGAGGTGTACGCGGGATGCGGGGGCGAATACTTGACGAAAGTATGAGAATGGCGTCGGGTTAACGACGAATTAACGACGGAGCGTTATCGTGCCAGGTCTGTATAGGCTCGTATATAGACCGGAAGCTTCGGTTTCGACTCGTGACGGCAGTACTCGCACACGGGCTAAAACGCCAAACTGTTTTACCACGACAACGTGCTAACGATTAACCCACCCGGCACACGTATTGCCATACCACGCACGATACTACTCTCTATACACGCAAGCGTACATACCGCCCCCTTCTCCCACTCACTCTCGCTCTCTCTTTCCCTTACTCTCCGAACGATGTTTCTCCATTTCCATCTTTCTCTCGCCCCGTATGCGACCTCTGCCACTGTCCGCTATAAACGCGCACCGCGTACGGCTCGCGTATGTTCCGTCTTTCTCCCCCCCGCCCTCACCACCAGCTTCCTCTCTTCCTCGCTCCCACTCTCCTCTCGTTCACGCTGTCGACTCTCTGTTCGCTCTTCTCTACGCTTCTCTCTCTCTCCCACCCCCTCTCGCTCTCTCTCTCTCTCTCTCTCTCTTACTTGCGCCACGCGGAGCGTGTCGCACTCGCCCAACCCCCTGTATATCGCCTCTCCCGTGTAGCATCGCCCTCCGCCTCTTCCTCTTCATCCAACTTCTACCTCTCTCCCTCGCACCGCTGAACACCCTCTCTTTTGCCCTCCAGCGCGTCCTCTCTTTCTCTCCCTGCGCCCCCGACACCCGATACTCGACACCCGATACCTAATTATGTTAAACGCTTCCGGATTTTGCGGCCGGATTATGCGGCCTCGTTGCCCCCATGCGCATCACCTCTCCCTGTCCCTCTCCCTCTATCTTTCTCTCGCTCGTTCGCTTCGCGGCTCCTCTCTTTCTCTCGCTCCCCGCTCTCGCGTTCCCGCGTACCTCGAAAAAGGATTTGTAGCCACGAGCCAGAATGCAAAATCGTCGAAAATCATCCCCGTAAACGGTATCCGTTTCTGCCTCGATATCCGAGCGTCGAGGATCTCGCATTTGCTTCCGCACGATCACGATTCCTGCTAATCTTTGGACCAGGGTGCTTTTAAGACGTGTCGCGAGTCAATACGCGATCCGTTCGCGTGGCACGTGTTTGTTTTTTAAATTTGCGTCCCTCGTTTGTAGGTCGGCGATCTCTCTCTCTCTCTCTCTCTCTCTCTCTCTCTCTCCCTCTTGCTATAGAATTTCACTTAATCGGGTGAAAAGTGGGGAAGTCGAAACAATGGGGACGCTCGAACCAAAGTTATTGTCGCCGGAGTCTGACGCAGCGACGCCTGAAAAGCGTTGAGCGTCTCTATAAAAAGAAAGAAAAAAAATTCGGCGATAAGCTCGACGGTTACCGCGAGGGGCGGGCGCGAGCTTTTTAATTTTCCGGGTAATAGCGAGGCAAAGTTCGGCGCGTGCCAAATTCTACCCTTTCGGCGCCGCGACGGCCGCTCGATTTGTTCCCGCTCCGATCCTCGACCGTCGAAACCGACGTTGCGATTTTCCTGCGGATGCGTCCTCGTACCCCACTCACCCTCAACTCTTTCCCTCCTCGTTCGCCTCGTTCTCCTCTTTCTCTTCGCCGCACCGATACAAGGTACCTCCCCGAAAGTTCCGAGCACGTTTTCACGGGCGTACGCCCCGCCAACACGTGTATGCGTGTACACGTGTGCGGCCAAACCGATGGAAAACCACCGGCGATGATTGCGGTTGTTAGCCGCGAAAAAGCACCGCGATCGCTTCCGCATCGTCGAAAATTCGACACCTTTGGACGGCGAGTGCTTTTCATCCGGTAATTCGATTTCTCCACCTCTGATATGTCTGTACTCTGGAGAGAGGGAGGGGGAGAGTGTGTTCGCTCGAAATTCGATGAGCGTACTCGCTCAAGAAGGGTTGTATAACGTAACGCGTTTCGAAACTCCGGACTACGGGTTTGCGTGCAATCGCGTGGATTTACACGCATGCATCCCTCCCAATTGTACGTTTATAATGCAGCTTTTTTTTTTTATTTAACGAGACATCGAAATCAAATCTAGAAGCCCCTTAATAATACGAATTAAATAGTAACGACAAAATTAAAATAAACGCCGAACTTTTCCTGTTAAACGGTACACGCCGGCGACCATACAAATCTACATTATTATTATTATATTATTGCAGCGAAATATTATACATTATAATGTACGAGTTATCGTAATGTAATATTTGTTCGAATACGAAAAGAATTATGTTGATCAATATCGAGTGTCAACCGTTTCTCTTATCAATGTTGACATGGTGTAATACGATATCCTATGTATTCTCGTGCAAACTAGTTTGATCCTTTGAAGCCTGAATTATTTCTTCCCTATTTCCATTTAAACCAACAACTGTTTTGAACCGAAACTGGGTGAAGAATGACAGAAAAGAATTGCCATAATTTACATTCCACTCAAAACCACTCTTAGCATAGAAGTAGTTTTTGAGGAACCTGGTGGTTGAAGTACTTACGAAGAGCTAAATTTGTCTTTAAAGTGATCGATCACAGTGCATTTTGTATTTTATTTCAATAGGTTTTAGTCATCGGTTCCATTTATTTGTGATATAACTACAATCAATACCACACACGCGAGGTGTTGTTAGAAGTTATAATTAATAAATGTTGATAACTGTTAATGAATCGAGAGACGAGGTCTTGTCTTGTGCCAAGTATAAGTACGCGATCATACATTCTAGAAACATAGAGCACGGAGGTTGTCCACGCTGAAAGGGAAACAAAGATATCGCAACGATTGGCGGAGTTATGAATTTCTATCTCACGGGATACAAATTTCCGAGTTGGCATCAAAGGGTTAAGAGAAATATCTCTTTACCAAAATATATCCTACTTCAAAATATTCAACGCGACGTCGAAGACTTATAACGCGAGTGCATGGCATAAATATCCACCGTCGCCCATCCCAGGGTTAATGTTCGTTAGAATTATCCGACGTATCTCGATACGAAGTAATGCTCGGTTTTGTTCTCTCTCGAGGTAATCGCGTCATCTTTTGTCCCTCGCAGGGCCACGGCAAAGAAGGAAGAAATGGCTGGCGTATTCTCGATAATGGGCCAACAATGCCGCGTCGCCGATTGAATTCACACTCCGAATTAGATAATGCCGCTGACACGTCGCTGCAGAACAATGATACGCGTATACAACGCGGGACGGATTATCCTGAGCGTTCGATGCGGTTCGCGATACCGTTCGACGACTTTTTCACCTTTCAGCGTCGCCGTGAATGGCATCGCGCGAATGCTAATCGAAACAAATGAGGAGGGAAATTTGCGTCGCACGCGCAGAGGGGCATCGTACTTTTTCCTTCCGCCCGCTTCTCCCCCGGCTCCACGCTCAATCTTTTCATTTAATTACGCACCGTTTTTCCTCCGTTACGCGACGCTTAACGTTACGAGGCGAGGTAGGAAAAATGTGTCTGGGGCGAACGGCGCTGACGAAGCGTTCAGAAATAATTAAAGTTTGTTTTACAAGGCGCTCATACGCGAAAGTTAAACGAGGGCAGTCTTTCATCTTGGGCCCCGTGTCGCCGAATCGCGCAATATTCACCCTGACTGTCAAAACTTTCTCCTCCTCCTTCCCGGACGATAGCGAAGCGCTTTTTTCAATCTCGTCGGATGAATCGTTCGTCCGTTGCCGCGTCAGTAAAACGTTATGCGCTATCGGCGAATTTGCGTTTTACGCGACGGCACGCGCGAACGGACGATATCCTTTTCCTTCGGGTTAGATTTAATTGTCGACGACCGGTCAACGAGGCGTGAACGTTGGCGCAACACGTGTACGGTCGCGTTAATTGCCCGATAAAAATCACAACACGCCAGCCGACGCAAAGCACAGAGCGCGCGTCGGCCTACGTCGCGTGGTCGTAAAATTAAAAATGCCACGCTTCCGTCGAGGATCGCGTTAGTCGACCATTAATTCATTAATTATAAGGGCACGCGTGCTGCGACCATGCAACGCTGCCTCAAAGCTGAATCGCAAAACTCGGAGAACTCGCGAATCCTTTCACCTCCGGCCCTTTGCCTCTCTCATTTTCGTTTTCGTTTATCGCCGCGCCTTCGTCGCACGTCGTGATTTCGACCTCGACTTTTTTACCAAACTTACGCCCGGATCATTGTATTTTCGCAGGGATAAAAAAAAACAGAACTCGATGCTCTTTCCGTCGTTAACGTTAACCTTCGTCCAAACGAGCGACGGCAAGTTAACGCCTAGCACTTCTGTCCGCATCGCTCTTTCAAACCGTGCGCCTCTACGCTAGGGAAAATCATTATTTTCTCCGTGCTGATTTCGATTAGAGAAATGGAAACCGCGGTAATTAATATTTACCGCAATCGATGGTAAACGAATAATTATTGGAAGATACGCGCGTATGTCCGATGTGTCCCGATATCAGATTTCATCGACGCGATGCTTCGCCGGCGAGTATCAATCGAATCAAATAAATAGAAACATTCGACGCGCGTCGTTCCGGGCTTCTCGTCGATTCTAAAACCGATTCTCATCGTCGTTTCTCACGTTTCGCGAAGAATCACCTACGAACAAGCGAACGAGTTCTTTCCCCTATTCTCTCAAAGATCCTCGCCCCCTAAAGGTTAAACGATCGAGGACGAAGCCGACGCGCAGTTCTCTCTTTCTCTCCCTCCGTCTCTGCGGATCTTTTCGCGGCAGCGGGGTCTCGGTGGAAGCGAGCAAAGGTAGCTGGGGTGGTTTTACGATGAGCGAAACGCGTTGCTCGTTTCTCACCCTCGCGCTCTTGCACTCGCGCTGGCGCTGGCGAGACATAAACTTTATGGTGTTTATGAATATTTATATTAATCTACATTTTATGCCGGCGTCTACGCGGCCGCGCGGGTGCCGGGTGCGTACCAGAGACAGAGACGGAACGGGGAATAGAGGGTGGGTGGATGGATGGAGAGGGGGGCCGGAGAGGGAGGGGAAAAAAGACTGAAACGAAAGCTCGAGTTTTATCCAGGCGACGAAGGAGGCACCGACGATGAAAAACTTGGATAATAATTTACATCGACGAGCGGACGGGGGCGCTTGCGCCGTAATAGTTTCTCCCGAGGACGCGCGCGGCTCGCTTCGTGGAAACTGGATTCGCGGACTTCCGCACGGAAAAGCCGCCGCTATCCTGGAAAACGTATTAAGCCACCGAATCGCGAATGAAAATCTAAGCCGACCGTCGTAAAAGAGAGAGAAAAAAGGAAAAAAAGACATTTATTCCGCGATTCTTCTCCGTTTATCCATCGAATCTCCACCTTCTCGGAAGAAAGATAAAGGGCGAGAGAATTGACTTGTCAACGAAACGACAATATGATTCGTTATAGCCTCGCCTCGGTTTGACTCACTCGCGCGCGAAATCAGTTTCAAAGTGGCTAGCGGTCAGGTAAACGAGCAAGGGATCGCGGTATGACCATTAAGGTATTCCCGAATGTTTCGCCCTCCACCATTCCGTTTCACTCAAAGAGTTTTCCTCCCGCCCCGCTGTTCGACTTGTACCAGCGGCGGCAACGGCACCACCGCCACACAACCGCTCACCGCCGTCTCAACGCCACCTCCACCCTCCCCTTCTTCCTCCCCCTCCTCCTCCTCCTCCTCCTCCTCCTCCCGCGAGAGGAAGTCTTCGCTCTTCGGCAACGACGGCAGATCGATATACCTCGAGGAGACTAAGGCTCCGCCAATGGCTATTATCTCACGCGTATATATGCATCGCTCCGTGCATTGCTCGGTACACTGAATTCCCTGTACACAAATACGTATGCCTATGCGTTACTTGAGCGCACAGCCGCGCGCACCCCCGCGCAACCCCGTGCACAACCCCAGCCTTCGTCGCTCTTACTCTTCCTCGTACTCCTGTGCCGCACACCCTCGCGTACTCACGCTCACGCACTACCAGCCACACACGTATACACGCAGGCACGCGCGCGCGCGCGCGCTCGCTCGCTCGGCCTCTCGCGCGCGTGCACGCGGAGAGGACACGCACACCGCGGAAGCGGGTATAACTGGGCGGCCATCTTGGATATTAGCCAACCAGAACAATAGTATACACAATAGTACGCGAGCTAGCGAGCTAGCGAGCAGTGTTTGGTACCACCCCGACCCTCCGAGTTCTCATCCCCTCGTTCCGCCGGTACACCCACCACCCACCCTCCTACCCTCCTCGGCTATTCTCTACCGCCACCTTCCGCCCGCACCATCGACGATCGCCAGGATCGCCTCTATCAAACCCCCCCCCCCCCACCGCCCCCTCCCACCTCCTCCCCGACACCCCTAACCCGATGCCTCCTAAACTACTGCGCAGCCTATTCGCTATCCGACGCATCCTTCCGATCGGTGAGGACTTCTTTAACGATGCTATGGTACGATCGAACGATTCCAAGCGAATCTTTAGTTTCTTAATGCCACCGTTTTTAGGAAAATAATGGCACTGTATATACCGCGGTATTAGCATGGTAGACCTATACGAGAAATTTATCTCGTTTCAGGTGTAAATTGTCAGTTGGACGATCGAGTCATTGGAACGCGGTGCCAAGGTCTTTAGCGTTAACGCGTTTCTCGATTCATTTTCTACGCGATTAAATAAATGCAGGGAAGTTGTGTCTGGCAACTCTAACTTATCACTTATCACGGAAGCTCGACGAGTTTTGATATAATGATATTTAGGACGCCTCCTCTAAGTATCGAGTTCCGCGCGAGTTCGATTGCCGAAGATTCGCGTACGCAGAGTCGACCCTCGTTCTTTGGACTTCCTTCCGGTTTGCACCCTCTGGTTGTTTTAATAACACCCTGGCGTCGATGAAAGTCAACGACTAGCGATACAGTCAAAATCGTTTGACGCGTTAACGCGAATAAAATGTTCGAGATTTTCTGTCCGCCCCTTGCGCGCAAAATGAAATGTAACCGATGAGCGAGAGAGAGAAAGATGCGCCGTTCCCCCCGACGACGACAACTTTACGGAACGTGCGTCGCACGCGCAAGCGAAACTCATTTAAGCAGCGAAGAGGAAAAAAAGGCGATAAAATCGGCGTCGTCGGAATTTCGCACGCGTTGGCCCTAGTTCTAAAGTTACTTTAGCATCGATCGAACCCGAAGGCGCATCGTTTTACCGTCGGATGGGCGAAGGATACGTTTGCTTACAACCGGAGCGCCGATGGGAATGTTCTCTCTTTCTCAACCCGTTCCCAACCGACGGGGAACCTTTGAGACGGATGCGAAATTTCGTTATCGTCGAGAAAGACGCGACTTTCGCGTATCGCGCCGCGTAGAGTACACAGTTCTTACAAAAAAGCTTCTGTTTCCTCTTTCCCAACTCGGGATGGTATTTCAACAGTTTGTCGTATACGCGTGAATGACATGTAGGGCGATGATGGTGCGTTTTCGAGTTCCGGATAAATTCGTCGGTATGGCCGAGGGAAACTTTTGACTGGCACAGAAACGGTCAACGAAATTGGACTCCGTCTTAGTTTCAGTTTCAGTTTTTTTTTCTTCCTAGAACAGCTCCATAGGTTCTTAATTAAAATCGATGGTATATTTGTTGAAAAGATATAGTAAACAAATTTCCCTCTTCCGTGGCTTTTGAGGACAGAGTTATTAATTGTCAATTCGATGACTATGTACCCGCGATACCCGTTCCGACTGTCAAGATACGAATGGCCAGCCTTTGGTGTAAGAAAAGATCGAGAGTTGGTAGGCTCGAACGCAACGTATAAAGTAGTCACGGCAGTCGTGGAATACCACAAATTTTCACAATTATTTCCCACAAACGCCACGGCCCGTTCAATGGGAAAGCTGGGGCGTTATTGTGCCCGAAGATCCCTTTAATAATCCACAACCTTCTGGTGAAAATCCTAGAAACAAATTGCGTGACCCTTTCTCTCGAGTATCGCGCAGCAGCTTCGCGATTCGATGTCAATAAATAATGATCGTCGAGGTCGAAGTTTCGCCGGAACTAAAGAAGAAAATAAGAGCAGGGAACGACGATCGCGATTCGGAACTTTCCGTGGATCGAAAAACCTACCAGCGAGATATTATTCGCGGGCGCACCAAATTTCTCCGTCGACGAGAGGCGAAGTCAGGGGCTGCGGGGGTATTCCGAGGGATGGGGGGGGAGGGGGAAGGTGGTGGGGGAGGGGGAGCGAGGGCGAAGGGGCGAGGGCGACGTAGACGGCGACAGCGGCGGCAACGGCGACGGCGACGGCGACGGCAACGGCGGCGGATGCATTTTGCACCGACTGTACATCCTATTCGCGCACGTGAATATATTAGGGTGGTTCTGCTCCCCCTTGGAACTCAAACACATACAAATTAACGATATTACTCGTACGTACGCGTGCTTACTGTCTGCGTAGGTCGGAGAGAGACATAAAACGCGGGTGGTACGGTGCGCCGTATAACGCGCGAAGGGGTGGAGCGGTAGCGTCCGTGTGAGCGTATATACCCGTGTGTTCTCTCCGTGTGCGTGTTCGCGCAGGACGGGGATGAAATATTATAATACGTCACTTGGCAACTGTGCCGCGCCATCGAGCGGTGTATACCAAGTTTCAAATACGCTAATTCGAAAGCCACCCCTCGCGCGCGCGCGCGTTCCCCGCAGCGCAATCGGAGTCGTGGGACTTCTTTTTCGCTTAACCCCTCCTCCCCCCCCCCCTCCCCCTCCTCCATCCCCCTTACCAGATCCTCCGGCCCCGCGCGCAACCAGGCTTTCAATCGCGTCCCAGCTTACGCGACGCTACAGACCGCTCGAAAGATTTCTACGCTCGTAGGATTCGCGCCACGGTTGTTTATCGTGCAGAAAATCAGGAACCGAATAACGGCGAAGTCGCGAGACGAATATCATTATCGAGAATCGAGCGGGTGGAACGAAACGAATGGTAGAGGGTGAGCGAGATGTAACGCCGAGCGCTTCTCCTGCGCACCTTTCACCCTTTCGTTATACGGAGAGGAGCCGAAATTTCGTCGATCGATCGTGGAAACGTTCCTCGTTAATGTCAACGAAGAAACAGAGAGAGAGAGAAAAAAAAAAAGGAAGCCGAGGCGGAAAGAAGTTCCCACGAGGAAACCGCCCTCGCTTTTCTTCTTCTCATATTTCCTCAAGTTTTTTGGTGCCGTCGTCTTTTATCCCCGACTCGCTTTAAACAGCTAGTTTTCGCGAAGCCTCGAGAAGGATAGTATTTTACACATACTCTCTCCTCTCCGTTCTCTCCCTCTCTCTCCCGCTCTCTCTCTCTCTCTATCTATCTCTCTCTTCTCTCCCGGTGTCTGCAGTCTGAGCGCAGCCGAGGGGGATTGCAACCCTACTAGGACCACTCCGACGAAGAACACGCGCTAAATTTACCACCGTGAAGTGCACTAGCGAGAACGCTCGGAGAAAAGCCATTTGATACGCGGCTCCTCTAATTTACTTCGGAATAGAAAATACTGTGGCAGCTTGTGTCTCGTCATTGGTACTTCGGTGCGACGCGACGGTGATTCGCGAGGATACTCGGCGAGGATACTCGGCGCAGATACGTCGAGACGAGTACTCGAAACGGGAGGATCGGAATCGACCGATCGATCGATCGTCCTTTTCCCCGAATTAATATTATCCAGCGAAGACGAATCGCGGCAGACGAGAAGAATCGCGGGGTAATGCTTTCCACGAAAGACGCCCGGTATACCGTGCCTATTCGCGAGGGTGTGGTTTGATTAATGACCTATTCGATAGCCCTCTCCTCTACCCTTCGTGCCGGGATGCCTCGCATCGAACGTACTATCGAATTCTACGTAAATACACTCGTACGAGAACGTAAGCCCGGTTCGTCGGCGCTGCAACGTAAATGCGCCTATCTATTCGCTGCTCTCGTTCGTCATCCAGTGTGTGCAAACGTTTGCGCGCGCGCGTGTGTGTGTGTGTGAGTGAGTGAGTGAGTGAGAGAGTGAGAGAGAGAGAGAGAGAGGGCGGGAGGGGGAGGGAGGAAGAAAATGTGTTCGAGTACTTACATACACAGATCGTAAGTACGGCGCGAGACATTAATTTTACAGCCACGAAATTCGTAACTTTCGCAATTTTGGTGCGTTCGAACGAACGCGCCGGGGCCGATTCGCGATCGCGCCGCAAAATACTTTGACAAATTTCCCTCGATATCTCTGGAAACTCCAGTGCTGCTGGCAGACTCGAGCGCGCGCTCTAATCGAAAGGAAACATGGCGTCGCATATAAATAAGAATTTATAGACGATGAAAAATGCGGACGAAAGTTGGAGTTTCGCTCGAGTTTCCCACCAGCCCTCCCTCCCCCATCGCCAAACTCCCTCTCTTTCCCACCACCGCCACCCACCCCTTCTTGGCTCTCCTGCCGTGCTTTCGTCATCCTTCTTCCCTCGCTCGGCGTACCTCGCGAGAAAGAAAGGGAGAATTTACGGGGTGGAGTAAAAGTTTTGCGCGAAAAGCGAAAACTCTCGCTAATGGCTGTTTTTCTTGAGCGGAATACTTAAAAAAAAAGAAGGACGAAAAGGAGGAAATAAAAACGAGAGAGTTACTCGGCAGCAGTCTGTACACTCTTACACTCTCTCTCTCTCTCTCAACCCCCTACCACCGGGGAAGAAGTAAGAAAGCGTAATTTTCCGCTATTACGCGACACTCTCACCCCTTTACTTTACTACCGTGCTGTACATTTTCTGAAAACGATCGACGCCACGCCAGTTTTATCCCCCGACAGGATCTTCGAATCTCGCTCATCCCGTGATCTCCTAGAAGATCTCGAGACTCACAGACCGAGCGAACGGTCGCAGACGAGAAATCCTGCGTCGCGATAGAACCTTCCGCTCCGGTATATCCGCGAATTCGCGGGGTCCACCGAAAAGAAAGAAAGAAAGAAAAAAAAAATGCTTTCCAGCGAGAAAAAGGGGCGCGTCTGGGAGTACCCCCCCCCCCCCCCGCCCCCTCCCCTTCCAACCCCCGTCGCTCGGTCTCTCGTCGACGGGCAACTTTAATTATACGGCTGCAGAACGAGGAGAGCGGTTCGATGCTCGGCCAGCATATCAAGATAATGGCTTCCATCGGCCGATGGTTGGTATATACCAATCCGCGGTAAGGGGTTGCGCTTGATTTCCATTGCATCGCGTTATCCCTCGCCGGCCAGCCGACGAGCGGAGCCGACTACTCTCCTCTCTGTACGATGGATACGCTGCCGCACAGACACACATTCGCGGGCCTGCGAGCCCATCGACACCGACTTTCAGCCGCGAGGAATGATTAATCCGTTAAGCGAAGAAAGAATGTTCATCGGGTCTGCCATTACGTGCACGTTTCCGATTGCTCTCGCGTTACGAATTTTCACCTGCTTTTATTTCGACGCGTCTCCGAATGGCATTGGAACCTCGGAGTTTACGGTAAGTCGAGGGGCATGCACGGGAATGTATTATTTTGTTCCCGCTCGTTTCGCTCTTTTACGAATCCATCGGATCCCCGTACCGAAGAAATCCTTGATTACGGAGTAGGTGCCCGCGAGGAAATAAATTTATTATCCAATGGAATATTGTTATAGTTCTTAATGCGTCGCCCAGTCAGTACGGGCGACAGTACGGCAGCGAATCCCATATTACTTTCCCATTCCACTATGATTATACTTGCCGTGCTTCGATTCATCGACAAGATACAACGAATCGATATGTTCCCACCGTTAACTGTATACCGACGCTAAAGATGTCCAACTACTCTAAGTTGTAGTTCCCATTAGAAACCGTTTAGAAAATTCACTTTATTCGACAAGTGCCGACACGCGGGATTTCGAGTCGAGTCAAGTGAACGTCGGTCTTCCCGAGTTAAAACGTTGAACGAAACGTTACATTCTCCAACCTATTCTCGTTTTCCAGTTAACGGTGGATACTTCGATTTTATTATTAGAATCGTTTTATTTCCAGGATAACTCGCGCGCTTTTCCTTCGATTTCTCCAAGAGGTGTAAAGTGAAATCACTTTCCGCTCCAACGGCTATATCTTAAATACGGACTGTATTAAAATAAAACATTCGACAACGGTGGCAGAGGTGTTTCACGGTGACGCGATACGTCAAATTTGCCACCCCCCCCCCCCCCCTACGCGACTCGCGACATCGAAAGACTCGTTCCGTGTCAGCGAGCTCATCGAACGCGGGGATCGAACAGGAAATCTTACAAGAGGTGGGGAAAAAAAACAGCGCGGAGGGATGGATAATTTCGCCCGTTTCTCCCTTTCAACGCCAAGCGCTAAGCCTTTAATCCTTTCCACTCGAGCGGCCGGGAGTACTGGATATAAGATGTTAATTGTTACTTAATGCTCGTGAAAGTTTTACCCGATAAACGATAATGTTTCAAAGAATACTCGGGTTCCCGGTAAATACGCGCGGCGACGAGGGCGTAATTGAGGAAATAAATCCGAGCCGATTTATATTCCATTAGATCCCATTTTCCTTCTTTCTCTCGTTGGTTACCGGGTACAGAGGCGCGATTCGAACCTTCGAGATTTGCGACAACCGTGGCGGAAATATCGCCAGTCGAGGCTCATCGGCGCGGTATCGAATAAAAACGGCGAACTTCTAAATAGGAGCACTTATCGATTATTCCGGCGCAGTGAATGCATTAAGCGATTCATCGCCGAGCATCGCGTCGTCGCGTTCGCTTCTCCGGTTAGAGAAATTGTTATTTTTCCGGTTTATTCCGTTCCGGCTGATGGAGAACTATCCGAGCATCGCGACGCAGACAAAATTGAAGTGTATCCGGGCGAAGGGAACGACGCCGCGTATCTGACCAAACCACCACCGAGCAAATCTCACGGATTACACGCTTATTTTCTAACCGACTATGGTATTTCCGTCGCGATGCGTAATAATAACTCGAGGGGTGGGATGAAGCTCGTGGGAGTATTTACCCTCGATTAAACTTTCGATGGCGAGACCGCGATTGGGAATTGCACCGAATTCATTTACGCGAAACTCTTTCTCGGGTCTTTCGTAGGTTCCTCGATCGTCCTGCGCTGGCACTTGAATGACGCGCGGGTCGTTGACACTGACCCGTCGAATTCGGGGACGCGTAATCTGCCCTGGAGCAGATTTAAATTTCGTGTCGGCCCAATGGAACGGGAAATAAGATTTTACTACCGTACAGATATTGCCAAGATCGAATTCAACTCAACTTGAAGCTTTATTTTATCGCGATTCTGATTTGATAATACGATCTCTCGAACGAACCACGACGTTGAAATTTCGAACATTTTCCGAACATTTCAACATTTATTCGAAAATCGGGGCTCAATTTGTCTTCGAAAAATGGACGTTTCTGCGCGAAAAGTGTGTTATATTTTTATTACACGCTTTGCTCGCAAGATCTTATTATCACTGGAATATCCGAAGACACTGTATGTCACGAATGGTTAACTGTCGCGAAATAAACTCGGATTAACGTAATAAATTTAATAGGAAATCTTTAACAAACGAAAAACGCAATCGTGCGTCGTATGCACTCCGAACGCGTGTGTCGATTCGTCAGCGACGTGCTACGTCCACGGCGATCGCATCTCGTCACAAGCGCGTCAGAGCGAAAAGGTTAAATGGCAACCACATATTAGGATTGCGAATCGGAAACTGTTTTCATTTTAAAAACAAACTTCATTTATCGTCCATCGCGAGAGCAAACATGCGAATCGAGATAATTCAACCAACTCGGAGAGTTAAAAGAATCAACCACTGGTCGTACCGTCCAGAACGACGAGGATAACGAAACTCGAAAAAATAGAAACGAGACTCGCTAGCGTTGTATTAAATCAATCGAGATTTTCATTCGATACAACTGGATTTCCTTGACGGTGAAATTCGTCTCACTCGAACGGACGGACGACGAAACAAGTTTTCTGGAAAGACAGCCAGACCGGCGCCTGGCATGACGGGGACACGAGAGAGCGGAGGAAAAGCCTAGTACGCGTCTCTACGTACGAGGAGCGGAACGCACACGAGTGCCCCAAGCTCTACACGGGAGAAAGAATCCGTAGTGTAAATAAAGACCCGTTCGTAACGCTGGCGATGTTTGCCGAATGCATTAAGGCGGTAAGAGCAGTGCCCGCCGGATAGCTCCGTGTCGCGATGTATCGCGTACCACGGGCGGAGAAGAGACGAAGGGATCCGGTGAGGGGGGCGGAGAGGGGGAGTGGGTTGGAGGGGGGGGGAGTACAGCCACGGTAAGGGGTGGGCGGTTAAAAGGGGCCAGGGGATCGGCGACGATGCGGCTTAAGGCCTATGTACCGCTCGGAAGCTTAACGTTTCGAGGGGGCAAAGGGGTTGACGACGTACAGTTGACACGCTCGCGCGCGGTCGCCCTAACACGCGCGAACGGAAGACACGGTGGGTTACACGTACGTATGGAATCGCGCGCGCACACATCGGCGGGCATAGGTATGTACGGTATATGTGTCGGTGGAGAGGAGGACGTTGCGAGCGGTCGTGGTCGGCTCGTGTAACTCGCACTCCTGGTTACTACCACCATCGTGTGTCGTCCCTTTGTCTATGTCTTAGGGCTTACATATAATTCCGTGTTTGCGAAAAAGATCGGGAACCCGTATCCGGGCGAGTACGCGCGCGTTCTCCCTCTCTCTCTCTCTCTCTCTCTCTACCACCGCCCCCTCACCCTCCTCACCCCCTCCACTCGTCCCTTGGTTCCGTCGCCCCCTATCCCCCCCGCGCAGATTTTTAATATGTCGTGCCGTAGATGGGTAAACGCGCGAATACGCGAACTCAACCACAAGCGACTCCGCGTTAGAGACGTTCGAGGACCCACCTTCCATCTCTCTCCCTTACTCTCATTTTCGCTACCCTCCCTTCGCTCCATCCCTCGCTCGTGCGCTCTCAGTTTCTCTCTCCGTTCCTCTTCCGCGCGGCCGCGCCTATCGCGGATCACCGGCGCAGCCGGCATAATTAAAAATAGCTCTATTTTAAAATGCTGATCGCCAGCCACATCCACCGGTTCTGCACTTTTCTCCATCCCCCTTTCTTCCGTCTCGTATCTCCGCGCCATCGAAACGTCGGTAATATACTAGCGTTCTGCTACTGGCACAACCTCGCGTGTGTACCCCCGGCGAATTATTGCGCCGTACTTCGTCCGCAACGACGAGGCGGCGGATGGATATTTTTCGTTCCGATTCCAGACGAGAAAATCAACGTTCGCTTTTGCAAGGCGAACCGGCGAAATTAAATCCCTCCCCGCGACGATGTACGGATTTCCGTCCATCCCCCCTTCCCGTACCTCAAATTTTAATTCGCTCGTCTCAGTTTCCTTCAAGATTACCGAGGCAAATTGTACGCGAATCTATACTGACGATTACAACGGCCAATGGTAGAGCGGGACGTTAGATCACTTGGCGTTTCGAAACTTCAGGTAGTTCGAGGGGCTTACTTTCTTGCTCCGGCGGCGCGGCATCTAAACTCTAACGCTGATATATTTTCCAGAAGCGCAGAGGTGCAGGAGGGGAGGAAAGGAGAAGCGTAGAGAGAGAGAGAGAGAGAGAGAGAGAGAGAGAGAGAGAAGAGTGAGAGGAGAGAAGGAGACCAAGCTGGATGCGGTAGGATGGGCGTAGACGAGGCGGCGGAGATAGGGGGTGAGTTATAAATTATAAGGCATTAGGGGGCCGGCCTGACTCCGGTGGATGTGCTCGTCGGATGTGTAAGGGGATGATTATGCCTAATGGTGAGATATTACCCGACTGGTATTACTTGGACACGGGCGCGGCCATGTTCTAATCTTTTCGACAGGGTTTCCTACTTTTCTGCCATCGCGGTACCTACTCCCGTAGACGAGCCGGTGAAAAAAATAATTTAACCCCGGCTGCATAACACGACGTAGAGCGCGTTGTCGTACTCTTGCTTACCAGTATTCCCCCGAGTGAAAGGAGGACCGCGCGTGTCTCGAAACAAAACAAAAAAACAAAAAAAAAACCAACGCAACAACGACACGCACCCGTCTGGATAACGCCGATGTGTTCCCCCCCCACGTAACAAGGTTTTCGCGAGTCTTTTCGCGAATAATCTCCGCCAACACCCCTCGCATCACGTTTAGCCGGGGCGTGTAGCCGGTTCGCGATCACTTTGGTCACTTTTTAGCGTGTAGGTAATAGAATCTGGACGCGTCCTGTTCGCGTTAGCCACGCGACGCGTTTCTCCGGATATTTCGATGGAAATTGGAAAAGGCAGCGAAACGAGGCGTTTTGGGGTTTAGGGTCGGACGACCCGAGGCAGTTTTATCGGCGAGGTAAATAATAATCGTGACACGGAAGGACACGCGCGTCAAAACGTAATTTAAATCATAAATGCGTATCGCGATACGTGGTTCGTTACGCTGAGATTAGGGTGGATGAAAAAAAAAAAAATCGACAAAATTCAGAATCGGCACGATAACAACCTTTAGCGAAAGGGTATCCTCGAAATTATAGCCTAACGAAACGACAAACATTCTCAGCGCGCACGCAATATTTCCTTGCCTCGTACAATTGTCGGCTTAATGCCCGGCATCGTCGGGACGCACCGCGTCGCTTCGCTTTTTCAAGGGGGCCCGTCGAGCGTACGTACAACGCGTCAAAGAACACGGTGTCGTCCCGCGCGTTCGCGTGGTCGGTCACGCGAGCGGCTCGTTTCTCGATGGCAGAGGGCGAGAGAAATCGGTGATCAATCGACAGAGGTGGGAAGGGGGGGGCTTTTTTGCCCTTTCCAGAGATACTTGCCGCGATTTCTGTTGCGCGCTAAAGTAACGCGCTGGTTACGCGACTTAAGAGGAAGGGGGATGGCTGGGGGGGAGGGGAAAGCGTGAAACAGGGGTAAAGGTGGAATAAGAAAAGAGCATAGGTTGGAATCGCCGCACCCTAAAGCGGGTGGAGGCTCTCGAGAATCGTTCTATAGGTACATCCATAACCGTGGGAGGGCAGTTAAGCCCGTTAGCTAATATCTATTTCCTCCGACGCCATTTTTCTTTCGTTCGTAAAACGTGAGCTCGCCTGGATGGGTGCGGCTGACACGCGCGTAACACGTAATACATACTTATTACGGGCGCACTTTAATACGAACTTCGGCGTTTACTCAAGAAGAATGGAGAGGCGGGGAATAAAAGGTAACGGGAACGGCGAGATTGTTGCGAGACACGGAACACGGCGAAACGGGATGCGAAAGTTTCTTTTCCGAATTTTCCGCGATACGCTTTACTTTGGTGCGGGTAGGGAATTAATTTTCTCGACGCGATTGACGATCCGCGTCCTATCCCGATCGGTAGCTTCGGTTAAACGTACGTTAATTATTCGAGCTTCGGAATGCTCTTAAATACTCTATGCCGTCGTATTTCGTGTTTTGTTCAGAAACTTTGAAAATTGCCGTTCCGCGAGACATTTCAGGATTTCTTATCGACACTTTGAGATGAATTACTTTGCGGCCGTACGAGTTTAGGTTTATCAGGTTTATCGCGCAGAGTAATCGAGCGTTGCGCGTCTCGAAGCGGTACCTAGAGGAAATAAAATTGTGCCGTCGTCGTTCGACGTGCCGCTCGAGGTCGCGCGTTCCGTAAAACTAGCGTCGCAAAAATGTCGCGTGATTATCGGCTCGAACTCTCGCGCCTTCGTGAGAATCAGTTGGCCACACAAACTCGAGGTTACAATCGGAGAACGGCGTTATTTATAGGCGAGGCAACGACCACCGCCCGCCTCGAAGATACGAATCGACCATTTTCTAAATCAGTTTCCGTCGTTTTGTCCTCGTAAATCAAGTAACCCGCCCTTCAAGGGGGGAGCGTAGAAATTCTCGCGAGTCTCCGATTACAATTAACGTCCCACGAATTAATAAAGGCCGCGTCACGCGAAATCTCGTGAAAGTTTCCACCTCGAAGAGGACGCTCGCTTCGTTTCTAGCCAGATAGAGATCAAGGACATCGTCCGCAAGCTGTCGTTCGCAGCAAGATACGCGACGCGCACGAAGCAGCGTGACACTCTCGACGTGGTGGAAGAGTTTTGCGCTTCAATTTTAAGACCCGTTCGTTAGCTATTAAAAGTAGCAAAATTGCGATGCGGAGTGCCTTGCTCCGTGCAATCGAGCCACCTAAACTCCTTCGTCTCACTGTGTCGACTAAGTAGCGAGTTATACCCGCGTAAAGTAATTACTCGCAAGTAGAAGTGACTATACTTTGTGATCTCCAGTGATGAATCTGCGTGTAAGTTAATCCATCTTCCGTGCTCATCGGCACTCGTCGCGCGTTAACACGAACGAGAAACACACGCGTCGCCGGTTAACGCGTCGGGGACACGATGGGGAAATAAATGAAAATCACGGGCAAGATGTTCGTGGTTGGAAAAAAAAGGGAAAGCGTTGTTCCTTCCACGATGAAGCGGTCTCTGAGGTTCTCGGCACTCGTCGAAGGTTCTCGCAATGACACGCTCGCAACAGGTCGATAGAAACTCGAAACAACGTAACACCGAGGCGCGATAAACGAGGTAGGCGCTTTTGTCGCGAAATAACAATCACCTCGGGTCATAATATTTTCTGTCCTGCACATCGACGCTTCGGATACCCTCGGTACAACGAACGAAAGATATTCAAGATCAAGTTTCCGAGAAACTTCGCGGGCTAATGCTTGCACTGCCAAAGGATTCTCGACGGTCTTTCGAAAACACGTTACCGGTGGCAAAGTTGTGGATCGTGGGAGAGCCTATACACAATTCGCAATCCATCGTTGCCGATAAAATCGCGGTTAGTCCGATACGAAGCGAGAAACTATTTTGAGTATTCGAGAATGGCCCGGTACGAATGCGTGCACGCTTCACTGTTGATCGCGCGACATCGCATTTCGCCCTTATCTCTCTGCCCTCGTATCGAGATGCAGGGTCACATTTAGCACTCCATACGTTAATACGTTACTTCGGCTCTCGGTAGAGCGCGAAAGTCGAAGAACGTCAAAGTCGATTGCTAATTATTGAGGGCGGTGCGACCAGATCGTAGGCGTTGCATCGAAAATTATTCCTTGAACGGCGACGGGATTATTTTATGATCGACCGTAAAGATTCTCGCGAATTCGTTTTCAACTTTGCAAGTATTCCACCGACGATACTACAGGAGACAAAACTGTTGCCATTTCTTTTCCAACTACGATTCGCCACGTCTTCGTGGGCAAGAAAAGCAATCCACGACCTCTGGACCGCGAGTTGGATTTGAAATCCAACGGACAATATCCCCTCACGATCGATTTCGCTCAAAAACTTCCGAAGAAAGTCGTTATTGCACTCGGCATCGTAGATGGAACGGAAAACGACGAGCGATGGGAGGAGGAGAGCGGTGAACAGACAGAGAGAGAGAGAGAGAGAGAGAGAGAGAGAGGGTGGGGCGATGGAGGGAGGGGGGAGAGAGGGAGAGAGAGAGGTCGCGGTAGACTCGTAGAATCGGTAGGAGGCGGCGAGGGTGCGAGAATACCAGGGGTGCGAGAACGCGGGAAGGGGGTGAGACGTAGGTATTTACGTAGGCATGTACGTATACCTGCGGCAGGTGCGACTGTACCAGTGACAGAAGCGCATACAGAGGAGAGAGCGCGAGCGCGCGCACAAACACACCGACGAGCACGCGCAAGCGAGCGCCCACACATCGGTTTCGCATGCATACGCACACACGGAGCGGCAGAACAAACTTCGACATGAATTACTTAGATTAATTTAGTTGGGCGGCAGGGTGGGCTGCCGTTGTTGCTTACTCTCCGACCTTCTCTATATCGCGCCACGATACACCCCCACGACCACCGTCGTCGGCAACAACACTACCACCATTGCATCGCCACGACCACCACCACCACCACCACCGCCACCGCCACCACCACCATCGTCGCCGCCGCTACTAGCTGCTGCTATCGATTCTAGTTCCTGCTTTCGCCTAATTTTAGAAGCCTCGCTCGAAGAATAAATAACGCGCGTACCCGCCCGAAGGATTTAAGAGTAGTCGCGCGGTACAACTGCTGCGCCTTCTTTTCACAAATGCAACATTCTCGTTTTCCAATAAGCTCGCGCGCGCTCGTATGCGCGACGCAACGACACGTCGAAGGAAACGAATCGTATGGATTTGAAAAGATTTCGTGGTTCGCTCGCGTTTGAGCGTCGAGTCGACGAGCGTTGGGTACGCGCTCCCGCGAGGAGGACCCTCGTTCGTCGATTCGAGCCACGAAGACGATGAGCTTCAGGTTTTCGCGGTAGCGAGTGACCCGCGAGTAAATCACCTGGTTTATCGGCCGCTACGAATTTGGAACGACGATAAATTTCCCACGGCGTGTTTACTCGCGTGCACGCTCGACAACTTTCCTCTCGCGGAGCGCCTCTGTAGATGGATTAAAACGAGCATCGATCGTTTACACCATTAGGACTCAAATTGCCGCTCCGATGGCACCACGGATCGTCGTCGTCCTGGTTTTCTTTCCGTCCTGCAGACTCCAAAATACTTCGTAGCGGTTATAAATAGTCCTTGAAATCCAGAAAACGGTCCAACTGGGATCCGAGAATTGAAAATACGACGAGAAAATTCCAGGTAGGAGCAACGACGAAAAAATCGTCGAAAGCCGCTCGAGAAAGGAAGAAAGCGTACGCGGAACGACGGAGAGAGAAAAAAAAAACTGTCTTGACAAACTCCTTTCCCTGCGCGCGAATGATCGTTCGACGGGGGCTAAAACGTTTCCTGGGCGAATACACGGATTTTCACTTTGACACGATGCGCGCGAAAGGCGTGCGTGCGATGCGTCCACTCGCGCAATCAAGGTTCCAAAAAGCGAGCGGGTGAAAGGGGAGAAATAGAGAAAGAGGAAGCCGGACACGCGTTTCGTGCAGCACGTCTACCCGGTGTCGAGGAAATAATAGATGAACCGGCTACTCGGACCGTGCTACCGGTGGGGGGCTAAACAATGTTTTTCAGCCACTGAAATCCCCTTGAATTTTTCATCGGCCCCTATGTTTTAACCCTTTCGGCAAGGCGGGACGGTGGGGGAGGAGGAGGAGGAGGAGACCGGGGGAAGAGCTTTCCTCTCCCCCTTCCCTCCCCCTTTATTCTCTCACTCTTTTCAGCCGCCGCTCTACCTCGAGCAGCGCGGAGCGTCTCGCTCCTTGAATTATGTAGGTACGAGAGCGGTGTCTCCGTCGCACCCGCGTAAGCGCGGATACGCGACGCCCTTTCCCGTTCGAGAATGGTTCTCCCGTGTCCTGTCCCCGGGCCGCCGAATAAAATAAGCCCCGATGCTTCGTGATTGGAAAAAAAAGGAGCGTATTCCCGGCTCGAGCGGAAAACTGAGCGTGAATTTTTCAGCTCGCTCGATAAGAGAAAAAGAAATAACGCGCACCGCCGCTGCCGGCTCGCACCGCCCGTAGACGTTTCCCCGATCTCCTTCATCCCACATTAACGGCGCACGAAGGGGATGAACGACTTTTCCGATCAACGAGCACCATCGCCAAGAGGCTAGGGGAATAATGACAGGTTTTTTAACGAGGACGTTCTTTTTTTTTTTTCCTTTCCTCTCTTGTTTCCTCCCTCGCGTAAGCAAGCGTGCAATATTGATAAACCGCGAGCTACGTATTCGTATCGTTAAGCCGAAGAGGGGAGGAGGGCGCGCGAGAGGGGGGTGGTTACGAGGTGGGGGGAGGGAGAGAAAGAAACTAGGCGTGCGGCCTAAGTGCGTGCGTGCGTGCGTGCGTGCGTGCGTGCGTGCGTGCAAACTTTCCTGAGTTGCCTGCTGCCTGTCCGCTTTTCCCTATCAGCGTGAATACGCGCGGGCGGGCGCGCGCGCTCGCGAGTACTCGCGAGCACACGTGTACGAGGGTGTAAAGAGGGCTGTCGGGATAGAGGGAGGCCGAAGCAACAGAGAGAAAGGAGAAGGCAACGGTGGCGGGAGGGTAAAGAGGAGTGGGCGGGGGAGAGGGGTGTACGTAAAACCATTATGTAATTACATCTAGACCGGTCGCTCGAACGGACGACCTGACGAACGAACGAACGAACGAACGAACGAACGAAGAAACGGGTAGTGGACGAAGAGGGCTAACGGGGAGACGAGGATAGGCCATGAGAAGGAAAGGCAGAGTGTGAGTGTGTGTGTGTGTGTGTGAGAGAGAGAGAGACGAGGCAGAGGCTGGCTCGGAAAGAGGGACGGGAAGAAGAGAGGGTCGGCTTGAATTTGATTTCAGAGAAAAGGGTTGATACCGCTACCGGCGGTTCCGATCGCGTGATCCAAACCGCCCTTTTGTCAGATCCGTGTTACGTATCGTAGGTGAATAAGGCACGCGGCCGCCTCGTGCGCCGGACGAGCAGACGGACGGATATTAATACTCTCTTTCTCCGTCTTTCCTCCGTATCCCTTCCGCGATTCTCCTGCAAGAGTACCCGCTGCTACCGCTCTTCGAAACGACGGCGTATACACCCCGTTGCCCTACCGGCCCACCGACCTCCACACCGTCGACCTATACCGACGCGTCGACGGGTTAAAGACCGCGTTCTCGGGAGACGCGACGCGAGCGACGCTTCTTCGTTCCCCCTCCACCCCGCCACCGAAAGAGATCCGTCCGTTTCTCTCCCCCCCCCCCTTTTATCCTACGCTGGAATTACTCTCTTTCTTCGTTTCGAAATTTATTCGTGTACTCCCGCTCGCTTTCCGATTCGCGTCAAAAGCGACCGATCTTTCCGCGCGATCGAACTTAACGAGAAAGATAGGACGAGGAGAGCAAGGAGACAGTTGGAGGGTGAGCACGAACCTCTCTCACTCTATCCCGCTCGCGTAGGAAATCGAGGTGGTCGACGATGCTTCGAATCCTGGTCTTTGATTTCGTCCTGACGTGTAGGTACTACGGGATACGCTTTGGTCAACCTCCCGTGGAAAAGGCACCCTCCTGGTCCTGGATCTCCATTACGGTAGTCATGGCGACCGCAATTGATTCCACGGGGGTGAGGGCGGACGAAGAGAACGGAGAGAAACGAAGAGAACGAACGAACGAACGTGCAAGGGAGCGAGCGAGCGAGAGTCGAGGGACGCGGTGTACAAGGGTGTTCGAGATCGTAGGAGAAAGCGAGAGATTTCGGGGTGATGGAGCCAGAGAGAGAGAGAGAGAGAGAGAGAGAGAGAGGTGGACGGACGAGGCGAAAGGACCCAGAAAGGGGGTTAGAGAGAGAACCGGCGGAGAGATCGACAGAGGGCATGGTGTTACTATGGTGGTGCTACACGGTACTCGCTTTATCCGATACAATGCAGGCTAAATAGCACCGGTCAGTTCTATGGCGTTGGATTAGAGATACGTCGCTCGTTTGAGGCGAGCCAAGCCCGCCCTCCACCGGGGTGGTTCCCCACCCCCCACCCCATCCCTCCCCTCCCCCTTTTATCCCGTGTTCCCGGTCGCTCGACTCCTACCTCCGTCCCTCCTTCCCCCTAACCCTATACCTCCACCCCCTCTATGTGCTCCTGACACGACTAACTCACCATCATCGACATCGCCACCGTTCACGACTAACCTCTGCCCGCCGCGCCGTCACGTTCGAATTACCTGCGTGCCACTCGCCACGTCGCCACCGAGCTCCAGGAACAATCGAGAATCGATTCCACGATCGGCTTTTAGAGAATGCCAGGAACACGAGTCCTCGAATCGACGTTCTTGCCGGCCGGACCGGTGCGGTGCTGCGTTCAAAGTCGATCCCGCGCTACTCCACGGGGAAATTATGACGCGGTATGCGTCGATTGTCAGAGTACCGTGGGTGCTCGACCGAGACGAGAACCGAGACAATTATTCTTCTTTTTTCCGCGAGACGTGACGCTTCGAACGATTTTCACCAAGACCGAGCTAACGATTAAGAGATTAGCGGGCGAGAGGACGGACTTTGATACGTTTAAGAAGCGAAAAAAAGCGTCGGAGGGTCAAGCGGATCGACCCCCCTTTAATTGCGTGGTGGAAATACCCGCGAGGACATAACCCCCGCGGGAGATGTTTTCTCCAATCAGAAACGTAAACTCGAGAATAATAAATCGATTCCTACGACGGATGAAACGTCTCGCGGTAGTCAAAGAAAATACCACCTCTCGTATGTAAATATTTTTAAGCAAAGACTTTACTCCGACGGTCTCACTTCGATCACCCGTCGATCTTCCTACGAAAACATTCGCCAGGTTCTCGATGGAATATTTGTTCCCACTCCATCGCTCCACTTTCAAACCATTAACGATTATCGAGACTCGCGAAGCTCAGTTTCCCCCGTGTTCTCCACAAATCCACTTGTCGCGCAACGTTATCGTTGTTACAATCGTTACTATTGTTATTACCGCGAAAATATTAATTACGCGTTATACGGTGGATCCTATTAGCGCGTATCTAACCGTTGGGTTAGGTCTGGGTTTCTAGGCGCGATATGCCGTCGAGTATTTAGTACTTGATTGTGCCTCTCTCGGCAAGTATATGGCGGCAGGATGGCGAGGTACACCGAGAGAGCCTAGGCGAGGGGAAGCGAGACGGAGCCAAGAGAGAAGAGAGGAGCGAGAGGCGCGAGGAGGGAGGACGGGGTAAAGAGGGAGAGAGAGAGAGAGAGACGCGGCTATTGTCCAAAGTGCCAAAGTTACATGGCGCGTCGTAACTTACATCGTATTATGTAGGTACACGCGAAGCCGCCCGCCCGCGTATACCCAAGGTACACGACCGCTTAAGTTTCGCCGAGGCGCCCCCTCTATCTCCCTTCGCGACGAGCACCGTAAACAGAAGGGTGTGTAGGAGGGTGGAGGTGGAAAAGGATGAGGCAAAGGAAGAAGATAGAGACGCTACGCCGTCGTCCGGCCGGAACGATCGATAAAAGTGGAATTGTCATAGCTGCGAGATGGCAATAACGACGAGGACAACGGCAACGACAATAACAATGACAATGACAGGCGACGCTGCAGCGCAAATAATCGCCCTACGGCCCTCCTTGGAGGATACGCGGATACGCGGATGGTAAAGGGTGGAGACGGAGGGGGGTTACGGCCCGAGGCCGAGCTATATACCGCGCTCATCGTAAAAGAACCTCGCGCCCCGCTCACTCACTCTTTTTTTTTTCTCTCTCCTCTTTTTTTTTTTCATCCTCCTCCGAGTAATTACGCGCCCTCTCGCCCGCCAAGAAATCCTCGATCCTCGTAAGTGACTCCTCCTCGCGCGCCCGGTGAGCTGCGAGCGAGGAAATCAGCGCGCTTTTCCCGGGGATTATTCACAAATTAGTCCTCGGGATCTTTTCATCCGATCGGGGGAGAGTAAATTCGCTTAATAAAAAAAAAAAAAAAGAAAGAAAAGGGAAGGAAAAGAAAAGAAAAGAAAAAACAGAATAAGAAGGAAAGCCGTCGTGCGAATCGAGACGCGTCAAGAAAAGGGTGGGAACGCGCCGGGAGGAGGATGACGCTGTTGCGTCGAAAGGATGAAAAACGGAGGGACGAGAGTGAAGGGCATCGAGGATGATTCACGGAGGGGACGCGAGGCGAGGCGAGGCGCGGCGCGGCACCGGTAGCGGGCAGCGACGGAGCAACGCGCGAGTAAGCGAAACTATAACGCGTTCAGGTGCGCGTGCGAGAGAGACTCGGGGGCGCAGGAGAGGGCGGCCAGTGGCATTTTGTAAATTAAATTTTAAATATTAAAAATAGCCGGCCGCTCTCTTTCTCCCACGTCGGGGCCACCGCGCTTCGTCCCTCCTTCTTCCTCCTTCGGTGCCCCGAGCTTTTCCAAACGCCATCCATCCCCGACTGCCCCTCTTCGCCCCCGACCATCCCCTCCCCCACACCCCTAGCCCCATCACGCCTGCCTACACCCCCGGTTGCCCTCTCCCGCCGCAACGGTCACAGTCCGCCTCCCCTACCCCCGATAACCTGCAACCCACTTACTCATTCGTCGATAATAATTTTATTCGAGGGTGAAAAATTGGAGTTTCCTCTCGTTCCCTCCCTTCCTCGCGTCCGCGTTCTCTTTTTCGCTCTTTCTCCTCCTCCTCCACCTCCCCCTCCCCCTCCGCCCCCCGCCTAGCCCTCTCTCTCTCTCTTTCTGTCCACCATCGCCACTCTCCATTTCACTCCACCCCTCTCGCTCTCCCTCACACTCTCGCGGCGGGTATATCCTCTTACTCTCTTTTTCCTCTGGTCTCCCGCGGCAGAACCGTGCACGGCACGGCCAGGTACGAAAGGTAGAACGGAGTCCCCATGCATACTGCAGAGTGCTTTTGATCGGACCGGACCCCAACGGAATGAAATATAAAAATCGCAATAAAGCGTCGCTACCGGTGCCGGGATGTTTCGATTCCGTATCCGGGATTCGATGCGCTCTCCTTCTGACACGCGCAAATACACACCGGCGATATTATATCCGTGCATACTACCGCGAGCACGGGGCTCGCCTGACTCTATTTCTTTCGAATCGACGGAAAGGAGAGAACGCGGCCAACCCTACGTGCCCGCTGCTTTCTATCCCGAGACTACCCCTCTCTTCTTCTCTCTCGTTTCTCCCCTCGGCGATTTTGCTCCGCCCGGTAAATACTCCCGATAAAGCCGTCAACCTATGGTCACCCTCCTTTGGGTCGAAATACTCGAGATATTCGGGAAATCTGATCGCAGAGGGGTTGAGGTAACGGAGCGACGGGAATAATGTTTCGGAATACTTCACTCGCTACGCGATCCGACCTGAAATCGAACGCGGACCGATGTACCGTCGTTTTTTAAATAAACTTTTCATTGGCGACGAGCGTACGAAAATGCGCAGCGTATGGGGTAAAGCGATTTAAAAAAAAAAGGGTCCATAGTACACGGTGTGCTTCGTACCGAGATATTGCGAAAAATTAACATAGCTTGACTTGTCGGCCTTCCGTTCGTACTCACTCGATTGTAAAATCGCGGTACAAAATATTTTCTATTACCTTCGGTAAGGAGAGATAATTTCGCACGATGCAGGAATTATTTCAAAGTTTGATTAGCACTTTTAAGGCAGAGGTGATTAATTAATTTTTTTGCGCCGCTTGCAAGGGGGTTACGCGAACAGTTTTATTACGCATTGTATTTCCACATAGAATTGTGTTTGTTGCCATCGACTATTGAAAATAAAGGTTGTACGTAACACAATACGCGACCGTTTTTCAGCCAGCCGTAAATCATCATCGCACTTGAAACTGTACCACCTGAACGAACGTAGGTAAAACGAACGGTTGTCGAAAACGAAAAGCGCGGAAAGATAAAGATATTTTTGAGAACTCAGCCCTATCGTTCGGTAATGCTCGTATCCCAAGAACGCTCCATTTAAATTGACAATCGAAACGAGCAAGCGTCGATACAAATCTTTCCGTAAAAGGCAATAAAAAAAAAGCAAGATAAATAAAACCAGCGGCAATAAACGACGCAAAATTTGAAATTATCGATTTTCATTCGAACCCGCGTTTTCTCGGGAGCGACGATCATGCAAACAGTTCCGCTTGCATTTCGTACCGGCGCATAACTGTCGTTGGTAGTTTCGCTTCTTATGCGTGCAACTTTATTTTTTTTTCGACGACGTAAAAACTCGGAGGGACGAGCCGATTCTGTCGGAAACGAGGAGCGTTGTTTTATTACGAAAGCCTCGTAAAAGCACGGCAAGCGGAGTGCGAAGAAAGAAACGAATGAGAGGGAACGGAATCGTTACGCGCCGGCATTATTTTGCCAAATTATTTCCACGATTATGGCCGAAAATGATTAATTTAAATCGTAGTGAAAATTCGCGTTGCCGGTGCGCGCCCGGGCGTTCGAAATCCGTTGAAAAAAAAAGAAGAATAATATTCGTGTATCGGAGCCGGCCGATTTCGTTTCTTAGAATACGAAATATAAAACTGGGGTTTACGTTGCTTAGATTTTCAGCCGAGTCGTTAAAAGAGCAAGTATTTACGAGATAAAGGAGAGCGGAGCTATAAAAAGATGTAGCAGCGAGATCTGCGTCGATTTTACCTCTCATTCGTGTCTCCCAAACTTTCCGCATTCCCCGTTCTAGTAGCGCCTTAAATTTTTTAACGAATCCACCCTACGCATCGGTCGAGAGTCTTCTGGTCACGCGATGTTTCGATCTTCGACCGAGTTGTCGCGCGAATGAACGAGCTATCGGGAGAGAGCGACGTATCGCGCAATAAGGTACGAGGATAAAGGTATTTTCGATCTCACGAACGATTCGTGCGAATGCAAATAGCCTACGCGTGGCGTCCTCGTTTCGCGATAAAAGTCAGCAGGGAGATACGGGAAGAGGAGTTTCTCGCGATACGGCGTTTAGATTTTCAATCGGCTATAGTCGCGCTGCGGAGTGAACGATAAAAATACATAGATGAGCGGTAAGAAAGATGAGCAGGGGGGGGAGAAGTATAGAAGGGAGAAGCTCATCCCCGTTTTTATTTTTCTTGGGGAAATCCAAAGAGAGTTCTTGTCCTTCGCATTCGAGACGGTATATCCGCGTGCGTCGGGGCGCCTGCAGGGTGTATCTCGAACACGCATCGGTGTGCGTCGAACATGAACGTAGGGAGCAACGCTCAGAGACGGTAACACGTACGTTCGGGACCCAGCCAGACTGATAAATGATTCATACGATATTTTTCTCTACCGAGCACCGACTCGCTCTCTCTTTCGCTATCTCGGGCGGGCACGGAGTACGGAAAGAAACTGCCGGGCATTAATATATATTTTATGTTTTATATTTGTTTCGCCGGATATGCGTCCAACTACATACATACTCCCTAGTACTTCTATGTATATCGTTTATTTGCGCGTTAGTGTGGGTCGGAGCGCGGTTGTGCGTCGGTCCATCTCGTAGATAGATGGCGAAAAAGATAGGGCGCTCTTCTACTATCAAATTCACTGCCGTCCATATTTCGCGAGCATTATCCACGGTTGAAGGAAATTTTCTGAAAATTTGTCGAAATCTCCTGGTCGAACGACGGCGCACAGATTCATTCATTCGCGAAACGGAAAAAAAAGCACGGGTACAACTTTCAGATACGGAAATATCAGATACTAACTCCGAATTTCGCGACAGCTACGTGGATAAGGTGGTAATGCCAGTTTTGCCTGTCCTCCTTTGTAAATTGAACGATTGGATTTCACGTTTAACGAGTGGTCCCACGACCAGCCGAAACAAAAGGATCCCATGAAACGGGGACGTACGATAAACGAGGTTAATAACGCGAAACATGCTCGCGACCTTTGACCGATGGCGGGACAAATATAATATATTTCAGGATTTCCCCTGTGAATTCGCACGATCGTCGTGAATAAATCAAAAGGTAAGATGCAGAAACGAGGGGCCGTTTAAAAATTAAAAATCTTAAAATTTCTCCCTGACTTTAATATCGCGCGCCCGAGAAATCGTCGTCTTCATTATTTATCGTTCGAGTTTAAACTCGTCTAGAGTATTCGACGGCCGGTGGAACGTGGAAACGAAATTACCTACCTGGTTACACGAACAGCCCCCCCCCCCCTTCGACTACCCTGTTTCTCTTTCGCAAGAAAAAAGAAAATAGAGGAGAGCCTCGCATCCTCCCGTTATCGTCCTTCGTAAACGCAACGCTGTTGTACTCACCTGAAACAGAAATACAAGAAGAGGTTAGCGAGTGACCTTATCGGGAAGATGGAAAATGTAATGGCGTTGTCGTCGGTGTTATTTGTAAAAAGTTACCGCGCCCCGTTCGCTACCCCATCTACGGTATCGTCACCCCTGGAAATATAGACCGGATAGGGGGACATCGCTTTATAACGCTCGCCGAAAGAGATTTAGTAGTTTTAATTTCGCGCTCGCGCTACTGCCCATTCCACTTGACTGCCAGCGATGAAAAAAAGAAAAAAAAACTAATCACCGGAACAAAGACGCTTTTCCGCTATTCACCATTATTATTATGTAATCGTAAGTGCCGCGGGTATTTAACGGCATGACCACTGACGCGACAAATCAAGCTTGCGAGCGATGTTATTCTCGATCCAGCCTCCACTTACGGCTTTTTCAACTAGTACTTTTTTCAACCATTTTACCAACCCTCCGTTCAATGTACTTGAAAAGAAACTGTTTTTCTCGAGGTACTAATTTATTTATTACGAGCACGCGTACACCCCGGCCGCTCGAGTCGCTCTCAATTATTCTTCGATCATTAATTACCCTTGTATTGAAAATCATCGAGGTCAAAAGAGCGCCGTATCCCGCCGGCGAAACGCGAAAAATTCAGTAACTCGAGTTCGACCGAAGTTTCGTCGCGGTACTGTCGTTCCTCGCGAAATTAACGCGCTCCCCCGAAAGGGCGGGAAGAAGAACTCGAAGAAGCGAAATTGCGTTTGATTTTCCATGCGCGCCGGGAAAAATTGAAAGATGAATATCGCAATCACGGAGACGATGCGCGTAGCTGGAGGGATGGGAGGGGGGGTTGCGGGTTGCAGCTTCGACCGGGCACGGGGGTGGCAAGGGTAGCGGAGGAGTATTGCCATAAGGGTAGGAGAGTAGGCGAGCGAGGCATAGGAGCCGTGCATAGTGGTAGGCACAAACATACGGGTAAGCGCGCGCGAAGGGTGCAGCCGCATACTGGCAGGGAGGCCCGTCATAGGGCATGGCGTTCTGGCATAACTCAGAATTGCCTCGCTGCAAGGGTAGAATTGACAGCATAGCACTAACATTGTATGCACCCGCGTTATGTATTTATGTAAATGCATACTGCCTCATCCCACGTGACTCGAGCACTCGCGCACACCCTTTCTCTACCACCCACCCCTTGGTACCCGCCCGGCTCCTCTCCTCCGCCCCCACCCCCCATCACTCTCTCTCTCTCTCTCTCTCTCTCTCTCTCTCTCTCTCTCTCCCTGTCTCTGTCTCTCGTTCTCGTTTGCAACCGGCCGATGGCAAGCTCTTGCACAAACTATACTACTCGTGGACGGAGATATATTATACGCGCGTACGTACATAGCAATACGTACGAGTACACATGTACCTTCGCTGCCTCCCGGTACATAGGGGGAGGGAGAGAGACGCCGGTGTATGCGTGGAATCTGCGTGAATATATACGTAGAAGCGTGTAAGGCGCGTGTAATCGTAAGCGTGTGGAGCACGAGCTGCCGAGGGTGGCTACGTAACGCGGAGAGGGACCACGGAGGAAGGAGGGAAAGAGACAGGGTTGGTCGGATCGAGGGTGGGAGGGAGAGGACGCAAAGAGGGGTGGTGGGACGGTGGCGGAGGAGGGAAAGGGGGAGAGTATTCACGTAAGCGGTACGCAAGCCAAAGGATGGAGCAACGAGCCGCCGACGCCACTGACGCCGCCGACGCCACCGACGCCGTCGTGGCACCGTACACGGCATACACACCATACACCGATCACATTAATCAGAGGTTATTGCGCGCATTCCTAATCATCCGGGCCTCTAACTATTCCCAGATTCTGATTGGTGCATTACTCGGTATTTCCGGTATGATTCTACATTCCAATTGGCTCAGCGAGCCGCACCGCATCTACGAATTTCAATTTGCCCGCCAGCGCTGACCGAGAGCCACTCCTCTTCCTTCTGTCCCGCTTCTCCACTTCCTGCTCCGTTTCTCGGGTGGAGGGCACCGCGAACAGGGGAGACACGAGACCCGTGTAAATCGACTCCTTTTCAACTATACGGAGACCCACGGCGCTTCATCCGATGACAAAGAGTATCGCGGAGTCTCGCGACGAGTCTCCAGTGTCCTTTTCGATACCGAGGCGAACTCCGATTTTTCTCCGGCGACGTGAGACAATTCTCAATTCGGTGAACGCTTTCGAAAAACACTCGCGTGGACCGCTAATCTTTTATCGTGGATTAAAAGGTCCGGAAGGGGCATCGCGGTGTTGCTCGTGGTCGAGGTACAACGGTCCCTATATGCAGGATTGATTTAATTTACTGCCTCGGCAAGGATGTGTTCATGAATGTCACTCCCGTACGCAGGCTTGCACGAGACCGTAGCCCGTATATGTCTAAACGGGAATCAAGGGGAATTAGATTTCATCAATCGACAATTTCTATGGGTGCGATCGTTCGTGCTCGGTACCTCGCTCGCTACGTTACGAGTGATTTGGCGCTCGAAGAAACGAAATTATACCGATGGTACGGTGTATGTACGAGACGATCCCCGGACAGTTAAAGAATAACGGCGAGAGACGCGTTAACTCGAGTTCGCGGATCAAATTTCTGCGAGCACGATCAAACGAACCTAATAGCGAGGCGAAGAAGAAGAAGAAGAGGAAAAAGGCGAAGCGGAAGAGAAACGAGATAGGCGTGGGGATCGAAGTTCGAGTGCGAAGGGGAGGTGGGGTGGGGGGGGGGGGGGTCAGTTAGTAAGAGGAGGAAGGAGAAGGAGGATCGTCGCCGATCGTAAAAGTAATTTCGATTTCTGCAATTTCGGCGCGACTTCGATTCCTGCCTGCGATAATCACCGAGTAATTAACAATCCCAGTTTCAATTCGGCCGCCGCGGAAAATAGCAAATTCGTAATATCCTACGATATTGCGGCCCTCGTATGGTCTCCAGCTCGTGGCCCCTACCATCGGGAAACACGATGAACGAGCGAGCGAGTGCCCGAGTTACCACCACCCCCTTTCGACGGATACTACTACCAGCACGTAGGTATATCTCTCGTAGCAACGCTCGCTCTCTCTCTCTCTCTCTCTCCCCAACCGTAGACTCGGGTGGGACAGGATGAGCGGAGAGTCCCGTCGCCCTCGCCCTCGCCCTCTCTCATTTCATCTTTCCTCTTTGCCGCGTTCCGCTCTGCCGGCGCTTCCGCGCGATTCTGCACATTTTCGAATTTCCTATTTGTAAATAAGCAATCAGGGAGCGCGGACCGTTCGACCAGGGCCACCAGAGGTGAGACAATTAATCATTTCAATTAACGGACAATTCGATCTCCAATCGTCGACCGAGAAGAATATTGGAAAGCTGGGGGGGGGGGCAAACCGGAAGCTCGTGTACTCGCTATCTCGCCCGTTTCTTCCTCTCCGGGCCACCCGGTCGCCCTCCCTCGTGGCTCCCCCGTTCTCTTCAACCACGCCACTCTCACCGTCGCTCTCTCTTTCTCCCTCTCTCCACCTCGCCTACTCGCACCCACCGATCGTTCGTCCTTGCCTCTCGTTCGTTTCGTTTCGTTTCGTCGTTTAAATTGTAATTTCGTAATGCACCGTCGTCCTCGTCGCGCACTCGTCGTAGTACGTAACGTTCATCAGATTCCATTATTTCTGGCCCCGTGCGCCGTGCGATCGACAAGTTGCCGCATCGATATTCAAGCGATTTCTATTATTTCCCATCGAGATAATAGCGTAATTGTTCGGTTTTATAGGCCGGCACGGCTAATACGTAACATTAACCGAAACGCGATGCAATTTCGCGAACGTGCCTCTCCGTTGCGCCGGGCTTCTTTCTTTACCGCGACATTGTTGCTAGGGTAAAGTAATACCACGAACGTGCTCCCGCTAATCATTATTATCAACTCTAAATCGTTCTTCGTACTAAATTATCCTATCCGCTGTGCGATGGCTGTATGTGAGCGCGCACACGCACACAGCCGCGCACGGCCCGGACACTCGAACGGCTTCGTTTCCTGAACGGGGTACAATAAGAACGTTGCGTGCTCGAAAAACGTCATCTACGATAATGACCCGATACGCGTAGAAATACGCGTCTCTTCGCGCTACATTACTTCTCTCGCAATTGGCGATCGGCACTCTTTCCCGAATTCACGACGCTTACATAATAACGCTAACGAAAGTACTTCCAAAAACTCCTCCTCCGTTTGACGCTCGATTCTTTCTTTCTTTCTTTCTTCCCCTTTTTCCGCACGGAGAAAAGTTCCACTTAGCCGAAATGATTGGATCCATTCTCGAATTCTCCTCGTTAGCGGTTTATATTTTAAATCGCGCCTTACGCCCGTTGCGGAAGGAAACGGAAATATTCGCGGTAAGTCGAGGCCGTAATCGGTGACGTGGCCATTTCGCCCGAGACCAAAGTCCCCGGAGAATCTCGGCTGGATAATGGGTTTAAGTCGCGAATCATAACCACGGTCCATGGGGCTTCGAAAGCTGCGCCCGGGCACGGGCTTAACGAGGTTAGCGCTGCGAATTACTTCGCGGTAAAAGTCTGATTGAGAAAACTCTCGGTCGGCTTCGACGTGCCGCTGCGAGAGCCGAGAGGCACGGGGGAGGGGGGGTGTAGGATGGGGGTGGGAGGCTTGGGTGAAGAGCGAAAAGAGACCGTCCGAGGGAAGAAGAGGTAGATGGATACCGAGCGGTTGAACAAGAGGGAAGAGGGGAAGAGGGGCGATAGAGAGAGGGTGGTGGGGAGGAGAGAAGGCTAGATGAACGGATGAAAAATTATAAAGGCCGACGAAGAAACGAGATAATATAATATTAGCGAAGGTGCGGGGAGTTGAGAGAGGGAGAGGAGAAGAGGTGGAAAAAAAAGAGGGAAACGAAGGAGGGAACGAGGTTGAACGCCGACCGGTTAAACGATAAAAAGGTTAGCGCCCACAATGAGTGCCGCCTCGACGCTACGAAGTAGAAGAGAGAGAGAGAGAGAGAGAGAGAGAGAGGGAGAGGAAGGAAAGATTGAAAAGAAAAGAAGGGTGATGCGTCAAGGGAAAGAGAAACTACCGGAAAATGAAAAAAAAGGAAACCTTTCTGAGATCGAAAGGTCGGGCTGAAGTACTCGGACAAGTAGTCGTCATAGTTCTCGAGTTGCCATGGACTCCACGAAGGTAGGACATCGAAGAAACTTGTGATATTTTCGGAGGGAGCGACACAAACAAGTAATTCGCTCATATAAATCCCGAACATCTTCTTCGCGGTACGCAACGAAAAATTACTTTTCATCACGATTCCCTGCGAGTCTTTAGCCATCATTATTGATATATAAAGTTTTATTTATACCTCGCGTCTCTTCTGTATCCAATTTCAGGGAGTTTTCTCTCTCTCTCTCTGTCGTAGTGAAATTGGGTGCAACCAGAGGCATATCAAAGGAGAACGAAAACTCGTAAGTAACGGCACAAAGGAATCGTGAAATGGAATATAAAGATAAGGTACTCTTGGAGCGAACAATCCAATAGCGTTCGCATCGTGTTCGAACTTCCACGACGCGTCCAAACGATCGAACGATGTTAATTGCAATCTAATTGTCCAAAGAGTGTGTGGTCTATCGCGTAGGTATTTGTCGCAAAAAAAAAAATCGAGACCACTTATTAGAATCGGTTTTCGCGCAAAATCGCGCGACAAATTCGAAGGAAGCCCGCCGGAGGAACGAGTCAGCCATCTTAATCCCGCCATTTTGGTAGAGCCGCGACAAAGGTTAAGGTGTCGAGGGGTGATCCACGCGTAAGAAGGGGTCCCTCGTCGTCGTAGGGCCACCGCGGGGCAGAGGCGAAGGGTGGTAAATAGGAAATAAGTGACTGCCGGAGGGAGCGAGAACGGATTCCGCGGCAATTTCTCGTCTCCGCTCGTCATTGGCGAGAAATTGTCAAATCCCCGACTTCGTTCCCCGACGCGTTCCCGTTCTTGCGTTCCCTTGCCCCTTGCCGCGGCTCGCCTAATCGCCCCCCCCCCCTCGCCCCCGTCGCCCCTCCTCCTACCCTACCCCCTCGGTCGTGGTATCCACTCGTTTATCCATTCTACGATCATGAGCGAGCGTGCTTCCCGAAGGTAACGAGATTTCTTTATTACGGTTGCAAATAAAACTGCAGACGCGGGGAACACGATTCGTTTCCCTTTATTCTCGGGTTTTTCCTCTCTCTCCATCTCCGTAGCCGAGGAGAACGTTCTCTGTTCCTTTAAAAAATGGGGGCGGGGGACGGAGATTGAAGAGAGAGAGAGAGAGAGAGAGGGAGGGGGAGGGAGTGAGCGAGAGGGAAGGGAGGCAGAAAAAAACGCAAGCACGGAGAGCTCTTTTAACCCCGAGGCCACCGTCGGGGGTTTTATTTTTTACGCTACGCCGGTAACAAATTTTGTAAAATGGAATTTTCAATGGAGCGCCATGACTTTGTAATACTTTCCGCGGGAGACGGTCGAGCGCGGCCCCGCGCCGCTCGCGTTTGGTCGATTGGTTTGCGGTAGAATAACGAGACCGTGCTTTTCCACTTTCGTAGGCGCCAGCTGGAATCGCGGCAGAGAATGTACGCGAGATTAACGATGCCCCCCCGCGACGCGACGCTTGCCCGCCGCAACGACGGAGGAACGGGGGAAAACGAGATCGCGCGAGCTCGATCGGAATAAACCACCGGCGCGACGCGACGCGACGGGAAGGACAATTCGCCGTCAACCGCGTACAGAGAGGCCACGCGTGTCTTCGCTTCTCGACGGAGCAGCTCCGTTCAATTAAAATCGATGAATAAATCTCCTAAATTTCGTTTCTTTTACCGTTTCGCCTGTGTCTCCCCCCAACCCTGTCCCTCTCTCTTTTACGCCGAACTAATCCATAAGCAATTTCTTCGACACGGCTCGACGGCAATCGGAGAAGATTCAATTGCGTTATCCCCCCACCCCGCCCGGAGAATACGAAATAACAAGTTGGAACCGCGATAATTCTGACGTAGCTGCTTTTGGCTGCCATCGCCGTCGTCGAAAGAAGTCCCGGCACGTCAAAAGGGGGAAGTCGAAAACCAACCCCGGGAAGAGATGATTCCGGCGGATTCGAAGCGGGGCGATGGATTCGACGAATGTAATGCGGTCGGGCGCGGAATATATTTATTTTCGGCAGGTTGGCTGCCTTCGGGGTACAGGGAGGGGGGGGGGGGGGGGGGATTACACGAGATTGAAAGCGTAATAGGTCGGCCATCTTGATTTTCCACCCTGCGTCAATTAGTCGCGGGAGGAAGGGTGCGAAGGAAAAGCGATGGCGTCGTCGTGGCAGACCTCGGGGAGACGCGCGGAATCGCTCGGAGAGGACGCGAGCGAACGCGTTGCCATCTCGGCTACATCCAGAAGCTGGGAATTAAAGTTCGGTTTCCGCGACGCCCGGAAATAACGCGACCTTTCGCCGAGAAATCGGGAAATGAAACTCGTATCCTCTCAGGATTCATACCTGACGCGCTCTTCGCTTTCGTGATACTCTTCCGCTCCCACCACTTTTCGTTTTATCGGTCCCCCGTACGTTTTCTCCCTTCGCTCGAAGGAAACTTCGAGGCTCCGCCTTTGAACGACTACAAAACGGCGGCCGATCACCTTCGGTCGAGAGATACGAACGATCAAAGAAACTCTATAAACTTAACCCTTTTTAGCGTCAACGGGCCGATATACCGGCCCTCGATACTTATGCGAGAGATGCCAAAGGCCGATTTGACACGTGCGCTTCCATCTTTACGACATAGCGTTGTAAAGAAGGAAATGACAATTTCCTGGAGGAGAATTGTACTATTTATTCTTTTCATACTTAACGGAGTATGGAATGTACCTAACGTTGGCACAGCGAAACAGATGATTACGCATTGGAGATAACGACTAAGAGCGTTCGAAGGACACTCGGAGGAATGATAATCTGAACGTAAACAAGCGTGGCCGTAGCATGATTCGCGTGTATCGCGTAGATGGCCCTGCCACTAAAAGGGTTAACCGTTGCCCTTCCGGGAAAAACTAACTGTGATCGTGGTACGCGAGAATAAAGATTCCGAATCGCGGGCTAAGGGGATCAAATCGTCCGCGTGATCGTTAAGGATTCGCGAGAGCACGTTGGAGCTTTGAAATTCCGATTCGCGGATACGCCGTTACGTCGTTTCTGCTCGCATTGGAATAAATAAGGCGCGTAGGTGTCCGTATGCGAACGCGGGGCGGGGGAAAAAAAGTTCTGCATAGGACAACGCGCTAACAGGCTCGTCGTCGCGCGAAACTACCGAACGAGGATCTCTCCCCGAGTGTACGGTAACGGGAGAGACGAGGGGGATAACACTCGGTGCTCCACGCCACCGTCGGGGAATACGAAAATGCAATTAACTCGAAAATATGCGGGGTCATTGCATATTTGCCGCTAACGCTTGTCGTTAGCATCACAAAGAAAAACCACCGTCGCACCTCCCCTCTCTCTCTCTCTCTCTCGCGCGCCGTCGGTGCGATTGTCACATTGAAATGGATGAGAAGTCTTTGGAAAATTTATCTCTTCCGCGACTCGCCCGCGGTAAACAAGTCGTAGAGACCTACGGCTCTCGCCAAGCGTCGCGACGCATTAATGCGCCTACCGCTGTTTCGTTTCGCGGTGATTCTTAACATCTCCTCCCACTCCCCGCCCTCCGCTTCCATTTTTCGAAACGCGCCTATCGTTAAGAGTTTTATTCGCGAGGGAAAGTTAACTATCCGTTTATCGACTATACGTTTCTTCCGTTGACTTTATATTCAACGCGTAGCTCTTTTACGTCGAGCCCGACTGGACAGCGTATTTTATGGCAGGGAACGTTACGCCGAACCGAGAGCTACGTGGAACTCGATGACAGTTTTTACCCGGTAGAAATATCGCGCGATAGTAGGTGGGTGCAGTACCTGTTCAAATAGAAATAAATATTAACGGCTAAGGAATTTCTCAGAATTAGCCTCGATTAGCTCGCGCGAAACGTGAAAAATAAATTGGATCGCAAAGCGTGAAATATACGCTTCGTCGAAGCAAATGTTCTTAATCTCTTCGCTGCTGCCGGCGGGTATACGTCCTACCCCCACCCCCCTCCAAGCACTCCTCGCCGCGTGCCAGAGATGTTCGCGTACATACGCGCGTCGTACATCCAAGTTTTTCAAACGCCATTTGGAGATCTTTGAAATCTTATTGAACTAATAGTTTTGATTATCTGTCCGAACAATAATGTATGGGACACCTACGAGAAGGCGACAGCATACACGATAGTCGGAAGTACTTAAAAGTCGTCGAAACAACGCTGTCCGGAAAGTCGAAATAATTTCCGAGTAAGTAGAACGAGCATACCGAGTAGCGGGAGGTAAACCTTTTTTTCTTTTTTCATCCGACAAGGAGGAGTACCCGGCTAACAATAAGTCGACGAATCGATCGTAGTTTGCAAATAAATCACGATCAGATTTATTCGCGATTACGATTTACTCGCCATTACGTCCGGCGCGGTAATCTTTTTTCCCGCGGCAAACCCATCTCGCCAGGGGTCTGTACGCGTCCGACTGAAAAAGAACGATAGCAACCATTGTCGTTTTACGTTGCGCGGGTATGGTAAAAACCGAGACGGTCCGATAATTATTATTATGCCGGTGTGTCCGAACGAACTAACTAACGAGGCTCCAACGACTGCGGGTAATAAACGTTGGTTACGAGGGTATGGAAGCGAGAACGATAATTAAGAATGTTAATTTGTCTAATAATTAACAAGATTAATAGGACGCTCTTATCTGATGGCAGGGAACGCGTGGAAGGAACCGCGAAGGTCGACCTCCGTGGGAAATGGAAAAACGTTTCGAGGTGAAGCCGTACCTCCTTCTTACCGCGGCGATCGAATTCCGCGAAAGAAATTAGCCAGCCTGGCTGATATCGCGATCCTCGATAATTCCAGGCTACCGCCGTCGGAGAACCGGTAAACGGCGCAAACTGCCGTCTCATCGACGCTCCACCGTGCGTAACGCGGGACGCAACCGAAGGAAGTTCGCCTTTTTATCGCGAAAATCATACCAACCGACGAATTCCTCTGGACCTTGCGTAACGTTTTTCTGGTGGCCGATTTGCTATTCGCCTAAGCCGTCTCACGTCCCCCTGCCAACGACTTTGCGTTCCCCTCGAATATTTATCATGCCACCTTTGATAAATCACTCGGCACAATAGGGACGCGCGTTGTTTCTCCACTTCCGGTATCTCGAGCGGTAAAACAACGGGTGCAGGGGGGGGAGGGGGTGGGGAGAGGGCAAAGAGAACGCAAAAAGGGAGAGAAACGAGGGAAGGGGCAGTCCTCGACGCTTATCGGCCGACGTCGAGTACTCCGCTCGAAAGTGCGCGACTCTCGTCAACGGTGTCCCGATACCGCGGACTGGTGGCACGCGGACCGGAGAGAAGGGGAAGGGTCGAGATTCCATGCAAATACGATTCCGTTCTTCCTCTCGAAGGGGCGAGGAGTGCTGAAAAGAGAAGGGGAAGTTTGCTCTTTTTTTTTCTGTAGAGTCCTGGACATACCACTACGCGGTCTTGTGCCCGAGCAATCGTTCGAGGAAAAGAAGGAACAGAAACGGCCAAGGCTGAGGGAGGGAGGGTGGTATCCAGGGTGAGCTGGTAGGGGGAAGAAGAGAGGGGAGGAGAAGGAGCGTAAGAAGGAGCGTAAAATACGAGGAGCGACGAGGGAGGAATGGGGAGGAGAGGAGAGGAGAGGAGAGGAGAGAGCGAAGCAAGGCGGAGGGAGGAGAGGGCAAAAACCGAGTATCTTATTTATGAATATGTATGCGAGCCTCGAGCGAACGAGCGAGCTCGAGAAGCTGACTACGGGGCTACCACTACGCGCGGTCGGGCATGCCTTACTCCCCCCCCCCCTGCCACCTCCACCGTGGCCCTCGCGCTTACTCCAACCCCCCCTTTATCCCTCTATCGGCCACCACGGTACCCTAACCTAGAATCAAAGTGACATTACCTGGATGTACCTGTGCCCGCTACGTACGGCACGGCTTCGCGAACGTTTCTGAATTAATGTCCGCGCGGCACGATATACGGGCGCGTATATGCTCTTTTTCACGCGCCTTCCGTCCTACGTCGAAACACTTGAAACGCTCGAAAGGCCACCGGTCGTGCACGCCTCTCCCCCCTCTGCCATCCTCCATTTCGGATCCCCCGCCCCCACCCCCTCTTAACTGACGCGCTGCCGCCGGCGATCGTTATTCTTTGCGAGAGTACTTAATAATCCCCGCGATAGCTCGTCTTTGAGGACACGCCGGAAATGCACGATAACGGGACAGTCTTCCAGATTTCTGGCCGTACGGTCGACCGATCGACCGAGCGCGTGGATTTCTTTCGTGAAACGCCGTCGTACCGCCGGGCGTAACAAAGATCGTAACGAAGAGCTCCCGCGTATTCTCCAATGTCAGAACGATCCGACGGCGGCGCGAAATCGAACTCTATTCGCAAATCGCGTCGCCCACGCGTGATCTCTCGCTCGATCAAAGCGCCTTTACGCGCGAATGTAGATACGAGTCGTAAACTCTGGCCGTAAGACGTTTCCATCTCGCGGGATCATAACCGGTCTGTCAAACGATAAACGGCGCGGCAAGGTAAAGGGTTATAAAGAATTCGCCGATCGAGTTAACGCGCGCGCGACGATCAGGCTTGATCGATTTCCTCCCGCGATACGCTAGAAGGAGGAAGCTGCGTGCCCGCCGTAGATCGTGGGACGCATCTCCGAAGTCGGCGCTGCGCCGCGGACCGATATAACGTTTGCTTTCCATTTAAATACGATCTTCGGCAGGCCGAAAGAGCAGCACTCTTGGTCTTGAGCTCCGAAGCGTTATATTAATATTTTAATATAAATGCAAATCGCATTAGATGACGCTTGCCGATAGGGAGAGTTAAGCTCGCCGGTGGCGGGCGGAGGAGCCTAAGGGGGTGGGGGGGGGGGGAGGGTAAAGGCACCGGGGATGGGTGAGACTAACAAGGAAAGAGGTAGTAGAGTAGAGTAGAGGAGGAGGGGGAGGGGGGAGGGGGAGGGGGAGGGTCGGTAGCGAGTAGGTCGGTACCGCTCGCGAGTGAGAACCACCTCGCGTAAGTACCCTCGTACAACGCGCGATTTACCGCTTCCACTCGCTACCGACTCTCCCCTTCCACCGATATTAAGGAACGGCCGTAAGGTACGCTGCTTACGGGCCCGTCTCTCCCGGAACTTTCCGGAAGAGCCCTCTTGTTTCACCGGTAGTTTCGCGGCGGTTCGAGACCGCCTCGCAAACCGGATTAAGAAACTACTCGGCCGCCCGCGCGAGACACGGATCCACTTCGATAAATAAGTGACACCGTGCCGGAATTCGCCCGACGGAAGTACTTTCCCCCTCCACGGTCGTTACGCAATTCCGCGGTAATGGACGGCACACGCTTTACAAATCCAACGTCGATCTTATCGTTCGCGGGACCGAGAGTCGCTACTCCAAACGAGAGACGAATTCGTTACCGATACATCCCCCACCCAATTCGACGTTTCGTTTTGCACGATGATTCTCGTATTCAGCGAACGAGTTCGGGATGGAGAGCGAGCGACGATTCGATATTCGCGGGCTATCGAGTGGATGAATTTCTCTCTTACGCGAAACGACGGGACGGGGAGGTAGGCGAGTACGCGCGAGAATGATTCCACGTCGACGTTTCGTGCGCGACATCATCCTCGTCGTTACCTTTTCCATAATTGCGCGAGGCAACGTGATAAAAAGAAAGAGAGACAACGTAATTAGCTTGGGTAAACGTATAAAATCCCCAACGAAATTCATCGAACACGTGCATTCGACGTTAAACGAGAACGACTGCGCGCTCTCTCACGTTCGCGTCGAAGACGAGGGACGTAATCCCGCATCCCCACAATGAATCTTTATTCTATTCTATGGCCGTTAATTTTCCTCGTCGGCGGTGTTTTCTCGTCACTATAATTGCGGACGATAATATAAAAACGAGCGTAAAAAGTATCGAATTCGTGCGACGGGATAAAAGTATCCCTCCCTCGCGGCGAATCTCGCGGAAACGGAGGCGATTAAAATACAAAAAACTTTGAAAGGCCGCTCGGAGCTGAAGAGATTTGTAGTGGCGTGGGTACACGGATACGAAGCACGCTTACTCGCGCGAGTTATTAATTCCGCCTTGAATCGTCGATTCGGTGCCACCCCCCCTCCTCTCTACTCCGTGCGAGTAGTTTCGCGAGAGTAGACGCGCTATACCACGCGCCTCTATCGCGCGTCGACGTCGACGTCGTCGTCGTCGTCGTCGTCGTCGTCATCGTCATCGTCATCGTCGTCGTCGTCGTCGTCGTAATCGTCGTGATCGTGGTCGTGGTCGTGGTCGTCATCCTAGTCGGCGCCGTCGACGTCGTCCTCGTTGTCGTTGCAGTCGTTGTATTCGTGGTTGCAGTTGCAGTTACATTCTACACAGAACCTACTAACGCGTCTTCCCATTTACGCGAGTCAGCGATGCGCGATGCCATTCACGAGCGAAAATATGAAAACCCCATTATGCGGCCACCCGAGCTGTTGCTTTTTGTAGCCCTCCCTCCCCCACCCAGACCCCCGTTACCACCCCCCACGAACGCTCAACCCCTACTTTCCGTTCTGTTACGAGCACGCGTCAGTACGGATACGTATATGGACTTATCGTATATTTTCGCGTTACGCGTAAGTCGACACGCTTTTCCGTGTGAAGGGACGCCACTCCTTTCTCCGCGCTCGCGGTGACGTCGCGACGACAGCATGGTTGAGGTTTCCGTTAGTCAATGTACGTTTGCACGCATCGGATTACGCCAGAGAAATTCAGGTACGAATGATTTTATCGCTGGCCTAGTCTCTCCAGTCCGTCAGAAACGAGGAATTGATTAGGGCCGGGGAAAAGAGAAACAATGAAAGAAGAAAATTGTCGCGAATGTTTATTTCGGCTACCGACTTCAATAAACAGAAAAGCGTTTGCAAGAAGTTTAGGCGATTCGTATAAGCGTCTCGATTGATGGCCAACGCTTCTCTGTTCCTCGACGCGCAAACATTTCGAAGCTATCGACGACACTGTAATGAAAACACGAAAGCGACGGTGCGCGATACAGCGCCGAGTTTGTAGAAACCAATTGTAAATAATTCCCGCTTGCCGCGGGTCGATCTGCCGATACGCAAATATATTTACGCTAACCGTGGTACGCCCGTTGCTTGTACAAAAACACGCGTTAACCGCCAAACGATCGTTTCGGGCCAAAATCTTTCGCGACGCTGTAAAAACATTTACGAAAGATTTGCCCCGAGAAACATACGACTCTTCGGTGAATCGTGAGAAGCGAGTATTAAGAGGGAAATTCGGTAAAGCTGACTCGTGAAATGTGGAGCAACGATTTCCCACGGACGGATCGCTTCGTCAGGGCGGCTCGCCGTACCAGGGTAAACTGCCGATCGCCGTTCACGACGATGCTTTATCATAAATTATAATTAACCGCATAAATATGCATTCGACCGTGGCATAATTCGACCAATAACAGTAAATTACTCACGAGGCGGAGCGACTCGTCGCTGGTGCCGCGGTAGCACAATCCCACCCCCTCTGCAGAGAGGGTAAATGCATCTCTCTCGCGCGCGCACAGTCCCTCCGTCTCTCTCGTTGGGCCACCACCACCGCCAACACCCCCTCCTTCCCGGTAACGGCAACGACAACGGCAACACCGGTAACGCCGAGAACGGAGCAATAACAGCAACAACCACCACGCCACCGACCGACGCGACGGTAGCTCGGGCGCAAGCGCAAGCGGCGCCCGACGATAATGCGATTAATTGGTATTGCTAATCGCCGATAATTAATATAAATAGATGAGTGCAATTATTAGTAGAGCGCGGCCCCGATTCGCCCGCATGCAGGTGCAATTCGTTCTGCGCGGAGCAGTCGATCCCTCTCCCTCGTTTCCTCCCTTACGCTCATCCACGACCTCCCTGCTTCCCCTTCCCGCGCCCCCCCCCCCCTCCCCTTCTGTCCCGCGTCCCGGCCGTTCGACGCTGCACCCTTCGAAAACACTACGCGAGCTTGCGGATGCATCGCCGCCGACCTCCGCGATGAAATGACTCGAAACACGTTCGTTCTAACCCCCTTTTCCAAGCCGCAGTTTCGAGTCGCGGACGATGAGATCGAACGAATCTCGACTGCATCGATTTGATTTCGTTCACGGCTCTTGGAAAAGTGGCCTCCCCCCCCCCCCTCTCTCTCTCTCTCTCGTCCCTCTTTTTCTTTTTTCCTCTTTGATCCAGTCATTGCAATAAAAATCGCGAGGGTAGAAGGGAAACGAGGAGTGCTCCGCCGAGTGTGTGCGTGTGCGTGTGTGTGCGTGCGTGTGCGTGCGTGCGCGCGGACGAGCGAAAAAGGGGGTTGAAAGAATTAGGTAAACCACCGGCAGAGAGACTCCGCTTTCCAGGGGAATAATAATGGAGCGTATATTTTTTTATATTCGATGCGTCATATTTTCCGAGCCTCGAGACGTACGGGACTCGAGAAGCACGATATTGAAAAAAAGAGTGCCACTTCTGACGAGCGCGCGCCATACCGGGGGAGGGAGAGAAGGGAGGGAGGGGGAGGGTTGAAGGGAACGGGAGGGAAATGGGAGAGGGAGAGCGTATGTGGGTGGTTGCGGAGAATGGGAGACCGCGGAAATGGTACATGGGAGGGTGACTCCAATGAGAGAGAGAGAGAGAGAGAGAGAGGGAGAGAGAGAATTGGAGAGAGGGAGAAAAGGATAAGGGAATACAGAAGAGAGAAAACAACTGAGAAATCGAGATGGAGAGAGGGGAGAGAGGAGAGAGAGAGAGGAATGAGGGTCGCGTTGGCAGACTTCACGCACAATTAATTTCCTGAATAATTCCTAATCGAAGGCGAAACCGAACGAGGCGTGGATGGTGGTTACGCTGCCGATGCAGCGACAGCTGGTACTTCCACTCTCTCCCCTTACGGTTTCCGCGTCTTCCCCAATAATTATGTGTACGTTAATTAATTGACTAATTATTATTCCAACTACGCCGACCGGGAATTCGAAGGCGACAGATCGAAGCTCGTTTCCTTCGCGACTGAACCTGGGGCGAGAAAGAGAGGGAGAGAGGGAGGGAGACCGAAGGGGTGGGAGGAACAGAGAACGGGCGAGCAGTCATTATTTCTGTGCCCCCTTATTTTCTTATACTTCCCGCTCCTCTGGAATCATTGCCGAACGATTGGCGGTTGGCTACGCGTTTCCCCATAGTTCGCCGCTATCGGCAATTCGAAGGAAACCGAACTGAGGGATTTTAAACCCAACCCCAGACCCACCCCCCTACCCTTCTATGATTTCGCGTTTCACCCTTTATCGCGACATTGCCAGCCTACTATTTTATATTGTACTTTGATGCCACGACGGAGGCACGACGTTATCATCATTGTCGGTGGTACCGTCGCGAATACCCCCATATCGATTCACAATTTTAGCCACACGGGTTGGCCATTTTTCGAGACGCACGATGTCACACATCGGTAGATCCGAATTCACGATGAAAGAGAGCCACGATTGGAAACGTACCGATTCACGGTTACCGTACCGAGTTTATTCCGTGTCTCTCCCCCGTGTGTCCCTTCTTGTCGCTCTCAACGTGGATTCTTCGGCCACATACCGCTGAACATACCAAAACTTCTTCCCTTCTCCACCCATCTCCCCCCACCCTCCACCCCGTCCGCTTCCCCGTCTAACTCTCTCCTCACCCTATCGACAGGTCGGCGCATCGACGACAACCGCGTACAGTACACCGCCCGCACTCCGCCATTCGTCCCCATTGTCATAACCCATAGATGCGACCGTAAATCGACGGGAAAGCTGCAAGAACGTTCGATATATCAATCTACGTCGGCTCCTATTTGGTGGTAATTAATCACGTTCATATCCGAGGGCGTACTTAGCATCCGAGTGGAGGAAGCGTCGGGTGGATGGCGAGCATGTTCGAGGTATTAGGGTGAAAGATTCGAAGAGCGGCATCGGGACGACGCGTGGGAACATCCCCGCGGCACTGCGTATCCTCTTTCCGCACCTGCCACCGTAGAACGTACCCCCGCCCCTCCTCGGATTTGTATCTGGCATCTTGCCGTCAGAGGAAATTTCTAATCACCGCTCGTGGATTTCATCAGAGATGGATGCAAGGTCCGCCGATAAAAATTTATCGACGAGAAATCCGCGGGCTTCGAATCCGCCGCATCCGCGAAACCACTCTCGCGAAGAATATTAGAATCGGCCGGGTCTACTTTCTACGACTCTATGTTTCCGCGACCCTCTCGTCTTGTCTTTCTCTCATCCCCTAACTCCCTACCCTCTCATTCCGTCCGTATCGCGAGCTCTCTCCACACCCCTCTCGCTCTCTCTCTCTCTTTCTCCTCGCGGTTCTTCGCTTACCTGCTTACTATTAATTGCTTTTACGCTCCATCGTTTGCACAACTACACGCAGCTGACTTAATTGCATGTACTTTTGTGCCGATAATGCTCCTCATGTTAGTTTGCATTTCCATAAGGGGTACGCACTCCGCACGAAAGGTCGTTCCCTTGATACGAAGATACGGGAACGGTTTTTGCATCCATGACGACGGTTTCTCCCCGGTATTTCGCGAATTATTCATTTCTCCGATTATCAAGATAACCGTCACATTTTCAAGATCTATGCGTAATCGTTCTCTCCGCATAGTTGCGCGAGTGCAGCGTCAGTTTTTTCCTCGAAACGAGTATATGTACCTACGTACGACGATCTACGCTAAAACGACGTCTATCGCGAAACGCATCGTATCGCGTACGCTCCATCCCGGTAATTGTAACTGCAACGGTTCTCACGGTCAACGCTTACATTCGCCGGAAAACCCCTGAGCTCGCGGTGGAGAGAGGAAAAAGATCGGTCGCGCGACCGGCCTTCGAACGATTGCCGGCGTGCCTCGGGGATCCGTCCGTGGTCCGCGGGGTCGTTGAAAAGTGTCCCGAACGCGGAGAACAGTTTTCAATGTTTCGGGCCTATCTATCACCCCAACGGTTCTCTCCTTTTTATTTCGCGGAGCCGCAGCCGGCGCGGCGTCACCTCGAGGCATACACCGTTCGCGAAATCTCTCCGGCCCTTTTTTGCAGCGGCATTCTCAGCGATTTGTTCCGGCGTGCCTACCCGCGAATTGTCTCCATCGCCGAAAACCAACGGGGAAAGCGCCACGGGAGAAAAGCCGAAAGAAAGGATGGTTCGGTAGAGAAACGAAGAAAGAGAAACAGTGCGCGCGCGAGAGAGCGAGAGAGTGAGAGCAAGCGGTGGGGGGGGGGGGAGGGATGATGGTAGGGGTTGGGGAGTAAGCGGGGGAGAAGCGGGACCGCGTTTAAAATAATGCGGAGCCTCCTTTATTCCTGTCTCCTCCCTCCGCCGTGCGTACCCCGCGCCCTCAAATCCAGCCACTTCGTCCTCGACGGTTTTTTTTTATTTCGCGCTTTCCACCGTGGCCAATGAAAGAGCCACTTCGCCTTTTGTCGCGCTTCGAGCGTACCGAGACTCGTTTCGCTCGCTTCGAACGATGACGCGGGGTGCGTATCCACGATGACGCTGTGCGTCGCTACGCGGAAGGTGAGCTCTCTCGCCGTGAAAGAGATAAAAAAAAAAGAGTGAAAAATGTGCCGAGGGTGGTGGGGGGAGGTGGATACGAGGGATGGAGAAAACGCATCTATTTTGCTGCACGGGGGAATCACCGATGGAATATTTTCATCGATTCTTTTCGGTCTATTAAAAAAATGTCCGGCGTATCCATCAGCGTGTGCGTACGCGTGTGTTGGTTTAACCCCATCGGCTGCCAAGTTTTTTTTTTTTCACCCTCGGTCAACCCCGTCATTGGCGGATTTTTTTTTTTGCGTTCGAGCTCCCCTTACGACGGCGCTGACGAGAGAAAAAAAAAGAAGAATCATTCCGCGTTTCGGATGTAGAAATGATTTGCGTTAACGCACAACGATCCTGGTAATGACTATCCGACGGATTGACCTTCGTCCCATCGGAAGTAGTACACCGCTCGATCCCACGAATTTTCATCGCGAGTCAAAGCTTTCCCTCGGTCGGCCAGCGTAAAACATTCCGCTCGACGGTGCGGCCTCTATTTCCATCTCCGCGCGATGTCTCACCTCAGTTTCCAGGAACGCGTTCGCGTCGCGTTCCCGCCCCCGCGCTCCCCGGGTTTTTCACGCATCGTTCGCGATTCTTCCACGAATCTGGGATATCGGTAACGTCAATAACGCCGGGCAAAGCCCATATTTCGGCGATCACCGCGTCTCGAATGCCCGTACGATCGAACAATCGAGACGGAAACTAATCGCGACGATTCGAGGAATTCGAAACATTTTTTTCCAGCGTAACTGCGGTTGGCGCGGTGGTGGGCGGTGGCGGGAGGAGAGGATGACGCGAGGGAAGGAGGAGGAGGAGGTGGTGGTGGTGGATAGGGGGGAGTGGGCGGTGGGGTTGGGGGGGGGGGGGGTCGAGGGTGATAGTAGGTAGAGACAGAGGTAGCGGAGAGTGCGCGCGAGGGAGAGAGTGGCGACGAAGGGGGTGTACCCGGCGGGTGGTGCGCTTTCACGATTTTGAAAAAAAAAAAAAAAAATCCATTTCGCGATAGAGCCGCCGCGTCCCGTATCTATTCCGCGGCGGCGTAGGCCCTATAGGATAGAGGGTATAGGGTATAGGGTATAGGGTGCATCCAGGATTGACGATACGAATCGGCTATCTGCAGGTAGGCGGATAGGGCGGGCGGGCGAGCGGGCGAGCGGGCGAGCAGATCGCGTCTGTAGCGAATTGCGCGAGTGTAGGAATCCGCGGAGGGACACAGACGCGGGATCGCGGTGTACGTACGCGGAGCTGCACGTGCGTGAAGTTACACGTGGGTGGGTGGGTATCTCCGATATTTATGGGCAATATTTCCGATTCAGCTGCCGCTATCGAAGCCCTTACCAGTTCAACATGTCCGCAATAAAAAACTGGATAAAATTATATCCACATCTCGCCACGGTTTCGACTCGCTGAAACTCGTCAAAAGTTATGGAGCGGGGATACGAGGAATTCTATTCTACTCTCTTTTTTTTTTCCATATTTTGCGAGCCGGAGCACCGATGCTCGACCGGGGATCGATCGATTTCGAGCCGATAAAGCGGCCATTTCTCGTCCCTAGGAGACTGATTTTTCGTGTATTTGCTCGAAGGGGAATCGACCGTTCCATCGACGGGGACGAAATAATTCCGTCACGAGGGATCGGAGGGCAAGACCAGCTTTATTTTCGTTCTCTCTCTCTCTCTTTCTCTTTCACTCCCATACTTCCTTCTCAAAGAAACAACCACGACGGAAGGAAAAGGAGGATACCAGAACAGCGGATTTTATCGTTAGACTTTTTCCTCGCTCTACCTTGAATCTAAGTCGCGATTCGACGTTTGAGATCTCGGGAGTAAAACAAGATAAAGAGATCGTAGATACCACAACGATGCGATAAACATGCAGAAACGTTTCCGAGTATTCGCGGGAACGACTGGACGTTGCGCGATGATTAACGATAATTAAACGACATCGGGAGATTTGGGTGTAACGTCTTGGCGTTTCCATCGGAAAGCTTGGTAGTCGGAAAGCAGGCGCCGAGGGCGGTAATAAAATTAAATTGAAATAAACGTGCGTGGTGCCGGGAAAGGTCGAAATGGCCGAGCGGTGTCGAGGCGATTCGCGATCGAAGGAGTATCGCAACGTAACGATCAGACGCGGAAAGGGGGGGGGGGGGGGGGGGGGTGAGAGGGAGGGGAAGAGAAGCGACCGACTCTCAGACGTAAAAATTCCAATTTGTTCCCGAGCTCCGTGCGCCGTTAAAGCCGCGACGAGCCAGAGAAACGTGTAATATATTACAAAACTTCGCTCGAAAGTCCGGATGTGGGGACCGAACGCTATATTATTCGAAAGTTTTCCACTCCGCGAAAAATTCTTAACTTATGGATTTCGGGCTCGAGAAACTACGCCCTAGCCTCCCCCTTTCTTCCTTCGATACAAACGGAGGAGGTGTACACCCCCTCCTCTCGACGACTGCCCGCCGTTTCCCTCCCTTTCTCGCCCCTTCGTCGAATCTTTTCTCGCCCCGAGATACGCGGAACGACCGCGAAGAAGATCGATTCGATGTCAAATCAATTTGACCAAACTTTGCGTTCTCATCCTCCTAAGTTTCCGGCGTTCCTCCGTTCCGTGGATCCCGATATCCCGCCCCCCGTCTCTCTCACTCTCTCTCTCCCTTGCCACCCCTTTATTTGCACTTTCATGCGCAGGGGGTGTGTCGTTCGACGATCGACGAAAGGTAAATACATATTCCAAGCGCGACACCGATTCCAGAGAGTTATCTCTGCCGCGTTCCTCGCACGAAACACTTTTTTTCAAGCTCGCCCTTACGCGATATCGAGAAGACGGATCGCGCGTTGCGCTCGCGTAGATACGCGTAGAGTCTGGTGGAAACGGTTGGAAGAGAGAACAGAAGGAAGGAGAGGAGAGAGGAGTGGGAAGAAGTAAAACAAGGATGGCAAAGGTGACGCGGGACGGGTGGAGTAGCGGGAGGAAGGCGGGGAAGGCGAGGGAAGGAGCGTGGGGGGACGGGAGCGGCGGAAAAACTTTTTAAATTCGAGACAAAATGCTAAAAGTTCCCCGAGGCCATGCATACGAAGCGGGAACCACCGAGAAAAAGGAGCGAGGAAGAGGTGAGCGGAGGGAGGCAGGGAGCGACCATTAACATAAAACAGAATGTGGGAAAAGCAAATATTGTGATAAAAAATAATAATAATAGGAGGCCGAGCAGCGAGTGCGGGAGGGAAGGAGACCGAAAGAGGGAGAGGGCGGGCGGGAGGTGGCAGGAGGGAGAGAGCGCACCCAACCCCTGGGGACGAAGCAGAACGACGGATACTTCGCCTCCTCGAATGCCGCCGTTCTCCTTCCCTCTTTCTCTTTCTCTTTTTCTACCGAACCCTCTCCCCCCCCACCCCCATCCGCCCCACCCCCTCGCTCTCGTTCTCCAACTCTGTCTCCCTCTCACCATCTCTCGCTCGCTCGTCGTATAAATGCAAGTATACGCTCGGAGTTTTCCCCGGGCATTTATGAAACTCATTCGGCTAGAACTAACTCTAATAATCGTTGAAACTAATGCTCTCTTTCGAGTACGTGTGCCACCCCTCCTCGGCCCCCTCCTCCTCTTACCGTGCCCTCTTCTACGCGAACGCAAACCTCCTTCACCCTAGACTATGGATCGTGCAACCTGTGCCTCGGAGAAAGAGAGAAAAAAAAAAAGATTCCGAGGCGCGCACGTTGCACCGATCACTTTATTCTTCCTCTCCAGCACGGATACCAAATCTCGGCCGCCGTTTGGCCATCTTCGCGAGAACTGATATCGCTTTCGCGAAACGGTATCCTCGCGAGAACTTGCCCGCGAGAGCCTCCAAGTGTTGTCGGTGATTACGCGATTATCGCTCGCACGCGAATTACCTATTACCCGCCACCTCCGATCTCCGAACCGACGCGACTCGACGGTTCGAACGGAATAACAAAATGTTTAGCAGCCTATCACGACCCTTCGCCAACTTCTCAGCATCCTCGCTCCCCGTCCCTTCGTCACCCGTCTGCCGTGCGAGCGGCGGGAGGAGTACCACCGAGCGATACCTCCAGACAAACTAACCCTCGACGGGAGTGTTGTATTCTGGCGCGAGTGCCGACGAGAAGGGAAAAAAGGTCGAATAAACGGCGGGGAGAATCGGCGGGAGGAGACCGAAAGATAGAGAATCCCGAGGAGCGTGGAGCGAGGAGAGAAAGAAAAGGGGGGGGGGGGAGGGAGGTAACACACCGGCGTAAACCGTAACGATAACGATTATAGGCGCAGTTACCCTGGGACGTCCTTTCTTAACGATTACGCCGTTGAAAATTATTACGCGCAATAACGCTCTGTCGTTATTACCGTTATTGTTATTATTATTACTATTATTATGAGCGTTATTATTGCGGTTGTTATTGCACGTCGCTATTACTATTACTATTACTTATATTATTATTATTTTTAGCATTATTAGTATTGTTATTATTATCATTCCGTACAACGGTGCCGTAGCCTGTGGCCGTGCGATCGGCGATTTAGAATTTCTACACGATATTTTCAATGACACGCGTTACACCCGCTGGAATTACATTTCCTGATCAGCTTTCGCCCGTATTGTCGGGGTGGGGCTTTGTGGATCAGGCGTTTTATACGCGATGCCCCTTCGAAGGGCGAGTAGTGGAAAAAGTGCCACTATAACCGCATTCGTACTTGCAAATTGCTTTTAATTGGATCCCACACCTTTTCCGATCGTTAAACGTCATGAAAACGAACTCTAACGCGCGCGCGTGCTTGCTTCCTCGAGTATGTCGATTTTAATTCTTAACCGCAAGCAGCCGATGTTCGCTCTTTATTTGTATGACCCTCGGAGAGTACGACGCGTGACATTAAAGAATGTTTCTGGAGAGTTGTTTAGAAAAGCGTTGACGTACAACATAAAGGACTTTGTTTGTACAAAAGTTAATAAGCATTTTATTAATAACCACGCTCGCGTGAGCGCGCGACATTGAATTTCTCAGTGGAGACACACAAAGGTCTCGAAATTTCACGGTAACGTAAAAAGAAAAACAATACTTTGCAAGACCCGTGAAGTAACCATCACCGTAGATCGAACAAACAACAGCTTTCGCGAGGCAACCGCTAACTGGCTACGTCAGGATAACAGAAACATTCGTGCAACGTGCAACGCATCTTGCGGAAACGTCGGGAAAATATTTCACTCGAAATAGAGATAACGAGGTAGCCGGGAACAAAATTGGCGTTGAAATTCCAGATGTTGCGTTGATCGACAGACACCGTGGTCTTCGAAGAGGACCTGCCAATCCTGGAATCCATCGTACGCGTAATTTTTTTGCCCCCACTCCCCCCTAACGGTCGGTGAAGCGGGACGGTAGAGGGTTAGCTTTGTTCGGAACTGTCGATCTTCTTTGCGGGATTTCGTTGCGCCGCCGACGGCTAAACGATCGACGATACTTCGAGCGAGATATGAAAAAATTATGTTTTCGGAAAAGCGAGCACGGGAAATACATCCGTCCGCGGACGTGCGTCTGGAAGGATCGCCTTTTATCTTTCTTTCTCCCCAATTATTTTCGTCCGTTCCGCTTTTCCTCTTTGCTTCTTATTAAGACGGGAGGCGCCTATCGAAACTCGCGTCGGAAATAACTATGAAAAATTTGCTCGAGTTTCGTTTCTAATAGAACCGGCCATGGGCGGGGGGGGGCGATACGAAGGAAAATGGGTGGGGGGGAGGAGAGTACGAGAGAAGTCAGCGTTCCGAAGCAACGAGCGATAGTAGGTCAGAAAGAAAAATCCAAGACCTCCGATCGCCGTCCGACGTTGGCTTTCTAATTGAGATTTATCGTAAGTAGGTAGCTAAAGCGCCGATTATCTAGCTCTCGCCGCGAGTCACGATATCAACCAGTCGATATTATTTCGCGAATCGAGAAAAATTCCCCAACTGCTAATTCCAGCGAGGGGAGTTTCGCGCGAACCATTGTTTCGAGAGAACCAGCCGGACGAAACGAGTCTATTTAAAGGTAGCCACAAATCAAATTCGTAGCGAGCTATAATTTCTCTCTCCCCCTCCACTCCTCGCAGCCCCCTTCCCCCATTCCCCTCCGTTCGTTGTCTACGTCGAATCGGTGTTGATCTTTGTAATCGTGTAATCGTGAGGCTACGCCGAAGGATCTATGTATATGTGTGTGTATGTGTGCATGTGCGCGCGCGTGACGTACCGACGGAACGATGCCGTGCCTTGTGCGGTAATGACAGCCGATCCACGAATTAAAGCGGCCAAGATACGCGCGATATAATATAATATTTGGATCGATATAAAATTACGGATAATTGCTTGATTGGCCCCGGCCGACGAGTGTAATTTAGATATCCGCCTTGTGCGCCCCGGCCGACTAATCAATTACGAAATGTTTCGAGCTCCGACACGGCTAATAAGATTTACGATTGGGCAGATCGGTTCGTTCTCCGGCGTTCCCTCGCCGCTCCTTACGACGCGTCTCTCTTCCCTCGCGCCCCTTGTCGTCGCTCCCCCGCCGCCGCCGCTGCCGCCGCCGGAACTTCGCCACGGTAACCTGGCGCGTTGCGATCTTCCGTTGTAAACGAAGCTTTTGAGTTCTCGACACCTGCTCGTGTTTTTCTACAGGACCGGGCCTCGACTCTCGAGTTATTAATTAGTACCAAATGTTGTTCGTTGGTTCGTATCGGAGAATCGATCTCTGCGGACAGGTAGTCGGGTATTGACGCGTGGCGAATTCGAGTCTCATCGAACACGTGCCGAACTTAACGGTCTCGAACCGCTTTTCGCCCCGTTTCTTATTCGCACCGTACACGCGCGCGTAATTCGATCGACAGGATCTTTAGGAAATTCCTCTTCGATCTGTCGCAATAAACGCGCAGCAGCGGAAAATTACTGGATTGGAAACGTTGCGCTTCGATACGCCGCCGTAGGGGTAGCTCGAAGTTTCTTTTGATACTCGCAATGATCGAAGTGACTCGTAACTTCGCGTCGATGGATTTTTGCAAAAAATCAACAAAAGGGAGAATTGAATAGCCATCGTCGGTACACACGCGCGGCCTCCCTCTCTAACCAAAAGTTCTAAGCCGTGAATATTGGCCGTTGCCTTCAAAGTCGAAATTTTCCGGCGGAAAACAGCGACGATCGCGAACGGTTTGGCTATTTTCAGCAATTTCCGATTCGCAAATTGCTCGGCCCCGGACGCTACACACGTTCGAAGAGACAAACTAGTTTGTCCCGGTAATTGTACGAACGTTCGTTCAGCTCTACGAACGATAGATTGTTAAGCATGATAATTGTTATACGTTTAGTATAATAATATTAAACATAATGTTGATATGATAATTATCATTACATGAATATTTATTTACGCGCACGGTTGCTTCCTGCTACGTAGTGGCGTCACGAATGTTTGCACATTGTTTTGCGGTGTAGTTGCGCAACTCGTAGAAAAAATATGTTGCACGGCATGCAACGACTTGAAAATGAATATTTATATATACAATATACAATGTATCTATATATGCATACGTATATATATGTATATGTATATGTATATGTATATGTATATGTATATGTATATGTATATGTATATGTATATGTATATGTATATGTATATGTATATGTATATGTATATGTATATATATATATATATATATATATATATATATATATATATTCATGTATGCGTTACGTTATGCAGTAATTTTATTGATTCATCGATGCAATTGCCGAGGATCATTATTGCGTCCGAGAACCATCACTGTTTTACGATCGTGTTGTTTCTGGTATCATAAAAATACGATTCGGAGTAGGACCCGATACAAAATTAAATGCAACCACACAAACGTTCGTGTACGTGTCCCGATGTTATTACTAACGTGTACTTTAATCATTCGTAAGTGGAAACGGTAAATAAATGCCCTCCCCCTCCCAGCCCTATTTTAGGTGCGTCGAATACAATTAACGATACCATTAATGCGTACGTCGTTATTGTTTCCAGCATGTTACAGCAAACAAAGATGAAAGAAGTGATAAAATACTGACGATGGACGCGTCGCTTCGCAAATTTTCGCGGATTAATGATCGCCCGACGGTCGCCGAATAGCTTAGAACGCGTTTCGCCTAAAACGTACTAACTTCCCGTCCCGAAGGCGACAAGCGCGAAGTTTACGTCGAATCTTTCGCGATACGTGTACAAATAAATGGAGCACCGCGAGGCTTCTCTCCGCGTTCGCTGTCCCGCGGATATCGAGCCAATTAGCATAACGCTTTGGGGCCGGCAGAAGGTAGTAATTGTTCGGATGTAAACCGATATCTGCTTCTCGCAGAGCATCACTGTAAATGATGCATTCCCATTCCCCGTCTCGTTCCCGTCCCTTTCCCACCTTTCTCTCCCCGTGGCTCAACGGTAGGCAGAATACGTTGAATCTAGTTCTGGTTGTTCCCCATCGAAAGAGGGTTCTGCCAGTGGAAAACGCGATGAACGTATCCTCTCCCTTCCTCCCGCGGCCCGCCCACACCATCGTTTCCGCGTCGCATTTCGAGTTAAAACGGCCGAGTACTCGTGTTTAGATATCGTTAAACCGCATTTTCGACACCGCTATTATGTAAAGCACGTGGCGGAGGCCGATAAGTCAAACAATGGTGCCAACTCGCGGGGCTTTTCGTCGAACGGGACGCGAGTTAGGGGCTGGAGGGTGGGGGGGCCGGGGGCATTCGACGGTGATCTCTGGTCGCGTTCGGTTTTCCTCTCTTTTGCCACTGTTTCCAATCATCGTCTTTTATCTCCCTCGTTCTTTCTATCTGCTCGTCTCCCGCTCGCCTCTTCCCCCCCCCCCCTCCACCATTCACCGTTTCTCTCTCCGACGCCTTTCCATTTCTCATCGCTTTTGTCTCCCCGTCTCTATTCCGCCGTTCCTCGGTCTCCCTTACCGAACGGGAAACTTCGTCGTTGACAAACTCGACAAACTTGTCGCCGGACTCGTTTCGTTGCTTAATTACCCCGTCCTACGGCGCCTCCCCTCCCACCCCCACCCCCACCCCCCGCGCCCTACCAAACGTAATTAGTATTTCATTGAAAATAAAACTTTTTATCTGACGTCGGAGCTTCGCAATTAAAATATGTTCCTCGAGTCACCTCCGTTTGACGGGCGCGGCGACGGCATCGACTTATCGCAGTAGATCCGGCGTGTCCGTGGTTAATACAAGCGCTGCGCTGCGCCGCGTGCAAAATAATACTTTTTATTACCGTGATCTTTACGATTCGTTCTGTATCGAGTATAAAGAAGATAATAAAGGAAGACGCGCGTGGATAATGGCCGGTATTATGCGCGTATTACTCGGTGCATTACCATTTTTATTACCGACTTCTTTTTTTTTTTTACGATCTACTTCTCTTACGAGTTACCGTGCGTCCAGATACGCGGACGTTGGATCAAGGTCGATCTTATTCCTCGCTAAATACGCCTTTCGCCACGCTTATTTTGTATCGATCCTCGTACACCGCCGAAGCGGACATCTTGCAAAAAGGAGGATCGAGGGCCTTCCTACGAGTTCGCGTGCGATACGATCTCCCGCGGGACCAATGCTCACGCGCCTCGTGTGCCTCGTCCGGAAGGAAGGAAGGAATCTTTTTCAGATTAACGTTTAGATTTAGCCTCGAGGCGCGTCTCACGGCGAACGATGATTTCCATTTGCGTCTGGATCTCTCTCTCTCTCTCTCTCTCTCTCTCTCTCTCTCTCTCTCTCTCTCTCGAGGTGTCGCTGTTACCGCGAGATCGCATGCCCGCTTGCGAGCGACAAATAAGATTCCAGCGAATCGAAGCGACGCGAAGGCCGTTTCATCGTCTTTACTCGCAGGGTTTCTTATAGGAATTTCTTGCTTCGTGGAAGGAACGGCATTGTCATCGGCACGCGCGTAGTAATAGCAACACTGACCCTCTAGCTGCCACGCGTATATCTATGTACGCGCACCCTTTGGGCCTCGCTGTGCAACTACCGCTTCCACGGGACCTAGACAAAAATCTCATAGACGGGCTACAATGGGAACGCGTACGAGGACGTTCGCTGACATTAACGTTACCGCAAAATGCGCGCGGTCTGCGGCTTCAAAGTTTTTCGCGCCAAACGCGGCTCCCGGGTTTATTTTGTTCCTCGTGTAAAGAGAAAGGTGTGCTCGTCGCGAAAGAAAACAATTACCATCCGTAAACGAGAAGATTAACGTTTCTCGGATGAACGGGAAGACATATTGCGACGAATGTTTGTACCAGGGAAACGACGTAACGATTGTACTCGGACAATTATAATTCCACCGTACGTCCGTTAACGTCAGTTACGAGAGGAGTAGAGGTGCAACTCGATAATTGATCTGGCAGAAATATTCAATCTCCGACGTGATACGGGCGCAACGTATCCCGCCGTATTGGTCCGTTACCCTACCAGCTTCGGTATTTCTGGTAAACCAGGAACGGCGAGGAGAGGCTCCTCGGTTATGGCTATTCGCGATGTTCCGCGGAAATCCAAGCTCGTCGTTACGATTTCGAGGAACCCGTTCAGGGGAGAACTCTGTGCTCTCGCGTTTCCGCAAAAGTCCAGGAAGAAGGGAGGGATGGGTGGGTGGGTGACGGGAATCGGGTACGCGACGGCAATTCGGTGCTGGCACTGCACACGCGTCGCCGTGGAAAACGTACTCGAGGAAGGACCGGGCGTGTATTCGAGAGTACCGACGTACCGTCGTACCAACGCGCGGGTCCGTATTCTCGATATAAATTGTGGCAGAAGCGTACGGGCACGGTATATAAGTATAGTAACGATAAATCAGGCATATCGACGTCCGGCATAGAATTGCAAATGAGTCGCTGCCATCTTTAAAATAAAAAGTTATAACCGCGCGCTCGCGCTCTCGTAGGTTTCCACGACAGTGTGTGTGTGTGTGTGTGTGTATGTGTGTGCGTGCGTCTAAGCGCGCGCGTATAAGAGTCGACGATAGGCGTGCGCATACGTCCGTGATCGCGTCGAGGAGAAGAGCGAGCGCGCGTGGTGGAGAGAGAAGGTGTGTGCGCGTACGCGAGATCGAGTGGTGTGCGCGTAATACATACGATCTCCCCGGACAAGCAAGGAGAAAGAACTTAAAATGAATAATGTATCGTATATTTAATTCTATATATAAGTACCCGCGCGCGTACGCACACACGGCGGGCCGAGCATGCCACACGCGTACGTACCAGCGTAGCTGAAAACGTTAGGCGTCCCTCGCTCTTTCCCTCTTTACTTCTTTTTCACTCCCACTCCGTTCCCCTCGTCTCGCTCGCACTCATTTATATACACACACACACGCTCTCTCTCTCTCTCTCTCTTTCATTCCGCGAAGCGGCTCTCTCGGCCCTGTGTTTCTCCGCCGAGAATGAAGTAGCATATTTTCTACGCGGAGGTCGTGACGAATCGACTTTCCAGTCGGCGACCAGAACGAAACAAAAATATTTTACCCGGGGCGCGCCTGGAGAGAAATAACAGCCCGGTCGAGAATAACTATCATTAAATTATTATCGATCGATAAGCGCCTCGTTATTGCCGACCCGAGACTCTCTTTTTAATCCGCCGGATGAAGTTCCTTGCCGATGAAAAAGAACCGGGAGTACGGGCGATCTTTCTCCATCCCTCCACACCCCATTTTCCCTCCTATTATTTTTCTCTTTCTTTTTTTTTTCAGTCACTTCCCGGAAAATTATCCTCGTTAGGACGCGGTCCCCGATCGCGTTGACAGGCAATCTTTAATTAGAATTGAACTTGATTGACCGGCTTTGTCGACACCCGACACCCTCGAACACGATCCGGCCGGCGGGCAATAAGGAGGAGGGAGAGAGGGAGGGAGAGAGTATGTAGTTCGTATCTTCTCTCTGTTCTCTTTTCTCATTCATCTTTCATCTTTCCCAACCGAACGTCTCTCGCTCCCTCTCGCACTCCCACATACTGCCAGCTGTTCTCTCCTCCCGCCGTCTACGTACGCGCGTCACCGCGGGTCGACTATAGTCGCCGCAATAAAGCACTATACGGTTTATTAATAATGCCGTACTGTTCGATGTTTTATGGCCGTATCACGAGTACTCGGCCATTTTCTCGCGCAATACTTTTATTTCGTAGTAAGAAAAATGCGCCGTCGATGGTTCTCAATTCCCTCTAGCGCCGATCGTTGGCACTGGAACTAGGATAGAAAGGGAATAAAGTTATTTCAGCGATTCGCTTTGGTCGACAAAGATACGACCAACGATCGTCTCGATCGAGCTGCGAAGCAGCTCTCCCAATGCGTAACGACACAGACGATCGAGACAACGTGCGTTAATTCAATCGACATCGTCGATATTGAACTCGGAGAAGATCGATGGGAAAGGAAATGTTTTCACGTCACCACCGGACACCGATCCCTCGATCCCTAAACGATCGGTAACATGGAGCGAGGATGAGAACCACTTTGTTTTATTCGACACAAAGCGGTATGTCTCGCCACACGGTCGGCTCGAGCTGGCGCGTGACGTAACAATATAAATACGAGGCGCGCATTAACAAATTCCATTTAATCTTATCGTTTACAATAAATATTGATACGAAACTTAAGTTGCGCTATCGCCCCGGCACGATACTACACGTAAAATAATAATTCGCCTAATCTCCACCTACCGGGAGAGCGGCCATGAAACGCGAGCGTTATCTTAACAAAATAACTGCGCAATTAGGCTGGCATGACTGTATCAAAAGTTATTGTCCCGCGGAACGAGCTTCTTCTCGAGCATGCTCCGCGCGCCGTATCGCGCGCGATGCAACTGTGTCGCCGAGAACAAGATTTTCCGAAATACGACTCTGCCTCGAACTTCTGCTTTTATTTGATCCGCTGGAGGTCGAGTATCGAGATTACGAAGCGAGGAAGCGCCGACAAACGCGTATTCCCCCGACCCACCCGTCCAAACCCTCTGTTATCGGTCCAGAAATCGACTTTAAGGCCCTTTCGGCAGTAAACGATGGGACTGCGACGCTATTGAGAGAAAATTACGCCCTGTAAGTTGATCGCGCTGCTGGAAAAGAAGCCCTCTCCACGCGGGGATACTCAAAAGAAACTGCGATCGCAGTGGATACTGGGACCCTGGGTGACCAGACAACCGAAGTTACCCGTTATCTTCACACACGCGGTATACCAAACTACGTGTCGCCCCGCGATTTCTTACGAAACGCGTTCTTACGACGAGTACAATTGTCAGTATTCTACACGTTGTTCGCGGGGCTTTCTTGTCACGAAAAAAGGGTGCCGGAACTGA